>CM075690.1:67381645-69781645 GCA_037954015.1 Psophocarpus tetragonolobus | reverse complement strand
AATTCCTAGGGTCCTTTCAGAATCCTAAACTGACAGTGGATTCATATCAATTATATTATTAAAAAATAATAGTAGATCTATATTTTAGCATTATTATCATAGAAAATTCGTTTAAATTGGTGAATATATCACTATTTTTGTTAATTTGTTATGACATTCATATTTTATTTCATTAAAATCTCATTATTTATATGTATAAAAGTCATGTTCCTGTATCCAACAGTTTGGACATTAGTCGTGTTAATATGTCCATGACATATTTATACCCATATCCGTATTGGTGTTGGTACTATATTGTTGGATATTGCTCAAGGATGCGTAAAGGTTGTAAGAAAAAAACTTTTGCGGTGTGATAGTATCATAGAGGTGCAAATAGTAGCATGTAACTGTGTTGATCCTCTGCCATGTCTCTCACAGGAATCCAGATGCACACATAAGGGTGTGGAAGGTGTTACTTCGAAAACAAAAAAGAAAAAAATAAAATAGGGTAGCGGACATGAAAACAAGGGTGCAAATCGAAACATGTGCATTGATTTGATAATGATTTGGTACCATGTTGCCCACAGGGTGTTGAAAGCGTTACTTCCTATGATGAAACATGATCCGGTGCAGCTCCTCCCACGGTATCTCTGTACAAACGCCTCCCACCAAGAAAGTGCGTCAAGCACACCCTTGTGAAAAGGGACACATCCCTGTGGTATGCAGTCTATATAGTACGGAGGTTATCTTCATGAAACATGTCAAACACATCTCTATGAAAATAGACACATTGAAATTATTAGTATAGTACAAAGGTTATCTCTATGCAATGCGTTTTACACACCCTTGTAAAAATGAATACATCTGTAGAAGTGATTAGTATAGTACGGAACTTATCTTCATGGAGCGCGTTGAACACACCCCTATGAAAAAGGACACAACCCTGTAGGAAGAGACAAATATAGCTGGTTGTAAATTTTCAATGTGTTTCGATAACATTGTTGTGGGTGATGACACATATCTTATGTCTTGTATCTTATCATCCACTTATTCATGAAGGGGTCACTTTATGTGGGATTTCTCCTCTCAACAATATTTTCTTCATACACAATAGTTGGATCCAAAATTTTGCATAAAAGAACCAACTTCAATGTGAATTAGACAAGGCCTAGTGTGTCTTTTTGTTAGTAATTAGTAATAGTCATTTAGGTTAGTATATTTTATTGTCTCATCCTTTTTGTCTTTCTATGCATTTATTCATATCTTTCAAGTCTCATTAATGACTATTGTCGGTTTGTTTATTACTTTATTTTATTATACTTTTGTTTTGTGTTTCGTCCTCTTTCTGCACCATTGTGGTTCAAATTAATTCTGTTATTTTTTTCTTCATATTTTAATTTTACTACTTTGATTTTAGCTTCTATACATTCCCTTGTCATAATCTGAATTTCTTATAAACTTTTTTTTTCATCTCCTCAACCATCGAGTGCATCTTTACATTTTATCATATATGTTTTTTGTTTTATATATAAAACATAGTTAGAGTTGATCCCTCGTACTTGAATATATAGAGTATATAGTTTATTTTTTTTGTTTAATTACAGGTGTAATAGTTCTATTCAAGTTTGGTGGGGTTACAACTCTTTTTCCGAGTATTTAACACAATAGTATATGAGGACTCAAACTAAATACCACTTATTAAAGCTAGAATAACCTCATGCCAGCTGATCCACATGCTCGGTGATAACTTTGATCATATTTCCATGAAATTCATCTCTTTAGAATACAAAAATCTAAAGAGATCCAAGCAATATATCTCTTTGAAAAATAGGTATTGATTGTAAGGCTTTGTATTATTTAATAATTAAGTGTGTGAAAGATTGAAAGAGGAATTAAAATTTATTTAAAACTAATTAACGAAATAATTATAGAATAATTGATTGTGTCATTCATATGGTTTACATGATTTTGATTGAAATTAAATGTGGGAATTTAAGAGAATGGTTATTAGAAGAGTGAGGGTGAGTCTAATAATTTTTTGTTTGAATATAAAGTTACTGAATTAGCTTTACGGGAATTACTCGAATTAGGCTTATGAGAATGGTGCAAATGACAAACTAAACCAACTAAATACACCCTTGTCCCCCTTCTCTTCTTCTTCCTCCTTATTTTATTTCTTTCCTCGTTCTCTTTTCTTCTTTCCTCTCTTCTCCACTGCTTCTTTTAATTCTCCTATCCCCACCATTCTCTTCTTTCTTTTGCATGACAAAGGAATTGAACTCCAATTATAGAGAAATTCTTGTCAAATCTCCTACTTTCGGTTATTGGTCATCATAGGTATGTCTGATAAATAGGATCCTTTTTCGTTCATTTCCAATTCAGTTGTTCCCATTGAAGGGAAATTCTCTTTAAAATCCCAATTTCTTATGTTCCTTTTTGGTTTTGGGATTTTACTAGGTTTTGATAATAATTTTTGCAATCGAATTTTCTATATTCTTCAAATTCAGCTCATGGGAGAAATAGGTAAGAAAAACTCTAGTTTTTATTTAGTTCATAAAATTGGGTTTGATATTTGTAAAAGTAAATGAATGAGATTATTTTTAAGTTTGATTTTAATTTGGTTGTTAAATGAAATTGAATGATTGTATCAATTGATTCATGATGCATGGTTGAATGAATTATGTTGTATGCTTAAATAAATTATTATGATGGAACGTTGGATGTGAGCTATTACAGGAGGTAACTTAGCCTTGTTTGAAGTACATTGAATTCGAGACACATATAAGTTTGTTATGATCCTGGTACTAAGGTCGATGAGGATGAGACAATATCCTTGGGATATATTCAGATAACAATTGCTTGCCAATATAGGGTCAGGTAAACATCAAACACCAATTAAGAGTCAGCTGAGTGTTAGAAATGGGTCCTCTAGATGCCAAACATCAACTGAAAGTATCATATGAGTATGTCTAGACTAGATTGGTTGTCAGTATTGGGTTAGATAAACGTTAGACTCCAATTGTAAATGACCATTAGGTCACCTAATATCCAAATTCAATGTATGTTTTTTGGAAAACATTTAATCTTATGATCTTATTGAGAAATGTACTTATGTGATGCAATCTCACTTAGCATGTATCATGGTTAGGAGGATTAGAGGGAGACTTAGCTTGGATGGGAGCTCATTGAAGACTCGAAGCCATAGTTTTAGAATTTCCACTTGTAAATATTTTTTTTAGTATAGTAGCTTTTATAATTTTAGGTGTGAGGTTGTATGCCCTTAAAGCCATGTATTTCAGCCATTTCCTTTTAAAATAGGATGTAGATGTGTTTTTAGTTATTTTGGAGGAGAATGTTTAATGTGAGTCCCTTTTTTTAGATCTTTTGAGCTCAACTCCTCTATTATTGGATGAGCTATTTGCACCCTAATTGGATTAGCTTAGGCACCACTTTAGGGCCTAACTTGGATTAATTAGCTTTAATGCTAATTAATCCCAACTCCCACATTGCCTAGAAATGTGTGCCCAAGCTCTTCCAATTGGATATATATACTCATCCCCTCTTGTATTCCTCACACTTGAATTTGGAATTGATATAAGACTTTTTAAAAGCATTCTTTTATAGTAAAGTATCATTGAGAATCCTCCCTTTTGAAGAGTCTTTTCGTAGTTGGCTTTTGTCAAGGGTTTCTTCCCTTGTGATAAGCCTTCACAAATTTTTGTCTTATCTCCCCAAAAGGAGTGGCACCATCTCAACCCACCCTTCTTCCTTCCATCATCAATTTCTTGGTATTTGGAACCTCAAGGAGAAGATCAAGGGGAGTGCAAAAGCTTTTTGCATTTGTCTTAGGGGATATAAGTGTGTTTGATTGTTTAGAGACTTTCAAGTACAAATGCAATTATGTTAGATGCCATATACTCTTATTTCTTATCCTTAAGCTTACCTTGACATTTTTGTGTTTGACTGTGATGATTGTGCTTGGCACAATAGGTAGGAAAGACTAGATTGAAGTGATAAAATAGTTTGTTTTTATCTACGTAGAATATGTGTATAGGCGATGTAATTAATCTATGTAATGTTAACTTGTACGAATTATGTTTGGAGCTTGTATGGGTATATGTTTAATGATAAAAATATTTAATACTTGGATATGTAAGATATGAAGTAAATATGATGGGATTTATAGTGTAGTTGTTGTAGAGTTTGTTTTTGAGATAGTTAGTTTTGACAAAGAATTCTACAGCTGAGGTTCTATATTTCTGTAGGGTCTCATTGGTCGAGAGTTCTCACTCAGCGCAAAGTTGTTACTATTAAGCAATTTTTGGAGCTTTGCGCCTAGCGACGTATTTTTCCCAACACAAAATACCTCCTACAGGAATTATGTGTGGTTTTTCACCCAACACACCCCTCGCTAAGCGAAACCCTTTCATTGGAAAGCCATAGCTCAAACACCTTGTTGACTAGTCGCCAAGCGAAATACCTTTATCTTGGTTGGGTGACATGTCTCGTTGGGTGAGCTAATCTGTGTATGATTTATGTTATTGTTTGGAAATGTTAATATTTGGAGTGTAATTTATATTACAATTAGACGTTATAAATTTGCAAATAATAGGAGTATTATTAATTTTTAGGATGTTATATCGATCTTAGTATTTAATTTCATTTGTGAAATTTGAATAAGATTGTAATCAAGAGTAGGTTTTTATGATTGAATTAGCTTAAAACATATGAGGTTAGAAGACTTATTATTGTTGAATCTTTTATGATTCTCGGTGTAAATTTTAGTTTGATTAATTATTGTTGAGACTTTTGATTTTGATGATTTTCGTAGAAAGCAAAGTGGTTTGATTAAGGGAAGAAGATGATGATATATGTACAAAATTGCATTATATGATTTTGAGTCAAAGATTTTAGGGGAAAATAACAAAGACGTTTTTGAAAGGATTGTGGACTTGATTTTCTATGAAATACTGTCAAGGACAGTTAATAGTAAAATATGAAAATGATTTTGAAAAGATATTTGTGAAAGTTTATATTCCCTATCAAGAATAAGAACAACATTTGATATAATATATGAAAGTGATAATGAAACATTTTTTAAAAATTTAGAGATATGACAATATTTTTAAGAGATATGACAACCGTATGGTTTAGGAAGTATTGGGTATTGGTGATTCCCCATATGATCAGTTCTTATTGGTTTTTTATTAGGGTAACCTTCTGGGTACATTGACACCTTGATGCAATTCTTTTGATCTTCTTCCTTGAAGAGGTTGACTCCATGAAGAAATGGTGATGGAAGAGGTAAAAGATGAAGTTAGAGGCATCACTCTAAGAAGGAGATGAGCCTTTGATGTTTGCCACAAAGGAGGAGTCCTGGAAAAAGCTAGAATGAAGCTTCTCTTAGAAGAGAGAAACTTTGCACTCACAAGAGAGAGCTCTTGATGTGAATTCCCCTTTTCACGAATTCAGAACGGACCGATTAGGACTATTTGTTAGAATGGAAAAAACAAAAAGGTAAAAATTGGGGATGATGGTGGTTTTGGGGGAGACGCCACTTCCGGAAAGGAAGATAAGTCTCAAAGACGCCACAAGGGGTGGAAGGCCCTTGATAAGTCTCAAGCTTGGTTCAGCCAAGAACCTAGGAGATACACTCTCTCAAGAAAAGTTTTATCCAAAGCCCAGTCTGTCTATTTCCATTGAAATGCAATACATATAGGAATTCCATAAAGCCAAGAAATAAATGCACCATTTACTAACATTGATTGAGGTTTATTTATTAAATAACCTCCCTACTAGTGCATATGAAAAGACAACAGCCACACTGAAGGAAAACTAGACAACCACTAAAATTCAACACTCTAAAATAAAAGAAAAATTAAAATAAACTGTTTTTAAAACATAGCAAATAACACAACAGTACCAACACTTTTTACAACTTTGTTTAATTAAACCCACTTTGATTAAAATAACTTTGCAGCAACATCCTCTATTTCATGAATCTTCAATGATGACCATGCATTGAATTAATTTTGCCTCTATGTCCTTTTCATTAGGTGCAGCTTCTAGAATTGTTGCTACCACTTGTTGTAAAACTTCTCTTGCTTTCCTAGCTCTTGCCCTTGTCATAGGTGTCCCAAGTCTTTCAACCACCTTACTGTCTTTGTTTGTAGCTGTGTCCTCATCATTGCCTCCCTCTTGAAGAGGATTTGTCCTCAAATCTAAGGCTTCTTCTTCTGCATTAAAAGGAGACAAATCAGATACATTAAAAATTGCACTTGTATTATAGTCACCTGGCAAACCAATTTTGTAGGCATTGTCATGGATCCTCTCTAACACTTGGAAAGGACCGTCTGCCCTTGGTTGTAGTTTGGACTTCCTTTGTTTAGGGAATCTCTCTTTTCTCATGTGTACCCAAACCCAATCACCAGGTTCGAATACAATTCTCCTTCTTCCCTTATTAGCTTGCTTGGCATAGCTCTCTTGCACCCACTTTTTGCTTATTAATTCATCAACTTGCCTTTGTATTTCTTGGGTCTCTTGGGGGTTGCTTCTATACGCTGGTCGATTAGGTAATGAAGCTCCAGGAATGAGATCAATGTGATGCTCAATTCCCCTTAAAGGTGGTAATACGTTAGGAACCTCCTTTGGAAACACATCCTTATATTCCTGCAAAAGAAATTCAACACCAACAGAGCCAAGTTTTTTAGAGTTAGCATAAACATTATTTTTGCAATACAATACGTAAAGTGGTTTTTTTGCAAGCATCACCCTCTTCACCTCACTCTTTTTTGCTAAACAACTCTTTTTTCTTTCAAGTGTTTCACTTTTGTTCCCCTTATGTGTTTCACTCTTTTTATTTCCACTCTTTTTATATGTTTCACTCATCTCTCCTTTTTCTTGCAACTCTTTCTCTTTTATTTCTTTTTCTTTTTCCCTCAACTCCTTTTCTCTCATTTCTTTTTCTCTCAACTCTTTTTCTTTTATTTCTTTTTCTTTTTCCTCTTTCCTCTCTTGTCCTATTTTTGTTTTCAACCTGATTAAATCCTCAATTGCTTCTTTAGGTGAAAGTAATGCAATTCTCAATTTGCATCCTTGGTGCATAAAAGAAATTTTATTTGTTTTCTCATGGTAATTCACATTTCTTTCAACTTGCCATGATTTACCGAGAAGTAAGTGGCAAGCATCCATGGGCACCACATCACACAACACAACATCTTCATATTTTCCAATGGAAAACTTCACTTCAACTTGCTTATTCACAGATATGCCACCATTTTCACCAAGACTTTGAAGTTTGTAAGGTTGTGGGTGTGGTGTAGTCTCTAAATTCAATTTGGTTACTAATCTTGAACTAACCAGATTGGTACAATTTCCTCCATAAATAATGATTGAGCAAATCTTTCCTTCAATTGAACATCTAGTTTGAAATAAGCTTCCTTTTTGAATCTCAACCCTACCCTTAACCTCAGTAGTTGCAATTTCATTGTCCCCAAAAATTTTTCTTTTCTTGTTTGGACAATTTAAAGCAATATGACCTTTACCCAAACATTTAAAACATTTAATTGTATTAATCTTGGAAGTAGAAGAAATGCAAGGGTTAGGAACGTGTTTACCACTTGAAGACTTTGAACCTTGTTCCCTAGGTAAGGAAGATCCCTCCTTCTTGGACTTGTCCCTCCAATTTGTGTTGTTAAAATTGGAAGAACCCCTTCTCATAGTTCCCTTTCTTTTGAGTTGTTGTTCTACCTGTACAGCTTTGTGCAACAAATCTTCTAACTCAATATATTCCTGCAATTCAACAACATCTCTGATTTCATTATTTAATCCACTCAAAAATCGAGCCATAGTGTCCTCACTATCTTCATTGACTTTAGCCCGCTTCATAGTCATTTCCAAGTCTTTAAAATACTCTTCAACACTCCTATTGCCTTGAGATAATTTCTGAAGTTTAAGCTTCAAATCTCTATTGTATCTAGTTGGCACATATCTCTTCCTCATGATGGTCCTCAATTCATCCCATGTATCTACTATTGGTTCTTCATTTCTCACCCTCTCCCTTTGGTACTTGTTCCACCAAATAAGTGCATAATCAGAAAATTCAGCAGCTGCCATTTTAACTTTTTGCTCCTCTGTATAGTTGTTACAAGAGAATACATGTTCAATTTTCAGTTCCCACTCCAAATAGGCTTCTGGATCACTCCTTCCTTTGAATGGAGGAATATTCAGCTTCACTCCTTCAATCCGGTTTCGCCTAGGTTCACCATCATTATCTCTTCTTCTCCTATTCTCCTCATTATTTCCACGATTCTCAAGTACCTCAATCCTTCCATATAACTCCTCTGTATGTTCTCTCAACATTCTTTGTACTTGGTTTGTAATTGCTTCAATCATGAGTCTATTACCTCCTCCATTAGGAGGGGTTTCTTTACCTCCTGTACCTGCCATTTAATCAGAAAAAAATAAAATTGAAGTAATAGGCCCTCACCACTCTTCTCACGTGTTTACACTCAAGAATGTACACTCGTGTTTAGTGCTCTCTTTTCTGGCTTTTTCTCTAATGTGCGTGCACACAGCCTTTTACCTCTCTTGTACTCTCCTTGGGTTCTTAACAAAATCAAATAAGACTCTTTTTCTTCTTTTTTTATTTTTTTTTTCAAGAACAGTCCACACAATGTAGCAAAAATTTGGTGTATCAGACTTCAAACACCACTACCTCACAAAATAGCGAACGCAAAAGGCCAAACAAAAACAAAACTCTAATGCAATTTAAAACAGTTGCAAAAACAATCCTTCACAAAAACAGCCAATAGATCACCTTACAATTGGTTAAGTTTCTGTCCTAAATAGATGAATCATTCAGCCACAACCTTTTCTTTTATTTTTTTTTTTCTTCTTTTTTTTTTCTTTTCTTTCTTTTGTGTTTTTTTTTTATAGGCTTAACTTTTGCAATGACTTAGGCAGGGTGATTATCAATATCAGATGATGTTATTGGCACTAAGAACAAAAGGAAGGATGTTACCAATTTCTCCAAGCCAGCCAATGTCATGCCACTGTATCTCACGCTGCATAACTCCGAAGTGAACGATTCGACATCCAGGTGAAAGTTCACGTTCTGAGGAACAATTTCCACTCACGAATCACCGAAATTGACTCTGTAAAACGTGAGTTATGAGTGAAAGGAAATTGCGTCTCAGACAACCAAGAACTGCGCCCTAGAACCTTTAAGCAGTGTCCAAAACCTAGTCCTAACAACTAGCTCTGATACCAAATGATGTGAATTCCCCTTTTCACGAATTCAGAACGGACCGATTAGGACTATTTGTTAGAATGGAAAAAACAAAAAGGTAAAAATTGGGGATGATGGTGGTTTTGGGGGAGACGCCACTTCCGGAAAGGAAGATAAGTCTCAAAGACGCCACAAGGGGTGGAAGGCCCTTGATAAGTCTCAAGCTTGGTTCAGCCAAGAACCTAGGAGATACACTCTCTCAAGAAAAGTTTTATCCAAAGCCCAGTCTGTCTATTTCCATTGAAATGCAATACATATAGGAATTCCATAAAGCCAAGAAATAAATGCACCATTTACTAACATTGATTGAGGTTTATTTATTAAATAACCTCCCTACTAGTGCATATGAAAAGACAACAGCCACACTGAAGGAAAACTAGACAACCACTAAAATTCAACACTCTAAAATAAAAGAAAAATTAAAATAAACTGTTTTTAAAACATAGCAAATAACACAACAGTACCAACACTTTTTACAACTTTGTTTAATTAAACCCACTTTGATTAAAATAACTTTGCAGCAACATCCTCTATTTCATGAATCTTCAATGATGACCATGCATTGAATTAATTTTGCCTCTATGTCCTTTTCATTAGGTGCAGCTTCTAGAATTGTTGCTACCACTTGTTGTAAAACTTCTCTTGCTTTCCTAGCTCTTGCCCTTGTCATAGGTGTCCCAAGTCTTTCAACCACCTTACTGTCTTTGTTTGTAGCTGTGTCCTCATCAGCTCTCATAATAAATTTGAATTCTTATTAAAAAATTATAAAAGTTACAAAATGGAGCTAGAAGGGACCTATTTAAAGAGGTGATTGTGATTAGATTACGAGGAGTAGATTAAGACTAATTAACAAAGGATTGGTTAACTCTTAAAACAAACTAATCAAGGTTAATTTCACCTAATCTAGCACGTTCAAAACCTAAATGTGTGTTGACTCTTTGCTCCCTTGAGACAATGACATCTAGGATACAAGTAGGGACAATTAGAGTCATATGTTGTCATGTAGGAGTGTGAGTTTTTGGCTCCAAGATTAGAGTAGTAAGGAGAATCTTGGAAACCAAGAGAGTGTTTCTTTTAACACCTACTAGTACTCTAAAAACACCTACTAGGGATAGGAAAAAGATGTTAATACCCTAACTGTCATAACTTAAAAATAACCCTTTTCTTTCTCATTTTCTCTTTCGTCGTTGCAATCTTGAACACTCTCCTCTAAACAAACTTTCTTAGTATTGCATGTTAGTAGTTATGCTATGAAAGCATTTAATTTTTTTTAATGTTTTAGTTTAGGATTGATATAGATAGAGTAGGTGTAGTGCTAAAAACATCAATATGGTCAAATTGTTCCATAATAATGTATTTCCATTCATTCTTTAGACCCGCTTGTTTGTAAGTGAAAAAAAAAAGTAGGTGCATTAGGGAAACTGTGGTCTGTAGTAGGGTCTAGAGAATGAACCACTCGGTTGTAGTATTTAATTTTCTGCAGGAAACACTACCTTTCAAATCATTCACAGGATAGCAACATTGAATGAACCATTTTCAAATCTTCTTTTTCTTCTATATATATATTTGGAAATATATAGTTAGCTATTGAACAACTTAAATTAGGAGGGCACCATTTCCTGTAGAAAAAGTATTGTCACTCCACCATAAGTAAATGATTAAAAGGTAGTGTTTCCTTTCGATGTGGCTGTCCTGTGATACTAAACTTTTACAAAAAGAAAAGAAAAACACAGGCTGCACAGCCAATCCTACCAAAAAGAATATAGATTAAACAAAAAGCAACTCAAAGGAAAATAAATTGTGCATCTATAAGCAACCCAGAATATAGACTGTACAATACAACATTTTATTTCTGCTACAAAAACACAGGTGATAAAATCAAAACAATAGAAAAGGTAACATACATATTGTTAAAACAAAGAATTTACAATAGAGAACATGCTCTTACAATACTAGCTACTCCCACTAAAGACCTTCTTATGAGAAATTAATCCTAGTGTTAGTTCTAACAACAAATTTAGCTGCTTTTCAACTTCACTTGTGAATACAAACTAGAAAATTTTAGGTGACTTTTGTTTTTGCCTATTTTCTATTAATGAAAACAGAAAATAATAGTGAAAATATGTTTGGTTATAATTTAGAAAATATTTTCACTGAAAACATTTTCAAAAAACAATTGAAAATAGAAATATATAAACTTAATAACAACATTATAATTATATAAAAAAATAATATATAAATGTATTTTAAACTATATATGTAAATAATTTTTAATGTTTTTGTTAAAATTGATTAAATTTAATAATATTATTTTTTGAAAATGGAAATATCAAGTAAAAATAAACACATTTTCTAAATGTTAAAAATTTGAAAATTAAAACAGTTTTCAGAAAATAAAAATAAAAATAAAAAATATTTTCTCAAACTAAACGTTAATTTAATGTTAAAAAACAGTAAAATAGTAAATCATTTTTTCATAAATTAGTGCCTTGCTTCTATCAGCTATATTTTTTATTTTTTTTTATGTTACTTTGCTTGTGTTGGCTGGGTCTCTTTATGACCATTCTTTGCTTTTCTCTAATCTGCAAAAGACAAAGTTAGTGTTGACACCACTCATGAAAAGGTTTGAAATAAACCTAAATAGATGTTGGGCCCAATGTGTAGACATTCTGATAAAAGTAAGGCAGATATAAGTTACGATCAATGCACACACAAATCATTCATACACACTCATTCGTGAAAAATAAACAGAACCTTACTTATATAAGACAAGTAAAAAGGAAAAGCAAAGCTTCAGTACTATCCAGTAAGATCATATTTTAGTTGATGCACTTTCAATATTTCATAAATTTTTACTATAGTTGATAACTTTTCCTGGTGCTATTACACTTCAGCATTGCAATATTACACACTTTTAGTCATGACTGTTAAACTTTTAGCATTGCAATATTACACTTCAGCATTAAGGCTAATAAACTTATGTAGAAAATTTAAAGCCATAGTGCTATTACCAAAATAAACAACAAAAAAGGATCTATAACTTCTCTTATGTAGCATATTGTGAAAGAAAGAGCATACCAATTGGACAAGATTGTCTGGGAGGATGTCAAGAATATCATCTATTGGTAAGCCACCAGCATTGTCTTCATTCACAACCTCCTTATTCTTTATTAGTGTCAAATTTCAACGAGTTTGAGCGAGGTGATGCCTAACTAACTTGATCAAAGAACTGATAGGATGCTCACCTAGTTCATATTGTTAGAATATAAATGTAAGTTGAAGCCCCACGTTGGTTAGAAATGATAAGTTGAGTAATATATAAGTGAGAAATGATGAAAGTATAAAATAGGTTTGAATTATACTGTACTAGACACAAATTATAGCATGCCAACTATCAATATTGTATTGATTAAAATGGGAATGAATGTGTACCTGAATTGGCGTTTATGTCCATGAGTTCTATTGAAGAGAAGTCTAGGAGGTTCTTCTGGCTACCTTCTAAGGTGTTATTGTAGATAAATAATTCTTGTGTGTAAATTTGCTTAATGGGATGACAAATTTATAACCACCCAGGGTAGGCAGGGACCTCTCTTAATTGGGCTTTTTAATCTAATTGACCTAACCCATCACAGAGTCAATCTCACTGTAATCCCAGTTCAAATAACCATATTGATACGATAAGATATTGTCGGTTAAACATAAATAACCATATTGATATGATATAATCATATCTTATATTGTCGGTTAATAATAATAGATATTGAGTGATACTAATCCACAATTATTTTCAACATTCTCCCACTTGGATAGTGTCAATCAATAATCAACATACAAATTATTAAGCTAAAACGACAATTGCTGATATATCATATATTAATTAACAATATGAAAAATTTGAGTAACAAAATAAATATCCGATAGGTATATTTATCATTTGCATTTAGCTAATATTTTTCATAAAATGTATGGCATAATGCAGTCCCATAAATGACACTACAATGGTCCAAGCATAAATAAAATGCTAATAAGAAACATGAAAATGACGTCAACTAGAGCATGTCTCTAAAGAAAATAGAAAATCAGACTCCCACTAACTTAATACATCAAAAGCCTTGACTAAAGCCATGTGAGTTACATGAATAAGAAAAACTCCAACAGTTAAGGCCTTAGTCAGTGGATCTGCTAACATCTCCTCAGAATCAATGTTTTCAATCCGAGTGTGAAAACTTTGAATTTGCTCTCTAACAAACTGATACTTAATATCAAAATGCTTTGAACGAGTAGAGCTTTTGTTGTTTCGAGAGAAACTCACAGCAGCAGTATTGTCACAGTAAATCACAAGTGGCCTGGAAATGCTTTCAACTATGTGAAAATCAGATATCAATTTTTTAAGCCACATGGCCTGGCGAGTGGCCTCAAAACAAGCAACATACTCTGCTTCCATGGTAGAGGTAGCTGTAAGAGACTGTTTAACACTCTTCCAAGAGATAGCTCCTCCTGCCATCATAAAAATAAAGCCAGAAGTAGATCTACGATCATCAGGGCAACCTGCAAAATCAGAATCAGAATAGCCAGTGACTTGAAGTTGATCAGACTTCATAAAAGTCAACAGATGATTCTTGGTTCCCTGTAAATATCGCATGACCCTTTTAACGGCTTTCCAATGACCCAAACCTGGGTCGCTCAAGTATCTCCCTAAGGCATTGACAATGAAAGCGATATCAGGACAAGTACAGACTTGAGCATACATCAGACTGCCAATAGCGGAAGCATATGGAATTCTCTTCATAGCATTCATTTCTTCATCATTATGAGGACATTGTTTGTTAGATAATTTGTCACCACGTTGCACAGGTGCAGCACATGGGGAGCAAGCATTCATGTTGAACTTCTTGAGAATCTTCTCGATATATCCTTCTTGAGACAATCCAACTATGCCACGTGACCTATCACGAAGAATTTGGATGCCTAGAACAACAGAAGCTTCACCAAGGTCTTTCATATCAAAATGTCTCACAACATTGATTTTGTCTCAACCAATAGGTTCATACAACTACTAGCAAGAAGAATGTCATCGACATATAATACGAGAATGATGAAATTACTCCCACTAGTCTTCAAGTAAATGCATTGGTCTGCAACATTTTTCTTGAAGTTGTAAGTAGTGACAACCTGGTCGAATTTTAAATACCATTGCCTAGATACTTGTTTCAATCCATAAATGGACCTTTTAAGTTTACACACCAAATGCTCATTGCCTGCCTCAACAAAACCATCAGGCTGAACCATGTAGACATCTTCAACAAGATCTTCATTCAGAAAAGTTGTTTTCACATCCATCTGGTGTAGCTATAGGTCAAAATGAGCAACTAAAGCCATGACAACTCAGAGTGCGTCCTTCGTTGAAACTGGTGAAAAAGTCACTTTATAGTCAATGTCTTCCCGTTGACTATAACCTTTAGCCACTAATCTGGCCTTATACCTATCAACCTTTCCATCTGGAGTACGTTTTGTCTTAAAGACCCATTTAGATCCAACAGGCTTACAACCTGCTGGTAAGTCCACAAGATCCCAAACATTATTATGAGACATGGAAGACAATTCATCAAGCATAGCTTTTAGCCAATCAGAAGCATGAGAACTAGAAAGTGCTTCCTGAAATGTGATGGGATCGTCATCATCATGTGGATCATATTCGTGCTCCTGAACATATACAACATAGTCATTTGGTATAGAAGGTCGGCGTATTCTCTGAGATCATCTTAATGGGGCCACATCAACATCATGAAGTTGTTGATCATTGAGTTATGGTTCATCAACTTGTGGCTCTGTCATTTGTTCATCTTCCTCCCAACAATGTGTTCATCTGTGTGAACCATTGGGGTTGAGATATCTGTAGGAAGAAAATCAGATGGTAATGGAAGCATGGTTCGATCTTCTCTAAGGGTCATCAATCGAGGTGTGTAACTCCCACTGTCCAAATCATCCTCAAAGAAAACTGCTCGGTCAGATTCAATAACTCGTGTAGAGTGAGAAGGACAATAAAATCTGCATCCTCTAGAACCGATACAGTAGCCAATGAAATAACCGCTAATAGTTTTGAGATCAAGTTTCTTTTGTTTTGGATTATAAGGTCTTACCTCTGCCTTACAACCCCATACATGGAAATGTCTCAAACTCAGCTTTCTTCCAGTCATTTGCTCAAAAGGAGTTTTGGGCACAGATTTGCTAGTTACCTGATTAGGAATATACATAGCAGTTCGCAAGGCATCTCCCCAAAGAAATTCTGGAAGAGATGAATGTGATAACATACATTTCACCATGTCCATGAGTGTTTGATTTCGTCTCTCAGCAACGCCATTTTGTTCAGGAGTTCCAGGCATGGTGTATTGAGCTTCAATTCCGTATTCATCAAGGAATCGAGCAAATGGTCCTAGATTTCTTCCTATCTCGTCATAACGACCATAATATTCTCCTCCTCTATCAGACCTTACACACTTAATTTTCTTTTCTGTTTTCAACTCAACAAAGGTTTTGAAGGCTTCAAGAGAGCTTGCTTTATCCTGAAGAAGATATATCCATCCATATCTGGAGAAGTCATCTATGAAGGTAATAAAATACCTATATCCACCCATAGCAGTAGGAGTAATAGGTTCACATATGTCAGTGTGAATTAATTGTAGCACATCGTCACATCTGTTTGAACTTTTATTCCTGGTTTTGGTAGTGAACTTTCCCTTGATGCAATCAACACAAGTGTCAAAATCTGAGAAGTCAAGATCATGCAGAATACCTTCTTTTATGAGTCTTTCGATTCGAGGCCTAGAAATATGCCCCAAACGTCTATGCCATATCATAGAGGAAGATTCATCAATCCTGTTGCGTTTACCCCAAGAATGGAGTTAACTGACATATCAGTTACGCTTAACATGTAAAGTCTGTCATACAAAACTCCTGAACCAACAATAGTTGAATTATAATAAATCACCAATTTACCATCACCAAAATAAAATTTGTATCCACATTTGTCTAAAACAGAAATAGATATCAAATTCCTTCTCATGGAAGGGACATAAACAATATCTTGCAATAATAAAGTGTGTCCAGAGGATAAACATAAAGAAACGACTCCAATGTCAGCAACGGGTACTCCAGCTCCATCTCCCATTACAATCTTCGTCTCAACATCACTTGGTTTCCTCAGGCTTATGAACCCCTGTAAAGAATTCACAACATGAATAGTAGCCTCTGAGTCAAACCACCAGGAATTTGGAGGAACATCAACCACATTAGATTCAAAGCAAGTTAGTGCTAGCAGATTACCTCACTTCTCCTCTTTCTTTTTCAAAATATAGCAATCTTCTACCTTGTGACCATGTTTCTTACAATACTTGCAAGAACCTTTAAAGAATTTCTTATTGGGTTCTAAATGTTGTTATGCTTTCTCTGTACCCTTTTTCTTTTTTCCTTTATATCTCTTAGCACCTTTAGTACCTGAATTAGAAGTAACAAACTGAATGCTATTAGTCTTATTCTTCTTCATTGACTCCTCCTGTTGGGTGATTATTGCAATCAATTCATCCACTCCATAATCATGCCTTTGAATGTTATATGAAGTCTTCATGATGTCAAATTGAGAAGGCATAGATTCCAAGATGCGATAAATTAAGGTGTCTTCACCAACCTCAACCTTGAGAGACTTCAACTTATTATAGAAATGCACTAACTTCATAATGTGTTCACGTACACCGCTGACACCATCATATTTTGTCTTTTCAAATAAGGAAAGGTATTGAATTTTCTGTGCCTTATCAAAAGTTGTAAATTTTTCACCGATTGCTTTCAGAAAATCATTGGCATCATCAAGATCTGGAATGCTCTGTCTGATAGATTTCTCCATGGTGAATTTAATCACCTTCAGGCACACTCTGTTAGAATGTTCCCATTTCTCATGAGAAATTCGTTGAGCTTCAGAAGACTCATCTATAAGAGGCGCAGGCCTAGTCGTCCTCAATGCCAAGTCCAGATTGTCAATGGTCAGGTAGAGATCTAACGATTTTTTCCAGTCCTCATAATTTGTTCCATTTAGAGTTTTGACAGAATTAGGGAAGAAAACTGAACATCACAATAAAGGAAAAAAGTGATTTAAAAGTTCAGTTTAAAATAAATCCCTAAGCAAATTACAATACATTATAACTTAAATTAATAAATCCTAGCACTGATAGGGTACCAAAAAAATTAACATAAGTCAAGAGAAATGCATTGTACAACAACAAATTATACTAATAATAACACACTGATAGGGTATAATTATCACTAATATAATGAATCAATATTTATTTCATAAATTTACACAAATGCATCCACGATAGGTGAAATTACAATTATGTAAATTAATAGCATAAATCATGCTTATTTCATATAATTTTAATCATATTAAAATATGACAAACAAAATTCACATCATCATGCCCACGATAGGCAGGTCATCACAATGCAAATTAATAGAAAAATTATGTTGTAAGTGATAATTTAATATTCAAAATTTGAGAGTAATATGCCAAAAAAATTCAAAGTTAGGTCTCAAATTAAATAAATTCTGATATTATAATTTCAGAAGAAGAATTTATTTAATAATTTTAAAATATTGAATAATTAGCATCAAAGAGTGCACGCTGCCTCCTTCACCACCAGCGACATCCTGATACTATGGGCACGAATATGTTCAACATCTCTCCGAAGCTCACTATTAGGCCGCCAGACCGCTTCCGGTCTGGCGCGCGTGCTGCAGTTCAACATCTTTTCGAAGCTCACTATTAGGCCGTCAGACCGCTTCCAGTCTGCCGCGCGCGCTGCCTCCTTCGTTCTGCCTCCCTCTCCGATCACCGCCCCTCTCCTATTCAGATCTACGGCGAAATAGCGTCGGTGGAGCAGCGTCGAAAACCGCAAAAAAACGACGGGATCTGGGACGGTTCGAAGCGCAGCGGAGTACCGCTAGGGCGGGTAGCCCTGGAGGCGCCGAAAACCCCAAGATCCTACGGGATCTGGGACGGTTCGAAGAGCGGCGGAGTGCCGCTGGAGCGGGCGGCCCTGGAGGCGCAAAAAACCCCAAGATTTGACGGGATCTGGGATGGTTCAAAGGCGCGACGGAGTGGTTCAAAGGCGACAGAGACAGTGACCATCGGTACCGCCTTTCTCCGATCTCCACCCTTCTCAGATTTTGATTCAGATCTCCACCCCTCTTAGGTTCTGATTCAGATCTCCTCCTCTCTCTGATTCCGATTCAGATCTCGGCGCGTCGAGAGCGCGAGGAAGGAGCGGTACGACAGGGACGAGATCACCAGTAGGCGACTCGCCTGCCGATGGACGACTCAGCTGCTGCTGCGTTTTGCTCAGCTATGAAACAGATGCAGATGGTGGAGACCATCCACAGAAGATCACACAATCTAGGGTAACTTTACTGAACTCCATTCGGTCTCTCCCTCTCTCAATATGTGTGTATGTTAATGTTAATTAAAAATAGAGTTTGTTGAATTGACAACCATAAAATGTATCTAGTATGCTCTGATACCAATTGATGAAAGTATAAAATAGGTTTGAATTATACTGTACTAGACACAAATTATAGCATGTCAACTATCAATATTGTATTGATTAAAATGGGAATGAATGTGTACCTGAATTGACGTTCATGTCAATGAGTTCTATTGAAGAGAACTCTAGGAGGTTTTTCTGGCTACCTTCTAAGGGGTTATTGTAGAGAAATAATTCTTGTGTGTAAATTTGCTTAATGGGATGGCAAATTTATAACCCCCCAGGGTAGGCAGGGACCTCTCTTAATTGGGCTTTTTAATCTGATTGACCTAACCCATCACAGAGTCAATCTCACTGTAATCCCAGTTCAAATAACCATATTGATACGATAAGATATTGTCGGTTAAAGATAAATAACCATATTGATATGATATAATCATATCTTATATTGTCGGTTAATGATAATAGATATTGAGTGATATTAATCCGCAATTATTTTCAACAAGAAAGACCCACAAACCTAATGTCTTGAAGTTTTGGGTTGTAAGTGGTGTCACGCTATCTCATAAATGAACTTGTGTCTTTTAGTTATACATCTCACAGGTGCTTACCTCCTCAGTTTTACCCAACACATATAAAGTTTTTTGGTTGAACAGAAAACAGGCACTCATCAACCTAATTGAAGGAAAGACCCACAAACCTAATACTTGGGTTGAAGGTACTGTCACGCTATCTCATATATGAACTTGTGTCTTATAGTTATACATCTCAGAAGTGCTTACCCCTTCGGTTTTACTCAACACATATAAAGTTTGTTGGTTGAACAGAAAACAGAAGTGGCACTGATCAACCTAATGCTCTTGAAAGACTCATCTTTGCTTTCTTTCTACTGATTTGTTTTGCTTGATGGAGTTGAGAGACTGATTGTTAAACAATCACTGATAGCTGCTTTTGAAGACTCAGAATCCTTTGAATGGTGGATTTTCCTTCAGGCTTGGATCTGAAGCCGGAAAAGTCAGGGGCTGTAACGAGTCTAATAGAGACTTTTGTTGTACATCATTTGATCCATTCTGTTTAAACATCAGGGAAAATCACACTCAAGAATGGAGCCATGTGAGAAGGTGCTACTAGTTTTCCATCTATGTTAGTAGACTCTACATTTTTTACAATGTCATTATAGCTCATACGGGCTTTTGGACACACAGAATATGTTTTCGGTTGACCACACTAAGTGTAATTTTTGCTCAAAAAGCCACAACCAAGTAACAATTTTGCTGGAAGATGAGTTTCAAACATTCCAAAATACTCTTTTTCTTATAGGTATTGAATGGCTTAGGTAATGTTTCTTCTAGAATATCATCACCCCTCTACACATAAAAGCATCCTTCAGACCAAATAATTTGCATGATTTAAAATTAATCATTGTGATTGCATTAGTAATTGCTCTTTACAAAAATAAACTAAATTTCATTAGAACTTGTTCTCTTTACGAATTGTGAATTTTCAAACAGAGGACAGGACTTAAGTTAGAACAACGTTTCAAGGACTCAGGTCTAGCAACAAAAATAAGTTTTAACAACAAACACTATAGAATATCACAGTGACAAAGTCAACAAATAAGGAATTGCACAACTAATCTTGCATAATAACCTCAATCGTGAACAAAACTAAACAACTACTGTGTAATACTTGTCAAAAACAAAAAATCAAGGCAAGATTGAAATTTTTGGGTCCTTCCTCAGGATTGCATTCCTAGAAATCTTTTAGCTGTGCCTGAAACAATTTCTTGAGTTACCATGGTTGAAAAAAAATTATTCATATCATGTTCATACAAATAAAACATAATAATACAAAAATAATTTAAGGTATGTAGCTTGAAAAGAAGGAATACAACTATAATAAATACGTAAAAGCAAAGGAGCAAATTCGCATCAACAACTCCCCAGAAATGCGATTAACTGGTTTCATACTACTTGTTCTTTCATCAAACACTAAATGCTTCTTTCTTATGAATAATAGCCACTTAAATAAATCAACACATAAATTTCATAATTAAACCTACGTATCAACATAACATAACAAAATTTAAAAAATAATATCTAGCTAAGTAGTACCTATGAGTTAAAGATACAATCTTGGAACTTATTAAAGTAATGGGAATGCAGGGTGTGGTGCTATTGTGAAATGGCATTCTAAGATATATTTTTATGATTACAGGAAAATACATCATATATGTAAAGTAGTAGAGATAATATATTGTTGGAAATAATAGTGGATTGGTATTAATCAATTATATTTTATCATTATCTGGCAATTTAAGATATGGTGATAATCATATCTTATAATATCTTTATGATTATTTGAATAGGATTATAGTAAGATTGACTCCGTGATGGGTTGAGTCAATCATAAAAAAGCCCATTTGAGGGGTCTCTGCCTACTCTGGGGGATTATAAATTTGTCATCCTATTAAGCAAATTACAACAACAATACACACTCTCTAGAATAATCCCCTCGAAAGTAGGTAGTAAAACCCTCAAGAATTCTTATTGAACTCATATCTCTACAATAATCATTCATAGTGTTTTTGTTCTTGAAGATCAAGAACTTCAATTCAATATATATGAGGTACACAGATTCTCTTTCCTCTATCTTTTTATATTTAATTCTCTATACATACTATAATCTTGTATCTATTGATTTAAGGTTTCCTTTTATTTCCATCAATTGGTATCAGAGCCAAATTAGATACATATTATGGTTGTTTTCTATTAGAGAATTATGGTTGTTTTCTATTAGAAAATTAAATTTGAATTGAAGATTTTTTGTGTTATTAGTGAAATTTTATAATATAGTTCACTATTAGTTTTTTTTTAAAAAAAAATGAGGGTTTACGCTACTTGTTATTGTTAAAATAACATGTTAAAGTTTCATTCCCTTACTCTTACATGGGTAAATTATATATTGAAACTTTTTTTTAAGTGCTACCCCTTTAAAACCTAGTTTTCTTTTAAATAATTATGGGATAAATTGTTTTTAAAATTACTTAATGGTTTTCCTTTTTTTATGTTTGACCAATATGAGTCATTTGTGTGGGCAACATAATGTATTTGTGTTAACTTTTACTTTGGAAAGTATTAATGGGTTGCATGGACTCATTTTTATACCCATATTTTTGTGATTTGGTCAAGGGAGAACTTTGTCGTTTTGATACGATCATGTATGATGATTCGTGTGTTAAATTCATTCTCAAAAGCATTGAATGTTGTTGCTAATTTTTTATATTCTTATTTTTTCAAAAATACCATATTTATTTAATATTTTTATATTATTGGTATTTTTTAGTATAAAAAAAATTTGATTAATTCAAGATTAAATTAAATTTCTTTTTACTATTATAATCTTGAATTTTTTACCTATTTTCATTGTGATAATTCTTTACAGTATTTGTATTCTCCAATTATACTGTACTCTCTTTAATATTGAATTATCATTTATAAATTTATTTTAGGTTATTTTATTAATTATGCACAATCTTAATTGTCCTTCTCTTATGAGCATAATTTTCTTTATTAATTTGCATTATTATTACTTGTCTATCATGGGTATAATAATGTGAATTTTGTATGTTGGTCATATAATATATATGATTAAAATTATGCAAATTTATTGGACAATATGCATAATTTTTTTTTTCATTTACATAATTATAATTTCACTATTTTGGATGCATTTATGTGAATTTTGTGATATAATTATTTTTTTTATTGCATTGATGATAACTATACTCTATCGGTGTATTGTTATTAATGTAATTTGGTGTTATACAATGTATTTTTCTTGGCTTATGTTAATGATTTTTTAATACCCTATCGGTATTAGGATTTTATTGATATAAGTTATAGTACATTGTAATTTCTTTAGGGATTCTCTTTTAACTGAACTTTTAGAATTACATAATGTTTCCCTATTTTTGTAATGTTCAGTTTATTTCCCTCATTTGATCATGTTTAGTTATATTTATATGGAACCAAAATTTACACTCTCATTTCCTTTTGTTCCATATTGACTTATAACCTTTAATTGGACATTTTTTCCTTCAAAACAAAAAAAAATATTGCATTTTTTGTGGTGCAAATTTTCTATATATATATATATATATATATATATATATATATATATATTGATAAAGAAATAGTTGAATTTTATTTAGTCCTCTGGGTATTTTTTTTTTATGTCAACTTATTTTTTCTTTGTCAAGTGGAAGGATTTTGTATATTAGAATTTTAATTAATATCTTATAAAATAAATTGTCGTGATATAAGATTTTTACCTTAAATGTCCAATTAATCATACATGTGAAAAAACAAATGTTCTTGATAAAATTATTTTTTCTTATCACATTATTTGTGATCACATTGTTGGGATCTATATTAAGGATTTTATATTGGTCTCTTGTAAAATATTTTCTTGTATAACAAACTCTCTGTTGATTTGCAATATTAGTATGCAATTCTTGTAAGGACAATATAGGAATCCCAAATTTGAAGAGATTAATTTCTCCATACCATATTTTATAATATTGTCAATGGTATTCTTGTAAAAACTAGAGGCTTTATTTTGGGATATATAAATAAACCTATGTCCATTATAAATTGTGATGAGAGTTAGAGACTATTTATTATTATATCCTTAATATATGCAAGAATAAGTCTCATTCTTCCGCTGCGTGTAATCATGTTTTATTCTCAAGTGTGTGTAAATATTGCTTATTGTAGCACTTGATTTTTGTTTATGATTACTTGAGAACTTGCTTATGATCTCATATTCTACGTAAAATTATCAAATGATCCATTTTCTCACTCATGTAATTATTTTTTCAAGATCCTCATATAGGTCAATATTTTTGTAAAGATTGATTAATATGTGGTTAATTATGAAACTATTTGTGAGAATTATTTATTCTTATGGATGAATTTGTAGGTTTCATATTCTTGTTATTTTAACCACTTCTCTCATTAATCATTTGTTATTCTACTACTTTCTAATTCCTTAAGTAGAATAATAGTGAATTTTAATTCACTTTTATTATTATCTTATAAAGTCATCATCCCACTATCACTAGAACTTTTAATACTAGTGTACCTAATGATAATCCTAATATTTTTTGGTATATTAAGGATTAGTGGGAGTATATATAATCTTGTATTATCTCTCGAAACTTATATATTTTTTATTATCATATAATCGTGTGCACATTTAATTATGATATGACATATTCTATAGGGCTTCTCTATTTATTTTTGTCCTATTTTTATTGAGATACATAAAATCCATTGTATCTTTGTAGACATCTTTAACTGATGTTAAGGTCATTCTGTTGGGTATTGAACATTAATCCTTTTGGCATACAATTATGCATTGTGCATCTCTTTTACCCAAATTTCATATTTTAATTGATCAAAATTTTAGAAGTATATAATTTTGTATCATGTCTCGAGACTTATCTATCTGTATTGTCATATATTCTTGTGCACATTTAATTATGATATGACATACTTTATAGGACTTGACTATTTATTTTTGTCCTATTTTAATTGAGATACATAATTCATTGTATCTTAATAGACATCTTTAATGGATGTTAAGAGCATTTTTGTTGGGCATTGCACATTAATTCTTTTGGTATGCAATTAAGTATTGTGCATTTCTTTACCCAAAATTTCATATTTTGTTTGGTCAAAATTCTATAAGTATATTGTAGATGCAATACTCCTATCGAGTATGATTTTCTACTTTGTAAAAAAGTGCTTATTATGATAGTACTCATATTGAGTACAATTTTGCACTATTGAAGTACTTATGAATTTTTTTTGTTTGGACCAATTATCTAAGTGTTTGCTCAATTGACATTTTGTGGCCATAATAATCTGAGTATCATTTTATATAAACTAGGTGTCTATGTGGTTTTAGTAGGGAATTTATGGATTTCCTACTTATCTTTGGATTCTTACATAGTCACTTATTTTTGAAACTCGGATTAGTTAAATGTCAAATATTATAGAGCATTTATGTAGCCTATATGTAATTACATATGTTATTAGGCTATGATGAATAATTAGATGCATGTAAATTATGCTTTCTCACCTATATAATTTTTCGGACTCAAGTAAAAAAAAAAATTATATTAATTAAACATTTTTTTATTCACTGATCAAATACTTAACTTTGGAGTTTTATAACTCATATGGTTTGGTTAAGTTTTGATGTCTTAGATCAGTGGGAGTCTGAAAACTCTCTTATGAGATATGTGTGAAGTAATATCATTTTAGTAACATATCTCTTAGCATTTTTGGATGCTTGAGACCATGTAGTATCATTTTATTGAACTATATTATTCTATATACTTTATGAGAAATATTTATGATATATATCCCTATCGGATATTATTTTGTAGCTCAAATTTCTCATTGTCTAATATAAGATTTGTCTATAATTGTCATTCTAGCTTAATGATTTATCTTTGTATTATTGATTAATACCATCCAAGTGGGAGAATGTTGGAAATAATAGTGGATTGGTATTAATCAATTATATTTTATCATTATCTGGCAATTTAAGATATGGTGATAATCATATCTTATAATATCTTTATGATTATTTGAATGGGATTATAGTAAGATTGACTCTGTGATGGGTTGAGTCAATCATAAAAAAGCCCATTTGAGGGGTCTCTGCCTACCCTGGGGGATTATAAATTTGCCATCCCATTAAGCAAATTACAACAACAATACACACTCTCTAGAATAATCCCCTCGAAAGTAGGTAGTAAAACCCTCAAGAGTTTTTATTGAACTCATATCTCTACAATAATCATTCATAGGGTTTTTGTTCTTGAAGATCAAGAACTTCAATTCAATATATATGAGGTACACAGATTCTCTTTCCTCTATCTTTTTATATTTAATTCTCTATACATACTATAATCTTGTATCTATTGATTTAAGGTTTCTTTTTATTTCCATCATATATCTCTGGAAACAAAAACTGCCCAATCCCTATAATTAAGCTAATCCCTCTAACTAATCCTGGAAATTAGATAATGCAATAAATCAACCTATATTTGGTAATTTACTATGCAGTGAATCAATTAGAAATCTCTTTGGTAATTTACTATACAGTGAATCAATTAGAAATCTCAATATTCCCCCTCAAGTTGGTGCATAAATGTCAGTCAGACCCAACTTGTTTAGAAATTTGGAGAACACTGGTTTTAGAACTGCTTTAGTGAGAATATCAGCCAATTGATCTTCTGTTCTGATCTTAGGCAACTCTAAAATCTTCCTATCCAACTTTTCCTTGATAAAAAATCTGTCTACTTCAACATGCTTTGTGCGATCATGTTGTACTGGATTATGGGCAATATTACATGCAGCTTTGTTATCACAATACAACTGGATTGGTTGCCTAGGAGGGTATCCCAAATCTTCCAACAATAACTTTAACCATAATGCTTCATATAGACCAAGTGCTATACCTCTAAATTCAGCTTCTGCACTTGAGCGGGCCACCACGTTTTGTTTTTGGCTATCCAAGTTACAAGGTTTCCTCCTATAAAAGTGAAATAACCTGAAGTAGACCTCCTGTCATGTATGGCTCCAGCCCAATCTGCATCTGTATATACATTTATTTCTTGATAATCAGTGTGTTTAGTGAACAAAATACCCCTTCCAGGTGTAGATTTCAAATACCTTAAGATGTGCATGACAGCATTCATATGTTTTTCTCCTGGGTTATGCATGTACTGACGAACAACACTTAATGCATAAGTAAGATCTGGTCTGGTATGGGCCAAGTACATTAATCTTCCTACAAGCCTTTGATATCTTCCTTTGTCAACCGGTATTTGATTTGGCTCAAGACACAATTTCAATCCTTCTTCAATAGGAGTAGTAGCAGGACGACACTCTTCCATGCCTGTTTCACGCAAAAGATCTAGGATATATTTTCTTTGGGAGAGAAATAGTCTTGTTTTTTATCTGGAAACTTCTATCCCCAGAAAATATTTCAGAGGAACAAGATCTTTCATTTCAAATTTTCCAAATAAATAGCTTTGTAGAGCTTTCTGTTCTTCAGGGTCATTTCCAGTAACAATCATATCATCTACATATATGATAAGAGCAGTAATCTTACCGTATTGTTTCTTTATAAACAAAGTATGATCGGAATTGCTCTGATGATAGCCAAAAGCAGTCATTGCCTCTGAAAATCTTCCAAACCATGCCCTTGGAGATTGCTTCAAGCCATACAATGATTTCTTTAATTTACACACCTTTTGACTATGCTTCTTTGGAACCATACATCCTGGTGGCAGTTCCATATAAACTTCTTCAGATAATTCTCCATGGAGGAAGGCGTTCTTTACGTCAAGTCGTTGTAACAGTCAATCTAAGTTTACTGCTGGAGATAACAACACTCGAATTGTGTTGAGTTTAGTCACAAAAGCAAATGTCTCTGTATAGTCTACCCCATAAGTTTGAGTGTAGCCCTTTGCTACTAACCTTGCTTTTAGCCTTTCAATTATGCTATCTGCTTTGTACTTTATAGCATAAATCCATTGACATCCAACTGGTTTTTTTTCCTAGTGGACAGTCAACAAGTTCCCATGTTTCATTTTGTTGCAAGGCTTTCATTTCCTCATTCATCGCATTTTTCCATCGTGGATCAGCCAAGGCTTCCTGTACATTGTTAGGAATAGCAACAATAGATAATTGATTTACAAATGACTTATTTGATTCAGACAAACGGTGGTAGGAAACAAAATTATTCATGGGGTATCTAACCTTACTAGAAAGAGTGGGCTCATAAGTGAGTTTAGGAATACCTCTAGTGTGTCGTTCTGGTAGTTTTTTTTTGTTGGCACAAGATTAAGAGCATCCATGACAGTAGATGATTGGTTTGGTGTGTCATCAAGAGGAGTCATACCAAGTTCTGTCACCACCTCATAATGTGAAGTCTCATTTATTTCATTTTCCATCTCATCCGTACAACTTGATTGTAAGTTATTTGCACAAGAATTATCGTTGCTGTAATTTACCTCTAAATGGTCTTTCTCAAGATATACATATTCTTGGCAATTATAGTCTGCAGTTCTTTATGGTTTTCCCCCTGAAGTGCAGATTCTGAAGAGAAATACATTATTTTTTCATGAAAAACAACATCCATGCTTATAAACATCCTTTTAGTTGGAGGATGGTAACACTGATACCCTTTTTGGTGTATAGCATATCCAAGAAACACACATCGTAAAGCCCGAGGTGCCAATTTGTTTGGGTTCTTTTGAATATGCACGAATGCTACACAACCAAAAACACGAGGTGCCAAATTTGTACTACCAAGGGCAACCACTTTGTTCAGGAGAGTCTGCAGTGGCGTTTGAAACTCATTAAAGCTAGAAGGATACGATTTATAACATATGTTGCAATTGTAAGAGCCTCTCCCCAATAAGAGAAAGGCATATGGGCCTCTAATAATAAAGAACATACCACCTCTAGTAAGTGTCAACTTTTTCGCTTGGCAACACCGTTTTGTTGCGGTGTATTAGGACACGTAGTTTGATGAATAATCCCATGTACTTCCAAGTACCTCATGAGGTATAAGCTTTGGTATTCACCACCATTGTCACTACGAAGAACCTGAACCTTTGCGTTGTATTGGGTTTCAATCATTTTGTGAAACTTTTGAAATATCAAGTTCACTTCTCCTTTGGACTTCATTAACCATAACCAAGTCATTCTAGTGCAGTCATCTATGAAAGTAACAAACCAACGTGATCCTCTTAAAGTAGAAATCTTAGAAGGACCCCAAACATCCGAGTGTATAAGCATAAAAGGAACAATACTTTTATTCAAACTGATTGGAAAAGGAACATGATGACTTTTTTCTTGTTCACATACATCGCAACGAAAAACAGAGATGTCAATCTTTGCAAATAATAAAGGAAACAATTTTTTCAAGTAACTAAATGAAGCATGTCCCAAGCGACGATGCCATAGCCAAATTTCAGTTTCTTCTTTCTGTTTGGTAGAACTCTTCACGCTCAAAGCGCTTTCTAACTGCCCAGAATCTTTCGACACAAAGTCCAAATAGTATAATCTTCCTTGTTTAACACCATAACCAATCGTCTGTCTGGTCTGAATGTCCTTAAACACACAAAAATTAGGCCAAAAAATAACAATACAATTTAGGGATGTAGTAATTTGTGATACAGACAAAAGGTTATATTCTAGAGATGGAACAACTAAAACAGAATCCAAAGTAAAATTATTAGTAAGAGTTAAGGATCATTTTCCAATAACATAGGTTGTGTCACCATTGGCAGTGGAAATCAATTCTTTTGAGGATGGTTTCATGGATGAAATTTGTCTAGAATCAAAAGTCATATAATCAGTAGCACCTGAATCAATTACCCATGTGCTATTAGTAATAGGTACAGAAAACTCACCACCATTACCTCTAATTGCCATCAAAGCAGTGAACTCTTTGGAGGCTTTATCTGCGTTTTTTGCCTCAACAGCTGTTGCAACTGGATTCTTTGTTCGTTGATCCCGACTGTGATCCCACCACTCTGGATATCCATTAAGTTCAAAACAACGACTCTTAGTGTGGCCATGCTGATTGCAGTGAGTTCATTTAAACTTAGACTTATCTATAATTGAGTTCGCTTTAGGATGGTTTCCTTTTGTTTGACCCTGCCAGTTTCTGTTTCGAGCTATCATGACTGTGCTGTCAGAACTTTTTGATTTACCTTTCAAAGTCGCTTGACGTATTGCCTCTCGACGAATCAATGCATAAGAATTCTCCAACTCTGGACAAGTTCTTTGCGTAAAATCTCTCCACGAATTTGTTCAAACTCACCATCTAATCCCGTAAGGAATATATGCACCCTTAGTCGTCCAATTGATTTCTTGTAAGTTGTGACATCTTCAGGATCTTTCATGACCACCTTATCACGATGATCCAATTCCTGAAAAATTTCCATCAATTCTCCATAATACTCCTAGAGAGGCCTACCATTTTGTTTTGCAGTAAAGGCCTTTTGATTCAAAGTAAATACTTATAACTCATCACTTCCATCATAGAATGCCTTAGATAATGCACTCCAAATTTCATGGGTTGTGGCTAAGCGTATGTAACTCTTCATAATTTCTGGGCTCATGGACAGCAACAGCCACCTCTTCACCTTTTGATTTTCTGCATACCATTTTTCATAACCAGAATCTTGCTCTGCAGGTTGTTTCTCCTTGCCACGAATATATGAGAGTTTCTCCCTCTCTGCGATATGCATTTCCATTATCTGTGACCATATGTCGTAATTTGTTTCACTCAGAACGATTTTGGCATTGAACGCACTTTCAGATTGAATAATGACAGGAGTCAATGTAGACCCTGATTTGGGTGCAGAATTTTTATCAGACATCTTATGGGTTCACAGGGTGTTTAAAAAAAAGGTTAAGAAAAGGGTGGATCAGGGTTAAGGAACCTAGCTCTGATACTATATTGTGAAATGGCATTCTAAGATATATTTTTATGATTACAGGAAAATACATCATATATGTAGAGCAGTAGAGAGAATATATCTCTGGAAACAAAAACTGCCCAATCCCTATAATTAAGCTAATCCCTCTAGCTAATCCTGGAAATTAGCTAATGCAATAAATCAACCTATATTTGGTAATTTACTATACAGTGAATCAATTAGAAATCTCTTTGGTAATTTACTATACAGTGAATCTCAATTAGAAATCTCGTCAGGTGCACCTTGATGAAAGTATCTAAGTGATTGAAGAACTCATCATATCTGCACATAGAGCACAAAAGTATGAATAAATCAATAAATATTTTTTATTAAAAAGGATTGATGCATTGCTTGAGATTGTTTTTTATTCTTTGGACGGAGAGTTCAACTCCCCAGTTCCGGGTTTTGTGGTGGCGGCGATTGAGCTTTGAAACTTTAATATATTGAGTGAGGAATTTTAAAAGAATTTTAAATTTTAAATTTTTTTAAAGTATTTTGATTTGTTAAAATAGTAGAATTTTAAATTCGTTAAAAAAAAAGTAAAATTTTGAATTTTTTTAAAACAACTTTTCTTTTACTAAAATTTGTGAGATTATTTTTTGCTTAATATCGGTTAATTTTTTAGTTGACATGAATTAAAATTATTTTTTAGTTAATATTTTCGAGAGTTATTTTTTAACTGATTTTTTTAATATTTTTTAAGGATATGTTGCTCAAATTTTTTTTTATTTTATCCAAATAAAATATTTGATAAGTGAAGTTATTTAAATTTGAAAGATTTCAAATTCAAATTCTTTACATCTTTAAAATTCTATTCTCGTTGTTTTTTCTTGAATATGAGAAGTTGTTATGGTTAAGTTACGTGTTACACAAGAATTGAATTCAAAATTTGAGGGAATTGTTGTGTATATATAGGAGTGGTTTAGCCTACCATTGCTTCCCGCCCCAATGGAGACTAGAGTTATACAATGTACGATTAAGGGCCTTTTTTATTTTTTTTATTATGTTATATTTTTAGGACTTTTTTTGTTAATTGTAATTTTCTTTATTATATCTTATTCTTTAGGATTTTTTTTCATTTTAATTTTTTTAGATTTTTTTATTACGAGTAAATTACATAAATTGCATTTTGATTTTGGTCCTCTTTAATTTTTTTTTTATTTCCATCCCTTTTAAATTTTATTTTTTAAAAATAGTCTTATATATCTATTAACAAAAATTTGTTCAACAATGACCTAACTAATTGGCATGAAGATGAAGATGATGACGATGTGAATGCTTCAAACGGTTTTAAAAAAAAAATCAATAATAAATGAAAGTATATGTGAACTTAACACTTATTTGCTTCAATGAACGTGATGGCATGCGACTCTGTTAACCACGTCATCATTTAACAGTTTTTGGTAAATAGTAGGGATTATTTTTGAAAAATAATATTTTAAAGGGATTAAAAAAAAGGCCAAAATCAAAAGGCAAAACAATATTAGAACCAAAAAGCTAATTAAGTTTTTGTGAAAGAAAACAATTCAATGATAATGAGTAGATAAAAACAATATTTTTATACTTATTCATCTCAAACTTTGATATTACATTCAATTTCTTAGTAATCACCATGGTTCCACTAACTACAGGTGAGCAACATAAGATATATATTTGGAAAATTTTGTCCAAATATACTCTCAAAGATTTGCACTATGGAGTAAGAGAGGAGAATCAACAGTGGAATATTTAATGAGCCAACAAAGTAAAGCTTGAAATCGAGAAAACACAAATTGAGAGTCCTTCAAAAACCTATTTTCTCAAGGCCAAATGATGTAAGCAATTCGAGATGGAGAGAAGTAACAGAGATCATAATGATATGTTGTGAGAGGACTGAAACAAGATAAAAGATCAAAGAGTGATTTGATAAACAAAATCTTAAACTTCATAAACACTTATGAAGGTATTGAGGATGACAGACAAGGAATCAAAGATTAAAAATCATAAGGAAGAAATTATTAGTTGTTGTGTAAGTTTTTATAGGTTTATTTCTATTAAAGAAATAAATTAATCACATATTATTACACACGTAAATAAATAACCGTCGTAAAATTATTTATAAATATCTTTTCACTAGTGTCATTTTTCGTTGGATTGGAACATTCATAAACAATTTTATTAGCTTGAGACACCTAGTAATGGAAGAAAGTAAAGAGATTAAGATCCATGTTCTCTCTTAATTTCAAAACAGATTATCTTTTCCACACTTTCTCCTTATGACATTACATCTACATTGGTTCTTTTCTACATGTATTTGTTAAGTGAGATTACTTTCTTTATTATCTTCATGAACAAACTCCGAGTATACCTCACTTGGGATTTCTTTCCTCTTTTAATATAAAATTAACAATGAAGAACTATCATTTCATATCAAAATCAAAAGTTAATTCATCATTCATCGTTCTTTTCAATTGAAAGTATTATTACTGCTATTTTAAATAAATAAAAAACTCATTTTTTGAAAATTCTAAAGTTTCTCAAATAAACATAAATTTGTTTGGTTTTAGAATTAGGGTAAAAATTAAACAATTTTATAATATAAATCTTATTAAACTAATTTAAGCACAAACAAATACTATATAAACATCAATAATATTTTTAACAAGATTTTTAACAAAACCCTAAACAAGATTTTTGCCTAGGGGTGTTCAAATTCAAATTTTTAAACTAAAATGAACTTAACCATTTCAATAGGTTCGGTTGCAAAACCAATTAATTTACTAACTATTTTTTAAAATTGGTTGGAATTGAATTGTTCTTGGAAAGCCGATTTTGAACTAGTTTAGAACAATTTTAAATTGAACTAGTTCAAACAAGTTAAAAGTAAAATATAGTATTGTTTTCGAATCCAAGTAGACCTTAGTGAGAGTGTACCTAGACTGAGAGTATCAAGTTTAAGGAGTGTGAATTTGTTGCTCTTTGCGGGTTCAAGGGGTGTATTTATAGGTATTGTGGGGAGCGGGTATCCAGGGGGATTTAGGATATGTATATCCTAATATGATTAGGTGGTTATGATTCTGGATATATTGTAGATATATATAAAGTGTGAGGGGGCGTGGAGAGTGGTGGTTATGGGAGGATATAGTGCGAGAGCGGTGCTCACGGTTGGTTATATCTTTTAGTGCTCGGTCGGTGTGGTGGGGAATGGGTTGGATGTGAGGTGCTCGGTTGGTCAACGGGCGACTAGGGATACATAGCCTCCAAGTCATGAAGACCTACGAGTCAAGTGGTTTATAAGTGGACGACTCAGCTTGGTCTAGGGGTGACTAGGGCTACACAACCCCCAAACGACGAGCAGTTAGGAGTGCAAAGTGGTTGGCTTGGCTCAATCTAGTGGTGACTAGGGGTATAAGTATCTCAATTTTTTATCCAACGCAAAAGTTATTTCAAGTTGTTTCAACCTACAATTAATTTTGAACTCAAAATCAAATTTTGAATTCTTCTTCAACATGAAACTAAACATATAAAAATGTATCTCAGATTAATTTTAAATCCAAAATTAATTCTATAACATGAAACATTCACCAAATAAAAATAATACATGAACTAAAAGAATAATCATACAGTTTAAATCGTGGAAATGGAATCAAAGGAGAGAGAGGAGAGGAGAATATTATTTTCTGTGGTGGCTATAGAATCAACAAATTTGTTTGGAAATTTAAAGGTTCCAATAGAATTACCATGATCAGGGAATTTTCTTTCAGCATCGCATTTTTGCTATTTACACCTCCCAAAATATTGTTTTCCTGAACTATCTTTTTCTCCTTGGTATTCTCTTGCCACTGTTCTTTGCACCCACAGCCTCTCTCCCCAACACACCCCTCAACTCTCCTTCCTCCTACAACAAAACAAAAAAATTAAAGCTAACAAATTATACTTTTTGCCCCTCCGTTTTAGCACTTGCACACATTTTGTCCTTCATTTTTTTTCTTGCATACATTTTTGCCCTCCATTTTAAAAATTGTGTACATTTTTCCCATCCATCAAAATGACACCATTGACTGTTAAAATTGGGACATTGACTTGCTAAGTGTGATTATTGTTGTCTGAGGTAGAACATTTACTTACAATTCAAGAAAAATTCCAAATTGATTTAGGTTTTCTTGCGAAAGCCCTTTTTTCCGAAATAGTTGCAGTCAACTTCTTCTTTAGTCCTCACTAACTTCGTCCTTAGTTTCATCCTCACTCACCTTCCTTCCCTAGTTTCCCAAATAGTTTACTCACCTTCTTCTTCATCTTTTGAAAGCCCTTTTTCCCAAATAGTTGCATACTTCCATGGAAGCAAGTGGCAGTTCCTATAGCTAGGAGTCTCAACCTCAAAGGCATTGAATCATGTGCAGTTACATGGTGGAAGATTCATTGGTGACATCATGGAAGCACAAGAACCCAGGGAAAAGATTTTACAATTGCGGGTTTTATAAGGTGAGGCAGTGATGCTGATGCATTCCTCCTTAGTAAGGGACCTTGGCTAGGAGGATTAGAGAGAGGACATGAGTAGGAAAGAGATTCATAAAGACTTTAGGGCCATAATCTCAAAACTATGTAAATAAATTGTGTAGTTTATGTAGTATTTTGAGTAGGTGTAATTTTGTAATTTTAAGCCTTATATTTTGGCCTATAGGTTTTATTTTCTTTAGGAGGTGCATTTAGTCCCTTTAGTGTAGTGTGTTAATTAGCTGGGCTTAGCCTAGAAGAATTTGGACGTGTGGTTATTCATTTCCACACCCCTAATTGCTTCTAAAACTCTTCTAACCAATACATGAAGCATGTAGGAGACATGTGAGTCCCCTTGTTCCCTCATAAAAGGTTCCACATCACCTTTCTCTCTCCTACATGGCTTTTCTTGTTGCTTCTTGTTTGAATTTGAATTTTAGAAGTGTCATGTCACTTCCCTCCAAAATTCAAATTCAAATTAGAGGGAACATAGATCCTATTTTTTAGGGACTTGTTTGGATCTTTTCCCTTTCTTTTCCTTAGCCCCTTGAACATCCAACACTCCTCTTTCCCTCTATAAATAGGTCCTCACTCATTCTTGTATGGATCTTAGTTCATTTTATACAAATTAGACTTTGTGAGACTCTTTGAGAGTGTCTTTTTCTCTCTAACCTTGAGAGTGCTTCTATGGCTTTTATCAAGGGTTCCTTCCCTTATGGCAAGCTTCTACAAACTAGGCTTATCTCTACCTAGAATGGCGTCTCCATCTTCATCTTCTTCCTATTCATCCACACCTTCTTGCACCATTGGAACCTTTTGAAGCAAGATCCTAGGGAGAGCATTCCAAGAATGCATTAAATGCTATTAGCAGAATAGAAACTTAAAGTCTTTATTTTTTAGATATTGCATGTTTAATTTGTACCCCATGTTTTGAAATGGATGAAATGTAGGTGACAGGGACTAGAGGATGTAATTTTTTTTAATGGCATGATCCAGTGTTGAACATTAGAGAGAAAAGGATCATTCTTGGTTTGCTCAAGAGGGTGGAACAATTGTAACAATCAAAATGTAGACACAAAAAGAATTTGAAAGAACTGAAGAAAAGAGAAATGCTTCTTGGTGTTGAGTTGACTCTTTGTTTAGGAATTGTGTTCATTCTTGTTGTTACCATTGTTGCTAGGGGAAGTTGTTAATGTTAAGGTTCAATGGTTTAGTTTAGGGGAAGAAGAATGTAATTTGAATGTATGTATTCTATCATTTGCATGTAATGAGATGTTTAAGTTAAGTAGGAACACTTTGTAATATTTTGTTATCTGGAAATTTAAAGTTCATTTTGGATTCTATTGGTGCCTTAAATTTGAAATTCAATTTCAGCATATCTATTTCATGAAACCAATGTAAAAAATATGGTTGTTGTATGAGATCACACCAGTCTAATTTGAAGCTCAATTTAAAGTCCATTTTGGATTGTAGCTGTGGCTATTAAATATGTCGTTGTATCAGACTAGTGTAATTTGAATCAATATGCCATATCAAATACCAATGTAAACCAAACCAATCTGCCCTGTAAAATACCAATGTGCCAAATAAAGTTGTGGCTGTCATATAACACTTAAATTTCATAAACCAATCTGCCATATCAATGAGTACAAATATGTCATACTCCACACATAAATTTAATAAACCAATTTGTCATATTAGTGAATACAAATCTGCCATATTTGAAGTCAAATTTCAAACACCAATATGCCATATTAGTGAATACCAATCAACCAAATAAAATTGTGGTTGCCATATCAGCCAAATAAAGTTGAAGTTAAATTTGCATAAACCAATATATGATATCAGTGAAAACCAATTTTCCATATCAATTAAAATATCAATGCTACATCAAATTTGAACATAAATTTGCATACACCAACACCTACATCAAATTTATATTCCATTAGTTAACAATTACATCATATAGAAATGAGGATTACATCAAATAACCAATTTGCATCACATGCACAAAAAAGCAGAGTAGACCATGCTACAAATCAGTGAGCATTACATCAAATAGCCCAACTAGACCCTTGTACACAAACCAGACCATACCTTACATAAAAGTCCTGCAAACAAAGCAAACCGAACCCTACAAAAAGGTCCTTCAACCATACCAGACTCTGCAAAAAAAATCCTTAAACCAAAATAGACCCTCCTTAAAGCCTAAATGCAAAAAAAAAAAAAAAAGATCAGCTTAAAACCTAAACCAATTTACAAAATGACCCTACTAAGTGTCCACAATTTGACTAAGTTGAAGGATTCGTTGTTGATTGATGTGTTACAATAACTCTCACAATACTTCTAGTAACCCTGATATTCAGTTGTTGTGCAGGATTTCCAGTAGAATTAGTCACTTTCCTTATCCTATTTCTATTGTCACTGGTACTGGTGGTTGGTGCAAATGATGTTCCAGCTTTATTTTTCCTTTTTTGTTTCTAAAAATTGAAATAAAATCTTAGTAAAGGGGCATGTTAATAAATAACAGTTTACATTATGTTAATACCTTATTTCTTTCTTGGGGTATTTTCCTATCTGCAGTTGTCTTCCCTTTACATGTTCGGATATTATGCCTAACTTCACCGCAATTATTACAATCAACGGAAGTGGACTGTCTTCCTAACCTTGTGGCGTTCTTGTGCTCATCATTTACCTTATTTCTTACTTCTTTTTGTCTGCCAGAGGCTTTTCTCATTATTGGTGGTAGTATTGGCTCACTTTTATTTTTCACCCACAATTTTGGTTCATTTTATGGCAACACAGTGTATGAATATGTTGTCATAAATGTATTTTTCCTGTCAAAATAGTTAAATAAATCAAATGACATGTCAAATCATTTACATAAATGATTGGCAAGTAACTAACCTGTAGAGTTTGTGTACATATTCTTTAGCCTTTTTATTAGCGTATCATATGCAAGCTATAGCATGGCAGCAGGGTATACCACTAATATCCCACTTCTTGCAACTACAAGTTCTCTGTATCAAGTCCACCACAAACTTAGTATAGTCCCTAGACATCTCAAACAAGGCTTATGTAACTATTGGCTTGTCCCTATATTCCACAATTGCCCTATTAAATACGTCACACATATTATTCACCTAAAGGTCTCATTTGGTGTCTGCAAAGTAGGCATAATGTGTCCATGTTGAATAAGTTTTGTTGTTCAAATCCTCTTAGGCATCATGATTGAAATTTTTTAGATTCTCTGTTGCTCTCTAAAAATCAGGAAAGGTGGTTGCTCTTGCAGTTGCTCAGGACATTTCCTTTAACTGTTGCCCTCGCACCTGGAAACTTCTTCCTCCAGTTCCCATACAAATGTCTAATACACACTCATGTTTGACATTATCTCCATATAATTCTCCTAATATCTACAATAAATCCTGCAACATAAATAACACATTAAGAAGATTTAAGGTACTTTTTTCTTATCTGAAATGTATCCCCATGATGCAACCTGCACTTTATATAAATCAAATGATAATAACTCCAAAAACCATCTCCAAGAATCTCCACATTCAGCCTCTACAATTACATAAACAATTGGTATAATTTAATTGTTTCCATCCTTCCTAACTCCACTTAGCAAGTGACATCTATATTCACCTTTTAGGAAATACTCACAAGCCCAATCAAAGGTCGGCATGTAGTTGCTAATGCCGCTTTACAAGCTTCCAAGCAACATTAATAATTTCAAAGACAACTCCATTACTAGTCATCTCACACTTAATTTTTACAGTACTTTAGAATTGCTATGCAACAGTTCTTCAGCATAACTTATAGGATGACTGTATTGCTCCCTAGAGGCACCATGTATTTTTTCAAGGGCTCTAACTTTTTCTTTGTAGACCTGATGACAATTTAGCTTTATGCTCCACTTGTCCCGTGCAAGTGTCATAAATGTGTTTGTCTTCATATCAAGAGTGTCCCTTAAGAATGGAACAAATCATTTTGCCAACCACTCTTTTTTTGCTTGCCTATTGCATGGAGTCCTAACACAATTGTGGTCATTCATAAATTCATCAATTGCCAATACTAACTTCAATTGGACTTACTCTTAGATGAAATGGGCGACCCTTAACATATTTAATAACTACTCTATATTGACAACTTTTACTAAAACCTTAGATTTTTGTTGGTGACGATGGCAAATGTCTTGAAAGCCTCATTTATGTCTTCTTTACTGCTAAACAACATGCCAATTTCAAAGTGAGTATCATTAATGTCTTGAGATTTTCTAAACTTTTGATATTTAACTTGTATACCCTCCTCATCACTACCAACAGGTGTATCGAGAAAATCCAAAAAACCATCATTGTCTACAAATTCTGGCATTAGTGGTTCATTTCCACCTTCACCATCCAAGTAACCATTTTCATCATCATCAAAGTTTGCAAATGTTTGACTTGGCAGAACTGAGGTTCAATCCTAATCCTCCTCATATTCATTGTCTTCAATAGTTGAACCATTACTGTCCCCCTGTTCAGATTCATCTACTGCTGACACATTTTCCATTGTAAGACTCTTTTGTTACGTACCAACATTTTCAACACCATTTTGTTGTGCAACAAAATTCTGATGACCACTTTCTTCTGCAAGCCCAATTTGTTGTGCACCAACATTTTCAGTTCCACTTTCTTGTGCAACAAAATCCTGATGACCGCTTTCTTGTGCACCCAAATTCTAACATCTTTCCTGTGCAGCCACATTGTCATTACCAGTTCCCGCTACATCCACATTTGGATAACAACTTCCCTTCTTTTGAACCCAGTCAACTCATCACAACTAACTTCTTGTCTATCCTCATCTATAGATGAACATCAATACTATGCTCAACAAACAAATCAATTATTTCATGACCTTTGACATTCTTTGCTAACTTCAAAGTATCTTTATCAGACTTTAACGAAAGTAATCCACACAAAATACTCAAGTCAAGGTGTCTATACCATAAAGCTGTAAAATCAGCATAGCCAAAACTTATTATCAGTTTTTAGATATCCATGTAGGACATCTCGTCCTCATCTCACCCCCATTCTTCTTGACTTGACACCCTATTTAGATATTCTACTTTGGGATTACTAACCAATATACCACCATGATATATGTTAAATTTGATTCTATGAATATTAGTGGGCCTGTAAATAAATTAATATATAAACCACGTTTAAACACATAACAAAACAACCTCAGTGGACCACTATTTAATTTCCAACTACTTGACCCCATTTTAGACTAAGCAAGTAAAGTGCCAACACGTGAAACTTTCCTTGAACCCTAGACATTTTCATTAATATACGACAAGTAAAAAATTTATCTTTCGTTTTGTCACCATGTTCACACATCTCCCTTTCCCCTTCTCTGTCCACGTCTCCAATGACGTCAATGGCTTAGGCTTTCACCGAGCTTCAATTTCTCCAATGGCGTTAACGAAAGTTATGGTCACTCTCCACAATATGGTCACAATAAAAGAAACAATTACCGTTGCCAATTAATTTTTCAGTAACTAGATAAACTAACATAATAATGGCTAAACCTATATTAAGCATGTCACGTCTTTAATTCCATATTTAATTGCGCCACCTATGCAGTCAATGTCCCAATTTTAACAGTCAACAGTGCATTTTGACGGATGAACAAAATATACACAATTTTTAAAATGGAGGGTCAAAATGTGCGAAAAAAAAATTAGGAGGCAAAATGTGTGCAAGTACCAAAATAGAGGGACACAAAGTCTAATTTAGCCAAAATAAAAATTACTATGTTACAAATCACAAGATTCGCAACCTAAAAAAATTAGTTAAAAAAATACATTATGAATCACATGATTCTAATTATGTATTACAAAATTGCAAATCTTATGATCTGTAATGAATCCTACACAACTGTGAAATACGTGATCCACAATATTTTGTTTCTTGTACTTTTTACCATTGCAGATCATATTATCTGTAATTTTGTAATGTACATTGCAAATATTGCAAATCATAGTGTCTTCAATTATGTAATATATAATTGTGGATTATATGATTAGTATTATATGTTTATTTTAAACAATTTTTTTACGTTGCGGATCAATTGTTATTTTAATTTTTTTGTTGCACGGGAAGGGAGAGGTTGGAGGCACGTGTGGGGTGGGGCACTGGCACACGCACAGTACTAGGACTTGCCCAACGTGATACGAGGGAGAGGAAAAGAGGCAAGGCTGTTTTGGAAATTTCAAGCTTTGGGGTGCAATTATAATTAGTAAAAAGGAGTGAAAAAGAAAATTCCACAAAGTAGAGTGGAATGTTCTATATGTGGAACAGAGGTATTTTGGGATTGAAGAAAAGGAAGAATGTCATATATAAATGGTTTTGTCTATGTGATATTTATAGCACATGTTTTACTGCAGATGATGTTACTGCTATAAATGGTGTTTTTTAGCTTAGGTTTTTTTTATCATTCAATCAAAACTTATCATTAATAATATAGACAGCATAATCTTTAAATTCTATTAATAATGCAATTTAGTTTATTGAAAATATGTAATGTATAAATATAAGAAGGATTTATGAACCAAAATTAAATTAAGCTAAATATTTAATCAACCTTTCTCGTATAAAATCACACTTTCCACTGGATTATAAATCTCAAAACAACACTATTTTACTTTTGGTTAACTGATTTTGCAAAAGAATAAATAATATAGAGCAAATTCCAGCAATACTCCTTAATTTTTTCAAATTATACATAACTTCATTTTTTTTATTATTTTCTCACACTAACAACTCTCTTTTAATTTAAAAACATTACACTAACACTTTCTATATGTTTGAAAATATATTAGCATTCCACTCAAACCTTATATTAATACTTCCTCAAAATAGGATGAGAAAAATCGATTTTTTTAAAAAACTTGAACTGAATTGAACCAAATTGTTTAAAATAGTTTGATTCTTAAATTTAAAAAGCAAACCGTTTTATGTAATATGCCAAATTTCCAATAAAATATTTAATTATATTTTTAAATGTAATATATTAAAAAAATTATGCTATGTTAAAATTCAGCTGCAATATTTTAAAATAAACAAATATCATATATTTAAAGTTTTATTACAATATTTTATTATTATTGTTAAATATAAATATTTAATATTTAATATTTAAGTTGGAATATTTTTAGAATATATAGTACAAGTAAAAAAATAATATATAGAAATAAATTTATAATTTATTTATAAATTTTAAATATATTATATATATATATATATTATTTTATTAATTTATATTAACATACAGTATATTCATTATTAAATTGTCCAATTTCTAAATTTTTATATAAAAAAAACAACATAATATACATAAGCAGTAGCATAATGATTCAATGGTGTACCATTTTCACAGTGCTATGTAAATCTGGATAAGAGTAGAGAATTCAACCTTAGCCACAACTAACCAAAAACTATCTCTAACTTATAGAACTTAATAACTAATAGTTAAGGGAAATAATAATAATAATATTACTTCAACATGTCTATAAATAGGCGAAGATTTTCAGCGTGAGAAGAGAAAACCAAAAACAAAGAGAAACATCTTAGCTGAAAGTAATAAAACCATTGTGGGTGTCTATTCAAAGGAAAAAAAATTCAAAACTCTTGTCGTATTTTGATTATTAAGGTAAGGGGAGAAAATATTTATCACTTTTAACTATTATAATAGTTTATTTTATGTTACTTTTAATTATAACTATTTAGTGAAAGGTCTCTGACCTCACTTTATTTATTATTTTATGTTACTTTTAGTTATAATTATTCATTAAGGTATCTCTAACATCGCTTTATTTATTATTTTATGTTACTTTTAATTTTTAGCAAGGTGTCTCTAATCTTGTCTTGGTTATAAGTTTGTGTTACATTTAATTATAATTATTTAATTGTTGTTTGTAATCTTATTTGATTTATTAAATTGTTTATTTTAAACTATTAATTGACATTTTATTTTAAATGTAATGGTTATTTTCATTTCATATATAAATATATAAAAAAATTTATAATAAAAGTTTTACTCCTTAAATAAGGTTTAAATTAATATGTAGGTGGAGGTTTGATCTTGGGGAATTAAATGAGTAAATATTTAAGGTGAAATATCTTTGTATTATTTAAAAATCATGGTAAAGAAACTCATTTATCCTGACTGGTCACTACAAAAATAATTCAAATTTCTCTAAAAAGAAAAAAAATGAATTATTACAAAAAATTTATATATATATATATATATATTTCTTTTATTATTTAAATTATTTATATGATAATTGTTATCACTCCTTTATTTTCTTGTCTCTTAAAAAAATATGGAAATGCAAAATTTAAAAGATAGACGCGTCCAACTATCCAAGCTCTTTCTTGACAGTAATTTTAGCAATGTTTCCAGGAACAGAATGGATCACTAACGTGATTAAGAACTCAGTCACGTTTAGAGGGACTGATGTCTCCATTTTAGTGTTTGAGAATGATCATGGGGGACCCCTAGTAAATTGAAGGACTAATAATTGTTACTTTTTACCTACCACCGCCTAACTATACAAATTTGTTATTGAACATATTTTCATCGGTCATCTAAATATCGTAGTGGAAAAAAAAAGTAAAAGGGAGATTTGTACATAAATAAAATCTTCGCTATTTGTTTATATGAAATGGAAATATGTAATATTGTAAATATGACTTTTATATATATATATATATATATATATATATATATATATATATATATATATATATATATATATATTTTGTATGATTTTTAAGTGAAATAAATAATTGAAGAAAATAAATTATATATTGAAATAAAAAAAGAAAATAAGTAATTTCTTTGTAATTAATATCAGGTTTAAATAAAAAAAATATTATGGAATTGGAAATATATAGAAATGTTGGTACATTTATATAGTATCAAAGTAGTGTTCCATGTGGGACTTGAGAAATGATCTAACCATGTCAGTAAGTTTTAACTTGAATAATTTCATATGGCCGGGAGAAGAAATATTGAATTAGTAGAGGTAGTACAAGTTATCAGAGACATGGTTGCAGCCTTAATAAGGAATCAAAGGCCATAAATAATTGTTGAATCACAAGGTTTAATTGAATTTAAAATAAAACAAACCTTCACTATTTTATGGAGGTTACAATTCGAATAAAGTTGAAATATGGATTAAGGAAATAGAAAAAATTGTTCGAACAATGAATTTTCCTATAATAAAAAAGCAAATTATGTTGTGTTTATGCTAGTAGGAGAGATTGAATATTGGAGGGATAATACTAGAAGGTTATTAAAAGGAGGAGCAATAGTTATTATATGGGGAGTATTTACTGCTAAATTTTTAGAAAAATATTTTCCTAATGATGTGAGAAGAGCAAAAGAAATAGAATTTATGCAATTAAAATAAGGGAACATGACAATAAGAGAATATGCTTCTAAATTTGAAGAATTCGATAAATACTCTGTTTTTTTTTTCTATCACCCAGATGAGAGAATGAAGTGTATTAAGTTTGAGGATGGACTTAGGCTTGAACTAAGGAATGCGGTAGGGATACTAGAAATTTCTAATTTTCCTACACTTATTTACAAGTGTCGTTTTCTATAAGGTTTTGAAAATAACCAAAATAATAAGCCAAGGTATTTTGGCCCACAGCTAAATAAAAATAGAAACATGAAGGAAAGTCCTATAACCGTTCTCAAGGGAAACCTCAAACTTCCCAATTCTCTTTAGGAAATTTCAGTAGACCTATGACTAATTAGGCTAGGTATCTTAAATATGGACAAGGACATTATGATAAAGATTGTCATCTCAAAGGACCCATTTGTTTTAAATTGGAAAACCTGATCATGTGTTTTCTGAGTGTGAACAACAAAAAATACATTCTAACTCTTCTACACCCAAGTGCAAGTCTTCTACAACTAGAAGAGTTTACACCATGATCGGAACCGAAGTCACCCAAAACAATTATCTAATTCAAGGTACATGTTCCATTAAAGATAAAAATTTAAATGTATTGTATGATTCAGGTGCAACTCATTCTTTTATCTCTAATGATTATATTCAAAATCTTGAACTGCCAGTTTCTTCTTTAGGTATCAGACTAATTGTTTCAACACCTACAAATAAATCTGTGATTACCAATAAAGTTTGTCTAGATTGCCCTATTTTCATTGAAAATAGAAAATTTCTTGTAAATTTGATATGTTTACCCTTATCACAATTAGATGTGATTTTAGGGATGGACTGATTATCTTCCAATCACATCCTCCTTAATTGTGCACAAAAGTCTATAATATTTTCTAACTCTGATGATTTGTTGATTTCATCTATCAAACCAATAAATAAGTATTTAGGAAATAAAGTTATAGGGTATTTGCTATTGCCTTCCATGGAAGAAAAAGAAAAAGAACAAGTAAATTTGGAAAACATAGTAGTGGTTCAAAATTTTCCTGATGTTTTTCCCAATGATATTCCTGATTTGTCACTTGACAGAGAAATTGAATTTTCAATTGATTTGTTGTCTGACACAGGACCAATTTCAATGGTACCTTACAAGATGTCACTTGTTAAACTAAAGAAGCAACTAGAAGATTTGCTTGAAAAATAATTCATTCGTTCTAGTGTATCACTTTTGGGAGCTCCTGTTTTGTTAGTTAAAAAGAAGGATGGAACTTATAGGTTGTGCATAGATTACCGTCAGTTAAATAAATTCACTATAAAAAAATAAATATCCTCTTCCTAGGATAGATGATTTGATGGATCAATTGAGAAGGGCAGTTGTGTTTTCTAAGATAGATTTAAGATCAGGATATCATCAAACTAAACTGAAAGCAGAAGACATTCAAAAAACTGCTTTTAGGATAAGGTATGGTCATTATGAATATCAAGTAATGCCTTTTGGTGTGACTAATTCTCCTACAGTATTCATGGATTATATGAATAGGATTTTCCATCCATTTTTGGATCATTTTGTGGTGGTATTTATAGATGATATTCTTATTTATTCTAGGACTCATGAAGAACATCTTCAGATTGTTCTTTAGATTTTGAAAGACAAACAACTATATGCTAAAATTTCTAAGTGTGAATTTGGTTAAATGAAGTTAAGTTCTTAGGACACGTGACTTCCAAAGACGGAATATTTGTGGACCTAACCAAGGTGGAAGCAGTTTTAAAGTGGGATACACCAAAACAATGACAGAAATTCGTAGTTTTCTGAGTTTGGCTAGATATTATAGACGATTCATTGAAGGATTTTCTAAGATAATCATGCCTTTAACTCAGCTAACCCAGAAGGGACAAGCTTTTGAGTGGACAAAAAAAGTGAAAATAGTTTCAAGAACTCGGGAATAGACTACCACTTCACATGTTTTAGTCTTACCAAATCCCAATAAACAATTTGTAATATATCGTTATGCCTCCAAAATGGGATTAGGGTGTATTCTTATGCAAGAGGGGGGTAGTGACATATACTTCTAGACAATTGAGAGCACATGAGAAAAATTATCCAACTCATGATTTAGAATTAGTTGCTATTGTTTTTTGCATTAAAAATATGGAGACATTATGTGTATGGTTGTAAGTTTAAGGTTTTTATTAATCATAAAAGTTTAAAATATTTGTTTGATAAGAAGGAATTAAATATGAGACAAAAAAGGTGGATGTAATTTTTGAAAGACTATGATTTTGAATTACATTATCATCCAGGAAAAGAAAATGTAGTAGCTTATACATTAAGTAGAAAATCATTACATGTTTCTTCATTAATGGTGCATGAGATGAATTCGATTGAAGAGTTTAGAAACACGAGTTTATTAGTTGAAGTAAGTCATGATAGAATGCAATTGAATTCAGTTCAAATTACCAGTGATTTACAAATGCAAATCTATAAGGCTTGGAGAATTGATGAATTTATTAAAAAGAAAAGTTGTTGGAGAAAAGAATGATGAAAATTTTATCTTAGATAAGGACAGAGTCTTGAGATTCAACAATAGAGTATGTATACCTAATTATATAGAAATTAAGAAAATGATCTTAGATGAGGCACATAAGAGCAAGTTAAGCATACATCTAGGTACAACAAAAATGTATGAAGATCTTAAGAAAATGCTTTGGTGGCCAAAGATGAAGAAGGAAGTAACTCAATATGCGGTCATGTGTTTGATTTGTTAGAAAGCTAAGATAGAACATAAAAAACCAGTAGGAATGTTACAATCTTTAGACAAACCTGAACGGAAATGAGATAGTATAGCAATGGATTTTGTAGTTGGCTTACCACAAACAATGCACAAATTTGATTCCATATAAATTATCGTGGATAAACTAACAAAATCTACTTACTTCTTACCTATTAACATTAGGTATTCATTAAAAAAGCTAGCGAATTTGTACATAAAAGAAATTGAAAGATTACATGGTGTCCTATTTAGCATAATATCTAATAGAGATCCTAGGTTTACTTCCAGATTTTGGGGGAGTTTACATCAAGCCTTAGGAACCAAGCTTCGGCTCAACTCAACTTATCATCCTCAAACAAATGGACAGTCAGAAAGAACCATAAAATCATTAGAGGATTTGTTGATAGCCTTTTTTCTAGAAGATTCAGGTATTTGGGATCGATACTTACCTTTGATTGAATTCACTTACAATAAATAGTTTCCATTCTAGCATAGGTATGACACTAGGTATTCATTAAAAAAGCTGGCGAATTTGTACATAAAAGAAATTGTAAGATTACATGTGTCCTATTTAGCATAATATCTGATAGAGATCCTAGGTTTACTTCCAGATTTTGGGGGAGTTTACATCAAGCCTTAGGAACCAAGCTTCGGCTTAACTCAACTTATCATCCTCAAACAAATGGACAGTCAGAAAGAACCATAAAATCATTAGAGAATTTGTTGATAGCCTTTTTTCTAGAAGATTCAGAATGTAGAACACCTCTATGATGGTTTGAGATTGGGGAAAATTTGATCTTAGGTCCTGAAATGGTGTAGCAAATCATAGAGAAAATAAAAAATGATTTAGGAAAAATTGAGAATGACTAAAAGCAGACAAAAAAAGTTATGCTGATAAGAAAAGAAGACCACTTGAGTTCCAAGAAGGTGATCATGTATTCTTAAAAGTTACTTCAAAAATTAGAATTGGTAGGGTAATGAATCCAAGAAACTCACTCCTCAATTTATAGGTCCTTATCAAATTCTTAGAAAGGTAGGTCGTGTTGCTTACCAAATTTCTTTACCTCATTTTCTTTCTAATCTTCAGAATGTTTTTCATGTGTCTTAATTAAGAATATATATATATATATATATATATATATATATATATATATATATAATCCTTCTCATATAATAATTCCTGATATAGTACAATTAAAGGATAACCTTGCATTTGAAACAATGTATGTACAGATTGCAGACAAGATGATCAAGCAATTGAGAGACAGATAAATTCCACTAGTAAAAGTCATTTGGGATAATATCACAAGAGATGCCACGTGAGAATTAGAGGAGAAGATTAGAAAAACATATCCTTATTTGTTTAGTCAATAAAAATTTCAAGGATGAGATTTCTTTTAGTAGGGGAGAATTGTAATATTCCAAATTTTCAATAAAATATTTAGTTATATTTTTAAATGTAACATATTAAAAAAAATTATGCTATTTTAAAAATTCAGCTACAATATTTTAAAATAAACAAATATAATATTTTATACTTTTAGTAAAATATTGTATTATTATTAAATATAAATATTTAATATTTAATATTTAATTTTAAATATTTTTAAAATATATAGTACAAGTAAAAAAATATAGCAATAAATTTATAATTTATTTAGAAATTTTAACATATATATATATTATTTTATTAATTTATATTAACATACAATATATATAAGAAGTAACGTAATGATTCAATTGTGTACCATTTTCACAATGCTACGTAAATCTGGATAAGGAGACAAGATTCAAGCTTAGCAACAACTAACCAAAAAGTATCTCTAACTTATAGAACCTAGTAACTAATAGTTAGAGAGAAAAAATAATAATAAAATATTATTTCAACATGTCTATAAATAGGTTAAGGTTTTGAACGTGAGAGGAGAAAACCAAAAGCAAAGATAAACATCTTAGTTGAAAACCAAAAGCAAAGATAAACATCTTAGTTGAGATTAGTAAAATCATAGTGACTGTCTATTCGGACAAAAAAAATTCAAAACACTTGTAGTATTTCAATTATTAAGGAAAGAAACATGAGACATTTATCACTTTTTAATTATTATACTTGTTTATTTTATGTTACTTTTAATTATAACTATTTAGTGACGTGTCTCTAACCTTGGTTTATTTATTATTTTATGTTACTTTTAGTTATAATTATTGACTGAAGTGTTCCTAACCTCGCTTTATTTATTATTTTATGTTGATTTTAATAATACTTATTTAGTAAGTTGTTTCTAATCTTGTCTTGGTTATTATTTTGTGTTACGTTTAATTATAATTATTTAATTATTGTTCATAAACATTTGATATATTAAATTAGTTATTTTAAACTATTAATTGATCATTTTATTTTAAATGTAATGGTTATTTTTATTTTGTATATAAATATATATAAAAATTTATAATAAAAGTTTTAATCCTTAAATAAGGTTTAAATTAATTTATAGTTGGACGTTTGACGTTGGAGATTTAAATGAGTAAATATTTAAGGTGAAATATCCTTGTATTATTTAAAAATCATGGTAAAGAAACTCATTTATCGTGACTAGTCACTACAAAAATAATTCAAATTTCTTTAAGAAGAAAAAAAAATGAATTATTACAAAACAATATATATATATATATATATATATATTTCTTTTATTATTTAAATTGTTATTATTTGAATTATTTATATGATAATTGTTCTCACTCCTTTATTTTATTGTCTCTTAAAAAATATATGGAAATGTAAAATTTAAAAGATGGATGCGTCCAACCATCCAAACTCTTTCTCGGCATTAATTTGAACAATATTTCTAGGAACATGATGGATCACTAGCGTGATTAAGAACTCAGTCACGTTTAGGGAGACTTATTTGTCCATTTTAGTGTTTGGGAACGATCATGGGGGACCCCTAGTAAATTGAAGAACTAATAGTTGTTACTTTTTACCTATCACTACCTAACTATACAAATTTGTTATTGAAAATATTTTCACTGGTTATCTAAATATCGTAGTAGAAAAAAAAGTAAAAGAGAGATTTGTACATAAATAAAACCCTCCCTATTTGTTTATATGAAATGGAAATATGTAATATTGTAAATATGACTTATATATATATATATATATATATATATATATATATATATATGTGGGATTTTTTTTTGTGTATGATTTTTAAGTGAAATAAATAATTGAAGAAAAGAAATTATATATTGAAATAAAAAAAAGAAAATAAGTAATTTCCTTGTAATTAATATCAGGTTTAAATAAAACAAATTATTATGAAATTGGAAATATATAGAAATGATGTTACATTTTACAAAACTAGTTCAAATTCAAATTGTATTTATAAAACTAGTTCTAAACTGGTTTGAAACTAGTTCAAAAAGATTTTAGATTAAACTAGTTTTAAATTGGTTTTAAACTATTTTTTTTTCGGTTAGTGCATTTCTCACAGTGTTGTGAACATGAACACAATGGTATGGGCATCTTGAGGGAGTGTTTTTCTACTAAGCAAAAAATTACACAACAGTGGGAGATGTAAAGAAAATGACTTTTTTATAAAACCAATAAACTGAACTATTTTTAAAACCAGTTCGATTCGAATTGAATTGGTTTAAAAACAATTTAGTTCAAACCAAATTGGTTATAAAAATTGTTTGGTTAATTTTTTTTTAACTCGTTCAACTCAAAATTAATTCGGTTCGGTTCAAAACCAATTCAGTTGAACTGGTTTTTTTTTTCCACACCCCTACTTCAAAGAATGCGAAAGTAATGAATAAAAGTAGGAAGTACATTAGAGAATGCAATAGGATAGGGCGGAGGCAAGTATAAAGGAGACAAGTATAAAATTTTAATCTCCATCCTCATCCCTATCAGGTATTTTTAGGTGCAGGTACCTTGTTATATTGTTTTTATAATTTAAATTTACTTATAATTTATTAAATAAATTATATATTAAGATATTAATTATATTTTAATTTTAAAAGTATATCACTACTCACAGTGCATGTTTCATAACATTATGGTCTCAGTCACAGTGTTGTGTTGTGTAATCATGTTTTAATGGTCCACGGTAATGTGGATGTTTACACAGACATGTGGGATTAAAAATATATGAATCAAATTTTGTTTAACATAGAAGCGAGGCGAGGACGAGGATGGGGACAAGGCAAGGACCAACAATATGGGTTTTCCATGTCAAAGTCAAGGTAGAGATGGTTCAGTACCTGTGAGGACATGCATGATTGTCATCCCTAAATTGCATGTGTAATTACATTAAAATTTATAAGTGTTACTATAATTTACTCTATCTATTTATATATGTATGTATGTATGTATGTATCTATCTATCTATATATATATATATATATTAAAAATATTTTAATTTTTTCTTACTTTCTTTATATGTTATTTTTTCATTTTCATTATTTATGCTATTTTATTTATTATCTTTTATTATTTTATTTCTTTAGGATGATGTTATTTTTATTTTCTTTTTTATTATTATGTTTTTTATATTTATATATTTGATAGATTAGAAATTAATTATTAAATATTTGATTATATGAAAAATAATTTTAGTATTTTTAAAAAATATTTTTAAATATATTTTAATATATTACAGACTATTTTTAAATTACTTTAATAAAAATATGTTAATTTTTTTTTATTTTTTCAAAAAAATTATATTATTAAATTTATTTAATATAAAAATAAATTTAAATTACTTTAAAAAAATTATATTGAATTCAATTTTTTAATTTATTTAAAATATAAAAGGTGGTATCATTAACGAGATCAAGAAATTGTGTTTGATTAATATTTATAGATTCCCGTCTATGTGAAAATTTTATTTGAAAAAAAGAATAGTGAGATTAGTATACAACTTAATGGGTTGAAAAATATTAGAGCATCTCTAATAGGAGATACTTGTAAAGTTGCTCAAATATTTTATGAGTTGCTTTAAACAACTCTTTCATTAGAGCAATCCTACATGATAATTCAAGTTGATTAAAAAGTAGATAATTTATTTCACCAAACAATTGTTGCTTATGATTAAAAAAAATAATTTTCACAAAATCCATACAAATTAATAACAATATGCAACTGAAAAAATTAAAAAATTATGATTTTCTTAGAGTTGCTTACAATTTGTTCCATTGGATTAAAATTGAGTATAAGTTGTTTAACAATAATATGACATTGAGAAAACACTAAACACCTTTTTTAATTCAATAAGCAACTCATGAAAGTTACTCCCATTAGAGATGCCCTTACTTTTAGTCTCTCATTCGAGACAAAAAACTATAACATATAAATATTAATAATAAAATATAAATTATATTTAATATATTAAAAATTAATTATTAAATTTTTTATTATATTATGAAATAATTTTAGTATATGTTAAAAAATATTCTTAAATATATCTAATATAAAAATAAATCTAAATTACTTTAAAAAAATTATCTTGAATTAATTTTTTTATTTATTTAAAGTATAAAAGTTAGTATCATTCAAGACATCGAGAAATTACTTTTGATTAATATTTATAAATTTACATCTATGAGAAAATTTTATTTGATAAAAGAAAATTATGTATCATAACTAAGATTATTATGCGACTTGATAGGTTGAACGATATTATTTTTAGTCCCAGATTTAAGATAAAAAAATAATATATAGATGTCGATTAATAAAATATAATTTTATACTTAATACAATTACATTTTAAAGATTTATAATTTTTAGTAAAAATTTTTAATATATAGATTCTAATTAATAAAATAAGTTTCAGATATATTTTAATATATTACAAAATAACAACAATTAAATTTCATTTTTACTTGCAGCGAATATACCAGAATCAATGTATTTTAAGAAGCTAGATAAACAGGACATGCAATATTTCTCCAGGTACAAAAGCAGCTATCAATGGTTGTGGCTGAGGAGTTCTATAGTACTCTGAAACATGTATGATGTCCTCTTCTACCTGTCAAACATAAGCCAAATTTTATCATGATCATTGGCAGGTTCACAAATTTGGAGAAAGCAAATAAGTGTATGTTTTGGTTTACTGTTTGAATCTATGTTCAATGGAAGACACATTCCAAGACATAAAAGTAAGAGTAACATAAGAATAATCTTTGTTTCTGGGGCCGTCACATATTTAAACTTTTACACAACTGATTTCTTCTAAACACACCTTAAGCTAGGTGTAATTACGATTCAGGTTGGTTCGATTTTAATTAATTTTAATTGGTTTGGATTGATTCGGATTGTTAGAAGTTTTTTTCTTATCCGAACCAAACCTAACTAATAATAATCGAGTTTGTTCAGTTTGGATTTGGAGAAAACGATCAAAAAATTAAAAAATCAAATTTCTTTTCATTAAATCATAAAAAATAATTTCATATCTCAAACTAACCAAATTTATTCATCTACTAAATTTATAATTTTATAACAAAATATCAAGTATTTCATATATATCAAACTAAATTATTAAAACAATTCAATACAATACACACAACAAATTGTATATATTGAAAGTAACTTAATACAAACAAAATATAAAATAAATATATAATAATATATATACTTTTAGTTTGGTTAGGATTGGGTTTGGATTTTGAAGTGATAAAACCAAAAACTAAACCGAACACGACCAGTTCTGCTCGATTTGGTTCAGATCTAGATCCGATCAAATAAAAAATCGAATCAAATTAATTGGTTCAATTTAAATTGCCGGTTTTAACGGATTTACCCAAACCGATAAACACCTCTCTCTAATTTATAATTTAAGCGGGTTAGGTGTGACAATAGTTAAGCTGACTTTTCAACAAAAGCAATGCAACACTAATACGACTTCGTTGTTATGGATAATAATTAGAGGAAAAGGGCCCTGGCGGTTGTTCCATCACAAACTTCGTTATAACGTAGAGTAAGATCGTTGATTTTGTCATATAAATAGTGGATTATGGATGATATGCAAATAAATGAAAAAACTTAGGTCAACATTAAACTCTAATAATTATGGATGATATGCAAATAAATGAAAAAACTTAGGTCAACATTCCTTTCATTGCTATGTCAACTTGCATTTAACAACACACATTGCTTGATGGTCAGCACTGAGAGAAATGCAGCACTCTCTGTTAACAAACTTGAATTTGACAACATTCAGAAATCTAAAGGCTTTCAAGTAGGGTTTTATGGTTTGGTACTGATTTAGATAAAAAGTCATCAAAACCAAATAATAAAAATGGTGGTTTAGTTTAGTTCAATTTGAATGGAATATCAAATCTGAACCAATGCGGTTTGGTTCAACGATTTAATTTTTTCTGATTTATATGACTTTCAATCTTATTCTTAATCTGAGAACTCACGAAACAAAATAGCATCTAATAACCAATTGAGTCATGGTTATTCCTTGAATATTGCATTTACAGTTTTACATAACCCAAAACAGTGAAGCAACAAAGAAACACATGATAGTAACTGCACCACAAACTTCTTGTAGAAGAGTGCATTATAGTCTTATAGACCATTCATAATCAATTATTCATATAATATCAATATCATAAACTCATAACTGTAACATAACCAAAATGTCCATCACACACAATCATGTTTAATTCCTACAACGTGATAACTAAATATATCAAGAACTAGTGGAACCATAGCACCATTCAAGTTCTAATCAGCAAAATTACAGTAGCTAATACATAGTAAACTAACTTACTAAATTACAAGTGTTTGACATTGAAAATGTAAATTGAGAAAACTAGAAATATAATAAATTATTATCTTATATATAAATATGAACAAGTTTTTCAATTTTTACATATTCAAAACAGTTTTTAAATACTCAAACAATTTTTTTTTTTTTTTTGAAAACAATTTTTAAAAATTATTCTTGAAAACTCTTTTCAAAAGCTAAAAAACAAAACTAAACCAATAAATCCTAAAATACTTAAAAGAGTTTTATAAAACTATTGTCAAACATATCAAATTCGAATTCTATGACATGTGGGAGAATTTAATAAACTTGATTGATATGAGTTTATTTTATATAAAAATAATAAAAAATATTTATAATAACACATAATTAAACATGCAAATACAAATAGAAATAGGGCAAAAAAATTATGAAAACATTATATATTATTTTAAATTTCAACGTAATTAACCTTGGATGGTCAGATTATGACTGTGTTGTTGACAATGACGCAGGGAATGTGCGCGATCTTGTTCCACTCTCTCCCTCCATTCCTCTGGCAATGTGCCTCCAACAAAACGCACCGTTTGATTGTGAGCACTGCGATCGATGAAGCCATTCCCTCTTCCGGCAACGTCTCAAGTCTCCGACAATCCCAAATCTCCACATTCTCGAGATTCACGAGATGGCGAAGCCACTTTCCCTCCAAACACTTCACATAATAAAGGTGAGAGATTCGCACCGACACAAGCGAAGTTGGTAGCAGAGGCGCTTCCGCTTCCCTTTTCATAAGCGCGTTCAGAAGCCAATCCCCTCGAACACGCAACTCCGCCAGACACGTCAGCTTCTGTAACCCCCAATTATCGGTCACCGCTGACGTGGCCAAACCTCGGCTTACCGAAATTTCAAGTATCCGTAAATGGGCCGGTAAACCCGCTTCGGCGAAAGCCCGCAATCTCGGAAGCCCATAAACACTCAGTTGGTAAAGCCCGGAGAGGGCATTAATCGGTTCGGGTAGTGACGTCAGCTTGCGGCAACTCGAAACGAGCAAGTGGTTCAGGTTCGGAGTGGTGAACGACGCTTCAGGTTCGGGAAACGACTCCAGGCTCGGACATGCGTATATGGATAGACTCTGGAGACAGGAGAGAGAGTGCGGTGACGCGTGCTGCGTCACGGTGATGGATTTTAGCGTTTTGCAGCCCAAAATGAAGAGGCTTTTGAGGACTGGGAAACCGCCTAAGGGGAATGATGTCAGTGAGTCACAGCTGTTGAATATTTGCAGCTTCTCCAGCGAGGTGAAACGCGGTAACGAATCGTGCGTTGGAAACTGAAGATTCTCGCATGAGAGGAGAGTGAGAGAGTGTAGTGTTGTTGGAAGAGCGTTTTCTGGAATCCACGTTAGAGACGGCATGCTTGAGATCGTTAACTCTTTGAGAGAATAAAGGGAAAGCTGCATTAACGGTAACGGTAACGGTAACGGTTGTGAATTTGGATTTGAATTTGAATTTGCTGAATTGAGTAAAGGGCATTTGGATAATTCGAGTTCTGTGACGGAAGGAAGATTGTGTGGTAAGTTTCCTTTGAGTTTGGGACAGTCACAGAGAAAAAGACGTTTCAGAATGGGAAATTCTACAGACGTGCTTCTGGTTAAGTTCCATTCCTCCCACTCTGGCATGTCCTCGAAGCTCAGAATTTCCAATGAGGGAAAAGGTTGAAATGAAAGGGTGTTAGAATTTGAACTTGAACTTCCGTAGAATTCAGTTCCCACGGTTCTAACTGATTTGAGACCCGAAAAGATGAGTTCTTTGAGAATGGGTAACTGACCCAGTGGAGGCAGTGACCAACAATGGTCACAGTCGGTGATGCGAAGGTACACCATGTTGGTGAAAGAGGAATCTCCTAACCAATTTGGAAAACTGGTTCCACTGTAGGATTTGATTGTGAGTTTCTTTAAATTTGTTGAAGGGTGCAATTGTTCAAGTACAAGTCTTTCAATTTGTGAGTCTTCTGAGAGTTTGCAGTTCCATTTTAACACTAGCTCATCAATTTGCTCTTTCTTCTTCAGGTTGGCTTGGAAGGCTTTGGTGGGGTCAGTCACATTTTGTAAATTTGAGATTGAAAGTTTCCCTTGTAGATTGGGAAATTTTCTCAGCTCTGATACCTTTAATCCATCGTGGTTTTTGCTAACAACAAAGTTAGACAGCGTTTGGAGATTCTTCAATTCTGCTATCTGGACCGGCATGTTTTTCAATTCGGTGTCAGTAATATCCAGGTGGCGTAGATTAACCAAGTTTCCAATTTTCTCTGGTAATTCTGTGAGTAAGCAGCATTTGAATAGCAACAAGGTTTTTAGGTTGTAGAGCTTGCATGTTGAGTCTGGTAGTCTTTCAATTTTAGTGTTGGAGAGATCTAAATATCTAAGGTGGATTAAGTTTCCAAGAGAATCTGGTACCTTGGTGATGTTGTTGTAGTGTGACACAGATAACACCCTTAACCGTGTCATTGCTGGCAGCAGGTCATATAGTAGCTTGTTTGATAGGTAATGACTTCTCAGGTTAGGATATCTTGATGACCACCAATGTCTCAATGGTAAGGCTAGAAAGGTGCGAAGACATTTTGCGCCGTTGAGTGTTTGGAATCTATTGAAACAGTCGTACCTCCCTCTGTTGTATGACAAGTGCCGAGCTCTTTCAAAATGAATTTCATTTGGGTTTGGATCCTCATGCCTAATGCAATGTGCTGAGGAAACCATTGTGGCTAATTCATTGATGAGATCATGCATTGTGAAGTATTTTTTCTCATTGATGATCTGTGGATGAATAAGTGACCGCGATGTGAGCTCATCAAAATACTCATCACCTAATTCCTCCATGGATTTACTGCTTTTGGATTGGTGTACCAATCCTTCTGCAATCCACAACTGAACCACCATGTTCCTGCTTAAAATGGAGTTCTTGGGTAAAATTGAACAATAGGCAAAGCATCGTTTTAATGGAGCAGGAAGATAGTAATAGCTCAATAACAGAGCTGGTAGCACCTTAACATTTGGTAAATCCCAAATGTTACTCTTTAGAACCATATTCCATTCCTTTTCCTGTAATTTGGTTCGAAGAAGGCCACCTAGGGCTTCTGCTGCTAAAGGTAAGCCTCCACATCTTTTCGCAATTTCTTTGCCAATAACTTCTAGTTTGGATTGTTGTTTCCTGCTGTTGGTTGCTCCAAATGCGTGATGAGAAAGTAAGGACCAGCAATCTTCTGTGTGAAGAGATCTTAGGTAATGGATAGGAAGGAAGGTTTGCATGGCTAGTGCTACATTTTCATCGCGTGTTGTGATGATGATCTTGCTTCCTCTTTCCCCAACTTTGAAAATGGCTTTTAGTTTGTTCCAGTCATCGTAGCTTTCATCCCATATGTCATCCAACACAAGCAAAAACCTTCTATTTGATAAGCTTTGCTGCAATTCCACTTGTAAGGTATTCAGGTTATTTGTGACAACTGGCTTTGAGCTGACAGATTCAAGAAGACTCTTAGTCACCTTGCAAACATCAAAATCCTTAGAAATATATGCCCATGCTTTCAGATCAAATTTCTCTTTTACATCATGGTCATTGTAAAGTAGTTTAGCAAGGGTTGTTTTCCCAAGTCCACCCATGCCCACAATGGTAATAACTCCTATTTCACTGCCACCACCATTATCTTCTTCTGACAGCAAATAATCTTTAAGTATCTTCTTGTCATCATCTCTGCCATAAATAGCAGATTCATCTACCACCGAACTTGTTGGTGTTCCATGCCAAACTCTGCTGGAAATACCTTCAGTCAACCCAAGGATGTCTTTTTGTAATGCAAATTGCTCTAATCTTTGTAGCACAACTTCCATTTCAGAATTGATGACCCGATAAAACTTTTTGAAAGGATAAGAAAGGAAGTTTCGCACCTGATAACCAATGGGTTGACTTTGGGACACAGCTTCAACTTTGCATCGCAAAGCCTCGGTGTTAATCTCATCCAACAAATCATCAGCATCATAGAGAGCATGTGTGAGCTCATCCAGCCATTCCTTAATAGCAGGATTTGTGATCTGTTTCTCTTCAGCATCATTAAGAACAGCTTGAAGACTCAGTAATGTTATTTTCAACTTTTTGAGGAGTGAAATATCAAGCTCCTTGCTGCGGAAGAAGTGTAGGAACTCATGGGAAACAATACTGTCGAGCAACACTTCCACAGAAGCCGACAGGAAAGCCTCTCCCACAAATGCCATGGCCATATCTTAAGTCCTTGGATTCAATGAGATGCCACAGATAGCAACAACTTAATCTCTAGGAATATGGAAGGAAGTGAAGACTAAAATACTAACTATGGGCTTTGTCCACAGCACCCCTGGTTAATGGATGTATCATGTAAGGGGGTATGTTTGGATAAGTTTTTCTAAAAGCATTTCTAAAAGGAAAAAGTTAAAAAAAAAAAAATTTATCCATAAGTTTTTTAAAAAGATTCAAACTAACTAATTTTAGCTAATATGTAAGAGATATCTCATATAGCTAACTTTTTTTTAACAAAAGTGTGACATTTTTAAAAATTAGGTTATAAAAAGTTTCACGTTATTTAAAAACATTATGAAAAGTTACTACTTTTTTTTTCTTCTATAGAGAAAATTACCTAGTCCTAGATGCGCCATACTCTAATAATGAAAAGTGGGAAAGTAAAAGCTTCATTTGAGAAGTCAAAAACCACATGCACCATCCATTTATTTCCAGAATTTGATTTGATGCTTTGTGTATAAAATAAGTTTATCTTATTATTTCTTAATTTGTTGTAACCTTAATTAATATGATTGATATTATACTGAAATCATTAAAAAAGGTTGGGGACTATTTCACTTTAGTGTGTTTACATTATGCTTAAGCTGTACAAGACATAGCAATATGAGATGCTTTTTCTTTTTTTTCTTGATTTGAGTGGATCTTCGAAAATTAATTGTACTCTCTGGTTATTAATAAATTATAATTGTTCCCATTGGATAGAATCAGCACCCATATTACAGCCGCTTTGTTCTGCTTGGAATGTGGACTTTTTTGTATGCTAATTCTGAATTCAACGAATACGGCTAATTTATCTTCAATCCTTACAGGAGCAGCTGTCTACCTCAATATTGAAGGAGTTGACTTCAAATAATGATGTCATTAATTGGCATAAAGTATTAACCATAAAGATTTATTTGCCCAATATTACATTATGAAAGTAACAAGATTGTAACCCTCTCTAATCTATTATCGAGCCTAGTGCCTAGAGGATTTGAATAGTATGAAAAAACCATTCATGAATGCTCCGGAAACCATGAGCATGTGAGATCTTGGAACACGTTTTTTAGAACTATAATACTACATATGTTTTAAATTATTTTTGTTTAATAAAAGATCTCATTTAGATCTTAAGATAGTTTATATAAGTCTTATAATAGATATCACTATTTAAATTTTATTTATAATTTATTTTTGACAAAATATTAAATTTATTTTAAAAGCTAAAATTAATTAATTAAATAAAATTAATAAAAAAATAAAAATTAAAGAGAAAAAAGATTTGCACTGTATGGATGGATGTAGTCAAGTGGATCATATAAATGAGAGTTATGATTTAACGTTAGTATAAAACTCTTTTATATTATTAGTGTATAATACTTAAACTCAAAATTTAAATAAATAAAGGTGTATGTAAAATAAAGATAATTTAACATTAACATTAATGATAACATTGAAATAAAAAAATACTCACATTCGTATTGAGCATGAATTAAATTTAATCATTATTGTTGTAGAAATGTTACCAAATATGTTTCATTAAGTCTGCTTGAAGTTGTTTTTGTATACATATAACCTCTTGTTTGCAAGTACACATCAAAGTCAAGAGGAGTACCATGAGATACATTAACGTTTGAAATTTTGTTATTATAATCATAACCAACATCAACATTTTCATTTAACGTATTTCGTTCGTCTTCAATAACCATGTTATGCAATGTTATTCATGTCAAAATGATATTTTTATAGTATTCATGTGCCAATTACGCAATGGGCCAAAATAATTGCAAATCGAGATTTGAAAAACACCAAATGCTTTCTCGACATCTTTTCTCGCCACTTCTTGATATTTTGCAAACAATTTTATTTTCTCCCTTTGTGGCATGGAAATAGTTTTCTCAAATGTTGCCTAACAAAGACATATGCCATCTATAAAATAATATCTCATATTATATAGGGTTCCATTGGTTGTAAATTCCACAGGAAGAGCTTGACCTTGCAAAACGTCATTGAACACAAGTGATTGATTCAACACATTAATATCATTGTTAGACCCTGTAACTCCAAAAAATGCATGTCAAATCCACAAGTCTTGTGAAGCAACAACTTCAAGTATTACTGTGGGTTTGCGATGTTCAACTCTACAATATAGCCCTTACCATGCAATCGGACAATTTTTCCATTCCCAATACATACAATCAATAGAACTCAACATACTTGGAAATCCACATGCTTTTCTAATCGTAGTAGGCGATTGATGTCATTGTTATTAGGCCTTCTTTGATATTCAGCCCTAAATATTTCATTAACACCTCTTACAAAAGCCTCAAAGCATTAATTGCATTGCATTTGCTAATTTGAACATACTCATCGACACCATCGACAGGTGACCCATATGTAAATATGTGAATTGTTGCAATGCACTTCTGCAGTGGTGATGATTGCGTGATAATGATATGAATGCCGAAGACAATGACTTTTCATTTTTTGTAACGTTTCATTAATTTAGGAATTAATGTGTCATGCAATTAATAGGGGTTGGATTGTACTCAGAAGACAACCATTGAATTAGTGAAATTATAATTGGGTTTTTACCCTTTTGTGAGAGATGAATTTCTCTTTAGAACTTATCAAGGAATTCTTCCTTGTGGCATTCTGCTAGACTTATCAAGGGTAAATCACCACCCTTGTGGCGTCATATGATTTATCTTCCATCTTTGGAAGTGGCGTCATCTATCCCTTCGTTAAACCATTTTCATCATTTTCCATTTTCTTATTTACCCAATTCTCATTTTTTTGTTAACTTATTACCTTTCAACCTAGATAGATCCACGAAACGAATCAAACCCTTCTAGATTTACATCAGTGATAGACCCCTTCTACCAATTACATCAGATCTCATTTGAAAATATTGATCATGATTACTAAAGGCATCTACAATCCGAAGGAATAATTGCTTTCACATTCGAAACCTTCATCGAAACTGACTCTCCGTATATACTGAATTTTCCGAGAAATAGACATTAGCCAAATGAGTATGATCATTTTCACGATTGCAATTTATGACTTTTCTTCTTCATCTTGGTTGACTGTTGCTTTCATCTTGTTGTTGGACCTCCTTCAAGTACCTCACTATTTCTTCTTCAGTGTTGTCTTGTATTCCTTCTTGTACAAGTTGATCCCAAACAACATCAAACTCAGAATTAGAATCTATTTGAGAGCTTTCAAGATTTTTTACAACTTTTGCATGTCTAAAATAAACTTCACAATTTAAATAGGGAAGTTTGCAACGACTACTTTTATAACAATTATTTTCACAACGACTAGTTTTGAAACAACTATTTTCATAATGGCTAGTTTTGCAACAATTACTTTCATAACAACTAGTTTTCATAATGAATACTTTTTAAAACTAAAATACTAAAAAACATAATTAAATTAAAATTGAATTACAACTAAATAATTTAAACAAAATAATAATAAATCACTAGGTACTCCACTTGTGCATAATATACTTAAAAGCAAATTAATGTTTCTTCTTTGGATCTTCTGAAATGTCCAATGTGTCTCTCATTAGAATGTTATACATTGCCTTTACATTTTTTTACTTTTGTGCCTCCAAAATCATTTCATTAAAGCTATTTCTTTTAACAACAACTTTGATGTTTGATAAGTCCACAGTGGGTGAAAATGTTACAACTATCATTTCCCTTAATCTTCCTCTCAACAGCCTTTTGACCCATTGGGCGAGTGTTTTGTGATGGTGCATCACTTTTTGGAACCTCTAATAATGACTTTGATTAGATGATGATGAATAATTCCCACCAGCAGAAATCTCTGACCTCTTTGTGATGGTCAAACCATTTAGGTTAATCTTTTAGCAGTTGTCATGCATGCTCTAAAGTAAAATTGGATCTTTCATATTCCTTCCAAATGCCATATGCTATAAGCATGATATTATTTTCTGTATACCCATTTTCCTTCTAAGGGGACCCATCATAGCACAATCACTCATAGACTTTGAGGTCAAAATGTAGTCGACTGGATCATTTGTCGAGGTCTGGTAGATCTTGCAAGTGGACAGATCCTTTAATAGCTAAGGAAGTACAATAGTGTCATATTAGAAGGGTCAAGGCAAATTGAATTAGAGCAAGCCTTGCATTTTAACTTCAAGGACTCAAACAACTAGGTTGAATGTGAAGCCTTAATTGTTGGACTCCAATTGGTCCAGGATATGGGAGTAAATCGAGTAAAATGCTTCACAGACTCTCAAGTAGCAATCGAATAGATCGATAGAGCCTTCTAAGTCAAGGAACTTACTCTCCTATAATATTACCATTTGTTCACCCATATGGGTGCCATTAGCAACTTCTAAAGTGAATGGGCTAGCCCAAATTCACACTTAATGATGCAATCCTACTTACTAAGGGCCCTTTCACTAGGGTCATGCTGGAAGGATAGAAGAGGACTTGGCCCTGAGAGAATCATCAAGACCTTAGCGCATGATGGAGATAAACATATTAGGCTATAGTCTTTAATTGTTCCCTTGTAAATATTAATTATCTTTTAATTTCCTTTTGGATCATGTATTTCAGTCATTTACTTTGTAATTAGGAAGAAGAGGTGTTATTAGTTAGTGAGATGATGTAAGCTTAGTTAGGGGGTCTCTTGTCCAAAGGATTGTTGGACTTCCTTCCCACACCTTAGGATTAGTTCTTACACCCGCTAGGTTAGCTCTAGGCGCTAGGTTAGTAGGCTTAAGTGTGGGTTAATTAATTTTAATCCTAATTAAGCCCAAAGTCTTACATTGCATAGTTTTGTGTGTCTAGCCTTCCCATTGGGCTATTTATACTCCTCTCACTCTCATGTAACCTCACACTTGAATGAATAACCATTTGACTCTTTTGAGCATTTAGTTCTAATTGAGTGCCATTTTGAGAATTCTCTTTCTTGAGAAATCTCTTCCTAAAGCTTCTATCAAGGGAGATCTCCTTTGTGGCAAGTCTCATAAAATTTTTTACTCATCTTTCTCTTTGTAGAAAATGGCGTCACCTCCCTATTTTCTAGCCTCTGCGCCCTCTATCTTCTTAGAGGAAAGGAACCCAAGTAGAAGAGATCGAGGGAGTGCCTCAATAGGGTGCTCTTTCAAAGAGGGTGAGGTTCTCTTTCAAAGAAATGGGTAGAGGTGCATGTATACCTGTGAAGTTAGTTTATGCTTTGTCAAGAAACTTAGGATAAAAAAGGGTATGATTGTTTTGGGGTTTTGAAGAAAATTGTAAACATTGAGGGGTGTGAATAGCAAAGGAGAGGATACTAAAAGAAATTGCCTAAGTTTTTTTATTTATTGTTGATGTTTCATTCAGGCTTGTTTCTGTTTTTGTTTTTTATTTGAACTTAGATACGTAAACTATTGAATAGTGTCAATTTATTTATCTTACTAAAAAATTCAACTAAAGAGTAATAATAATATAATAATAAATTATAATAGTAGTGCAATCCTACCTTTGAATTTTGCTAGGAAAAAGCACCTCCGCCATTTGAAAGCACGACGTAGGGCAATACCCCCGATCACCTTTGATGATGACGACTTTGCGGGGGACAGTTTGAGGTAGGATGACCCAATAGTAAGCACGATGGTGATAGCAGATTGGGAAGTACATAAAATCCTGATTGACCAGGGCAGCTCAGCAGATATACTTTACTGGGCTACGTTCAAAAGATTGGACATATCCGGAGACCTCATTAAGCCATATCCTGAACCCTTTGCCGAGTTTGCAGGCCAGCGGGTCCATACTCGAGGTTTTTTAAAGCTGATGACCACCTTTGGGGAGAGATGAATCTCCTCCTCCCTCCTTGTGCGCTACATCCTGATCGATGCAGACACATCCTACAATGTACTCCTAAGAAGGATCACCCTTAACACCCTCGGGGCCATCATATAAATGCCACACCTGGCAATGAAGTTCCCTTCCTCAGTAGGAGACATAGTCACTATCAAGGCTGATCAGGAAGAAGCACACGAATGTTATGTGAAAAGTTCAAGGTCGCACCATACCAAGTCCCAAGCGAACTTAAGACGTTCCACCACATTGAAGCAGGAGGCACCCCACAACCTTTGACCAACTTCGACTCCTGAGTCAACGACGATGGGCGACCCCTTCTGATAGAAGACACCCAGTCGTGGCAACTCAGACCCCTTAAAGGGAGAATACGTACCTGGGCACCTGAATGGGCATGAACATGTGCAACACCATCATATCTATCCTGAAGGAGAATGCTGACCTATTTGCCTGGACTGTGGTGGACATCCCGAGCATTGATCCCAACCTCATGTGCCATAAGTTTTCCACCTTTGTCGAGGCCGTTTTGATGTCACAATGATGAAAAAGGATAGAAGGTGAATGACAGAAAGCTGTGACGGAAGAGACGACTAAATTAAGGGAGGTCGGCTTCATACGGGAGGTACAGTACATGACATGACTCTTAAACATAATCATGGTCACGAAGGCCTCGAGTAAGTGGCGAATGTGCGTTGACTACTTGGACCTCAACTAGGCATGCCCAAAAGGACTCGTACCCCCTCCCCAACATCGACAAACTCGTGGATAATTCTTCAAGATACAAACTTGTTAGCTTCTTGGATGCCTACTCGGGCTACAACCAAATACCAATATACCCCCCCCTGACTAAGAAAAAATGGCTTTCTACACACATCAGGCCAATTACTGCTACAAAGCCATGCCATTTGGGCACAAGAACGCGGGTGCTACTTATCAACGGTTGGTGGATAGGGTCTTTGCGGACTTGATGGAGGAGGCCATCAAAGCGTATGTAGAAGACATGTCGTGAAGTCCGGTATAATGGAAGATCACACCGCCAGCCTCGATAAAGTCCTCGATAGAATCTAACACAGTAGTATGCGCTTGAACCTCGAGAAGTGCACCTTCGGGGTGGAAGGCGGGAAGTTCCTAGGGTTCATGCTGACGCAACAAGGAATCGAAGCCAACCTAAACAAGTGCTCAGCGATCCTCCAACTACGGAGTCCCACCACTATCAATGAGGTCCAAAGATTGATAGGACGATTAGCCTTCCTGGCCCGTTTCCTTCCCAAACTGGCAGATAGAAACCGACCCTTCATGTGGTCGACTCTTCAAACTCCAAAGGATCTGGCGCGGGTGTTATACTCACTGAACCTCCAACCTAGAGGTCGAACATGCATTGCAATTCGACTGCAAGGCAACAAATAACTAGGCCAAATACGGGGCTAGGTTGCACCTGGCCAGAGATATAGGGCTACGAAAAATAAGGTGCAACACAAACTCCCAACTAGTTGCAGGACAGGTCAATGACACCATGTAGGCCAAAGAGTCCCAGATGCAAAGATATCTTCTCCTCACCATGAAAGCCCTAGAAAAATTTGACGACACCAGCGTCTCCCACATTCCTAGGAGAGATAATGGTAAAGCATACGTGTTATCCAGACTTGCCACCACCTCTTAGGGAGTCCAGCGGTGAACAATCATACAAGAACGTCTGAGCCATCCCAACACTACCGAACCAGAGGTCATGGCTAGCATGCACCTCCAAGCTGATTGGCATACCTCGCTGGTAGGCTTCCTCGTCAGTGACACCCTTTTAGATAATTCCCTAGAAGCCAAACGGTTACAGCACAGAGCAGCCAACTTCACCTCAGTAGGAGACGACCTTTACAAGCGTGGTTTCTCATGACCCTTGCTCAAATTCCTGGGAATTGATGAGGTTGAATACGTCCTCAACGAGGTCCATCAAGGCATTTGTGGTTGCCATTTGGGAGCTTGAAACCTTGGCCAAAGAATCACGAGAGCTGGCTACTATTGGCCAACCTTGTAGAGAGACTGCAGAGTATACACCAAGAGGTGCGAACAATGCCAGCGACATGGGAACAAGCTAAGAACCCCCCGTGAAGAGCTTCACTCGATAACCTCTCACTAACCGTTCGCCACATGGGGACTGGACATCCTCGGTCCATTCCCGCCTGCCAAAGGGCAAGTCAAATTCCTGCTGATGGCCATTGAATACTTCACTAAGTGGATCGAAGCCGCCCCCATGGCCCACATCATCGCCCAATAGGTTCAAAATTTCACCTAGAGGTCCCTCATATGCCGCTTTAGTCTCCCCTACACCATTATCACTAACAACGATAAACAGTTCACCGCCACCTCATACAAGGATTTCCATATAAACCTCGGCATCCGACACTTAACTACCTTGATCGAACATCCCCAAATGAATGGACTTGTCAAAGCCTGCAACAAGGATATTCTGATCAAGCTCAAGGCACACCTCGGGGAGCACAAGGGCACGTGGGGCGACAAGCTGTCAAGAGTATTATGGGGATACCGCTGCTGACCTCAATCTTCAACTAGGGAGACCCTCTTTCGTCTCACCTACGGAATGGACGCCATGATTCCAGTGGAGGTCAGGGAACCCTCACTCTGGCATACCATTTTTCAACCCAACTTTAACTCATCCATAGTGTGTACCGCTCTCGATCTACTCGATGACGTCTGAGAAACAGCTTGCGTAAGAGAAGTAGCATGCAAGCAGCGAATCGTGAGAAGACACAACAACAAGGTAGTTAGACACGTGTTCTAAGCAGGCGACCTGGTCTGACGTTGACGCGGGGACGCAAGAAAGGAAAAACTAGCATCAACATGGGAATGACACTTTCGCATAATGCACGCCCTAGCCAATAGAGCATATCGGCTACAAACACTCAAAGGAGATGAGTTTCCACAAACTTGGAACACAATCTACCTGAAGACTTACTACAGTTAGTCATAACGGGCAATGTACTATTTTTCCTACCTCAATCTTTTTTCTCGATAAAAGAAAAAATGGGTTTTTTGGCCAGGGAGATTTTAACGAGGCATACCTTATTGATTTAAACACTTCACTAAGCAATAAAATAATCTTATTTCTAGCAACTTACGCCTATCGCCTACTCGACGCTCTCGACCCCCGCGGCCTATCGCCTACTCAACATTCTCGTGGCCCCCATGACTATCTCCTACTCGGTACTCTCGGCCTCCGCAGCCCATCGCATACTCAATGTTCTCGCCGCTCGCAGCCCATCGCTTACTCGGCGCTTTCGACCCTGACAACCTATCGCCTACTCGGCATTCTCGGCCCCACGAACGATTACCTACATTGCGCTCTCGGCCTCTGCGACCTATGTAGTTTAATATTTTCTTTCTATATCAATATTTAAAAATACCATGATACATTTGGTTTGGAATTGGCCAATCATGTTAGTTTCATCGTTTATATTTATAAACCTTTGCAATGCAATGTTATATAACTTCTATGATGTGTTATTGCTTTCTTTAGTATTAATTTATTTTTATAAAACCATGTGTTAGTGTGGTTTTAAAGATTGGGACTTTGTGTTTAGAAAATTTGTGTGGTTATTGGAGGTACCTTCATTTAATATGGAGATAAAACTTATGATACTTCCATCTAGGATGAGATCGAATATGAGGTACCTCCATTTAATATGGACAAGAAGTTTTAGATACCTCCATCTAAGATGAGAAAGAGATTCAGGATTCCTCCATCAAATAATGGGGAAGGCAATAAAACACTATTCTATTAGATATGAGTTCATAGACCTTTTACAAATCTATAAAAACTTGGTTCTGGAAAACGAAGAGTGAGAGTGAGTGATCATGAGTATCACTATGTCATGCTATGGAATTATGTATGCATTTAGTGTTAATTGGAAAATGATTTTCTTATTGTACATGAAATGTTGTTAGATATTATTTTGAACTAAATTATATTTTTACGGGCATAAACATTTTTATTAAATTGTAGATACCATGGTTGAATTTTTTCGAATTCTGCACTAGCTGAAAACAAAATTATTTGTGAACCTCTTTTAGAACCTGTTTTATTAACTTGGATTATCATCTCAAGAGTGTTGTTTTTAGAGTCTGGTAAAGAAGCGGTTAAGGTCTAGCAGACTTGAAGACTTTGTTTTTATTAGTTATATTTTCTTTTAGCATTGATTAATAGTTATTTTGAATAAATGTCAGTGTAATTATTTTTGTTTTCTATTTATTCCTTTTAGAGATGTCCAAATTTAAGGATTATGATTTGTTCTTTTGTAAGGATTCATATATTTATTTACCTTATTTTAATATCACCAAAGTATTTTTATCCTTCTACTATTTTAATATCATTATGTGTTATTACTGTAACGTCCTTCGTTACAGTAATAACCCATAATAAAATAAGCAAAGGATTATTAAAAATACAAAAATTTAATAAATAAGAAGGTCTAAAATACTTTCATGATATTAAAATAAGGTAAATAATTATATGAATCCTTACAAAAGAACAAATCATAATCCTCAAATTTGGACATCTTTAAAAAGAATATAATAGAAAACGGAAATAATTAGACTGACATTTATGCTAAATAACTACTAACTAATAAAAGAAATATAACTAATAAAAGCTAAGTTTTCAAGTCTTTTTTAGCCTTAAAAGCTTCTTTATCAGACTCTGAAAACAACATTCTTAATGAAATAATAAGTGAATAAAACAAGTTTTAAAAGATGTTCATAAGTATTATTGTTCTCGGTAGGTGCAGAATCTAGAAAAGTTCAACCATAGTACTCACAATTTAATAAAAACTTTTATCCCCGATGACCTCAACCAGATGATCTTGCTAAATTCGCCTCGATGACCTCAATCAGATGACCTCGCCAAATTGATCAAGATGACCAACTTTAGACAACCTCACACCCTTAGTCACCTTTAACATGAGACTTCGTTGACCTCTTCCTGACAACACAAACCATCATAAAATGTGTATCAGACACCCCGACAATCACCCTAGAGCATTTATCACAACCACCAGAGACCAATGATTACAAGACAGATTAAAAGGGCAGTTAAATAATAATCAAGCCTAAATTAAAGCCACGTTAATGATGTCTCAATGATAGAAGCACAAAGAAAGGTATCATACACTTCACTTTTGAAACAGAATACTAAACAACCTTCACTGACTTGAGCATCAGAGTGTTTCTTGCAAATAACCATAACGTTCATGATTTCAAGGATGTACTTGGTGGACTTCTCTTACGTTTTTCGATAAGTACACCCATTAGTTCAAAATAATATCTAATAATAATTCATGCATGATAAGAAAACCATTTTTCAATTAACACAAAATGCACATAAATCCACATCACAACATAGTGACACTCATGATCACTCACTCTCACTATTTAGTTCCCAGAACCAAGTTGTTAATAGATTTGCAAAAAGTCTATGAGGTCATATTCCATGTAATGACATTCATTGCCTTCCCCATCTTTTATAGAGATATCTCGAATCTTTTTCCTATATCAGATAGAAGTATCTAAAATATCTTTCCTATATTAAATAGAAGTATCTTATATTTAATCGAATCCCAACTGTATGTATGTTAAATTTAATCTCCATATTAAATGAAAGTATTTTAATCAATCATCACATAAATTTTAAAGTACAAAAACACATCAACTTGAAACTCTTAACTTCAAACATGTAAATACCATAATTTTATAATATAAATTAAATGGCAATAGAATCATATAGTAAAGGCAATTGTACATTTATAAATACATATTCCTACATAAAGCTAAGTAATTTGGCAATTCCAAAATCCAATTAACAACCCCTGCTATTACCGTATGAATGTTTTGTAGTAATTACTCACGTTTAACAACACGTAGAAACCAATTATTTTGAATTCTATAAGCGTAGACTCATCCTTTTACTTTTGAAAGTGTTTAGAAAGATTTTAAAGCATTTACCGTGTCTATAATTTTTTCTTCGAAATCATATTTTCAAATACGCTAACACAACCTTGTAATTTGATTAACACATATTTATAAATTATTTCAATACAATCAACAAACAAACAGAAAGCATAAATATATTGATAAAAATAAATCTAAAATATTTCATATATAAAATGAAAATCTTGTTCAAACATATATGAAATTTAAACTTGTTTCATTCAAATGTCCTAAAACTAATGTGCCAAAAGTAAATAACTATAAACAACCTATCTTTAACTAAGTCCAAAAACATTTTAATTCATCCTAAAAGCTAACTATTTCTAATTTTTCAAAAAAAATCTTGTCCATTTTGTACAACTTCCTTCAGGAGCTTTACTAGATATTTCTTCAAGGTGACAAAAAATCTGCATAAAAAATAAAAATATAATGTTATTGTTATCATCACTATTCTAGTATATAAATACCCATTTTTATCCATTCTCCGTTACATAATCAAACTATTATTATCTAAAAAGTGTCCAAAGTACACATTATTATTTCAAATCTTAATTGCCTTTTACATATAGTCGTTTAGGACTAATCATTAATTGAAATTCCTATTTTTAACAAAAACTTATTCACCTCTTTTACCCTGTAAATGAAAATTTTCAACAACACGCAGAACTCACTGTAATAAAGTGACAAAAATTTAACTTAACATACCACCATTTAACTTAACATTATGTTGTTATCTTGAGGGCAACACTGATTCCTGCAAGTGGCTCTTGTTGTAGCCTCTTAAAATCTCCTATCAGTCTGTTTCTAACTAGACTTAACATTGTCAACACCTAGAAAAGACCAATACCCACAGAAAGGAAAACATAATAGACTTAAGAATCAAGTGAGTGCTTTTAGAAAAGAAAAATATAAAGCAACAAACACACCACCAGCACCACGATATAAGGTTATAAGTCTAAAATTTCTTAACTATTAAGCTTTTATCATTAAAAATAAAATTACTTGACTTTAAGCATTTAACATTAAAATCAATTCAAATTCCACTTCAATCGTAAGTACATATAATTAAAAAAATATCAAATTTAGAAAATCAAATAGAATTAGCATTAAGAGACCTAGACAACATGGAGGAAAATTGACATAAAGTGATTCAAACCTAGAATTTTCCTTTGCTGATAAAATATATTATTAACCATGTGCCATTGAGAAAATAATATCATAATATAGAAAAGTATATATCAAATAATTTCCAAAGACCAACCCATATAAATAATTACCTTAGGAATTGCTTCACTATCTATATTCTCTATATATGCTAGTGAGAGACAATTTCCCATTCAACCTTTACCCTCGAATGAAGATTTTTATGTAAGGGTGTGGCTTGCTCCTCAAGCTCCCTCGAGAAAGTTAGAAATGGAAACTAAAGCATACCTTTTATTTACTCTAGGATAACCATTGGTTTAAGATATTTAACACTAAGTCTAAACTTAACCTTTAGACTATCTTATTATCAATACCCACATTTATTTTATTATAAACTCAATTCTTAATTTATTTAATAAAAATAATTAAAAATTAAATTAAACTTACTAATATAAATTACGTCTTTTATTAATATGTGATTGTTCTTAAAAAAAGGAGGTTACATTCTTACCCCTAAGTAGTTGCTTTAAACACATGTACTCATAACTTCTTCTAAGATCCTTTGTTAGAAAATGAGCTAGTCTCGTTATGCTTATTAAAAACATGTTTATGTGTATTTGTTTCCGTTCTAAATTTGTCATTTGCTCATTACTTTGTTTAACGTTTTCTCTCTTCATTCTAATTTTTTTTATATATAAGGCTAAAGAATAATCAAATTAAGGAATTTTGAAAAGATATATGCTAAATTACAAAACTTAATTCCCTATACGGCTCTACATATTTTTCTCGAGAATCAATTTCAGATTTTGCTACTAAACAATTGCATACTTCATTAACAACTTCACAAAAATATTGAAGTCTTACTTCATTAGTATTTTCTATTTTTTTATTGAAAATTCTTCCATTAAAGTTAATTTAAAGGTCTATTAACATATGTACTTTTTCATTCTTATGTTTTCATTTGCTGAAAGTTTTTTTTTGTTTTCTTATCATTTTGTTACTTTTATTTGCTCAATATTTTTTCATTGCTTAGCATTTTATTTATTTTAGTTTGTTATTTCTCAATTAATTATATTGCAACAGTAATACTTAATTCTGTAGATGAGAGTTTATCTTCACTTAATTTGAAGAAACATGAAATGTGAAAATTAGGAACTAAATTTCGCATAATAACTAATCACTATAGTTATATATTATTATCTATCATCTTCATCATTATTTTTTATTATTTTTTATTATTATTTATTTACATATATCTCTATAATTTGGATTTCTCTCAAACTAGCATCTCTAAATTTATCAACATAAACTACTACAAGTGATGACTCATCACTAGATTCAACTGACATCAACTATTCAAATGATAGAATTATCCCAACATTCTGTAGAATAGTATTTATCATTCATTGCATTCATTCCATGAATTATGTAAAATGGATCAAGAATTTTGTCAATGTATTGCAAACAACCATTTACATTACCAATATTAAAGAAGGAAAACACTAACTATAGTTCCTGTTAAAACTTGTGCAAAAGGAATTTTAGTTCTATGAGTTAAGCATTTAAAGTAAGGATGATTCCAGACTTATTTAACACTATCAATATTGAAATTGCACGAATCACTATAAAATACCATAGAATTAAAACTAGTATTAGTCACTCTTCTCTCTTGTTGGCCCCCCTCTCAATGCTCTGCTACCTATCAATTTACTTTAACAATAATAGAATAGTTCTCTATCAAAATAAAAAGAAAAAAAAGGTCTTAGTTAGTTCGGATCTTTAAAAAAAATCATGATTTTCATTATCTTTGGGGTCACAAGAGTGTGTGTGTGTGTGTATATATATATATATATATATATATATATATATATATATATATATATATATATATATATGTGTGTGTGTATGTGTGTGTGTGTCTATATATATATGGAGGAGATCTACTCACTCCAAGAGTAAGTATAAAAGACTTACTTTTTATCATCATCCTTTTTTTTCTTGAAATCTAATGGTTAAGATTAATTTCTCATTACAACCATTAGATTTCAAGAAAATGAATGGATAGGATGAGCAGTAAGTTTTCTATACTCACTTCTAGAGTAAGTGGATATATATATATATATATATATATATATATATATATATATATATATATATATATATATATATATATATTACTTCTATGCTAAACAAATCAAATGAATATCCATAGTTTGAAAATCGGTTTAGACAGACCTATCATATAACCGGACCAGTTTTTCTAAAAGACTAGGAACATAGTTGACTTGGTTTGAACTGACTAGTTCAAGTAAAAAATGGTAACTCGGACCGATTTGATCCTAGTCGAGTTAGGTTTAGTTTTTTTCTTTAAAAAATATTTTAAATAATGTCATTTCTTACTTTTTTATTTTCTCTTTATTTTTTATGCGATTTGTGAATGTATGATAGAGGACCATCCTTGGGGCATCAAATAGGACCCATCACAAGGTCCATGGCAAGAAGAATAGAAGAAGAGGAAGGTCATACTACACCAAGAGCATTGATGATAACATGTGCGGACTTTGGTGCATCTACCTAGTGTTTTGCTTGTTTTCCTTATTTTTCCCTTGTATTTTGGGGAACCTTAATCACTTAGGATTTCATTGTGTATTTTTATTTAGCCTTTGTATTATCGGGAAAATTAGTTTAGGATTTATTTTGGGACTTAAACCTTGACTTGTGAGGTCAAAAGTCCATTTCTTTCATTTTTTAGACACAAGGGTATTTTAGTCATTTAGAGGAGGGAGGGACCTACATTTCATTTGAGGTCCATTTAGGGTTCATTTGAGAGGCATTTAGCTCTCAAATTTTCATGCAAAGGGCCTAAAGGCCTCCCACCCTCTCTTTAAATACCTTAAGTTAGACTACATGTAGTCACTTTGGATATATTGGATATTTGAGAGAGTTTTCCTCATCATTCCTCTTCCTTAGTCATTTAGGGATCTCTTGGCCCCCTTCCTCTCCTCTCTACCTTAGAAGGAGCTTGGTTCTCCCTAAGATTGGCTTTCACCCTCTCCAAGTGGAGTGAGCTAGCCAAAGAGACACCATCCAACCACCACCACCTAAAACACCATTCTTTTGTCTCCATTTTTCATGACCACTTTCACCCATCATAAGCTCCATTTTAACACCTATTTCAGCCCTTGAAGAAGATCCATTTCCATATTTCATCTTGAAGAAGAGTTGGTGACACCTTGGAGAAGGTGGAGCCATCAATGTACAAAGTGAAAATTGTGATGCTACGGTTTTTTTTTTTTATATAAATCGGGTTAGATTGAGTTATCCAACCACTAATCTATTGATCATTTGCCCTGACCGGGTTAGTGATTGAATCGGTTTTTACAACTCTGTAAATATCAAAATATTTAGAATTTTGTAATTATATAAAAAAATTTACATTGATTTTTTTAACCAATTAGATTTGTACAACATTTTTAACTTAATTCAAACATATTTTCTCATGATTGAAAAAACATGAATTTATCGAAAACAGATAAAAATACCCAAAACTTATGGGATAACATCGAGAAAAAAAAAACAAGGAGGACAATTGAAGGAATAAGCACGAGAAGAATGACAACGGGCAAGTGCAAACAACATATACACACTCTCATCCATTCTTTTTGAACAAGGGTGTTCTTCTTCATGATTGCCACCCATCCTCATCTTCTCAAATTCCTAATTGTGATTTGAACTGAGCGCCATACTGTACATTTTTTCTCCCTTTCTTTTTTTTTTTCTTGAAATTCAAACCCTCTTTTATAGCTGCCAAAATGGGTTGGTTTGACCCATATGGGTCAGCCTACCTTGACCCATCAGAAAAATGGGTCAACCTAACCTGACACATTTAAACTTTCTTACTCAATCTGTTAGCCTGACCCGGCTTACCACGGGTTGGTAGGTTATACAAGCCAACCCACTAACCTACCAAAAAATTAAAAAATTATTTTAAAAATTGAGATTATTTAAGATTTTAAAAATAATTATTTAATTAAGTCATTATTTAAAATTAAGAAAAATATTTTCTATTTGATTATGTAATATAATAGTTTAAATCATAAATGTTTAATGGGCTGAATAATAAATATTTAGTAAAATAATAAATATTTAGTGGTTGAATACGGGCTGGCTCGGCCCACCTGAGTTGAACCCGTGTGGGTCGGGTCTGAAGTGAGCCGGTTAATTTTTAGCTATTGCAACTCGTTTGCCTTATTTTTTTTGCCCGACCGACCCATATTCATGGTGGGTCGGGTTGGCCCACAGATTTGAACCCGTTTTGATGGCTCTACCGTCTTTGTTTTGTTCTAGTTGGAAGCATTTTAGAAAACATAGTAGAATGCTCTGTGTTCTTCTCCTAAAAAAAAATTTTCATTATTATTAATATTATTTATATTATTATTTTATTTTTTAAAAATAAATAAATGTTGCCAAATTGCATCTTGTACAACTTAGGTAAATATTTAAAGAACAAGAGATAAACATTAAAAATTAAAAATAATTTGCATATATGTTATTCTTAAAGAACAAATTGTAAGAAAGAGATTTTTTATGGTCAAATAGGGAACTTGTGGCATTGTGTCTTATCACTCCTAAGATAGATTGTATGTATGATACATTAAGTTTCTATTTGTTGAAGGAAACTAATTAACCTGGTAGTCCCTTTTTTAAGTTTCTATTTGTTGAAAAGTTTATGTTTTTATTTTTTAAAGTTTAAAACTATATTAATTATACCCATTTTTTTAAAGAAGAATAAATTAACATTTTATCACATAGAGAGAGAAATTATTATGAGTGATTTTCAATGAAAAAAAAATGAAAAATAACACCATAAGAAAAAAAAAACTAACAAGTGATAGGTGAAAAGTTTTAAAATTAATTATTTTTTTACTTATTAAACTACTTATTTGTATATAAAGTTGTTTCTATTTTAAATACAAAACAACTCTAGATGGTATGTATAGATATTTACTTAAATATAAAGCAAATGAATTTGTTTAAGTAATGTGAGGTTTAAACATAGGAATTGAATCGATAGATACACCAAGAAAATATTAGAAAGAAGCAACAGAAATTTATGAAAATTCATAAATAAAAGAACTCATATATAATCATAAAAAATAAAAAGTAATTTAATAAAATCATGTAAAATATATCAATTAACTTGCATTGGATTTCTATAAAATTAAAAATGATTTAACAATAAATTATGCTTTAGATTATTATAAAATTTATAAAAAATTAATTTCATTTTATAAATTTTTTTATCATGATTTAATTACCTTAAAACTTAATTTATTTTTTTCAGTTTCTCAATTATAATTTTATTAAATAATAATATAAAATATATAATTGTAGACATCTTTTGTCGTACTGATTCTAGATGTGAAACTTCTTTCCCAGAAAAGTTTATAAAATCCAGATCTACTAGCTAATCCTACTAACTTATTTAGATTTACTGTGGTTAACCAATTAGATTTTGCTACGAAACTAGTTAGATTCTATCTAGATTTATACTAAAAAAAAAAACTACTATAGAGATAGATATATAAATAGATATTAATAATTATATATTACTATGTATTATATAATAAAAAAATTAAAAGTTTTAAAATATGCTAAGATCAAATGTCAAAGCATTACACAAATTTATTAGAATATAAAAATTTCACTTAAATATAAAAATTATTAATAAAATAAATTTTATTAATTAATAATTTATTATAAACAATTCAATGTAAATTATGTTTTTAAGATATTGTGGGTATTTTTTATTGAAATTAATATTTTTAATTGTCAATTTTTTTAAGGTTATCTTCATAAGAGAAATTTTATTGAATATAAATTTATAAAAATAAATTATCTCATATTTTATTATAAATTATATATTTCATATTTATTAACATTTTAAAAAATACATAACGTAAATATAAATTATATAAATTATAAAAATAAATTATCTTATATTTTTTTATAACTTAACAAACCCAACTTTATAATAGTTAAATATATGAGGATGATTTTATAGAATATAATCATAATAATATTGTGATTGAATTAATCATTTATATGATTTCACTCTCATATAGTCAATATGAAGTAAACAAAAAAAATATGTGTAGTTCTTTTAATTTAATTTTAATATCATATATGTTATTTTTATATATTTGAATGCATAATTGTTCTTATGTTATTATATTTTCATGTAATTCTAATTGATAAAAACTGTAAAAATTTAATTTTTAACCAAAAATTTTATATTCTCTTATTGTTTTCATCCACTAGGAATTTTATTTAAATTAAAAATTAAATTATAGTGTCTAAAATATAAAAAATACAACAAATTGCAAATAGTTCTATCTGCATTGCCATAGGGATATTAAAAATAACAATTTTAGCAATTACATGTAAAACCTTTTAATTTGAGAAGAAAAACAGATTTAATTCTTCATAGGACTTTAATGTTCTTATCCTTCGTGAATTTGCATGTATATTAGTCTATGTTTTTAAAAACTGGACTGGTGATGAAATTGGTGAAAACATTGGTTCATTTGTTCAATCGTTATTGAATCAGTGGTTGAATCAGTGGTAATAAAATAATATTTTTTTATTATTAATGTACTATAAAAATTAATATTATAAAATAAAAAATGTATTAAGGTTGTAATTATAAAAGGATAAAAATAATTTTACTAAATACAGCTTCATATTGCTAAGTTTTCTTAGTTTTTTAATTAAAAATTGGTTGATTTAGGGAAATGAGGGGTGGATATAGAAAAAGTTCAAAAAAAAAAAATACAAATCGATTGAACCACTGGTTAGAATACTGATATTTGTTTCCACCGACTCTTAGGATTGACCAAACCAGTTATCAGACCGATTCACCGATTTTCCGATCGAACAGAGAAGTCCAGTTTGGTTTTTATAACATAGATATTACTTAACAAGATATGCAGTAAACAAAGACATTAAGTATCTACTAAAAATTAAAAAACACTTGTGTTGCTTCTTATAAGCATTTAAGAGCTTATTTTATCATTTATAAAATGGGGTACAATATAACATATTTGCATGTGTAAGTGAGTGTGTGTGCGTCGTGTATGCGTGGGTATGGGTGAGTGGGTGTGTGCATGGTTATGTAGGTACTGTGTGTGTGCATGTGTCTGTGGGGGAAGGGGTGTGAGTAAGTGTGTGTGCAGCTTGTATTGCAACCCATAACAAATAAACACCAAAAAGTTTTACTTTCATATGTTATTTTAAAAATTTTTGGTTGCAAGTCGTAAGAAAGGAAAGGTTGAAGGAACAACTTTAGGTCAGGCTAAATGGGTAGGGAATGATGCTTTAGCTTCTACAACAAAGGGAATGTAGCAAGGTCACCATTCTCTACCTATTTGGCACTACTCAAAGTTGTTATTGCAATACTTACAAATAGAAGTGAAGGAACAAAGATCTATTAACACTTTCAGTGGTGCTTTAGCTTCGATTTGTCGTGTGTTGAAGGAAAAAGAGACTTTTTTTGTGGGAAGCTTGATCCTTAAAAAATGGGTATTTGACTGTGTTGGCTATAGTATGTTCTCCACACCTTGCACAACGCGTGTGTTTAATGAATTATACTGACAATTATTTAACTTATGAGTTTATATTCAACATCGTCTTACTTGGTTAATGTAGTACAAAGGCCAACATTGGCATGTCCATGGCAGAAACATCACGAGTTGCTTGGTTGTCCTTGGAACGTATCACTAACGGTTGTGTGTGAAGTTTGTTGCTTTGTTGACCGAGGTGTGACTAGTTTCTAAGCAGTGACGAGATTATGTCTTCCGAGCTCTTCTTGGTACACATGCCCGCAAGCTCACATGGGAATAGTGATGGACCATGATAAGTTGAAATTTGAAATGCATGAAATATATCTCGAGAGGTGCGCATGTTGCATAGGGAGACAAAACGTGCAAGGTACGGGAACTGTCACAACCCTAAGAAGTTAGGGCGTCTAGAGTAGGTTCCTAGGTAGTCCTGCTCTCTCACAAGTTGACACCTGAGGATTGTTGATTAATTGTGATTAAATGGCTGGGGTTAACTGGCATGTTGGGCCCGATGGGCCGGCTGTCTATAATTAGAGTTGCAGACAGACTCTCCATCCACCACGCTTTCTGACACTTTTGAGTGTAGCAATGTCTGATAATCCAATATCAAACGTCTTGTAAGTAAAAGGTATGTATCATGTTGACTAGTTTGAGCAAGTCGTCCCATATTGGGTCATCATCTTCCCAAGATGGAGAGTGCGAGAGTTCCAAGGTTGGTAGCCCTTAATGATGCATTCTCCCCAAGCAAGGGCCCTATCACTAGGGTCATGGCTAAGAGAATAGAAGAAGACATGGCTAGAGTAGAGGGAGGAAGATCTCACCTCCATATGACCATCAAGTTATGCAAGCCATGACTTATTTACTTGTAATTTTTATTTTAGGAACCTAGGATTTTATTTTGGACATGTATTAGTCCATTTAATTTTCTATGAGATGTCTTAGTAATAAGAAGGGGTAAGATTAACTTTTGGGCCTTTATTTAGGAAATTAGGGGGTAGTTTGATAACTACACCCTCTTTTGCTAAATAAAACCCAAAACTAATAAAGGAGTAATCTTGGCCCTTGGATGAGGTAGCTTGGGCACCAATTCTCATCTAAAGGAGGGTATTGATTGGACTTTGGGCTTCAATCCTCCTCCCTTGGATGACTCCTTTTAATCCTAGCCCTTCATTTCCTTCATGACTTGTCTAAGAGGTTAGCTCCCTCTATAAAAAGGTGCTCCTTCACACTCTTGTATTTTTTACACTTGATTGAATGAAAAAACCTTGAGTTGGCCAAAATTCTCTTAGTGTCCACCCTTCTCTCTTTGAGAATTCCTTAGGTTTTTATCAAGGGTTCCATCCCTTGTGGCAAACTTTCCCTCTTAGGCTTATCTTACCTTAAGTGGCGCCTAAAACCACCTCACTTCTTACCTCTCCACAAACCATTTCACCAAAGAAGAAAACCTCTAGAAAAAGATCAAGGGAGGCATGCATCATTTGGTATCAGAGCATTGGTTCTAGAGGTCTAAACTCTCTTCCTATCTCATTTATTTTTTCTTTCCGTTTTTCTATTTTATTTTATCTTTAATTTCCGCAATTTTTTCTAGCTTTCCATTGTTGTTTATCATTTCCATTTATGTCTTGAGTTTATTGTTTTGAGTTATAGTTTATTTGCACCATTTATTTTTTGCTTGATGCAATTTATATTGTTCTTTTCTTTGCATCTACGTCTCTCCCATATTCATTAACTTCCGCTTAAGCTTTGAGTTGGGTGCTTTCTTGCTTGAATTTTGGTTTTGAGAATTTCTTGCTAAAAATCCATGCCGTTGTGGTGTGAATTCCACAACCTTGTGGTCAAGAAATTTAGACCAAATTCTTGTGTTTCCTTGCACCTAGTTGCCTTGTTTTTGCTTTATTTTTAGCTTTTATTTTTCACTTTTATACTCTTGTATAGTTGTCTATAAGTCATGTTTATAGTTTCCCATTTTATCTATTAATTCCTTTTAAGTTTTGCCTCTTTTGTTTTTACAAAAAAAAATTTGAAACTTCTTAAATTGAGCAACATAGAGGGTCATACCTCATGTCTAAGTCTCTTTAGAAGTTCATGTGCTTTTAGTTCAAGCATATTCTTAAAAAAAATTCAAAAATAGTTGCTCAATTTCTTTTGTCTTTATTTTCCTTATACGTATAATTAGTAGCTCATTTGTGTGGTAAAGGTAGTTCTTGTTTGTGGGTGCTTTCACTTAAGCTATAAGTTTGGTATTTGTGTTCAACAAATTACTAAAAACTTAACAAAGCTTGAGTCCAGTGGCACACCAAACTACTAAACCATTAACACATCTATAGCTACTTTGCATTTTGAAGTCATTTCTAGTAGTACCTAAATTGTTGCTTTTAATTTTCTTTATTGTTCCAAGCGCATAACTCTTTGTTATCAAGCACTAACTTCACAATCAATTTAGGTGCATCTAGTAAATATTCAAAAAAAAAAAACAAGAAAACAAAGTCTAAAACAAAATACAAAAAAACAACGAAGGATTCAAAAAAAAAAAAAAAGAGAACAAACAAAAGAAAACAAAGTTTGAAAAAAATTCATTTGATGTACCTAACCTAAAATTAGCAAGTGCTTCAACTTTGAACTTGGAACCTTAAAAGAAATTTTATTACTTTTGGTATACTAGAACTTGATATTTGTGTTCTTCTACTCTTTAATCTAGTGTCATTCTTAGGTATTCCATTGTGTGCTCTCTTTCTTTTGTTTACCTTTTAGTTGTTGCTTGTCTTTTAAATCATCTTTCTAGTTTGTCTTATATACTCTTACCATTTGGTTAAGTGTCCTTTCGATTGTGTTATCTTTTATTGCTTTTTGAGTTTCTATTCCCACCTCCCCTTGCTACTTTTGGTTTCTTTGGTTTGTGTGTTAGTGTCACTTTTGGGAGAAAGCTTGAAAAAGGAGCTTACCACAAGGGTAGCATATTTTGGAAGGTTAGACTAAGAGCCTAAGGGATCACCTCAAAAGGAAATACACCTAGCTGTGAGGACTTTGATTTGAGGGAGCATTTGGAGAATCATTTTTTGAAGACTTTACTTTTTCTTTAATTTGGGTGTATTAATTTTGTAGTTGGGAGTTTGAGTGCCCTTAAGGCCCTCCCTTTGGTTGTAATAAAATTTAATCAATTTTTTAGTTTCTCGAAAATTAGGTGAAGAAGGAAGAAGTGGTACACTTCCTTCAACACCTTAGGAGCTCACTTTAGATCCCTTCTCTTTTGAACTTTTGCTTTAAAATTCTTGCTTTATTTTTCTTATTCAAAGCGCTTAGAAGGCTAAAGAGTTCCAAAGACTCATCAAGCCATTTTAGGCAAGAAAACACAAAAAGAGAGGAGTGTTTGTTTGTGAAAATTTTTTAGCCACCTTTTTCCTCTTAGAAATTAAAGCACAATGACATCACACACCCACTCTAGTGCTCATAGTTATTCATCAAACAAGAGTGTAAACCAAAGAAATATTTCTAAAGATTACACTCTAGAAAACTTAAACATGGACTTTAGGGAGTGGATGGCAAAATAACAAGAGAGAAGAGAAGAAAAAAGAAGAGAAAAAGAGTCCAAGGAGAAAAGAAAAATAAAAGAAAGAGAGGAAGAAAAGAGAGAAAAAAGATAGAAAGAAGAGAGAAGAATAAGAGAAAGGAGAGAAGATGAAGAAAGGAGAGAAAGAAAAGAAAGAGAAAGAAGAAGAAAAAAGAAAGCATGGGAATGGTGAGAATTACAAAATGAAAGGGATAGTCTTAGGTTCCCCATCTAGACATACCCATAGGAGTGAAAGTGAGGAAGAATACTACAATCATCCTAGGAGAAACTCCCATTCATCCATGCATAATAATGGGGCCCCTCCAAGGGAGCCCAAAATTGATCTCCCCCCATTTCATGGGAGGGAAGATGTGGAAGCCTACCTTGATTGGGAAATCAAGGTAGAACAACTCTTCACTTGCCATGAGGTAAGAGAAGAAAGAAAGGTTCCAATGGCAACCCTTAGCTTCTAAGGGCATGTCATGCATTGGTGGGTTGGGTTAACCAATGAGAGAATCCGCACCAATATGCCTTCCATAAGATATTGAAATGATCTTAGAAGTGCTCTAAGAAGAAGGCATATTCCCTCTTGGTATGAAAGAGATCTTTTGGATAGACTCCAAAGGCTAAGGCAAACCAACCTTAGTATAGAAGAGTATAGACAAAAGATGGAACTTCTTATCTTGAGGACGGGTATCATTGAGGAACCCAAGGCCACTATGGCAAGGTTTTTGTGTGGGTTGAGCCCCGAAATTCGTGATAAGGTGGAGCTCTTCTCATACAATTCCCTTGATGAGTTAGTTCAACTTTGCATCAAGGTGGAAAATCAACTTAGAAGGAAAACTTTTAAAAAGGATAACCCACCTTATGTAAAGAGGGACCAACCTACGGGGAACTCTTTCAAGAGTTACCCCAAAGAGGAACATCCCAAGCACTTCAAAGAGCATAAAACATCACATATAGAGAGAAAAACCCCTACTACTAACTCTCACGAGAAAGTTAGTAGTATCAAATGCTTTAAATGTCTTGGGAGAGGCCACATTGCCTCTCAATGCCCTACTAAGAGAAACATCATCATGAGGGCCCAAGATGTTTATAGTAGCGAGTCTAGCTCACACTCCTCTAGTGAGAGCGAAGGAGAAGGGGTTCATGCATACCAATCTGATTGTGATGAAACCGCTTATGCATGTGAGGGAGACCTCTTAATGATAAGAAGACTTCTTGGAAGCCAACCTTTGAAAGTGTCTTCATCTCAAAGGGAGAACATATTCCACACTCGCTGTAAAGTGAATGACAAAATATGTTCTCTCATTGTGGATAGTGGGTCATGCTACGATTGTTGTAGCTCAAGGTTGGTGGAAAAGCTAGCCTTGACCCCACTTCCCCACCCTAAGCCTTACAAGCTTCAATGACTCAATGAGTAAGGGGAAATGGAGGTCAATGAGAAAGTCAAGGTTCCAATTTCCATTGGGTCTTATAAAGATGAGATCTTGTATGACATAGTCCCAATGGAAACTGGTCATATCTTGCTAGGAAGACCAGGGAAATTTGATAAGAAAGCCATACACCATGGTCATTCCAATAACATCATCCTCACTCATAAGGATAAGCGCATTAAGTTGTGTCCTCTAACACCTTCACAAGTGGCGGAGGACCAACTCATCATGAAACATAAGAGAGATGAGGAGAAAAAAAAACAAAGCTTTACCCCTAAAGCTTGAAAGGGGTAAAGAGGTTGAGTTGGAAGTTGGTGCCCCTTCTAAGAAAGTCATTAGTAAAGGGAGTTTATTTGCGACAAAATTGGATTTAAAGGAAACCCCCTTAACTAACAGACCTTTCTATCTCCTCCTTTGCAAAGAGGCATCCCCATTTCTTCCCCCTCCACTTTTTTCCCTTCTAGTTCTAGCACTGCCATAGAACTTGGACCTAAGAACCTACCTCAAGAGGTTCAAGAGCTTTTAAAGGAGTTTGGTGATATATTCCCTAATGAAGTTCCCAAAGGACTTCCTCCAATTAGGGGTATAGAACACCAAATAGACTTAGTACCTGGGGCTAGCCTGCCTAATAGGCCTGCTTATAGGACTAATCCCATGGAGACCAAGGAGATTGAATCTCAAGTCCAAGAACTATTGGAGAAGGGTTGGGTTCAAGAAAGCCTAAGCCCTTGTGTTGTGCCAGTTTTGTTGGTGCCTAAGAAGAATGGCCAATGGAGGATGTGTATTGATTGTCGAGCAATCAATAACATCACCATCAAATATAGGCACCCTATCCCTAGGCTTGATGACATGCTTGATGAATTGCATGGGGCCCAATTATTTTCAAAAATTGATCTTAAGAGTGGTTATAACCAAATCCGCATCAAGGAAGGTGATGAGTAGAAAACCGCTTTTAAGACCAAGTTTGGGCTGTATGAGTGATTGGTAATGCCCTTTGGGCTTACCAATGCCCCAAGCACCTTCATGAGGCTTATGAATCATGTCCTTAGGGATTGCTTAGGAAAATTTTGTGTTGTTTATTTTGATGACATCTTAGTGTATAGCAAGAGCCTAGATGAACATGTAGGCCATCTTAGGCGCGTCTTTTGCATTCTTAGGTCACACCAACTCTATGGAAATCTTGAAAAATGTAATTTTTTGTGTGGAGAGTGTGGTGTTCTTAGGTTTTATAGTTAATAAAAATAGGGTTCAAGTAGACCCCGACAAAATCAAAGCCATCCAAGAATGGCCCACCCCAAAAAGTGTGACTGAGATCAAGAGTTTTCATGGTCTCGTAAGCTTTTACAGGCGCTTTGTGCCTAACTTCTCCACACTTTTCTCACCAATCAATGATTTGGTGAAAAAGGATACTCCTTTCCTTTGGGGTGAAAAACAACAAAAATCCTTTGAACTTATCAAAGAGAAACTGACCCATGCACCAGTTTTAGCTCTTCCTGACTTTTCTAAAACTTTTGAGCTAGAGTGTGATGCATCGGGAGTGGGTGTGGGAGCTGTGTTGTTACAAGGTGGTCATCCCGTGGCTTATTTTAGTGAAAAACTAAATGGAGCCGCCTTAAACTACCCCACCTATGATAAAGAGTTTTACTCTTTGATAAGGGCCCTTCAAACTTGGGAACATTATCTTGTACCCAAGGAGTTCATCATTCATAGTGACCATGAGTCACTTAAGTATTTGAAGGGTCAAGGCAAGCTTAATAAAAGGCATGCTAAATGGGTAGAATTTCTTGAGACTTTCCCTTATATCATCAAATACAAGAAAGGAAGACATAATGTGGTGGCTGATGCTTTGTCTCGTAGACATACCCTTTACACCACCTTAAGTGCAAAGATTCTTGGATTTGATAATATTAGAGAAATGTATCTTTCTGATAAGGATTTTGGATCCATTTATGCTGCCTTTACATTTGCATGTAAAACCCAAAATGGGTTCTTTGTGAGTGAGGGGTACCTTTTCAAAGGTAGCAGACTTTGTGTACCCCAAGGATCTATGAGAAATCTGTTGACAAAAGAGAGCCATGAGGGTGGGCTCATGGGGCATTTTGGAATTAACAAAACTCTTCTGCTTTTACAAGAAAAATTCTTTTGGCCCCATATGAAGAAAGACGTCTATAGACATTGTCGTAGATGCATTGCTTGCTTGCAAGCTAAGTCTAAGACAATGGCTCATGGATTGTACACACCCTTACCTGCTCCTTCTGCACCTTGGCTGGATATTAGTATGGATTTCATCCTTGGCCTGCCTCGAACCCAACGATGTGCAGACTCTATCTTTGTAGTGGTAGATAGATTTTCAAAAATGGCTCACTTTATACCATGCCACAAGATAGATGATGCGAGCAACATTGCGAGACTTTTCTTTAAAGAAGTTGACCGTTTACATGGAATTCCCCAATCCATAGTCTCTGATAGAGATGTGAAGTTCCTTAGCCACTTTTGGAAAACATTGTGGGCAAGGCTAGGAACTAAACTCTTATTTTCTACCACATGTCACCCCCAAACTGATGGGCAGACTGAGGTAGTAAATAGATCTCTATCTACTATGCTTAGGACACTTCTTCGAGGAAATCACAAGTCTTGGGATGAATACCTACCCCATATTGAGTTTGCATACAACCGGGTGGTTCAAAGGACCACCAAGCATTCTCCCTTTGAAGTCGTTTATGGCTTCAACCCCCTTACTCCTCTTGATATCTTGCCCTTACCCTTCCCTTCTTCTGTTCACAAAGAAGGAATAGTAAGAGCGGATTTTGTTAAAAAATTACATGAAAGGGTAAAGGCCAACATTGAACATCATTCAAAGGAGTATGCTAGTAAAGCCAATAGGGGCAGGAAAGAAATTATCTTCAATGAAGGGGATTGGGTATGGCTTCATTTGAGGAAGGATAGCTTCCCTACTCAAAGGAAGTCCAAGCTTAGCCCCCGAGGAGATGGACCCTTTCAAGTCCTCAAGAGAGTGAACAACAATGCATACATATTAGATCTCCTTGAGGACTATGGTGTCAGTACTACCTTTAATGTTTGTGATTTGATCCCTTTTGTAGGTACTGATGAAGAAGAGGAGGATCTATCAGATTTGAGGTCAAATCCTTCCCAAGGGGGAGGGGATGATGCATTCTCCCCAAGCAAGGGCCCTATCACTAGGGTCATCGCTAGGAGAATAGAAGAAGACATGGCTAGAGTAGAGGGAGGAAGATCTCACCTCCATATGACCATCAAATTATGCAAGCCATGACTTATTTACTTGTAATTTTTATTTTAGGAACCTAGGATTTTATTTTGGACATGTATTAGTCCATTTAATTTTCTAGGAGGTGTCTTAGTCCATCTAATTAGTCCATTTGATTGGACTTTGGGCTTCAATCCTCCTCCCTTGGATGACTCCTTTTAATCCTAGCCCTTCATTTCCTTCATGACTTGTCCAAGAGGTTAGCTCCCTCTATAAAAGGTGCTCCTTCACACTCTTGTATTTTTTACACTTGATTGAATGGAAAAACCTTGAGTTGGCCAAAATTCTCTTAGTGTCCACCCTTCTCTCTTTGAGAATTCCTTAGGTTTTTATCAAGGGTTCCATCCCTTGTGGCAAACTTTCCCTCTTAGGCTTATCTTACCTTAAGTGGCGCCTAAAACCACCTCACTTCTTACCTCTCCACAAACCATTTCACCAAAGAAGAAAACCTCTAGAAAAAGATCAAGGGAGGCATGCATCACTTAATACTGGGGGTGAAGTCTCCAGTTCCGTAGACGTGGTGTCGGCTCGTGCAGGGCAGTTAACCGTGGCTGCAAACCCGGTGGCCAAGGTGATTAATGACTCTGCACTTGCAGGGTATGAGTGGGTAAAGCCTTTCGTCTTGTCATATAGGTTATGCCATACCAAAGTTAGGGACTTATAGTGGATTGTAGATAACTTCGACCGACCTCACTGTACCAAACGCAGAGAATGACATCTTTAGTATGGACATATGTTACAAGTCCGATAGGGTTTATTTTGGCCTGGGTGATTCCGATGAAGATTTCTTTTTTATCTATGATCGCCTTTTCTTGAAGTTTCACATTCGACTCCCATTTGATGAGTTCATGATGCTCGTGCTCCATATGTTGAATGTGGCACGAAGCCAATTGCATCCCAATAGTTGGGCCACTTTGTAGTTGTTTTGAATGCTCTACAGGGCAGCTAGGATTTTCCTATACCACTATTGTGTTCGCCTAGGTGAGACCCCTATGTGGGTTTCATTGACGGGTTATTAGAATTTTTGTCTGTTTAGTCCATATACCTCTTCCTTAAAGGATTTCAAGGTCGATGCTGGACCTTGAGGTAGTAAGTACATGTATGACGAGATGACCAGCCTAGATTTTCGTTCTATTGGATGCCGAACCCACGATGGTGAGTGGCGAAGGTCGCATATGCTGGAGAACAACTTAAAGTTACTGTCTATTTTTTACGATCTTCCCCACCGGTTTCTAACGAAGTATATTTTGAGGCTAAAATTGTCTATTGATCCTGGCCCTGGGTTGGATACTAAGTCATCATCCTTAGCAATTTACTTTCAATTCATAATTTTTACTTGGCTAATTTTTGTTGTCTTTATAGGTGTTATGGCTGACAAAGTACCGAAGGGTTCTTGGTTCTCGTTCAAGAAAATTCGCAAGGGCCAGACTCAGGAGAGCAAGAAAGAGAACATGGCAATGGGGCCTAAGGGTACTCGTCTACTCGACCTACTACCTCTGTGACCCAACAATACAAGGAAAAGGAAGGACAACAAAAAGAGGAAGGAGCCGGAAGGAGGAGATAAATCAAGTGTCCCTTCTAAAAAGCTCACCCAAAAGACTGTTAGTTTTGAGAAGTTAGCAGACTCGCCCAACACCTCTATGCCGAGCGGGTTCTTCAACCCAGACTTGAGAATGAGGAAAAAGACAAAAATAGTCGGGTACACCTTGGAAGAGTTGGAGTTGATTGATGGTCCAATAGTCGAGGAGATAATGACTAGTTATACAAATTGCAAGCTCGCGCTTGGATGTTGATCCAAAGGTTGATTTGAGATGTGTTAAAGAACATAGGGATGGAGAAGCTAAAGAAAGAGCTCTTGGAGTATCGCATTTCTCTTGTTGAAGCCTTGTCGGCCAACAATCTCCTTTCTGAGGAGCTATTAATCTCAAGGGGAAAGTTAAAGTTGAGGAATACAACTACCAATTTGCTGAAAAAAAGCTAAAGACGACGTTGGACCATCTCATAAGGACAAGGCTGACTTGGTCGAGGTGTCAAAAAGGGAGATCGTGTTGGAAGTTGACAAAGCCAACATCACGGATGAGGCCAAGGCAACCATCAAAATCAGCCATTAAAGGTTTTAATGAGGATATTCACCAAACTTCCTTTCTCTATCGGTTAATGTGATCTAATTTGATGTGGATCACGACATCTATCAGGGTCGCATGCTTCTTGAGAAAGAGATCACAGATTCAGACGTTGATGCAGAAACTACCGTCGATGATGCTCCCTTACTTAACTTCCATTTTTAAGCTCTTTTTTGTTTCTAGGGGTTTATCATTGATTGTAATAGTGGTCATATAAAGACCATTAGTTTGTTTAGAGAACTGAGATCATGGCCATTTAAGAACCATTGTTTTGTAGTACCTAGGATGCTTACACATCCCCTTTTGTAATATTAACACCGATTTCAGGTAAAATGATTAATGATAATTGCCCTTTCACTTTTCCAGCACATGTATGTCTATTTTAAGCGTTCTTTATGGTGTTATAAATGTTACTTATTTTATTTGTTAAGTCTTAGGTTGAATGATCCGTGTATGTGCTCGTAAACTGAATGGTATTTTTTATGGTGTGATGACTGAATTACCCGAGTTAACCACAACGTTGGTTGTAGTTTTGTTGTATTTGTGTCGGTGGGATCATTCTTTTTATAGAATGAAGCTTCCATGCCAAGCATATGTCAAAAGGAGTCATTCATTATGAATGGAACTACCTTTTCGTGTATACACCGATAAATACACGTTTTACGGAACAAGATTACTGAGTAGAGATAGTGAGGTGTATGCAACAAACTTATATGATAAAAGGTAGACTTATTTTATTAATCAAAATGAATGTCTTATTAAAACCTCCCCAGTCAACACCGATTTGGGAAAAAGATTAGTGGTAGGAAAAATAATACATCGGTCTATATTACATAGGAGAGCTAACTAAAATAAAATTTGAGGTATGTTGTAATATTCCACGACCTTGGTAAGATTTCTCCTGAGAGATGCTCTAGTTTGTAAGCTTCATTATCTAGATTTTAGTTGATTCTGAAAGGGTCTTTCCAATTTGATGCAAACTTTCCTTGTTCGGGTTCTCGTTGGGCTTTTCCCCTCATTCGCCAAACGAGGTCTCCTTGCTTATAGGACCTCAATCTGAAATTTGTGTTGTATTTTTAGTAGCCCTTTTCTTGCATGTTTACTCTTGTATGACTGTTTTATCTCTCAACTTTTGTGCTAAGTCCAATTCTATTAACATCTACTCATCATTGCCTTCATTGTACAATTTTCATTGAAATGAAGGTTTTTCTCCCACTTCTGTCGGGATCATGGTGTCTATGTCGTACGTGAGTCTATAAGGAGTTTCTCGGGTTACTGAATGTGGTGTGCATCTGTATGCCCATAGTATTTCTAACCGTTGGTTCCTCCAAGGTATGTTGGATAACTATCTTATATTGACCTGACTTTTTAGTATTGGCCAATTTAGCGAGGATGTCGGCTCGGTTGTTGTCATTTCTCTTAACATGTTCAATCGTAAGGTGATCGAAATGTTTTTTGAAGTTGTTAACTGCATAGTAATATTGTAGTAAAAGAGAACATTTGACTTAGTATTTTCCACTGAGTTGAGACACAGTAAGTTGTGAGTCACTTCGGTAGACCAACTTTGTTGCTCCCATCTCCTTGGTTAAGTCGGCCGAACTTGGACAACTCAACTGACCATGATATCACCATCCTACTAGTTTAGGTTTGCGCAAGACCTTGAAGATGGGATCGTCCATTTTGACCACCACTTGATATCCTTATAAGTATGGTCTCAGACGTCTTGAGGTTGTAACCAAGGTTAAGCCAAGCTTTTCAATAATATGGTACCTTTGCTCGGGCTCGTGGAGTGTTCGGCTAATGAAGTATATGGGCTCCTAAAGTTGTTAACCTTTTGGACCACCACCGCATAATGACCTCGTTGGTCACCGAGAGGTATAGCAAGAGGTTTTCCTCGGTAACTAGCTTCAGTAGTGTTGGTGAGGCAAAGAAGAAGGCTTTGAGCTCTCAGATGGCTGTCTCACAGTCATCTATCCATTCAAACTTGGAGTTTTTCCTCACTGACCTGACCATATGTTTGGTTTTATCTACTAACCTTGGCTGGAACCTTGAAAGGGACATCAACCATCCTGTGAGCTTCTATAATTCTTTTTGGTTATGCGGGCTTCTCATGTCAATGACTGCCTGACACTAGTCGGGATTGACCTCTATCCCTTGTGCAAGAGCATGAAACTAAGGGAATTTTCTGCTCTCAACTCCGAAGACACACTTAGCTGGGTTTAATCTCTTATGATATTTTATAAGAGACGAGAATGTTTCAGACAGGTCGTTTGCATGTTTCTCATAGTTGTCTGATTTGACCACTCATCACCCGATGTCCAGTGGCTCCATCAAGAAGCCGATCTATACTCGGAATAAGGTATGCATCTTTTAGATAAACTCTGTGTCTAGCAAGTTGTTTGTTTCTTTAATAGCGGCTTTCCTCAGGGTGTCTCCTACTTTTCTTTTTGGTTAAGGTAAACATTTAATAAATATATTAAAATAGATAGGTTACAAATTTAAGTCCATTTTTAGGATATTGATTTATTTGAGTCAACCATTTTTTTTATCATCACATTATAAATGTTCTTTAATATACATGTTTCTACTTTCTACTAATAAAAAAAAGTATATCTTTTTAGTTTTTTAAAGTTGAGAAGTATATCCTAATTTATAACGTTGACATATATTAATTTTTTATATTAAAAAATATATTTTAATTCATAGTGTTGATATATAAATTTTTATTTTCAATTTATATTTTTAAAGGTTATCAAATTAAATTTATATTAATATAATTTTCAAATTATTCAACATTTAATTATATGTTGATAATTAATTTCATGTAATTATTTTCACATATTATAATTTTATTTTATCCATATAATAAAATAAGTGTATTTTATTGCAACTATTTTACTTATATAAAAATATATAAATAAATATATTTTTATTTAATAGTATGATACAATTTTGTTAATTATTTAAGATTTAAAAAACTAATTAATGAACATATAAAAATCTATCAATTTTATACCAATATATATAGGTAAAATATATACATCATTATGATCTTAAAAAGTATTTTAATTTTTTATTTTAGAAAGCTATTTTAAATTTATGTTAAATAATATAACAAAAAGCCTTGATATGAGCAATTTAATTCGTTAAATCAAATCTACTACTGTGAAAATTTGTATCAATATATATAAGATATTCAAGCTTAATTAAATAAATTTAATTCATTTGTACTAAATAGTTTCATTAGTAAATTTATATTCAATTACAACTCTTAATTTATGCTAAGTTTGTTAACATTACCAATTTATAATTTAAAAGTCATATAAATTAAAAGATGTGATTAAATGTTAGTGTAATATTCTTTTACACTGTCAGTACATATTAATTAAACTTAAACTAAATTACTAAATCGACAATTATTTTGAAGTGAATTTTTATTTTCACAAAAAAACTTTATCAAATAAAACTTTGAAGTAATTACAGATGTAGCCCCACAGGTTTAGTGTAATTATCAATACTTTTTCTATTTTTTAAACTACACATATCTCCTTATTTTTATGTACTCATTATTACTGTTGTCCTCCTTTTCAAACTATACATGTTTCCATTTATTTTTGCATTATTACGTTTTATTTCATGTGGATGTGACATGAATTATTTTTTTTCTTCAAGTTTCCTAAGAGTCAAACAATGAAGGTGAGACGTGTCGACGGTAAAGTTTAAAAAATATAGGGGTGCATGTGTAATATCATACAAAACTTAGGGGTACATATATAATATCATACAAAACTTAGGCAGTACATACGTAATAAATTTATGTATGATATTACAAAATTTTCAAAAGAGGGGTACAACTGCAATGAGTACATAAAAGTAAAGGGTCTATATAATTTTAAAAAATGGTGCATCTATAATTAAATTTAATTTGAGGGGTGCATCCATAATTTCATCTAAAACTTTTGATCATGGTTATCAAAATCGTGTTATAACTCGTAAAATTGTAAGATTTTATGACTTTAGGGACCTTATTGAGTTAAATCGTGAGTAAACTCGTTTTTTGAGTAAACTCGGGTAAACTTGCGAGTTTACACACGAGTTCACGATATTACCTGAAAATTTCATTTAACCATTATTCACTCTAAAACGATGTTGTTTAGCATCTTACTCAGGTTTTATCCTCTCTTCACTTCGTCACTTCCATTCCGTCAAATCCCTAAATTCTCTCTTTCCTTTGCTTCACTCACTGCATTGAGTGCATTCCCATTGTGTCAAAGCTTCTGTTCCACCATAGTTTCCAGCGGGCACTCATTAACACAGAGGTTTCATAAATACGTGATTGAGTGATTTTGTTCCACCATAGATTCAAGCAAAATGCAATTCTGTCATAGCAGACGTGGTTCTGATTCTGACTCGATTCTGCCACAGCCTTCGACCCTCCATTCATCCATGTCATACGCCATTCTGTTTATCCATCACATTAATTAGTACAATAAACCATCTATTTTCAAGTATATATTAATTTTAGTTTATATTAAACTTGATCCATATGAATATATATACACGTTTTTTGTGGTTCCATATATCAGTTAATTATATATCTCTTAAAATTTATTCAAAACTAAAATTGATCTAATAATTTTTTATTTGCATTAGTCGGTAATTATTCACATTAGATTGTAGTCATCCAATCAATAATATTATAACCAATGGTACATTTTCTTAAGTTTATTTAAAAAAAACTTATTTTAAGCAACTTTCTATTTTTTGTGTATTTGGTTAAACTATTTTTTACTTAAAATAGTCATTTTTTTACTATTTTTAATAAACAAATCCTTCATGCTTAGTAAATATACTTATTAATTTTAATAATTGCTTATTTAAAATTTTTTTAAAAAATATACTCAATTCCGAGTTATTTATATACTACACATTGTTAAAATGTTAAATTTGCAATTATATTATTTATAAATTTTATTAATAGGTATTTAATTATTAATTTTTTATCTGAAGTAAACTCTTTACGAGTTTACAAATCGAATTTATGGAACTCCCATTCTCAATATTGATAACCTAACTTTTAAACAATAGTTATGGAAAGCTAAAACTTCCTTTAAAAATACATAAAGAATGGATGTAGGGTAAGAGAGCAATATAAGATAATTACTGAGAATAAAAATTGACAAGTAACTAATTAATCAAATAATATCATATGTTCTATAAGAAAATAATGTCACGCGTCCAAATTTACGTTATTATTTTATAGGGTAAATTATAATAACATTTCTTAAAATTTAGTATAATTATATATACATTTCTATTTCTTAATCATTATTTTCGTATTACTGAGAGGGTGACTACCCAATGTTTGATAAGATTGTCAATATAATGTTTTGAAACATATAGAGGATATTATTATAAGAGTTTAGTGAGTATGCACTGACATTGTAAAAAAATATTTTTTTTGTAAGCCCACTGTAAAAGAATATTACACTAACATTAAATCACATATCTTCATTTATACCAATGTGGGCCTATTATGTCTTAGCACTCCTGCACGTCCTAGGTTTGAATTTACTTTGTCCAATTTTTCTATATTTTAAAATTAACGTAGGCACATGATTAGTTTAACTAAATTTGAATCTCACAAAAAAACTAACAATAACTTTTGGTTTAGCACTATGGGATTAACACTTTTATTTCTAGGTCCTGTGTTCAAGTCTTACCTTGCTCAACTTTTCTATATTTTTAAAATCAATGTTGCCACATTATTAGTTTAAATAAATTTAATTTCAAAATAAAACTAATATTGGTCTTTGATCTAGTGAAATCGCTCTAGCATTCTCATTATCAAAACTTGGGTTTGATTCCTGCTTGTCCCATTTTCTATATTTTAAAATTAACATTTAGAAATCATTAATTATATTTTAATTAACTCTTAATAACAATGTCATGTCACTAAATTATGCAAGTCAACGTTTCTTTTTAACAGTCAACTACCTAAATTTGACGGAAAGACAAAAATTAAACTTTTGAAAAAATTGAAAGACAAAAGGTGGGCAAAAAAAATTAGAGGTACAAAGTAAGTTACCCCATAAATAGCGGGACACAAGTTTTAATTTAGCCTACATTCAATTAGATGATTAAGAGTGGTTTATAGTGTAGAAAATAAAATTGACTAGTATCATCATAGTTATCACTAGTCAATAATAAAGTAAAACAAACAATAAGTCTAACAAAAAACAAAATAGACTAGCTAAAGTTAGGTCAAATTCAACGTATCAATAGACACCGTAATCATTATCAATTTTCCTAAAGTCATTATCAATCTTCGTACATTCCATGCAATATGGATATGCTAATTTCCCTACAGTCACGTATCCAGACAACATTCCATATGTAGGAAAGTCATTGATTTTCCATATTCGTTAAACTCGCATTACAAAATTTTGCATTTTCGAAATATGATAAGTCAAGGAACTTTTTACCACAATAAATTTAACTCATCAATCAAAGCTTGCAAATACACATCTATCTTCACTTTGCGATTTCTAGGACTAGGAATGATCCAAGACAAGAACAAGTAAGAAGTTGTCATATACATCCAAGGAGGAAGGTTGTGAGGAGTCAAAATTATTGGCCAACATGAATATTTTTCCCAAATCGACCAAAAAGAGTGAATATTTCAGAACATAATCCAACTCTCACATTGCGAGGTTCAAAAGAAAACTATGGATATGTATGATTAAGATGCTTCCATGATTCAGCATTAGAAGGGTGTTCAAGGATGCCTTCAACTTATTGATACTTGTGGTGCTATCTCATATGACGTGCAAAGTTCGTGGAAGAATACAATCTCTTTAATTTAGGTGTTGGTGGCAGATAATGCATTCGTTTAACAGGCACCTCCTTACCACCCTTGCCTACCTTATACCTTGGAGCATGGCAAAATGGACATTCTTTTAGCATGATATCATCTTTATAATACAACATAAACCATCAATGCAACAACAATCTATTTACTACCCATTCTAAGTTTGGAAACCAACTTCTTTGCCCTATAAAAATTAGGAACAAGCAAATTATCCTTAAGCAAACCTTCTTTCATAGCTTGAACTATATCAAAGCTTTGTTGTGATAGATTTCCTTCCGCTTTAATCTTCAACAATCTAACTGCTACAGATAATTGTGAATGGGTATCACAACTTTCCCATAGTGGTTGTTATGCAGATCGTAACAAATCAAAAAATTTCTTTGCTTCCCTCTTTGGAGGTTCCTTTATGTATTATTTTCAAACTCACTTACAATTTCTGGACCAACAACATCAAAACCAATAGATTCATGAGGATTTCTTTCTGCCTCAACATCAAATGGATCAATATATCCACTTTCTTCGTTCGAGCTATTAGAATTTGCCATACTTGAACCCAAATGACTTTTACCATGCGAATCCCAAGACCAATAACTTGGTTTAAAACCATACTTGTACAAATCGACCTTAACCTCATCTGGAGTTAAGAAAGCTTTGTTACATTGGTGTTTGCATGGACATCTAAGTGTACCACCATTAAATGAAAATTGAGGCTACGTGATTGCATAATTAACAAACTCTCGAACAGCTTCAATAAATTCTATTCTTACTCCCCACGATTAGGAAAAATTCTATTATACATCGATGATATGGAATTTTCGTATTTTGTACTATGCAAGAAAGGCAAGAGATATAATAACATTTAATATACCACATCATAGAACAATTGACTATATAAGACTAATTGTTTATGCATGTGTATTCTTAATTATGTATTAGGTTATTATTATTATTTATCTTGTTGAAATTTATGTTTAGTTTAACAATTTATTTTAGAGATGATGTTTAAGAGAATAAGTAATTATTACTTATGTATAAAAAAGTTAGGATTAAAAATATGTATAATCTAACTAACCTGGTTTCTAAACATTATGTTATCAGTTTAAATTGTATCACTTAACTAATAATTATAAATTATTTTTAAATAAAATTATTTTTATTTTGATTGTTAATTTAGAGAAAATGCTTAAGATAACAAATAATTATAACTTGCATCTTTTAATCTTAGAATTAAGGTGTCTCATCAAAATAATTCTTTCTCTAACCATTTCAATTTATTTTATCCTCAATAAAAAAAAAACTTGTTTCTTTATATGAATATATTCTTTTATTTCATTAAACTTATTATTATAGATAAGCCTAATATAAATACTGTTTCCTTAGATTTTATTTTTTTTGCTAATATTTTCTTATTGACTTAAATTTAAAACTAAAATTTTCTTGTAATTAAAATTCCAAGAATTATATATATTGAGTGCATAAATTAAATGAAATAAATTAACAAAAAATAAATCAAATGAAAAAACAAACACTAGTAAAAAATAAAATCACATCATAGTTAAGATTGTCTACTAACTAAAGATAGATGAATTAAATAAATAATAAAAACATAAACAACCTAATAAAAATACACGTGAGACATTGGAATCAGATAAGAAAAAATGAAATTAACACACAGTTATGATACAAGTCAGATGTGATGCAAGGAAAAAACTAATTTTTGGTGTTGGTGCATTCAGTACCCAAATCCTATGTTGTTTCTTCTGATAACCTCCTAAAGCAATATATATTTGCTTGCAATGGTATCAGAATAACATTGTATTGAACTTAACTTGTCAAATTAATAGTTATAAAGAAAAAGAAAAAACACCAAAATCACTATCAGAAAGACACCTTCAGAAATTTTCCACTATCTTAGTAATAAACAAAACTATTGAACTTCAATCTATGAATGAAGCTTTTGTGCTTGTTATGATGTTTAAGGCTAAGTTAGCAGTTTAATACCGATAGCAATTTGTATCAATCTTATCTCTTTATATTTTTCTCTAATAATATACAATTAAAGGTTATCTCAATATAAATTTTCTAAATCATAATATGAAAATATAATAATATGATGGTATCTACCGTATCATATACTTATATTTTTTTGTGTTTTTTATTTTTTATTTGCTTATGAGAAATTGAAACATAAGGTTGTACTATTCCATTAATTACTAAAAGACGCAAATTGAAAGTTGAAGCCTTTATTTCAATTGAGAGAGAACTGTGTGAATATGTGATAGAGAACAAACTATGTGATGTTTGTCTACTTCTCTCTTTGATGCTTCCTCCATTAGAGGAATCCCCACAAAAAGTGAAAATGATATGAGAACATTAGGGTGTGACAGATCACAGATGCATGTATATGTGTTGTGATGAAATAAACATGCTTGAATCCTTATTTCTTTAAACACACGAAAAAGGATGAAAATATGTTAGAAGGGAGTTCTTGTGTAGTTAAATACCTCAACGAATGTATCAATGTTTGAAAACATAAAAATAAAGAAAATGAATAATAAAAAGAAGAAATTAATTAACGACCATTTTAGTAAAAGGAAATGGGGAAGAAAGCTAGTAGTATGAATTTGCCTGAATTATGGGGAATTTGGGACAGACACATGTACAGAGGATTTTAGTCCTTAACAGTGTTGAGTTGGCAACGTGTAGGTGGCACTACATTTTAACACTTAGCACCCTAAAACAATGTTTTTTTTTTCTGTATTATGAACTTCATCAATTACTTTATATATTTAATGATTTATTCTATTTCTATATGTTTTGACTCTTCTTGCTAAATATATGTGGGACTGAGCTTTTTTAGTAAAACATGGTTTACTTTCATGTGTGACATTGAGTTCGATTAGCTATTATTTTGAATTCATGTCACAAGTAGCACACACTTATATATTTCTTGTAGAATAACTACTATTGAAGTAATAAGTAAATCAATCATAATATTTAGGAATATAAAGATGATAATTAGAAGAACCCGCGGTAGTAATAAAGTTAAATATTCAGAACACAATAAAGACCTGCAAAAAGAGAGCACATCCATAATGTATACAAGTTAGAGGTCAAAGGCAGGAAAAAAATTAACTTTTATTGTTATTGGATGGTTATAAGATAATGTTAGTAGAGAGATAAGATAGTTGTTAAAGTCAAGTTAACATTTATTTGGACCAATTCTTTCTTTAAGATAATATTAGAAAAATTTACTCTATAATTCATTGAAGATAAGGTTACTTAGATATGGATTATTAGATAAGATTAGAAAAATTTACTCAACATTTTTACTTTTTTTCTTAATTAATTTTTTTTTATTTTTAATTAGTTTTGAAATAAAATCAGTTTACAAAAAATTCCTATATAATTTTATAAGTCTCTCATAGAAATATCAGCTCAAAACATGATCATTTAATTTTTTATAGCAATTCAGAATATACAAATAATTTTATAAAAAAATGTCTCAATTAATTCCCAAAAAATTATCAAAATTACAATAAATTATCTAGTTTCTATTTATAATTTAAAAATAATTTTTAAGCTCTCGGTATTATATTTTATTTTTCTGCTTTTTAAAAATATATTACTTAAATTTAAGTTATTTGTATATTTTTCAAATAGTAAAATTTTAAAATAGATAGAAATTCACAATATCAATTCAATTGTAGAAATTAAGTTTTTAATATCAATTTAATGTATAAATTAAAATTCAAATAGATTATATAACAATCTATTTAAAAAATAGAGACGTTACATAACACGTCATCTACTAAAGTGATTATGAAATTAGGGGTGTTACATAATGATACCCTCTTAAAGCATTTCATGGATAATGGAGGTCGTAGCTTCCTTTTGGGAATAGGGGTAGCGGTAGGGTTTTAGATTGACTAGGGAAGTTTTAGTTTGTAGTGGAATGTGATGGTCATGTGGGTGTTTTAGGGGTTGGACAAATGCTTTGGAAAACAATGATTGATAGGACTAGATTAGGGTTTGAAAATCTTGGGGTAATTATTATAATTAAGGGTCCAAAAGAAGTTTTTTTGAATGATCATTTGGAGGTTGGTTCGGATTGTGATTTGTAGGATGTAAAATTAGGCAATAGAGTGGGTATGTAAGGAGTGTAAAATTTGGTGGAAAGAAGCATTGGTTGGGTGAATATCAGATTGTCCAAGAAGTGTAATTTTTTCATTTAGGTGGTGGAATGTGAAATTAGGGATTGCAAAGTTTGCAAACACTTGACCTAGTGTAGAAAACCATTCTAATCCCAAAACTATGTTGCCTCCTCAATATGGAAGAGGTAGGTGGGGATGTCAAAATGATGATGTTGGAGTTGTAAGGGGACTTAGGGGCAAAAACCAGCACAAGATAATTTTTCACCATTTCCAACCATGATTGAGAAGTTAGGAGTAGGTTTGGTAGGTAACTTGAGGTGGTGAGCAATGGGGGGTTGTAAAATGTTATGAGTACTGCCAGTGTCTAGTAACATCATAACCTGTAAACCAACAATGTGGCTCGTGAACTTAAGGGCCTTAAGTGTTGGGTAGTTTGACAAAGCTTGAGTGGGTAGTTAAAAATGTGTAAGGTCAGGTGGTTTATCTAACTCAAATTTAGTGGAGGGTTCATCTGCCTCATTCTCATCATCATCTAGTAGCAATAGAATTTTGCTTGTTGCACACTTATGGCCTGCCACAAATTTCTCATCGTAATAATAACACAATTCTTGTGCTCTTGATTCTTGCATTTGGGAGGAAGAAATTCGTTTAATGGGAAGGGAAGGAGAAGGAATTGGTGGTATTGATGGGAGTGTTTGATTTGGGCGAGTAGGGTAAGTAGAGGGGAGTTGTGGGTTAGAGGTATTTGTAACGTCAATCACAAATTTTATCTTCCACTAACTTCGCCATCCCAATTGCCTGGGCCACTGAACTAGGATTTGAGCGCAAGGAAAGGTTAGTATATATATGGTTTCTATTTCTCCACAAGAAAAATGGTCATTACTTTGGCAATGTACAAGGTTATTAACTTATCATCATTCAACTATTGAAACTTGAAACATGTTGATTTCTTATCCTAAATTGCTATTTGTTTTCCTCTATATTGGTTTAATAATAAATGAAACTAATAGAAGCGTAGCAAATAAGCACGTTTGGTAGTTTAAAAATTCATGAAGATGATAGGAATGTGCACTAAGGTTTTGTAGCCCATCCAAATTGGGCTCTCACACTTTTTTCACTCTATCCCTTCCCTCTCTATATTCTCTGAAACTGACAAATATAACCTTAAGATATTAAAGGGACTCTAGGTTGTGCAAGAGATTTTGAGGTTTTCTTGATTGCTATTCATACTTTTGACAACAATTTCCATAATTGTATGGATTTTAAATATCGGTGATCATAATAATAACCTCAATATATAGTATCACCATAATTGGATGAAAAATTAGGAGCATGAGGCATTTTTTGCATGTAGGGTGATGAATGCAGTACAATATAACTTCAATAGGAAGTCTGAGCATGTGCCACAACAGAAAACTATTGTTTCTAACAATACTGAAGGTGTGGATGCAAAATTAATATTATTTGTTTATTAAAAAATGAAATTTCTTATTACATCAGCACAACATTTAAAGAAGTTTGCAGTGAGAACTCCCTTGATTTAATTTTATGAAAATAAGAAGAATAAGAAAAACGATAGAGTTGCAATTGTATTTTTCTTTGATGACAAAGAATCAGACAACTGAACAATTTTTCATATAGACAATGAGATTTGAGACTTTCTAATATTGACAAAACTTTGAACTTCTTCTTTATAAAGATTGAAACAGATAAGTTAATTGTCTATCTTAACTGTATTTTCTTTTTCATACACAACAAGTAAACCTTTCCATTGCCATAGATGATAAAGCTGGTTGAATAGAGATGCAAAAGTCAGTTGTACAAAGCCACGTAACAAACTTAAATTGCAAATTAAAAATGCTTGAATTAACATTGGGAACGGAAGATGACTCAACCTAAAACTACAATAGAGATGACTCAGTCAACCTAAAAAGCTAAAAACATATTAGAGATCTCTCACTCAACCTAAATTCATGTTCAATCATAATTTTAATAAGAGCATTTCACATATTACTAACCGCGAATTGTTGAGAGTTTAAGAGAATGAGAAATATCAATCCTAAAACTTCTCTAATTGTAAGAATTGAGGCACACAAATAATGAAAACCTTAATTTGATATGCTGCAAACGAGAAATTAGGAAGAAACACAGATGACAAAATTTAGTAACCTCTAGACCAAAAATGAAATCAATACATCAAACCCTAAACACAAATTCAGTAACTAAAATCATCTTAACATATTGGTTGAATTCATTCATCCATGATTTTGAAGAATTAAAATGAAATTGGTTAAACAAGTAGAATAAGAGAAAATACTTGCTATCTTGACGTCTTACGCTTTACCTTGACTTCGTGGAGCTTCACCTCATAAGGAGATCTTGCTTTGTTCTTTGTCGTTCTTTGTGGCATAAAGGAAGCTTCAGGACCTCAATGCTAAATCGGAGAGAAAAAAGGTGCAGAGCGAAAACGGTATGCAGAGCAAAATCGGAGAGAGCAGAAAATAAAAGTGTAGAGTGACGCAGAGAACTAAGGGTACAAAGCGGGAACGAGAGAACAAAGAGTGTCCATCAGAATGGAGTAATATTTGGTAACATTACTCGTATATTAGATTTATTAGTTCTAAATTAATAGTAAATCTATTGGTTTTAAAATATAATAAAAATTTAAATGGGTGAAAATATTAAATTAAATTTATATAAAATAAATAAAAACAAAAAATATTTTAAAAATATTGTGATTAATGAAAAATTAATAGTAGTGTTTCTTTTTTTAAATGTTAATCTTTAGTAACATTTTTAAAAACTAAAAAATAAGTTATTTATTTTTATAGTAATATTTATTTAAAAAAATATTATAATATTATGTTGACATTATGTCACAAAAATTCTAAATGTTATAGTGAATAATTATAATATAATAGAAGAGTACGAAGATTTCATGGGCGGAAAACTTTTGTATTGGTCCTATGATTATTTTCAAAAAGCTTGGTTTGGTTGCACGGAAATTAATGTACCTGCATTTACCTATAAAAATTTATGTTAAATTATATGTAAGTGGTTTTAGAGCCTTCCTTGTCATAAATTTAATGTATGAACATGAAAAACAGGCTGAATACTTTTACTGTTTCCTTATTTTTAATACTTTGTTTATTGATTCTTTCTATTGGCTATTGTTAATTGTTTCTCTGCTATTGGTGTTGGCTGAATTTTCTTTTCTTTCTTGATACTGTAAACTCTTCACTTTCTTTTTTGGAAAAATATTATGTTGGTAAAAAAAAAAAAACATTTAGCAAAGAATATAATTTTTTCACTATTGGCTTTTGAAGTTGAACTTCCCAATTTGCAATTTGCAATATCATGTATCAAACATTTACCTACATTTTTTTTAATCATAGCTTTTGAAGTTGAACTTCGCAATTTGCAATTTGCAATATCATGTATCAAACATTTACCTACATTTTTTTTAATCATGGCTTTTGAAGTTGAACTTTCCAATTAATATGTAATTTGATTGAATTGTTTTCTTAATCTGATTATTGCTTTTTAGGAATGTATGTTACCTCTGCTACATATCAGTCTCCAATCTATAAATATTATTTCCAAATTATACATCTGTAATAACTAAATAACTAAGTAATCATGCTAGGTGAAGGAATGGAGGATGGAAGTGGCATATATGATATTGTAGATATGTTTCTAAATTAATTTTGGATTTGTATGATGAAAGTATAAAGTAGGTTTGAATTATACTGTACTAGACACAAATTATAGTATGTCAACTATCAATATTGAATTCATTAAAATGGGAATGAATGTGTACCTGAATTTGCGTTCATGTCCATGAGTTATATTGAAGAGAACTTTAGGAGGTTCTTCTCGCTACCTTCTGAGGGGTTAGAGGGGTTATTGTAGAGAAATAATTCTGATGTGTAAATTTGCTTAATGGGATGACAAATTTATAACCTCCCAGGTAGGCAGGGACCTCTCTTAATTGGGCTTTTTTAATCTGATTGACCTAACCCATCACAGAGTCAATCTCACTGTAATCCCAGTTCAAATAACCATATTGATATTTTAAGATATTGTTGGTTAAAGATAAATAACCATATTGATATGATAATCATATCTTATATTGTCAGTTAATGATAATAGATTTTGAGTGATACTAATCCATAATATTATTTCCAAATTATACATCTGCAATAACTAAATAACTAAGTAATCATGCTACGTGGAGGAATGGAGGATGGAAGTGGCATATATGATATTGTAGATATGTTTCTAAATTAATTTTGGATTTGTATTGATTACTACATAACAATTATGTGGTTTTATCAGTTTACTTATGGGAATATGGTGAACTGATGACTTATCTCTAAGCAAGTAATCTAGGTGAAGTTCTTGAAATATAATCTCGATTTAGGAAATTTGTTGCAGTTTCTCATAATCTTGATTAAAAATTGCTATGTTATTGGTGGTATGTTTTTCACTTTTTATCCCCACTCTCTGGTTAGGCATAACAGAAACTTTTCTCTTTATCAATGTGAAAAAATGGAATTCCCATAGTTGTTTCCATCTTTTCTATTTTATGCTTCCAAGAAGGGAATTTTTGAACTTACTGTTGGGTATAAAGTTGCATGCTAGGGTCTTATATAACATGTTGATACAGAAGCATGTGGTTCACTAAACTAAGACAAGTCCTTATTAGACATTGGTATTTGGTAATTCTTTTTTCTATACATTGAATTAATAACGTAAATATACTGTGGATTAGCTAATCATTGAGAAGCATTCAAATGTTAAAAATAAAGTTTAACTCATTTTCTGCTTTGGACATTGTTTAAAAGTTTGCTATTTGTGTATAATATTTATGTATATTTAAAGCTTAGTTAGAAGAGTTTTTGCAAATTTTGAAGAAATAATACTTGTTTCTTTTAAATTATTTCTTACGTATTTATTTAAGTCATAAATTCATAAACATATTTAATTATGATGTATTTTGTTTTCACACGTTCAAGCACCTTTATAGTCTTCACAGATTTTAGAATGAATTAGAACTAGTTAATGTTTTCTGGTCATATGATTGATTCTCGTTTTTAATTAATTTCATTTTAGAGCGATATATAGCTGCAGTTTGAGCATGATGTATTTTTTCTTAGTGTTTTTGTTTTGTTTTTACTGTCTTGCAGCTTTTGTTATTCTTGGTTGAGGCCCCTTTCTCACCTTGTGAATTCTTATACTTATATATATTATAACCAATTTTAATTACATTTCTATAAAAAAATATTTGCTAGAAATTATCTTGTTTGTCAAAATAAAAAAAAAAATTAGAAAGGCATATCAGGTGTGTTGCTGGATCTTTCCACTTTAGTATCTCATCATTAAAATTTTAACTCATCTAATTTCTTTAGTCCTGCCTAATTTTTGTACTTTTACCCTTTCAATATGTGAGCTACTTACATTGTTTTTCCTAATTGTGCCACTCACAATTGTTGCAGTTATAGATATGCAACCCCTACTTCAAGCACATCATGGATTTTCATGGTATACAGCGATGGAATGAAAGGAAGATTTGAGAATTCAGAACACTTTTTATTACCCAAAATCTTATCAACTTTGATCTTTCTATTTATGATTTACTCATTATCTACATGTGGTATCTTATGCCTTATTTGCATGGAATGGGAAATGGTTCATAAAGTATTGTTACTTTGTTTTGCATATTGTAATCTGGTCAATCTGGCAGATGTGAAACAAGATATTATTTGAGGTTACCTTTGACTGCTTAGTTTATTGGACATTACTATTATTTTCAGTTAATTTTCTTATTGGTGTATGAGTCCTTTAAGTTATTTATCAATTAATGATGCTAACCAAGTAGGTTGTGATGAATTGATTTTTAGAAGTTGGCTGAGGTAAGAGGGTTGTTAGTTCTTACCATGTCAATATGTAAAACTGGTTATTTCTGCATGACTATCCACACCAAATTTAATTAATATAATTTAAATAATTATAATGTTTGGTTGCTGCTTGGTGTGATTATCCTCTTAATCTGTAAAATGCTAGCATCACTGTGTTGCTCCAACAATGAGATAAGGTTGTGGTGCTATGATTATTTCACCTTATGTGATCCCAGATTTAACATGGGCCAGGTTTTCTTTGCAAGTTAGTTCTCTTATTTGTAATTCCTAACTGTGTTATCATGTCACTGATATGTGTTCTGTAATTGACAGGGATTACTCTCATTCTGAGACTCTCCTGTATTTCTTTTGTGGTTTACTTTAGTTACACTTACCATACTACGAGCAATTAATTTTCTTTTCTTTTTTGGTGTGTGTACTAAATACATATTCTCATGTACCTATTCGGGTAAGTTGTGTTTTATGTGTATATAAACTTGGGTAATAGGGGTTTAGTGGGGTTTTTTTTTTTGCACTCACAATTTTTAAAATGTCCAAATTATCCTTATGATCTTATAAACTATGCATACCCTTCCCTTTTTTGTCTAATACACTGTGTCTTCAAAGGTTTTTGTATAACGTGTATCTTGAAAACTTGTACCATTTTCATATTGCAGCACATAAGTCAGATCTGTATAATTTTTTTTAAGGATTTAGGACTTAGGAATATTTTTTTCTTTAACTAAATATAATGCAAATCACATATTTAAACATTTTCGTTATCCAGCAAGCATCCATTAATTTAGATAAAGACTAAAATATACTCTATTCAATTAACTAGCTTGATAGAGGACTATCCTTGGGGCATCAAATAGGACCCATCACAAGGTCCATGGCAAGAAGAATAGAAGAAGAGGAAGGTCATACCACACCAAAAGCATTGATGATCACATGTGCGGACTTTTGTGCATCTACCTAGTCTTTTGCTTGTTTTCCTTCTTTTTCTCTTGTATTTTGAGGAACCTTAATCACTTAGGATTTCATTGTGTATTTTTATTTAGCTTTTGTATTATGGGGAAAATTAGTTTATGATTTATTTTGGGACTTAAACCTTGACTTGTGAGGTCAAAAGTCCATTTCTTTCATTTTCTAGACACAAGGATATTTTAGTCATTTCGGGGGGAGGGTCCTACATTTCATTTGAGGTCCATTTAGGGTTCATTTGAGAGGCATTTAGCTCTCAAATTTTCTTGCAAATGGCCTAGAGGCCTCCCATCCTCTCTTTAAATACCCTAGGTTAGACTACATGTAGTCACTTTGGATATATTGGATATTTGAGAGAGTTTTCCTCATCATTCCTATTCCTTAGTTATTTAGGGATCTCTTGGCCCCCTTCATCTCTTCTCTACCTCAGAAGGAGCTTGGGTCTCCCTAGAATTGGCCTTCACCCTCTCCAAGTGAAGTGAGCTAGCCAAAGAGACTGATGAGGACATGAAGAGCAAGGAGCTTGAAGCACTTGAAGGACTTGGAGGACCTAAGACAAGGGCAAGGACAAGGAGACTAAGGAAGCTATGCAACAAGTTTTGGCATCCCTTTTGCAAAAAGAGTCAAACATTGAAGAAATAAAGTTTAAAATTGTTAATTATCTCATGACTGAAGAGAATAATGCTTGATCTTAATGGAAGAGAAGTTTGGAATAAATTAAACTCATTTTCTTCGAGTTTACTTAGTTAATGATAGGCCACCAGAATTATCTAATTAAAGTTGCAACCACCTAGATTATAAATTATAATTAGACTACATGTTTAATTTGCTTTGGCAGTTACACTTTGTTATTAAGCTGCCCATTATTAGTTTTTATTATTTTGTAACTTCAGCTGAATGTAGAAAGTCATTAAACCTACACAAGCTGAGTTTATTAGGCATATATATTTGGGCAAGACTCATATGTAAGGCAAAATATTTTGGAAAATATAAAAACTAGTTGAGATTTTCTCTCCTTTAGGTTCTTGACAATCCAAAATCTTTTGAGATTTATCAAAGGTAATCCCTTTGTGTCTGCAATCTCGTAGACATATCTTCCATCATTGGAAGTGTGGAGTCTATCAATTCCAATTCCATTTTTCTTCCTTTCCATTCATACTCAATTCTGCACAGCAAACTTTATGATCAATTGCACAGGAAAGTCCTACACTATTTGAAAACTCGTTTAGTCGTTGAAATTCAATAACTTTTAATTTTCATTATGTGTCTAGAAGTTTGATAGTAATTCTAATCTAGTTATTTTTTGCAATTGTTTGCATTCCACTTTGATCAATTTTGTTAAGGCGGCAAGCTAAATTCCTAGGGTCCTTTCAGAATCCTAAGTTGACAAAGAAGATTCATATAATTTGGTATCAGAGCCTTGGTTTTAAGGAATTGCAAGGCTGCACTCCGGGTAATTTCTTTCCTTGATTCTTATCATCAATAATATTACCTTATTGCCAATTAGTTAGGTTGAACCATTGCAAAAGTTAAGCCCTTAAAAAATCTGAAATTCAAAAAAAAAAAAGGAAGAGGAATTCTGAAAATCTGAAGAAAAAAAAAAGTATAGAGAAAAAGAAAAAGAAGCAAAACAAAGAATGCAAATGAGTTTAAAAAAAAATAAAATTGGCTGAATGGTTCATGCTAGAAATTCTTCATTTTGAAGGTAATATTGTGTTTGATTTGAAGGAAAAATTACTGCACCTTGTTAGTTTACATTTCTGAAATTTTGGGTTGCACTTCTTGGTTACAAATTGTGTCAATTCCACTCTGTTTTGGCTTCACAAATAATGCGCATTCTTGCTGGATTTTGCTGCACTTGTTAGTTTCATTTAAGCCAAAATTTTATCCTTTGTTTGTGTCTTTACTTGTTAAAATTGGCTGCATAATTTTCTACTCAAAATTCTACTTGTGGCTGTACCTTTGTTGAGTTAATTTTGTGCATGTTTTTTAGTTTATTTGTGGTTGTTTGTACCTTTGTTTTGTGTGCCCAGTTTTTGTCCATTTCTTGCCATACTTCCTTTGTTTTCATTTTAAGACAAATTTCTTCTGTCTTGTTAGTGTCAAAAAAAAATTCCAGTTGTTGTCCTAGTATTTGTTGCTTTCTTTGGGTTTCATTTTAGTCATTTTTGTTAGTTTTTCTTGTGTCTTATTTGGCTGCACACAAGTTGGTGTTTGTCTTTGAGTTTTTCTCTTTTGGTTTGTTAAGAACTTAAGGAGGAATAAAGAGGAAAAGGGAAAGAGAGTTTCATTATAGTAAAAGCCAATTTTTTTAGCGCAAACACTTGAGTGGGTGAGAACATTTCCAAACACCACATACATATATTTTTTCTTGTTACATTTGACCTGTTTGTTTATCATGGCAGAAAGAAATAATAACAATGATCTTCAGCTTCAAATTGCTGCACTATCTCAACATTTAGAGAGATTGGTGAAGCAACAACAAGATGAGTTCCATGAGAGGTTGGATCAGTTGGAGAATATAACCCCACCAACAGGAGGAAGAGGAAGGCCAAATAGGAATGAAGGAAAAATAGAAGCAGTGAAGTTGAATATGCCTCCTTTCAAGGGTAGGAGTGATCCTAAGGCATACTTGGAGTGGGAGTTAAAAATTGAGCATGTGTTTTCTTGCAACAATTATAGTGAGGAGCAAAAGGTGAGACTTGCAGCTGCTGAATTTTCTGATTATGCACTCATTTGGTGGAATAAGTTGCAAAGGGAGAGGATTAGAGATGAGGAACCTATGGTGGACACTTGGGCTAAAATGAAGAGGATCATGAGGAGGCGGTATATACCTTCTAGCTTCCATAGGGATATAAAATTAAAACTTCAAAAATTGTCTCAAGGAAGTAAGAGAGTGGAGGAGTATTATAAGGAGATGGAGATGTTAATCATCCAAGCCCAAATTGAAGAAGATCTTGAGCTAACTATGGCTCGCTTCCTTTGTGGTTTAAATCATAACATTAGAGATGTTGTTGAGTTGCAGGAGTTTGTGAAAATGGAGGACTTTTTACATAAGGCTATTCAAGTTGAACAGCAAATAAAACAAAAGAGTACAACAAGAAGAAGTTCTACCGGGTATAATCCTTCAAATTGGAAGGATAGAGTTAAGAAAAAGGGTGCTGCCTCCTCAAGCAATGCACCACTTTCTAACCATGTAAAAGCACCTCAAAAGCAACCTGAGCATCCTCCTAAAAAGACTAGAGAAGTGAAGTGTTTCAAGTGCTTGGGCATGGGTCATTATGCCTATGAGTGTCCCACAAAGAAAATTGTTCTTCTCAAAGATAATGGGGAATACAAAAGCCAATCAGAATCTAGTGGTGGAGAAGAAGAAGAGAGTGATGGAGAACTAGAGGCTAATGAAGGAGAGTTGTATATGATTAGGAGGATGCTTGGAAGTCAAGTCAAGGCCGAGGATGCATCTCAAAAGGAGAACATCTTTCACATAAGATGTTCAGTCAATGGTAATGTTTGTTTGGTAATTATCGATGGAGGGAGTTGTACCAATGTGGTGAGTTCAAGACTAGTGTCAAAGATGAACATGGACATTACACCACATCCTAGACCATATAAACTTCAATGGGTTAGTGAAGGAGAAAAAGTTCCAGTGAAACAACGAGCAACAGTTTCTTTCTCCATTGGAAAATATCAAGATAAAGTCATATGTGATGTGGTTCCCATGGAGGCCAGCCATATCTTTTTAGGAAGGTCGTGGCAATATGATACCAAAGCCATTCATGATGGCTTCACTAACAAATTTTCTTTCATGTATCAGGATCAAAAGTTGGTTCTCAAGCCTTTGTCTCCTAAAGAGGTGTGTGAGGATCAAATCAAAATGAGAGAAAAGTTAGCCAATGAAAGAAAGAGGGAAACACTTGAGAGGAAGAGTGAAACACTTAAGAGGAAAAATAGAGAAAAGAAAGATATTGAAACACTTGAGGAAAAACGCACTTGTTTAGCAAAAAAAAAAAAAAGAAGTTAAGAGGCTGCTTTGTGCAAGACAACCTCTATATTTGTTGTATTGTACAAGTCAGTTTTTGCATGCTAACCAATTTGAAAATTTTGAATTGCCTTCTTGTGTTAAACATCTTTTGCAGAATTTCCAAGATATTTTTCCAGAGAGTGTACTTAGTGGGTTGCCACCTTTGAAGGGAATTGATCATCACATTGATCTCATTCCAGGAGCATCATTACCCAATCGGCCAACATATAGGAGCAACCCACAAGAAACTAAGGAGATTGAAAGGCAAGTGGTTGAACTCATGAGCAAAGGTTGGGTGAGAGATAGCATGAGCCCGTGTGTTGTACCTGTGATTCTGGTGCCAAAGAAAGATGGCTCATGGAGAATGTGTTCTGATTGTAGAGCCATAAACAACATCACCATCAAGTATAGGCATCCAATTCCCAAGTTAGATGATATTCTCGATAAACTTTATGGTGCATGTGTGTTCTCAAAAATAGACTTGAAAAGTGGTTATAATCATATTAGGATTAGAGAAGGTGATGAATGGAAAATTGCCTTTAAAACTAAATATGGATTGTATGAGTGGTTGGTTATGTCATTTGGTTTGACTAATGCACCTAGTACTTTCATGAGATTAATTAATCATGTTTTATGGGAGTTTATGGGAAAATTTGTTGTAGTGTACTTTGATGATATTCTGATCTATAGCACTAGTCTTGAGTTGCATGTTGAGCATTTGCGATCTGTTTTGAATGTTCTTAGAAAAGAAAAATTGTATGCCAATCTGGAAAAATGCATTTTTTGTACTGATCATGTGGTATTTTTGGGCTTTGTTATTAGTGCTAAAGGTGTACTAGTAGATGAGGAAAAGGTTAAGGCTATCCAAGAATGGCCAACACCTAAGTCTGTGAGTGAGTGAAGGGATTTCATGGTTTATCAAGTTTCTATAGGAGATTTGTTAAAGATTTCAGTACATTGGCTGCACCTCTAAATGAAATTGTTAAAAAGAATGTGATTTTTAAATGGGGAGAGAAGCAAGAGGAGGCCTTTGCCGCCCTTAAGCATAGGCTAACTAATTCTCCTATTCTTTCCATGCCTAATTTTGCAAAATTATTTGAAATAGAGTGTGATGCATCAAATATTGGTATTGGGGCTGTTTTGCTGCAAGACGGGTATCTGATTGCTTATTTTAGTCAAAAGTTACGTGGGGCTGCCCTTAACTATTCTACTTATGATAAGGAATTGTATGCATTGATTAGAGCTTTAAAAACTTGGCAGCATTATTTGTTACCCAAAGAGTTTGTCATTCATAGTGATCATGAATTATTGAAATATTTGAAAGGACAAGGTAAGTTTAACAAGAGGTATGCTAAGTGGGTAGAGTTTTTAGAGCAATTTCCGTATGTCATCAAACATAAAAGGGGGAAAGGAAATATAGTGGCTGATGCCCTTTCTAGGAGGCATGCATTGCTTTCTATGCTTGAAACTAAATTGTTGGGTCTTGAGTCTTTGAAAGGCATGTACAAGCATGATGTTGATTTTTATGAAATATTTGCTGCATGTGAAAGGTTTTCTGAAAATGGATACTATAGGCATAATGGATTTTTGTTTAAAACAAATAAATTGTGTGTACCTAGGTGTTCCATTAGGGAGTTGCTTGTGAGTGAATCACATGAGGGGGGTTTGATGGGCCACTTTGGGGTTCAAAAGACTTTGGAAATTTTGCAAGAGCATTTCTTTTGGCCTCATATGAAACAATATGTGCATAAGTTTTGTGACCACTGCATTGTGTGTAAAAAGGCCAAATCTAAGGTTAAGCCTCATGGACTGTATACTCCTTTACTTGTTCCTGAATATCCTTAGACTGACATTTCTATGGACTTTGTTTTGGGGCTACCTAAAATAAAGAATGGAAAGGATTCTGTGATCGTTGTTGACAGGTTTTCTAAGATGGCACACTTCATTCCTTGCAAAAAGATGGATGATGCTTACCATGTGGCTGATTTATTTTTCAAGGAAATAGTGAGACTTCATGGACTGCCAAGGAGCATTGTGAGTGATAGGGATGCAAAATTCCTTAGTCATTTTTGGAGGACCTTGTGGGGTAAAATTGGTACTAATTGATGTTTTCTACTACTTGCCACCCACAAACTAATGGTCAAACTGAGGTAGTCAATAGGACTTTAGGCACATTGCTTAGGACTGTTTTAAAGAAAAATCTTAAGTCTTGGGAAGCATGTTTGCCTCATGTTGAGTTTGCTTATAATAAGGTTGTCCATAGCACGACTAATTGTTCCCTATTTGAAATTGTGTATGGGTTCAATCCTTTGACTCCTCTTGATTTGTTGTCTATGCCTAACATTTCTATGTTTAAGCATAAGGAAGCACAAGCTAAAGCTGATTATATGAAGAAGCTGCATGAGCAGGTGAAGGCTCAAATTGAAAAGAAAAATGAGAGTTATGCAAGGCAAGCTAACAAGGGTAGGAAAAAGGTGGTATTCCAACCTCGTGATTGAGTTTGGGTACACCTGAGAAAGGAAATATTCCCTAAACAAAGAAAGTCAAAACTCCAACCAAGGGGAGATGGTCCTTTCCAAGTTCTAGAAAAGATCAATAACAATGCCTATAAGATTGATCTTCCAAATGAGTATAATGTTAGTGCTACTTTTAATGTGTCTGATTTAACTCTCTTTGATGCAGATGAAGATGCTATTGATTTGAGGACAAATCCTCTTCAAGAGGGGGGAAGTGATGAGGACATGAAAAGCAAGGAGCTTGAAGCACTTGAAGGACTTGGAGGACCTAAGACAAGGGCAAGGACAAGGAGAGCAAAGGAAGCTATGCAACAAGTTTTGGCAACCCTTTTTGCAAAAGAGCCAAACATTGAAGAAATAAAGTTTAAAATTGTTAATTGTCTCATGACTGAAGAGAACAATGCTTGACCTTAACAGAAGATAAGTTTGGAATAAATTAAACCCATTTTCTTCGAGTTTACTTAGTTAATGGTGGGCGACCAGAATTGCCTAATTAAAGTTGCAGCCACTTAGGTTATCAATTATAATTAGACTACATGTTTAATTTGCTTTGGCAGTTACACTTTGTTATTAAGCTGCCCATTATTAGTTTTTATTATTTTGTAGCTTCAGCTGAATGTAGAAAGCCACTAAACCTACACAAGCTGAGTTTATTAGGCATATATATTTGGGCAAGACTCATATGTAAGGCAGGATACTTTGGAAAATATAAAAACTAGTTGAGGTTTTCTCTCTTTTGGGTTCTTGACAATCCAAAATCTTTTGAGATTTATCAAATGTAATTCACCCCTTTGTGTGTGCAATCTTGTAGACATATCTTCCATCATTGGAAGTATGGAGTCTATCAATTCCAATTCCATTTTTCTTCCTTTTCCATTCATACTCAATTCTGCCCAACAAACTTTATGATCAATTGCACAGGAAAGTCCTACATTATTTGAAAACTCGTTTAATCGTTGAATTTCAATAACTTTTAATTTCCATTCTGTGTCTAGAAGTTTGATAGTAATTATAATTTGTTTATTTTTGGCAGTTGTTTGCATTCCACTTTGATCAATTTTGTTAAGGCGGCAACCTAAATTCCTAGGGTCCTTTCAGAATCCTAAGCTGACAAAGAGGATTCATATCAGAGACACCTTCCAACCACCACCACCCAAAACACCATTCTTTTGTCTCCATTTTTTATGAACCAGTTTCATCCTTCATAAGCCCCATTTTCACACCTATTTCAACCCTTGAAAAAGATCCATTTCAACATCTCATCTTGGAGAAGAGTTGGTGACACCATGGAGAAGGTGGAGCATAAATTAAGGGTTGTGATTAAATGTCAGTATAAAAAATCTTACCCTCACTATACATATTAATTAAATTCTTAAAATAATGTGTTTTTAAAGTTAAAGGAAGATTAAGATATGAAAAATGAGATAGTATTACTGTAATTTACTCTATTTTATGTTATAGTAAATAAATTTAAATCAAATAAATACTTTTTGTCAACTTAAAATCTCAATCAAATAACTTACAAGTTGTCAAGTCTCTTTAATATTGAGTCAAAGCAACGATTTTTGTTACATTAATCCCTAATGACTCACAATTATCCAAATCTTTTATAAGAAATATATAAATATAAATTATCAAATTATACATTGTACAATAATTGTTAAGAATATTATATATATATATATATATATATATATATATATATATATATATATATCTTATAATGATAACCTTATAAAAATTGACAATTAAAAAGCTTAATTTCAATAAAAAAAATACCCACAATATCTTAAAAACATCATTTACAATGAATTGTTTATAATAAACTTTAAATTAATAAAATTTATTTTATTGATAATTTTTTATATTTAAATCAAATTTTTATATTTAAATAAATTTTGTAATGCTTTGACTTGATCTTACCATGTTTTAAAACTTACTTGTAATTTTTTATTATGTACAATAGATAGTAATATATAATTCAATATCTATTTATATATCTATCTTCATAGTACTTTAATTTTTGTTTTTCAAGTATATTTATTTATATATCTATCTTCAAATATCTATTTAAAATAAAAAAATAAATTATATATAAATAAATAATCTAATAAGTTTCAAAATATAATAAAGATAAAATAATAATTAACTTTAAAATTCTTTACTATCACTTGTTAGTTTTTTTTATTATGTCATTTTCCATTTTTCTCGTTGAAAATCACTCTTAATAAAATGTTCATTGATTTTTATTCACAAAAAATATGGGTATAATTAATAAGAAATAATTAATGTAATTTGAAACTTTTACAAATAAAAAATAAATAAAAGCATAAATTTTCTAAAAAAATGGAAACTGAAAAAAGGGACCATTAATTATATTTCTTCCATTTCAATAATCAATTAAATCCTTAATGTGTCACATGTACCATGTTAGAAATGATACATAATGTCACACACTTATACCTCATTTGACAAAAAGAAAATCTCTTTTCACATTTTTTTTTCCTTTAAAGATTACTCAAGTTAAATAACATACATGTCAACTAATTAAATTTATAATTTATAATAATAATGAAAAGAAACAATTTTAATTTTTATCCCTTATTGCTTAAATATTGATATAAGTTAACAATAAAACATGAGATTTGGCAACATTTATTTATTTTTAAAAATAATAATAATAATAAATAATATTAATAATAATGAATAATTTTTTCTACGAGAAGAACACAATACACAAAGTTATGTTCATGCAAGGTTGTAGAGAATCGATGCCTCTTCTGCCATAGAATAATTTCTAAGATGCTTTGAAGTTAGAACAAAGTAAAGAGGGTTTGAATTTTAAGGAAGAAAAAAAGAGAAAAAGAAATGCACGTGATGACCCAAAGTTTGGAATTCGAGAAAATGAGAATCATTGTGATTCACTCATCCTCCTCGTTGATCTTCTATGCATATATTGACACATAAGTTTTTGTTATTTTCATCTGTTTTTTATGAATTGGATTTTTTTAACCAAGACAAAATAGATATTGGAATTAATTTAAAAATATTGTACAAATCTAATTTATAAAAGCAAAATAAAAATAAAATTTTTTATGTAAGTACAAAATTCTAAATGTTTTGATATTCATGAATAGTGTAAAAATTATTTGGTATGCATTCATAGTGTAAAAGAATTTTATACTGACGTTCAATCATAACGATTTATTTATATGACTGTTAAAGTAGTAATGATGAAAGTATAAATTAGTTTTTTTGAATTATACTGTACTAGACACAAATTATAGTATGTCAATCATGCTATTGAATTAATAGAATGAAAATGAGTGTGTACCTGAATTGGCATTCATATCCATGAGCACTATTGAACAGAACTCTAGAGGTTCTTCTGGCTACCTTCTGAGGGGTTATTGTAGAGAACAATTCTGATGTATAAATTTGCTTAATGGGATGGCAAATTTATAACCCCCCAGGGTAGTCAGGGACCTCTCTTAATTGGACTTTTTATCTGATTGACCTAACCCATCACAGAGTCAATCTCACTGTAATCCCAGTTAAATAACCATATTGATATTTTAAGATATTGTCGGTTAAAGATAAATAACCATATTGATATTATGATCATATCTAATATTGTCGGTTAATGATAATTAGATATTGAGTGATACTAATCCATAATTAATTTCAACATTCTCCCACTTGGATAGTGTCAATCAATAATCAACATACAAATCATTAAGCTAAAACGACAATTGCCGATATATCATATATTAATTAACAATATGAAAAATATGAGCAACAAAATAAATATCCGATAGGGATATTAATCAATTGCATGTAACTAATATTTTTCATAGATGTATGGCATAATGCAGTCCCATAAATGACACTACAATGGTCCAAGCATAAATAAAATGCTAATAAGAAACATGAACAAAATGACGTCAACTAGAGCATGTCTCTTAAAGAAAATAGAGAATCAGACTCCCACTAACTTAATACATCAAAAGCCTTGACTAAACCCATGTGAGTTACATGAATAAGAAAAATTCCAACAGTTAAGGCCTTAGTCAGTGGATCTACTAACATCTCCTCAGAATCAATGTTTTCAATCCGAGTGTAAAAACTTTGAATTTGCTCTCTAACAAATTGATACTTGATATCAAAATGCTTTGAACGAGTAGAGCTTTTGTTGTTTCTAGAGAAACTCACAGCAGCAGTATTGTCACAATAAATCACAAGTGGCCTGGAAATGCTTTCAACTATGTGAAAGTCAGATATCAATTTCTTAAGTCACATGGCCTGGCGAGTGGCCTCAAAACAAGCAACATACTCTGCTTCCATGGTAGAGGTAGCTGTAAGAGACTGTTTAACGCTCTTCCAAGAGATAGCTCCTCCTGCCATCATAAAAATAAAGCCAGAAGTAGATCTACGATCATCAGGGCAACCTGCAAAATCAGAATCAGAATAGCCAGTGACTTGAAGTTGATCAGACTTCATAAAAGTCAACATATGATCCTTGGTTCCCTGTAAATATCGCATGACCCTTTTAACGGCTTTCCAATGACCCAAACCTGGGTCGCTCAAGTATCTTCCTAAGGCATTGACGATGAAAGCAATGTCAGGACGAGTACAGACTTGAGCATACATCAAACTGCCAACAGTGGAAGCGTATGGAATTTTCTTCATAGCATCCACTTCTTCATCATTATGAGGACATTGTTTGTTAGATAATTTGTCACCACGTTGTACAGGTGCAGCACATAGGGAGCAAGCATTCATGTTGAACTTCTTGAGAATCTTCTCGATATATCCCTTTTGAGACAATCCAACTATGCCATGTGACCTATCACGAAGAATTTGGATGCCTAGAACAACAGAAGCTTCACCAAGGTCTTTCATATCAAAATGTCTGCACAATATTGATTTTGTCTCAACCAATAGGTTCATACAAATACTAGCAAGGAGAATGTCATCGACATATAATACGAGAATGATGAAATTACTCCCACTAGTCTTCAAGTAAATGCACTGGTCTGCAACATTTTCCTTGAAATTGTAAGTAGTGACAACCTGATCGAATTTTAAATACCATTGCCTAGATGCTTGTTTCAGTCCATAAATGGACCTTTTAAGTTTACACACCAAATGCTTATTGCCTGCTTGAACAAAACCATCAGGTTGAACCATGTAGACATCTTCAGCAAGATCTCCATTCAGAAAAGCTGTCTTTACATCCATCTGGTGTAGCTCTAGGTCAAAATGAGCAACGAAAGCCATGACAACTCGGAGTGCGTCCTTCGTTGAAACTGGTGAAAAGGTTTCTTTGTAGTCAACGCCTTCCCGTTGACTATAACCTTTAGCCACCAATCGAGCCTTATACCTATCAACCTTTCCATCTGGAGTACGTTTTGTCTTAAAGACCCATTTAGATCCAACAGGCTTACAACCTGCTGGTAAGTCCACAAGATCCCAAACATTATTATGAGACATGGAAGACAATCCATCATGCATAGCTTTTAGCCAGTCAGAAGCATGAGAACTAGAAAGTGCTTCCTGACATGTAATGGGATCGTCATCATCATGTGGATCATATTCGTGCTCCTGAAGGTATACAACATAGTCATTTGGTATAGAAGGTCGGCGTATTCTCTGAGATCATGTTAATGGAGCCACATCAACATCATGAAGTTGTTGATCATTGAGTTGTGATTCATCAACTTGTGGCTCTGTCATTTGTTCATCTTGCCTCTCAACAATTTGTTCATCTGTGTGAACCATTGGGATTGAGATGTCTGTAGGAAGAGAATAAGATGGTAATGGAAGCATGGTTCGATCTTCTCTGAAGGTCATCATTCGAGGTGTGTAACTCCCACTGTCCAAATCGTCCTCAAAGAAAACTGCTCGGTCAGATTCAATAACTCGTGTAGAGTGAGAAGGACAATAAAATCTACATCCTCTAGAACCGATACAGTAGCCAATGAAATAACCGCTAATAGTTTTGAGATCAAGTTTCTTTTGTTTAGGATTATAAGGTCTTACTTCTGCCTTACAACCCCATACATGGAAATGTCTCAAACTCGGCTTTCTACCAGTCATTAGCTCAAAAGGAGTTTTGGGCACAGATTTGCTAGGTACCTGATTAAGAATGTACATAGCAGTTCGCAAGGCATCTCCCCAAAGAAATTCTGGCAGAGATGAGTGTGATAACATACATCTTACCAGGTCCATGAGTGTTCGATTTCGTCTCTCAGCAACACCATTTTGTTCAGGAGTTCCAGACATGGTGTATTGAGCTTCAATTCCGTATTCATCAAGGAATCGAGCAAATGGACCTAGATTTCTTCTTGTCTCGTCATAACGACCATAATATTCTCCTCCTCTATCAGACCTTACACACTTAACTTTCTTCTCTGTTTTCAGCTCAACAAAGGCTTTAAAGGTTTTGAAGGCTTCAAGAGAGCTTGCTTTATCCTAAAGAAGATATACCCATCCATGTCTGGAGAAGTCATCTATGAAGGTAATAAAATACCTATATCCACCCATAGCAGTAGGTGTAATAGGTCCACATATGTCTGTGTGGATTAATTGTAGCACATCGTCACATCTGTTTGAACTTTTATTCCTGGTTTTGGCAGTGAACTTCCCCTTGATGCAATCGACACAAGTGTCATAATCTGAGAAGTCAAGATCATGCAAAATCTCTTCTTTTATGAGTCTTTCAATTCGAGGCCTAGAAATATGCCCCAAACGTCTATGCCATAGCATAGAGGAAGATTCATCAATCCTGTTACGTTTACTCCCAAGAATGGAGTTAACTGACGTATCAGTTACGTTTAACATGTAAAGTCTGTCATGCAAAACTCCTGAACCAACAATAGTTGAATTATAATAAATCACCAATTTTCCATCACCAAAATAAAAGTTGTATCCACATTTGTCTAAAACAGAAATAGATATCAAATTCCTTCTCATGGAAGGGACATAAACAGCATCTTGCAATAATAAAGTATGTCCAGAGGATAAACATAAAGAGACGACTCCAATGTTAGCAATTGGTACTCCAGCTCCATCTCCCATAACAATCTTCGTCTCAACATCACTTGGTTTCCTCAGGCTTGTGAACCCCTGTAAAGAATTCACAACATGAATAGTAGCCCCTGAGTCTAACCACCAGGAATTTGGAGGAACATCAACCACATTAGATTCAAAGCAAGTTAGTGCTAGCAGATTACCTCGCTTCTCCTCTTGGTACCTTTTGAGGGGTTATTGTAGAGAACAATTCTGATGTATAAATTTGCTTAATGGGATGGCAAATTTATAACCCCCCAGGGTAGTCAGGGACCTCTCTTAATTGGGCTTTTTATCTGATTGACCTAACCCATCACAGAGTCAATCTCACTGTAATCCCAGTTAAATAACCATATTGATATTTTAAGATATTGTCGGTTAAAGATAAATAACCATATTGATATTATGATCATATCTAATATTGTCGGTTAATGATAATTAGATATTGAGTGATACTAATCCACAATTAATTTCAACGAGTAATCAATATAAAATTTGTTACACTAACAATGCATACCAATTAAACTCATATATATATATATATATATATATATATATATATATATATATATATATATATATATATATATATATTACATCTATGACTTTCATTAATATAATGGAAATCATAATACTTTCTTTTTTTTATGGAGAACTAAAATTTTAATAGCATTTTTATTTTATTATAATTAAAGTAAATTGATAGTTAGAATAGGGATAGCAATGGGTATGATACTATAGTGTTGACCCTCATATCCACGTTTAAGAAATGTATCTATACTCAGTCTCATACTTGCACAGGAAACGACTTTAATCTTCATCCCCGTACACACTGGGTACCTATATACTTATATCTGACCCGCCCTTTACTTATGTATAGAGATAATAAATAAATATATTTTTAAAATAAATAAATATAATATAAAAAATAACCGACATAATATCAAACATAGAACAAATTATAAAATAATTCCTAAAGTTTTATATGATTACGTATAATTTTTTTTTTTACCATAATATTAAATAATATTGTAACTTTATTAAGTTATTTTATAAATAACTCATTTTTCTTGTAACTTGTATTTTTATTTTATGAAATTTGTGTAAAATATGTTGTATATCTCTTTTTACTCTATAGTTATATTATTTATCATATATTATATTAAAAAAAATACTTTTAGTAATATTATCTACTCAAAATTATCATATTTAATATTATATAATGTAATCATATTAAATTATATATATATATATATATATACAAGGTGAGTGGCGGGACGCGTACCCGTACCCATTTTTGCAGGTAATTATATTCAAGTGATAGGTGAGAAGTTTTCAATGAAAGAAAAATGAAAAATAGCACCATAAGAAAAAAAAAACTAACAAGTGATAGGTGAGAAGTTTTCAAATTAATTATTCTTTTACTCTTACTATCTCTTTAGAAACTTATTAAACTGCTTACTTGTATATAAATTTGTTTGTATTTTAAATACAAAACAACTCTAGATGGTATTGATAGATTTTTTACAACCCTTATTTAGAGCCTTTTAAAACCTTTTTAAAAGTGTTGTAAAAGCTGGTGTTGTAAAAAGTTAGATGTTTTGCAATGCTTGTTTAAACGTTGTAAAAAGTTTTTTCTTTAAAACATTTTTTTAAATGTTTTAAAAAGTATATCTTCCTACATCTTTTTTTTATAAGAAAATGTAAAGAGTTGTCTCTTAAAAGTATATCTTCCAACATCGTTTTATTTCATAAGAAAATGTAAACAGTTGTTTCTTTAAAACACTTGGATTTTTGTTTCTTTAAAATAGTTGTAAACAGATGATTCTAAATTAAACCGAACTAAATTAGATTTAAACCAGACTAGTTCAATAAACATTAACTGAACTATTTTTAAAATCATGATACGAATCAAACTATTTTTAAACCATTTATGTTCAAACCGAATTGATTTTAAAATTAGTTCAATTCGCTGGTTTTAAAAGAAAAATATTTTTTGCACATCCCACCTTTCTGTTCCAATTTCAACTTTTATGTGAAAAATGTATTGAGTGAATAAAAACATTTCTAACCTAGCTCATGCTTATATTATAATATAATATTTACAACTCTGTGGAAAAGAGCTTTTGCATTAGATGAAGATTTTTATAATAGATTTTACTCTGAATTTGTTTTTATAATAAAAACATTCAAATATAAATTTCATTATCTCAAAACCAATCTAATCATAATCAATTTCATTTAAAATCAGTTTTGTTAATACTCATTCAAACATATATATCAACCTTTTTTAAGAAGTAGATGTTGTAATTGTTTTTTTTTTAAATCTGGGACTTCAATTGAGTGTAGTCTCAAGAACCTCATGTTACAATGTGTTTTTGAAATTGTTGTTATTTTATGTTGGAATTTCCTCTTATTGCAATTTTGTTAAATTGACAATAAAATATGAATGTCTTTTCCTTTGGTAGACTCCAAGTTACGTTGTGTTGTTGTTCTTATCAATAAATGATAAATAAGAATGGTTTTGGATTGACAATAAGCATGCCTAATTTCTAATGAATTATAGGCATAAATAATTGTTTGTAATATTTGTTTATATTCATTGATTGGATATGTATGGCACACTATATTTAATTTTTATGTGAAAAATGTATTGAGTGAATAAAAACATTTCTAACCTAGCTCATGCTTATATTATAATATAATATTCACAACTCTGTAGAAAAGAGCTTTTGCATTATATGAAGATTTTTATAATAGATTTTACTCTGAATTTGTTTGTATAATAAAAACATTCAAATATAAATTTCATTATCTCAAAATCAATCTAATCATAATTAATTTCATTTAAAATCAGTTTTGTTAATACTCATTCAAACATATATATCAACCTTTTTTAAGAAGTAGATGTTGTAATTGTTTTTTTTAAATCTGGACTTCGATTGAGTGTAGTCTCAAGAACCTCTCATGTTACAATGTGTTTTTGAAATTATTGTTATTTATGTTGGAATTTCCTCTTATTGCAATTCTGTTAAATTGACAACAAGATATGAATGTCTTTTCCTTTGGCAGACTCCAAGTTAGGTTGTGTTGTTGTTCTTATCAATAAATGATAAATAAGAATGGTTTTGGATTGACAATAAGCATGCCCAATTTCTAATGAATTATAAGCACAAATAATTATTTGTAATATTTGTTTATATTCATTGATTGGATATGTATGGCACACTATATTTAATTTTTAATTTTCAATTTTAGTAGGGGCAGTTTCAACCTTTATAGAGGCTCTGATAAATTAATTTTTTTTAAATAAAAAGTGTACTTTAAGATAAATCTTAAATTTGTAAATTGATCTTAATAGTTACTAGCGACAATAAGGTGTTGCTATGAGTGTGTCTATATTTTTATTTTGTTATCTCATTTAGAAAATAAGTAGTAGATAAAGTAAATAAATAAAAAGGAAGAACAGAAGAAAAATAGAAAAAAATCAAAATATAAGAGTATTTTGCAAAATTATGAAAGAAAAACATCGATTTGGTGAGAAAGTTAATTTATTATTAAGTGGTTATGAAGAATAAATTGAAAAATAAAAAATTTGTATACTAATTATTACAAATAACAGAATCATTATCATTATCAGATAAATTTATTAATTTAGAAAATCCCCTGAGATGCTTACAACATTGCTAGCAAGTTAGTTGGGTGCATTGTTTCATCTCTATATATATAGAGTGATGGATGTTTTTGTCACTATCTCCAATTTGTATTGTATAATGGTTAAAAAATTATAGAGTGAAAGTTGTAAGTTTGAACATGATTCTTCTGTACTGGGTGGTAATCATTTTCTAACAAATATTTGAATGTTCTAAAATATGTATTGTTTTGTTATTTTAAATTTATTATTATTTAAATTTAAGTAAATAATTGTTATTAGATATTGAAAAAAGTACATTTTAATAACATGAAAAATTAAAAAAATATCATTAACAGATAATAATTTTTACAAATATTTGAAAGAACAATCATGGGTAACCTAATGATAATATTCTTGTCTACCATCATTAGATGTCGTTTGCTTCTTGGGATATTTTGACGTTTCTTTTCTTTCTGGTTGATTTATCTTATTCTCGCGATGAACACTTTGCACATTGTCTATAATAAGATTCATTGACGAATTTCAACTAACTTAAATGCGAAAAGATGAAAAGGAAAAAAGATTCATGGATGACTTGTAAGCATAAGTTGATTGTGATGTTTGCATGCTCATTCGTGAAAGATTGGTTCACCTTAACTCATTTTCTTATTAATCATATAGGAGTTAAAGACCGATTATTTAAAATAATTATTTTTTAGTATATTTTCAAAAAATTTAACTAATTTTACATTTATTTAATACATTCATTATATACAATTTAATGGATTTAAAAAACAGTGACCATTTTTTAAACCACCCTCTATTAAGACATCTTAACATTGAGATAGTATGTTAATTTCACGACGGGTAATTATGTCCATCATTGATTTGATTCGATGTCTAGTAGAGGAGATTTATAACTAAATATTTCATTTTTTTAGTAGTTTTCTAAATTATATTTTAATTAAAATCGTGTCTATATAAAATTAAATAATTTAATAAAATAATTTTAAAAAGAAAACAAATAAATTAGTGCTTTTAATGTAAAAATAATTTTTATATAGAATTATTTGTTTATGTTAAAAAAGTGATTTTAAAAGTAAGTAATTTATTTATAATAGATTTTTATTATAGTAAAAAGTTTTTATAATTTTATATTTGAGTATTATTATTGAAAGCGTTTTTTTAAATGTATCACTTTTTTTTTTAAAAAAAGTTTTTTAAAATAAGTCATTTTCAATTTTTTTACTTTTCACTTAAAAAAATTAACTAAATATATAAACATTTGTAATAAACATTTATTCAGTAAGATGTATTTTTACAGCTAAATGCTCTGTGATAATAGGTAAAAGAGTTATAGTATTTTTTTTTGTTCTAATAGAAATTGAAGTGTCAAAAATTTACAACGCGTGAATCAACTTAGCTACCTAGACCATTTGACATATAGACCTATAAGACATTTGTGTTTATGCATTATTGACTAAAGCTGTTTTTTTTTTTTTTTGTCGCCTTAGTTAGCTACTGTACTAAAAAACATATAAATATATAAAGTAAAGTTTAAGATATTTAAAAAAAAAAAAAAGATACTTAACTTGCATTTATTGCATACGAAGTAAAGTTTAAGATACTTAAAAAAATTATAACTACATGTATATACTTCATATCAATTAATATTTTTTTAAAAAAAAAGTAAGATACTTAACTTATATTAAGTATCTTACCTTTTTTTAAATATCAATTTATATTTATATTTATAATCATTAAAGTATAGTTTTATAGTTATTAATCATAATAATGTTGTGAGTAATTTAAAACTCATAATTAATATCAAATAAGAATAAGAAGACATAATTAAATATTTCTTTTTCATTTTTTGTTCATTGATGTTTTAATATAAAAAAATTAAAATATATACTTTGATGATTATATATTTATATTTATATAATTAATAATTTTAAAAAAATAATCATGTTAACCTAGTTTAAAATTAGTCTTTGATGATTATATATTTATATTATTATAGAAATTGGTTTCTAAACCGTTGTACATAACATTGTATATTTTAAACACACTTAAAAGTGACTGGGATATCATTTTAGAAATCGATTTGGATAGTACAATAGGGACTAATTTGTCAAACAATTTTTTTAGAGATTCAAGTGCAACAACTATATATTTAATTCAGGGATCAAAATGGTTCTTCATTCATATAATTTATGTATAAGTTATTATTAATTAAATTAACATATTATAAAACCTTTTTTAGATCGATTAATCCTATTAGGATATTCAATGTAATGGTAAAAGAAAAATAAAAAGTAGAAGTTGAAATAACATGTTAGCTCTAGATAGAAGGAGATTGAATAGAGTTATTGGAAAAAATTTCTCAATCTTTCCAAAAATACTTTCTTAAGAAGCTTATGGAGTTTTTTACGTTTCTAGATCAATGATCTAATAGATTGTCTATAATTTTAAAATAGTTCACAAATATTCTTTTATAAAAACATTTTTAAATTAAAATCAACATCAATTGTAAGGTTTCATTATATAACAATTGTTATACAATTATAAATATTCTTTATGTCATTTCTGGCAAGAGTACATAAATCATTTCTGATTTTACAGTTAAACTCCTATTGGGCATGACCAAGTATACAAAGTCACTTCACTCCTATCACTAAGTATTCTTTCCTATCACTAAGTATTCTTTGAATAATAAGTCACTCCTAACTTATCAATCAAGATGAATATATATATTTGTTATCATCAAAATCACTAAAGATACTTGTAGGAACTTCTAGTCATACAAAGCTTTCGAAACTAATAATAATACGTCTAATTTTACAAAGCATTATGTGCCTAAATTTAATTTACCTTATTTTTAATTATTATTTTTCTCGAAACATATTTTAAAATAACTATATTAGAAAAATGGTTTGACCAAATTTCAATATAATGTGTAATTTTATTATTACGATATTTATATTTTATATATCTATTTTTTCTATCGTTTCTTACTATTAACTTATAATACCAAAACTATATAATAAGTATGTTAATTTTATAACTTTAATAATATTTTTATTTTTTATTATAAATATTAGACAATTTTTATTACTAGATATTAGTTATAATACCAATGGTTTTGTATATTATTATTTTAATAATTATATATCTAAATTTTTATCATATTTGAAATATATACTGATATTATCTTTTACAAATAATATATATTATTATTTAAAAATTATCAAAACTATTGCATAATAAATATTATTAATGTTAGAAAATAAATTCTTCATTAAATAATTAATTCTATTGTAAAATTTATTAAACCTAACAATTATTATAATAAATAAGTTTTTATTATTGGTTCCTTAAAAAATGTTTTGATTATTGTTTTCAGGATAAAGTATATTTTTGGTACATGAACTTTTTCAAATTTATGGTTTTGGTATATAAACTTTTTGTTGACTAGTCCAGGTATACAAATATTTTTTTCCGTCTCACATTTTAGATCCTCCTTTTATTTTAGCCGTTAAGTAGTGACGTGTCACTCTAATTATTATTATTTTATGGGTAAAATTTTTAAAAAAAGTGTAACTTTCTTCTTTTCGTCAGATTGAGACCATTGACTATTAGAAGACAATGTTGACTTGCTTATGTGAAAACCCTAAAACTATAATTAATGAATTGACAAACTTAGTTTCAAAATTAAAACATAATTAAATTGTTGCAATGGGTTATTATGGAACGGTAATTTTGTTCTTCTTTATTTTCACTACGCCCTGCCTGGAGAAAGGGAAAGTTGGTCGCACTTTTTCGCCATTGACTCTCTGAGAAGTGAAACCCTAAGCATTGGTGAGTGATTGAAGGTTAGGGATTGAAGGCGAAAACCGTTGATGGTGTCGGAAAGACGACATGATGTGGAAAGAAGGAAAGACAAAGAGCCCTATATATTGTTCTAGGTAAGTGAATGTGGTCAATGTTTTGTCATTTTGTTGTTTTGAGGTGATGGGTTAACATTATTTTACTTCAAATTAGAATTTTTGAACTTGTAGTAGAATGGGGTCAGTGTCTAGGTTTGGGAGAAAGTTTCATGTGTTGCCACTATAGTTGGTTTCCTATTTACTTTATTGTTGGTTGGTGTAAAATGGGGTCAAGTAGTTGGAAATTAAATAGTAGTCAACTGAGGTTGGTTTCTTTTGTATTTATATATGTTAATTTGGTCAGTGTCTAACATGCTTTACATACTTCAGTTTTGCCAACTCAAACATATGCAAATATTGATGATGATGGAGATAGTAAGTTCTGGTTTGGTATTTGAAGTTGAAATTCAAATTATGTGTTCTAGTATGGTATAGTATTGCACTGGTCTGGTGAAATTCAAATTATAACTAAATTATGGGTCTGATATATGGGTTGCATTTATAGAAAACTAAATTATAGGTCTAGCTAGTACATGGTTATCAAAATCGCGAGTTAACTCGTAAAATCGTACGAGTTTACAAGTTTACAAGTTCCAGACGAGTTAAATCGCAGTAAAATCGAAAAAGTAGTAAAATCGGAGTAAACTCGGTAAAATCATAGTAAACTCGTAAAATCGGAGTAAACTAGGTAAAATCGGAGTAAACTCGTGAACAAACTTCTTAGGTGATATTTTTCTATGTTGCCTCTAATTTTGAGTGTTTTGAATATAATTTGTTCTTATGTCTAAAAAAGTTTTGACATTTTAAGTGTTTTAACTTTAATTTCTACTTATTTGGAGTAATTTAAATTTATTATGTGGATTTGAATTTATTATGTATTGAAAACTTTCAATTTTTATATGATTTATAGTCATATTTTTTTATAAAGTAAACTTTTACGATTTTACGAGTCAAGTTTACGAGTCGAATTTACTGCACTCTCACGAGTTTATGTAAACTCTCGATTTTGATAACCTTGAGCTAGTATATGGATTGCACTGGTCTGGTCAAATTGAATTATGGGTCTCTTGTGCATACTAGAACAAAATATTGGGCAGATTAGAATTGCTTTTTCATTGGTTTTCATTGCTATTTAGGTGTTATATGGCAGCCATATTGGTTTAGATTATACTATCATATAGCAACCACATTAGTTTTCATTGGTATTTAGGTGTTATATGACAAATTAGTATTTCGCAGGTTACAATATTTGGTAGATTAGAAAATTTGGAAGATTAGAAAATTTGGTATGATATGACATGTTGGTTTTCAACATATTGGTATGATATGGTTCTACTATGCTTCTTCAAATTAACAAGTAATGATATAGGTTGTATGGTTCTGTAATTACACATTCACTTTCAACTTCAAATTAACAACTAATGATATGGTTTTGGTATGGTTCTTCAAATCTATCCACAACTTTCAACTTTAAATTCACATTTACTTAAATGGTTGCAGATGTCTACTATAGCAGGTTATATGCGAACTTCGAATTAACAACTACTCATAAGGTTCTAGTATGGTTCTTGAAATTTAGCCACAACTTTCAACTTCAAATTAACATTCATTTAAATGGTTCAAGAGGTCTGCTATAGCAGGTTATATGACAACTTCAAATTACCATTAAAATACAAAATTAACTTAAAACATCTCATTATACATAACAGAATATTACACAATGATCTTACTCAACTAAAACATCTAATTACATGATGACACAATACATAAATTTAAATGACATTCTTTTCATACATTCAACTTCCCCAACCACTAAACCAAAAACCTTAACATTAATAGCTACCCCTAACAACAATGGTAACAACAAGAATGAATACAATTCCTAAACAAATAATCAACTCAACACCAAGTAACATTTCCCTTTTGTTCAATTGTTGCATATTTTTTTCTTGTTTACAGTTTGATTGTTGAAACTCTTCCACCCTCTTGACTAAACCGAGATGATTCTTTTCTCTCCATTGTTCAGCACTGGATCATACCGTTAAAAAAAATTACATACTCTAGTCCTTATGACCTGCATTTCGTCCATTTGACAACATGGGTTACAAATTATACATGAAAAACATAAAAAACAAACACTTTAACTTTCAATATTGTGCATAACATTAATGCCTCACTCATAAAATCTTCTCCCTGGGTTGTGTTGCATCCATGATATGACCAATGGAGCTTCCATCCTGCAACTGCACATCATTTGACGCCTTCTAGGTTGAGAATTCGAGCTGTAGGAACTTCCACTTTCTTCCATGGAAGAAAGAACAAATGAGCAACAAGATGAAGAAGCTCAGTGCAGATGAGAAGAAGAAGAAGAACTTCACTGCATCTATTTGGGATAAAGGACAACCAAATCCCTAAATTACTTTGGTAATTTTCAAGTCAACGTTGTATTTCTAACAGTCAACGATCTCAATCTAATGGAATGGCAAAGTTATACTTTTTAAAAAGTTTAGGGGCAATAACTGAGCAAAAAAGTAAGGGGGGCACAAAGTACCTAAGTGCTATAATAGGGGTGCATCATGTATAATTTAGCTTAAAAAGTTTGTGTACTAAAATCATAAATTTGAAAAATTTTATATACAAAAAACATAATTTACTCTTATTTTATTAATTAAATTTTTTGGTGATGTCACCACTTTACGGATAAAATAAATAGAAGGACTAAAATATTGGACGGAAAAATATAGTTTATCCTTGTATACCAAAAACATAAATTTAAAAAAGTTCATATACCAAAAACATAGTTTATCCTTGTATTTATGTCATCAACTTTGCATCCAACATAATCTGGTGTATACATTGAAAGTCAAGCATAACACTTATAGGTATAAATTTGGTAACCAAAAGGACATTGAAGATTATGGAGAATGAACTCTAATAAAGTGACAAAAATTTAACTTAACATACCATCATTTAACTTAACATTATGTTGTTATCTTAAAGGCACCACTGATTCCTGCAAGTGGCTCTTGCTGTAGCCTCTTGAAATCTTCCATCAGTTCTTTTCTAACTAGACTTAACATTGTTGCCACCTAGAAAAGACCAATACCCACAGAAAGGAAAACATAATAGACTTAAGAATGAAGTGAGTGCTTTTAGAAAAGAAAAATATAAAGCCACAAACACACCACCACCACCACGATATAAGGTTACAAGTAGAAAATTTGTTAACTATTAAGCATTTAACATTAAAAATAAAATTACTTAACTTTAAGCATTTAACATTAAAATCAATTCAAATTCCACTTCAATCATAAGTACATGTAATTAAAAAAATATCAAATTTACAAAATCAAATAGAATTAGCATTAAGAGACCTAGACAACATGGAGGAAAATTGACATAAAGTGATTCAAACCAGAATTTTCCTTTGCTGATAAAATATTTTATTAACCATGTGACATTGAGAAAATAATACCATAATATAGAGAAATATATATAAAATAACCCAATTAACACTATTGAACGTCCAAAAACTAACCCATATAAATAATTACCTTAATTTTTAACTCAGAATATATGCATGTTTATTTCAATTACTTTAATTAGAATTATTTATATTGCTTTATGAATTAAAAACATAAAAAATGATAAAACCACTAGAAACTCACAGACTCAATACTTTCTTTTAAGAATCCACCCATCACTTTAAATCAAACCAAAATAATAATAATAATAATAATAATAATAATAATAATAATAATAATAATAATAATATATTATATTATATTATTCTTATTCTTAATAATTTATTATATATAATGTATGTACTAAAACCTCTTCAGCTCGAGCTTTCAAATCTGGAAAGGAAAAATAGTTCAAAGTTATAAACTATTAAAAGAATCATAAACCATAACTATGAACTTCAACATATATACTTAATTGAGTTGAAACTACGAAATAGGACTCTACAACTAGGAATGTTTCCTTCCAACTTTAATCCTTGAATTAATTTCATGATACCTTCTCTTTCAGCTCATAGTGATAGCTTATTTTAAATTGGAAACCATATGAAGATTTTCCTTCAAAATCATTATAAAATGCATGCACAGAACAACTTTACCAATCAGGATGTCCCTTCTTCAAGCATATCAGGAAAAAATATAGCCATATAAATTGGTTGCTTAAGAAAACCCCATTAGTGACCAAGGAAGACTGCAAAAGCCATAATAATAATAACAATCAAGTTACTGAGTAAGAAATGTCCGATACTGATTCACCCCCAAGCAAGTATCACTTCTTTCATCCCTTTCAATTGCTAGGCCCGTTCTTGCTCCTGTCTTCAACCCCTCAGCCATTAGTTCCAAGGCATCACAACACATCTTCTTCACTGCCCCTATGTACTCTTCATAACACACCTATAATAAACACCTCATAAAAAAAAGAAACATGTCTATGAGATTTCTTTAAATTTTAAAAACATTGAGAACAAAAAGCAAATAAATAGAAACCAGAGGACTTTTTTGTTTTGAAAAGATATATATAAATACCTAAAAATTTGTGGGTTTTGCTGAAAAAATAGAAGTGTTTTGGGATATATGTCATAATTGTTGCCATTTCTTTTGCTTTCATAGCCATAAGGGTCTGGATGAGTAGCCTTGTCCTTAGACACTAGGGTTGCATGCAAAAAAATCGAGAACTTGATTCTCCAAACGGGCCATGAACTCCAAGAGAACGCCATGGTTGACCACCTTGACAAACCAAGAGAGAGTTAGAGATGAAGTTACGAAATTGAGATGCGATTGAAGGAAACCCTAGAAAGTGCTAGAGAGTTAGAGAGAGAGAAGTTTTCAACAGTGTGGTGTTTCTAGTTTTAAAAAAACATGTTTGTGGTGAGGCACAAATGGGAGTAAAAACACATTGGAGAGGACACACACTTTCATCCACGTTGAACGCTGGTTGAAAAGATAAAGGATTTGGAGCCTTGAAAGAAAAAGTTGATGGGATTTAGAGCAAAGAGTGATTCAAGGAGTCACATTTACCCTAGTAAAAAAAGATAATTGTTTTAAAATTAAAAACTTTAAAACAATTATTTCTAAGAAAGGTTTTACTTTCTTTCAAAAAATTACAATGTTGTGATGGTAAGTTTTCCTACAACATTTATACATAATTGATGTAAACACGGATTTTAGAAAGCTTTTTTGTAGTTACGGATTTGATACGTAAACTTAAAACAAATTATACACAGAGTCAGGTGTTAAAAGAATGTGTTCCAACAAAAATATTAAAACTCCCACGTTATCGATACCCGGCCCAATCCAAAACCAAAACCCTATAATCATAATCCTCCGAGGAGATTAGGGTTTCCATTCACTACCTCAGTTTCACTCATTCTGCGTTTTTGGATCAGAACCCGATCGTGTTTGGTTCCTTCGATTCCATTCACAAACATGGCGACGCAGATGAGCAAGAAGAGAAAGGTGAGTGCTTCATCGAAGAATCGAAAACACCAAAATTTTGGTTGGTTTCCTTTTTCTATTGTGTGTGAAACTGTGAATTGAAGATTCGGTGTTAATTTGCAGTTTGTAGCTGATGGAGTGTTCTTCGCGGAGCTGAACGAGGTCCTGACGCGTGAGTTGGCGGAGGACGGTTACTCCGGCGTGGAGGTTAGGGTTACGCCGATGCGCACCGAGATCATCATCAGAGCCACCAGAACCCAAGCCGTGCTCGGTGAGTGAGTGTGTTTCTAGAACCTCCTTTTGTTACTTTTCTGGAATCAAATATTATTCGTTTATTGAATGATTTTATTGAATGATTACATTGAATGATTGTATTGAATGATTGTGTATAGGTGAGAAGGGAAGAAGAATTAGGGAACTGACCTCAGTGGTTCAGAAGAGGTTCAAGTTTCCTGAAAACAGTGTGGAGCTTTACGCCGAAAAGGTCAACAACAGAGGTCTATGCGCCATTGCTCAGGCTGAGTCTCTTCGCTACAAGCTTCTTGGTGGACTTGCTGTTCGTAGGTATGTATAATCAACAAATTCACTTGTCATTCTTATGATGTATCTTGTTATTTTTTATCTATTATTTGGTATAGATTTTAATTCGGTTACTCGAAATTCATATAATACTCGTACGATGTCTATGTTTTGCCATCGTAAATTGATTTAAAAACTGGAGATTTTATATTATTTTGGATATTTATCTACAGTTAAATTGCCTAATGTTGTTCTTAGTTGTATATCTAGTATTGAGATGTTAAATTTGTCTAATACTTGTTCAATGTCTATGTTTCGTCATCGATTTTAATTCTGCTATTGTAAATTTGTATAATACTTGTTCAATCTTGTTATTTTTTATTTATTATAATGTCATAGTTTTTAATTTGGGTATTGTAAATTTGTATAATACTTATTCAATGTCTATGGTTTGTCATAAATTTTAATTTTAATTTTAATTTGGTAATTGTAAATTTGTATGATACTTGTTCAATGTTGTTAATTTTTATTTATTATGTCATAGATTTTAATTCGGTTATTATAGGTTTGTATAATACTTGTTCAATGTCTATGTTTTGACATGGTAGATTGAGTTAAAAGCTGGAGATTTTATATTATTTTGGATATTTATCTACAGTTAATTTGCCTAATGTTGTTCTTATTTGTGTATATCTACCATTGAGATGTTACTGCTAAGTTGGGATTAGTGTTATTATTCTTAGGGAGTGGGGACTACTTATCCAAGAATTGGATTTGAATCCTATACCTTAGCCGAGCTGTCGGTCTGCCTCCACTTTAGCTTAACTTCCTTCTCCCAGTGTTACTGAAGTGACAATGTCATCTGAAGCCACATCATGACCTGATAGCTGCTTCTTTGTAACCCTTTTATGCTTACTGTATACTAGAGGCTCAAATTATATTAATTTGCTTCTTCCTTTAATTTTTAGTGACAAATTGTAATATATTGAGGATTTTTTAGTATATGGACTATCCTCATGTAGGACGGGATAATTAATTTGCCATTGTTTAATGGTCATTACCCTTTAGGTGATATATGTGGTAGATCCTTATTGTAGACTTGTATTTCTGTAAAAGTGCCTTAATATTTTACATTACAGACACTGGGAGCTTTTTAATTCTTATGCATATATGTGGCATCATTATTTACATTTTAAAACTATTTGTTTCAGGGCCTGTTATGGTGTTTTAAGATTTGTGATGGAAAGTGGTGCCAAGGGCTGTGAGGTTTGTTCAATACAGTTATGAACTCTGGTTCGGTATTACTTTATGTAATGATCTGTTTCTAATTGCTGCTTTACTTGAGCAGGTCATTGTCAGTGGAAAACTAAGAGCTCAAAGAGCTAAATCCATGAAGTTCAAGGATGGTTACATGATATCATCCGGACAACCTGTCAAGGATTACATTGACTCTGCTGTGAGACATGTGCTCCTAAGACAGGTTTGCTTTTATTCTTCATAGAATTTCTTGATGCTAGGATTTTCAAATTGTTGGTTCATTTTCTTCCATAATTGAGTGGTGGTGGTAATCACTTAATCACTTTTTTCTCACTGTCTTGTAGGGTGTTCTTGGTATCAAGGTTAAGATCATGCTTGATTGGGATCCTAAGGGTAAACAGGGTCCTAAAACACCTCTGCCTGATCTTGTCACAATCCACACTCCAAAGGAGGAGGAAGAGTACATCCGGCCTGCCCCCGTTCTGGCAGCTGATATTGAGGTCCCTGTTGCTTGAAAATGTTTTATTCAATTTTGAGTAGAAATTCGTAGTACCTGAGAACCTGGTATGCATTTGTTAAAACACGTCGGATTTTTGTAGTTTATTGTCTTTTGAAGATTTTATAATACTCCATTACAAGGATTCAAGCATAATTATGTTATATTTTCTCTTATTCTGCATTTTGAATTGTGTTTGTGGTTCATGCTAGTGGTTTGCATGTGTTATTATCCTTTAGTATTGTGTGCAGAATTTTTGAAAGTGCAAATTAGTGTTATATTTCGTACACCAGAACAATTTATGGACGGACTTTAAAAAAAATGTTTTATTTTGCACTTGTACACGTGTTCATGTCGCTTACAAAAGCGTTTTGCATTGTAAATAATGTAACATCCTTAAATTTTTAAAATAAAAATTATCTTGCATGATAAATAAATAATTATTATAAATTAAATAAAATAATATAGAGAAAAAAAAGAAAAATAATTAGATGAGAATCAATCAAATAATTAAAAGATTAAAAATAAATTGATTTAAGATAATATTTTTTTTAAAAATAGAATAAGATAAAATAATTAAAGATTTGATATTATTTTGAATTTAATCTGTAAAACCTAATCTTTTAGAAATAAAAAATAGAGGGAAAAATTAATCCTATCTTTTTATATATAGGGTAAACTAGTTCTATCGTAATATTATAGATTAGTTGGTTATTTTATGGTTGAGAAAGAGGAAAAACAAATTAAAGTGGTGAGATAATGCTTTAAAGGGTGAGTAAAACATATGTAACCTTCAATTGTATGGTTTTAAAAATTGTTGTTAATACGTTTAATGTTTTCAAATTACTTTGATAATTGTTTTGAGATATCTCTGTTTGGATGACGTTGAATTTTGAGATACATCCATCCCAAATGGATGTACGAGATATCTTTGTTTCATATGGGAAGAAGTTTTAGATATCTTTATCTAGAATAGAGAAGAGATTCTGGATACTCTATAATAATGAAACGCCATTGTATGAAATATGAACTCATAAACCTTTTTGAAAAATTTATTGAAAATCTGGTTCTCGAAATTGTAGAGTGAGAGCGAGTGATCATAAGTTTGTGTGCATTATGAGAGTGTTAATTAAAGACACTATTCTTTTATTGTTTCTATTAATTATGCATATTATGAATTAGTCAAAATAAATTATAATCTATTATTAAAGAAAAATACTTTTTATTACTGTGGGTACCATGATTGTTTTTCTGGATTCTGCACCGGCTGAGAACAATACTATTTGCAAACTTCTTTTAAAAACTTGTTTTATTTATCGAGATTATTATCTTATTAAAAGTGTTGTTCTCAGAGTCTCGTGAGAATTCATGTAATATTTAAAAGTCTTATTTAAAAACTAGTTTGTCATTAATAAAAAATTTTCTTATAATATTTATTTGTAACGATTTTAGAATATAATATACTTATAATTGTTTTTGTTTTCTAGAGACCCAAATTTGAGGATTATATTTTGTTTATCATGTAAGAATTCATGTATTCAAATACAAAATTTATTATTTGCTTTAAATTTTTTATTATTTTATTATGGTTATTACTGTAACGACGAACGTTACAGGATAAAATATTTTATTTTATTATTATTGTAGAGTTTAATACTTTTTGTACAATGGCATTAAAGTATAAAATTCATTTATGCCTTTTAAAGTATTAATTGACAAGGTAATAAACTTATCATCAAAGTAGTGTATTATTTATTTATTTGGTAAAATCATTAAATTGGTAAATTATTCATTTTTCTCTTTATTTAATTTAGTACATTGTTATCTATTTTAAAATGAGTTTAATTAGTATGTACTGAATTTCGGATGTTTAATTACAACTCTTCATTTATATGACTTTTAAAGTATAAGTAACAAAATCAACAAATTTATCATAAATGAAAAGTTGTGATTTAATATTAATGTAAATATTTTTACATTATCAGTGCATATTAATTAAATTCATAAAAGTGCATTGTCAGTAAAAAGTTTCATGACATTCAATCACAATTCTTTATTTATGGAAAGTTTGTTAATTTTACTTTTTAATACTTTAAAAGTATGAAGAGTTGTAAAATGCATTTACTCGTCATTGTATACTAATTTAATTCAATTATAAAAACTTCATATAGTAAGCTAAGGCTAAATTATTATTTCAAATAGTGTAAAAATGAATGTATATGTATATTAGAAAATAAACATTTATTGGACCTAAATTTATAAATGATTATAAATTAAGTAAACAATATGTAAACTAGATATTTTCTTAAAATTAGTAAATATCAGAGTTCAAAGGTGCCTTTTTATCAATCATATAATTGTTTTTATTAAAAAATGAAAAAACTTGAATATATTTAATATTTCAATGCAACAAGAAATTACATTCTTCTCTTTTTTATTTAAGGCATCTTAGTTAAGTTCTTACTTATGCACCCATACTTTAGAAAGGTGTCTTTTACATTGCTCATGTTCAACAGAAAAGAAAAAACTAAACGCTACGTTACAAAGGTGCCCCTTTGCCTCGGTCATGCCCAACAGAGACTAAATGCAACACGGTTTTCCATTCAAGGTAATCAAAATGACTCTTACAATACAAATCCAAGCAGAGCAAGGTTAATGTGCCCCACTTTATAGGATACAAGCCTTCAGCATTGATGACAGTAATGCATATTAAAACAAGCTTCTTCCTTGTTTTTCCTCGTATGAACTCCCTCACTTATCAGTAACCTTATATTAGAAAAATAGAAAGTAAAAGTATACACTTGAAACAACTACATAGGATTATTTTTCCAGTACCTCGAACAACAATCTTCTAGGCTAATACGATACAGTTTGTTAGTAGAAAACAAAACTTATTAATATCTTCAATTCAGTGAGACTTGTGTTGAAGTATCCTGCTTCATATTCTGTTGATGAGGTCTCAGCAACTACAAGAATTATGCACATGCAATGAAAGAATAGCGAGTCCCATTTTCAGTTTTCCAATTCCTTTCACCTGCACCTGAACACAGGTATTATTAGCCAATCAATCCACTTTCTTCATTTTCTAGCTTAAGGGTATTGCTTAGTAGCATATGTAACAGAAGAGGAATGCAAGTTGGTTCCAAAAGGATGAAAAATTTTGAAGGATGTTTAGAAAGACTGAACAAATGCAATTAAAAGGGACAACATGTTCAAAACTAGTACAATACAATACATAACATGCATTCGACCACGATCAAAATTAATTGGCTTACTTTCACTTTTTGTTCTCCTATTTTACCAAATCCGTAAATTTTGCTTCCTAAATCAGCAACTTATGCTGTATTCGATAAATCGGAAGCATTGATAGTTCAAAATTAACATTGATGGCCAAATTACAAGTGATTAGTAATTAATGTGGAGGTCAACATTAATTTTTAACGGTTAATGTTTCCAACTTTAACGGTCCACACTTCCAATTTTTAACAGTTAATCGTCACACGTCATATGATTACTAACTTTGATCACTAATCCCATGATATGACAATCAATGTTACTGAAAATGACAGTGTATAGATGTAAACTCAAATAATCCTTTACACTTATTACAATACTTTATATATGGTAAGTTTGTGTTAACTTTACCAATTAATATTTTAAAAGTCATATAAATGAAAGATTGTGATTAACCATCAATGCATTGTATAGATTTAAACTCAAATAAAAATGTATCAATTAGGAGATTCAAGGTGCTACTTCGGTACCATAATCAGTTCATTACTAAAAACAAACCAACTGAATTATTTCATCATTTCCATGTCAACAAATCAAATAAAACGGCAACAGCTAGGAGATACCTTCACTAAGTAGTTCCTACATAACACTCGCATCATTCTTCACAAGTTCCCAGTCCTCTTTGGACATGTCATAAATTTCAACACAACCATCATCAAACATGATCTGCAAAAGATAAAATAAATGCATAAATACATCATATTTGATGACAATTTTCATCTAAATTGTAAAAATCCTTTCAAAGAATCTCTCACCGAGTGTTTTCTAGAATATTTATCAAATCGTTTAATAATTCCAAACCTGTGCATTTTAAGAATGAAAATGATTAAGGATAATAAAAAAAAATAAATACATAAACTTTATATAAGACAGAATACCACAATTCAAAAATAGACAATTTTGACATACCTCTCATTTTCAATCTGTTTTATCCTAATAACTTCACCAATGCAATTGTGTAAGCACTTTGGTTGGTCAACAACTCGAGAACTTCCTGAAATGCAAAGTACAACACAAAAAGGGACATTTTATAAAAAGAAAGATAAATTAAAAAGAGGAGCTGAATTGACCATAGATTTTTTGCATGTTATTTTCAGAATATATCTAAAATAGTATATAGTATATAACCAACAAAACAAAGAAGCAAGCTTACCAATTTGCAAACCTCCATTCTGATAAACCTGTCCAGAAAAGAAATACAGTCTTGTTACAAGACAGATCTTTATAACCTAGAATGCATGTAGTACATACCAAATTCAATAGAAGTTGATTATGCTAATTACACTGATACAGAGCTGCGGTCCTTAAGTAAATAAACTTTCATGAAGGGACTTTAAGAACATATTTTTAATTGCCCTGCCTAGTGTAGAAGTAGGATTTAGATTTTGTGAGATAAAGATCATACATGACGATCTCAAAATGTTTTGGTGACAAAGTAAGTCGTTGGTATTATTGCACCACAAACTGGTTCCACATATAAAAACAAAAAGCACACAGACGTGTAAACTATCACTTAATCAGGAAGAAGCTGAACAGTCTTATAGTACAGTGTATGTTCCTTTATCCCTTCAATGCATTTCCTACAGAGCGGTTTGAACAGACACCGTTTTGGCAAATTAGGAATGATATTCATTCACCAACTTGAGAATTAGCATGTGTTAGAATCAGAGAAACAGAGAAGAATAATATAATGAAATCATGTGTCTGAATACATAACAGAAACATGTTTATATAGACCTATTTCCTAACTTACACATGAGCATAGAAGATATTGTCTCCTATAATATCTAAGATAATATGCCTACATATTATATTTAAAATAAAAATAAGATGAAGTTTAAAATTTTCAACATGTTAATATTAGAGAAATAAAGAAGAACAATAGGCTGATACCATGTGTCTGAATACATAGTGAAAATATATTATAGACTTATTTCATAAATTACACATGAATATAGGAGATCTTGTTTCCAATAACATCTAAAGATAATATGCCTACATACTATATTTAAAATAAAGATAAGATAATATCTAAGATTCTTAACACTTCACCTCAAGTTGGAGCTTACTAAGCATTCAATTTGTTACAAAAAGCAAGTAACAAAATTGAGTTCCACTATGAAACAATATTTGGAAAGACAATTCAGGGATGTTGCTAAAGTCAAGGAGTATTGCTAAAAATATAACATTGCCAAATAGTTGGAATATCAACCAGCCTAAGAAAATTCATGGCAAGTAAAACAAGTTCAAACAGTATTAAACCCAATATTTGGAGGCTTCAAATCAATATTTATTAAGACCCAAAATTATTTAAATGAAATAAACATACTGAAAAAGGACAATGTTGGGTACGCAACTGAAAAGTTCTTTATCGAAAGATAACTAACATGCAAAAGGCAATGGCAAGAGAAAACATTGAAAAAGAACAGTAGAATAGATGGCAAAATGGTTCTTCACCGAAAAAAGAAGCAAAAGGTGGTATTAAACCACAGACAAAAAAACCTCAAAGAACCATGTTGATGGTTGGTCATGGCGGGAAAAGTCACTAAGAGCAAGTGGTATTCATTGAAAAAGTCATTGAAGGTCACCAAAAAAGGAAAATATACGAAAGAGATTCTCAAAAGAAGAATAATGTTGGACCTATCGTTTAGGCTTGTTATCATAGAATATTGGTTTAAATTTATGAATATACCACCACTAATAGTAGTCAATAGCAGATAGTGACATGTGCCTTCCAAAAACACTACTATCTTGTTATCATAAAAAATTGGTTTAAATTGATGAATATACCACCACTCATAGCAGTCAATAGCGGATAGTGACATGTGCTGGCCGCCTTCCAAAAACACTACTATGCCATCACTTAGTTAATTTGTTATGTTATTCATGTTTTATTTCTTAAGAATCTCATAAATATATATATAAGTGTGTCCCTGTATTCTATATTTTAGACATTAGTCGTGTTAGCATGTCCATCTGTGTTTGTGCTACTTAGGGAGCAACAAATAGATAGAGCTCATTGGGGGCATTGGGCCTTGGTGAGGGGACATTTTTTTTAATATTCTTTCAAACTAGCTCTGATACCATGTTAAATCAGATAAATAAAGAAGAATAATGAAATAAAACTATGTGTCTAAGTACATAGCGGAAGCATGTTTATACAGACTTATCTCATAAATTACACAGGAATATAGAAGATATGTTTTCTATAATATCTAAGATGATATACCTACATATTATATTTAAAACATAGATTAGATAATACCTAAAATTCTCAACATGTAACTCAAAATTAGTTCCTATTATTTCCTTTTTTTTTTATTCCACCTTATTCCCTAATAACTAATTAGGACAGTTTCCCTAAACATATTGTAATGTTTAGCTAATCAATTCTGAAATAACATTCAAAATTCTACCTTTGCTCTTTCAAGGTTGGTCAATAAGTCCCATTAAATATTTGAACATCAACCATTTGAATTGTAATTTTTTATATGCCTCACTGTCAACTACATTCTAAGTATGGCTTCATCTTATGTTTACTGAAATTCATTTAAATCATATACGGAATTTGAATTATCTTTTGAGGCCAAGACCAAACTGGTATCACAATTTTCCAAATAGCCAAAGAAAGGATGATGTAGTAATTTGGGTTTGAGAATTAGTGTTCAGGCACACACAACTATAAAAATTTTCATTGTTTGTTATTCTACAATGTCTTCTCCCTTTTATTGACTAATCTAATTTTATGAAGTTTAACTTGATGACAAGTTAATTGCAATGTTGCAAATGCGTTTCTTAATTGCAAAGTTAATAAAATTTTGACATATAGTTCTTTATTAAATAGAAAGATGCTTAAACTCAGTTTATTTAGTACTTTGTTATAATTCAAGATTCACGGAGATTAGATTAGAACACATGATATATCTACTGTGTATAGAATGGCTATTTTTTACGAGAAATATTTAGGTTTTTCACAAGAAGATGAAGCTACCTGATATGCAACTAATTTTAATGCAGCATCTGAAGACGTTTTAGGCTTGGTAGGTCGGACACCCAGCTTACGCCTACACTCAGCAGCACCACAGTGGCAATCTTGATCTGCACCAAATTGAACAAACCTGCTACGTAGTTATAAACATATAATACACCAGCCAGAATCATGCTTAGCATAATTATGAATATATCTACAACACCAAAACTTTCCAAAGCATAAATATCCATTATTAGAAAACTATAGTTCAATGAAAATCTTAGCAAGAAACAGGGAAGTGCTCATACTGGTAATCATAAGTCAGATGCTCGCCCTTCTGTATGTCACAAGTTGCAAATATGCCAATTCTTGTTTCACCATCAATTATCCTTAAAATGGGGAAAAAAACTTGTTAGAAATACTGCTTAACTCCTCATTTAAATTATTAAATGTTGTTTGGATAAAATACCAAATATTGCTATAACATCATATCATATAAAACAATTAGTGTCAACCATTTCTGCATCTCAGTGTTTGGGCGGCAACTATGATTGATGTATCTTGACTTGTTTCCCTTGTATGTAGCATCTATCACCATATCTCGATTGATTTCACATAAGTAGAAGTTTGTTTCCCCACGATGTTTCATGTTCCAAAGCCTTTCCTCACACGTTTTATCATCAATGACTGGACAGAAATGCAACACAACTCTAAGTAGCTTTAAAATAATTAAAAGGAAAAAAAAATCATTTTATAAATACAGATACGAAAACAATTCATTATCACCTTCTCCAACATATTCAATGACAAACTCCCCAAGCTTGATATCTTCATCGGCCACAATTCCAGAACCGCATTTCTCAGTCTACAGAAATGCAATGAAAAAAATGCAAATTCAAAAAAATTAAGTGTAGATATTATGAAAAAATGCAAAATTCAAAAAATTTAGCAAGAATATGGGCAGACATCTCTATTACAAAAATAAGGTATCGGGATGACATAAAAATGGTGGAGACTATTAATGGGGGGGGGAGGAATGAGGACATTTGATTGGCAAAGGAAATAATTATTAGTTTCCACATTTCCAAATTTATCTTTTATGTCTGTAAAAGATTTAATTAGTTTGTTTAGCAAAAATGAACAAAAGAACTGATGGGCCTGTTGGGTCAGGTTGGGCTTGATAAACCTAGGCATAATAGAATGCAAACATTGCCTAAATCAAAGACACTCTAAAAAGAATTGTGATTTTGCAATGAAAAGAAAATATAGGAATAACTCCAGAAAACTTATAACAAAAACCTAGAAACATGATTGAGAAAAAAATTTATACCTTAACCAATTTCATCTTTTTCACAGGACGATTCTGAAATGGTTTGTTAAGACAGGAGTTCCCACATTTGCAGCCTGATGAACAGCTAGACAGAAGCATCCTACAGAAACAGTCATAATGACTCATAATTATGTTGATATCCTTGCATCTACAATATTATAATCGTAAGTATAATATACTAATATAGTAATATGAAATACACTATCACTTGTTTCTCATAAAAATAACTGGAGGTAATATATCTTACATATTAACTATTAATATATATTAATGTAATATTATATAATAAACAAGCAAAGACTTGTTTCTCCAGTAAGGTGTTTTGCATTTATTGTTTCAAGATTTGCTTGTTCAATAAGGTGCTTTACAATAATTGTTTTTCTTACTAAAATACCCTTATTGCTTTTTCTATAAAAATTATTCTCTCTCTCTAATCATTAATGGATATTTTCTCTCTCAAATATTGTGGAAGGTAAATTTAGAAAATAATATTACGAATTTAGGGATAGAGGTAGTAAAACAGAGCCTATACTAGGTACCAGAAAGCAGCAACAAAATTTAGAATCAATAACCATTCATTGAAGCATCACAGCACTTCACATAGCCACCAGTATGATTAGTCCAAGGTAATAACCCTTTCAACCATGTAACAAATTTGCATATTTTTTATTAAACTTATGGAATTGAACCAATCAAGGTACACCTCCCTTCTTTGTTGGTGTTAAATTAATGTTAGATGTCGGTTATTAATTGTTAGTTGAGGTATATTATGTTTCATTTATTATTGTATGTCAGAGGTTGGTGTTAGTTGTATTCAGCACTCTGAGTTTTTAGATTGTATTGTATCTCTATTTAATAAGAGATTCTAAGCTGAGTAAAGTTATCTCAAGCCTTTCTATATTTAAGTTGGTATCAGAGCAAGTTCGATTCTGCTCTTTATCGTCTAGAGTCACACAGTAGGCTGTCCGCCACTGTCGCCGCCGTCCGCCGCCGACTTTTTCTTCGATGAGCACAGATCAAGGTGCGCCTCGACGTGCGTGTTCTATCCCTGTAAATCGCTCCTCCATAAGCCGCTCCACGCGCCGCCTCAGTCACGCCAAACAGAAAGCACGTGAGCTCCACACGTCGGCGAAACGGTCTCCGTTCGCCGTCGTTCCGGTGCCGTCTGACTCGCCGGAGCCTCCTGAAGCCATTGCTGACCTGCGTGGTTCACTTTGAGCAAGATTTAGTAGATTTAAATCAAATCTCTCTCTCGGTCTCTGTTTTTCCTCTTTTTCAGATCTGAAAAAAAATGTCTTCTTCTACCGCAGTCAACTCTGATCCCATTCTTCCTATTTCTGGATCTGCCGTCATCACAACAGAAAAGCTCAATGGTAAAAATTATTTAGCTTGGGCTGATTCTGTGGAACTCTGTTCCTTGGTCAAGGACACCATGAGCATCTAGAAAATGTAGATATTGAGGGATCAGCTGAACAACAAGCTCAGTAGAAGAGACTTGACTTTCAACTTTGTGCTCTTCTATGGCAGTCAGTGGAGCCTAAGATATTGAGGAACCTCAGAGCTTTCAAAACCTGTTACTCATTTTGGAAGAAAACCCAAGATATCTACTCTAATGATATCCAGCGCTTGTTTGATTGTGTTCAAAAGCTAGCCTCCTTAAAACAAAATGATTCAGATATGGTCTCATATGTTTCCGAAACTCAAGCCGCTGCAAAAGAATTGAAGCTTTTCTTAGATGCTGATTCTATAGAAGAAATAAGAAAACGACTTGATAACCTCTATATGGTTATGATTCTTCGTGGAATGAACCCGACATTTAATCACATTCGTGATCAAGTTCTGACTGGTCAAGATATTCTTTCCATGGAGAACTTAACTACTCGTCTCCTCCATGTTCCTACCTTGAGCAATGAGGGTACCTCTCTTGAAAATAATATGGAGTCCTCTGTTATGATATCTTCAAGAGGAAGAGGAGGACGTGGAAACAGAGGTCGTGGTGGACGAGGTAATCGTCCACAATGCACTCATTGCAAAAGGATGAGTCATACTCATGAGACATGCTACTCTCTGCATGGTTTTCCAGACAAGTCTGCTCATGTATCAAGGTCTGAGAAGCCGAAAGAGAGGAAACTGTCTGAAGAAGAATATCAAGGATACCAAGAGTATTTGAGGATGAAATCTAACAGCCTTGCTGGACCTTCTTCTGGACCTAATGTCTCAACGGCCTGCATTTCTCAATCTGTGGAAGGTCAAAACCCATGGATTGTTGACTTTGGTGCTTCAGACCATATCTCTGGTAATAACTCCTTGTTTTCATCTTTATTACCTCCCAAATTTCCACATCTTGTCACATTAGCCAATAGGTCAAAGGTTTCAGCTCAAGGAGTGGGTTCAATTTCTATTTCTCCCTCCTTAAATTTATCTTCTATTTTGTACATTCCTTCTTGTTCCAATTTACTTTCCTTGAGTCCATTAACTAAGTCCTTAAATTGTTCAGTTACATTTAACTCTGACTCCTTTGTCATTCAGGACCGTGGTACGAGCAGGCAGATTGGCGCAGGACATGAATCACGAGGCCTCTATTACCTGGAATCTAGCTCTTCAGTGTCCTATCTTGCATCCATCTCTCCTAAATTGTTGCATGATCGGTTTGGACATCCTAGTCTTGCCAAATTAAAGATAATGGCTCCTAGTACTCAGAAAATCCAAACTTTAGAATGTGAAGCTTGTCAATTAGGCAAGCATGTTAGGTCTTCTTTTTCAAGTAAAGATAAATCAAGAAATAATTCAGCCTTCTCCACTGTTCATTTAGATATTTGGGGTCCTAGTCGAATTACTTCTTTTGGATTTAAATATTTTGTCACCTTTATTGATGAATATTCTCGGTGCAGTGGCTTTATTTAATGAAAGAAAGATCTGAACTTCTATCCATATTTGTGTCCTTCTTTCATGAAATAAAAAATCAGTTTGGAAAATCAATCAAATGTTTCAGAAGTAATAATGCAAAAGAATATTTTTCTTCTGAACTCTCGTCATTTTTGTCCTCTCAAGGTATATTACATCAGTTCACTTGTCCCCACACTCCTCAACAAAATGGGATAGCCGAAAGAAAGAATCGTCACCTTGTTGAAACCGTTCGCTCTTTAATGATTAATGCAAAAGTTCCATTACATCATTGGGGAGATGCGATTCTTTCTGCCTGTTATCTTATCAATAAGATGCCCTCTTCCTCTCTTGATAATCAAATTCCTCATTTCATCCTATTTCCAGCTGAACCTCTATATCATGTTTCACCTCGTGTATTTGGTTGTACTTGTTTTGTTCATGATATGTCTCCAGGCCTCGATAAATTGTCAGTTAAGTCGATCAAGTATGTTTTCCTAGGATACTCCCGCCTTCAAAAAGGATACAAATGTTATTCTCCTCATAATAAGAAGTATTACATGTCTGCAAATGTTACCTTCTTTGAAGATTCTCCCTTCTACTCATCCTCCACACCTGACTCCATTTCCATCCAAGAGGTCTTGCCCTCTCCCTCTTCGAGTCCAGAGATTATCATTTCTCTAGACATGTCTCATCAACCTGACCACACCAATATTAGTCCAATGCCTATCTTATCTAAAACTGATCATTCTCCCTCGACTCCTCCTCATGGCATAACACCTGAAGCTAACCCCAGCATTCCTGATGACTCTTGTGGCTCATGTCCATCTCCGTCTGCTTCTTGTATAGCGGATCCTAATTCTCCTCCCATGGCCGATGACAACTCATGTTGGCCTGTTGCCCTTCGAAAAGGTATTCGCTCTTCTTGAAACCCTCATCTTATTTACAATTTTTTGAGTTATCATCGTCTGTCTCCATCTTATTGTTCCTTTATAAATTCCTTATCATCCATCACTATTCCCAAAAATGTTTGTGAAGCACTTGATCACTCTGGATGGCGACAAGCCATGATTGATGAAATGCAGACCCTTGATCACAATGGAACATGGGAATTGGTTCATCTTCATCCTGGGAAGAAAGCTGTTGGTTGTAGATGGATCTATGCTATTAAAGTTGGTCCAAATGGTGAAATTAAATGCCTTAAAGCTCGTTTGGTAGTCAAAGGTTACACTCAAATATATGGACTTGATTACGGAGACACTTTCTCCCCGGTGGCCAAGATCACTACTATTCGTCTTCTTCTTGCCATGGCAGCTATTCGCCATTGGCCCCTGTATCAGATGGACGTTAAAAATGCATTCCTACATGGTGAGTTAGATGAGGAAATTTACATGGAGCAACCTCCGGGCTTTGTTGCTCAGGGAGAGTCTGGTCTAGTGTGTAAACTCAGGCGATCTCTCTATGGTCTTAAGCAGTCGCCAAGGGCTTGGTTTGGAAAGTTCAGCAATGTTGTCTAAGATTTCGGAATGAAAAGGAGTGAAACAGATCACTCTGTCTTCTACTATCACAAATCTGTTGGCAAATGTGTTTATTTAGTTGTTTATGTCGATGACATTGTCATTACAGGAAATGATGAAGTCACAATATCTCAACTAAAGCAAGACTTATACAATCACTTTCAAATAAAAGATCTTGGTCATCTGAAATATTTTCTGAAAATAGAAGTAGCTCAATCCAAAGAAGGCATTGTAGTTTCCCAGAGGAAGTATGCCTTGGATCTTCTGAAGGAAACAAAAATGTCTGATTGTAAGTCAGTCAATAGTCCTATAGACCCATACAAGAAATTAGTAGCTGATATGGGTTGGGAAGCTCATATATCTCACTATTACAAGGCCAGATATTTCCTTTGCAGTTGGAGTTGTAAGTCGATTCATGAATTCACCTTGTGTTGATCATTGGAATGGAGTAATGCGTATTCTCAGGTACATAAAAAAGGCTCCAGGCCAGGATCTGTTGTTCGAAGATAAAGGAAATAGCCAAATTGTTGGATACTGCGATGTTGATTGGGCTGAATCCGATACAGATAGACGCTCTACTACTGGGTATTGTGTGTACCTTGTGGTAATCTTATCTCATGGAAGAGTAAGAAACAGAAGACTGTTACTCGATCTAGTGCAGAAGCTGAATATAGATCTATGGCTCTTGCAGCTTGTGAGTTGGTGTGGGTTAAACAACTCATACAAGAATTGAAGTTCTGTGAAATTTCTCCAATGCAACTTTATTGTGATAAATTAGGCAGCTATCCACATTGCTTCCAATCCGGTATTTCATGAAAGGACTAAACACATTGAAATTGATTGTCACTTTGTAAGGGAAAAAGTGTTGTCCAAGGAAATTAGGACCGAATTTGTTGGTACCAATGACCAGCTTGCAGACCTATTAACCAAACCCTTAAAGGGTCCTCGGATTGAATACTTGATTTCCAAGCTTGGAACATATGATTTATATGCTCCAGCTTGAGGGGGAGTGTTAAATTAATGTTAGATGTTGGTTATTAGTTGTTAGTTAATGTATATTATGTTTCATTTATTATTGTATGTCAGAGATTGGTGGTAATTGTATTCACCACTCTGAGTTTCTAGATTGTATTGTATCTCTATTTAATAAGAGATTCTAAGTTGAGTAAAGTTATCTCAAGCTTTTCTATATTCAAGTGTTGGTTTTGTGGGCTTGAGGAATGTAACATGCTTTCTATTCCATGCTCAGCTTAGGGAACAATCATTATCAGGTCTCAGATCATGGAACAAATGAGACTAAACAGCAATACTAATAGTGACAATAATGATAAACTGAACATGCATAAGAACTTAATTAACCACACTATATAAGCTCATTGAAACACAAGTACTCAGACAAACACCAAAAATAATATATTTCTGAAAAAAAAAATGATCTTGGATGGTAAGCTGGGTGCTGTTAATATAAACTTTATAAATTTATAGATAAAAGAAATTAAGGTAAATTCAGGAACATTACTCAAGTTAAGATGCAGTCAGCATGTACTAGAATAGACTCAAGGAAATTGCCATAAGGCACACACAAACGTAATACTTACCCACAGTGGCAATCTCTACCACATACGCTAGTAGATTCAGGGGAAGGAGTACAGGAACAGAATATGCCATCATCTTCAACCCGGGATCTCTTGACCTTCTTAGTGAGATAAATATCTTAAATTTATAAGAACAAATAAAAAAAGAAGATTATCTAAAACTATACGTCATCTAAACAAACTAATTACTTCAGAAGTAGTGAGGAAATTACAAACAACTAAAGATATAGCATATATAAGCTGGGTCAACATATACAAATTCACTCATAAACCAAAGATTATACTGCTCTACATGAGAGATATACTCTTATGATGAACATTTCAGAAAATATATGAAGGATACTGCGTTTTATATAGGTGTATTGCATTGGCTTTGATTTGTGAAACCAATCTGGAAGTTCAAAGTCTACAGGTTCACCAAGCTCCTTTACCAACTTGTTGAACACAGATCCAAAACAATTCTGATCAGGATTCTGTTAAACAAAAAAAGAAAGGAACTCAATCAACAGTCCAAATGCAATTCAAAAGTCAAATTTCTCATTGAGGTAACAATAGCAAAAGATTACAACACATTCTATAAAAAATTGATAAGGAAACCCCATCAAAAATCAAAATAAATTGTTTGATTAAAAGGGCCATCTGAATTTAATAAGACCGAAACTTTAGAGATATAAACAGCAAGAATAACTGAATAACAAATGAAACAGGAGCTGTTTTATAAAACTTCAGTCATAAGTCTCCACAAGAGATCAATGCTACAATTCTCAAAAGAAAAAAAGAAGTGTAACATAGAATAAAGAATGCACCCCAACCCAAGTTCATATAGAGACAAAATAACACAAAGCAATTTCAACATCATACACTAATTTGAATTCAAAAGAAAAGGTATTCTCTTTCACAAATAGTAGACGTTAGAGAGAGATACATATGGCAATTAAAAGTAAAAATTCACATAATTAATTTCTACACATTTGGCCAATCCCAACATTATCACATTGATTGCAATATTTTAAAGAACTGAAGACTAGTCAAACTACAACATCAAACAACCTTTTTCATGGCAGGCATTAAAATCTGAGAGTACTGGATATTCCTATGTGATCAGCCTGTATCTCAGTTTCTCAATAGAAGCTCAAACCATAAATCGGATATTCTGAAAATCAATACCACAAAATCCACATACAAGACTTACTTGATTCCTTCAAAGGCACACTTTGCCTGCAACATGAAGAAAAAATTATCAGCTTTAAGCAAAGTAATCAGAAGCAGAAAAATTTATCCTTATGTTGAAGTTCTGAAATCAATAAATCAAAACTAGCATCATTAATCATATATATACACAAGTAGATTTTCCACACATATATTAGTTAAATGGCAAACAGAAATTAGACAGGATGGGCAGCAGAAAGATGGCTTATAATTATTCGTTTGAGACTGTTACCAAATTTCGGAAATTGAAGAACACTTACCACAAAATAGATGATTCAATAAAAAACAGCGAAATGAAATTTTAAAAACATATCAAACCAATTTATCTGCAAACACAAACATCTAAATTTCTAACAACAAGCCTACATACACTATCCCACCGCAACTTTTTTCAACAGTGATTCATAATGAGTTATTATTTCTATGCCATCTTAATCTGTAAAGGGAACTCTTGGTGCTACAATATATATATAATATAAAATGAACAGTTAATCTCACCAGTCTTAATAACCACTGATTACTGGCACACTTATACAAGGTATAGTTTATATACACTAGCAAGAATCAATATAGTTTCCTAAAATCCGATCAACCAACCTTCAAAACAAACTGTTCTTTGTAAATTGTAAATTCCAATTCCAATTGTAATAAAAAGAAAACCCCCAATTCCCAAGTCTCTGCCTTTTATTTTTAATAATTTCTGTAAACACATGGCCCATATTTGAAGTAATACACTTATTTCCCCCTTCTTCTCACCAATTCACTATCGTTTGACACTTGAAGACTTTTTTCCTTTCAAAATCTTCCCCAATTACATAATCCTTCAACTATTACATTGTAAATCATTTGGCATTTGCACACCACTACTCTTACAAAACCAATTGCTCCCATAAATCCCACAAAAAAAAAAATATATAAATAAACGGGTATTGGTCTCCCTTTCACTTTCCCTTTGTATAGAGGGCTAAGAAAATACAAGAGGTAACACAGTTCAGAAATTTGAACTAAAAGAATCTAAAATGACATGGTACATTCACAAATCACAATTCTTCCCACCTACCCACTCCTTCCTATTCCACTTTTTCCTTTCACCAAAACAATAGAAAACTCCTCAAAGAAAAAAATTAATTGTATAATTACAAAATTCAAACTTGTTGAAATCTTACACTCTCACAAATAACAACTCTACCCTCCCCTTCCTTCTTCTACTTTTCCAATTACCCCAACAAGAGAAAAATCTTCAAAGAAACAAATAAGCTAATTATACAACTGAAAAATTCAAAAGAAAAAAAAAATCTCCCCTTTTTCTTTCGCCGGACTCAAATACACAACACAGAGTGAGAAAACCAGAAAAGAAACAGGAATTATAAATTAAAAGAAAAACGAAACAGCGTTAGTAAAAAAATACAATTTTGACGAAAACCCACGAAAGATTGTAACGAATAATAGCGGGAACAGTGAAGCAAGTTGAAAATCACAAAAGGGTTGGAATGGAATCAATACAAAAGGGATTGTAGAAACAGAACATGTAGAGTGAGAAAGAGGGGCAAAATGGGAATATACACGAGGAAGAAGAGAGAGAACCTGAGATTGAAGAACAGAGTGAGCTTTAGCAACGAAATTGAAATAATGGTGTGAATGCCTGTATATATATGTATATATATGTATAACCAAAACCAACAACAAAAACTGTATAGTGGTTTCGTTCTTTGGTTGAATATCAGTTGATGCTTTCAGGTTCCAACTTCAAATTCAAATCACATCTCAGATTCAGAACTTCCTGCAATAGGGTTGTTTTTAATTTTATATTTAACAGGGCCATGCATTTTGGTGCCCGATTGGAGGTAATATATAATATATACATATATTTTTTAATTTTCAAACAAATAAGTAGTCATTAAAAAATAAATAAAAAAAATTAAAATCAAATATGGACATAAAAAAAAGTGAAATTCTCTCTTTTATATATATAGGTTATAAATTATAGATATATGTTATAGATTATATTTATTTATTTAAAAAAACAAGATGATATTTATTTATTTATTTATTTTATTCAATATTTAATTTAATACTCAAATTTAATGAGAACAACCAGGTAATTAATTCAATAATTATAATTATAATTATAACTAATAGCTAATAATTAATAATTATAACAACCAGGTAAAAAAATGTTAAAAAATAATCATATTTATTTAAGAAAAAAGAAAAACTGAAGTTTTATCTATACCATTATTATATATACTTATATGCTTATACTGATCAATAAAAACACAGTCTTTTACGTGTTTGTGTATTTGTATTTCTATTTTGATATGTTATAATAAAATTAAAATTTTAATTTAATATGTTTTGTAATAACATGATATAACATCAATAATTCACTGTGTCATTTTATGTATAACATGATACAATATATTTTGTTAATTTGTATATTTCTTTATTTATGATTACACGATAAAAATATGTTAAATCATCAACAAATACAATAGATTTGCAATGAATTTGAGAAAATTAGGAAAGAAAAAAATTTGAATAAAATTCAAAATATTGGTTTGCCTATGTATTTGCATTTTTATAAAAAAATATTAATGATCAAAGGTATATGTCTATTAACAAAACTTATATTTGTGAGAGTAGAAGAAGTCATATAATGTTTAGAAGGATAAAATAGTCATAAAATATAGATATCAAAAGACCTATTCCTATTATATATAACTAGCAAAAATACAGGCGTTGCCACACCTGTGTATTCGCATTTCTATTTTAATATCTTTTGTAAAATTTTATATTGTGAAATATAAATTGTTATGTGACATGTTTTGAAATACATTTTGTTAATTTTATATTTTTTTGTTTATGATAACATGATAAAAACATGTCAGATCATCAATGGATATGTCAAATGTGCAATGAATATGAAAAAATGGAAAGAGGAGCGTTGGAATAGAACTCAAAATATTGTTGCACCTGTGTATTTGCATGTTTATTAAAAATATTTATCATGAAATATAAGCATATATTAATAGGGAGAAGTTAATAATAGGTATTTTAAAAAGTAGACATCAAAAGGGGTATTGCCTTTTTAATAGTATAAAAGTATAGATATAGAAGTATAGATATAGTATATAATATAAAATCATATATTATACATTATAGATATAATTGGACAATTACATATGTTGGATATCAATATTTTCAAGTAATATTTTGCTTACAGTTATAAAGTTGGTCTAGTAGTAAAGTATATGTTTGGGAAATAAGAGGTTATGGGTTCAAGTCCCTCTTATGATAAATTAGTTAAAATAGGTGTAAGGGTAGAATAGGTATTTTGAGAAATGGACATCAAAAGCTGGTATTACCTTTATTAATAGTATAGAAGTATAATACATTATAGATATAATTGGACGATTATGTAGGTTGGATATCAACATTTTAAAGTAATTTTTTGTTTAAAGTTATAAGGTTGGTTTAGTGGTAAAGTATATGTTTGGGAAATAAAAGGTTATGGGTTCAAATCCTTCTTATGACAATTTAGTTTATTTTTTTAATTTTAAAATAAGTGTAAGGGTAGAATAGGTATAGATATAGTATAGTATATAATATAATATCATATATTATACATTATAGATATAATTGGACAATTATGTATGTTGGATATCAATATTTTAAAGTAATTTTTTTCTTAAAGTTATAAGGTTGGTCTAGTGGTAAAGTATATCTTTGGAAAATAAAAGGTTATGGATTCAAGTCTCTCTTATGAAAAATTAGTTTATTTTTTTAATTTTAAAATAGGTCTCAGGGTAGAATAGGTATATTGAAAAGTAGACATCAAAAGAGGGTATTCCCTTTATTAATAGTATCGATTATATAATATAATATATTTTTTTGGATTATTAATTATACATATAGATTATAGATAGTAGGGCAACTAACTATCTTGGATATAAATGTTTTAAAGTATCTAGTAGCAAAGTTTACATTTGGCAAGAAAGAGGTTGTCGGTTTGAATCTCTGCTATGACAAAGTAGTTTATTTTTTAATTTTCAAATAGGTATAAGGGTATAATAGGTATTTTGAAAAGTGGACATAATTTCCTTTATTAATAGTATAAATAATATATAATATAATATTATATATTATACATATAGATTATAGATAGTAGGACAATTAAGTATGTTGGATATAAATGTTTTAAAATAATTTTTTTTAAAGTTATAAGGTTGACCTAGTGGGAAAGCATAGATTTGGCGAGAGAGAGAGATTGTGAGCTTGAATCCCACCTATGATAAAGTAGTCAATTTTTTTAATTTTCAAATATATATATATATATATATATAAAAGGGTTATTAATAATATATAAGTATTGATTATAGATAGTAGGACAATTAAGTATGTTGAATATAAAATTATAAAGTAATTTTTTTCTTAAGGTTAAGGTTGATCTACTCGCAAAGTTTACATTTCGCGAGGGAGAGATTGTGGGCTTGAATTCCACTTATTTTGGCCAAGTTTACAAAATAGTCTATTTTTTAATTTCAAATATGTATAAAAGTAGAATAGGTATTTTGAAAAGTGAACATCTAGAGGGAATTCCCTTTATTGATAGTATAGATTAAAGTAATTTTTTTCTTAAGGTTACAAGGTTGATCTAATGGCAAAATTTATATTTTGTGAGAGAGAGATTGTGGGCTCAAATCCCACCTATGTCAAAGTAATCTATTTTTTAATTTTTAAATATGTATAAACATAGAATAGGTATTTTAAAAAATGGATATCAAGAGGGAATTCCCTTTATTGATAGTGTAGATTATATAATATAATATATTATAAAATATGTTTGTAATATATATATATATATATATATATATATATATATATTACAAACATATTTTATATTATATTATTGTTGCTCATCCTAATAGGAGCTGACTACACTGTCAAAGTTTTACAACAACTCTCACACCCTACTCAACCAATTGAGCTATATATAATATAAAATATAAATGATTGATTATACATATAAATTATAGATAGTAGAGAAATCAAGTATGCTGGATGTAAATGCTTTAAAGTAATTTTTTCTTAAGTTTATAAGGTTGATCTAGTGACAAAGTTTACATTTGGTCAGTGAAAGTTTGTGGGTTTGAAGCCCTCGTATCACATAGTAGTTTATTTTTAAATTTTAAAAAGGTATAAAGGTTAGAATAAGTATTTTAAAAATTGGACATCAAAATTGGAATTTCCTTTATTAATAGTGTAACATCCATTCGTTACAGTAATAACCCATAGTAAAAATAGTGAAGAATTTAAAGAAAATAATAAATTTTGTATTTAAATACATGAATTCTTACATAATAAACAAAATATAATCCTTAAATTTGGGTCTCTAGAAAACAAAAACAATTACAAGGACATTATATTTTAAAATTGTTACAAACAAATACTACAAGAAAATTTTGATTAATAACAAACTAGGTCTTCAAGCCTCCTTCAATTTCCAAAACTTCTCCCTGTGGCTCTGAAAACAACATTTTAATGAGATAATAATCTCAGTGAATAAAAAAGTTTTTGAAAGAAATTTGCAAATAGTTTTGTTCTCAATTGGCATGGAATTCAGAAAAACAACCATGATACCTACAATACAAGATATTTTTAAAGACAAAATATAATTTATTTCAAATAATTCCTAATATGAACAATAAACACAAAAATAGAATGGTGTTTTAATTAACACCCTCGCAATGCTCACAATTCACAAAAAAAAATAGTGATACTCATGATCACCCCACTCTACGGTTGTTAGAACTAAGGTTTTCAGCAGATTCTTCAAAAAGGTCTATAAGTTCAAATTTCATACAATGACATCCTATTGTCTTCCCCACGTTATTATAGAGGTATCCAGAATATCTTCTCCATCCCGATGGAGGTATCTAAAACCTCTTCCCCGTATTAAACGGAGGTATCTTATACATCCATTCCAAATGAATGTATATCAAATTTCATCCTCATTCCAAATGGAGACATCTCACTCAATTAGCACAACATAACCAATATAAATTTATACAATTAAAGTGGTATGCTAATACTATTTCATGATTCAAAAACATATATATATATATATATATATATATATATATATATATATATTTCAAAAGTCATACCATGGAGGATTTTAAAAGTTGTTTTACTCACCTCTTGAAGCGAGATTCCACCACTTTAATTTGTTTTTTTCTGCTCCTATGTCCCTCTTTCTCAATCCTAGAATAATCAACTAATCTATGATATCATGAGGGAACTAGTTAACCCTATATTTATAGTAGTAGCTTAGAGTTGATTTTCCCTTCTCTATATTTTTTTATCTTTTATAAAAGATTAGTTTTTACAGACTAAATTCAAAATGGTATCAAATCTTTAATTATTTTGTCTTATTTCTAATTTTAAAGGAAATATTATCTAAATCTTGTGATTCAAAGTGATATCAAATCTTTTATTTATTTTATCTTATTCCTATTTTAAAGGAAACATTATCTTATTCTTGTTATTCAAAAATACTAATATTTTATCTTTTAATATTTTTTTAAGAACATAATCTTCTCTTAACTGAATGATTATTCAAATATTTGTATTTTAAAATTTGAAAATGTTACAAATAGTATAGATCATAGTATAGACAATCTATAAATATGAAATATAATATTATAGATATATTGATTATACATATAGATTATAGAAAGTAGGATAATTACGTATGTTGGATATAAATGTTTTAAAGTGATTTTTTCTCAAGGTTATAAGATTGATCTAGTGAAAAAGTTTAGATTTGTCAAGGAAGAGGTTGTGTGTTTGAATCCTTCATATGACAAAATAGTTTATTTTTTAATTTTCAAATAGGTATAAATGCAAAATAAGTATTTTAAAAAATGTACATCAAGAGAGAAAATTCCCTTGAAGAAGAAGAAGAAGAAGGTATAAAGAATACACTTATATGATATACACATTATTTGATTATCGATGATTTATTGTTCAAGTCGTACTCAATTTGATCTACTTAAAAACATTTCAAATGCAAACTTATGAATGAAAAATATGTAGTTGAGAAGTGAGATCCATTAAAAGTGATTAGTTAAGTTCTTTGTAGAAATTAATCGTCAATAATATTGGTGAATATTCAGCAAAAATTTCATGAATACCAAAAAATTGACTCAAACAATTATTTAAAAAATAGAAGTTAAAATTTATCTTTGAGAATAGTTGAAATTTGTTGGAACTTTGAAATTAAAAAATAATGTAATTATTTATCATAATTATAGATAATTAGTATGCATTGTTAATTAACATGAGAATAATAGAATGAGAAAACAACCTCACCCGTAGAAGCGAACCAGCAGGACTTGCAACATGATGTGATGTTGCTCTCAAATTATTAAGAACATAAAATAAAAGGTTAATATATTAATGAATAACAAATAAATGGTAAACTTTAATATAAAAGATCTTATCTTTCTTTTGATAAAGATAACACTCAAACTATAGTATCCTTTTTAGGTATCCAATTATAAAAATTAAATTATTTTTTAATTATATATTAAATATTGTTGGAAATCCCTCCTTAATTAATACATTCATGCATGGGAAAGAAACAATAGATTTATACAAGGTCTTGGAATTAATTCTTTGACTCTTGAGAAAATGAACCTTCATCTTGAGAAAGATGAAAAGAATTTAATACTCATTATGTCTTCGTGATGGAAGTCTCACCCCTTCACTATAAATTGGGAATTTGAGAGAAGTTTAGATCATCAATCCAATTAGAAAGTTGATAATCAAGAGTGAGAGAGTTTGTAATCCTTTGAGAGAGAGTTTGAGTGATTCTACCACACTTTGTGAGATAGATTTGTTTGTATCCATCCTAAAAGAGTGATGAAGTTGAATGTTATCATCTTGTATTAAGAGAGTATCATTGTAATCCTACTTTGATAGTCGAGATCTTTACTGGCTAGTGCCCATGGTTTTACTTCTCACATTGAGGAAGTTTTTTACGTTAAAATTCTTGTATGTTTGTTCATTTTTTTTTACTTTCTCTTAAGCTATTTTAAGTTAGATAAACGGAGGTTAAATATCACTTCCGCAATCTTTGGTCCGATTTCCAATCAATTTAAATAACAACTAAAAACACAATGATTATCCGCATATCATAAAAAAAAAATTTATAATCAACCAAAAGATACAATAACATTAATACAAGAGAAGTCAAGAGCGCTATCTCAGTTGGTTGAGTAAGGTGTCTGAGTTGTTGTAAACCCTCTGACACGGTCTTCTACTTCTATTAGGAGGATGATCGACAAAAAAAATAAATTAATACAAGATAAAATATACAATGTGTTTTATAAGACATAATATTATTAATATAAAAAATAAAAAAGCACAAGAATTGTCTTTTTATCAATTACACAAAAAGAAGAAAATATATAATGTTTGAAATTTTGTAAAATTGACCCTCAAATTATGTTAAAATAATTTTTTAATCGATAATAATGAAATAATATATTCTTTGGTTTGAATAATAATAAAATAATATTTTCAAATTTTTGTTGAAAACTATTTAATAAAAATAGAGACTTAAAAATTGTTGACAATTATTGTTTTATACTTTTTGGACATATATCCATCTAGATTGGTATAAGAAAATTAAAAAAAATAGAGATAAATATGAAATGTAATAGAAAAAGTCAAGGGAAATGAAAATTGGAATAAAAAAAAAATTAAAGACTTATAAGAAATAAAAATTATTATTAAAAAACTATATATACACATTGTATGTATATATAGGAGTTAGGTGATACTGTTTAAAAAAAATGAATTAGGTGGTATTATATACAAATATACATTATTTTAGATGGACATAAATTGAATAATATGGGTACATTGAATAAAACAATATGATATATCGTTTCTAAATCTGTTAGAAATTATAATACTTATTATTATTTAATATAATAGAATGTATACTTTTTAATAAAATTACGTGTCTATTCTTAAACGATATTCATTTATTTTTTCCAAATACTTATTTATATATATATATATATATATATATATATAAATAAAGAGAGAATTTTATTTACAATTTCTTTCAAAGTCATAAATTTTAGGACCAGACTTGAGCCACACAACCAATTTGCCTCCACTTTAGCCTAATTTTCTTCTGCAGTGTTTAGAAGAATTTGAATTCGCAATATCCAACTAAATCCCACAATCACCACTTTAGTCACATCTTCTTTCTGTCATAAGATCTATCTAATGTTTTATATTGAGCTAAATAGTCTTACAAAATGGTGAAACAAAGAAATATAGGAGCAAGAAAACTAGATGCGAGGGGATGCAGAGGGAGAGGGAATATGTAGGGGGAACTATGTGGCTTGGTGTGATGCATTAGATGAATCCAATGGTAGAGAGATGAGATGATTGTGGTAACTTGGGTTTTGATTGATTGGCGTGAATCTTGATTCGTCTCACTTCTTGATGGTTCTTTCACTTCCAAATGCTCTATATACATAGCCAATGGAACGTTAGGATTACAACTCCTCGCTCTAGACCTTGTGTGACATCATAAATTTTATAATCGATTCATTGTGTGTGTTTTTATAGTTGTTGATAATAACTCAGAATTATTAGAAGATTGAAGCTTCTTATGGTTTATGAGTAAGTCAGACAGAAGCTTCTATTTAGGGTAGAACGCGTCTGGTGAGAGCATCTTGTAGTAGCATTTGATGGAAATCATCTAATGGGAGCGTCTAGCGTGCATCATTTGATGCTCATGTAGACTATCTGGTGTATACTCTTACTAGAGTTTTTTTTTTAACTCCTTAGTAGCTTCTGACATTTATCACATATCTTCTGTATAAGGGTGTGTCGATTAGTTACACTATATGACATGTTGTGAACTCATATATACCTCATTACATTTTTCATTTAATGATGCATTTACCCTCCTTCATTTAAGCTTTCACTTTGTGTTTTCTCTCATTTTTACTCTTGATTTTTTCTTTATCATTCTTGCGTTTGTGATACTTGACCTTCTTGTTGTCTTGTGTGATTTTTTTACACACAAACCTCAACAAGTGGAGGACATTCATACTTGAGGAGAGGTTATGGAGTTCAAGTGTGATGGGAAGTCCCATATTAGGTAAGAATGGACAGATTGAGCACTATATGGGCAGATTGAGGAGGTAGTTTTGATCTTGATATGGACCAAAGAGTTTTAAAAACCCGAAGATTCGAAGGGGGGAGATGTAGCGATTGTTTTGATGGTTAGAATGAAGGAGGGGGGGGGGAATAAGGAGGGAAAAGTCAAGAAGTCCAAGAACAATTGGGGGGCAAAGCAAGAAAGAACGTGATATTACAAGTGTTAGAAGTTGGGCCTTATTTAGAAACAATGTCCAGAGAATATTGATGTTGTAGACACTTCTAAATATTTTGAATCCGTTGGTGTTATGGTAGCGTCTTCTAGTGACTCACTCAAGAGTTGGGTATGAATTCTGGGTGTACTTACCATATGTGTCATGTAAAGGACTTATTCGAGATCCTAGAGCTAAAAGAGATTGGAACGATCCTCCTAGGGAACAATAAGGCTAGCAAGGTGTAGGGCCTAGGGACCATCATACTGAGAATGTTTGATAGTCAAGAGAGGCTGCTACAGGAGGTGAGGTTTATTCTAGAGCTTTAAGTGGAACCTTTTGTCCATAAGTATGTTTGATGTTATGGGTTATTCCACCAAGGTGGAGTGTGATGGGTAATGTCTGTGGTTGGTATGGGGAAGATGAGTGATGGGTTGTGCATTTTGGGGGGGTCTACTATCATTGTGCATATGTCTGTAGCTAGTTAAATGTTGGTAGACAAAGTTAAGTTGTGGCATCTAAGGTTGGGCCACATTAGCAAGAGAGGCTTGGTCGAGCTCGAGAAACAACAACTATGTCGGGGGATAAGTTGCAGAAGCTAGATTTTTGTGACAAATGTGTTTTGGGAAAGTCCCATAGAGTGCAGATTCAGACTGGGAAACACATCCAGCAGACCCTTTGAGTATGCCCATGTTGATCTATGGGCCCATCTCGAACCCAAATTCATGGTGGAGGGTCATACTTTCTGAGCATTGTTGACTATATTTCTAGCAAAGGATTTGGATCTACATTCTAAGGAACAAGGCAAAGATGTTCCAAAAGTTCAAGGGATGGTATACCCAAATGAAGAATTAGTAAGGGACTAAGTTGAAGGTGTTGAGTACAAATAATGGATTGTAGTCTGTTTCAAAGGATTTTAATGACTTCTACAGGAACTAGGGGTAAAGAGTGGTGTAATCGCATAGATCTTCTTCCTTGATGAGGTTTCCTAGTGAAATGAAGTGTGGAAGAGACTAGAAATGGAGGTGATAGACATCACTCTTGAAGGAGATAAGCCTTGATGCTTGCCACAAGGGAGGGACCCTTGATAAAAAAGCTAGAAGGGAGCTCTTCTTGATGCAAGAAGAGCTAAGCCAAAAGGAGAGAAAGTCACTTAGCATAGATGCTCTCAATTTACTAATGATCAACTCTACAAAATAGGAGGAGGGGGAGTTTATTTATGTAGTATATGGGTGGGTTAGGTAAGCTAGACTATGGTTAGGATTAACTAATGGTTTAATAACTCTACGTGAGTCAAATAAACCAAGGTTAATTCCTGCTCAAGTTCATCCCAACTCACACACTTCTCATGCTTCTCCCTTTCCTCATGCATGTAAGCAGGTAAAAGGGGAGGGGGAGGGGGGGACAAGTGAGACCATGTGTTAGTCATGCATTGTAAGTGTTAGAAATGGGTGTGAATCTAAGGAATGGGTTGTAAGATCATCTTCATAGTCACTTTCTTGGACTCAGCGAGGCCATGAGGTAGTAAATAGATCCTTATCCACTATGTTGAGGGCACTCTTGAAAGGCAACCATAAGTCTTGGGATGAATATCTCCCCCACATTGAATTTGCATATAATAGGGTGGTTCATCGAACCACTAAGCACTTCCCTTTTGAGGTCGTATATGGTTTTAATCCTCTCACCCCTTTGGACTTATTGCCACTCCCTAACACCTGACTTTTTCATAAAGAAGGTGAACCTAGGGCTAATTTTATAAAAAAATTACATGAGAGGGTCAAAACCAATATTGAAAACCAATCTAAAGTCTAGCAACAAGGGGAGGAAGAAAGTCATCTTCGAAAAGGATAATTGGGTTTGGCTTCACCTAAGAAAGGATCGCTTTCTTTCTAAGAGGAAGTCCAAAATTAGCCGCCGAGGAGATGGTCTCTCCCAAATCCTTGAGAAGGTAAATAATAATGCATATAAGTTAGACATAGAAGAGGACGACCCTTCAAATTTGAGGACAAATCCTTCCGACGGGGGAAGAGATGATGCAATCCTATCTACCAAGGGCTTTCTCACTATGGCAATGGCTAGGAGGATTGAAAATGACTTGCCTCGAAAAGATTCATCAAGACCCCAACTCATGATGAAGATAGACATGTTAGGCCATAGTCCTTAGTTGTCCTCTTGTAAATTCCCTTTTAGGTCATGTATTTCGGCCATTTATGCTAGTTTCTAGAGTTTAGGGTGTAATTAGCTTAGGAAGGGAGGTGAGGGGAGTAGAGGGCCTAATAACCCAAGTCCCACATTGCCTAGTTTTGAGTGTCTTGCTCCATCTTTTGGGCTATAAATACACCTAGTTTCTCTTGTACAAATTGCACTTGATTGAATGAAGTAAGACTCATTTGAGTTATTATTTTTGAGTTTCATTTTTTAGAAACCTCTCTCATGAAGATTCTCTTCCTTAAAGCTTTTATCAAGGGACTTCTCCCTTATGGCAAGCAACATAAAAGTTTTGACTCATCTTTCTCCTAGAAAGTGGCATCAACCCTTCCCCATTTCTAGCCTCTCCATCCTCTGTTTCTTAGAGGAAGGAAACTTAGTTGAAGAGATCAAAGGAGTGCATCACTCGTTGTTTGCTTTTCTTTTCTCTTAAGAACAATATTTTCTCTCATTTTAATTTGATCCTAACACACCTCTCTAGAACTCAAAGGCTTCAGTACAACTTTCTTATATGATACACAAAGGAAATTTTATTAGTAAAACCATCATGGACAACTTTGGTGTCATACTACCATGGTCTCCCGAAAAGAACATGGTTGGCCTCCAATGGAACTACATCACACAACAATTTTTCTTGGTACTTTCCAATGGAAAAAGACACTTTAGCTCGCTGTTTCACTTGTATTTCTTCTCCTTCACTAAGCCATTGAAGCTTGTATGGCCTAGGATGTGGTTTAGTGTCCAAATTCATTTTTGACACTAATCTTGCACTGACCACATTTGTGCAGCTCCCTCCATCAATAATGACCCATGCCCAAGCACTTGAAACATTTCATTTCTCTAGTTTTCTTAGGGGGTTGTTCAACATGCTTTTGAGGTGTTTTCCCATGGTTAGAAAATGCTGCATTGTTAGAGGAGACACACCTTTTTTCTTGATTCTGTCTTTCCTATTAGAGGGATTAAGGTTGGTAGAACTCCTCCTAGTTGTCCTCTTTCTTTTGATTTGTTATTCTACTTTGATTGACTTGTGTAAAAGATCCTCCATTTCTACAAATTCCTACAACTCCATAACATATATAATATCATGATTTAAACCACTAACAAAGTAAGTCATAATTACCTCTAGATCTTCTTCAATTTTGGCTTGGAGGATTAACACTCCTATTTCCTTATAATACTCTTCAACTCCCTTGTTGCCTTGAGTCAATTTCTGTATCTTAAGTTTCAAGTCTCTATGGAAGCTAGATGGCACATAACGCTTCCTCATGATTCTCTTAGTTTCTTCCCAAGTATCCACCATAGGTTTTTCATTGCTAGATGAGCATAATCTGAAAACTCAACAGCTGCAAGTCTCACCTTTTGCTCCTCATTGTAGTTGTTGCAAGAGAACACATGCTCTATCTTAAGCTCCCACTCCAAGTATGCCTCTGGGTTACTCCTACCATTGAAAAAAGTTATTCCTTCAATTCTTTGTGTTCCAGGTACATTCAACTTGATTCCTTCAATGCTTCCCTCATTCCTATTCGGCCTTCCTCCTCTTCCTTGTTGGGTTCTATTCTCCAATTGGTCCAACCTCTCATGGAACTCATCCTATTGTTGCTTCATCAACATCTCCAAGTGTTGAGTAAGGGCTGTGATTTGGAGCTGAATATCATTGTTTGGTTTCTTTCTGCCATTGACAACAGACAAATCAAAGGTAACAAGAAAATAATATATTTGATGTTTGAGAACCTTACCCATTCAAGTATTTGTACACAATTAGGCTTTTACTCTAGTGAACACTCTCCTTTTCCCCTTCTATATTCCTCCTTGAATTCTTATCAAGCCAAGAAGAGAAAACACAAAGAATACCCATCAATCTGTGTGCAGCCAAGAATTACAAGAAAAGCTACCAAAATGATTTAAATGATGTACAAAAAGAAAGAAAAAACACTAGGACAACAAAGTCAGAATTGGACATAAAAAAGAAAAGAAAAAGGAATTTTTATGGATTGAAATCAAACACATAAGAAGGGCAGAAACTCAAAATTTGGATGCAACAAAGGAAAGGAATGTGATTTGAAATCAAACAAACAAGGTGCAAAAAAAAAGAAGTTTCAGAGTTGAAAATTGTAGCAATTCTTCCTTTAATCGATCACAATTACCTTAAGAATGAGATTAAAAGTTTCTAATAGCATAAATCATTCAGCTAATATAATTTTAATTCATTTCACATGCTTTCTATCACTTTTTTTTATTTATTTTGTTCTATCTATTTTTTTCTAGACTTTCAGAATTATATTTTTTTTTTCATTTTCAGAATTCACAAAGGCCTAAATTTTGCAATGGTTAAGTCAAAGAAAACAAATAAGTTAATATCGATGTGTTATAAGAATTAAGAAAAGATATTACCACAATGCAATTAAGGAATTAAGCAACAAAATTAAACAAGAAAATTAAGGAATTAAGCGCACAAAACACATAATTGAAACAAAAATAAAATAAAGAAAAAACAAAGCAATAATAAAACAAAAAGCAGCGAGACCAATTGAACCGAATAAGGTGCAAATTGGATGAAAACTCAAAGCAAAATTGTATTTCCAGATTAGTTCAGTTTTAGGTGTGAGAATTAAGAAAGAAGCGGACAAATTTGGTGAAAGGCATCACACTCCCAAGAATTGAAGACAAGCCCAAAACAAAGGGGTGGTTAACCTTTGATAAGTCTTTAATTCTTGGATTACTAAGGACCTAGGAGAAAACTCTCACCGAACTTGGCATATTGCAAATAGAAGTTTGACTATATTCCCCAAGAGTCATGCACTGCCTATAAAAAAGGTTATTCCAATCCAGTGAAAGTTACAAAGAAACTTTCCTAATTAAATCAAATTATTACACTTAAAACTAGAAATGCAACTGCCCAAATTAAATAACACTCAGCCCACTAATTGTAATTAAGGGTTGCACTAATAATGCTAATTAAACTTAGCTAAAATAAAAAGGCTTTATTTGGATAATATCCAACCATTATGCAACAAGTCTGACGACTTATATTCTTGGGTTTTAATTATGATGTGCCTTCCTTTTAAACCATGAGGTAATTAATCAACTTCAGCTTGAATTGTTCAAGGCTTGGTTCTATTTTAATAAAGGATGCCAACACTTGTTGCAAAGCTTCCTTGGCTCTCCTCGCCCTTGCCCTTGTCATAGGTTCTCTAAGTCCTTCAAGTGCTTCAAGATCCTTGCTCTTGGTCATGTCCTCATCATATTCAACCAGAATTTGCCAACCATAGGATTCTGCATAGCAAGAAGGACGTAGACCCTAGCATATCTTTTGTGGGTCATGTTTAGAGTTGTTAAATTGACTTTCACAGGAGTCCCAATGGCAAAGGCAATAGTCATGAGGATACTCTCATCGTAGAACATCATACCTAGTTCAAGAAAGTGAATCCACACTAAGGTTTTTTCATCAGTAGCCTCAACAACGAAAAAATCAATGGACCAGTAACAGACAGTAAGGTAGTGATGAAAAATCATCCATAGGCTGCCATTGACATTTTCTCGCGGTCCCCTTGAAGGTCAAACATGAAAAAATAGTAGCCATGGCCTACATCGATCAGTTCAAAACCTTTTGCTAATTTTCGAAGTAAGCATAGTCGTTCTCTCATGGTGAGGAAGTTGATTGGTTTACCAAGGAGTTAAATTATCAAACACTCCTCCGATGGTTGGCACAGTTCATTGAACATGCCATGACAATTGTAAATTTCGGCAAGAGTTTGTTGCCATTCTCATACTCAATTTGCATATCACCTTCTTGAAGTAGATTGCGTAATTACTTTTCAAGCATCGAAGTTCCTAGCAATTTCTATTTGAAAGAGGAGGCCAAGGGCCATTCTCTAAGCTAGGGCCATCGCCACTATTGAGGTGCACATCTGGGGCTCAGCAGGGTTTCCTTAGGCACCATGCATTATGTCGTCTCACTTAATTTTAATATATGAGATTTAGTCACATTTAAGACTCCTTACCCCCTCTTTAAGAGTGTATTTTGTGGAATTCAAACTCAAGTCCTCCCCCACAACTTATCGTGTGTTACCAACTATAAACATCCATGCTTTTAAAAATAAATAAATTTAATTAAATATATTTCATTTTATTATTTAATTTGTAATTTTTAATTGGATAAAATAAAGTATCATCAATAATTGTTCCTAAAACACCAAAACAAGAAATATATTTTGATTTAAAGAGGGACATTGTATAGTTATTAAAAAATTGAGTTAACCTCGTTACCACTACTACAAAAAGAAAGTGCAACATGGTATTTGAGGGATAATAGAAGTTAACAAAATCTGAAATTATTTCATCGGTTTCTGCAATAACCGATGTTGTATTAAACACATTGATCAAATTTAACCAATTTAAACCATGATTAACATCTAGTTTTGGTAGACCCCGGTTCAGCTGTTCGATGGAGGACAACAAATATAATTTTTTATTTTAATTTACATAGTTAGACAATAATAGATAAAAACATAATAATCAAAATATATTTTTAAGATATGAAATATTCTACAAGTAAACACACGTATTATATCAATACTTTTTTTTAAATAATCGGGCTTTATGGTATTTACTTAATTGAAATTAAGTTGACAACTTATATTAAGATGATTTCGTCTAAACTTTTGAAAATTAAATCAAAACTACTTACAGTGCAAGTAGTTAAGTAAAGTAATCTTTAAAATTTAGAATCTCAATATGCCGGACCAGACCTACCTTTGGACCAGACTTTCTCACATGACTAGGCCATCTTAACATGCCTAGGTATCCCAATTCGAGTAGGGCCTATCATCTCTAAAATTAAAGGTCCAGACTATCCTTTTCAAGTAAATCTAAATCCTTGATACATGTTTGAGGATTTAGAATTGTCAAAGATGCAAGCAATGTTGTATTGCAACTACTGTTCTCTATTACTTTACTCTTAACCTCCAAGAATACTATGGATTTAGATACATTCTGCAGACAAGGAAAAAGATTCATCCAAACAGGCACTTTACCAATTTGTGCTTGTACACACAATATGAAGGATTATTTAAGATAATTAACACAAATACTTTTATTTACTGGTACACACAATTTTTGCTGGTACACACAATATATGAAGGATTATTTAAGATAATTAACACAAATACTTTTATTTGATTCCACAAAAAATTATAAATTGCTAATGATAATAAATTGATGTAAAGTGGAATTGGTTAATACTTAGGAAGATGTTCATGCAATAACCTGGTTGTGTTCAAGTCCAAGAGCATGATTAAAAGACCAATCCTCCATGTATGACGTGGTAGAATGTGATTGGGCCATTTTGTCTCGGCTGGATTCATCCCAATCTTAACACACCAATAAACAATGAGAGTGTTAGCAAGACATTCCTTTTAACATAGTGTATTATTTGTTGAAATTAATTGAAAGTTAGAAAATTAGCAAAAATAGTTATTTAATGATAAATGGTACCCATATTATTTTTTGTTTTAAAAAAAAATTCAATTAATAATATAAAATATGTTCAAAAGAATATATTAAAAAAAAAATGTGTTAGTATTTCCAATAAATAATTTCAGTCACTCTCACTCATTTTCTCTCTCTCCCTGTGTTTTACTCTCGGCAGAATTTCTCAAATTTCTCCTCTACCCTATATCTCCTCTGCTACTGAAACTCGCACATTCACCCTGCAATGTACGAGCTTTCGTATGAATGTAATTTTGGTATTTGATTTTGGCGTTTGACTGTTTCAGCACTTGAATTGGAAATGCGAATTTGTGATACGAATATCTAAATTCGTGGACTGGCGGTGTTTTGCTTCTCAAAAAGTTAATTATCATTATTTTTTACTAGATGAAAGGTGAAGGAGGACTGTGTCTCTTAAAAGTGTTTTTAAAATTAAAAAGAAAAAAAAAGTTAAAAACTGAGTTTAACATTGCTGATTATATAAAAGAGTTTTACAAGTTTTACATTATCATTCAACCATAATTACCGTATACAAAAAAATTGTGATTAAATATAGTGTACAACATTTTACATTTATGCATAAGTTTTTTTCTTTAAAATAAAATTCTTTATAGTTATATATTGAAAATAAGTATTCACAAATCCAAATTGATCTATGAATTCATAAATATAAATAAATTCAATTATATTTGTAAGCTGATCCAAACGTAATTGGATCAAATATGATCTAATTTTAATTAAATCCAACCATAGATGGATATCAATTTGAACTTTAAATCATATGAATTAACTCATATTACATATTTGAACTTTAAAAATTCATAGACCTGTTCAATTTAAAATTTAATATTATATATATATATTTAAAAGAACGTAAAGAAAAATTTGACAATACAATTTAAAGTTTAAATATTATTTGTAAATTGAAGATAAGTTAGAAATGAAATGCATTAAGCATAGCGATGATCGAGATTACAAATTATTAAATTTTATTGTTTTTAACTTTTTAGGGTTTACATTTTATCATTTATGAATTACTTTTATATGTATTTTTACTTTTATGTTATTTTAAAAAAACAATAAATGTTTTAATATTTTGTTTACTATTTTATTTCTTATATTTTATAAAAAAATAAAATATATCTAAAAAATTCATTTTAATTCGTGGATCTGATCCGATTAGTTCTTAATCAGATTGCCAAATAGCAATTGCTTTTAATACCCCCTATCTTTTATTCGCACCCCCCAGGCTTTACAATTTTTTTCAAAACCCAAAAATACCCTCTCCTTTTCTTACCCTACTTGCGTAATGAAGTACATTCTAGACAACATGATCCAGAAGGAAAATGGGATCAGCTAGTATATTCCGGACCACATGATCTGGAAGGCAAATGAGATTCAGCAAGTATGTTCCAGACAACATGATTCGGAATATATTATGTCCATTCCGGATCAACTGATCTAGAATGTATTATGTCACATTTCGGATCAGTTGATAAAGAATGTATTATGTACATTCTGGATCAGTTGATCCGGAAGTAGATCAAATGCATATTCCATACTAGGTGGTCTGGGGTAAATATTGTTAGTTCCAGATCAACTGATCCAGAATACTGTAACACTCAACGTAGTACGAATAAAAACGCAAACAAACCCTCAATCATAAATCCCAAAACCCTAAACTTTAAATCAAGAAAATCATACTTGAATAAAATTATGTTTTCCTTTTCAAATAGCGCTTAAATCAACAAATAATACCCTAAAGACTTATAAGAATGATTAGGGATTTACAATAGGGGAGAATGTGAGAATTTGTGTTTGGCACACAAGAGTAGCAAGAAAAAACACAACAAGACAAGAAAATAAAAAAATAAATTCAAAAAATTTAAATCAAATCATAATAAGGGTATATTAGGAATTTATAAAAAATATAAACTTTGGAGGGTGCAAATAGCAAATGGGGGGTATTAAAAGAAAATACCTTGCCAAATTTATGTTTGTTGATCCAATTCAATTAAATTTGATTGAATCGAATTTTATAGCACTCCAAATCTAATCTAATACAAACTGTAAACAACCTAGTTGAATGTTTAGGAGAGATATAATAAAAATAAAAGAAAAAAGTTCATACAATAGTGATATAAAAAAGTTTTAGGATTTCATACTTTGATAAAAATCCTTTATTTATATATATAAATTTAAATAAATAAATAAATAACTTTTAAAGTATTGATAGATAAAATCATTTTACTCAATAAGAAAATAGTTGTGAATTGCGATTAAATTAGCTGTACGAAATATTAAATTCTAAAAATAAAATAAAAAATAATTTAAAAATAAAAAAAAGTTTAATTGGTATACACTGTTAGTGTAAAAGATTTTTACACTGACTTTTCATTTATGTGACTTTTAAAGTAGCAATGAGGAAAGTCAACACATTTACCATGAATAAAGGATTGTGATTGAATGTCGGTGTAAAAATCTTTACAATGATAATATATACCAATTAAACTCATAAAAAAATGTGTACACAAAAAAATATTATCTTTATTAATAGTAATCGATGAAGTAGTTACATTACACAGCCCATTTTACATTGAACACATGTTGAGCTAGCTAGCTTCCTTCATGCATCAGCAAACAAAAGTTTAAGAGCTCCATAACCATTGCGCAAGACCAAACGATTTCCATTCTCATCCCTCGCCACATCAACGTTAGAACAAAGGCCACTTTGGGGACAAAACACAAGCTTATACCCACTAAAATCAAACACCTGAATGTTAAAAGTTCTAGGTATGATCTGCTTTCCAGGGTGGTCAGCAGGCCCACCAATCCCCACCCATTTCTGAGGGAAATCATCAGCAATGACCACCCAATTGGAAGATGAGCCACAAGGACGCTTGCTTAGGAATGCAATGTTCAAGGGTGTGCCTGTGAGGATCACAGGGCTTGCTACTCCTGTTGGGGTGAACTGCAGTGGTGCTCCAGGGTTAGACTCTTGAAAGTAGGGGTTTTTGACTAGTTTTTCAAAAAATCTGAACCGAACCGAATTGTTTAAAATATAACTATTTTATAAAACTGTTTTAGGAATCTGGTTCGGAACCGAATTGTTTTTATAAAAGTGGTTCTGAACTGGTTCCGAACTAATTTTGAATTGGTTTTTTTTTGTCAATTCTTTTTTTACAATGTTCTGGACATGATCACAATAGTGTGGACAACTGAAGGGAATGTTTTTCTAGTAAGCATGTTTCTCACATGATTTTGGAAAGTTTAACAGAGTGGGATACGATTTTTTTTATATAAACTAGTAAACTAAACTATTTATAAAACTAGTTCGGTTCGGTTCGGTTTAAAACCAATTCGATTCGAACTAGTTTTTTTGTACACCCCTACTTGAGAGTCTTCTAGAACAAATTGGGCACTTTAATTGGCTAGATACACTTAGGGTTATTCCTCCAAATACTGAAAGGTATGGCTTTATGTGGTATCTCCCAACAGGAGAGATTGGCTTTCCTTGTTTGTTTAGGACTTTCCCTGAGAAGGCTACTGGCAAGACTAAAGATAAAGAGATCAAGCTTAGTAATACAGCTGCTCTCTTCATGGTTAATGTTTGTGCCTTTTCCTACCTCATCAATCTACCTTAGGAGAAATTATTATATGATCCTGTATAAGGTATTAATTGGTTTAGGTTAATCCGATGAAACCAACAATCTAAACTAAATAATTAAGTCTGAATTCAAACCAAACTGAATAGAACTGACCATGTTTGGTTTGGTTTGTGATTTTAACACTTCAAAAATGCTGATCCAACTCATACCAAACTAAAAGTATATATATTATTATATATTTTTCTTATATTGAGTTCTTTAAATATATACAATTTATTGTGGGTATTGTATTGTGTTGCTTTAGTTTAATTTGACTAATTGGATATATATGAAATACTTGATATTTTTTATAAAATTATGAATTTAATAGATTAATGAATTTGACTAGTTTGAGATATAAAATTATTTTTTATAATGAAAATAAATTTAATTTTTTAATTTTTTTATCCATTTTTTCCAAATCCGAATTGAATCAACCCAATTATCATTGGTTTGGGTCGAAAAAAAAATTTTAACAATTCAAATCAATTAAAATTAATTGGTTCTGTTTTTTTCCTAAAACTAAATCAACCCAAACTGTAAACGCCCGTAATATCATAGTACACCACATCATGGATCCATGGTCTCTATAAATAACTATACAATAATTAATTATTTAATTAACATAATCTTGTATATTTAATTGGAGATGGAAATTGTTTGTGCTCAATTTGTCTTATTTCCTTTCCCCATCAAGAAACGTCTTCCGTTGATTATTACTTGGAATCATGCATCATGTGTAAGCTTTCATTTGGATATATATATATGAAATCATTATTGTTTTATTTAATTTACATTTAATGTTATTAATTCATATTAAATTATTCATGTATATTCACCTAATGTTATTTATTTATACAAATTTTTATTAATAATGTTATGATTAAAGCTATTGGTCAAATAAAGTAATTAGCTTTTTTAAATATTTGTCATTAATTATTAGTTAGGAAGATTATAAATATTTTTAATCTAATAAAAATACTAATGTTATAAATAAAGTTAGTAGTTTTCATGTAACTGCCTAAATATGCATGCAAGTTTAATATTAATTAGTCAACAAGATTAAACATATTTTTAATTTTTAAAAAATATTAACGTTATAATTAAAATTATTAGTTAAATTTTTCATTTAATTACCTCTTTTTAAATGTGTATATTTATTGGTCAAAACGATTAGACGTTTTTAACGTTTTAAAATTATGTTAAATAAGTAATGATGGTTTTAACTTTTACATTTTAACATAATTTTATGTTAAAAAATGAATATTGATTTTTTTAAAATAATTAAAATGTAATATAAGAAATAATTTAACACATTAACGTAAATTAAATAAATAAATAAATAAAATATTTTTTTATAAATCAAATATTAGTATGATTAATAATGTTAATTTCTATTAGTGGTAAAGATTGAACCTGTGAATTTTTATTACCACATTTTTTTAAACATAGAATTACCTTATTTCTCCTAACATAAATAAATAAAATACCTATTTAGTTTACTATATTAATAAGTATAAGATAAGGTCTGCCTTTATTAACTTTTCTTATCTAAAATATAGTTGAAAAAGATTAATTAAAATAATTATATTATTCTCTAAAGAAATTATTCATTCTAAAATTAATATATATAGAAGTTGTCGATGTTGGGTCTAGAAGTGACAAGAAAAACATAATTTAAAAATCATGTTACCTATTAAAAAAAACATTGAAGAAATCTTTTAAAAGAGTGGTATTTAAAATTAGATTTGAAGTTTGTGAATCGATTACCTAAAGGAAAGATATCATATGTTTGTATGGTTACGTGCAAAATTAGATAGTTTTACAAGTATTTATTTTACCTCTAAGACATACAAATTAATTTTGGATGTTTTGTTTAAGTTTTAATGTTTTTAATATGAAGAATTTTATTATTAAGAAGAAAATTGTTTAAAAAATATTGATTGTTATTTTTTATCTTTTTAATTAATTTTATTTTTATCTTGTTGGGTTTGCCATGTGTAGACTCCTACTCCTACATAGTTGTTTTAAGAAAATATTTGTGAATTGCTGTTTTTTAATTTTTAATATTTTAAATTTATTAAATTTAAAATTTTTGAACAATTATAACTCATATGTTCTAAAATAAGAAATTGAGAAGGTATACACCCAAGCCAATTCATCCTATCATTTTTATCTTGCTGGTCATTTTATTTTTTAGAAATATATTTTTTATTAACATTTTTATTTTTATAGATTAGATTTTAAGATAACAAACTGTTACAATTTGTGCTTTAAATCTTGAGATTAAAAAGATGACATATCTAATTAATCATTTGTCTCTATTAGAAAAAAACTATTATATTATTATTATTATTATTATTATTATTATGTTTTAATTTAGAGAAAGGCTTTTAGAACAACAATTTGTTACAACTTGTTTCTTAGGTCATCCTATCCCATTAATTGATTTTCTCTTTTAATATCTATTAAATTATAAATATTTACTCACGGAATATTATTTTTATTTAATTATTATAACTACTAGCTTTATTTTTTTATTAACTTATTTTATTTATTGACTGGACATTAATCAAAAGAAAAAGGACATAAATCTAATAATATGAAATCTTAGTTGAATTAAATTATATTTTTACTAATTTTTTTATACTGACTAATGTATATTCTTGTTTCAACATTAACAAACATATGGTACTAGGAAAAACATGTTGGACCCTAATTCTCAAAACTTTTTTTAATGACGTGGGTGATGGATTTTGGTTCACATCACTTACACTCAAAATTCCAAATAAATAGAATAAAATATATCAAGTAAAATAAACGTAAAAAATTTAATAATAATTTGAAAAGACAAATGCCCAGTAGCAAAAACTTAGAAAGCAATTAACTACTAACAAAATGCAAACTAACAAAGAATACATGACATTAACCTGTATAGCAATTGGCTAATAAACTAACTAAACTGAAAAACGGATAAATAAAATAGAAAAAAAAAATGCTTACCTAAATAACACCAAGAACACTTGACGTGAAGAACAAGTATATTCCGATGTCATTTCTATGTATGTGTGTCATCAAAAAGATCAAGGAGCATAAAAGACATTCACTCTTTATTTGTATATAACAAGTAGTTTGAAGAGAAAATAGCGATTATGAATGAGAACATGCAAGGTGATATTGTATACCTCGCATAACCGTTTTGGACATTTTCAAGTTACCGAGCAAAAACTAAAAAATATTTTTATTGTTATGGGATATTAGTTAAATTTAATTAGAAAAATTAAAAAATAAGATTTGAAAGAGAAATTAACAGAAAGGAAGAGAAGAGGAGAAGCTCAATAAATTGATGACAAGAGAAGATGAGAAGTTTGAATGAATTATAGTGTGAGAGAGAGAGAAAGAAGATCAAAATTAATTTTCTATTTTTTTCAAAAGAAAAAGTGAGACCCTCAGAATGGCTTCTTGAAATTATTCTCATGTTGTTTCTCTTATTGAAAAACCTCTGATATTTGGATATATTTAAGGAGAAAGCATGTGGAAATTATTAATAGTGTATGTATAGATAATTGAGAATGAAAGGGATAAGTGTCTCTAGAAAGAGAAGAAAATAAGTCTCAATGAAAAAGATCATGGGAAGATGATGAGGGAGTTTATTGTTGTGATTGGTGTGGTGTTGTACAAGAGGAAGTGAATGGATATGGAAGAAGCTCTCTCTTCATCCATGGGTTGTTGATAATGTTGTTGAGTTTATGTGACACCCTTCTACAACCAAAAGCTTGGTGTAATCCTCAAAAGGCATGATGCTCCTTGAGAAATACTCTCCCTTGATCTTGCTCATAAAGGTCCAAGAGGCAGAAACAAAGGTGGAAGACTAGAAAATAGAGGAGAAGAATTGGTGCCACTCTTGTTGAAGGAGATAAGCTGATGGAGGAAGGAGGCTAGCCACAAGGGAAAGAACCCTTGGTAATAGCATGGAGGACCTTCACTAAGGAGAGAACAATGAACACTCTCTAAGAAGAAGAACTTTCAAATTTAGAGAAGGTAATTTCATTAAAAAATGAGTGTTCAAATGATTGACACACAACCTCCACTTGCACTTATCCTAAGAGAGAAGTTTCTTTAATAAAATCCTCCTTAGAACTTAAGGAGTAATCTTCCTAAAGATCTTCTTCTCTCTCCCTTTTGACCAAGTTTTGAACTTGAGAATTTTGTGCGAACCTTAAAGATGTAGGGTCAAGTTCAAAACTTGGTGAAGTGTCAAGTAGGACTTCACATTCACCTTTCTTCAAAAAGTCCTTTTCCAAGCATTGGACTTGAGATACTTGTTTCTCAAAAGGTAATGATACAAGTCCAACTCTTGTTAAAGTGCTTGATGAATAATCATTTTCAAGGTGACTTTGAGATCGTAAGTTGATACTTAAAAGATTTTGGCACAATCCCAAATTCAACTTGTGATTTTAAGAATTGGTTAGAAGGTTGACCTAGGCTAGAATTCAATTTTAAATCTTGACTAAGGTAGATTCTCACCAATCTCATTTTCGAAAATTTTATTTTTAAAGTTTTCAAGGGTGGGTGTGTGTCCTCTTTCTCTTTTCTCCCACTCTCTCTTTTTCTCTCATTCTCTCAATATTCCTCTCTTTCTTTTTCTTCCTTCTTCCATCTCTCCTCTCTTTCTCTCTTTTCTCTTTCTCTCCTCTCCTCTATCTTTCTCTAATAATCTTTTCTTTCTTTTTCTTCTCTTTCCTGTTTTTCTTCCCTCTCTTTTCTCTATTTTTTTTCTCTATCTCTCCTTTCTTTTCCCTCTCTTTCTTGCTTTTCTCTTCTCTCTTTTTCCCTTTATTTTCTTTCTTTTTCTTTCCTCTCTTCTTTTTCTACTCTCTCTCTCTTACTCTCTTTTCTCTCTCTCTTTTTTCTTCACTTGCTCTTTTCTTGCATTCATCTCACCCCTTTTGTTTTGGTTTCTCTACTAAAGTGTGTGAGTCTTTGGAACTCAATACCACCTAGATAAAATGCAAGAGTTAACCTAAATAGACCTATAAGTGCAAAATCCTTTGGAACTCTAAGCACTTACTAAAAAATGTATGAAACAAGCTAAGGCAAAGCTAAATCAAAAACTTAAAAGAGAAAGGAACTAAACGAGCTCCTATGGTATGAAGAAGTGTACCAATCCTTCTTCACACCTAAAACGAGAAAACTGATCTATTAAACACAAAAGGAAGTGACCCTTAGGGGCATCCAACACTTCCTAAAAAGATTAAGAGGCCATATTACAAGGAATTAAACAAATGAAAAAAAAAACTAAAGAAGATCTTCAAGTCTCCTCACAAGTGTTTCACTCTTGTGTCCTTGCTCTTGCTTTTGTTAAAGTGATTCTGACTATTTCAACCCTTCCTTAAGAGGCTACCCTTTTGGAAGGCTTCCTTACACAAGGATTTCCTACACAAAAGTGGCACAACCAAGGCAAAAGTCCAAAAGAAGATAGGACAAGCAATAATAAAGCAAGAAAAGCACAATTTGAATGACATACTATCCAAGTGGAAAGAGGGATAAAGACATGACTTAAAGATGTAGAAGAAGAAAAATTAAATTAAGGCTAAGAAAAAGGCTAAGCACACAAAGAGAATTTCCTAGAAAGGTTCTACATAAGAATAAGGACTAAATTGCAAAATGACTCATATAATTTTCAAAAATTGCACCAATACAAATATGAATGGCCGAATGCTTTAGGTAATGTTTCCAAGAAATTATAAGCAATTTTCAGTCCTCTTTTGCAATTAAAAGAATTTTGTATTAGGTACACCAATTTTTTTTACTCAAGTATTTTTTACTTCTTTTGTTTTAACCCTTTTTGTTCTTTCTTTCAAATATTCTTTTGGCTTCCTTCTTTTTTTTTAAAAAAATTTTTTTAGATGCACCTAATATAGTTTTGAGTTGCAAATTTTTTAGGAACAAGAACATGCTAAACGCTTGATACAAAGTAATAAGCAAGGCCACACAATTTCAAGACAAAAGTGCAACTAATGAAAATTTTAGCAACTCTAAAATGCACTAAAAATAGAATTGGTTCAAGAAATGGATCTAGAGTGTAAGGTTGTGTTTAGATCTTGAAAGGCACGCCCAAACTCCTACAATTTCTCAGCCAAAATACACTTCAAATTAGCACATAAAGAGCTACTAAAACCACAACACAAGGTACTAAAATATGAAGAAGAAATTGAGCTATAATTTCTTTTGAGAATTTTATTTAGGAAACATGCTTGATCTAAAAGCATGTGTGAATTCTTAAAAGACTTAGACAAGAGAGAAAACCTCTCTTGGAAGCTCAATTTCAAGAAGCTTACACAACACCTTTTTTCAAGACTCAAAACAACACAAAAATTAGGTAAAACCTAAGGAAATTAATATGACAATATTAAGGACTAAACATGACATTCCAATGACATAACAATAAGATTAAAACTGAAAAATAAACTCTTAAAAACATAGCACAAAATAGAGCAAAGGAGGCGCAAGATTCTTGATGCAAAAGCTAGCCAAGAATGTGACCACAACACTGTAGTTTTTGCCATAGCAGTGTGGATTTATTTCACAAATCCTCTTAGGCTCTAAACTCAAGCAAACAAAGACCAAAGCTAGCACAATTGGACATCTCAAAGCACTAAAAAAATTATTTGAAATAATAGAAAACAACAACAAGCAAAAACACAACTAGGAAATGCCAAAATGAATTCCAAAACACCTGGCCACAACGTTGTGGTTTTTGCCACAAAGGTGTGATTTTATGGTAAGGCGCTTCTTAAGATTTCAATTAAGCATGAAACAACACCAAACAAAAGAAAGAGTATAGGAAATGGAAATTAGATCTAAAAATAAGCATATGATTCAATGGAATGAACAAGAAAGTTGAATAAAAAAATTTTGAAGCAACATCACATAAAAAATGCGCATATAATTTTTTTGAATTTTAGAAGCAAAATTTGATAACACAACTCCAAGACGAAAATTTCTTCAAGACAAGTAAGAAATATTAACAAACAACACAGAAGGATCAAAAGAAAATAGAATTTGAGATGAAGAGAAGAAGATGATCAACATGAACAACCCGAAAAATTAAAAACTAAAGGATAGTGGAAGAACCTTAATCAAAGTCTAAGCTCTAATACCACTTGGTGCGATCCTTAAAAGGAATGATGCTATTTGAGAAGTGCTCTCCATTTGATCTTGCTCATAGAGGTTCTAAGAGGTAGAAACGGAGGTGGAAGACTAGCAAATGGAGGAGAAGAATTGGCATCACTCTTGTTGAAGGAGATAAGCCAATAGAGGAAGGAAGCTAGCCATAAGGGAAGGAACCATTGATAATAGCATGAAGGACTCTCACTAAGAAGAGAACAATGAACACTTTCTAAGAAGAAGAACTCTCAAATTTAGAGAAGGTAATTTCATTAAAAAATGAGTGTTAAAAATGGTGAACATTAAAAAAGAGGAGGAAAGCTCTATTTATAGAGCAAGCATGAAACATGGGCCTAAAATACTAATGGTGAACATCCAAATGCTAATTAAGGGGGTTAGTTGACTTAATTTAGTGTTAAGTTAGCATGTGCTCAATTAACACTAAGTTAATTCAACTAAGATCCAAACATGGCCCTAAAAAATATGAATTTATGTTCCCTCTAGTTTGAATTTGAATTTTGGAGGGAAATGACATGGCACCTCCAAAATTCAAATTCAAATAAACCATTTAGGGGTGAAAAAGCACATTTGGAGTGAAACAAGGAGACAAGGGGGCCCATATGTCTCCTACATGCTTCATGTGTTGGTTAGAAGGGTGTGAAGAGGAATTAGGGGTGTAGAAATTAAATTCCACACGTGATGACTCCACCTTCTCCATGGTGTCACCAACTCTTCTCCAAGATGAGATGTTGAAATGGATCTTCTTCAAGGGCTAAAATAGGAGTGAAAATGGGGCTTATGAAGGGTGAAAGTGTTTCATAAAAAATGGAGACAAAAGAATGGTGTTTTGGGTAGTGGTGGTTGGATGGTGTCTCTTTGGCTAGCTCACTTCACTTGGAGAGGGTGAAGGCCAATCCTAGGGAGACCCAAGCTCCTTATAAGGTAGAGAGGAGAGGAAGGGGGCCAAGAGATCCCTAAATGACTAAGGAAGAGGAATGATGAGGAAAACTTTCTCAAATATCCAATATATCCAAAGTGACTAAATGTAGTCTAACCTAGGGTATTTAAAGAGAGGGTGGGAGGCCTCTAGGCTATTTGCACGAAATTTTGAGAGCTAAATGCCTCTCAAATGAACCTAAATGGACCTCAAATGAAATGTAGGTCCCTCCCCCCTAAATGACTAAAATACCTTTGTGTCTAGAAAATGAAAGAAATGGACTTTTGACCTCACAGGTCAAGGTTTAAGTCCCAAAATAAATCCTAAACTAATTTGCCCCATAATACAAAGGCTAAATAAAAATACACAATGAAATCCTAAGTGATTAAGGTTCCCCAAAAAACAAAGGAAAAATAAGGAAAACAAGCAAAACACTAGGTAGATGCACCAAAGTCCGCACATGTGATCATCAATGCTCTTGGTGTGTATGATCTTCCTTTTCTTCTATTCTTCTTGCCATGAACCTTGTGATGGGTCCTATTTGATGCCCCAAGGATGGTCCTCCATCAACACGTCCAAATCCTCATGGACCAAGCCAACCACATTCCACATGGATACTAATTACACCTCCTAAAGAAAAAAGAACCTATAGGCAAAATACAAGGCTGAAAATTAAACTAGCTACGCCCCTAAAATCATAATGACTTAAGATTATTTATATAAGCCTAAAAATGTCTAATTATTTATAATTAATGGACCATGCATAAACTAAGCTCCTTTAAGCTTCATCCAAGTCATGCTCCTCTGTTATTGTTCCTAGTTTAATTCCTTGCTAGGCGGGATTGCACCGACGCTTTATCATTCAAATTATAAAATAATATAAAAATTTGTTTATTTAAATAACTAGACTTGATACTTGGGTAAAATGATTCACATTGTGATACCACAAATTGGTTATTACTATACAAGTTATGAAAGAGAAAATAATTTATCTTCACATTAAGTTAAAAACATGGTCAAAGAGATATAAACTATTAGTTCACATAGATCCATTATATTGGGTTAACTTGCTATTAGAGTCGTTAGCATTAAATGAACAGATAATAAATTATTGGGATCATGTGAAACCACACTATGAATCCTATGACACCCTTCTACGCCAAATAAATATAACATTAGCAAATAAAAATCAATTAATTGGGAAAAAAGTTTACAAAAGTCCTCCGAATAAAACATCATCTCTAATAAAAATTAAAAGTTAACAATTTTAAAATGAAGATAATAATAAGTCAACTTAAAAGGAAGAAGAAAACTAGAGGCGTGATTAAAACAAGGAAATAATTCAACATGCTAATATAGTCACAAAGGCCATATGCCACCTCCATCAAAGCACAAAATCCCACAACAATCTTAGGCGTTACTAACATCTACCTCTTTAACATCTTTCTGGCCCATGGGTATTTAACCCTAAGCAAAATACACAAATAGAGAGTGAGGAATTTACTCATACATATTTAAGTAGCATAAATAAGAAATATATCCATCATAATATATCACATGAAACTGCACAACCATATTAAACTTAGGTCATGCTAACGCAAGGCAACTCATGTATGTTCTCTTAGGTACACGCCCAAAACGGTCCTTTTCTATGCCAATAACATGTAGGTACAACCATCTCACCATAGGTCTATCGAAAGTGAATCATCTTCTATGATAGTAACATGTAGATATAATCGTGCAATGTAATACAACCTAAGAAAACTTGCTATCGAGCCACACAATGGGTGATCCTAACAAACTCTTTAGACTGTCATATTCATGTATCATGTCATGAAACAACATAATTCACAATATCAATATTTAATTATGTCATCACAATCTGCCCCCAACCTCCACTAGGATGACACCTAATCAGACACACCTTAACCATCATCATCAACATGTCATGCATCCAATTATAACTCACATCATTTTCATATAGTGGAACAAATCCCCAATTCATGCACCTCCATAACTTATAAGCATTCATTCATTCACCACCAACACAATTTATAAGGTACATCAGAAGATATCACACCACCACAATCCAAATCATCACAAACTATTTATTCTTATCTTGCCCTTATTACATTGTGTAGCCTATATACCATATCTGTAGTTATGCTAATGATATATGGTGATATAGATTTTATGATGATGATAGTACAAATACCTAAAAATTTTACATTAAGGCCCAAACTTGATTTTATTATCTACTATTTTTTAAAGTTACAAACTCGCAGCCATTAAACCCAAATTTGACAGCTTGACCTTTACTGACTATTTTATTCATAACATGAGTTATATATATCCTTTTTAAGTGATTACAACTCTATAGGAAAGCTAATATCTAGGGATAAAAGTTTCATGAAGAACATGAATCCTAATAAGGTCATCTAGGTTATCTTGAAGGGCTCACAACACAAGGATTATGTTTTGTACACTGAATTAGAGACTCAACTTCCAACTCACATAACTCAGTCTATTCTTAACATTTTTACATGATTCTAGAGTCTAAACTGTAGCCCCAAATGCTTACTTTCTAAATCAATAAACATAACACAATTGAGTTTAACACATAGAAATATATGATAGAAACACTGAAGTATGTTCATACAAAAGTTTTCATATAATAAGCATTCAACTTATGTAAGGTTCCTAAAATATAATTCTAACTACAAACCCTTAGAGATTCTATTTTTCTATCTCTATAATGGTAGTGATAATAATGGTAGTGATAATAATGGTAGTGATAATAATAATTTTTCTGTCAATTGTTTCAGATAACAAGCCTTAGACATTAAAACTACAAACTCTTGAACATTCTACTTCTCTATCTCTAATATTTAATTATTATCACACCCTATAATTGTAGTGCCTTTAGGAATAGTAGTCATGCTTAGGAGGGGTGTGCTCATAATGAGATAAGTGAGCTTATCACATGCTCATCTTTTATAAAGCTAGCTCATCTTTAGCAAACTCTAGCATGAAGAATATAGTACCTTTAGGAAATAAAATGTGACCTAAATAACTAAGGGGGTGACCTAAATACAATGGTCAAAAGGGAAGATTGACTTTAGGAGTCAACCTACTAAAAAACCAAAGTCAACAAAATTACAAAAAGGTCGTAAATCTAATTTATAAAATGGAATAAAACTTTTCATGTGTCCTTCAAAGGCCTTGGTTCGGATTGCATCATTTAATCATCCATAACGTTTACTCATAGAAACAAATAAATAAGTTAATTGCATAAAACTTAATCCCTATGGAGGCTTAGGGTTCGCCTTTACTATCCTATTTCTTATATATTATGCCTATGTATAAGTTAATCCCACCCCCTTTACCTTGAAGAAGAGATGAAGAACATAGAAAGTAGGAATGATTCTCTAAGGTCTTTATCGGGGATTGTCTCTCTTTGCGTTTTCCTCTGTAGCCACGTCCTTTGATTTCAGGTTTAGGGTTAATGTTTGCTTACAAAAGTAGCAGAATGTCAAGACTTCTCTTCTAACTCTTTCTTATTACTAACTCTTGTAAGTCAAGCCCAACAAACTTAACTTTTTTAACCCGCTCTTATTATAATGAAGTAATAATAATAATTCACTCCCAACACATTTTGGTTAATAAAAGAATCAAATTTTATTAAATCAATAAATAAAACTAAGTATTTGAATTCTTATTTTATAATTTCAGGTTGTTACCGTTTATGGTGGATCAAAACTTTTTTGGAGTTTGTGAATGAGATTTATTGAGAAAAAAAACGATGAGAATGAGAGTTATGAGTGTGTTGGGCCAATAATGAAAAGTAAAAGGTTAAGTATTTAGGGGAAGTATATGTATGAATATGGAGGAGAGGGTGAAGAAGAGAATGAAAAGAATAACAATGAGTTAGTAATTGTGAGTTTTTTATTAGGGGAGGTACGTGTTTTCATATCATGGGAGGTTTGTTTTGAAGAATGATTTCAAGAAGTTTGTTGGTTGTAGAACAATAAATACGGGAGGGAGGAGAGTGATTGGAGCTAGGCTTGAAAAAGAAAAGACAAAAAAAAAAAAAAAAAAAAGACTAGGATGAGATACGTGCATGTTATGATTTTTTTGTTCTTTTTAATTTAAAATCCAATATGCATATTTTTATTTATTGTAATTTTATTTATTTATTTATTTATCATATAGGAGTTTTTTTTTAAAAAAAAATCAATTATCATTTTTTTAACATAAACTTTTCTTCTTTCTTTCAAAAAAATTAATTTTCTTTTTTTCACTTTTTTTTTTCTTTTCTTTGCTTGCCTAGTCAAAATTGGATAGGTTAGATGAATAATGAGGAAATGAGGTAGAAAAGATAATAGGTTGAATCTACACTCCACTATAAAAAATTAAAATATTAATATTTATTTTTTATAGGTAAATATTAATTATTAATATGTTAGTTTTAATATTTATTAAGTTAATAAAAAACCCTAAAAGTAAATAAAAAATTGTAATTTTAATTATTTATGATTTTTCCTATTAAAATTTATTTAATTACATAATTTATTATTGATCAATATTTGAGAGCTAGGTTTTTTTTGGTTGGACAATAATTTAATTAGTTATTATAAATATATTAATATACTCTATAAAAAAATATTATCTTAAAAATTAAAAATATCTTTTAGAGTTCAGAGATTTCAATAGCCTTACCTTGGCCTGGTGTTATAATTAAAGTTATTCGTCAAAGTTTTCATCTAATTATAATTTTTTAAATATATAAAAGTTTTAATGTATTAATAAACGAAAAATTTTAGCAGCATTCTTTCTCAAATAATTTTTTAATATTCTTTAAGTACAATGAGACTCACCAAAATTTATAATTTCTAATAAATTTTAAGTAATAATTAAAAAAAGTGTTAAATTTATTATTGAAGAGCATCTAGTTGTTTTTTTTTTACAGAAAACTCTGAGATTTTAATTTATAAGAGTATAAAACATATATATTTTTTTAAAGTAAGTGAAATGAAATTAAGTTAAATGAACATTTACAACCATAGAGTATACATAATTATTAATACACAGGTCTCGACTAAAGGCAAAAAATTATTGAAAAATCATAGGAAGTCGCCACAATGTTTATTAAGGGAAATATAAGAAAAAAATTTTAAAATAAGAAAAATAGTCTGCGAAACCAGATTTTGAGTCTAGGAGTTGATTATGTGTAGAAAAAATATTAGCACCCTATAACATTCGTCATATAAACCGTTATACTTAATTAAATGTGCAAAATTAAATAACTTGCAAAAATATTTATTTCATCCCTTAAGATACAAAATTATTTTTTATTTTATTAATTGATTTTAATATTTTAAAATGAAGAATTTTATTATTGAGAAATTTATTATTTATAAAAATATTATTATATTTTTGTCTTTTTAATTAATTTATTTTTTATATTTTTGGGCATGATAGGAGTGAATCTTGCTCCTTCGTATCTTCAGATGCAATAGAGAATCATAATTTATGTAGTTCTTTATAATTTGAGTGTAGAATATTTTGAATTTTGAAATTTAATATTATTATGCTTATTTTGAAACATTTTCATCATGACCAAATTTGAATGATAGCTATTTATTATTTAACGTAACTGTCAAATCAAAAGTGTGTCTGAGGTGACAATTACTAAATCATGATAGCTTTTATAATGACTAGATGTAAACTGTATTCGAAGTAGTCATAATTAAAACTTAAAAGCTCACAATAATCAAATAAGAAATGTATCTAAAGTAGTTATCACTAATATTTTAAATCTTTGTAAAAGTCAATTTAAAAGTATATATAAAGTGACTAAATTTTACTATTATTATTATCATTTCTATTAGGAACAACATTTGACTAACACTTTTATTTTTGTATGAAATTTAAGACAATAAATTGTCACAAATTATGTCTCAAGATATAAATATATTATATCTAATTAATTTAATATTGCAAGTAAAAATGGTAACAAAAAATTTAAAATTTTATATTTTATTGTGAATTATTTTTAGAAAGAATATTTACTGTTAATTACTATTTATTTTTTCAAGATCTAATATTCTTAATTTAATTATATGATTTTAAATACTTATAGAATTATCACTAATTTGTGTTATATTTTCTTTTATTCCATAAAAAAAATCCTGACAGCAGTTATTAAAATCCATATCGTGTATGAAATCTAAATGAATAAAATATCTAACAAAGTTATTAGAAGAAGGAAAAGAAATACAAAGTAAGGAAAGAAGAAAAAGAAAACGAGGCCACGTGTAGAAAACTGAAAAAGCAGGAAAAGAAAAGAAAAAATAGATATTGTGGCAACATTAACCCGTACCTACTCGATATCACACGGGTTATAACCCAAAATTGGCATAACCACAATTGGATAGAATCTACAAAGCCATCTCTCATATTTCTCTATTGCGCAACTGAAAGGGGTTTCAATGGTGGCTCGGTGGTAGATTGGGTAGTAAAGGGGTTTTAGATTCAGGGAGGAGGAAAAACAGATGGTGGAGGGGGCGCCACCGCCATCAGAAATCGCTTCCGATGGCTAAACACAACGATAATATTTTCTACCCTCTCCTCTTTGTTTAATTTCTTTGAGTAGGTTTTGATTTCAATTTTCCTTTTTGGTTTTCTTTTGTAAATAGAAGTTGTGGCTCCATGATCCAAAGATTAAGGACAAAGGCATGGTGTCATACAATGTTATTTGTGGTTAGCAAGTGTTATTAGTGTCTTGTATTCAGAAATTAACATATTTGCATTTTATTTTTATATCATGCTTGTAACAAACATATAATCAAAGTAACAAAGATCCAGAGAAACAAAGAGCCCACCTGAAGATGATTTAAAAAAAAGTTAAAAGCATAGGGACAGTGAAATTGCTATTGTAAGTGTAAATCCTTATCCTTTTGAAATTGGAACATGAGAGAATGAGAATAGAATAATGAGGGGAGTTCTGTCTTTCTTTTTCAGACTTCTTAATCCATGAATGTCTCGGAAATGATGTGTATGTGTTATGTGCTAGGTGATTACTGTTATGCCCTTCTAGAAAAAAATCTTCCCTTTTCTCATCGATCATTTTTCCTTTTATAGGCATTTTCTTGCTTCGTGGTGAAGGAAACATAACTACTTGCAACTTGATTCACGTTAAGAAAAGGGTGGTGGAGAAGACGACTGAAGCAGACACAATACATCTGTCAAATAAGAGTAACTTGGTATGTTCTTGATTTCCCTATATTTATTTTTCTTTATTATTATTATTTGTAATTATTATTTCTCTATCTTTTTAATTTTTTAGTTATTATATTTTTACTTTCATTCGTATTTATTTTTAATTCTTGTATTTATTTCTTCTTATTTCTCTCTTTTTTATATATTAAGGATTAGGCCAAAACTCGGACAACATTGGATGTCTACAATATTCAAGTAGATAGTTTTGGTTAATCGACATATAATAATAATAACATATATAAGCCAAAATATGAATAAAATATCCTTTGAAAGAAAATGTAATGTTAAGTACATATATAAGGTTGAAACTTAGGCATATTCTAGTAAAAATGTACAAAAGAAGAACAAAAGCCTAGTCTCAGAACAATCATCTTGAAATCCAATCTTGTGTAAGTTACTATATGCCATAGGCATGTGCGAGATGGTTGTTGAAGTCCTTGGAACAATAAAATCATAGTCAGATCCATGGCTCCAACACTATCATCTAGCCTTGAAATTAAATGTAAGTTGACTCTCCTAACTTTGTCAAACAAACACAAGATTCACACAAAACATATATGTGAGCTATTAACCATGATGATGTGGTTGTCATCAGAACTTCCAAAACTCAGTGGTCTTACACATTTAATCCAGACAACCGTTGAAAGCGCCCCCTCGACCATGGTACAATGGCAAGGTCTTCTCAACATGGTTATGCTCCACATTTGTTGGAATGTGCCAAGTTGAAAATGTAGAAGCACAACCACAACTTGGCACTAGATTCCCAAGAAACAATAAGTCATCCAACATTTAGACAAAGAAACTAAAGAACTATTATACACAAAAGAGGTGACCCTTATGAGCATCCAATGCCCCTAAATAAAAGGCAATTATTACAAAGAATTAAGTGACAAAATGAAACAAAATTTGAATGAAGTTGCCGCCCTTTCTCAAGGTGTTTCTCTCAAAGCATTTTGCTCTCTTTAAGACACCTTCTTCCCTCTTCAAGGTGAACTCTTCTAAGTCTTTACCCAATTCTCCTCAAGATACTAGCCTTGTAGAGAACCAAGCTTCTCTTCTCATAAGGAAATGGGTGCACCAACAAGACAAGGGAGTGTAGGAGGCATAGCAAAAAGCAAAAAAGCATAAGAAGGAAATAGGCACACTTCCAAATGGAAATAATTAAGATAGATAAACTCAAAGAAAGCGAAAAATGACAAACAATAACAAAGAACTAGAAAGAATGAATGGTATAACTTGAAGAATCTTATAATGGAACTTGAGTAGATTAGGACTAAAACAAGAAAATGACTCAATATTTCAAGAATTGAAAAATTGAAATCATTAAGACTGTGTCATATAAATTCAATTTCAAGCAAGATTCAATCAATTTGAACACTCATTAAATTAATTTTATACAACTTGAGGTGCACTACAATTTTTTTGGCTCGAAAAAAGAGAGGAAAAAAGAGAGAGAAAAGAGAAAAAGAAGAGGAAAAAAGAAGAAGAAGAGGGAATAGGTCTAGCTCCCCTAGGAGCGAATCAACTAGCGAGGAGAAATGGATTAATGAGAGACCTAGACCTAGGGTGAGGAGAAAGCAAAATAATGAACAAAGAGAACAAAAAATTGATCTCCTACCTTTCTTTGGAAAAGACAATATGGAAGCCTACCTTGATTGGGAGATGAAGGTAGAACAACTATTCAAATGTTTTAAAATTAATGAAGAGAGAAAAATTCCTTTAACAACCCTTAGCTTCCAAGGGTATATTGGCATGAAATTGAGAGGGACATGAGGCAGAGGCATATTCCCTCTTATTATGAAAGAGAACTCCTTGATAAGCTGCAAAGACTAAAGCAACACAATATGAGTGTTGAGGAATACAGGCAGCAAATGGAGCTTTTCATAAGGAGGACAAGAATAACTGAAGAGCCTAGGTCCACTGAAGCTAGGTTCCTTAGTGGTTTGAGCCTTGAGATAAGGGATAGGGTTGAGCTCTTACCATATAGGGATCTAGATGATTTGGTTCAAATTTGTATCAAAGTGGAGAACCAACTAAAGAGTAGGTCGTCCTCTAGGAAGGACTACTCTAATAATTCTTCCTACTCTTATACAAATAGGGACCAAGTCAAAGGGAGCTCTTCCAAGAGCCATCCCAAGGATGATCAACCCACAAGCATGCATAAAGAGAAACATCGTTTGCATAAAGAGGACCCCCTTACTAGTTCTAGAGCTAGTAGTATTAAATGCTTCAAGTGTCTTGGGAGAGACCACATTGCTTCCCAATGCCCCAACAAAAAAACCATGATCATGAGGGGCCAAGACATTGAGAATGAACCATCTTCTTCTTCTAGTGAGAGTGAAAAAGAAGGGGGTAGCATGCATGTAGAGGAAATTTATGCTTGTGAGGGAGACTTATTGATGGTAAGGAGGATTTTGGGTAGCTAACCTTATAACCCTATCACATCTAAAAGAGAGAACATCTTTCACACAAGATGTAAGGTTTATGATCAAATATGTTCTGTCATTGTAGATAGTGACTCTTGCTGTAATTATTGTAGCACAAGGTTGGTTGAGAAACTATCCTTGGCTTCCACTCCTCACCCTAAGCCTTACAGACTTTAATGGTTGAATGAAAGTAAGGAGGTGGAAGTCAATCAACAAGTTGAGGTGTTTTTTTCCAGTGGGAACTACAAGGATGCCATCCTTTGTGATGTAGTACCAATGGAAGCGGCTCATATCTTGTTAGGGCGGCCATGGAAACATGATAGAAAAGGTCTTCATGATGGCCACACTAATGAGATTACCCTCTCCCACTTAGGCACAAAGTTCAAGTTGTGTTCTCTTACACCTGCCCAAGTGTTGGAGGACCAACTTATCATGAAAAGAAAAACGGAAGAGGAAGAGAAAAATAAAAAAACAAAAAATAAGCAAGCATTGCTTGTTGATGGTTGGAAGGAAGTGCTACTTCCAAGAAGGTTGTTCTAAAAGAAAGCCTTTTTTCTACAAAAGTGGAGTTAAAACATAGCATCCTTATACAACAACCTCTCTACCTTCAACTTCAGAAGGCACCATTGCATACACTCCCAAGTGTTGAGCTTGAGTCTTCAACCTTTGAGCTTGATTATGCATATCAAGTTCAAGATTTGGGAGACATACAAGGGAAGGATGACTTTCAAGAAGATTACCCCTTGCTTACCAAGGAGGATCTTATTGAAGATGATTCTTCTAATAAGGAAGTAGAAGTTGAGGGTGTGCCCATTACCATTGAGCACAAAGCGTCACAACCTCAAACTTAACTTGAAGATGAGGCCACTATAGTTGAGCATGAGATTAAGCCCGTGATATTGGAGACTCAAAGCCAATCTCAAGTTCAACTTAAAGAGACCATGAAAGAATGGTCCACCCCTAGGCCTATCCTACTTTCTTGGGGTGAACAAAAGGATAAGGCTTACTTAGCCTTCCTTAATGAGTGCCCTAATGCACTTGGTATAGTCTCATCCACTTCTACTCAAGTGAGATTTATACTTAATGCATTGGGCCTAAGTTGGGGAGCTACTGGGTGGAGGCCTATACACTACCTTCACTACCCCAACCTTGAGGGGATATCTCATAGACCCTTCACTCTCCCAACCCTTTGGGGTCTACACCTGCTAATAACCTTGCTTATCTATTTGCAGGATTGGAAGAAAAAGATTTGAGGTCAAATCCTTTCCAAGGGAGAGGAGATGATACATTCCTCCCTAGCAAGGGACCTTGGCTAGGAGGATTAGAGAAAGGACATGGTTAGGAAGGAGCTTCATGAAGACTTTAGAGCCATAGTCTCAAAACTATGTAAATAAATTGTATAGTTTATGGTATTTTGAGTGGGTGTAATTTCCTAATTTTGGGCCTTGTATTTTGGCCTATAGGTTTTATTTTCTCTAGGAGGTGTATTTAGTCTCTTTCGAGGAGTGTGTTAATTAGATGAGCTTGGCCTAGAAAGATTTGGACGTGTGGTTATTCATTTCCATACCCCTAATTGCTTCTAAAAGCCTTCTAACCAATACATGAAGCATGTAGGAGACATGTGGGCCCCCTTGTTCCCTCATAAGTGATGCTACATCATTTTCTCTCTCCTACATGGATTTTCTTGTTGCTTCTTGTTTGAATTTGAATTTTAGAAGTGCCATGTCACTTCCCTCCAAAATTTAAATTCAAACTAGAGGGAACATAGATCCTAAATTCCAAGGACTTGTTTGGATCTTTCTCTTTTATGCCTTGGCCTTAACTTGAACGTCCAACACCCCTTTTCCCTTTATAAATAACCCCTCACTCACTCTTGTAAGGATCTTAGTTCATTTTATACAAATTAGATTTTGTGAGATTCTTTGAGAGTGTCTTCTTTTCTCTAACCTTGAGAGTGCTTCTATGGCTTTTATCAAGAGTTCCTTTTCTTGTGGCAAACCTCTACAAACTAGGTTTATCTCTACCTAGAGTGGCGCCTCCATATTCATCTTCTTCCTATTCATCGACACCTTTTTGCACCATTGGAACCTCTTGAAGCAAGATCCTACGGAGAGCATTCCAAGAATGCATCATAACCCCAAACTTAAAGTTACATTGTCCCCTTATGTACATCTAAGAGTAAGGAAATGAAACAAGAAAAGAAAGATAGAACCTAAGGGTGAGGTGGACAACTAGGATAGTCATGAATACGAATATTACAAAGTCTCTCCAACAACAATGTGCGGTTTTGCTTCCTGTCATCTATAGCCTGCAACACAAATTTGGTCTTGCATGGACGGCAGTGCGATCTTGCAAACCTCGCAGTGGTGTGACACGGTCTGTGGCTTGAACAGTGCTGCAGCGATCACATGCGATGAAGATGAAAGAGGTAATTATTTTGTGAGCACGAACCAACTGTAAGGAAATAAAAAGGAAAAAAAATGATAAAATTTAAAGCAAATCAACACTTGATTAGGAAAATAAAAGGGAACAATATCGGGGAAAAGATTTGAAGCAGAAATAAAATAAAATATATCACACAGATAGAATAAATAAAGAAAAAGATTGGAAATATTGGCATTTAATAAATATGAGAGTTTTTTTAAAATTGTATCGAAGTGCAAAATAATTGCACGAAAGTGTAACTCTCTGTAAAAATAATATCAAATTTCACAAAATTTGCACTCAAAGTGCACTATGGTTGCATGAGAGTGTAACTTTCTGTAAAATAAATTTTCAAAATTCAAGAAATTTTTGTATTCAAAGTGCACTTCAATTGCATGAGAGGGCAACTCTCTGGAAAAATAATTTTGAATTTCAGAAATTTGCAATTAGAGTGCACTTTAATTGTACGAGTGCAACTCGTAGATTTCTTCAACTTTCTTCCTTCGTGCTTTTCCTCTTTTCTTTTTTTTTCTTCATATTCATCTTCATTAATCATTTTTACTAATAAATTCTTTATTCCAATTTCTTCATGTCTTTCATAAAACATTAAAGAAACAACCAAAAGTGTAAAATTTTAAAAAAATGAATAAAATAAAACAAAATGACAAAATATAAACAATAATTTTTAGAAAAAACTCACAGTGGTTGGGTTGCCTTTTAACAAATGCTTGTTTTATGTCTTAAGCTTGACAAATAAAAAAGGGGAAAGATAATTTGACTTCTCTCTCAAGTAGTTTTCTTGATCCCATCTATGCGGAGGGATATAGGGTTTCCCTTATGAGATACATATTTCATTACTACTCTTCAATGTAGGATCATTATCAAATTGTGGTTTTATTAAGAGTAACTTAGGTAGATCCTTAACAAGGTATTTAGTTCCCATTGTTCCACCACTTGGTCCATTGATTCTACCCTGCATGAAACATCAATCCTACAACAAGAATAATTAAACAATGGTTTTTTAAAAATTTTAGCCACATTATATTCTATTTACTTCACCATTAAAAAACAAACATAATTTATCATTTTTCACATCAACTAGAAAACCTGCCGTAGCCAAGAAGGGCCTACCTAAAATGATGGGGATTTGTGAATCTCTTCTGCCTCAAGTACCACAAAGTCACCCGGAATTAAAAACTTACCAATTTTCACATTGACATCTTCTAGTACCCCAACCAGGTATTTAATGAATCTATCTGCTAATTGAATGGTCATCCTTATAGGCTTTAGTTCACCTACATCCAATTTCTTACAATCAGACAAAGGCATCAAACTAACACTTGCTCCAAGATCACATAAAGCTTTTTCAAATTTAGCATTACCTATTAAGCAAGGAATAGAGAAACTACTAGCGGTTAAGCTTACTAGGGAGCTTTCTATTGACCAAGGTCATTGTTTCTCACTTATTCACTTTCCTACGATTAGCAAGTATATCCTTCAAAAGTTTTGCATATGTAGGCATTTGTTGCATTGCCTCAATAAAAGGAATGTTCATATAAAATTGTTTAATCATTGATAAAAAATTTTCAAATTTTTTATCAAGTTTAGATCTTGCTAATTGTTGCGGAAATGGAATGGGTGGTTGGTAAGGCTTGGGTGAAACTAGAGCTGTCAAAACGGGTCAGCCCGATTAATCTGAACTCACCTAATAAACGGGTTGGCTCAACCCGACTCACCATTCTTTTATGGTTAAAAAAGTGAGCCCGGCTTGGCCCACCACGAGTTGGTGGGTTAAACGGGCTAACTCACCAACCCACCAAAAATTAAAAATATATTTTTTAGGAATTTTTTAACTAATTTTAAAAATATTAAAATTTAAATACTTTATGTAGGATTAATTTTAAATTTAATGAGTTTAAAAATAAAAAATACTTAAATGGTATTCTCTACTAAAAATCTACATTTACAACGTGTTAATATTAGTTTTAAAATATAAAATATTAATTAAATGATACCAATAAACTAAAAAATATATTGTAAAGAAATATAGGTCAAATAAGTAACATAGTAATTTAAAACTTAAAAATAAAATTAAAAAAATCATATTCATATAATAATGAACATGAAATTTAAGTGGGTTGGTGGGTCAACCCAGGTGAGCCGGATTGTAAATGAGGCAACCTGTATATGCAATACAACAAGCCTACTTTTTTATTTTTGAACCCGGCCTGGCCTGAACCCGTGGTGGGTCGGGCCAACCCACGAGTTTGGGTCTGTTTTGACAGTTATAGGCTATGTTTTTAAAACCGGACCAGTGATCGAACTAGTGAAGACACTAGTTCATGGTTCATTGGTTCAACCATTATTGAACCAGTAGTTGAACCGGTCTTACTAAAATAATATTTTTTTATTATTAATGTACTATAATAATTAAAATTATAAAAGAAAAAATATATTAAGGTTATAATTATAAAAGGATAAATGTAATTTTACTAAATTCACCTTCATATTGGTAAGTTAAACCCCATTTTATTAATTTTTAATTAAAAATTGGTTGATTTAGAAAAATGAGGGGTGTATTTAGAAAAATAAAAAAAAATTTAAAAAAATACAAACCAGTTGAACCAATGAACCACCGGTTTTCTAATTTTTGGTTCCACTGGTTTTGAGGGTTGACCAAACTGGTTACCATACCGGTTCATCAGTTTTCCAGTCGAACCAGCTGGTCCGGTTCGATTTTTATAACATAGGTTATAGGTGAAACAAGTGGAATTTCAACCTCTTTTTCAAAGTTATTTTCTTTTTCAGGTTCAATAATTGTTTGCGTTTCCTCTTGCACTTCCTCCACTCCTTTTTTAGTTTTATTAATTATAGGTTCATCCAAAAATTTACCACTCCTAATAACTACTGCATTAGCATGCTTTGCTGGATTAGTTTCAGGCTTACTTGGAAACTTACTTGGGGCTTGGCTAGAAGAAGACATATGTTGAGCTATGTTAGAAATTTGGTTTTCAATCTGCTTGTTGTGAAGTGCCATATTATCCATTCGGGTAGTCAATTCCTTAATAGAGTTTTTCATGGTCTCATTAATTTGCTTTTGCCTCGTCACGAACCCCTCCATTAAGGTTTCCAGCTTTGAAAGTGAGGATTAGAAGCCTTGCTGTTAACCTTTTTAACTATTTTTCCCTTTGTTAGAATAAGGTGTTTGCCTTAAATTTTGTTCTGAGTACCTACTCCTTGATTTCCTAGCCTTTGGTTATTGCGGTAAGAGAAATTTAGTTGATTCCTCCACCCTTCATTATAAGTGTTGGAGTAGGGGTCAAATGTTTGCCTCCTAGCATGACCATAAAAATTATGAGTTGCAACAACATTTTCCATGGTATTTTCCTAACTATTAGGTATCCCCACCTGACAATCAATAGCCAAATGTCCCTGCAAACGACAAATCTCATAAAAAACGTTAGAAGCACTTATTACACTAACATTACCTTTTTTCTAATTTATCAAATCTCTTATTTAGAGCTTTAAATTTTGCTAAAATAAGATCAATATTATTTACCTCATACTTACCTCGAGTTTCTCGTTATGAGTTATTGCTTCTTTCTGTAGCCCATTGGTATTGATTTTCTTCCACCGCTTCAATTATACTTATTGCTTCATCAAGTGACTTCCCCATAAATGATCCATCAGTTGTAAAGTATAACATCTTGCTATTGTAATTCAATCCATTGTGAAAGAAATGGATTGTTAGGGGTCTCTCAAGGCCATGATAGTAAGAACTTTGAAAATCTCTCCCAAGCTTCATGAAAAGGTTCCATGTCACCTTGATGGAAATTTGTTATCTTCCTCCTCATCTCGTTGGTTTTAGGGTTACCTTTTTTAGTGAGATGGGCCAATATCTGTTGGGCCTTAAGGGTGGAACAAGGGTGCAATGTGTTGAGGTTAGGGAGGAAAGGGACGTTGCACTGAGGTGTGGCTTGAAGGACCCAAGGATTCAGGCTCTGAGCTGAGGTGGAATGTACAATCTCTATGAAGAATGTGTCATAATCATACACATGCTAACTCATGCAGGTTCATCTTAAGCATACACCTCTTCTATGCCTGCCACGTGTAAGTTCCAATAGTCATAAGCCTTTTCTACACCAGCCATATGTAGGTCCAATAGGCAAAAGCCTCTTCTACGCCAGTCACGTGTAGGTTCTAATAGGCATAAGCCTCTTATACACCAGCCATGAATAGGTTCTGATAGGCAAAGACCTCTTTTATGTCAGCCACACGTAGTTTCCAATATGCATACTACACCATCCATGTGTAGGTTTCACACAACTTAAGAATAACTGATCCAGAATATCGCACAATGGGCAACCTTATGGAACTCCCTAAGATGCCACTATGCAGTATGATCATCCATGCTCATGTCATAGTCATAACAACAATATTAGACAATGGTATTAAATTCCATTCCCAATCATAGTTGGAATGGCTCCCTATTAGGCACCCCTGACCATACCATCAATCACACTATCTCAAATCATGCTCATTTTCATCCATACATCACACACATTTAGAAATCATGCTCAAACCATGTTCACATCCTGAATGCATCACATGTATCTATAAATTAAATAAAACACTTCGTCTTATACTTATTCGCATAACATAAATTTAACACACTACAAGACACTCTCAATACATTCATCCACAAAAGAATTTTAACATATATTATGGCTAATAATATAATTCATAATTAATATTCACAACCTAAGTCACCATGGTACTATTCTAGATGAAGACAACCATCCATTTAAAATTCACAAGTAACATACGATCCTAAAACATAGTTAATTACTTGCATTTTATTATCTCTCACTCCAGATGTTATTTCGAAGATCCCACTGTTGAAATTAAATATCAGTATCTTTTGAACCTACTATCCAAAAACAAACCAAATCCAACAATTAACAAATTCGATAGAGGCTCTGGAAGAAGTATGTCATTGATGTAAGATCCTAAAAATATAGTTATTACTCTGACTTTATTGTCTCACTCCAGATATTATTTCGATGATCCCACTGTTAAAAATAAATATTATTATTTTATGAGCCTACTAACTAAAAAATAAACCAAATCCAACAATTAAAAAATCCTATAAAGGCTCAGACAAAGTTAGATGCAATATTATATAGTTAGATGCAGTTCATTAGATGCAAGACATAATACGAAGTGATATCTGATTTCACAACCAATATTCTACCTTCCCTTTACACTCATACTGTAGAGTTGATTTCACAACTAAGATTTAAACCATAGCATTCAAATAATCATGCAATATTTACACAATCATCTTACCACAGGAAAACATCACTCAACCCACCAAACATAAGATTAACTACATCGTTTAATCATGTAATTTAACACAATTTACATGCTAATCAACAAGTTTCAAGAACAGCTCAAAGAAACATAAATATATACGAACAAATACAAATCCAACAATCAAATAAGCCAAGAGTCATATGAAAGTGCACAAAAAAACATCGACAATAATTAAAATACGAAATTGAATGATTATGAAAATAGAAAACTATAGGGGGACTTAAAACTCGCCCATAATACCCACATCCCTTAACATACATATAATGAGGTAATCTCAACCCCTCTTACCTGAATGAAGAAACAAAGATGAATGAAGATTTTTCTTTTCCGATACGATGAATCCTTGCCAAAATAGTTTTTGCTACACTATTGTTTTCTCCCAAACCCTAAACCTCCAAATGCAGATCCAAATGATCAGAATGGAGAGTCACATGTCTAAAGCCTACTGTCTAATTTTCACTCTGATCCAATGGTGACGACTTTACAGTTATGAGATTATGGAAACTACATAGAGTTTGTGCAGAAATGACTTTCTCTCTTCCTTTTTCTCTCTATGGCTTTTCTTTTTCTTTTACCAAGCTTGGAGAAATTTTAGCAAAAAATGAGACAAGATTGACCATGCTTCTTCCCCCCTTCTCACATAACAACCCTAATGGGCCTAGCCCATCCAAACTTTTTACCTTTTCACTTAATCCACTAACTTATAATATGCAAATGTCTACTAAGAATATAATATTACCTTCTCCTTATTATTATTGTTTCTAAAAACATTTATTTTATTCTCTTTTCTTATATATATATATATATATATATATATATACACACACACACACACACACTTTAGTCTCTTTGAAATAATTAATTGTGATAAATGACTAAATTTCTATTTACTAATTTAATTAATTTAAAATAAACTAAAATACTCCATTTATGAAAATTTGACTATTACAAACCCTAACACACACGTATATTTCAAAATAATTAAAAAATATAATATTTTTTAAACTAACTAAACTTTAATATATCATACTATAAATTATATCCTTATTCATAATCACCTAAAATGCTAAATATTTCCAATACTAAAAGTCTAAAATACTGCAATTTATAACAAAAAATTCACAACATTAAGACAAATTAATAGTCCAAAAACAAATTTGTCTCTTTAAATAGACTATGAACAAGCCTATGAATATGTGGACTTAGACTGCAAAGTTTGCAGATTTTGTGGACAAGATTCAAATTTTTCTTATAATTTTGATTCTTAAAAAAAAAAGAGTTCAAAACTTGCACGAGTTTGGGAGATCTATAGGCTCATATCCATATACCCGCCCTAATGATATCACCATTTGGTACATTTTCAACATTAAAAATTATGAAATTAGACTTAACTCAACCTTATAAAATTGGTACGATAGGCCTAATAATGAGATGTTGATAGTGAGTACCATGATAAGTCAAATAACAACAAACCACTAGAATTAGTTCTCATACTATATTAGAAATGCTGAAATTTAACTTAACTTTATTAAATCGACTTATCACTTTTATATACTATTATTTAATGTTTAACCATTGTTTATTGTTTGGCCATTTAATAATTTGCTTATAGTTTTTAACTTTTCCTTCAAACATTGAATTTTTCTCTTTTCAACTTTACGTAAGAATGATCTTCCAGAAGCTTTTTGTAAATGTTTTCTATTCCTCATGATCCTAGTTCTCAGATAGTGAAACACCAGAAACCCTGCAATGTTATTTTGGTTTTACTTTTTAAATTCTTTGCTTTACTTTTTAAATTATTTCCACTACTTAAAAAATTTGTGGACTCTAATGATATTTTTTTTTTAATCAGTGTTTTCGTTATCTTTTGAAGGGAAACCAACGGTGTCAGAAGGCACTGTTGACACTAAAATGGAAGCCATAAGTGATGACTGATGAAACACCAGTGTTTTAAAAAAAATTAAGAACGTGTATAAAAAAAGTTGATAAACAAACATTAATGGTCATTTATAATAAAAGTTTGATATTCTTTCAGTGTAAAACTAAACATTATTCAATCACAATTTATTATATTATTCAATCACAATTTATTATTCATATAATTTTTAAAATATTAATTAATAAAGTTAATGTACATAAAGACTTAATGTAATAGGATGAAAATTTAAAAAACCTTAAGCTTTTTCTGATATAATAATAATCTTCATTGACATTGATTCAGTCCATTTTTGAGATTACTGAATTACATATGAACCAAATGCTCTATATTGACCAACACATGAATCACAAAAAAAAAGAAGAAGAAAGTATGACTTTAATTTGAAATTATTGATGGCAACATTTTTCCCACATCTAAGAAGGGATGAGGAGGAAGCCATTGAGATAGAAGGATAAAAAATTTTGACAAAAAGTGGCAAGCAAAGGAAAGTAGTGATTGATAAGAACAACAAAGAAATTCATTCCATATATACCACTTGAAGGATCATCATACTTGAAGGATGGCTGTTAGTAACTTCTCAGAAATTCATATTTCTTTATTTATTTTTTTTTATTTTGTCTTGAAACAACAACATCCCATATTTCACCTTATTCTAATAATAATAAAGTTTATTTTGACTCTAAATTAAAATGATTTTAGGATATACCCTATTTCAAGTCACTAAAATAAACTATAAATTTTAAAAGTTTAATGACACTATTTGGAAATACATTAGAAATAATTATTTTTAGTAAAACTGGACTAAAAAGGCTTCATTGTAAAGTAAAATTAAATTTAAGCATATTTAATATATGTTTACTCAAAACTTTATCATGTTGTATACAAGTTTATTAAATGGGTTTTAATAGGTTTTAGATGGTTAAATTGAAAAGCAATTGAACAAGTGTGTTCAATATATTCTGGAAATTTTGATAATTATGAATTATTTGATAATACTGAAAATTAAACTATTTTTAGGAATTAGAAACATTCCAGAGTTTTTAAAATTACAAAAATATCCCTTCTGTCAGCTCTGTGGCTTTACTGTTCAAATAGTTGGGTCTAAGCCCAACAATTTAAATTGTTTTTATCAAAACAATTTTATTAAATCATTTATCTATTAAAAAATTTCTGGAAAATACTTAACAATTATGAAATAAATTTTTAAATCATTTTTACTGATTTAAAATACTATAGTGGCAATTAAATGACCAATATATCCCCAATAAATGGGTCAAATTGTCAATTAAGGTTTTAAAACTTGTTTAATTCAATTACTTTTCAATTGAACCATCTAAAACTTATTAAAATTCATTTAAAAAATTTTAGTACCACTTGATAAATTGTCTTGAAGTCCCAAAATGCAAGTAGAATTAAATGTTTTATTTTTCACCAATTAGGTTTCAGATTTCCAAATCAATTTTAAATATTTTCTTTCCAGATCACTTATAAATTGTTTGGCTTAAGCCCAATTAGTAAATCCATGCCTCATAAGGGGGTATTTTGGTAATTTTAATAAAATATTATTAAGTTTCTAAAAATAATTTAATAACTTAATTTAATAAATAAACATCTATCAAATCTTGCTCAACAAACCTGTCACTTTACAGTCTCATTACAGCAGTCCTTAAGTGCATGTTGCTCCTGAATTTTGTTACACCATGGTGCATTTTCAATCTATTAAAATTATTAAAATGACCAAAATATTTCTTTTGGGCCGTGGGTTTATTTTGTTCACAGTAGTTGGGCCTAAGAGTTGGAACATAGAAATCTACAACCTTGTCGCTTAATAAAATGTTGTATACTAGGTTTTTCGTGGGATTTTATTTTCGACATGGTTCAAGGGTTTCTGTTGTTGAATGTTCTACCACCATTGATTGTTTAGAGGTTAAAGTATAAATTATTTGAAATTAAATCAATTAAAACTAATGAATTTCAATAAGTTTTAGATGTATTAAATTAAAAAGTAATTGAATTAAATAAATTTTAAAACCTTAATAGACAATTCGGTCCATTAGGGGTATTTTGGTCAATTCAATGCAACTGTAGTATTTTAAATTAGTGAATATGATTTAGAAATTCAGTTTCATAATTATTATAGAAAATATTTGAAATTTAGTAAATTGTTGGGATTAGGCCCAACTACTGTGAACAGTAAACCATGCTCAAGAAGGGAGTATTTTGGTAATTTTAATAATTCTTAAATATCGTTAAGTTTCTAAAAATAATTTAATTAATTATTTTACGGTGTAAATTATTTGAAATTGAATCTATACCTGTTTGACTACTTTCAAGTATGCGACTTCGGTCTTTTGTTCGAATTGGTATCAACTCTAAAGCCGAACACAAACTCTGAACAGGAGGGGTACATGTAAAAGCACTTCAACACTCAAGTCAGTGAAAGTTCGGTTCAGAATAATGAACAGTAATTCAAGAACAACATGACCTTTTACCTCGATATTTGTTACCTATTTATAGGGATGAATTGGGCTTTTACTTGTTGGACCTTGCTTAATCAGCCTAAGTCTAAGTAATACAACCTTAATGCTAGTTCTCAGCTAATAATCAAGATTTACATTGATTAACTCCTTAACCTATCGCCAGCCGTTCCTTTCGTTGGGGTTGGGTAGGGTTTGGATTAGTGGGCGAACAGTTTGTAGCTAAATACCCACTGGTTGCTTTGGCTGAATACTCTCCATCATGTACATTTGCACTCAGCTTCGGTTGCAACGAAGCAAAAAACGAAGGCTCAGAAAGAAGAAATAGAGTTTGGCTACAACAAAAGATGACGCTTGAAGTTACGGGGGGACGTGTTTGTAGTACGGGAAGCAAAAAAGGCGGAATGAGCGTGTGCATCTAGACCATTTGCGTTTGGACAGTGAGGATCACGTTGGTTCATTTGGGCTTGTTTGTTATAAATAAGGGGGGCTTGTCTCTAGTTTCCCTTTACCAAATTTCCTATCCTCTGAGCCGAAATATTTGAGTATCCACAGACTTTTAGCTTCTTCGTCCTTTTTTGTCAAGTGTCAGGTACGTTCCTTCATAATGTCCTTCTATTCTTTTTCTAGTTTGATTCCTTCTCATTCTTCCTCATCTCGAGGTGACGCCTCAGACTAAACCGAAGTCACCCTTTCCCAGAAAGGGAGCAATGTTTGTTCTTCTACCCATCCCTCTATTGGCTCTTTGGCTATGGTAGCTGCAGCTGTTGTTGAGCTTATGCCTTCCGATGGACCGAAGAGTCCTGAGGTTCCTTTTCACAAGAGGGTTGAGAATCCTAAAAGAGAATTCCCCCTTATTTTGGACCCAAAGTATGACTAGGTGGACTGGGAGGTAGCTGCCTACATCTCCCGTTATAACACGAAGAAGGTCTTAATAAGCTTTGCGAAAGGCGTGGAGCTGTGCTGTTTTGAAAGGGTTGAAGACTTTCCCTTCTTTATTCGGTGTTGCTGGGTGACAGCTTCGCCAATCTTGACTTTGCATATCTTCACAAAAAGGAGCAACACAATCATGAGTTTTTTTATGTGCAAAATTGTATGTTCTGAGACCTTCACGTCTGTCTTCCCTTTGATGACTTTAGCATGGGGGTCCTTTGTATCCTTAACGTTGGCCCCACACAGTTACATCTAAATGCCTGGGCCTAACTCCAGGTATTCAGGGCTTTGTGCTTGTATATCCATATTAAGGCTAGTCTTGGCCTATTCTTACACCATTTCACAACTCGTATGCACGAGAAGTGTAAATAGGTTTCCTTATACCAAATCCAAAACATCTCTTCCAACTATTCACAACCTATTCACGAACTTCAAAACGGGGTTCTTCAAGATTTTGGTTGATCCTGAGTCTGGCCCCAAACATTTTTGCGACCGAAATGGGGAGAAACTACTTCCTTTCTACTGCAACGAGCATTGAGGAGGTATGATTGCTATCCTGCGGAATTGCTCATGGCCAAGGAGTCAGTAAGCGCTGCCTTTCTAGACTCTCTTCCTCGGGGCTTGGCCGTGGGAAGGTTAAAACGACTGTTCCATTCTCCCACCATGCCTTTTGAGGACTTAGAGAGTGAGTAACTGAACATGGTGTTTAGCTTGTTGATTTGGATATGTATGTTTTCGGACTAATATCCTTATTAACTTGTGCAAAATTATCATGGATAGTGGCATCAATGTCATGCACTTTCGAAAGAGCAAGTGTGCTCTGGTCAAGGCTGAGGAGGAAGTCATTCCTCAACAAGTGTTCGAGGTCTCCATTGGGTGTTACCCTCCCTCGTGACGGAGCACAAAAGTGGGAGGTTGAAACAGAAGGAGAAAGAGATTGAGAAAGAAAAAGACAAGGAGGGCAAGAAGTCTTTGTCGAACAGATCGAAAAAGTAGAGGACCGAAGACCATCTACCTACCTTGGTGATCCCCTCTGCCATCATGAGCTCTTCTTTTTTCAGCGAGGACTTTGACCCTTTTGCCACCATGTGCAACATCGACAAAAACTTATCTAAAGCAGGTTAGGTGCACTGGCCAGTGTAAACCCTACCTTCCACTGGGTGCATTACTATGACCTTTTGACTTGTTTGCAAGCTTTAGGTCACCATCTGTTTGCCACTGAGATGACTAAGTTACAACAACAACTAAGGCGCTCCAAAGAATCACCAGAGGTGGCCACCAAAGTCGTGGATTCGCTGAACACGGAATTGGCAGAGATGAAAGAGAAATCCGAGACTATGGTCTCTGTTGAGGACCATGCTGCAGCACTCAGACAAAAAAGATGAAAAAATAAAAGCAACGGGAAAGAGGTACAGAGGAGTAGATGCTGCTCATAGGCAGAGCGAAAGAGTCACGAGTCTTTACGTCGAGACCTGGATGCCACCAAAGAAGGCTTCTTGAAATATAAGAAGCAGGATAACAAGGAAATTTGTGCTGGCTTGGAGTCAATTTCTGCCAGGTGGTGCACCAAGCCTACCACTTCAACTCTTTCCCTGAGGGTTTTAAGTTTGATTCAAATTAGGACTTCTTTGGCAGGGAATTCAAGCATTTTGATGATGTGTTTGATGAGCTAAGTCCAGATGAACCTGCCCCCTATATGATGCCTAACCCTTCTCATACTATACGTGTGGAGGTGGATTATGAAGATGCTGAAGAAGTGGAAGGTAGTGGGAATGTTGACGTTCAGCTAAGTCCATGACTCATTTGTCCTTGAAGCTCTTTGTGGTGTGTAGACCAAGGCATAGGTCTTTTTTGCTGTGCATAATCATTTTGTACTCGGGCCTCTCAGTTTTTTGTACTCGGGCCTCTCAGTTTCAATTCATAATCATTCACAATCTTTTTAATTGTATGCTTGACAACTTATAATGAAATTTTTTTGCCTTTTTTCTTCGGTTAATTAACTCATATGTATGTTTTCTAGGGTGTTGTCACAAATTTTTCTATTGGTTTACTCGTCCCAGCGGGTCCTTGGGCTTCTTCTTTTTCTTCACTAGATACTTTTGTCTTTGAACTTTGCTTAAGTTACAAGTGTTGCCTTGATGAAACTCTGTGATGATTTTATAGAGTGCTTTATTTGAATCACTAATGTTGCCTTGGCAGAACCCTTTGGCGAGTTGGTAAGGCTCTTGATTTGAATTGCGAGTGTAGCCTGGACCGAACTCCTTGGCAAGTTGGTAGAGCACTTAATATGAATTGCGAGTGCGGCCTGGACTGAGCTTTTAGTAGAGTTGGTAGGGCACTTATCCTGAGCTGTGGGAGTTTAAGGGCTTTACAAAAGACAAAACGTTAGAAAAAAGTGTTTTATTAGATTGGGTACAAGCCTCATTAAAAACCTTCTCGGTAAAAACCCTTCTTAGGGGCAAAAAACCAAGTAAGGAAAAGAGTGCTTGTGTTACACTGCTTTAACTATAGCAAGTCTTTAAATGAGTAGAGTTCCAAGTCCTCAAGATGAGTTTGCTGGATAACTCCTCTAGTTTATAAGCACTATTGTCAAGACCTTGATGGATCCGAAAGGGACCTTCCCAGTTGGGAGCCAGCTTGCCTTCTTTCCTATCCTTCTTAGTGTCTCTAGTCGCTGGCTACACTAAGTCGCTTTTCTGAAATTCTCAGGCTCTGACCTTCGTGTTGAACCTTCAGGCCATTCTTTGTCTACACGTTTTGGCTGCTATTGTGGCCTTTTCGCAGTCTTCACTTATACAATCCAACATAGCCAACATTACCTCTTGGTTAGCCTCCTCACTGAAAAAGGCTCTCCAAAATGAAGGTTTTCTAATTTCCATCGGGATCATTGCGTCTGTTTTGTACGTTATCCTGAAGGGTGTCTCTTTCATGGATGATTGAGGGGTGCACCTGTATGCCCAAAGGATCTCGGGGATCTATTCGGCCCATCCTTCCTTGGCCTCTGTTATCCTTTTCTTCAACTCCTCTAAGATCACCTTGTTTGTAGCTTCGACCTGGCCAGATTAGCTGATTTGGACTTGTAATCACAAATTTTTTTACAAGTCCAAATTAACTAATCCAGACTCACAAATTTTTTTACATGTCTAGATTAGCTGATCTGAACTTCTAAAAACAACTTTACACATGCGGCAAAGGAAGGACTCACGACCCAGATTGGCACAAGCGAGGGAACAACAAAAAAGGAGAAGAACTGCGAAGAGGGAGAAGAGCTACGTGAGATGGAGAAGAACTGCGCGAGAGGAAAACATTTTAAAGTTTTTTTACCTAAGGGCACTTTTGTCTTTTTGCAAGACTATGGAGGTGCAGTGAGAAAGTATGAAGGTATAGGGAGAAAAATTCGGTGGATAAATGTATCGGTATGGTCCATTTAAGTTCGACATGTGAAACTTCTATTTTAAACGAGTTAGATAAGTATGATCCACAAAAATATATAGAATTTTCATCAGAGTCTATATCCAATTTGCGAAGTTCATAGATTTAACAGACCCTTTAATTTCGCTGTATTGAGAGTGTAAAAGCGTTTTACATTGACGTTCAATCACAACCCTTTAATTTATATGACTTTTAAAGTATTAATTGGTAAAATCAATAAACTTACCATACATAAAGGATTGTGATTAAATGTTAATATAAAACTTTTTACATTGAAAGTGCGTAAGTCATTGTCTCTTTTAAAAAAATTTCTAATATTTTTTAAACTAACTAAACTATAATATATTATACTAAAAGTTATATCGTCATTTATAATATGTAAAATAACAAATATTTTCAATTCAATCGTAAAATATCACAATTTACAGTAAAAGAGTCACAACATTAACACAAACTAATAATCTAAATAAAAAATTTGTCCATAATTATAGTTCTTTAAAAAAAAAATTCAAAACCGGCATGAAACTTGAAAAATCTTCAAACCCAAATCCATATACGCATACTTACATAAACTCAAAAAAGCATATAGTTCTATAAGATAACGTGCGTATAGTTCTATAAGATAGTGTGCCTATACACCAACTTCTAGGAAGGAGTGACCATGAACACCATATAATTGTATGACGGGAACTTCTCCCTGTCCTCATCATTTCTCTCTTACCTCCATATTAAACCTTCGAAAACTTCAATCGGTAAAAAATACACCTTCAAAATGCAGTGAGCAGAGATTTCAGAGAGGTGCAGTGAGAAATTTTCTTACATGATTGTATAAGATGCTGTGCATATTAACCCATTGATAAGTCTTAGATGGTTAAATTGGAAAGTAATTAAAAAGTGTATTTAATATTATGGAATTTTTTATAGTTATGAATTAATTTATTTAGACTGTAAATTAATTAATTAAAATATTTTTAACAATATTCTAAATTATTAAAATTACCAGAATATGCCTTCAGGCCATGATTTACTGTTTACAGTAGTTGGGTCTAAGCATAACAATTTAAATTGTTTTTATCAAAACAACTTTATTAATTAATTTCTCCATTTAAAATTTATCGAAAATACTTAATAGTTATGGGAAATACCAAACTACCCCTAATGGGTCCGGTTTGTTGTTAATTGGTTTGGGAGAGGTTTTGAAACTGGGGATTTGATCAATTTACTAAATTTGAAATTTTAATATTTGAAGGAGAAAAACTAAAAAATTTCTAATTCGCTACTGCTACTACTTACACTTGTTTCTCACACTTTGGAGCTATAGGAAGCATAACATTCACAAAAGAAAAAGGGTTTTCATCATATTCATAACAGGCACTGGGCTACCAAGCACAGTTGACGTTGTCATACCTGGCACTGGGCCACCAATCAAATCTAAATTAAATAAATAGATAGATAAAATTAGGCAGTTTTTTTTTTTTTTATTTGTTATTCGCAACTCACAACTTTAACATAATTTGAGAAGTTGTAACGTATCCTCGTCCTATTTTAACTTATGTTTAAATGTATATTTTGAATCAATTTATCTGAGAAATATATTTTAAAGTATCATAGATTAGTTGATTTGGAATGCCTTGAAATATATATTTTAGATTAATCGATTTAGAACATATTATTTTAATTTTGGATTAGGTGATCCGGAATGAAACAATAGGATGTGACCAATTTTATTTTGAATCAACCAATCTGGAACATAAAATAATTAATGACATTATACTTTCGAACCAACAAATATGAAATATTAATTATGTACAATTTTGGATGCTCCTATTCGAAATAAAAATGGGCAATTGTAGTAACAATTATGGATCACCTTATACAGAATTTACATAATGTATTCTAGGTTAGTTGATCTGGAATGTCTTAAAATATATATTTCGAATTAGTTGATCGATCTGAAATATACACGTTGAATGAAAGTTAAAAGAAGGTGAGAGTATGTTGGAGTTTTTAGATTATTTTAAATATGCATCAGTGCAAATAGTAAATAAGGGGATATTAAAAGAATTTACCATAAAATTATTTTAAATCGCCGAAGCTAAAAAAACTAAATAAAATTGTATCCCTACCTCATAAATCAAAGCTATAGGTTGTTACAATCCAATTTTTAGGTACGTCTTATGCTGAATTTGATATGAGATGTTGTTGACTTCAAGAAAAAATATTCACTTGTCACCTTTGATACGAAATTTTTTATCCATTTCTTAACGGGCACAATTATGGATATCATAGTTGACACACTTACAATGGTGGCATAGTTTGACAAAATGTCAATAATACCTTATTTGAGGCAGAGGAAGGCACAGAGAGCCAGCTGTGAGGGAGTAAGGTTGATGCCTCCCAATAATGACTTGTATTTTAGTCGGATCAACAACTACTCTTAAGCTAAAACAATATGGCCATGTATGAAACTGTATTCACACCAAATTCACCCTTGTTGATGGTGCATTTGTTCGACCAAAGGCATGACATGGAATTCAAAGAGACCATCTATAGTTTGAAAAGTAGTTTTCAAAACATCCTTTAGTGCTAGACATACTTGGTGATAATCAGACTGCTGCTCTAACTTAGAGAAGATCAAGGTTTGTTAGGCCCAACTGTGCTATTCGCACCTCCACTTGGCTCAAAGACTATGTCAAGCCCACTTAGTTTTGTTTTCTATTATTGCTTGTTTAATTTGTGTTTTGGGCCTTATTTAGGTTTTACCCAATATTTTAAGTCGTATATAGGACCTTTTTTTCCCTTAAAAGGGATAGTGAAAAGTCAAAGTTCTCTCATTTCGTTCTTTCTTTTGTGTAGACTTAGTTCATGGTAATAGTCTTGTGTGTGACTCTTAGGGTTATCCTAATTTGGAGCTATTATTGGTGATTTCATTCTCCTTATGCCTCCATAAAAAAATGACAAGGACCTTTCATAAGCCCTTTGCTCCCTCACTGAAAAGTTCGCTACTCTACAAGCAAAATTAGATGCACAATAGGAAGCTCAAGAGACCCACCATTTAAAACTACAACAATCCATTAATGTTTGCAAGAATGCTTTACAAGATGTCATTGCCAATATTCAAGACCAGCTCCATTCCCAAGTACCCCTATTTAACTCTAATCCCATTCTTAACCCACCAAATATTCTCCCTCAATATCTCACTGCACCCATTTCATCACCTCACTTCGCCACACCAAGCGTCACTCGCCATAGCCACCCCGCATAGTAATATCTCCCCTCAATCATACAGAAACCCTTTTGCCACTTCCCCACAAACAACCATGCCCCTTTATCCCCCACCACCATCACCAAATCCTCATCACACTCCCCAACAATTACAAATAAGGCCATCTGATGGTAATGAACCACTAGATTAGTTATTTCAAGCATAACATTACTTTACTTTTCATCAAGTTCCTATAGACCAACACATCGCTCACAGGGTTCTATATGAGTGGTGATGCTTTGAGTTAGTACAAATGCATGGCTCAAACTCATCAGTTGATAGAATGGTAATTTTTTTCTCATGTTCTTGAAATACGTTTTGGTCCCTCATCTTTCACTAACCATTAAGTTGAACTTTTCAAGCTTAAACAAACAGGGATTGTAAATGAATACCAAATTGCTTTTGGGAGGCTCTGTAATCGTGTTGTGGGGTTATCTTCGGAGGCTATTCTAAATTGTTTCTTATCAGGTTTGCATCCAGATATTAAGCAAGAGCTTTCCATAATGACACCATATTCCATTACCCAAGCTATTAGCATGACCAAATTGGTAGAAGAAAAATTGAAGGATGCTCAACCACGCCCAATTCGCCAAAACACTACCCATTACTACCCCAAACCTCAACCCATCACTCTAACACCAATTCCCCAACCCATCACTTCTATCCCCAGCAAAATACTTTCATCCTCTTTTATGTAGGAGCGTTGAGCACAAGGCTAATGTTATTACTGTGATGAAAAATTCATCACTAGCCACAAATGAGCAAATGGAAGATTCCTTCTCTTGATTGAAGATGACCCTTTTAGAAGATGAACCCCTTAATTTGTCCTAGCCTAACCCTTCCTTGTTACTAGAAAATATTCATTTCCATTTATCCTCCTAAGTTATTTTAGGTCGCCCATCACCAAAGGCCCTTAAATTCAAAGGCCAAATCAAGGGTTTGGATGTGATGATCCTCTTTGACACATGTAGCATGATGCAATCCTGCCTACCAATGGCTCTCTCACTAGGGCAATGGCTAAAGAGGACTTGGCCCGGAAAGACTCATTAAGACCCCAGTTCATGATGGAGATAGACATTTTAGACCGTAGTCCCTAGTTTTCATCTTGTAAATATTAATTAGCTTTTATTTCCCTTTTAGGCCATGTATTTCGGCCATTTATGCTAGTTTCTAGAGTTTAGGGTGTAATTAGCTTAGGAAGGGAGGTGACGGGAGTAGAGGGCCTAATAACTCAAAGGAGTGTAGATCTCTTTCCATACCCCTTTAATTAGGCCGTGACACTCCCTAGCTTAAGGCTAGACCCCACTTTTAGTGAGTCTAAGTAGGATTAGTGCTTCTAATCCTAATTAAGCCCAAGTCCCATGTTGCCCAGTTTTGAGTGCCTTGCTCCCTCTTTTGGGCTATAAATACACCTAGTCTCTCTTGTACAAAACACACTTTATTGAATGAAGTAAGACTCTTTTGAGTTATTATTCTTGAGTGTCATTTTGAGAAACCTCTCTCTTCAGGATTCTCTTCCTTAAAGCTTTTATCAAGGGACCTCTCCCTTGTGGCAAGCAACATAAAATTTTTTACTCATCTTTCTCCTAGAAAGTGGCCTCAACCCTCCTCCATTTCTAGCACTCATAATATTTCGCAACCACGTCTTATACCCTATCTATTCAACCTATACCTAACTTTTCAATCATGGTGGGCAATGATGCTCATTTGGATTGTGCAGTATTTTGTTTTGTAGTCCTATTAGATATTCAGGAGTTCGTTTATCTATTCCTACCTATTTGTTTCCTATTGAAGGCGCATATATTGTTTCAAGACTTAAGTGGCTTGCCATTCTAAGCAAGGTGTCTGCTGATTTTGTCATTCCCATTATCTCATTCTCTAATAAGGAGAAATGGATTACAATTACGGGTTCCCACACTTCTCATCCTCTACATATAACAAACTTTGTCATTCCTTACATACCAATTCCATTGCCACATTTTTCCTACTTACCCCAAGTGAACCAAAAACCCCACACTTATTAAAGCTATACCCTCTTACTTCTAGCCCATCCTTTAATACCCTCACCAAAGAAATTCAGACACTTCTTACTTCGTACATGTTATTTTTCTCAAAACCCTATGGCCTACCACCCCCATCCCCTCATGACAATAAAATTCCCCTTCTGCCCAACACTCCCCCTATAATTGTGAAACCTTACTGGTACCCCACTCTAAAAAAGATACAATGACTGTTATCATTCAAGGGATGTTGTCCGAAGGCATAATTCAAGTGAGCCATAGCCCTTTTTCCTCTCGAGATTTACTAGTTAAGAGAAAGGACAAGACTTGAAGATTTTGTGTTGACTATAGAGTTCTCTACTTATTCATAGTTAAAGATAAATTCCCTATACCCACTATGGAGTAGTTATTGGATGAATTGGGTTCTACTACCATTTTTACTAAATTGAACTTAAGGTCAGGGTATCACCAAATTAGGCTTTGCCTTGGGGACACTCATAAGACTGCTTTCTATACTACAAATGACCATTATAAATTTCTCGTGATGCCATTCGGGCTCACAAATGCCCCTTACACTTTCCAGTCAGCTATGAATGATTTACTTCGCCCTTATTTATGTCAATTTGTTTTAGTCTTTTTTTATGATATTCTTGTTTACAACACTTCTTACTCTACCCATTTAGTTCATTTACGCATTGTGTTAGATTTACTTAAATCTAATTTTTACTTTGCTAAATTAACTAAATTTATGTTTGCTATTGACTCTATTAACTACTTGAGTCATATTATTTATGTTGGAATTGTTTCACCTGTTCTAGATACGTTGCATGCTATTCTAGAATGGTCGGAGCCATACTCACTCATGCAAATCAGAGGTTTTTTAAGGCTCACCGATTTTTATAAAAAATTTGTCAAAGACTACGCTACTCTTGCCACTCCTCTCACAGATTTACTCAGATTAATAAAGGTTTACATGGAATATAGAGGCAACCATGGCCTTTACAGTATTGAAACAAAACTTAACTGTTGCACCAGTCTTGACTCTCCCAATTTCCGGAAAGATTTGTACATTGAAATAGATGCCTCTACTACAGCCATGGGTGTGGTGCTTACTTAAGATGGTCATCCTTTGCCTTATTTCAACAAAAGAATCGGTCCCCAAATGCAAGAAACCTCCATTTATGTTAGAGAACTTTCAATGTCATATAGGCCATAAAGAAATGGCATCAATATCTTATAGGGAGGAAATTTATCATTTTCATGGATCAATAGAGTCTACGCAGTTTACTATCCCAATCCATTCAAACCCCCAAAACAACAAAAGTTCACATACAAATTGAAAGCTACATTTTTTAGATTCGTTACAAACCTAGAAAATCCAACACAATTGTAGATGCTTTTTCTCACAGGGATACTGAGAATGCAATCTTGTTCAATTTGACGTCGACAACAGTCCCTTCCTTATTGCAGTATTTTGCACAAGTACTTCTCCACTTTGGAAGGAAAATAAATCTGACCCAAGACTCTCCATCCATTGCCTCAGCCTAGGATGGCCTCTTACTGGTCAAAGGCCACATGTTCATCCCTATTGTGGCTGATTAGTGGTCCAACTTGATTCCAGAATTCCATAGCACTACGTTATTTAGGCACTCTGGTTTCAGACCCACCCTTGCTCGTTTGGCTACTTCGTTCAGGTGGCTCGGCTTGTATAAAGACACAAAGGCATTTGTTAGATTGTGCTCAATTTGTCAACAGAATAAACAATTTCAATAAAGAAAAAATGGTTGCTACAACCCTTGCTATTCCAAAGAAAGTATAGGAGGAGATAACAATGGATTTCATTACCAACTTATTGGTTTTGTTTGGCCATACCGTCATCTGTGTTGTATGTGACCACCTCAGCAAGTACGTGCACTTCATTTCCTTTCCTAAGAATTTCACGACAACTGCGTTGGCCTTTCACTTCTCCGTCGAGATATGCCACCTCCATGGCATCCCTAAAACCCTCACATTAGTCAGAGACATAGTATTCTTGAGCACATTTTGTAATAGCTTTTTAAATTACAAGGGACTAAACTTCAGTATAGTACCTCTTACCATCTTGAAACCGACGACCAAACGGAGGTAGTGAATTGCAATCTTGAAGCATATTTGCATTTTTTTTGTATCGAGCACCCGCGTCAGTGGTTCAAATTTATTCATCTCACTGAGTTTTTGTTTAACTCCTTATACCATTCTGCTATCAAAATGACACCTTTTCAAGCACTTTATGGCCAACCATCATCGAAACTAATGGACTATATCTCTGGCTCATCCTTTTCAAAAAGTGTTAACAGTTCCTTATAGCAAAGACACGACATATTATGGAGTTTGAAAAAGAATCTTAAGGTTACTCGCCAAAGCATGGTGGCCCAAGCCAATATAAAAAAGGCTAAATGTTACATTCGAAGTTGGTGACTTCGTATGGCTCTGACTTACTCACTACTACTAGTGCTCCGTCACTCTTTGCACCTCCCAGAAGCTATCCAAAAGATACTTTAGGCCTTACGAGGTCAAGAATTGTGTTTGCAAGGTTGCATACAAATTGGCACTTCCAAACACCGCCTGCATCCACCCCATTGTCCATGTGTCTCTTCTCCGCCTCTATAGGGGGTCGCGATCACCTCGCCACCAGGAGCCTCTTCCTTCTGCCATGCTTAAGGACCACACTTAGTCTCCTAACCCTAACTTTTTCTTTCCTCAAACTGAAGTCCTAACATTTAAATCCACACATAAGCTAAACAACCACTTACGTCCTTCTAATTCAAAGATGCCATCCTCATTGCTAACACGTTTGGCCCCAAATTCATCTGAACCATCTAATTAAAAAAATGACTACCACTCCAAAGACTAAGGCATGCGTCCTCAATCCTTATCTACACCAGCAGATACCTGTGCGACTTTAGAAACCACACAACTTCTCCAGTAATTGTCAATGCGTATTTGATGTGGGAGAAGCCATGGTCATTAGATCAGCACGTGAACAGATCTGGGTTGTTACCAATAAGCACAATTTGTGCCTCTATTGAGCAACCAATTGAAGCACACCATATCTCCAATAACCTTAAGGGCAAGGTTGTTTCTGGAGGAAGGGTGTTGTTAGGCCTAGCCGTGCTATTCGTGCCCCCCACTTGGCTTAAAGACTATGTTAGGCCTACTTAGTTTTATTTTCTGTTGTTTCTTGGTTAATTTTTATGTGTTTTGAGCCTTATTAAGGTTTCACCAAGTGTTGTAAGTCCTATATAGGACCTTTGTTTCACCTTAAAGGGCATAATGAAAATTCACAGTTCTTTCATTTCCTTCTTTCTTTTGTATAGACCTAGTTCTTGGTAGTAGACTTGCGTGAGTAACAACTGTAAAGTTTATTAAGAATTATTTCTCAAATTAAGTAGACAAGTGTTAGAATAAGTTTTGTATGTACCTAGTTATAGGTTATAATTTGATGTAGAATTAAGTTTTGTATGTAATCGACAATTGGAGTAGATTAAGGATGGATTATAGAACATTTTTAGCAAAATCCACTTAGCGGAAATGAATTTCGCTCAATGAAATTAAAATTCGCTCAACAAATTTTGAAGCAGTATAGCGAAGCGGTGCAAAACGGTGGGAAAATTCTGGAAAGTTAGTTAAGCAATAAAATGTGCTCATCGAATTGGAAAGCGCTAAGCGAATCTAGGCCATTTTTCTATAAATATCCCTCTTGAATCTAGTTGAATGCACACCAAAATGCAGTGTTCGAAGCTGAATCTAGAGAGAGAGTTTGCGTTTTTAGAGATAGAAAGAAATGCTTCGTGAAGGGAAACTTTGGAGGAAAATATCTCAAAGGTGATTGGAAGTTGTGGAAGTTCTACACTACTCATAGGTAATTCTCATATCAAGATAGGAAGGGAGTGAGATTTATAAGCCATGTGAGATGTTAATCTTAATAGACTATGCGTGTTATTTTTTCAATTAATTATCATAGTGGTTGTTGTTGTGTGTTTGAATGTTAAGTATATTACTTTTTTTTGTTTATTTTCTTATAAATATTTATTTTGTTGATTGTATAAATGAAATCAATAAATATAATGTGTATTCAAAGGAGAATAAAGTATGCTTTGTGGTTGTGGTTTATAACTCGATCATCCACATAAGAAAAGTTGTATTTGGGTATATTTGATATTTCTAATATATTGATATTATTGTAAGGAATGGTAAAGGTATTAAGTTGTGAATGGATGATATTAAGTTGTATTATTATTGTATTAACGTTGATAATATTATTATTTTGAAGAATGAATAATAATATGTGATTTAATTGGTGATTAATAAATTGATAATCATTAGTAATATGTGAAAGATTGATAGTAATGTGTGAGAGATTGATGAGATCATTAGTAGTGTGTGAGAGATTATGAGTGAACTTAGTAAAAAGTTCTAGGTTCCCTAGTGAAAATATTATACTAATGTATACTTTTGGAGGAATTGAGAGTTGGCACTTTACTAGGTAAAGTGTGATCGATAAATTATATTCATACTGTGTAAATACTTATCTAAATTCATAATAATATACCCAACAACGGGTCAATTATCTGAAGATAGCATGGTTCTAGCCTGTGAGCTAGAATACTATCTCAGATTAGCAATGTAGTAATTATGGAAACTAACTGTGGATCAATATGATTATGGAGTTATATTGATTATGAGTCATTACCATAAGAATAGACTGGGTGTTAGAATATTAATTTTGATTTGAGATTTGTATTTAGTGTTTATATTGATTATGGGTCATTACCATAATAATTGACTGGGTGTTAGAATATTAATTTTGATTTGAGATATGTATTTAGTGTTGTGGGAATATGTTTTAAGATTATATCTTTGTTGAGAATGTGGATTGTGTATTATGTCAGTGTATATACAACATGTGTTAGGAAAATTGTGATCTGACACTTTATGTGGGAAGTGGAGATTTCTAGAATGTGTCATGTATCAGAATATTATATCTGAGTGTGAGTTAACACCTTTAGGATTAATCGAGTGTCAATATCTTAGTTCTCATAAGAATAACGTTCTTAACTAAAGGTTAAGAGTCATGAGAATTGACTAGAGATCAATATGCTAATTCTGATTAAGAACTACTCGTTGAGACATATTTTCTATTGGAACCATTAGTAATGTTATTATGAATAGAAGTAAGAGAGATGGAGTTTAGTAATGAGAAGAGTGAGATTTAGTTGTATGATGAGGTAATGTAGAACTGAGTCCTACAATAAACCTTAGGCCACATAATTTGTTAGTTGATTAAGGCCCCGTTAGGGGTGATTCTGAGTTTTTGCTTTTGAAATGTATTTTAAAAACAGAAAAGTTTTTGGAAAAAATGGTTCTATTTTGGTTTTATACTAACTTTTGAAACATTTTTCACTCAATTTCAAAAAAAATAAAATTTGATTTTCAAATTTATGTTTCTGTTTTATTTAAGTTCATTACTTGACATCACTTGTCTCCATTGACCATCACCTCTGACCGATGAGCACCCATCGCCACCTCTGACTGGAAGTCACTGACCATCACTTTTGATCAACGGTCACCAACCCCCACCTCTGACCAATAGAGTCATCAGTTGTCACCTCCGATTGACAATCACTAATTGTCACTTCCAATCAGTAGTCACCGACCACCACCTCTGACTAGTGGTCACCGACTGCCACCTTTGATCAGCATCACCGGTTGCCACCTCTGACTAGAAGTCACCAACCACCACCTCCGACCGACGATCATTGGTTGCCACCTTCGACTAGTGATCATCAACTACCACCTCTGATCACCGGTCACCGACCATTATCTCTAACCATCAGTCACCAACCACCACCTCTAATTTTCAGTCTCCGACCACCACCTTCGATCGTGAATCACTGACTCCCACCTTCAATGAACCGCTACCTCCAACTAGCATTTTGGTTAAGATTTGAAAACAATGTTTAAATTTGGAAACGAAAACAATGTTGTTTTTAAAATTTTGAAATCTTAAAGACAAAACTAGTTTTTGTTTTTATAAATTTCAAAACTAAAAACCAAAAACCACCATGAACGGGGTCTAAGATTAACATTTATGGTTTATAAATATCTCACTCATTTGTGTATTTTCTATATGTACTTCTTTTGCATAATGTTTGTGGTATGAAAATAATCCTGCTTAGATAGTTGCAGTGGAGATTTGTGAAGATTTTCATTTATGCATGATGTTTAGTATATATGTTGTTTGTATTAAATTTAGCTTTTGTTGTCAAGGATTTCGTGCTCTAATTAGATTAATTTAGGGTAGTGGTTATGATTGATATTTAATGTACTCCAAACTATTTTTTAAAATTATGTTTATGAAATGAATACTTTTGATTCATAATTGTGTCTTACTGTTGTTACAAGAGATTATGGTTCTTCATTTGATGTTAAGTTTTTGAAAATTCCTCATAATAGGATAAAATTTTATTTAAAAAGTTTTTCATAAATTAATAAATGAATTGGGTAGAAATTTGGGTCGTTACAGTGTGTACCTGTTAAGGTTACCCTAATTTGGTGCTATTAAGGCCCTATGCAACTTGTTTAGCAGTTTGTTGACTATTGGGGATGGGAAAATGATCCTTGACTGTTATTACATTCAAAGCACAATAATCAACACACAATCTCCATGAACCATGCTCCTTGCAAATAAGAAGCACTAGTGATGACATCTTCCATTAGTACTATGGATAATAGTATGGGTGAACATTTACCAGTGTCGACCTGGGAACTATGTGAATGTGTGGTCTTGAGAGCAAGGTGGGAGGTAAACCACGAGGCATGTCAAACGCATGATGGAACTGGTTAAGGAGAGAGTAGCTATGTGGAGTTATAAGGTTGGGCTAGTGACAAAATATGAGGAAGAACCAGGAGACAGAGGTCGTGGATTCAAATATTTCTCTTAACATAAATTAACACATTAACCACTAATATTTGACTTATAAAAAAAAGAAAAGTAGCTATGTCCTGTGGTGATACTCCCAAGTCAAATGTCTAGGTTAGTGACGACTTTGATGTAGATTCCAATGGCATGTCAAGTAATGAAATATTGTGATGGATTCAATGGAGTCAATGAACATAAACTGACAGAATTGGGAAAAGAATGCAAAAGAAGGACTTGTAACGGACGTACCTATGAGTGTCACAGGTGGATTGTTGAAAGTGAACTGATCGGAAGACACAATATAGTGAGAGGGGAAAGCCCTTAAAGTCATAAGCCATTGGACTCCTAATACCAAGTTTGCTCCATGGATAGGAAGAGTATAGACGTGGATTTAAAACTTGTGGGAATCCATGGTGAGGGGCACGCAGGAAAACACCAGTGCACTAAATAGTTTCGTTGATCACAACAGAGAATGATTTAATGAAAACCATAAGCAAATTCAAGAATGTTGCAACACATGGTTGGATGATGTTGTGTGAGCTTTTAGGATGGTGGTGTCGTAACAATTGCTAGGTTGACTTGCTAAAAACAAATGGCCAACTCAAATACCACAAAAGTGTATTGTTTGTCCATGAGAGTTTGTAAAGTCTGCATTGGAGTGAGCCATTGTTGTAGCGAGTCATAAGGGAATTTGTCATCTTATTCTAATTTGGAGGGAGCCACCAGCCATGATGGCAATGAGAGCACTAATGATACACAATCAAGAAATCTCCTTTTGGGTAGGAGAAACTCCAAGAATAAAAAATGAGAGAGTAACTACTTGTTTAACAGTATTTTTATAATATTGTTTTTAGAATTTTAGTATTTAAAAACTAAAAAACTCATTTGGTTACTGTTTTCTGAAAATAGTTTTCGAAAACCATTCTAATTTTTTAGTTTAAAAAATTAAAAATAGGAACAAGTATAAGTAATTTTTTTCAATTTTTTATTTTCATTTTAAAAACTCAAAATATAATAAAAATATGTTGTTTTTTCTTTTTATTAATGGAATTTCAGTAAATATATGAACAAGTTTTATCGTTTTATCATTTTCACATTTTTAAAATAGTTTTTAAATAACACTTACGAAACAAATTTTTTTTTATTCGTTGCGAAAACAAACTTTTTTCAAAAACTAAAAAATAAAACAAAACCAATCAGGTCCTAAGGGTTTTATTGATTTTATTTTGTTTTTTAGTTTTTGAAAAGAGTTTTGACAAATAGTTTCCAAAATCTGTTTTCTAAAATAAAAAAAAAATTGTTTTGTAAGTGCTTATTCAAAATGATTTTAAAGATGTGAAAGTGAAAAAATTTATTCATATTTATGGAAATGTCATTAATGAAAAGTAAAAAACAACTTATTCTCCTTGTAATTTAAGTTTTCAAAACAAAAGTACAAAACTCAAAAACAACCACTTTTAGTTGTTTTCCCTTTTTAGTTTTTAAAAACTAAAAACTAGAACTGTTTTTTAAAACTATTGTAAGAAAACACTAATCAAACAAATTTTTTAGTTTTAAATATTGAAATACCAGAAATACTTTTATAACACTGTTGTCAAACAAATCTTAAATTTTTGGGTTTTCAATATAATTCTTTACCATTATACAGAGACATTACAAATTTCCTAAATCCACAAAACTATTAACACATAAAACCAATACAAAAAATGAATCTACTAATAGAATGCACAAGCTAAAAATAACAAAATAGGAAAGAGTAAAATGATTTTTCTTTTCACATAATATACCCGATGCTCTTGTCGTCCCTTCCCCAAACCCTTATATTGATTTGTTGGTCTTTGTCATCAGAATTGATATACATAACATGTCTTACGTGTAGTATATTAACAACAGTAGGGTGTTACATTCTTCCCTTAAAGGAATAAGATAGGAATTGAATAATGACAATAATATATGTATCCTAATTAGTTATTTACACTCGATCCCTAACGCTTTATCTATTAAGTTATAATTCATAATTCTATTATATATTTAGAAAAACAAAAACATGGTGACATACGAGAATTTTCGGGCCTGCAGCGCAACTATTCTGATGTTAAACTTCGTTTGTTAACTCTTTACTATTTGCTTTTATTTATATATATATATATAAAGATGATATATCTAGTGAGAAAACTAAAGTTAACTATGTCAGAGTTAGATGAGTAAATCTCAATCATTAAAAGTAGGAGAGAGAAACAAAAGTGAGTGACAGAAAATAAATATTAAATACTAGAAGAGACACAAGAGTGAATATTAGAACTTAATTAATTTGGTTTTGTTTTAATGTTTTAAAAGAGTTTTTAAAAAATAGTTTTTGGTAAAAAAAGAAACAAATTTGTTTGATAAATATTATTTGAAAATTATTTTAAAAATACAAAAATAAAAAAAAACTTATTTATATTTATAAAAATATCATAATCAACATATTCTAATTCTATTTTAAGTTTTTAAAATAAAAACAAAAAACTGAAAAGCAAAACTATTTAATGTATTTTGCCTCTGGAAGAGGTGGATTTTCTTGTAGGAATTGCATATAAGCATCAAGTGCTGTTTGATTTTTGTTGTTAACCAAATTGAGATCTACTCTTTTACCCATGTTAAGGCATACACAATTTTTGGATGGCAGTGCAAGGTAGCCAAATGTAAGGGAGTGTTTCCTTTTGGCATCCTTATCATTTATCATATCTATAAGCTCATGATTTTCCTCTTGCAGATGTATCTCGCCACATTAAGCATTCCAACTTTAGCAGCAGTGTGAACAAAATTTTGACCATTATTATCAAGTAATTCTCTAGGATCTGGACAGTATTGCAACAGTTTCTTTACCACTTCAACATGCCCACTTGCAGAAGCCAAATGAAGAGGAAAGAGGCCATCTTTGTCTCTTTCCATATCAGAGGAAATACAACATCCAAGCAAATCCATAACAGCATTAAGGTAACCTATAGATGCAGCATAGTGAAGAGCAGTCCTTCCTTCATTATCCCTTAAACGAAACCATTCTCCCTTTCTCACTATTATGAACCGCAAAATATCTGGCATGTGTTATTAACAATCAACTATTAGTAGAATCTCATTAGGAAGGTTAAAAAATATATCATTTAGGGAAAAAAGGAATATTAAAAAAACTTCAATAATAATAGAGCTCCAATGTTAAAAAAGAACATTAAAAGATTTATATATAAGTTTAATTAATATACACTGTCAGTGTAAAAGATTTGTACATTCACATTCAACCATGACTTTTTATTTATGTAACTTTTAAAATAATAATGAATAAAGTCAACAAATTTACCATGAATGAAGAACCTATGATTGCATGTCAGTGTAAAAATCTTTACACTGACAGTTTATACAATTAAACTCTTTATATTTAGTTTAAAATTTTTAGTTACACAATATATTATGCTAGAATGACAATTTAGGTTTATATTTCATTATTTAGGTCTATAAATTAGAAGTGGAATAAGTTCTAATTATTAAGTAATATTAATAATAATGTAAGAAATTTGGGATGTTACATTAAGGAATTAAGAAAAGAATGCATTTATAAACAATCTTTAACTTCGACTTCTAAGTAATATGAGACTTCAAAAGTATTTTTTGTGATGAAAGATATGAGTTGAAACTATTGAAGTAGGGATTGAAAAAGTGTAGCAAGAAACAATTTGTGAAATTGGAAAAGATGTAAAAAAATATCATGGTGAAAATATATATATATATATATACCAAACCGTGTTAACATGTTGATCTTATCTATTTTTTTAGTTGGAGTATTTTAATATTCTATACCAAACATTTTAGACAAAAAAAATAAATCAATCACCTTATAATTTAATTTAGAGATATTTTAATAATGTAGTCATTTTCTCTCTCTTTTACTTATTCTCTTTTATTTCAATTATTATCATCATCAGATTTCTAAATTCTATTATCTTCATTCGTTTTCTCTCGTGTTCAATTTATCATCATAATTAATTTAATAATAATAAAATATAGTACTTTTCAATCTAAGATGTATATTAATAAAGAAAGTAAATAAAATAAATTAAAATATAAATTATTGTCTTTATTACTAATCTTTGTAAATTTATTATTATTATTTATCAAATATAAAGTTGTTAACAAAAAATTCTAATGTTTGGTATAGAATTCTATTATAAATTATAATTTATATAAAATATAATTATTTAATAACACTTTTACTTTATGTTTGATAAAGTTATACTAATAAAAAATATAAATAAAAACTAGGCTGTGTCTAATATAAATTAGATTTTATTTATTTTACATATGTGGGATCCACTTATGTGATTGAAATGCTAACTTCATAGGAAATATTGTGATTCTTATGAACAATAAAAAAGTTTTAATTTTTTTAATCACCCTAAACATTATTAATTTCTCAAGACCTATTGTTATCCTATTATGAATAAACTGAGCAGAATTGGAAGAAAATTTATAGTTGTAAAATAAGTACCTCGATCTTGTTTTAAAACTGCTGCAATAAGTGGCGATTTCCCTAGTGGAGCATAATAAGGACCGTACGGAATCAATTGGGATCGTTCTTGATGATTTAGGGTTTTAAATGTTGATGTTTTTGTATCATTGAGAACCATTTTTCCCAATTTTCCATCATTTCAATATCGATAGCAATCGAGTTGCATTCATGTTTAGGCTGCTTCAAACTTTCCATTTTTGTTCCTGTAACAATTAATTTATTTCCAAAAGTCAAATCAATTACTATATATTTATTTTAAAAAAAAAAACATATAATTAGTTCAAGTGAAATTATCTTAGATTATAGAAGAATCAAGGTCGACTACAAAGTCAAGAAAAAACGAACGCATAATTAGAAATTGATGATTAAAGTATAGTTATTCTTTGTAGATATAGATTACAATAAAATATTATTTTACTACTATATATCTACCTTACAAATTATCATGTATGTTGATTAAGTTTGTTAATAAATTGCCTTAAAGGTCATACGAAACATAATTTCTAATTTATTGACAATCTCATTGGGAAATCATGGTATAGGTGAAGGGAAATGAATATCCGTACTATATGTTGGTTTTGCACGATAAGGAGAAACATATAAGGACATAATATCCAAGTAGGTCTTTTTTAAATTGCTTAATAAAGGATAAACCATTTCAATTTTTTCCTTCATAAAGTTGCTTGCATATCTAGTATCTCTTTTGATAAAGTTTCAATGATAGCATACTATAAAAAACTAAATATCACAAATCCGTGAGGTGTAGTTATAGCATACTAAATTTTAAGTCTTCTAAACTTAAATTATTAATAGTTTTCTTTGTGACATAATTATAAGAAAAATACTTGATTAGAAAACATAATAATAATAATAGGATTTTGGTAAATAATTCAGATTAAGTTGTTAATTAAATAAGCTCATGTATTTTCTAACATAAAAACCTATCTCAAAAACTCTTGTTGTGCGGCTCTCTTTCGTCACCTCTACGGAATTCTCTGCAAGGTCGTCATCACCCTTACTCCATCACCACCACTGGCACAATCACCACTACCGTCGCCACCACCACCATTGGTATCGTCGTCACAACCATTGTCGGTACTACCACTGTTGTCATTGGTAGTGGTGGTACTGGTGGTGGTTATGGTTGGGTGGAACATATATACATAAACTGCCATAGTTGAAAAACCTAGTCAAATTGAACAAAACAAAATATGAAATTTAAGAAGAAAAAAAATGCAACAAATGTAGAGTGGTGCAATGAGAGGTCTAAGTGTGAGAGAACCATGTGAGTTTAATTAATTAATAACTCAATATGAACCGTTTATTAAAATCTTACAATTATTATTATGATTTTTCATTTCTCACCGCAATATATACTTGTGTGTGTAAGAGAGAGAACTTGATTAATTAACAATTCAATTTCAACTATTTATTAAAATCTTACAGTTATTATTATGATTTCTCATTTCTCATCGTAATATATATATATATATATATATATATATATATATATATATATATATATATATATATAATATCAGGTCACAATATATAGGTTAAAGTAAATCCAACCTGAATATAATTAAAAATTCGTTAGAACAATAGTTATGTACTACTAATAAACAACTAGACATCTTCATGTGCGAATAATATTCAACTTGTGCTAGAGAATTTAAAGTGAATTTTTATTCTTATATGAACATGGGTTTACGAATTCATTTTTGCTTGAAGCAACTAAACTTTTATTTGGTGGGAAATTAATATTAGAGAGACCTTCTCATGGTCAAGAAGTAGTTGCTTCTATGGGACAAAACATGTAGTTTTCATCTATTTAATTCATAAATTATTCTTTAGATGGATTTTACACCATTTTATCTTTCCTATTAATAAAAGAATAAAAGAAATGTACTAATGAATAGTGTTATAATGTATGATATATGAGGAGAGATCCATTTACTTTAAGAGTAAGTTTAAGGAGTTATTCTCCATCTTAATTGATGCAATCCAAGTTACACTTCCCTTGATCTTTTCCATCCAAGGTTTTTCACACAAAGAAAATGGGTGTAGAAAGGAAAGAGGATGGTGGTGGAAGTTACCACTCACTCAAGGAGGAGATAATATTTGAACTAGGACTTGCCACAAGGGAGAGGACCTTGATAAAAGCCAAGAAAGAGATTCCTCAATGGAAGTTTCTCAAGATACTCAATTGATCAAAAAGATCATTAAAGGAGTTTTACATTCATTCCTTCAAGTGTGAGCATACAATGGAGTTAGGAGGCTTATTTATAGGGTAAGGAGTGAGTCGGGCGCTCATTTCTAGGAGATGTGGGATTATCTTGGAGTGAAATCCAAAGATAATGAGTTTTGCATGTGGCCACAACGTTATGACGTTACCCACATGGTTGTGATCTTCACGCCCTTTATTTATTATCTTGGGCTCATTTGGGCCCAAACTTTTCATACATTCCGACAAATACTAATATCACCTCATACCCTACTAACTTTACAAAAAGGTTGAAATACATGGCCCAAAAAGAAGTAAAAAAAAAATAAAATATTATGTACACTAAAAAATACAAGGCAAGGACTGAGACTTCTAAGATCTTCACTTTCATGCTCCTCCTAGTCAAGTCTTCTACGATCCTCCTAGCCATGGTCCTAGTGGTGGAAACCTTGGAAAGTGGAATTGCATCATCTCCTTCTCCTTGGAGAGGAGTTGACCTCAAACCTAAGACTTCTTTCTTTTCTTCCAATCCTGCAAAAAGATACTTAATAGGGTTATAGCAAAGTACCTCCTTAGGATTGGGGTAGTGAAGGTTGACACTAAAAATTTGTATACTCAAAAGATTTTCATTGTGTTTAAGCCTCTATAAAGCATTTTCCCATCCTACTCCAAATGCATTTAGTTCTAACCCAAGAACATTAAAAATATGAGTAGGGGCTAGACTTAGTGCATTAGAGCACTCATCCATAAAGGTTAAGTAAGCCTTATCTTTTCTTTTACCCTAAGAGATAATGATGGGCATTGGGATGGACCAATTAGGAATATCTCTTTTAGTTGAACTTGGGATTGTGTAGCATTGTAGTCTAAAGGTTATTGCACAATCCCACTTTCAACTTTGGTGGCCTCATGCTCAAGTTGAACTTGAGGTTGTGGTTCAATGTGCTCAAACTTTTTTGGCACAACTTCAACTTCAACTTGTTCATTTTGTAAGGATTGGTAGGAAGATTTTTCTATATTAAGACCCTCCTTTGAAGTCAAAGTTGGATCTTCTTTAAGATCCCTCTTCCTACCAATTTTTCTATTTTTCCTTTTCTTTTTTTTTCTTCTCTCATTAATTTCTCAATTCCAAACTCAAATTTTCCCTCTTTCTCTTTCCATACTTCTTTTTTTCTCTTTGAATACTCTTCTCTTTCTTTTCTCTCTTTGTCTGCTCTTTGTTTTATTTCTCTATTCCTTCTTCTTCTTTCTTCTCTCTCTTTTCTTTCTTTGTTTTTTCTCTCTCTTGTTTTCTCTTCCTTTCCCTTTCTTCTCTTTCTTTCTTCTATTTTGCTCTTGTCTCTTATCTTTCTATTTCTTCCCCTTCTTCCTTATACATAGTAGTAATAAATTAATAAGCATCCTTATTAAGCGCACTTTTTATAAAACTACCATATTCTTAATAACTACAATTGTGTGTGTCTGCGTGTGTGCATGTGCGTGTGCATGTGTGTGTATATGTGTGCACGCATGTGCATGTGAGTGTGTATGTGTATATGCATGCGTGTATGAGGAAAAACATAAATTAAACACCATATGTCATTAACAAATAACACAATTGTTAGCACTTCAATTATCATAATAAAAGGAAAAGAAAAGCATGACAATGAAATTTAACAATTCACACACTCTATCTCTCCCTCTCTCTCTCTCCCTCTCTCACCAATTCAAAATAACAAATATTTTATCTAAACTACAATAATCATTTCATAATTATAAACCCCTAATCTTTTAATTTGAATATAGGTTCTATCATATTTTCTTTTTAATATTCAGACTAATTCTTTCTTTTCTTTTAAATTCTAATCTTTATTTTAATAATTTTTTTATTTTAAATCAAATAAAAACTTTATATTATTATTTACTAAGTAACTAAATCATTATATATATAGATAATTATTATTTATTAATTTATTTATGAGATAATTTTCATTTAAAAAATTCAAAATGTTACACGTGATGATTCTTGTCTCACTATTTTATGTTAGGCCTCTCTTTGGATCACCATCTACACTAGAATCATGGCTGATGGAACACAACATCCATAAGTTTTTTTTGTGAGATTTCTCATGCACACTAACTGTTCGGTGATTTGTTTCATTATTGATTTGGGAAGGATCTTAGTTTAGTACAAATTTTCTTGGCATTTAGTTAATGACAATTGTCTTAGTTGGTGTTCACAAGGTGTTTGGTTTTAGTCTTCTTTGAAGACAACTTCTATCCATGGTAGTTAAGCATGTATGAGCTTCTCTAATGGATGTTTAAGCATTGAAATATTATTTTTGCTTCTGTGTCGAGTGCTTAAGCTTTATGTTTGACTTCTGTTCTTGATGGTTAAGCTTTGTTGCTTCTGCCTTACGATGGTTAAACATTTCCTACTAGTTTGCTTCTTCCTTTTAAGTGGTTGAGTATTTGCTTCTACTTCTTAGGTGGTTAAGCTTTTTTTGCTTCTATTAAGTAGTTAAACTTTGTATTATGACTTTTTAAGCTTGCTACAATGGCTTCACTTTTATTAAAAGATCTTCATGTTACTCATTGGAAGTCTCATGCATCTCCTTCCTCTTCCTTCCAAGATTCAACTTGTAGATTTCTTCTTCTCCCAAAGTTCTTCTCTAGCTTCTGACCAAGCTTGGAGTGACCTTCAGCTTGAGAAGGATATTACAGTGTGGCATTGCAGCATGGCATTGACATGTGCAACTTATGTTATGAGCAAGTCCCACATCGTCTATTTTTTCTTTTTCATTTCTTTGTAACAACTCATATTCCTTTTCTGCTGTTTTGCTTTCTTTTCCATTCACGATCTTTCTTATTTCTTTCAGTTTTGCTATAAATGCTTCCTTGAATCTCATGTTCAACAAAATACAATATCTTTCAGCTTCATAAAACCTCTCTTCGTGCATAGTCTTTCAATCATAAAAAGTTACATCAATTTAATGTTTTCAATAATAGAAAGTTACTGATATGATAGATTACCTAATAGAAAGTTTCATTGATGGTGTTCTTTTGATTTGTACATCGAAAGATAGTTTTGATGAAAGTTTATTTGATTTAATGGTGATGACAAATTTCTTTGAAAAATGAAGGGGTTATGGTTGGTTCTGCTAATTATCTTTTAGTTATGGTGATTTCTTATAGTTCTATAAATTATAGTGTAGTTATTGACTTATTGCCTCCTTGGTCAATTAAATAGTTGAGATTATAACGAGAACGATCAGTTTTAAACATATACAAAATAATAGAATAAATTTAATATATGGGAAGAGAAGTATACATTATATTAAAATATACGAAATAAATATTTCAGTCCATAAGCTGAAGTTCAACTATAATATTTAGTTATGGATTTAGCCGCTAATTTGGATATTTATACTCAGCTACAAAATCGTTTGACCTTTCAAAAAATTTGGAATACCTTTTCTATTATATCTATATTTTTAAAATCTAACCAGTAACGGAACAGGTAAAAATATTGATCTACGGTTCATAGGTTTAACTGTTATTAAATTAACTGGTCTTTATAAAATAATATTTTTATTATTAAATGTATTATAAAAATTAAAATTATAAATAAAAAATTTATTAAGTAGGTAATTATAAAAGAAAAAAATATTTTTTATTAAATACACCTTAATATTGCTAAGTTAACTCCTATTTTTATTAATTTTTAATTTAAAAAGGGGTAGACTTAAAAAAATGAGAGGTATATTTAGCAAAATCTAAAAAATTAAAAAAAAAAATAAACCAGTTGAATCATCGATTTTTTGGTTTCAAAACTAATTCTCTACTTAACTAGTTTTTAACATTGATCAAACTAGTTGCTAGACATGTTCACCAATTTTCTAGTCGAATCAACCGTCCGGTCCGATTTTTTAAACAAAGTATTATACTAATAGCTTTGCTGCACTTTCTTTTTTTAAATTAAATGTTTGTTTTTATCCATTACGTTTTAGTTTTTTTATTTTAATACATTAAGTTTTAAAAATTCATTATAATTCTATATGTTTTCTCTAAAGTTTAATTCTATATGTTTTCTCTAAAGTTTCATTTTAGTTAATTCTTTTATATTCTTATTAATTTCAATAAGTTTAAAATAATAACACCTAAAAACGTTATTATCTTTATTTCAATGTTATTAATCTTCTCAAAGTATATCCACACTATAACAACTAGTACTTCCCATGGTATATTCATATTCAACATCCCAATACTTGTATAGTAACTTTTCCCGTGGCACAAACATATGCAGGGCCAACCTTCAGACAAATAAGGTATGAAAAGGGAAAATATGTAATTATTTTTTTTATAAAAAATCAAAATAAAATTTTCAAAAAAAAACATGAAGGATTAAAATGAAACTTTTAAAACTTAATTTACTAAAAAAGAATACTAAAACATAATGAAAGAAAATTAACCTCTAATCTTCTTAAATTCCAATTTCATTTTCCATCAAATTTGTCTTAAAATTCGAAATTAGAAAAGATGTATATAGTTCGTTTTGACTTATTTTGTATAAGTAACTAGCCAGATAAAAAAAAGGCATAGGGTAATATCATCTCCAATGATATGAAAGAAGTGAAATTGAGTTCAGAAGTATCTTTTCGCGGGTGTCATACAAGATTATTTACAAATTGTCACTCCAATAATAAAATCTAACTTGAATTGTTAAGTTACTTTTAGTAAACTGTACAATAAACTTCACGTGTTCAATCTTGATACTTTTATTCAATTTTATTTTATTTCAAATTAAAATATCAATTTTGAAATAATGAATGCAAAAACTATTTCATAATTAAATATTTAATATAAAGGATTTGACACCACTTTAGACGAGCTAGCTTATCCAAGTTTCTCGATTAACTAATACATGATAGTGTAAAGTTATTAGTAATTGAAAATTTAATTTAATTTAAAATGGAAAAACTTAAAAATACTAATAGAATAAATCCAACCTCCTCCATAAATTATCTTATTACACCAAATATTCCTCTATTTTTAAAGTCCATAAAAATGTTTAATTTTTTTATATTATTGCACTGATTTTTTTGGAAAGATTAAATATAATAAGGACAAAACTTTGGATGTAATTTAATAAAAAATATATTGCATGTGTTATACAATTAAAACTAAATGGTTAGTGTATTTGTTTTCTTCACAAATAAAATTTTCCAAAAAGTTAAAGAAAAAGGCAATCCCTATTCATTATTAAAAGATAAAAACAAGTGAAGGACGCAGATGAATATTGCGCCTTTGGATATTCGTACTTTGTAACTTTTTTACATAACTTGAACATCATTATGAATATTGACACACATTTATAGACAAAAGTTGGTAGTAAAAATTGAACCCAAAGACACTATTTTCATTTGATTTACAGAAGCTAATAGTTATAACTTACATATTCAAAACATAATTCCCTCATCTCAAGGAATTTCCAAACACTCACTATGTAACATTTCTCGTCTTCTAAGTGTGAGGAGTTAGCTCAAACATTGCAGATGTTTGATTGCCACAAGGACAATCATCAACCAATTGCGACTATGTTGTTATAATACACCTCCATAGAAACATTTACATTAAACCAACACAATTCCATTACAATAAAACTATTATTTGCCAAAGATATGCACAAACTACACAAAATTTCAAGTGTCTCACCTAAATATTTAGCATTGACCTAAAAAAAACTCACATATTAAGGTGGTCAACAGTTCCATATGGATGGAAGATCAAACTCACACGACCCTTTGCTATAAACCCACATATTGAGTCACCAAGCTATGAGATTTCGTCAGCCAAGATTCACCACTCATCCCATTTAGTTAAGTAGTCATCCCACATAGAAGTAGTAATTGAATCCCGCACAGAGAATGCAAGTTGTTCTTGTATTGTAGATAGTATCGGCACATCAGGAAGTTCGTCAAGATCTGACATTTTCTCCACTGATGAACCACCAATACTACTGAATATCCAGTCATTTCTTTCTTCGTGGCGGATGAAGTTGTGGAAAACACATCCAGCTATGACTATATCGCGCTGAATCTGAAAGGAATACTGAGGAGCAAGTTTAAGGATTGGAAATCTACTTTTCAACACATTAAATGACCTCAGCATAGCATTCCTCAGAAAACAATGCCTGTGATTGAACAGCTCTTTTGCATTTCTTGGTAATTGATTAGCACCCCTAAACTCATAATGTTGGTACCGAACCCCTTGGTAAGGAGCAATAAACCCTTCCATATTTAAATATCCCTTGTCAACAAGGTAATACTTTCCTATGAAAATAATCCAAATAAAAAATACATTTGTTATAATTAATGTAATGTTTAATATTGACAGATAATGAATCCAAAACTATAAATATAATAACATCCAAAGTCCAAACCTTGAGGAATTTGAGGGAAATTCTGATCTGGGTCATCAAGGACTGCCCTTAACACTCATGAATCACTGACAAGACCCTTCCCAACCAGAATAAATGAATATAAACTGCAGGTCAAATGTGCAAGCTGCCAACACATTTTGTGATAGGATTCCTTTCCTATTGCGGAATCGAGATTGATCTTTGGCTGGAACATGTGCAGGAATGTTCATACCATCAATTAATCCTATACAGTCCTGAAGCTTTAGAGGGGGGAGAGGAAAAGTCAGTAAATTGGCACAAGTAGTAAACACAGGAGAAAAGTTGAATTGAATACAGAGTAGTGGGGGAGAATAAAGATCATGGTAACCTTGAAATATGGATAAAATCTTGCATTGTTGAGAATTTCTGGAGGTGTTGTGAGGTGAGGAGGTTGCAAAACTTCACGTGCCAATGATTTAATAGCCTTTAATACATTATCAAAATGCCGGCTAATGGTTTTTCACCGGAGTGTTGAAACTGCTCCTGTATCACTCAATTTCGTTCATTATGACCAATAATATTTAAAAATATTGCTAACTGCTCCTCTATCATTACACCAGCAGTATCACGCACCATACGCAACATTTCCCGACAAAAGTCATCATGACCATTCAGCACATCGGTTATAAATTCACATCTCCCAGGTGACAAACCGTGGGCAGGCAGTTTAGTCAGACAGCTATAGTAATAGTATCCACCACCAGCAGCAGCAGCAGCAGCAACAACTAGTTCCGTCTCATCCAATTCTAGATCAATGTCATCCATGCTAATTGGTGTATCTGTAAAGATAAACTTCAAGAGCACGAATAGTACAAGATAATTTCTCTCTCTGATATATCTAGTACATAGGTTTCGAAAGCAGAATAATCATGGAAAAATAAGTCAAACAATAGTCAAAAAAATAAAGTGCTTACTCAAAATCCAAATTCATAAACTTGGTAGTATACTATAGGCATTAAGCTCAAAATCAAATTAGTAAAACCAGTAACTAACATCACTCTTTACAGTCTAATTAACTATACAAAAGTATAGGGTGATTTATAACCAAAAAACGACAGAAGTTTCCCCAAACAATTCAACTAGATGAAACACCACATTTGCGTTGCAACCACAACAATCTTTTCTTGTCTCTGAGAGAGATGAAAACCTCCCGAGCATTAGGGTGGTTCTCAAACAAATCCAAAGCAAGAAAGTAAATCCGTTCATCAACACCTTGCATCTCATCCAACACTTTGATGCACTTGCTTATAGAAAATCTTTCCTCATTCTTTACAATTGCACTAGTCCTCATCTTTGAAGCAGCTGCTATCTCCAGCATAGCATCCACTATAGCAGCCCCAGTAGCTTTCCGCCCTCTCTTCCGGCCACCACAGGAATTTGATGGCATGCCAGCCTGACGCTTGTGTCCATCCAATATGTTCACATTATCTCCAGAGCCAGAAGAAGCATCATCATCCACATAAGCCATTGCCACTGCAAATAAATTAATGTGCATGCTTCTCAGGTCACAAATTCAAAATGCAAATTGCAAATCACAGCATAACCTAACAGTTAACACTTAACATACCACAAAAAAGCAACCAAGAAATAAAACCCCATCAAGGGGAAGTTCCAAAAGACAAATAATCAGTCCCAGAATCATAAGATAAATGAAAAAGAAGTATACATTCATCGTAACTAATCATAAATTCATAATGGAAAAAATTAATTACACTTTTAAAATGTACTTTATTACATCAGGATATGTGAAACAATTGGTTTAATTTACTATAAAGTAAAATTGTACTTACATTGGAGAAAGCAAGATTAAATTTGCTCTCTCCTGCTTATGAGATCCAACATTGCAACTGCTTTCCTCTGTGCTCTGTTTGTTCCATTCTGTTTTATCTCCATTAAATACTCATACACTTCATACTGAAGTGCTGCCAATATAAAGGATGAGTTATTTGCGCACAACTCAAGATTAGGTAAACATACATTCAAATAATTATTCAATTAGAAGAAAAAAAGGAATCTTTAAGAACAAATGCTTCTGAAATTAATAGAAGAGATCACAAAAACATGTACGAACTTATAGATCCATAACAAGAAAAAACAATGAAATAAATAGACTTGTTCCATTAGTATAATAAACTAATGGTATTAATCATATGCAATCAGAATTAGCATGGTAACAGAGCAAAAACATCATCAGGAACCTTGATCCTTCGCAGGCAAAAAATTGTCATCAACAGACTCAACATCAAGTAAATTTAGGGAAAGTTTAGGATTAAATATAACAAGTTAAAATCCAGTAAATGGGCCATAGTTCCACTATTTAATACGATATCTATTAATCTTGCATCTTAAGTGGATCTTCACTAATGTAATAAAAACAAGACATAGAACAACAAACCAGTTGCAACTTCACAAAACTGAATGGTCTTGAGCGGTTTTAAATTATCACATCTAAGTAATAGAAAATAAAAATAAAAAGTACATGTGGTCTGAGAGCAAATGTCTCAGAGAGATGTGGAAAAATCTATTCCCAGACCATGCAATGGTGAAGGTCTCATAATGAGCTGGGATCACATTTATCATCATTGACCACAAAGAATAAAAAAAGCATAATAACACATTGAAATATAAGTAGTCTTTATACCACTCTTAACTCTAGCAGAGTTCATCCTGGATTTTTCTGAGAGCAATTTCTTCTTCCATACCTTCTTTCTTATTACATACACCAAAAATGCCAATAGCAGAAGTCCTATTACTACTCCAACAGATAAGCTAGCGATAACCCCACCTGCAAGACCTGCTTATGCAGAAACAATATATGAGCTCAAAGTATGTTTTGGAGCAGTTCTTTTCACCGTTTGAATATGCTGGCCATTGCACCTAGTTTTGGAGCAATCCATGTCTATCAATACCTTCTTTTAAGGTATACCATGGGCATGTTAATTACCAGATATCCCTGCTTTTAAATGCTTAAATATTTTACCCACCTTTTAAACTTTAATTCAAGAGCAAATTACAGACCCCCTCATCTTTTATGAAAGGCTTATTTAAGCTTTTAATCCTTAAAATTTGAATAAATTTCACATTTGGTCTCTAAAAATGAAAAATAATTTTTTTTTGGTACCTGAATTTAGTAAAAGTTTGTCAAATTTAATTCTAAAAACAGTGTAAACTTAAAATTTTAAAGACCAAAAAAATTATTTTCAATTTTAGTAAAATTTCAAGGAATAAAAACATAATTAAGTCTTTATCAAATTACACATAACTCTACTTTTCTTTATTTTCCTACACGTGTTTCCCTTTAAATTTAAAAATATTCCGCTAACACTCTTATATGTTTGAAAACATTGCATAGCACCCCTCTTAAACCTTACGGCAGTGCAAAAGTAAGGGTTAAAAATGCAGAGATATACATGTATAATTACACTAAACTTCAGGAATTGTTGCATCAATCTACTCTTAATTCAATGCAATATTTCATCAAACAGTTGGTGTGCTAAAATGAAAACAGAACAAGTAATGGCGGCGCAAGTGTGACTTACAATGGGAGAGGGTCAGAGAGAAAGAACGCTTGGCCCTGAATCAGGAAGAGTGATGCAGCGGCAGTACGGGAACCGCGGCGGTGCAGGTACGGAACGACGGCGGCGCAAGTGGGGAATGGCGACTCTGGTTGCTTGAAGAATCTGTCTTTTTTCAAAACCCTAACTGTGAGAGTTAGGAGGGAGAGAGAGAGAGAGAGGAAGCCACTAAGATGAACGGTGGCGGAGGGTCCGTGGGCGGCGGAGCCACGGAGAAGGTGGCGGAGAGGAAGAAAGCGACGGAGGTGCCTAGTGTGCGAAAGAAATGATTGATTTTATGTTATAAAAAAATTAAAAATTGATAAAATTGATTTCATATATGTTTTTCATGTTTCATGTTGAATAAGATAGAATTTAGATTTAATTAATTTTTTAATTCCTGAAATTTTCCTAATTTTATATTGTTCTGAAAATTGGAATTTTTTTTAATTTTAAGTATATACTGTTTTTAGATTAAATTTAATTAATTTTAACTAAAGTCGAGAATGAAAAACATTATTTTTCATTTTTAAGATACAAAGTGAAATTTAATCAAAGACTAAAAATTTAATTACACTCAGAATTTATTATTGTAGAAACAACTCCAAGGAAGTAGCTTCAGGATTTTGAATTTTACATTGTATAACCGTCTAAATATATGATGTCATTTCAAAATTAATTTTAGTAAAAATTAATTTTATAAAATTAGCATACAAAAAGCTAAAAATAATTTTATTGTTTTAATTTGTTTACTCTCATCTGATAACAGCTAGCAAAAAGATAAGGCATTATCACAATTGTGTATTGTATTTTTATTTTGATATTATTTCTTATAACAATTTTAAGGTTTTATAATACTTTTAATTTAATGTATTTTATAATAATTTTAGTATGACATAGCAATTTACGGTATTATTTTATATATAATAGTTTTAGTTTAGTATGTTTTAAAATATATTTTATTAATTCTTATATTTTAGAAACATGTTAAATTATCAAATATATTTTGAACATGAGAGAAATTACATTTTTGAAAAAGGTTACATTTTTTTTAATGTGAAAGAATAAAGTGTAAGTATTATAGAAAAAAAACAATCATTCATAGCTTATAGTGGTTTTAAAATATAGACAAATACTTGTATATAATTAGCTAAAAAGTTTTATACTTACACATAAATTTTTTTGTTGATTTTATCAATTAATATTTTAAAAGTCATAAACGAAATATTGTGATTAAACATTAGTTTAAAACTTTTTTATAATAAGTACATAGAAATTAAACTCTATCAAATAGTAAAAGTTAAAAATGGTTTCAAATACACATTTATATTTTGAAGATAAGTGATATATTGTTTTTAGGGTTGATAATCTTATTTCAAAATGGGTAAGATGATTAAAATTTTGTCATCAAATATTCAACACAACTATGTATTTAGGATTAAACACATTTTTTAATAAACTTTTGAAAATTAAGCAGTTTAAATTTTATAAAAAATTAAAAAAAAAACTTATCCACGTGCGAAGTAAAAGAGTTTTAAAAAAATATTTATGTTCTTTTTATGTGATATCTTTGCTCCCTCTTTACTCTCTTATCTCATTTTGTTCTCTTGCTTGGATTATATATCTCTCTCTTTTTTATGAAAGGATGCAAAAAAGGAGAAAAAGACGGAAAACTATTCCAAAAAAAATCAATACTAGTTGCATATGCTTGTAAAACCAACATTAAGATTTTTTTCTTTTTCATCCTATTTTTTTCTGTTTGCACCCTTCAAAATCCTAATTATGTGAAGCATTATCGCCCCCTTCGTCTTCTCCAACCAAGATATTCAAAGCTTATTTCAAGGGTCTTTATATCTATATATCTAGAGAAGTTAATTTTAGAAGGTGGTGTAGAGCCTCAAGCGCGGGAAGTGTAAAGAGGCTTGAAGAGGTGTGTAATGGAACCTAGAGTTTGAGACACATTAGATGTATATGCAAAGTGGTTGATGTTATCTTCAATTGAACAACACTGCTATAAGATCTATTAATTTGGTTATACCCAATATTGTTGTAAATAATATGATGCTAGATTTCTGTTCCAAAAAAAAAAAACAAAGAGAAAAACATGATGCTAGATGTTTCCTATTATTGTTGGTTGTTTTATGTATTTCTTGTATAGTTAGAATAAAAAAAAAAGTATTACTAAAAGTTTTTAGTAACATTTTATAATGTTAGTTTTTTTTTTCAAAATTTTTAGTTATATTTTTAAAATGTTGTGTTTCTATTAAAAAATACTACTAAAGATTTTTAGTAACATTTTATAATGTTGTTTTTCTATTAAAAAATATAACTAAAATTTTTTTGTAACATTTTTAAAGCAAGATGTGAGTTTGGGTTTCGTGGTTCTAGGTAGGCGTGGGTATATTGACCCAAGTCCATGGACCGGTCTGTAAACCTTCTAAGCTCGGGTAGGTTTTACATTTTTTTTAAAGAAACATAATTATAGGTAAAATTTGAGTCTGGTCCATAAAGTTCACAGACTTTGCAGGCTAAATTTACTATCTCATAAGTTTGGCCTATAGTCGGTTTAAAGAGACAAATTTGTCATGTAGATTAAAAAAATATAACTAAATTTTTTTTGTAACATTTTTAAAGCAAGATACAAGTTTAGGTTTCATGGTTCTAGGTAGGGGTGGGTATATTGACCCAAGTCCATGGACCGGTCTGTAAACCTTCTAAGCTCGGGTAGGTTTTACATTTTTTTTAAAGAAACATAATTATAGATAAAATTTGAGTCTGGTCCATAAAGCTCACAGACTTTGCAGGCTAAATTTACTATCTCATAAGTTTGGCCTATAGTCGGTTTAAAGAGACAAATTTGTCATTTAGATTAAAAAAATATAACTAATTTTTTTTGTAACATTTTTAAAGCAAGATACAAGTTTGGGTTTCATAGTTCTAGATAAGGGTGTGTATATTGACCCAAGTCCATGGACCGGTTTGTAGACCTTCCAAGCTCGTGCAGGTTTTGGATTTTTTTTAAAGAAGTATAATTATAGGTAAAATTTGAGTCTGGTCCATAAAGCTCTTAGGCTTTGCAGGCTAAATCTACTATCTCATAAGATTGGCCCATAGTTGGTTTAAAGAAACATATTTGTCATTTAGATTATTAGTTTATGTTAATATTGTGACTTGTTTATTTGAATTATGATATTTTAATCTTTTAGTATTTAAAATATTTAGTGTTTTATAATGATAATATAAGTTTTAGTATGCTATAAATAGAGTTTAGTTAGTTTAAAAAAATGTTAGAATTATTTTTTATATATAATAAGTTTTTGTTATATATTGTTGGTGTATAGACTCAGCCTTACATAACTATAGAAATGAGCATGTCATACATGGTTCCTTTTGACTAGACTTTTAGGATGCATATACAACATATTCAGTACTATTATGTATATTTTGTACGGTGAGACCAATAGACATTTTGAGGTTCTACCAAGAATTCCATGATCATGATGCTTAAGGAGTACCTTCATGTCAAACATTTCGTCATGACACTACAGTTGAGATGCATGCTGATGAAAGAGATCTAAATCTAGATGACTTGCTTTAGAAGGGTAGTTTAGAGGAGGGGGGATTGTAATTTATAGCAGTAGTCTATGTCTCCCTCTTATTTTAGATAAAAACTACTCCAAGTATAGGAGGGTTCCTTTTACATGTCTTTTTGGGATAGGAAATGTTCTATACTATGTACGTATACCTTTTTGGGAAGTAAAAGTTGTATGTAACCTTCTGTTAAGGGTGTTGGAAATTATTTTCTCTATAAAAGAACACAATATTCATGTAAATATGACTGTTAGATATAAATATTGCTATTCCTTTATTTTCTCACTTTAAGAAATTTAAATCTTTGTTTTACAACAACAATATGTCCAAAAAAAATTAGCTTAAAAATTAGATCATTTACTTTCTTTTCAGTAAATTGAAAATTGATTATTTAAATGTGGTAAAATATAGATTATCAGTATGTAATAATGATTATTTTTTTTTGTGTCTCATTGTTTTTAACTGTTTTATATAAATACCTCATGTAAATCTTGTTAACTTGAATATTAATATAAAACCCTATATTGGCATTTGTGCATTCCTTTATTCTTATCAAAACTGTGAATTTAATTGACCTATCATTATATGGTTAATATTTTGCTTTAAATAGTTTTTCACAAACTATATTTTTGTTGTTATTATTGACTATTTGAAAGGATTCCGATTTTCTAAAGGATTTGGTTTGAAGAAATTTTAAATTACAATAAAACCAATCTTAGGAAATAATTTTTTTAAAAAAATCTATTCAACCCATCTTTTAGATTCCTAAGTGGGACCAACTTTGATTTTTGTCTCAAAATAGAACACTTCTACTTCCTCCCTATCCATTTCTTTAAGCCCCTATTTTTAAATATTTTTATTTCTTTTTTGTCCTCCTCTAATCATTTTTCCTCTTCTTTCATATCCAACTCATGCATATCCTTTCTATCATTTTTCAATCTTCTTGTCAATGTCTCCAAATGCCTTCTTATTCCACTTTTTAAGCTTCCTTTTTATCATTTTCAACTTAGCACCTTCCTTCCTTGTACCTTCAGATTATTTCATTCATTTTCCATAAATGATTTATACCTTTTTTCATCCAACTAGCACTTTAATATCCAAAAAGGTTTAGGTTCCCAGTTGATTTCCCCCACAGATAACATCATTGGGCAGTGATTAGACACACTCCTTAGTACAACCCATCGCTCCACGTCTCCCTCTGACTATTAAGAATTCCACTGACACCAAGAATCTATCTAGTCTACTCATGATCTTACCATCAATTTTATATTGGGTGCATTTTCTTCAATGCATCGATAAATCTATTAATCATGCACTTCAATGAACTTGTTAACACTATTCATCTTATGTGCTCTATTATTCCTCCCACTATTTTGCTCTCCTCTTCACTTTTAATAGAATTGAAATCTCTTATTATGCACGAATGATCCCTTCTCTTCCCTTTGTATGCCTTTTTATGTCTTTCAAACATCCTACAAAATGATTTTCCTCTAAAAGTTCTTTTGTAAACTTTTCTAGATTTCACATAACCAATAGACCACCAAGATTTCCATTAAATGACTTGAAATACCATCAAACCTTCGAGTTACCCCAAAGATATTCGCACAGGGTCTTTTCAATAATTTCCATCTTTGTTTCTTGATTAACATTTTTCTGAGATTCTGTTCTTTTATCAACTTTCTCACCTCCCATTTCTTTGTTTATCCTTCAATCCTCTGGTATTTAACAAGATCAACTTAATCAACATACTTTATTTTCTTTACCATTCACTTCCTTTCTATCTCTTTCCTCTATATTCACCAATCTTTCTATTATGCTTACGTCTACATGGCAATATAACCCTAAACTATGTCCTATCTTCCACACCTTTTTTTGCTACCTCTCCTACGCATTTTTCTTTCTATAGCCACTGTTGTACATTAGCATTTGTTTCAAACATGGCTCTTTCATTTAAAAATTTTCTCCTAGTTAAACCTTTCCCTTTGTATCTTCCTTCCTTTCTTTTCATTTCCTCGATTTCATCCCCTTCTTTTTGAATTATTACCCCATACTTTTTGGCACCTATAATTTACATACTCAACTTCAATCTCCACTAGAGCCTTATTCACCAAAAGGTGCATTTTGGACTTACTTCAAAATGGCCAGTTCTGAATTTGATGATTTTAACCATTCGAATTTGCAACCTTTACCAGTAGTCCGAATTTGACAATCCAGACTCAGTTATTTGGTCATCTAAATTCCTAATCAGAACCCAATCCAGACTACTAAATTGCACAAATTAGAACCTAATCCAGAGAAGAACTAAACCCATTGGATATAGAATCCAGATTAACACCTTTGCAATCTGGATTGCTTGTTTCATGTATGAAAAGCCAGATGGAGGAAAATCCGGATCGACATTGGCACAGAATCGCGATGGAGGTTGATATAAATCCAAAGGGGTTGGATTCGTTTTGCGGATCTATCTAGGTTGAAAGATAATAAGTTAACAAAACAATGAGAATTGGGCAAACAAGAAAATGGAAAGGATGAAAATGGTTTAACGAAGGGATAAGTGACGCCACTTCCAAGAATGGAAGATAAGTCATATGACACCACAAGGGTAGTGATTTACCCTTGATAAGTCTAGCAGAACGTCACAAGAAAAAAATTCCTTGATAAGTTCTAAAGAGAAATTCATCTCTCACAAAAAGGGTAAAACTCAAATATAATTTCACTAATTCAATGGTTGTCCTTTGAGTACAATTCAACCCCTATTTATAGAACTAGGTGGCTGTTCAAAATCATAACTCCCAAAAGAAAAATTAAATACTCCATTATCAAGCAATTATCACATATGATTAATTGCATGTTACATTAATTCCTAAATTAATGAAACGTTACAAAAAATGAAAAGTCATTGTCTTCGGCATTCACATCATTCCCTCCTTCTTCGAAAAGATTTGTCCTCGAATCTATGACTTTATTTTCCTATCAATTTTATTCACTTATAATTTAAAATAAACAAAATCAACCTCCAGAATCAAATGTAACTTGTAAAAATTCATGCATAAAAGAAGTTTTCCTTTTTGGTTTCCAAACCCAAACATTAGAATCAAGAGGAATTTTTCTTTTAAAATAAGCTTGTGCATTTTCTTCAGGAGTTTTAACCTCAACAATGTACTGAATGGACAATGAATCTGGAAAAGGGATATCCACATTTTTCTTCCTCAAATATGGCAATTTGTGGGTTGTATTCTCTAGGTCCTGTGCATTCAAAATACCAATAAAAGAAGAAAAATCATTAGCAGTTTTTATTTTAACGTTCTTTTTCTCTCTTTCTCTTTCCTTTTCTCTCTCTTCCTCTTCACTCTTTTCTTTTTCTATTTTTCTCTTTTCTTCTCTTTCTTTTCCTATTTTCTCCTTCAACTTATGGTGATTATCACAAACTTCACTTGGTGTCAGAAATTTCAAATTAAGTTTGTGTCCTTCATGCACCAAAGAAACTGAAAGTCTTTCAGAATTTATCCTTTTACCCTGCAACCAAGGTCTCCCTAAAAGAAAATGACATGAGTCCATGGGAGCAATATCGCATGTCACTTCCTCCACATATTTTCCAATAGTGAATCTAAACTTAGTTTGCCTAGGATAAAGACTCGTTGGTAAGTTAAGTTTATTCACCAATCTTTCGCTCACCAGGTTGCTATAACTTTCTTCATCAACTGCAAATAAACACAAATGACCTTCGATTAAACACCTTGTATAAAAAATATCCACCATAATTCCAAACCTACAGCCGAAGCTCTGATACCAACTAATATAAATCCAAAGGGGTTGGATTCGTTTTGCGGATCTATCTAGGTTGGAAGATAATAAGTTAACAAAACAATGAGAATTGCGTAAACAAGAAAATGGAAAGGATGAAAATGGTTTAACGAAGGGATAAGTGACGCCACTTCCAAGAATGGAAGATAAGTCATATGACACCACAAGGGTAGTGATTTACCCTTGATAAGTCTAACAGAACGCCACAAGAAAAAAATTCCTTGATAAGTTCTAAAGAGAAATTCATCTCTCACAAAAGGGTAAAACCCAAATATAATTTCACTAATTCAATGGTTGTCCTTTGAGTACAATTCCACCCCTATTTATAGAACTAGGTGGCTGTTCAAAATCATAACTCCCAAAAGAAAAATTAAATACTCCATTATCATGCAATTATCACATATGATTAATTGCATGTTACATTAATTCCTAAATCAATGAAACGTTAAAAAAAATGAAAAGTCATTGTCTTCAGCATTCACATCAGAGGTGCGCGAAAGGGAAGAAGAATTGCGAACAGGAGAGGATGAAGAAGAATGAGATGCATGAGAGTTAACAAGATTTTAACTTCTTTTACCTAAAAGCATTTTTTCTATATTAATAAATTATGGAGTTACAGTGAGAAAGCATGAAGATGCAAGGAGAAAAACTCCTCGCACACTTATTACTCACTTCCCTCATTGCATACAACCCACTTTACTCATAGCCCAAACCAAAGTCTAAAAACCAAACCACTCTCACCTCACGCAATCTACACTCACATTGACAAACACATCACTTACTGTCTCACTCACTCACTCTCTCACAAAGACACAAATAGTAAAACGGAAACCCTGCTCTTCTCTTCTCATAATCATCTCTCCTGCTCAAACTATGACCCGGTCTCTTGCTTATTCTTGCTTTGCATACAGTGGATGCAACTACTCTCTCTTTCATTCTCGCACCGTTGGTGAGTTTTTTCGAAGCTTAGCATCTAACTCTAGTGATACCATGGTGAAAGCATGATAATGCAGCCTAGCCCAAAAGATAATGCTCATATGAGTGATGTTTTATTGATTTTTTAGGTTAATATCTTTGTTGTTGTTCTTAGTGTATTTTCACTAAATAAAATTTTGGCTTAGTTACCATCGGTGCACCTATATTTAAGGTTCAATTCACTTTGTGAGCCCCCATTTTTTTTTTTGCTCACCTTTTTCCCTCAAACTTTAATAAGTAGTTAAAATTTGCCCTTCCGTTAAATTCCCACACCATGACCTTTCACATCCAAAGCAAAAGTCATACCATTAGACCAAAGCTCACTCAATGTTAATCTATGGATTTTTATGGTATATATAAGTATAGTTTCAGATATAAATAATAAAAAGCCAAAAAAAAATCCTTCCAAGGTTTAAACCAAAGACCTCTAACACCCAAGCAAGCATCATACCACTAGACCAATGCCCATTTAACATTAATTTATGCATTTTATGGTACATATAAGTACAGTTTCAAACATAAATGTAAAAATCCAAAAAAGAATACTTCAAAGAATCAAATCTAGGACCTTTCACACCCAAAGCAAGAATCATACCACTAGACCAAATGTTAAATTTATGCTAATTTTATCCATTTTTATGCTACATATACGTATATATATGTGTAGTTTCATTTTTTAGTATCCAGTTTTTATAAATTTTGTTATTATTAATGTTAATCATACCTACCGTAGTTTTATAAATTTTGTAGATTTTTCATTTTTTAATAATAATAACAATAATAATAATTAGAATAATAATAATAATCATGATAATAATAACAATAACAATAATAATAATAACAATAATAACAATAATAAAAATAACAACAATAATAATAACAACAACAACAAAATTTATTAAATTCAACACTAAAAACTGAAAAAAAAATACACACGCATGTATACATACCATAAAAATTCATAAATTAATGGTTTAGTGATATAACTCTTACTTTTGATGCGAGAGGTCCCTAGTTCTAATCGGGCACAAATGAGAGGTACTGATGGTAATTAAGCCTAAAATCTTCTAGATATGGGTTTTAGTTTACTTCTTGTTTTTGTTTTCCTAAACTATATATTTTCATTGTTTTGAATATTAAATATGAAAATCCAGCAAGTACTATTATGTGAGTAATTATGTATAAGTTTTTATAATTAAAAGAGAATAAATAGTTTTTCATAATTTTAAATAAATATAGTTAGTTCTAAAATTTTTAAAAAATGATTTTTTAATTTCTTCAAAAAATTATTTTTGGTCAGTTGGCCTGTACAACCCACTAATCCGTGGTAAACTATATCGAGAAAAAATATTTTACATTTTATTATAGGTGGGTTAAAATGTGTTGTCCCAAATGGGTTAGGACAACCTGTTTTCACAGCTCTACGTGTACCTCCACAATTGTCTTCTTTGTGCCCCCATCATCCATCCTTTCATTATCTCCAATTACCTTTGATTCTTGTAATTCCCCATCAGCCGGTTCGCATGACCACATCACCTCTTCTTCATAATGACCATCAATGTCATCAATTACATGATTGATATTTTTTTCATCTGTATCATGAGTGATATGAACAATCAATTTGAATTATTTAGCCTTATCTTTCCAATTTATTATGTCATCAAATTCTTTCATATTTGTTTGTCACCAAATCTTCCATTTCTCATGGAGGATTCAAAATTCAAAAATGACATAATCTTCTCACTACCTCCAAAACCATCGGCTACAAATCTTTTTCAACAACAAAGATTCGTCAATCATGGCTGCCTTCTTTTGATAGGTAGGAATCAAGTGCATCTCCAATAGGAACAACTCCCATGATTTGCTTATTGCACTAAAAGAAATGTTTAGTGGTCATTATAGGATCACGTAATTGTTAAGCAACTTATTCTCAATTTTAGTCTAATGGAAGAAATTATAAGCAACTTCAAGAAAATTATAATTTTTTAATTTTTTTCAGTTGTATATTGTTATTAATTTGTACAGATTTGGAGGGAAAATTACTTTTTTTAATCATAAGCAACAATTGCTTGGTAAAACAACTCATCCACATTTTAAGTAACTTGATTGTCATGTAGGATTGTTCTAATGGGAAAGTTGCTTCAAACAACTCATTAATTTTTTAAACAACTTTACAAGCATATTTTATTGGAGATGCTTTAACAAAACTAATAGCTGTATATCTCTTCCACTATACATACGACATAGAGTATACCATTAATATTCCCTATTTTCGCCACATTGATATAGTTCTTATAAAGATTTTAGTTACGTCTAATCTTTGTTGTCGTGCTGTTGTTTCATGTAGAAATTATCTTCTGAGACATGTTGGACACTGTTCTAAAAGACTTATCTGGATAATCCCGTAAGTCTCCCAAGATATAACAGGAAAGCAAGCTGAGACTACATAACATGTATGTTATTTTAGGGGAATTCACACTTCCAACAAAACCATCCTTGAGTTCTTATAGGCTCTCTTTCTCCATCGTAAAGGTTAAACCTTTCTATTCTTCAACATTTTTTGCTCCCTTTCCTTGATTCTTTTTACTCTTCACATCTTTTTTATCACCATGTTTTCTCCCTCTTTCTTTTTTTCTTGATCTCTATTTTGATATCTTCCTTTTCTTAGCATTTCATCCCTTCCATACCTTTTCCTTTGATCCATTATCTACCTCTCTGGAGCTTTCTAACATTCAAATTTAGTTTATATGTCTCCATCCAAATTGAGTCTAGGGTTTTCTTTAAGGACACCACATTCTTCACTAGCCCAAATGTGACAAAATTAAAACTTTGCCCACATTGATTCATCTTTTTAGGTATAAAGGCATGTCTCACCAAACCCCATCTGGAGAATATATCCCACATTGCATGCTCTCCATGGTTTTCCAAAAAGTTTGTGAAATAGAAAATTGATTTCTTATATTGTATTATAGTTAATTTCCCTTTCCTTTTGCCAATGTGTTTGTTTTCACTCTTCTCGATCTCACAATTGTTCATTCCCTACCCTCCCCATGTTTCCCTTCCTCACCCTTTCTCCCTCTCTCCATAGGCCGTTAACTTAATTGAGAGATCTTTAAAAAAAGTGAAATGTGCCACTAATTTTAGATTGAAGATAAATATTTTTGCAAATGTTGAGTGACATGTGCCACTATTCTGATAGTAATTTAATAATATGAAAAACTATATTTTTGTTATTTAAAGATACAACTTTGGATAATGAGAAAATAATTGTAATTAATTCAATTAGTTTTAAATCACAGGATTAGGACATGTCACACCATTAAATTATTGTCACATGTCAATTAACGTTTACCATACTTAATCGTCAATGTGAATCCAATTACCAGCAGGTACAAATTCAACAATATTAAAATTGGAAAATAATGTCTTGTTTTAAAAATGCAGGCAAATACCAAAATTTAAAAAATCAGAAGGGCACAAAATATAATTAAGTCATAAATGTATGAGTAAAAATATAAGTGAATTCACTTTCTCTATCAAAGAAACTAAATAATTTTCATCTCTCATTTCAATTTCTTCTTACAAAACAAAATATAGAAATTTGAAAGGTTATATGAGATCAAATTTCACCTTCATCACTTTTATCATTTTCTAAATTATATGTGATATTTAAGAACATGTAGGTGGTTTACATCAACATCATTGTCATCACCATTACCATTACTATTACTGTGTAATATAAGAGTTAGTTGATAGTTAATGAATTATTCAAACCTATTTAATTTTAAATATTGGAAGAATATTTTTTTTTTGTTTTTGTATATAATTACATAAGTTGGTCCATTTTTTACGTAAAATGGTACTTTTAATTTCGACTCCGTAATTTCACACCTCGATTAAGAGATTACAAAGTAAAGAACCACTTAGTTCAACAGCTTTTGGCTCGAGACAATGAATTTATGTAATTAAATTTTAATTCTAACACCCTATTTTCCCAAATAGTGAAGGGAAAAGAACTAAAGAGGAGGTACATGGCAACTAGGCTTACACTAAATCAACAAAGCAATCAAAATTGGAGGAAGAAGAGTGGGCTTCATGTTAGACTTAAGAGGAAATTGAAAGAGAAGTTTAACGATTACGTGCAATATAATTAAGCATTAATGAAAACTTATTTAGCTATTATAGAAATGATTTAGCTATTTCAACTATATCTTTAGTGGCGGAACTCGAGCAAAAATTTTTTAGGTGTCAAAATAAATTTAATTTAATTTATATATTTATTATATAAATTTAGGTTTAAATATAATTTTAATTTTTTTTATTTAAAATAGAGATGATTAATCCTCTTATTTTTTAAAATTTATAATTCTGGTTCCCTTATTTTAATATCTATTATCTTGATTTTTTTTTAAAAAAATTGAAAGTATTAAGTAATTAGTGTGACTTAAACTCAATGACACACTAACATAACATGAATTTGTTTGTTTATTTTATTTCATAATCAATGTCAATTTGCTAATAATAAATATTTGATGAAATGATCCAAATTGTGAAATTTACAAATTAAAAATTATGTAAATTTTGATAGTAAGAGATAAAGCATTGCAAAATTTAAAAAATAAAATGATCTAAATTGCATTTAAGTTAGTTTAAATTTTGTTTGGTCTTGAGCTAACTAAAATTTTAAATTATAAAGATAAAACTAAACACCATACAATAACCATAAAAAGTCTAATGTCACCTACGATTGATAACTCTACATCCTAGAATATTTTAAATATAATTAAGTAAAAACTTTTGTTAATCATATTTTAGTATATAATAATATAAGAAACTTAAAAAAATAACTCGGATCTTTAACATTCTTGGATATAATCATTTCCAAAAGTCTATACATAAGAAATATGGCTATAGTATAAACAAGTACAAATATTTTAAATATTAAAATAAAAATTTGCTAGTTTACACTTATATATTTTTTTAGAGAAAATAAGTTAACAAGTTATAACTATAAAATTTTTAAAAATTAAAATACACTAAATATGTGTAACTTGTCAATTGACTCTTTCGAAAGTTTAAGTAATGTAAATTAGCAAATCAATATAGTTATAGAGTTTGCAAACTTGCATCTATGTATATTTTAATTAAAAAGAATAAGTTAGTAAACTATATAATAAATCTATTTAAATACACTCAATCCATAAGTTGCTAATTTATTTATTCTAAAAAGTAAGTAAGTATAAGTTAATAAACTTCTAAGATATAATATTTTTATTAATTATATTTTATATATTTTATTATATAATACCTCTATATATATATATATATATATATATATATATATATATATATATATATATATATATATATATGTAATTGTGAAAAAATTTGGGGTATCATGGCTCTCGTCACTATTAAGCTCTGTCCCTATATATCATCCTAAAATTTGAACAAAATGATTTAGTTAGTAAAAAGATTGAATTGTTATATGATTTTTTTTTTATTGAAACGGTTAGAAGATTTTGAAACAAAAAAATTGTTAGTATAAGAATTTATTGAAATTACATTTAAATAAGAAAAAAAATTGTTAGTATAAGAAAAAGAAACTGTTAGATGATTTGTAAAATCTTAGAGTGGTTGGGCGGCTACACATTTATAAACAATTTGTTTGGGATAGTTGAAAATTATACATTATAATTAAAGTATTAATTTGTTTAAGAAAGCTGTTTTTTAGAATAAATAACATCTTTGTCGATATTATCATGATCATGAGACTTATAAAGTTAGTTTAATGACAAAGTTCACTTATAAGAAGAAGAGAGAAAAGTTGTAGGTTTAAATTTTTCTATTAATAAAAATTGACACATTAACCACTAATATTTAACCTATAAAATATTTTAAATTAATAAAAATTAAAAATAAATTAAGATTTGGCATATCAAATATGTTGAATCAAATTTCATGTGAGGCTGTTTAATTTGTTTTACAAATTAAATTATATTTTTGTGAATAATATTTTTGAAAGTATTACTGTGAACATTCACACGTTCCTAGAAATAATTTTAAATTATTAGTTTAAAAATAAAATTATTTTAAAAATAATAATATAGAATAAAAAAAGTGCATAGTTATTTTAAAAAATAACTTCCCAGTCCCCTTTCCACCTTTTTTTCGTGGAATAAGTTAATAAAATACAAGTGTAATGTATATTTTTCAAAATAAAGGTTTCCTTTTTCAAGATAAAGATTTTTACACATTTATGTGATTCTTAAAATAGTAATAAGTAAAGTCAACAAATTCACCATAAATGAAGGGTTGTGATTGAATTTTAGTATAAAAATATTTATACTGACAATGTATACCATTAAACTCTTCTTATTTTCCAAACATTTTCATATCATACTTTTTAGTATAAACTTTTAGATCGGAAAACAACAACACTCCTAGAATTTGGATTGCACATTTATTTTTAGACAGCTGAATTAAAAAATAAAAAAATACTCTAAGGGAGAGTTTTTTTAGCATTTAAAACTAAGAAATTCGTTTACTTTCTGTTTTCTAAAAATAATTTTAAAAAATAATTTTGTTTTTTTAGTTTTTAAAAACTAAAAAACAAAGAATAATTGGTAAGTAGTTTTGTTTTTTAGTTTTGTATTTTTGTTTTGAAAACTCAAAATATGATGAGAATACATTTTTTTTTATTTTCATTAATAACATTTTCATAGATAAGAACACGTTTTTCATTTTCAGGTTTTCAAAATAGTTTTCAAATAATACTTACCAAACAGTTTTTTCTTTTCAAAAATTGTTTTTAATATTTTAGTATTTAAAAACTAAAATTTCTTAAAATAGTTTTGGAATACAATTCTGATTTTTTAGTTTTTAAAAACTAAAGAAGAGCACAACAGTAAGTAGTTTTGCATTTTAATTTTCTGTTTTTTTTAAAACTCAAAATAGAATCAGAATATGTTGTTTTTTATTTTTTCATTAATGACATTTTCATAAGTATGAACAATTTTTTCATTTTCACATATTCAAAATAATTTTTAAACAACACTTACTAAATAATTTTTTTTTCTTTCAGAAAATAGTTCTTGAAAACTATTATTTAAAACTCTTTTAAAAAGTTTAAGAGCAAAACAAAACCAATCAAAGAAATTTTTTATAAAAGAATATATCAGAAAAAATATATTATTGCTAGAATTTCCAATGCCTAATTAGGAATGTGTTAAAATGAAAGGGAAGTTCAACAGGCTAACAAGATGCAGTTGAGTAAAAGAGCCAACATAACATGACTTATCTGGCAGGAATTTTGAAAATGAATTTATTAATTTTATTTCTTACTTTTTAAATTTACAATTTTTTATTTATTTTAAATAAATTAATTTTGCCCGATGTTCCTCACCCTAAGAAGATAGGAATCATAGAATGAGGTTGAGTCTAAATAATCATAACTCGCATGAATGTGGGTTGGATCATTTTAATTCTTTTTAATTTTTTGACCCATCGTACCAAAATTAAGTTGACTTTTAGCCAACTCTGATTTAATTAAAAATAACTCTTAAGTTAAAGTTAATTTAAAAATAAGAAAGAATTCGAATTTAATATTGTAATTTTTAAATTATTTATGTTGAATTTTTAGTTGTTTTAATAAAAAATATTTTAATATTTTTTAATGGTAGAAAATAATGGTACGATTTTGGGTTAATTTTTTATTATTTAAAATATATTGAGTGAAAGACATAAAATTAGGTGTGGAATGTGCAATACACTGTAACTATAAAGATGTTTACACTGACTTACTTTAAATCATAAGGTAAGTTTGTTGATTTTACTGACTAGTATCTTAAAAGTCACATAAATTAAAAATTATGATTCATTGTGAGTAATTAAGTAATTCATTAAAGTTTCTTATTTTAAAAAAAATTCATAGCTAAAATTAATGTTATAACATTTTTCAATGGGAAAATTATAATATATTAGTCAATAGATAGTAAATGTAGACACCTCCAACTTTTATAATCTGCAATTTATAATTTTCAACTACACTTATTCTGGTATCAATTGTAAAGTTTTAAAGTTACTTAGAAGTAAAAATGTATTTATTTAAAGTTGGAGTTATAAATTGTAGATTAAAAAGTTGAGGGTAATAAATTTTCAGTTAAATTTCTTATAAAAAAAGGTCAAATATCAGAGAGAATCCAATCTAATATTACTGTTATAAACAACAATATCTTTTTATTCTAACATAATGAATGACACATTAAATTGTTTAACAATTGGAACTATTATTTACGAAAGAAAATCTTAATAGACTTCATGGTATAAAAAACCATTTTCATATAAAAATTTATTTCATGTGATTGTAACACAGTTGTAACTTATAACTTTATTATTGTATATATACATATATTTTTCAAGAGTTTATTGACTTTATTAGTTACTACTTTAAAAGTCTCATAGATGAAAAGTCATGATGACTGTCAGTGTAAAAATCTTTTACACTGACAGTGTATAACAATTAAACTCATTTTTGAATATTATTCTTGTGTGATTGAAATTTTTAATTAAAAGATTTATTTAAATATAATTAGGTAACATTTATTATTGATACACTTATTTTTGTATCATCTCCTATCAATTTTTAATATGATTACAATTAAGTTTTAGAGTTTAATTTGTATGTATTGATAATGTAAAAAATTTTACAGTGTCATTAAATCATAATTTTTTATTTGTGAAAATTTGTTGATTTTACTAATTAATACTTTTAAAAATCATATAAATGAAGAATTACGATTAAATATCGGTATAAAACTCTTTTACACTATTAGTTCATACCAATTGAATACTAAGTTTTATTATTATTGCTCAAACTTTCAAACTAAGATTTTTTTGTTTTACTTTTTTGTTTAATTCTAAATATGCTCTATTACTAAGAGACAATGATGGATAAATAAAATACTATAAAAAAAATTTTAAGATTTAGAAGAATTATTAAAATAAAATAAATTATCTTAAATATTACACTAAATATGACAAATGATATAATTATTTTTAATATAAATCACAAGTGTTCGTTTGTGGAGGACAAATTTTCTTGATATAGGTGAAACATTACAAACAACAAAATTATTTTTTTCTAGTTTTTTTGGTTTAATTACATGTATATCTCACTAGAGACAATTTTTTTTTAGCCTTGTGTGATCATTATAAGGGATAAACTCTCTCTTTAAATATTTAACACAAGACTCAAATTTGAGACTACCGGTGTTGGAACAATCTTGTGTGCCAATTGATCCCTGATTTAGTAATTTTCTTTAAGTATTTAACAATACTCAACAATATTTATCTTTATTTTCAATTTCAAAAATATTTTTTACTGAAAGATCCTATAAAATAATTTTATAGATAATTTTTTAACGATATTTATGTGCGTGGTGAAGATCTTCCAACTAAAAATGTATTTAATTAATATAGTTAGTTAATATATTTATACAAAACAATGTCTTTAGTCTACATTCAATAAATATACAAAAATTTTGTTTGATAAAACTTTCATAAAACTTTATAAATATTTTAAAATAAAATTAAAAATATATGTAAGACCCTAAACATATTTTTCTATTTAAATGTTTCCAATCTTTACTATTTAGAAAAACTTGATTAACTAAAACTATTTATCTGAAAAAAGATATTTAACTCAATTATCTATTTTAACTTTCGTGCATAAACTCAAGCTGCAATAGATATTTAAAAAAATCATGTTTAGATCATCCATGGTATAATTGTTAGACTAGGGCTTCTTAAACAAAGTATTGGATTTGAAACTCGTATACAAAATAAGATGAGAATTTACTAAAGGTGTCCAACCAGATTAACAAGGTTAATTGTTGGCAAAATTTATGGATACTTCTCACCAAAAGGGTCCAAATTTTTTTTAAAAAATATATTATTTGTGTAAATAAACGTTATATTATTTTATATTACTTTCATAAATCATTAAAATTATTATAACTTTTTTATGTAAATTAAAATATAAAATATACATGATTATAAAATATAATTGTTAAGGGGTATAACTCAGTTAGTTGAACATGGTGCGTGAGTTGTTGCAAATTCATTGAAATTGTCTTCAACCTATAAAGACCAACAAAAAAAATTATAGTTTTTAGTTTCTTTCTAATGTCTTATGTTTAAAAATTTATGTTGAATAAATTTTTAAGATGTTTTTTAACAAGATAAAATATACAAAACAAAACTATCAACATAGATTGAAACACGTGGTTACGATCTATATTTCTTAACTATGTCACTTTATATATAGCAAACCATATACTTAAAAGAAAATAGCCACCATGTGTGAATTCAAGTTCCTCAATGCAATTTATTTATTTATACCAAGGATGTATCCAAACCAATATCATGTTAAAAAACATATAAATTATCAAGAACTTAAATTTAAAAGTTAATATAGTATTTTCTTTTGATATCCAAATATAAAAATTAAATTAAATTTTTAATTAATATATTAAATTTAACTAACAACAAAAATTTATCTGTATATCATTAAAATAAAATTATATAAATTAAACGAAAAATAAAATATTGTAACTTTATTATGAGAAAAATAAAAATTTTATATTTTAAATTTCACTGTAACAATCCTAATAATATAAGAATTTTATTATATATTTGATGTCATGTTTAAAATCGTAAAAACAAAATTGAACATTAAATTTATTAAAATTATATTTTATTGTAGAAACTCTCTTTTTAAAATTGATGATAGAGTTTCAGAAAAGAATTTCTGAAAAAAATTCTCTAATTCCTAAACTATGAAATAGCATCGAATTAAATTGAACTTTGCGTGATGGGTTTGGCAGAAAGGCTTGACAACAAGGTTTTTAAAATCGACTTGTCGTGTGAAAGTATAAGTTTAGAGTTTAAAAGTTGAATAAAAATTGAATCGAGGTTGAATTGGATTCGATAAAATATTATTTTAATATATATTAAAGAAAAAATAAGCTATATATGATTTATAGTATACAAATATAATATATTTTATTAAATTTAAGTATTGTTATTGTCTTTATAATATTATAAAGAGATAAAGTCTCGTATTGTCTAAAATAACTCTTTGAGAGATATTTATATTCTAAATTATGATAAGAACCTAATAAAGAGACTAATAAGTGTGGAAAGTTTTATGTACATGAATTTAAGCTTCATGAACATTTCTCCTTTTTACAGCTAAAATTTTAAAAACCCCTATGTTTTAATTTTTTGTGTTTTTTTAAAAAAAAAATAAAAAAAAGTTTTACCCTTGAACGACTGGTTCTGGCCAATTCTCCCAATTCAAGGCCAGTTTATTCCTCCAATTATTTGAAAATTTTAAACCGATTGAATGAACTAGTCCGATTCTAAAAACCATTAGAGTTAGGTAAAGCTATTAATGTAATGTATAAATGAGTAATTTTGATGGGGCTTATGTGGCATGTAATTTGTGGATTTATAATTTGTCACTAATGGGTGTGGGGTTCACAACCTTTTCAGTCTCATGATATATTCTCTTTATTCTTTTAATAGATTAAAAGAGAGCAGCTGGAAAGATAAAATAAATAATTGACAATATAGCATATCATCAATAATTATATATATATATATATATATATATATATATATATATAAATAAAGATTTGTTGATATCAGATGTGAAAATTTTACTCAACCATTAAATTTTATAATATTATTTTATTGAATATGTTTATAGAATTTTATATAATTTAAATTATTTTTAAAATATTATTTAATAGTAAATATTTTTAAATATGATATTCTGTATTAAAATTGCATGGCAGATTAACTACTTACAATTTTGAAAATGTATAAAATTTTGTATACTTAAACTATCCCATATAAGATAAATTAGATCAAGTGTAAAAACTTTTATACAATTTCATATATGTACATGTCTCAAAGCATAATTAAAAAGGAAATTTTAACACTTTTAAATTCTAAACTGATTTAATAAAAAAAAATCTTTTAAGAATTATTGTAAATCAATAAAAGTGGTTTTAGAAAAGAAAATGTTAAAAATATTGCTTTAAAACAGATATTTTTGCTAGATATCAAAGTATTTTATCTTGTTTTGAATTAGATATTTACTATATTAAATTAAAAACAATTTGATTCTTCATTTTTTTTTAACTTTGAATTTTTTAGAGCTCTCCTTTCCAACATGAAAATGTAAGTGAGGCAAAAAGTCCTAGACCCCTCTAATAGTAAATTGTTATCTTTAGATGATTAGTCCTCTTAAGCTGCATCCAATAAAACTAAAATACAAACTACAAGGGTATCTTTAATGCAGCTCTAGAGATCTTAAATCAAGATGTGATATTAGAAAACATCTATCATGTTAAAGTAGAAATTAGAGTCTTCAGAGTGGATATTGAAGTATTGTACCAGATCTAATAAGATCTGTACAAACTATATATACATCTTATTTCCTAAATGTGTCGGCTAATTTTATTAATTGTGCATTTGGTTTTAAATACAATTTTATTTATTTTATTTTTTATTAATTTAATTAATTTTACCTTTTAAAATAAGTTTAATATTTTGTTAAAAAATAAATTGTAAATAAAATTTAAATAGTGAAATTCATTCCAAGACCCATACAAAATATCTTAAGCTCCTAAATATGAGATCATCCTTTAGAAGAAGAAAAAAAGAGAGAAAATCTTAAAACATATATGGTATTGTAGGACTACTAAAAGGTATTCTAATATCTTAAATGAAATTCAGGGATAAAGAAATCTTAGGGGTTTTAAGATCATAAAGAAATCCTTAAAACACTTTTTTTTTTCATTATAGGACCTACAAAAATGTATTCTAAGATCTTAAAACTATAATTTATTTTAAGAAAATTACACTTTGAATTATGTAAAGAAAGTTATACATAGGGGTGTATTTTAATTTTTAAGAAACATATAATTATAATTTTTTAATCTATTTCTTGTAAAACAAAAGTGGTATAAATAAGTTAGCAAGTTATTTAAAATGCATTTTAAAAGTTTTGTAATTCTAAATCAATAACTTATTTTTGTTTTTTTAAAAAAAAGTTAGTGTAAGATAGCATTTTTCTACAATATAATGTTAGTTTATTCATTCCTGAATTGGGATGATTGCTTAAACATTTTTTTATTATTTGGAATATAATAGCAACATTATGGTTCAAACTTAAAATATGATGCCTACCATTTCATAGGAGTAGACATGGATTCAAATTAATATGAAGAACCGAAGAATCCAAATAAATCCAAACTGAAAAAACTCAAATTGGTTTATATATTGGTGCAGACTATATATTGCAATATTGCAAATCCAATAAGTTCTGATCGAGTTACGTACGTAAATGTTAAAAATCCAATTTCATTCGATCCAACCAATTAATTATCATATATTATTAATTTTATATTATTATAATTATAAGTGCTTAGAATTTATCAATAAAAATTATACTTTAGAGTTTAGGCTAAAAGTTCAACCCACCAATTTGTATTATATTTTATATTCTCTCTCTTGATATTAGAAACATTAGTCTAGATCATCACACACTTTTATTTCCTATTCATCCTTTAAATTTCAAATGTTGAACTTAACTTCAAATGATGAGCACTTTAATTATGTTTTTGTTTCTACTATTAGCACTTAGCAGTATGTATTTTAATTTAAAATATTTTTAATTTTCATTTTCATTTTAAATAATAAATTTATTATTCAGTTTACATCCAAATAAAAACTGATTTAGTCAAACTTTATAGGATCAAATAAAAAATATTGATGTGATGACTTGGAATCTTCACAAGCTTCTTATAGATTTAGTCAAATAAATCTATGCATATATCAAATATTAGATGCACAAATGTTAAGGGAGAGTCAGTTGATTGGTTTAGACTTCATAAATTATTATAAATCCTGAAACTGTGTTAGATTTTTTATACATAAAAAAGAAAAGTTACTGCACCATGGCATTTAATTAGTGGGCAAGATATCCTTTATTTATACACTTCCTCATCCTTCATACTTGTTTGTTTCCATTTCCTGCTTCTACCACTTGCTTCTAATAATCATGGTTCTTGCTGGTAAACTTAGCACTGAACTTGGGATCAAAGCACCCTTGAAAAGTGGTTCAACTTGATGACATCGCAACTTCACCATGTTCAAAACATTTGTGAGAGAGTGGATGAAGCCAAGCTGCATCATGGTGATGATTGGCACAGTGTTGGTGACTCCATTAAACAATGGACTCTTATAATAGGTAATTATGTTCTAAATATTTACTCTGTTAATATGTTTAAATGTTGGTTCTCTATTTTAATAAGTAAATATTAGTTGTTAATGAAGAAATCTGAATACAAAATCTCTTCTTTCATTCTCTCAAAATTAGAACTTTTCCACAATAGCAAACCTTATTTTTGGAGTACAAGTGTGAGTTGAAGTCACACATTTGTAAGAAATTAGAAAGTTGAGTAATATATAAGTGAGAAAGACCCTTAACCTAATGCTTTAAGGTTTTTGATTAAAGGTGGTGTCATATTTTCTTATATATGGATTGAAAATGATATAGTATTTAATATCTCAATTTTGTAAAATGCATGATTTTTATTCTTTCCTTGCAGTTAAAAGTGTTGTCTTCTAAGAAACTAACTCGACATGAAACAAACTTAGTATATTATATGAAATTATATGTTTAGTCAATGTTCTGGTCAACATTAATTTGGTAATCATATAAATGCTTTTAATGTGATAGGAAGACCATATTGGGAACTTTACAAAATTAGGAAACTAGCATCTCTATTCTAAAATAGAGATAAAATTTGTGAATTTTAAAAATTGGAGGATTAATGAATATTTATATTAAAAAAATAGCGGGAGCATAATTGTTATAAAGCTTAAAATATTATGCTAACAAATATGATTTGACAAAAAATATGTTCGGATAAAATAATAATTTTTTTGTATTTTATCTATTTTGAGAATTTAAATGAAAATTATTTTTATCAAAATTTAGTGTACTAGCTAATTTTAGATTAATTCGGTGAGAAATCCAATTTATTTTACTTTCTTATTTTCTCCTCTTTTAAGTATGTATACAAAAGTTTAGACTGAAAGAGTATAAAAATAGTTAATAATATTTTAAAAAATAAATTTAACGAAAATAACATAATATCTATATAGCAGAAAACAAATATTTCTTATATCTTTTATAATTTTTGTACATAACTTTTTCATTATACCTAATTTCTTGTGAAATATCAGATGGAAAAGTTCACACATGTAATGAGACTATAGAAGGCATTGATATACAAAATAAAACAGTCAAATTCAAACTCTTTGGTGGAGATGTTGATCAACACTACAAAAGCTATAAGAAGACAATGAAACTCATGGATAAGAATGAAGTTGGTGGTGTTATTAAATGGACTATTGAATATGAGAACATCAATGAGGATATTGATCCTCCACATGGCTACATGGACTTCTTTGACAAAGTCACTAGACAAATCGATGCTTATCTTCTCAAGGCATAGCTCTAAAAATTATGAGGAAATAACCTTAAGGAAGCAATGAGATTGCCTTTGAGGACATATTTGTGTTCATCTAAGTACAATATAGAAATAAAAGTACAATAATGCATGTTGGTGGGGGAATATAGAAATAAAAGTACAATATAGAAATAAAAGTACAATAAAAGTACAATATAGCTCTAAAACTATGATGTTTAAAATATAGAAATAAAAGTACAATATATGCATGTTTTCTTTTGTTGATCCTTTGTTTGTGGGGGAATAATGCATGTTGGTGGTGGGAAGAATGTGTAAAATTAAATGAAAATGTTTATGTAATCAAAAGATTTATGCTTTGTGTGTGATCCTTTGTTTGTCTTGAGTAAATACATGTTTTAGTTGTGTTTATCATCAAATTTTTGAGTGAAATATTAAAGAGATTTCTAAAATATTTAAGTCGTGACATTTGATCCTTAAAACAAAGGCATTTGATCTTTTTGAGCATTTACATATTAGTTTTTATATTATTAATACCGTTTAATAAATGTACTGACACTTGAGACTTGATTGATTTTTAGTTTTTGAAAAAAGTTTTTAAGGATAGTTTTCAAAAACTGTTTTCGAGAAGAAAAGAAAAAAAAAACTTATTTGAAAAGTGTTATTTGAAAACTGTTTTGAAGATGTAAAAATGAAAAAACTTGGTCATATTTATTAAAATTTTATTAATGAAAAGCAAAAAATAACATATTCTGATTGTATTTTGAGTTTTCAAAATAAAAATAAAAAACTGGAAAACAAAACTACTTTTAGCTGTCCTGTTTTTTAGTTTTTAAAAACTAAAAAACCAGAACTGTTCTTTAAGACCTGATTGGTTTGGTTTTATTTTTTAGTTTTTGAAAAAAGTTTTTAAGAATAGTTTTCAAAAACTCTTTTCGAAAAGAAAAGAAAATAAAAACTCGTTTTTCAAGTATTATTTGAAAACTGTTTTGAAGATATAAAAATGAAAAAAATTGTTCATATTTATTAATATTTCATTAATGAAAAACATAAGATAACATATTTTGATTATATTTTGAGTTTTCAAAAACAAAAACAGAAAACTAAAAAGGAAAACTACTCTTATGTGTTCCTGTTTTTTAGTTTTTAAAACTAAAAAACCAGAACTGTTTTTGAAAACTATTTTCAAAAAATACTACCTAAACAAATTGTTTAGTTTTTTTAAATACTAAAATACTGAAACAGATTTATAAAAAACTGTTTTCAAACAAGCACTAAAAATGTCTTCAACAAACAGTCTTATGAAACTGTTACCAAACCAACACTTGGTATTTGTGAGAGATTCTTAGCCTCCAATAAATGGTAAACACATGAAAAAGAAATTAAAAAAATCCAGCCCTCCCTGCAAAACAAAACCAGTGTCAAGTGTGAAGCTTTGATTCAACACTTTATTCCTCAATAAATCCCTTCACTCCAATCCCAGCCAAGGCTTGCTCATTTGGAGTCCTGCTTTCACTCTGCACTTTCATGTTCTTCGGATTCCAATTCTCTCCTCATTGTAAGTATTTGACTCCTTTTTTGTTTGTGGTTTGTCGTTATTGTGGTGATGGCGGTTTCCAAATTCTAATTCCAACGCGCGTGTTTGTGCAAAGCGTGTGTAAACAGATCTTGAAAATTGGTGCCCCCAAAGCTTTTAGTTTTAATGTTTTTTTATTTTCTTTTTGTTTTGGAAATAAGGTGTTTAAAAAGCTTTTATTTTTCTCTATATTCTAGATTGAGAGAGTTAGATGTAAATTGATTTTGCAATAAAGTGTTGAATCAAAGCTTCATACTAGTTTTGGTTTTGTACGAAGGATTGTTTTTTATGTGTTTTCCATTAAGGATAAAAATTGTCACCAATGTTTTTAATTTTAAAATCTATCCAGCAAAAGGAAAATTGGGTGTTACGTTAGGAGTTGCAACTGTTGCGATAAGTACTTAACAACTACATTTATTAAACAACCTTAGTAATATAAGGATTAATACACAAACGTTGAAAAAAAATCAAAAACTTAAATATCTCTAAAATTTTTTTAGGAATCGAAGCATTTCAATCTTTCGAATACTTGTTTAGTATTTTACTTTCAAATCTTCTAATATTCTCCTTTGTCTCATTTTTAATCTTGAACATCTATTTGCAACCAATTGTCTAACAAAACAACTCAACAAAGCTCAATAAATAGGTTGAGCAGATCCACTGCTAAAAAATCATGTAAAAAATTATTAGTAGGAAATTCATGTGCATATATGGAGTATTTTACTTGTAGGAATTTCATGCAGATATTTATTGGGAGATATATTTCGTAAGAAATACATGCGGATTTTGTTGGCAAAAGAATTTTGAAGGTAATTTTTGCAGTTTTTGCTGCCGTTTTTTTTTTCTTTTTTTGCGGATCTGTAATCCAGGAAAAATCGCAGGTAAATTCTAAGCACTTTTACCTGCAGTTTTCATGTTGATACTTTCGCAGGAAATATTAAAATACTAATTTAATTTTTAAAATATTCATTAATTTTGGACAACTACTAATTATAACTTCTTGTTTTGATTATATAATTTTTCTCTGTATTTTTTTTCTTATTTTATTTCTAAATTACCTAGTAACCAAAATCGGTTTTTTTTTGAGAAAAAGTACAATTTGCAGATATGAGTTTTTTCTATCCAATACTTATTGGAGACATTACGAGTATTTCAGTACTCATACCTGCAACTGTATGCTATTTGCTAAGTTATATGTTATACTTAGTTAATGTGATAAAAATAATATTTTTATTTCTTGATCCATTTTACTACTCTAAGAACAGTTGAAGTTACCATTAGAAGAAAGTACAGCAGAATACCAAGTGTGCTCATCGGATCACCAGAAAAAAGGTGTAAAAATGCATGATCATGCAAGAAAAAGAATTTCTAGCGTTCGAAGAAAATTTTGGAATGGCATAGGACATACGGAGAAGAGTGTGAATCATTGTTTAAAGAAATGAAGGAAAGGCGTGAATAGAAGCTATGTAACCTGAACTTCAATTAATAAAAAATATCAAGGCTTGATTCCTTTCCTTTACGTCAATCACACGAGCTTTTAACTACTCAGTCAGGGCCACAATATTCTCTATAATCTTTTTCAAAACCTTGTATTTACTATGTCAATCTTGATCTTCCTCTCTGATATCTATTGAATCTCCCATCTTAATTTTATAACTTAACTGCTCATTTTCTATAGCAACTCTGTTCAAATTATGCACATGAACTTCTACAGTGTTATAAGTGCTAGAAACAGAACAAATTTTCTACTAGGTAATCCCATAAAGGGGTTTCTGTTGTGTTTAGAAAGAGGAAGGGGTGAAGAGTTTTTATTTATTTATTTATTTTTGGATCATCCCCTGGTTTTGATTAGAGGGAGAAGGAGTTGAAATAGAAAGTTCTTTCTCATTTTAATTCTGATTGCATATCGGTCCAATTGATCATACAGAATAAAGTTATTGGAAGTGATGTATATAAAGTGTTCCTCAATTGACTTATAGAATTCCTTGTATTCTGTCTAATATATGTCTCATAAAATTATTAAAATCTAGACTATTCAATTATTAATTGGACTGTGCATTGTTGTCTTTCTTTGTCTTTTTATTTATAGTAAAATGAAATCATGATTAAGGTGGAACAAATTTTTTAAAAATATTAGAACACTATCCTGTGTCTCTTATACCAGTTGATCTATATGACAGATTAATAGCTAAAATAATTGCTGGTTTGATCTGGAAAATGTCAATAAACATTGAACTAATTCATACTATTTGAAAGAATAATTGTAGAAAGCTTATTATCATGGTTAGGAAAATCATTTTGCTATATTTGTTTGTAACTTTGTACTGCATGGTCTTTTAGCAGGACTTATACTCAACACTTATATTTATTTACCAAAAAATCAGTAAAAACGTGCATGTGCAAGAGTAGCTTTGTATCTAAAATGAATTGCCAAAATTAAGCAATCATATATCTGATCTGACTATAATTTTGATGTGACTAACAGCTACAGGAAATCAATTTAGTTAAGTAGAGTATAAGTTGTTATGACTGCAAATCAAGAAGCTCAGAATATGATTACTTATTTATTCTTAAACGAATTGATATTTAGAGTGGTGGCTGGCCAAAAGTTCAAAAGATTTTAGGACCATACATATTGTGTGTGTATATTTTCAAAGAGCTTAACAGTGTTATGATGCGAGTTAAGCCATAGACTCAAAAATGGATATATGATATAGAAGAGAATGCTAGTGGATAATATTGTTCAAATATGAGGGTCAATGTATGTGTTTTTCTCCCGTTATGTGCTCTGTGTGTTTTCCTCTATTGATCTTGTAAGAATACATCATGATTGTGTTGATTTGATTTGAGCATTAAATACTAAATACTGCAGCTTAATGATTGTAGTTTACTTCTGTGTCCATCAGTTGACATTTGTGCTTAGCCCTAATGTCATAAATTTCAGGTGCAGCAAGTTATAAAGTGAAGTGTTTGGCGACAGTATGTGGATTTATTTCTCAAGTGCAAGCGGCTAGAGCAGATGTGAAACTAGGTTGTCCAAATAGGCTTTCTTTTAATATTGATTATTGTTGGAAATTGCATACTTATTTTTTTGCTTTCGGGTGAGTCAGGAAATAATTGTTTTCCCTTTCCACCCTTAGTTTATAGATTTTCCAAGAGAACAAAAGGTGTAAAATGTAGAAAGTAGGGTAACTGAGATATTGTTAATAGAATTCTCCACCTCAAAATGAATTATCTAGTATTCCATTCACTATAAATCTGTCAAATATTGTAATCTTGTGTTCTGATAAATAAATTGTCTTAAGTAAGAATTGAAAGTCGAGGTTTATCTTGTCTCCTATTGAATTGGCTATCATTAAGAAAACTAAGAAAGTTGACCGGTATAATTTAGCCCCTATTTAATTCGAAAATGTATGAACCAGTTTTTCTATACTTTCTTTTATATCTTGTTAGTATTGTAATTTTACCTCAATTATGTAATATCTAGCCTTTAATCTCTTGGTTCTGATAAGGTTAGGACTCACGAAAAATTCTGTGGCACTTTTGGATGACTAGTTGTAGGGTGTGGTTTTTTTTGTTTTTAATGGAATTCCAAATTGATACATGTTGGGGAGAGGAGGGTGTTTGGATTGGATGGAGGATCAATCTCTTGATTATAAAATAGATTAGTCAAACAAATTTATTAATTTTTAACTTTTAGAAAAGTGAAAACTATATTTCAAAACTGTAAGCAAAGAGACCATTATCATTGTTTGTGTAAAAATATAAATGTATTTCTTCTTTTATGCCTGAAATATCAAGGATGTTGAGTGGTTCCAACTCAATCAATTTACAGAACTTCAGTCTAATTTCTGAAAGTCTATTTTTAACTTACGTTATGTCAATCCTCATATTGTTAGGTCAGATTCAGTGTTTAAAGTGAGAAAGTTATCAAACATTTCAAAATTAATTAAAAATAAAGGCTGACAGTTTTCTGAAATAAAACCTTCATTTTGTTTGTTGATACCCACATATACAAAGTGTGACGCACTGCAGGATGAAATGTCCTTCACAGTGTCATTCTCTGTTCAATTCTGCAACTTATGTATATTTTGATTCACACTAAACAGTTCATCATTCTGATTATGTTGCTGATTTAGGGCTTCAGTTGCATTGGTCTTGTGAGAAAGTGTGATGTCATCTTAACCCATCCATCATAAATAAAATAAAGTAGATCAGGCTCAAATTATAAAATGAACTTTTATTTGTTTCATTGTTTGAAGTATTTATCAAATAAAAAGTACAGGGTAACACAAATAAGTATTAGGAAACTAGTTTTGGCCACTCTGCTCCCTCGTAGCAAAGAAAGCAAGCTATTATCCAAAATAATACATAAAAACCAGTTCAATAAAAAACAAAATTAATAACCCAATACCCCCCGGCCTAACACACACACATGCACATTCTCTTGTGTCCTAGACTGCTACATGAATAGAACAGCTGAGATAGAGGAATTACGTCAAGTGAATAGTCTTCTTTCTTGAATCATACTAGGCGTGCATGCATCACTCCTTTTTAGTCCCTGATCAAACCGTGTAGAGGTGTCTTGAACTCCAAAGGTTCTTACACCATTAGAAATTTGTTTTAGAATAGTTTCCTTAATTCAATTCGTTTTTAGGTGTGAAGGCTAGAGTTCCAAAGACTCTTGTCTTCATTAGAGAGAGAATCATTCAAGGGAGAGGAGTGTCTATAATTGATTTCACTCTACACACCATTATGGAATCACACAACTCTAGCAACAAGAGTGTGAACCAAGGGGGCTCACCCAAGGCCACCACTCTTGACAATTTTGTGCATGAATTTAGAGAGTGGCGTGTGGGAGAGAATGAGGCAAGAAAAGAGAAAAGGAGGGAAGAAAAAGCAAAAGAGAGAAAGAGAGAGTTGAGGAGGGAGAAAAGAGAGAGAAAAGAAAGGGAGGAAAGAGAAAGAAGGAGAGAAGAGAAAGAAAAAGAAAAGAGAGAAAGAGATGAAAGGGAAAGAAAGGAAAGACTTGAAAGAGAAGAAAGAGAAAGAAGAGAAAGACAGGAGGGGGAGGAAAGATAAAAAAGAGAAAGACTAGAAAGAAAAGAGAGGAAGGATAGAAGAAGGGAAGAAAAGAGAGGAAAAAGAGAGAGAGAAAAGAGAAAAAGAAGAAGAAAGAAGAAGAAGAAGAGGGAATAGGTCTAACTCCCTAGGAGTTAATAACTAGTGAGGAAGAATGGATTAATGGGAGACTTAGACCTAGGGTGAGGAGAAATCAAATTAATGAACAAAGAGAACAAAAAATTGATCTCCCACCTTTCTTTGTGAAAGACAATGTCGAAGCCTACCTTGATTGGGAGCTGAAGGTAGAACAATTCTTCAATTGTTTTAAAATTAATGAAGAGAGAAAAGTTCCTTTAGCAACCCTTAGCTTCCACGGGTATGTTATGTATTTGTGGACCTCTCTTGAGGATGCCAGACATGATTCTCCTATAGACATTGGCATGAACTTAAGAGGCCATGAGACGGAGACATATTCCCTCTTATTATGAAAGGGAACTCCTTGATAAGATACAAAGATTAAGGCAACACAATATGAGTGTTGAGGAATACAGGTAGCAAATGGAGCTTTTCATAATGAGAGCTGAAATAAATGAAGAGCCTAGGTCCATTGAAGCTAGGTTCCTTAATGGTTTGAGCCTTGAGATAAGGGATAGGGTTGAGCTCTTACCATATAGGGATCTAGACGATTTGGTTCAAATTTGTATCAAAGTGGAGAACCAATTAAAGAGAAGGTCTTCCTTTTGGAAGGACTACTCTAGTAACTTTTCTCACTCTTATACAAATAGGGACCAAGTCAAAGGGAGCTCTTCCAAGAACCACCCCAAGGATGATTAACCCACAAACATGCATAAAGAGAAGCATCCTTTGCATAAAGAGGATCCCTCTGCTAGTTCTAGAGCTAGAGTATTAAATGCTTTAAGTATCTTGGGAGAGGCCACATTGCTTCCCAATGCCCAACAAAAAAACCATGATCATAAGGAAGAAGGAGGTAGCATGCATGTAGAGGACATTTATGCTTGTGAGGGAGACTTGTTGATGGTAAGGAGGCTTTTGGGTAGGTAACCCTATAACTCTAGCACATCTCAAAGAGAGAACATCTTTCACACAAGATGTAAGGTTTATGATCAAATATGTTCTCTTATTATAGATAGTGGCTGCTGCTGTAAGCACAAGGTTGGTTGAGAAGCTATCCTTGATTTCCACTGTTCACCCCAAGCCTTACAGACTTAAATGGTTGAATGAAAGTAAGGAGGTGGAAGTTAATCAACAAGTTGAGGTGCCCCTTTCCATTGGGAACTACAAGGATGCCATCCTTTGTGATGTGTACCAATGGAAGTGGCTCATATCTTGTTAGGGCGGCCATGACAATATATGATAGAAAAGCTCTTCATGATGGCCACACTAATGAGATTACCCTCTCCTACTTAGGCACAAAGTTTAAGTTGTGTTCTCTTACACCTGCCCAAGTATTGAAGGACTAACTTATCATGAAAAGAAAAAGGGAAAAGGAAGAGAAAAACAACGAAACAAAAATATAAGCAAGCATTGTTGGTTGATGGGTTGGAAGGAAGTGCCACTTTCAAGAAAGTTGTTCTAAAGGAGAGCCATTTTTCTACAAAAATGGACTTAAAACATAGCCTCGTTATACAACAACCTCTCCACCTTCAACTTGAGAAGGCACCATTGCATACACTCCCAAGTTTTGAGCTTGAACCTTCATCTTTTGAGCTTGATCATGTATATCAAGTTCAGGATTTAGGAGACATGAAGAAGGAGGATGACCTTAAAAAAGATTACCCCTTGGTTTCCAAGGAAGATCTCATTGAAGATGATTCTTTCCATAAGGAAGTAGAAGTTGAGGTTGTGCCATTACCATTGAGCACAAAGCATCACAACCTCAAACTCTACTCATAGATGAGGCCACTGTAGTTGAACATGAGATTGAGTGTAAGATCCTAGGGAGAGCATTCCAAGAATGCATCACTCGTGCTTAGACCTCATCATTCTTTCATGCTCAAGATCACAAACATACCGCTTCCCAAAATTTCAGAAGTGTGTGGTGTTAGAGAAGAATGATGGGAGTTTGGACCTCGATGGGCATTTGAGTGCCTTCACGACCCAAGTAAGGATGTATACCTCAGACCACACAACTTTATTCAAGATTTTTCTAATGTACCTCAAAGAACACGTCTTGAACTTGTTCATGCTACCTACTAACTCCATAGATAGCTTCCAGACCCTCACAACTAAGTTTTGAAACCAGTTTGCAACTCCTAGGCACCACCAACTCACTTCGGCGGTGTTGGTAAGTGTCAAGCAAGAAAAAAGGTGAACCTTTGTAGACATTTATAGAAGATTTGGTAGGATAACTCTAAGCATAAAAACCTACAACTTGCAGTAGCCTTGTACCAGATCCTTATTGCATTGCAACTGAGAGAGTTCATTAAGAACTAGTCCATTAGCCACCAAAAGACATGGATGATCTCAAGCATAGGGTAGCCTTGTTTATAGAGGTCAAAGAAATTGAAGTGTTTCAAAAGAAGGCACAGGGCCAGACGTCGGGCCATTCCAAAAAAGACAAGGAAAAAGAAGACCATAGGAAGAAGAAGGAGTAATATGGTGATTATTTGCCATAAGGGTTAACATATAGCTAGTACACACCACTCAATACAAGCTGAACCAGGGTAGTAGAATAGGCATTGACAATGTATCTCTAAACCATACCCAAGAATGCAAATATTCCACTAGGCACAGATACTAGCAAGCATTGTCAGTATCACTAAAACAAGGGACACTCCATAGAAGAATGTATGACCCTCAAGGACAAGATTGAGGATTTGATTAAGCAAGGACATTTGAAGGACTATGTCTACAGATCAGGCAACAACCTGTATCAGTTAGCAAGAAACAAGGATTACGATCGAGACAACCATTCTCAGCGATGGGATTAGAACTGATTGAGGTATGATAGATGCAAAAGTTGAAGCAAAAGCAGATATCAGGACAAAAGAGAGGTCCAACATGGAGAAAACCCCAAGAAAGTTATCAATACCATCCCTAGCAGTTTCACGGGGGAAGGGCCACACCCTCATCTAGAAAAAGGCTTTAAGGAAAATTCGGTCCATCAATTCAATTGCACTACATGTTAGCCAAAAATGTTGGTCATAACTTTCACTAATGATGATTTGTAAGTCGTAGACCTAGATCAGGATGACCGTATGGTCATTATTGTTGAAATCGCCAACTGCATTGTTCGAAAATCCTCATAGACCAAGGAATTTTAGTAGATGTCCTCTATTAGAAGACTTTCTAGGAGTTGGATGGAGATCTCCAGGGGCCAACTCATGCCTTACAATGGACTGCTATTGGTTTCTCTTGAGAGAAGGTCACCACAAAAGGGTGGATAAACTTGTATACAAAGTTCAACATAGGATAGAAAAGCAGTACCATCAAGGTGAGGTACATAGTTGTATAGGCCAATACTTCTTACAACATACTTCTTGGCAGACCTTCCCTCAATAGGCTTGGCACTATGCTCTCAACCCTACAACTGGCCATGAAGTTCCTCTCTTGGGGTGGGGACATCATAACGGTCCATGCTCATCACATAGCAACTAGGGAATGTTACCTGGTCAACCTAAAGAAGACAACCTATGAACGAGCAATGAAGTTGAATACAATGAATATGTTGGTGTCGACCCTGGGAATCGATCTTGAGTTGGACCCTAGGTCCATGGAGGCAAAGTAGGTTGAACCCATAGAGAAAATGGAAACTTTTCAATTGTGGGAGAAGCCTGAGCAAGTAGCCTACATAGGTTCCTCCCTATAGAGGTAGAAAAAACTTATGCGAGCCCAATTCATTTGAGACATCAAGTGTACTACTTGGCTTGCAAATGTTGTTATGGTGAGAAAGCAGAACGAGAAGTGGTGTATGTGCACAGATTACATGGATCTCAACAAGGTGTGTCCTAAAGACACATACCCGTTATCGAACATCGACAAATTAGTAGACGAAGCAGTAAGGCATAAGCTCTTAAGTTCTTTGGATGCTTACTATGTACCTCACTGACGAGTCCAAGACAACGTTTATCACCAAGACTACCAACTATTGCTACAAAGTTATGCCTTTCTGATGCATGCCTCCCTGGATCTTTTTCTAGAGGTTTTGTTCTTTGGTGAAATGGTTTGTGGTGAGGTAAGAAGTGAGGTGGTTTTATGTGTCACTTAAGGTAAGATAAGCCTAAGAGGGAAAGTTTTTCATAAGGGATGAAACTCTTGATGAAAGCCTAAGGGAATTCTCAAAGAGAGAAGGGGGGACACTAAGAGAATTTTGACCAACTCAAGGTTTTTCCATTCAATAAAGTGTAAAAAATATAAGAGTGTGAAGGAGCACCTTTTTATAGAGGGAGTTAACCTCTTGGACAAGTCATGAAGGATAGGAAGAGCTAGAATTAAAAGGAGTCATCCAAAGAGGAGGATTGAAGCCCAAAGTCCAATCAATCCCTTCTTTAGATGAGAATTGGTGCCCAAGCTACCCCATCCAAGGGTCAAGATTACTCCTTATTAGTTTGGGGTTTTATTTAGGAAAAGAGAGGTGTAGTTATCAAACTACCCCCTTATTTCCTCAATAAAGGCCCAAAAGTTAATCTCAACCCTTCTTATTACTAAGATACCTCCTATAAAATTAAATGGACTAATACATGTCCCAAAATAAAATCCTAGGTTCCTCTAAGTAAAAAACTAAAATAAGTCATGGCTTTCACAACTTGATGGTCATATGGAGGTGAAGTCTTACTCCATCTACTCTAGCCATGTCTTCTTATATTCTTCTAGCCATGGCCCTAGTGATGGAGCCCTTGCTTAGGGAGCATGCATCACTTTTAGCCTAAAAAATGTTGGTGTAACCCACCAAAGGTTGATGGATCAGGATTTCCAACACCAAATTGACCAAAATGTGGACGTATATGTTGATGACATGGTATTTAAGTTGGAGAGGTTGGAGTAGCACGTCGAAGATCTTGGAGATGTTTTCACTAAACTTCAGAAGCATTCCATGCATCTAAACCCCGAAAAATGTGTATTCAGAGTACAATAGGGCAAATTTGTTGGCGTCATGCTCACCAACTAAGGGATTGAGGCTAACCAGAAAAATGTCAAACCATTTTGTAGATTAGGTGTCTTACCAATGTTAAAGAAATTTAACAACTCATAGGAAGGTTGGTCGCACTAATTGGATTCCTCCCGTGGACAATCGAGAAGGCAAAACCTATCATAGCGATCCTAAAGAAGACAGGTTTTTCGGTGGACTTAAGAATTAAAGAATCCACAAGAGGAATTTAAAGCGCATTGTTTGGTAGACTTCCTTAATGAGTTACATTTTTAGCAAGATTCCTCAATCGAAGACTAGTGGACTTTGCATGTAGATGGCTCCTCAAACAACAACAACAATGACATTGACATCATCTTGAAATGTCCTAATGGAATCACGCTTGAACAGTCCCTATGTTTCACCTTTAAGTCTTCCATTAACCAGGACGAATACGAGGCCCTTCTTGCTAGCTAAGAATTGGCACAAGATATAGGTACAACCAGGGTCAAGTGCTTGAAAAATTCTAGAATTGTTTCCGAACAGGTACATGACACTTTTCATGTCCATGATTAGAACTTACTAAGTTATTATCACCTTTTTTAGACCAAGAAGCACACTTTGAGAAGCTGATAATCACTTATATACCCTAGGCAGAGAATAAAAGGACAGACTAGTTGGCGTCTCTTTAGCACCAAAAAGTCAGGGCACTTGTGCACGCTTATACAAAAAGAACTTCCAACTCTTAGTGTCAAAGTCATGACGAATTTAAATGGCGAGGATTGGAGAACAAGTTTACTGAATACATAAAAAAACTAGAATTGCGATTCGATCTGGCCCAAGCAAAGATAGTCCGAAGATAGGCAACTCAATTTTCAGTCATCGTGGGAGAACTTTACTACAAAGGGTTTTCAGTCCCGTTGTTGAAATGCTTTGGGAGAGGCAGAAGCTGACTATGTCATGTGGGAAATTCGTTAGGCCATTTGAGGTACATATGCTAGGAGCAAAACTATGGCAACCAAAGTGCTAATGGTTGGATACTATTGGCTGATGCTGAAAACGGACTGCATTGAATTTGTAAGGAAGTGTGGTTAGTGCCAAAAACACAACAATTTGATCCATTAACCAGCAAACGAGATCAAGCTCATTTCGCAACCATCTATTGTTTCCAAGTGTAGCAAGATAGAAATATAGAGGGGATGAATGGATTTCCGAAAAAAATAGAATTCTTTAAACACCAAAAGACGTTTTTCCATTCAAACCACAAAGTAATCAAACTTGACAAACCAAATGTTAATAAAACTTGTTAAAAAAGGGTAATACACATGAGTTTTTATACCGGTTGGCATAAAAAGGGCCACATCCAGTTTGATTCATCCACACCAGACAGATCTTCCATTAATCTTTTGTGTATTAAAAACACCATGCTTACAAACAAAAAATTGAACTCAATTTTCACTCTTCCTTGAACCATTCAAACCCTATGATCAAAAGCCTAAATGCAAACTCTATTCATAATCTTCTATCAAGAACAAAATTAAAAGATTTGGATTAGAATACACCTGATTGTGTAGAAAATTCACTTTGATGTTTTGAATAAATTTCCCAAATCAAGATTGAAGAACATTGAATCTTTGTGGAGAAAAAGGTTTGCTTCTATCTCAGACTAGTACAAAGAGTGTTTATGGTTGTCAAGAATTTTTCTGAGAGTTCTCTGTTAAGAATGAACAGCCAACTATTTGAAGAAAACTGATTTTTAATGAGTTTAATTGATTAGAAAACAAGGTAATCGATTATAATGTTCTAAATAGCTGCTAGAATAAAAAATAAGAACTATGTAATTGATTGTAGAAAGGTATAATCAATTATTCCGTTCCTTTCTCCAGTTCTTATTCAATTTTATACTTGTTGTAATCTGTTATGAAAATTCATAACCTGTTAAAACAGAGAGTCTAATTTTGAGCAAAATGCTATTTGAACTATGTAAACGATTACAAAAAAGTTGTAATTGGTTATCATGATCAAATTTTCAATAACCTGATGAATCTCAATTAAGGTTGTAGATCTAATATCATATTACTAAACTTGGTAATCGATTATTTTGATGCAAAACTTGCTCATAACTATAAAACTAACTTTTAATAAGATAAACAAACATTCTAAAATTTTGATTAACACAAGACTCATTTATGCATGCCTATTCTAAAAAAATAATACAAATTCACACCTTTTAAACATGTTTGGCTTGCAAAATCTAGCAAAATCAAAACTACCAATACCAAAGAGAGGAGAGATGATTCATGCTCCAACAATGTCCCTCTTTTTAGTTTTACCAAGGCCAAACAAAATCAAAGCTTTGTATGATGTTGTTGAACCTGTTTCTAGATAACACAACTTGAAACATACAGGTTAGGCATCATGATCAAAACATAGCATTGGCTTTATTTTTCTCTCCCTTTTGGCATTGAAAAACCAAAATGAGTTGAAAGAATTAAGACTAAAAAATATAAGAATAAGATTAAACCACTAAAATTGTAATATCATTCATATAACAAAGCATATTTCATATTTGGAATCGCAAGGAAACTTAACAAAACAAAGAAACAAGCATAGGACAACACAGTTGCAATTTCAAATAGAACAAACATAAGACAACATAAAGAAACTAAGGCCTAATGGCATGTGGGACTTGGATTCTTGGATGACTTAATCAATATCTGGATTAGAAGCACCAATGAGATCAAGACGGTTGGAAATGATATCGAGGCCTTTTAGATCTTTATAATCAAATTGATGCATAGAGTTCAAGGCATCCAATTTGCTTATAACTAACTTCTCAAATGCTAAGAGAGGTCTTTCTTCTTGAGTTGGATCTTCTTCCTTCCCTGCTTGATTCTTCTTAATCAGTCTCCATGACTATCTTCAATAAATTCCATCTGCTTCAACTGCTTTTTCTTGAGTTCTCCTTCAAGCTTAACAAAGTATAAAATTTCATCTATAGATCTACTCTAAAGTGCTTCAACATTTTTTAAATAAATACTGCATAGTGTAGATCAAAATCAAATCATCTTCAATGAGTTGGGCATGGTTCCTTCCTCTAGGAGTAATGATCCTAGCCACTAGAGTATATGTTTCATCAAAGTCAATGCCTTTTTGTTGTTTATATCCTTTCGTAACTAACCAACCTTTATTATGAGTGGTGAAACCATTTTTATCAAGCTTGTTTCTAAAGACCCATTTAGTGCCAACGATGTTCATGTTAACTGATTTTGGTGCAAGCTCCCTGTAACACCCTAAAAATATGAATGATAAATATGAGTGAATATATGACCTATTGTGTTGTTTTTAGTTTGTGTGTGAATCTAATTGTTACGGTTATCAATGTTTTTTGAATTAATTTCATCTATAGAGGAAATTAATTATTTTAAATTGAGAGTAAATTACTCTAGAATATGAGTTTAATTAATTGTTATACAAAGACATATTAATCAATTGTGGTTTGAAGGAATAATTTCAATAGGATAAAAATTTGATTTTAGTTTTTTCTTTTTAGTAATAATTGTTGGAACCAAAGGAACTACATTGAAGTTTGATGAAGTTTTGGTTTTTCTTTTCTCTCTTTGTTTTTACTCTTAAATCAATTTTATGGTACATAACATGTTTATAGGTGTGGTACTTGTATTGTGTGTTTTAGATAGGCTTGAGGATGTGTTTAGGATGGTTTTGGATAGATTACATAGGCTGGGTTGTGCTGAAAAAACTTCAAACATGGATTTTTAAGTAAGGTAATCGATTACTTAAAAATCGTAATCAATTACCTTGCAAGAATTTTGAGAACAGGATTTGTTGCTCTATGTGGTAATTGATTACCTGATTTCAGTAATCGATTACTCCCTAGAACAAGCACTTTGAACCAGTTTTTTACAGGATATTACGTAATCAAGTAGGTAATCGATTACCCTACATCAAAACTGATATAAAAGCATTTTGAAAACAAATTTAACAACTTTCCAATCAAGTGCTTGCTTCTTGCATACGATTCTAAGAATTCTCTCCAAGATTCATACCTATTTTTTATGGTTTGAAAGTGCTTCAATTTCATGATTCAAGGAAGAGACTCTATTGAGTTTTAATCTTTTTGTTTGGGTATTCTTCACATTAGGTGATATTGTTCTGTACTCTTATTTGTGTTTTTGCACAAGGTTAACAATCTTTTGAGGTGCTCTTGAGATTGTGGAAAAATCTTGCATGGGGTGTTGTAAGTGAGGCGTTGTGAGTGTCAGGGTGTCATGGTATAGCAAACTCTTGTGGGGTGCAAGAGGAAGCCTTTTCTTTTGTGGTTTAAATCTTTCCGGATTAAAATATGTATGGGTGGTATGCATGTACTAAGATTTTAGTGGAAAACAGATTAGTGGAAGGCTAGTTCTGTAAATTGGATGTAGGTTAGTTGGACCGAACCAGTATAAATCACTGTGCAAATTCTCTCTTCCTTATACTCTTTAATTTCAATTTTTATTGAATTCTTAGAGCCATAACAATTGGATTTTTGCAGCTGTGTTTGATTTATTAGGATTTCTTATTGCAGATCATATTCTTGTTATCCGTTTAGTTGATTTTAAATTTGGTTTTTGACCCATATTTTGTGGGTTTGATTTTTGTTCTTTCTACTCTTTTCTTTTGATCCTGAATTACTTGAAATATAATTTTTGTTAACTTTCTCTTCTATTTTATTTGAAATCATCATTGGAGGAATTGAATTAATTGGTGCTTTGCCTTAAGGGTTGAATTCTTGAAAACTCATTTTTGTAAAAGAAGGTAGATTTTGAAAATTTCAAAAAGGGGTTGTTTTTTAAAATACTCTAATACTATTGAATAGAAATCTTTGAAAAATGATTTGGTGAATCTATTCAACCTCCCTTCTAAATTCCCCCTGGGACCAACAATAATTAATTTAATGCAAGTAGTTTATTTTAATTACAGTTTAGACATTAAATTAAATTCTTTAATAACAATAAAAGACGGAAACAAGTCAGGTTATATAGGAAAGAGTAAATAAAAGAGGTAGAGGTGGGATCACTATTCATCGATGTGATTCCATCTCTATCCTTTCTTAAAAAAACAAAAAGCTTTTCTGTCTCATCTCACTTTCATTCTCATAGATGGTAAAGGGAAAGGCCATGTTGTTTTTACTTTCATCTCCAACTCCATCAATTTCATCTCATATTTCTCATAATTCTCCATTTCCACTCTAATCCAAAGTAAGAATTTCAAATATTTGACTTTTCCTCTCTTTAATCTTTGATTCTCTTCTCCTAATTCCTTTTCTTGCTCACTCAATCTTGCTCTCTTTAGGAGAAACTTGTGCTAGAACTCACTCTCATCTATTTTAACAGAAATCTCTCCAGGTAAGGTGGGTTAATCCAAACTTTGAGCTCTAATTCATGTTGTCTTCCTATAGAATGAAATCTGTCACGTTTTTGCTACTGCCATGCTTTTTGCTACTATGTTCCAGCTTTTTTTTTTAAGATTTTAACTTCAAAGATGGATTCCTTGGGTGTGAAAACCTAGGGTTAGGCTCAAGAATCACCCAATATAGAGTATCCTAGTAAAATATATGACTAAAGCAAGTTTAAAGCTCTTTTGTAAAATTTTCTCTTTTTAATCAGATAGGAACAGTGCTCTAGGGGATGAATGGTAGTTTTATTTACTGATTTGGATATTGGAAATGATAAATTTATATGTGAAATTATATGTTTACTATTTTCATTTGAAAGGACCGATTAAGGATTTTCTACATGATGAGCTGTTTACAAGATAAGGTAGTGTTATACTGAAACTTAAACTTAATATTGTATGATGAAATAATTATTTATGGACCTTAGAATAGTTCCTTATATAAGACTGTGAGAGTGTGACCTCCAACAATTTAATTGTGGCCTGCAAATTTATTTCCTGTATACATATATATTAAGATTTGCACGTGTTAACTGAGTCTAAGGGTGTTTGATCCTTGACATGCTGGTTAGGATGATATATTGTTATGGTGATGGGAGCTAATTATTTGAATTGATTATTTGACTATGTGGGATGTGTGAAATGACAACCCTTATATTGACTGTTATCGTATGGATAATTATTCCTTCTTAAATTATTAAATATTGATGTTATTGATAAATGGGTATGATTAATGTTGTGTTGAAAGGATGAAAGAAATATGGTTTATGGAAAAGAAATATGATTAATGTATGTAGGCCTTTTTATGTCGAACTAGTATAAACTCTTGTGCAATTTTCTCTCTTTTCTCATCTTGGCAAATTTTATAATCATTTAATTTGAAGGTTTGATTAATTTGTGGTCTGAAAGGAAAATTGTTTTTGGTGATTAAAGAAAATAGTTTTTTGTGGAAATTTATTCACCACTGCTTTATATTTCCATCTTATTACACTTCGAATAAAAACTACACCATTTTGTTGTGGAGTTCTTTGAGTTGAATAGTTATAGTCAATTCTTAATTCCTCACAAAAGGCTATGAAAGGTTCATTTTTAAATTCTCCACTATTATTAATTCTTAGAGATAGAATAGTACAACCCTTTCCATTTTGAACTTTTTTTACAAAATTTTTTAATGCTTTGAAGGTATCACTCTTAAGATGTAAAAACATAGTCCAAATATATCTAGACTAATCATAAATAATAATGAGAGCATAGTAATTTCCACCTGTACTCAAGGTCTTAGATGGCCCAAATAAATCCATGTGCAATAGTTCAAGCAGTCTAGAGGTTGAAATAAGATTTTTTTATTTAAAGGAAATACTAGTTTGCTTGCCCTTTTGACATGCACCACACAAACCATTTTGTTGGAACTTGAGTTTTGGTATACCTTTTACTAGCTCTTTAGAAACTAGCTTGTTGAGATGATGCATATGGATATGTGCAATAATTATATGCCAAAACGATGAACATTGTCTTTGCTTGTCAAGCATGTTATGATAGAATTTGAAGTATGATCTAGATTGAGCTTGTAAATATTTTCAAATCTGTTTCCAACCAATTTTACTTCATTGGAGGAGCAATCTATGATCATGCAACAATTCTTCTTAAAATCTATGACCAATGTCACAAAGTAGACTTATGTTGAGCAAATTATGTTTCAAGCCTTCCACATAAAAGACATCCTTAATAAGGCAAGTTGAAGTATTACCAACATTACCTATACCAAGTATCCTCCCTTTATTGTTGTCTTTGTGTGACATAACCTCTTGCTTTGCTCTTGAGGCTTACAAATTTTTCTTTGTCTCCCGTCATGTGTCTTAAATAGCCACTATCAAGATACCATATTGGTTCCTTGGCTGTAAGACATACACAATTTAGAATGGGGATTTATATATCCAAATGGTGTTGGGTCCTTGAGCATTAGTAGCACAACTAGTTCCTTTAGGAATCCACATCATTCTTCCACTAGGATTGACATATTTCTTGACAAAATATGATGGTGATTTATGGCCCTTTTGCATGCAGTAATAACATGTGATGAAGGGTAAAGTGGAAAATCTGAAAAAGTTTTTATAGTTCTTACTTTTTCCATTTGATTGAAAACCCAAACCAACTTTATCCATTGAGCACCTTTGTGAGTTGAGAAGGGCATCTAAATTTTCTTTACCCATTGTGAACTTTGCAAGTGTTCTTTATAAATACTTTAATCTTTTCAACAAAGTCTTTCAATCATATTCACTACTGACATTCACACATTTAGTGTTGCAATCACAAGAGAGAGTTACTGATGCAACCCACCTTGGTTGCTTTGCTCCCCAAGATCCATTCCATGGAAGGTCACAAACAAGATGGAGTGATGGCTGAGAAATGAGAGGGAGGTGGAGGCGCCACAAGGAACTTAATGATGCAAAATTCTTTTGCACTCCTCTTGATCTTTCTCCTTGAGGTTCCAAGCACCATGAAATGGATTATGGAGGGAAAGAAAATGGAGGTGGGGCGCCACTCTCAAAGAGAGATAAGCTAAAGTGTTTAGGTTTGCCACAAGGGAAGGAACCCTTGATAAAAACCAACTAGGAAGAGGTTCCTCAAGAGAGAGGATCCTTAAGACCTTTTACTAAGAATGTGCTAAAAAAGAGACTAATTTCATTCAACTTCAAAGGTGAGATTTACAATGAGGGGGAATGAGTATATATAGCCATTGAGAGAGCTTAGACACACTTTTCTAGGTAATGTGGGACTTGGGCTTAATTAGGATTAAGAATAATTAACCCAAGTCTTAGGCCTTAAGTGAGGCACCTAAGTTCACCCCCCATGGGTGCAATTAGCAACTCCTAAAGTTAATGGGTCATGTCTTGACTTATGCACCGATTCTAAGCTTACTCCTCCTTTTTAACTAAAGACACTTATACCTTCAAAACTAAAATGAAGATGGTCGAAAATACATGGCCTTAAGGGAATTAAAAATACGTTCCTATTTAGCTAATTAAAATAAAATATTTACTAGATAAAAATAATGAAGACTATGGCTTCCATTCTTCAATGAGCTTTTATCCATGCCATGCCTTCCTAGAATCCTCCTAGCCATGATGCATGCTAGGTGGGATTGTATCAGTTGATAAGGCTAGAAATAGGTGTTTGCCACAAGGGAAGGAACGTTGATAAAAATACTAAAGGATGCTCTCAAAAGATGAGAAAAAGGGACACTCAAGAAGAATTCAAACTCTCAATTTTATAAAACTCAAATGTACTGTTTATAAGAGGTGGAGGGGTCTATTTATAGGATGGGAGCTAGCTTGGCTGTGGGAAAAATTGGAGGGAGATCCAAATGTTTCAAATTCAAACAATTAGCACATGCTCCTAATTTCATGGATCTTAGAACTAAGTGCCATGTAGGCTAATAGTTGAATCTGACACCTAAGGGAGGGAACAAGGGCCCCACCTTGTCTCCTCCATGCTTCAGTGCTAACTAATTGGGGTGTGATTAGAAAAGAGGGGTGTGGTTAATAAAACAACCCACCAACACCCCTAAATGACCCAATTAGTTAATACACTCCACATAAGAGCTAAGCACACCTCCTATCCCATCATCTATGAGAAAATTTGTCCAAATACAAGGCCAAAGAAAAAATATAGACCACTTCACTTATGACAACATACAAGAGTAAAAGAGAGACTAAGGCTCCAAAACTATGTGCATGAGGAGGTGAGGTCTTCCTCCATCAACTCTAGCCAAGTCCTCCTCTATCCTCCTAGCCATGACCCTAGTGAGAGGCCCCTTGTTAGGGAGGATCACATCAGTTTCATTTACTAATTTTTTAAAATTTTCATTTTGCTTTCTCAAAATTGAAACTTCTTCCTCTACTGCTTTTCACTTTGAAATGTGAAGCTTTAGATTGGCCTTTCAATGTCTTGTTAGCTAATAATTCATTTCACTAAATACATCTAAAAAAGTGCCATAATTCATTTCACTATCATAGGATGAAAAGTCACTTACAACACTTGAGGTATCATCCTCCTTTGCCATAATACATAGATTTACTTCTTCATCTTTTGAAATTTCACTAGTGGAGGTGCTTGTGTCATTATCCTCCCATGCTATATAGACTCTCTTCTTTTTCTTTGAGTGAGGGACCTTTTTATCTCTATTAATTTGCTTTTTTAAATAGATTGAACATTCATATTTAATATGTCTTGATTTTCCACATTCGAAACATGTAAAATTTGAAGTTCCTTGGTTATTCTTCTTGTTTCCTTTCTTCTATGTTTGGAGCTTTCCCTTTGTCTTTTTGTTGTTGAGCAATTTCTTGAATTTTCTCACCAATAGGTTCAAGTTTTCTCTTTCTAATTCATTACTTTCCTCTTCTTCACTTTCTGAACTCATTATTTGTTGATCTCTTGAGACCTAGCCCTCTAGTTTTATTGTTTTTTTCTTCCTCTTAATTCATCCTTATCATGTCCATGTCATGTTCTCTTAATTTTCCAAATAGTTTAGGATTGGTCATTGTTCTCAAGTCCTTTAATTCAAAGATTGTAGTAACCTTGTCTTACCAATTTCTATTTAGAGATTTAAGCACTTTTACATTTAGTTTTTCTTCATCAAATTCTTACCAAGACCTTTTAGATGGTTGACAATACGAGTAAATCGTTTTTCCATATCTCCAATGTTTTTTCCTTGCTTCATTTTGAAGGTTTTATATTCTTGGATTAGAGAGTTATTCCTTGATCTTCTTACTTCCTCCGTTACTTCATGTACCATTTGAATTAAATCTCACATTTCTTTGTTAGTTGTACATGCAGAAATTCGAAATAATTTATCCAAGTTTAATGTAGAATGTATAATAGTTTTTACTTTAGAATCCCTTTGATCTTTTCTAATTTCCTTTAGAGTCTAAGACTTACATGGTTTTTCTTCACATACTATTAACAATTTGTTTTGGAGGTTTGTAACCTTCCTCTACAATATTCCAAATACCACAATCAACAGATTCTATAAAAAATTTCATGCGAACTTTCCAAAAAGGATAGTTAATACCACAAAACATAGGTGGCTTATTGTCGATGCACCTTCAGCAAATGGAAGCTTATTTTCACTCATTGCTATGCTGGGAATTAGAAAAAAGACGTGTAAAATACAAAAATTGATCTCTTGATACCAATTGTTGTTTCCAAGTATAGTAAGATAGAAATACAGAGGGGGTGAATGGATTTCTGAAAAAAAAATATAATTCTTTAAACACCAAAAAATGTTTTCCATTCAAACCACAAATTAATCAAACCTTACAATAAAATATTAATAAAATTTGTCAAGAAGGGATAGATAGAAAATACGCACAAGTTTCTATACTGGTTCAACATAAAATGGCCTATATCCAGTTTGATTCATCCAAATCAGACAGATCTTCTTCCACTAATCTTTTGTGTATTAGAAACACTATGCACACAAACAAAAAATTAAACTCAATTCTGGCTCTTCCTTGAACCCTAAGGGGAAAGAAAAGGCTAAACCTTGATCAAACCCTATGTTCGAAAACCTAACTTCAAACTCTATGCATAACCTTATATCAAGAATGAAATTAAAATATTTGGTTTAGAATACACATGATTGTGCAGAAAATGTACTTTGAAGTTTTGAACAAATTTCCTAAATCAAGATTGGAGAACATTGAATCTTTATGGAGAAAAAAGGTTTGATTCAATCTCAAACTCGTATAAAGAGTGTATATGGTTTACAAGAATTTTTCCAAGAGTTTTTTGTTAAGAATAGGCAGCCAACTATTTAAAGAAAACTGATTTTTAACGAGTTTAATAGATTAAAAAACAAGGTAGTTGAATATAATGTTCTAAATAGCTGTTGGAATAAAAAAAATAAGAACTATGTAACCAATTGCAAAAAGGTTGTATGCTCTCTTACGTACACGCCCGAAGCGGTCCTCTTCTACGCCAGTAACACGTAGGTACAACCATTTCACATAGGTTTCAATCATGCTCATGCAATGCAACTCATGTATGCTCTTTCGGGTACACGCCCGAAACGGTCCGCTTCTATGCTAGTAACACGTACATACAACAATCTCACATAGGTTCACCCAAAGTGAATCCTCTTCTATGCTAGTAACATATAGGTATAACCGTTCAATGCAATACAACCTAAGACACTTGCCATAGAGCGCCTCACAATGGGCAATCCTTGCAAGCTTCTTAGATTGCCATATCCATGCATCATGTCATGTAACATAACTTAGAATATCAATAATTAATTATGTCATCACAATCCACCCCCAACCACAGCTGGGATGACACCTCGTCAGGCATACTCTGACCCTCATCATCAACACAACATGCATTCAATTATAATCAACATCAATATCACACATTGAAACAAACCCCCAAATTCACACACCTCAAATAGCTTTCAAACATTCAGTAATACTCGACACTCAGAATCATAAGATACATCACACATCTAAACATATATGGCTATACAAAAAAGACTTAAGCACTGCTAAACAAAGTCCAAACTTCACAAATGATCAAGTAATCCAAAGTTCACACATTGATAAGCAACAACTTAAACTTAACTCTTAGCACAAATAAGTTCTTTAACAAAAATTATCCAAAGCACATATTCTCATGCATCAAATATAATTTATAATATTGAATATATCAATTTTCTCACATATACCCATAGGATTATTACATTCATAACTCACCACAATATTTTATAAAGTTTTGGAGATTTCCTCACTCCTTTCTAATAGTCTCTATGAACTTTGTCGAGTATAAATATGATATCTAGAGGTTTATTAATCCTATGAAATTTTATCTTATCCAGTTTAAAAGCTAGGATATTTATCTACAACTCTTATGTTTACCTCAAGAATTAAAACAGACGTTTACTATTTTAAAAATTGGAAGAAACATGAATCTATCACTTAATTCTGACAATTTGGATTTTAGTAACTAATATGATCATAACTTAAGCTCTAGATATCATTTTGGGGGTGAAACTAACATCATTAGTTATATAACATCTAGGAATAAAAATTTTGTAAAGACAAATTTCTCAAATTACATCTTTTTCCTATCGGTTTTCTCATCTGAAAATTATAAACGCAGATTGTAATACGCCTAATTCTAGTAGTTTAACCTTTAGTTACTAATTTTATCATAAATTGAGTTCCAGGTATTCTTTCTGGATGAAACCAACAAAATTAGTTAGATAACATCTAGTGCTACAACTTTCATGAATATCAGTTTCTCAAAATATATCATTTTCCTATCTCTTTTCTCGTCCAAAAATTGTGAACGCTGATTGTAATACGCCTAATTCTAGCAGTTCGACCTTTAGTTACTAATTTTATTATAACTTTAGCTATATACATCCTTTTTTATTGATTTAAACTCTGTTGGAAAGCTACCATCGAGAGATAAAAATTTTATGAAGAACATGAAGTCTAATAAGGCCATCTAGGTTATCTCGCAGGTCTCACAACACACCAATTGTGTTTCGCACACTGGATGAGAGACTCAACTTCCAACTCACATAACTCAGTCTATTCTCAACGTATTTACATGATTATTGAGTCTAAAATGTAGCCCCAAATGTCTAGTTTCTAAAACAGCAAACTTAACTCAATTTTGTTAACTACACAGAAAGATATGACAGAAACTATAAGGTATGTTTACTCAAAAATTTCCAGATAGCAACAATTTAACTTGTATAAGGTTCTCAACATATAATTCTAACTTTAAACCCTCCAACTTCTACTTCTTTGTCTATAACACGCACTTGTCATCACACCCTGCAATTGCATTAATAATAATCAATTTTGCCATTGATCTCCTTAATGGAAGAAAACTCATAACCACATATAATCCTATGTTTATAGAGTAATTCAAATAAGATAGGGATCCCCAACATCACATGAATTGATCACATATTTAGAGTTATTCATCTTTAATAATTCATAACATTCATTCATAACAACAAATGAATAAGTCAATTGCATAAAAATTAATACCTATATAGGTTTAAGGTTCACCTCTACTACCCTATTTCTTATATATGCCTATGTATAAGTTAATCTCATTCCCCTTTACCTCGAATGGTGACCTTAGATGCAAAAGATTTGTCTTTAAGTTTTCTAATGTTGTGCTCCTCAATCTTCCTTGATAAGGTTCTCTTCACAACTTTCCTCTCTAATGTCCAGAGTAATAAAAAAAAAAAGAACAACATGAAAATTGAAGTGTCCTCCCTTAACCCTTCTAAATTACCCCAAGTTAATAGTTGGATTGAGCTTTTTAACACTGTACTCAAACTTAACCTTTAGATTATTTTACTATCTACACCAATATTTATTTTATTTTATTTATTTTATAAAATCAATTCTTAATTTATTCTAATAAATACAAATATTAAATTAATTTAAATCTATTAATATAAAATTAACCACTTTTATTAATTTTAATTTTTCTAAAAAATATGGAATGTTACAGAAGCTTCACAATAAAGCTAAGATCAAGGTATTTCACTTTGAGTCTAAAATTATGATCAGGTGTCTGCGAGGTAATTTTTGGTCTAAAACTAATTCAAACTAAAAAAATAACTGGCTCAAGTGGGGGGTCGAAGTTGTGATCTTAAGCAATTAGCTTGATCGGAAGTTGAACTTCAACTTGTAATCTTAGCTTTAATACCAATTATATATTGCATCGGGTGCTTAATACTCGACCAAAAGTAGTTATAAGTGATAGGTAAGATGTAACTCTTTCAACTTAATGGTAACAACCCAAACATTATGATTAGAGTGTGACTTGCCCATTTAGACGTTTTTTATAAGACAATTAATATCACAACTAGACCACCAATAAACAAAAATGGAGCAATGGTTTTGGCTTTTAGACATATTTGTTTGTGTTGGTCTACATAGATACTGTAAGTTTTTTTTTTTTTTCATTCTTTGTTTGTGTGGAATAAATTCATATTGGAGGCTTAAAAATTGTGTAAAATTAAATGAAAGTTTTTATGCAAAGCCAATGCCCAAAATAAATGTACAACGAAGAAGTGAATTTCCAACAACTTTTTTTCGGCCACAGTTAAGTTATTGATAAAGATGAACATTGGCAGACATTTAGTTGTTGGAATAAAATTACTTGTTACTGCAAAAAGTACTTTTCTGTACCAGCGTGTGTTGTTACTGCCAAAAGTACTATATTTAACATCAACAATACTTTAGAATTGTTGTGAAAAATTATTTTTCTGTGACACATTGATAATTAAATATTACTTAATACCTTGGAAAAATGTGTTTTTCTATGCCAACGATATTTAATGTCGCTGCGAAATGATTTTTTTTAGATTTTTTTTGTGAACTTTTTTCCCTTTAGATAACCAATTCAAAATATATCCCAGTGATTTATTATAGGAAAAAATGAAATATATTATCACGTAGAAAGTAAAGGATCATTGCAGTTTTATATTTAAATAAACTTTTCTATATAAAAAATAAAGGATCGTCGTTGTGTAGTTTTTTTGCTTTAAAAAAAAAATTCAGACTAAACAGAAAAATTTACTAAGAATGTGGCAAAGTTAGAAAAATATTGTAAAAATGATAAAAATGTGGCAAAGAGAGTGTCCTACACGTACCGATATGTCTCTGTTATATTTTTAGGAGAAAAACTCGTGTTGTTGATTAACACAAGACTCATTCATGCATGCCTATTCTAAAAAAATCATACAAATTCACACATGTGTTTATAATAAAAACTAAAATATAATTAATAACTTAATATATAATTTATTTAATTAAGTAATAAACTAAATATAGTTAATAAGTTAACATATAATTCGTATTTATCTAATAAATTATAAGTAAATTTAAATTATAAAAAATATAAAACAGGGTACTTGCGGGTATACTCAAACCCGAAAAGATCTAATAGGGATGGGAACTGGGATTAAAAATATCATATACGCCTCCTTTATACCCGCACTCACCCTGCACTTTCTAAGGATGAGGACGGGGAAGACTAAACTCATCCTCGCTCCACCTTTTTGTCATCCTTACGAATGAGTATAAAGTGAAGTGTTTTATTTAATTTATAAATACATGTAAAGTGTTGAGGATGTGCATATGATGTTAAGATGATGTGTGTGATTTATAAAGGTGTATGATTTATAAATGTTTGTGATGTATTGATGAACATGAACATGATTTAAGATAATGTAATTGATGGTATGAGTCAAAGATGCCTCATAAGGAGCCATTCCAGCTACAGTTAGGAATGAAATTTAATACCATTATGAGATATTGGTGTTATGGCTATGACATGATCATAGATGAGCATATTGCATACTGGCAACTTAGGGGTTTGTAAGGTCTGCCCATTGTGTGACATTTTAGACCAATTCTTCTTAAGTTGTGTGGAACCTACACGTGGTTAGTGTAAAAGAGGTTCATGCTTATTGGAACCTATGCATGGCTAGCATAGATGAGGTTTTTGCCGTTTGGAACCTACAAGTGGCTAGTGTAGGAAAGACTTATGCCTATTGGAACCTACGTGTAGCTAACGTAGATGAGACTTTTGCCATTTTAAATCTACACATGACTAGTGTAAAAGAGACTTATGCCTATTGGAACCTACACCTAACAGGCGTAGAAGAGGCATATGCCTATAAGACGAACATGCATGAGACAATATGTGTATGATTGTGACAGATTTTGCATAAAGATGAATTGCAAGTGTTTGATGTGTGTACGTTAAATTGTATGAGAGTGTTGTTAACATGTTCCCATATGTTATTATATATATGTATGTGATTGAGAAGTTGTAACTAACCATGTAATCATATGATATATGGTATGTAATGGGTGATGTTATTCTTTCATGTCTTAATATTTGCAAGTCAAGTTATCAGCCCTTTGTTTGTCATGTTGTTTGTTTTCTTTTGGGGTTGAATTCCCATAGGTCAAAAGGCAGCAAAAGAGGTAAGAACTGGTATTGAGGGAGAGACTTGAGTTATTGAGTTGCTCTAATACGCATGTGACATTGGCGAAACGGGTTATTAGGATGTTTAGTTATTTTTAATTAGTATGAAACCTATTTATTATAAGAATTTGATTGTCATTTTGATAATCACGGTTTGTAAGAGTTTTAATTGATGTTTATTTTGGTAGGAGAACTATGATTTTATAGAATTGAGTTTTCTTAAAAATTATTAAAGTAAAACATGTATTTATGTGAACTATTTTACTCATGTTTAATTTTAATTCCATCTTATTTCTACTATTATAATTTGGAGTAGAAGGGTACCACATTAACTTTTTTCCACAGAAATAATATATCTAAAGTAATGAATAATGTTAACAACAAAATCACACTTAGTCAACTTAGCAAGAAAGAAATTGGCTTTAAGTAAACTAATATAATGCGCAAGTGAATAAAATGGAAAGAGTACAAATCACTGTAAATTAAAATATCATAAGAAAAAAATTAGGACAAACTGTCATATATAGGGGCAAAGCAAATAATTCATAGCAGACTAAAAAGTAAAGGGAGCATTGGTGAGTTTGAATGGCATCACTAAAAATTTATAGTTCCCATCATAAGTTCCGAAAACAGTCTTATGTGTGTCCTCTGGATGTAGCATGATTTGGTGGTAGTTTCGTTCCTAACTCACCAAATAGTTCCTAATTTACTTTCATAAAAACTACAAATATTATTTGTAAAAGGTGAAATTTATTCAAGACTATTAATATTAATTTTTATTAAAATAATTTTACTAAAATAGTTTAAATATAATTAGTTAATATAATAGTTTTAGTCAGTATGAACGCCACACATATTATTTAAGAGACATAAAATCATTATCAGATAATTAATTCATATAATTTAATGAAATCAATTTATGATTTTTTATTAAAATATTTACACTAATGATAATTTAATTTAATTAATTGATAATATCATAAATTAAAATATTTTAATTATCACATAAATACAAGATAAATTATACTCAAGAGCATTGATATCTATATTACTTTATATTTTTCAATATTGATAATAATAATTCGTTAATACATTTATAAATTTAAATAATTTTGGTTATCATGAGTTATTGTAAGTCCTGATGCTTGTGGTCAATTTCTACCATGATTGTAAAGAATAATTTTGATTTATAAACAAACTACAAATATTATTTATGAAAAAAAAAATCTATCATTACTTTTTAATATTATTATATTTATATATAAAAAACTTTAAATAAAATTAGTTAATAATTTTGTGTGAGAAAAACGCAAATGTACAATATCATTTCAATTGTGCACGTGGCAAAAATTTAATTGCTTGTTAATTTTAATTAACTCATAAATATAAATTAAAATGAAAATAAATTAAAGTAGGTAATTTCAAAATAATAAATTCAAATTAAAAGGTAAATTCTATAACCTATCTTAAAATAAAGATAAGAAATTAAATTAAAAATAAAATCTAAATTAAATTAAAAAATATAAGATTGATTCTTTAGTTTAAATTTTAAAAGAAACGAAAGATCAAAATCAAATACAATAAAGGCTTAATTATGCATTCTAACCCTTAATTTTTGCAAATTCGGAAATTCTAACCTCCAATATTAAATTTAAGACATTGTAATTAACTCTCTATTTTTAAAATTTCCTGTAAGTAAATAATCAATTATCTTGTATCTTGGAGGTCTCTTCTTGTATAAATAACAATTGAGAAATTTTAAAAGTTCAAAATCACAATGTTTTAAATTAAAATTTGGGGTTAGAATTTTCAAAATTGCAAAACTTAGAGTTAAAAAGTGCAATTAAACCAGAAATAAAAGAGGAGATAATTAAAAGATATTAACATCCAAATTTTAGAAAATTTCTAGGATATTTTTGCACGAGTGAAAATATCTTAATTTTAAGAATTAATTTATTTTTCTTCCTAATTATCTCTAGAGCTTCAAGCCTTCATTCTAGTGTTTCAAATCAGTTCAAAAGTACCTTAAATCTTGGTAAAAATCAACTTCTAAAACACAAAAATATTAAAAATATAACAAGTTTCAAAATAAAATAAAAATACCTCAAATACAAATATACTAAACTTAAATCACATGCAAAGAAATAAAATATTAATTAAAATAAAACATTTTAATATAATTAATTCAAAATACAACACACTAAATATAAATAGTTGTAGTTATTTGATGCTTAAGAGCTTGTGATGCTAAGAGTTTGGTTAACTAGCTACTTTATTTGTATTGTAAAAAAAAAAAAACTATATTTGTACCTATAAAAAGTTGTTTTTTTCTAACTTCTTTTTTCTTTTTATGACATTGCTTTGCTGTCAGAATGTGGATTGGAGTGGTTTTGTGGAACGCATGTTGAGCGATGGCTTTTATTTGTAACCTCTTATGGCATTTCTTTTGTCTTCTTTTATTTGAATATTGAATATAATCTATCAATTATCTTTATCTTAAAAACAGAAAAACATAGATATATATTGATGGAAAGGAAATTTGCGTGGCTTCAAATTCAATTCATTTGAATTTGGCCAAAAGCTTCTTAAGGCAATTCTCCATGGCTGAATTTAGCATTTAGTTACTTTAGAATAGAGAGGAAAATCACAGCTTTTCATAATGGTTATCCAAATATGATTGATAATATATCATTATATCATTACCATTAAACTCTAATTTACATAGGTTAAATTATTTTTTATAACATTTTCTTTTCTCTCACTTTTATCCCATATTGTTAAATTAGTTTATATCAAAGAAATCAATCCGTATCTCTTGTATGATTGTGTTGTTTTTTAAATTACAAATATTTTCTAAAATAAAAAAAAAACTATTCAAATAAATAATTGTTATTCATAAAAAAACCATTCAAATAAATAATTGTTATTCATAAAAAACTATCCAAATAAATAATAATATTCAATATTCATGAAAATAAAAAAGAGTCCGACTCATATGATAAAATGATAATTTCAATATATTAATAATTCATCACCACATCATCAACAAAGTACTATTTTATATGTATATACTATAGAAAAATTAATCATTTATTATATATAGTTGTGTTAACTAATTTACCTTTTTATTCTCTAGATAAATCTAATTCATTTTACTCTCTATATAAAAATAATTATTTTACTTCATGTACATAAAATTTTAAATATGTCCTTATTGTTTAAAAGTAAAATATAAAATTAATATAACTATAAGTAAAAATATTTAAAATTGTAATATAAGTTATCCATGAGTTTAATTAGTATGTACTGACACTGTAAGAAATTTTTACCCTATTTATATATACTTATTAAACTCTAAAGCAATATAGCATTACACATAGTTATTTAAAAGATATAATTTTCGCTGTGTATTTTAAAAAATTATAATTATAATTTGCTTATTTACGTTTTCTATAAAAAATAATAGGTCTAAATTTATATGAGGATAATTTATTTATTCTGTTGTTGGCATTAGGGATGACAAAAATACCCATACCCGTAGGTACCCGTCCAAACCTGCCTCGATTTTTACGGGTATTACCCGGTTTGACCGGGTATGGGTACGGGTACAGGTATTACCCGATATGTTAAATTGGGTAAGGGTATGAGTATGTGACTGCCCGGCCCATACCCGAACTCGTACTTGCCCTGTTATAATTTTAATGATTATATAATAAGTTTAAATTTATATATATAATTAAAAGTTTTAATTCTTAAACTTTAATTTATAATTTCTTATTATTAATTATCCTTTATATACTTTATAAATTAAAATATAATTAATAACTTAATATATATAATTTATTTAATAATAAATAAGTAAATTTAAATTGTAAAAAATAATATGACAGGTATCTACAGATATACCTGAACTCAAAAATACCTGACCGGGACGGAGATGGGGATTAAAATTTCTTACCCGCTCTTTTTATACCCGAACCCGTCCTACATTTTGCGGGAATGAGAACAGAGAGGGTCAAACCCGCACCCGCCTTGTTGCCATCCCTGGTTGGCATAATAAGCTGAGTGGATTATACACTTGACTACGTATTTTTATTACTGGTTTTGGTAATCTATTTTTCTATTTAAGGTTTAACTAGCTAGGCTCCATATACTTCCCTCTCATTTAGTGTTTCTCATGACTACTTAGAGCAAATTACGTAGAAGGTTTGCACACTTTTTTTTTTTGTTGAAAGAATTGCACACTCATTTATTTAACCTTAGAGAATTTTTTTATTACACCGTATTTTCATTAGACTGACCCCTCGTTTGACACAAAATTAATTATATTGTTATGAAAATTGTTCTTAAAACACTTTAGTAGTTCTTGTAAATACTTTAATAGTGCTATCTAAAGTGTTTTATGAACTATGTACATAATGTTGAAAAAATTCAAAGAGTAACATGATAAAAAATATATTTTTTAGGAGCTATAGTCACATTAACCTTAACATTGAAAAAAATATACATACAATATGTATATATATTGTTTTTAATAATAATTTTATTTCTTATAACTTATAATATTTCTTCTTCCACTTTTCTTTCTTATAATTTTTTATTATTTTCATATTTATCTCTACCATTCTTTTTATTAGTAGTGACCATGAGTTGGTCGAGTCGAGTTTAGATAAATTTAAGACTCAACCCAATTATAAAACATCAGATTGGGTTGGGTTGAGTATTTGATTTTTTTTTATTAAACCAAATCCAACTCAACCGTTCTTAAACGAGTTTGATTGAGTTAGGTTAATTGGATCACAATTTTAAAAATAAATATTGTTTTATTACTTGTTTTAGGATATTTTTTTTAAAAAAAAATACTATATCATTGTTATAATATAAAAATAAACAATAAATTATAGTTATAAAAACATATCAAAACTAAAACAAATTAAAATTAACATTAATTAAATATTCAAGCAATATTAACTAAATAAATATTTGTCTAAAATAAAGTAAATACAATTTGTCTAAGTTAGTCAAGCCATACAAATAAATACAAATTACAGTATTTGTTCAAACTAATAAAACTATAACATCAAAAGAAGCACATAATTTCAAATAACAATAATATATAATAATTTAATATTATGGTCAGGTTGGGTTGAGTTGAGTCTCGGACTCAACTTATTGAACCCGTCACCCAACCTGAGTTTGATTAGGTTGAGTTGATTTTTATCCAATTACAAGAAAAACTCAATACAATCTGTTTTGACTAGATTAAGTCTTTGAGTCGTGCGATCCAATAAACACCCTTACTTTTCATTTCCTTTTTTTGGCAAATCTCTTTTTCATTTCTCTTACCAATCAATATGGATACATGTCACGTCTAAAAACTTTAAGATCTCTCTATTTTCAATTAAATGGTTTTTTACAAAAATAAATAATATTATTTAATTATTCTAAGCATAAAATACATTATTTTTATTATTATTAATTAAAAATTATTTTAACAAAATTTGAACATCAATTTTATTTTTATAATTTCAAACATAAAATCTACGTATATAAGAAAAATTTTTAATAGGTCATATATTAGTTTGTTAATATTAATATATAATAAAATTTTTATATCATTGAAATTGTTACAATAAAATTTAAAAGTTGTACTTCTTTTATCTTTAATAATCTTATAATCTTGTATCATTTGTTTTATTTATATAATTTATATTTTGGTGATATGAGATAATCATTGTGATTTTTTTTAGATAAATTTTATATATTAATTAATTAAAAAATAAATTATTTAATTTTATATTTAGACACCTCAAAGAAAATATTGTAGTTCCAATGTTTTCTTTATCATAAAAAGAAATGATAATTTTATATTAAAGTTTATAATTTTTATTTATTAATATATTAACTTTCAATTTTAAGTTCTTGATAATTTGAGTTTTTCTTTTTTAACATGACATTGACTCAGATTTGCCGTAATGACTAAATTCTAAATTCTATTGGAGACCTTGAACATACACAAGATGAATATTTCTTCTCAACATGTGATTTGCTTCATACCTAAAGTGATATAGTTGAGGAACACAAGTCGCTATCATTTGTATCAATCAATATTGATGGTTTTTTTTTTTGTCTTTTATCGTGTTAAAAAATAAAAATTTAAAAATTTCATTCAACATAAATATTTAAATGTAACACATCAAGAAAAAGACTAAAACCAATAAAATTATATTTTATAATTATGTATATGCCATATTTTAATTGAGATAAAAATGATAATAATTTTAATGATATATAAAAGTAATACAGAATAATCTGAGTTTTATTTACAAAAATAATATAAATTTTTAATTTTTTTTGGTTTCTTTTGGTCTTGGACTTGAGGCAGTCACCCCTCTAATCAAGGGTTCGGATTGCCCTTTCAGACACCTCTAACATATTTTAAGAACCACTTTTGGGGAATTTGAGCTTGTTAATTATAAATAGAAAATTAACGATTAATATCTGATCAAATTAATAATATTAATAGAGATATAAAGTGATTCAGTTGTTTAACAAAACTAAAAAGGTGAGAAAAGATCACAGGTTCAATCCTTACAATTAATAAAAACTAACATTATTAACAATTTTGTGAAAAATTAATAATTCATCATATATGTAAGTAAGGGAAAAATATCCTCTCCCGGAGAGAAACCGTAGTCGTGGGTAATAAGCACATATCCTTTATTTAAGGTGCGAGTGTGACGAGTCTCCATGCATGTACTTCCCATCTCTCTTCCCTACTTTGTTTTGTTTCCATTTCTTGCTTCTCATCAATCATGGTTCTTTCTGGTAAACTTAGCACTGAACTTGGGATCAAAGCACCATCTGAAAAATGGTTCAACTTGATAACAACGCAACTTTACCAAGTTCAGAACCTTTGTGGAAAAGTGCATGAAACAAAGCTGCATCATGGTGAGGATTGGCATGCCGTTGGTGATTCCACTAAACAATGGACTTATGTCATAGGTAATTTATTTAATTAATTATGTTGTAATTCTTTATTATACTACAAAATCTGAATAGGCAAGATCTTGTTTCCTTAAACTAAAGGTTTAATTTTTTTTTTGAGTTTAATTGGTATACATGGTCAGTATAAAAGATTTTTATCCTGACATTCAATCATGACTTTTTATTTATGTGACTTTTAAAGAAGTAATTAGAAAAGTTAATAAATTTAGCATGAATGAATGGTTGTGATTGAATATCAGTGTAAGACAGTGTATACCAATTAAACTCTTATTTTTTTATTATCTCTTACATATACTCTATCAATCTTTTGTTAGTGTAAAGATTTTTAGCCTACAGTAAATCACAATTTACAACTCTTAATTTATGATAGATTTGTTGACTTTACTCATTGCTATCTTAAAAGTTACATAAATGAAAAGTTGTTTTTATTATTCGCATGTAATTAAGGTGATACAAAAAGTTGTTTTTATTACTAAGGTTATTGTTCAATAAGGGAGAGAAATAATTTGTTAATTGATTAATTAAGGGTATAGATTTAAAGAAAAACTAATTAATGCATCTAAAATTAGGAGATAATTTTATAACAAAGGACAAAAGAATTGTTTGAAAATGATCTTATAATTATTAGACGTAGATATTTTTTTTTTTTTAATTTGGCCCTTTGCAGATTTTTTTATTACTTTTATCATTTAAATATTTCTTTTTGTTTTGCTTTAGTTTCTGCACTCAAGCAAAAATTTTCTTTTAATTCTTACTTTCAACTAATAATGTTAATTAAATGACATTAACAACTTAATAACTTATGTCATTAGAGAGTTTCATGAGAAATAATCTTGTATGATATTTTAGGAAATATTATTTTTTCATCTCTTGTACGTTCAAAATAGTTTTTTACATCATATAAGTTTATAATAATTAAAAGCATATTTTATTCCAAAAACATTACATGAGTTATCGTTTAAATGATATGATGATGTCATAGTCAATAGATTGCTTACATAACTATTTTATGTCAATTAGCCTTATTTTTTGAAGATAGTGACTAAAAAATAATCCTTAGTTAAATAAAAAAATCTTTAAATAACCAAATCCCAAAAGACACTAGTATTTTAGGAATAAAAGGATTAGTTAACAATAAATTGAAACTAACTTTTGTATTTTAGGGCTGTGAGATGTTAAATAAAATTATTTTTTGAAAAATTAAGTGTATAAATTAATTTCAGATTAACCATGTGAGGAACTTAATTTATTTTGTTTTCTTTTTCTTCTCTTTTTGAGTACGCACCGAAAAGTTTAGTCTGAAAAATATAAAAAATAGTTAATAAATGTTTTAAACAATAAATTTAATGAAAATAACATAATATATTTACAGTTAAAAATAAATAGTCGTCCTCTCATTTTTTTTTTATAATATTCTTGTACATAACTTTTATGTTATACCTAATTGTTTGTGCAATATCAGACGGCAAGGTACACACATGTCATGAGACTATAGAAGTCATTGATGAACAAAACAAAACAATCAAATTCAAATTCTTTGGTGGAGATATTGATCAACACTACAAAAGCTTTATGATGATCATTCAAGTGATTGATAAAAATGAAGGTGGTAATGTTATTAAATGGACTGTTGAATATGAGAAGATCAACGAAGATGTGGATCCTCCACATGGCTACATGGACTTATTTGACAAATGCACTAGAGACATAGATGCTTATTTTCTAAAGGCATAACTCCAAAAGTTATAAAGGAAATCAATAATAAAAAGGAGCAATGGGATCAGCTGTAAGGATGATCATGTTCATCCATGTAGTTATTGTGATGTTTGAGATATAAAATAAAATAAATACAATGTGTGTTTTCTTGTTGATCCTCTGTTTATGTGGAATAAATGCAAGTTCATGGCCTAAAGAATTTGTAAAATTATGTGAAAAGGTTTATGTAATTCAAAGCTATATGCTTTATATGCAAATTAAACATTATTAATGAGTTTAAGCAAGAAGTGTCGTGTTCATTCTACTTGTATGCAATTTCTACTAGTTTAGCATCAAGTTTTTTAGCATTGCCATTTGACTAATTTTTCATCTTTAGTACCATTTGCAACCAATTGCCTTACAATTTTCATGCTACTCAACAAGCTATGTCACATTTTTTTATCCATCACAAATTTATACAATCAAGAACAAGGAGGAGAAACAACTTCTTAGTAATTTTTCCATTTTATAAAAATATTTATGTATTGTATAATTTTTTTATCGAAAAATGCATGTGTATCATAATTTAGGGAAAAAGTTATTTTTATGATTACCAAAGTGAATCAGATTGAGAGATATTGTGAGAAATGGTGCACCAAGAAATATCTAGATTTTTGTTAATGTAATCATACTTCCTAGTAGGCTTATCACAAGGGACATGTCTAGAAGGAGAGCTAGAGTTAAAGTTAGAAGGTTTAAATTCTTATTGAACTTGAGGATTCATGATATCTAGTCCTTCTTTTATAAATAATTAGGGCTATTAGTTAATTTTGTTTAAGTTAGATCCATTTTGACCTTGTATTCTAGGGTCATCCTTTAGTTTGGAGGTAGTTGGGCCTGAGGTCAAATGGTAGATGAGTCATTTGACTTAAGTGCATCTAAGTGGGCTTATTGGCACAACTTTTAGCTTCATACTCCCCCTTGATCACACTCCCTTAGTTACACATTTCATGTGTTTCATCACTTCATCTCTTTTTCCAATTCACACCGTCTAGTCACACCCATAGCATGGTTAATGCATTTAACAAGTTTGTAAAGTGTTCGTAGGTGAGAGTGGACATCCAAATCAACCTTACCATAGTTGGGTTAGCTTGGCCACTAACCATTGTTAAACTAATCATGGTATGACTAGCTTGGACTCCAAGACTCCTAAATCTATAAACACCTCTCCCTTCTTCCATTGTAACATCTTTGTTCATTTTATGAAACTACACTTTTTTGAGTTGAGAACTCTTCTTTTCTTTGACCGAGTTATCCTCTTAGAGTAATGATTCCATGCTTTCTATCTTCTCCATATCCTCCAAGTGGTAAAATTCACTTGAAGGTTTAACTTCTTGAGATAGATCCTTTTTCACTTTTCTATCTTCTCCATTTTCTACTTTATTTTTTTTTCTTCTTCTTCTCCTAAATTTGAACCACTGGTCGAAAGAATCCTACGGCTTGGAACTTAGTTCAAATCATTTGGTATCATGAACCTACTTTAATGAGATTCTAGTTCTTGCTTTAATTTTTTCATATGACTAATTGTTATGTTCATCTTGTTCTTTTGTTTATATATATGTTGTTGTTCTTGCTTTTTCATTTCGATAATATAGTAATGTTCATTTTAGTCCATCACTTTCTTGAATTATTGTCTTGTTTAGTTTATAGTTTTCAAATTTAAAAAATATTCATGTGTAGTGTTGAAAATTTTGGCTTCAATTGCTTTTTAATTCAAAACCTCCAAAGAGGACTTAGGCACCATTCCTTCACTCTTCTTGTTGTTTGAATTTTTTTTAGCTACATATGAAAATGTGTTGAAATATTGACTCCAAAAGTTTGAATTCAAAGCTAAAGAGAACATGTCAAACACACATATATATATATATATATATATTTTAATTTTTAGTTCTTATATTAGTTGTTAATACAATTTCGTAACTGTTTTAGTGATTTTAATTTTCAAATCTATGTTTTGTCATTAGATTCCTGTTTAACCCTTTAATTTTCTATAATTTTCAAATCTTTTTTTGACTCAAAAATTGAACACAAAAATGAATGGTGAAAATCTTAGACAAAAAGGACTTGTGCAAAAAACATTTGGACTCAAAATTCATACTCTAACTATGTTGACCAAAGTGCACAATTGAGGACCAGATTCTTACTTTAAGTTTTGCTACTTCTTAATTCTTGAATTTTAAATTTGTGACTTATATCTTGTTGATTAGGTCCTTCCTTGCAATTTATATAAATTGTGCTTGTAAGTCAAAATGCAAAAAAAAGTGTGTAGGTGTAAGGATCAAAACACAAAAAGGAAAAAGTCTAAGGATTAAAAGGCAACTAACATATCAAAATCACCTGAGCAAACAAAGGAAAGGAGCTTACAAAAACAACAAGGACCTATTTGAAAATAAATAAAATATAAGTCACCATTTCTTAAAGTTTTTACAAATTTTAGAAGAAGAAACTTTTATTTTTTGCTAAGGAAGATGTTACCAACCCAGAAATATCATAGAGGGGAATGAAGCCCAAATTATGCAGGACCATATATATCTGGTAAAGAAAGTGTTTTCAAGAAGTGCTTTAATCCTTACAAATATGGATGGTGAAGACTATATAAACTCTGATGCAATTAAAAACTACTATACTTAAAAAAATAAAATAAATTATAAAAAAAAGGCTCATTACTGAAAACCTGATCTAGGAAAAAATTAAAGTAACTCAAAATTCAAAAAAGGGTCATAATGTAGATAGGTACAATTTGGAATCTTGAGATAATGGTTGAAGAGTTGAAGTGACTCAAAAAATGAGACGAGAGTTCTACTAAACATCTAATGTCCTAGGAAATTAGTAGATGGAATTCTTAAAGTTATAATAAACTTGGGAATTAGAATTGTTACTTTGAATACCCTAACAACCACCTTCTCTGTCTTATTTCGTGTTAATTGCATTTGTGCAATACACTTTTGTATCTATTATTTCCTTTTTGAAGCAATAAAATATTTCTATCATTGCAACCATTGATTGTTGGATTTTGTTATGTTATATACCAAAAGTGAAGCATGTGATAAAATTTGAAAGCATTATAATTACAATGAATAATTTTAATAATCATGGAAGATATGAAAATTCTTAGTTAGTTTTGACAAGGATATAAGTTAATTATTGATCATAATGTTGACTCTTATAGCCATATCTCAAATCTTGTGAACGTTTAGGCACTTAGAGTCATAAAAGGGTCATGGTTGAAAAAAATACAACAAAATAAGTGTCAATTAAAACTCATGTCATAATAATAATATCATGTATTTGCATTGCAAACTAAGATCAACACTACAGTGTCCACTCCTCTTACATTTTGGACCATTGTGTCCAATGTTTTTTATATTTTGGATCCCCGTATCCACTATGTTTTGGATATCTGTGTCTGGTGATTTTACATTTTTTATTCATGTATCTAATGTTTTTACGTTTTAGATCCCCATGTTCGATGCTTTTACAGTTTTAGATCCCTCTGTCCAATGGTTTTACATTTTGGATCTTCATGTTCGATGCTTTTACATTTCAAATCTCTGTATCCAATGCTTTTACATTTAGAATATCCCAATGTCCGATGCTTTTATGTTTTGTATCTCCATGTCTAATGGTTTTACATTTTGGATCCTGTTTCCGATGTTTTAATGTTTTGAATCCCTGTGTTTGCTATTTTTACGTTTTGGATCCCGTGTTTAATGGTTTTATGTTTGGGATCCTAGTGTTCGATGCTTTTACATTTCATATCCCATGTCTGATGCTTTTGCATTTCAGATCCCGATGTTTGATGCTTTTATGTTTTGGATCCTCATATATGATGTTTTTATGTTTTGGATGCTCATATCCATTGGTTTTTTTTATCACCACAATATATTCTTTTTATATTTCAAATCCTTATGTCTAATGGTTCAGTTAGGATCCCTACATCCATAGTTTAGCTTGATAGCTACCTTTTTGTGTTTTAGATCTTCATGCATATTGTTCTTATATCAAATAAATTTGGGATTGACATCTTTACTTTATTTTTTACTATCATAATATAAGAATTAAAATTATTCATATTATTTAGTAAAATCTAAGAAAAGAGGGACAATTGTCAATACTCAATTTTGTTCAACCTTTTACAACCATTTCTTTTCCAATACAATTTTTTAAACTCTTTATTCTCTTATTTGGATTAATTGTTGGTCCTAGAGGAAATTTAGAAGGCGGTGAATAAATTTCCAAAAATAATTTGTACTTTTTAAATAAGAGTTTTAACAAATACCCTTCAAGATGCCTTCAAGATTCTTTGAAAGAGTTTTTTTAAAGATTACAAATAAGTTGTAAAATACAGCAAATCAATGTTCTTTGAAAGAAAAAGGCACCAACATGTGATTCCAAGATTTAACCCAACAAGTATAATTATTCAATATTTGACATAAACCCAATAATATGATTTCAAGATTTAATTATTCAGTTGTGAATTACTCTATAATGCAGTAAAAATCTGCTCAAATAAACTAAAGACAAAAATGTAGCGATAAAAAGATTAACACTGTTAATTATACTGGTTCAACCCTAAATCCTGTTTCGATCTAACCTTTTGCTAAACTTGCTTTTACTAGAATTGAATACAATCACATTGTACACACAATTCAATAAAGACTTCAAACAACAAAATAAAGAGGCCAAAACCCTTCCACCCCACAAGAGCTTGTTTCTCAATGACACTCCAGCATACAAACATAAGTCTCCCTACACCCCGTCATAAGATTTCACATAATTTCACTAAAAACATATTTAAGAGATTATCTCTATCAATTTAAAACAAGGTTGGGTTCAAGAAAGATATCACCGTGTCGTGAAGATTACTCAAACATAGAAATCAAATATTCTTGGTTTGCATCACCTTTTCAATAATGAATCTTGATCAAAATTCATAGCTCAAAGCTGAGTTTTCTTTGGTTTGTGAAGATTTTCTCTCAAAGATTGCCAAGTTTCTCACATGAAAACCTAAAATCCTTTTCTACCCTTGCAAAAACTGATTGGTAAAGTGGTTAAAAAAGCTGAGGTAATTGATTACCATTCGCAAGTACTTAATTACCCAGAAGTTCAAGAAAGACAACTCAGAATGATTTCTTCTTTGTGATAATCCATTAACAATGTCAAGTAATCGATTATTGTAGAATGCTTGCAAAAAATGCTTCAACTTTTCTCGCAGGGTAATCGATTACTTAAAGAGGGTAATCAATTACTTCTCGACAAACCTTAAAATTCATGTGTTTTCAGCTTATGCTAGCTAGGTAATATATTACCAACTTACGTAATGAATTATCCTTGAGGTAAATCATTTCTTAAGTTAGTAATTTTGATATCTTTGCTTTCCAAACTAGAAAATAACACAATGAATTCAATTTCCTCATGAAAATGATAAAAAGCAAGAACTCAAAAGCTCAAACACTCAATGACATACTCATGCCTTTGCTATAAATAATCAATGCAAGTATCACACCTATAGAAACGTGTTTGGTACTTAAAATGAATTGAAAAAGCAAAACTAAAACCTACTAAACGAATGCAAGACTTCAAAGAGAGCTTCATAAAATCTTGAGTCCAATTTTCTTCAACAATCTCCCTCTTTTTTATTTTGATATTGCCAAACACTTTCACTATCACATGATGTTTGAGTCTCACTAATCTATAACATGATAGAAAATGATAGAACTAACAGGATCGATCAGAGCAAAACAAACTTAAATGACCTTGACATCTTCTCCCCCTTTTGGCAATTGAAACCAAAAATAAGAGAAAGAGAACAATGGCATTATTAAACCAAATAAAAATAGCAGAAAAATTAGGCATGATAGCAGCAAAATTCTGCACAAAACAAGTTAAAAATGGCAGCAAAGTCAACATAGATATAGGCACATTAAACCAGAGTATTCAACTGCCATTTACTGCATAATTCTGCAGTAAAATTCTGCATAACTTGTTCACGAATTTTGCATCAAACCAGTAAAAGGAACTGAATATATCAGCTGCAAATTCTGCACAATTTCAGCATGAAACTAGTGATATTTGGCTACAAAGTGATAGGCAAAGATAGAACTCACAATATGCTAACCTGTTTATCAAAACAGGGCAATGTTAGCTAATAAAATAAGAAATAAAATTGCAGATTCAAATAAGAATTCAACCAAATTTCAAATTTCATTTTGATTAAACATAATTGAGATTACATTTACTAACCACACAACATATTTCAAACAACATGATCAAAGCTTATACATCAAACTAATTGAAATCTCACACAAAACATACATACAACATGAAATTGAAACAAAAACTACAATATGCCAAAATGAAATAGGCTAAGATGCACTGAGTAGTTGCACTGGTCCTCAGGGAAGGGAACATTCAACAAGTCCAATCTCTCTGAAATTGACTCAAAACAATCCTTCAGCTCCCTGAATTCCCTATTATGCATCTCAAACATATCATTCAGCTTTTTCAGTACCATTTGCTTACAAGGAGATAATGCTTTTGCTCAAAATCATCTGAATTTCCTTCAGCAGAAGTTTCTTCCTTGTTTAGCCAGCCTTCACCTGTTTTGACAAGCTTCATCATCTTCAAAGCCTTGTCCTTCAAGTCATGAACATCCCTTGTTATTTCTCTTTTCCGCAGATGTATCAATTTCATAATGATCCAAAATCTTGGAGATACAGGGACTGTTCGTTTACTGTTTAAACATCTATTTGTGCTAAGTACACTCTAATTTCGTTTTAAGGACAAATTTCTTTTTTTCTAGATTTTGTTGTTTACATCATCAATCTTGCTAAATGTAAATAGTAAGTGCCTTTTTTATATATTTTTTCCTTTCCTTTTATTAAAAATCTGTTTTCATCTAGTTAAGATATTCATACAAATACTAAATCTAATTCTCACTAAAGCAATTATAATAATAATATATCATGTTTATATTTATTCATAAATTTTGTGACAGTTTTTTTGTGTACTTAAAAAATTCTCTCTTAAGATTATTCTATAAAAATAATTTATAATGATAATATAAAATTTATTTTTATTCTTTTTACTTTAATCTTTTAATAGAGATCAAAAGATTAAATAGATGTGACATCTTTTTAATCTTGAGATTTTGAGGTATAAGTTGTGAAAATTTTTTATTTTAAATCTCGTCTCTAAAAAATAAAATTACTAATCGAAATTGTAATTTTTAGAAAAACATAAAAATAACCTACAAGATAAAATGATTTAACATATTGATTTGGGTGTACATCTTTATTAATTTTAAATTTTATGATATATGAGCTATGCAGTTCAGAAATCCTAAATCTTAGTAAAATTAAATACCAAAAAAATACAAAATATAAACATACAAATAGTTTCACAATGAACTATGTAAACAAATATTAACTGAATTTTTCTAAAAAAATATTAATATTAAAATATGGTTATTTATAATAATAATAACAACAACAATAATAATAATCATAATAAATTTTTATATTTTTTTACCTTAGTTATTTTAGGATAAGATAAATATTTTAAAATTTGCTTAATTAATTAGAGGTAATCATTTTTAGAACGTATTAATATGGTAAGGGGCTAATACTTTTCTTATGCATAACTAACTCTAAAATTTAAAATTAGGTTTAGTCGATCATTCTCTTTTTAAGGTTTTTTCGATGTTGTTTATAATAAACGTTAGTGATAACTCTTCTGATTTTCAAATTTTTTCGCTTTCCCTTGGAAACTTACATGTTGATAGGTTATGTTTGATCATTAATTTAAAATATTTTTAAACTAATCGTACATGAGTATTAAACTCTACTTAAAAAGATATACATTATTATAATAAACTTTAACAAAATGTATTGTAAAATATTTATGACTGCTTTTTGTTTGTGAATGTATCCATCAATTGTAATATACTCATTTATTAATTTTTGCTGAATATATATCCGACTTGAACGTAAAGTGTTATTGACAAATATCTCATTTGATATTGGAATATCGGAAGACAAAGAATGACATTCCCAAATAATACTAAATTACCTTAGAGAGGTATAAAGTGTAATAATCTAATGAGATAGCAATTAAATAACATATATAAGGAGGATAGAAACCTCTCGACATTAGTTAAATAACCTAACTAGGTGTCTTAATAAAAAAAACCTAACTAGGTGTTATAATAACTATTATTGAACATTATTGATATTGATATATTAATAAATAAAGAATATTTTCTAATAACTTATTTATATTAATCCACAAAATATATTAATTAAAATAATTAATCCAACAATGTCTTTCGACTCCAAACATCAATATTTGATGTCATATTTGTCTCTTTTCCACGATTGAAGGCTAGATTAAGCAATATATCCGAATAATAAGAATGTTACCATTGTAATCAAATTCCAAAAAAAAAGTCAAAAGTTAATGAAATGTAATATTGTTAGGTCCTAAATGTTAATATGTGGTTAATCCTAAGTAAAATGCTATGCATGAATGGTATGAAATACTTATCCTCTAGTAATCATTGTATACTACTCAAATCAAGTTTAAAGAACCATTAAATTGGAACATAAAAAAGAGAGAAGATTGTAAAATATCACAATCATGACTAAATAGAACTAGTTTAATGCCTACAATGCAATTTTCAATAATAACGTTGGTGATATAGAAGTACCTTTTTTTCATATGGGTTATGATTATAACCGATGTAAAATATTTTTAATTTCGAATCCAAATCTGAATCCAAACCCAAACGTGAAGTCTAACCCTTGAAAACCAAAACCGGGATTTGCTATTCAGGAACCGAGATGTTAGTGCCTCGGAAATACTAAGTCCAAATAAACATGAAAAGGAAGGAGACTTGATCTTTCAAAATTTTCTTTCCTTAACAGATACTCCTACAAACCACATTATATTACATGAATAAATTTATAATTGTCCTTTAATTTATAATTTTCTTCCATTTTCACATGATTTTCTTATGCAAATAAACAACATAATCTAAAGGTAAGAGGTTCGATATCTCGTTGGTGGAAAAAAGATATGTCAAAAGATTAAGGGTTTGATTGGTTTGATTTTTTTTTTTTTAGTTTTTGAAAAGAGTTTTCAAGAATAGTTTTCAAAAACGGTTCTTGGAAAGAAAAAAAAACTTGTTTGGTAAGTTTTATTTGAAAAATGTTTTCAAAAATGTAAAAATGGAAAAACTTGTTCATATTTATTAGAATTTCATTAATGAAAAACAAAAAACAACATATTCTGATTGTATTTTGAGTTTTCAAAACAAAAATAGAAAACTAAAAAGCAAAACTACTTTAAGTTGTTCCTGTAAAAAATCAGAACTGTTTTAAGAAAACACTATCTAAACAAGTTTGTTAGTTTTTAAAAACTAAAATACTGAAAACAGTTTTATAAAACTGTTGTCAAACAAACACTAAAACTACTTTTAACTGTTCTTGTTTTTTAGTTTTTAAAAACTACAAAATCAGAGCTGTTTTTGAAAACTGTTTTTAGAAAAACACTATCTATACAAATTTTTTTAGTTTTTAAAAACTAAAATATTAAAAACAGTTTTACAAAACTTTTGTGTGGAATTCGAAGATCATGGAGGGAGTAATAAATTAACGGACGATTTTGTGTACGTGTGACACTTATATACCAAATGCTGGTTGTATGAAACTAGACGCATAAAAGGAAGAGAAATATTAAGATAAAAAACGCATATGTTAGTAGAACTATAGTTATTAAAATGCATCTGATCGGGTAGATTGGATGAAAACTCGGTCACTCAATCGAGTTGAGTTGCATTTCAAATAATTAATTATGCAATCATTAGATTTAATATAGTAAATCAGATGGGTGAGTTTGGTTGAACGGTGATTTCGAATTATTAAACTCTACCCACCATGTTTGATTACCCAGTTTTTATTTCTTTTTTTTTTTTGTTAAAATGTGAATTTTAATTTTATTAAAAAAGTAAATTTATTCAGCAATAATATGATTCTTACTTGTCAGAAGATATAACAGTGAAGAATTTTCAAAAGTTATAGATAGAATGACATAATTAAAAGTAACTTATATAGATCACCCACTAACAGAGAGTCTTCCACAAAATAATACAGACCAATAAAAAGTACACTTTAATAGAACCATACAGAAATCAGAATCATGAAAACTAAGCATTTCTTAACTTCATCCTATTAATATATAATGTCAGTTTGAAAGATCATTTACAGAAAGATACATGTGAGACTTTACATAACCTCTTAATCCATAGTCAAGACCTTTGTAGACCCGTTTGCCAAACTTTTTCAGCAATGAAGTGCTCACCTTTAAATACTATCGCGTCCCTTGCAACCCAAATGCCCCACAAAATAGCCAATCAAACTATGCTCAGGATCTCAATAGTCGACTTATTAACAAAATTGAAAATACCCAACAAATGCCAAAAGCTCATTTCACAATCTGCAGGCAACACGGACAAGTAACCTAACCACCTGTAGCATTTCATATAGATCAGGTAGCTAGATTTATAGATGAATAATAGATGACTTTTGACTTATAGATTCTGGTTCCATACAACAAAAAGGACAGGTTTCGTCAACAGAGTGGAGAATGTTTCTCTTAGCTAATTTGTTGGAACCAAAGACATTGCATTGAAGTTTTGGTTTTGTTTTTCCTCTCCTTGTTTTTGCTCTTAAATCAATTTTATGGTACCAAACATGTTTATAGGTGTAGTACTTGTATTGTGTGTTTAGATAGACTTGAGAATGTGTTTGGGATGATTTTGGATAGATTACATAGGTTGGGTTGTGCTGGAAAAGCTTCAAAAATGAGATTTTGTGTGTGGTAATCGATTACCTAAAAATAATAATCGATTACCCTATAAGAATTTTGAGATCAGGAATTTATGCTCTCTATGGTAACTGATTACCCGAAATCAGTAATCGATTACCCCCGAGAACAAGGACCAATTTTGTGTAGATATCAGGTAATCAAGTGGGTAATTGATTATCATGCACCAAAAACTAATATAAAAGAATTTTTTAAAACAGATTTTACAACTTTTGATCAATCCAATCAAATGTTTGCTTCTCTTTTATGATTTCTTAGAATTCTCTCCAAGATTCATACCCATTTTTTATGATTTGAAGTTGCTTCAATTTCAAGATTCAAGGAAAAGACTCTATTGAGTTTTGATCTTTCCGTTTGGGTATTCTTCACTTCAGGTGATTTTGTTTTGTACCTTTCTTTGTGTTTCTGCACAAGTTTAACAATCTCTTGGGGTGTTCTTGAGATTGTTGGGAAATCTTGCAGCGGGGTGTTGTTGCAAGTGAGGCGTTGTGAGTGGCGGGGTGTCATGTGTAGCAAACTCTTGTGGGGTGCAAGAGGAAGCTTCTTTTTTTATGGTTTAAATTTTTTCAGGATTAAAATCTGTATGTGTGGTGTGCATGTACTGAGATTTTAGTGGAAAGTAAATTAGGGGAAGGCTAAGTCTGTAAACTGGATGTAGGTCAAGTGAACCGAACTAGTATAAATCACTATACAAATTCTCTCTTCTTTAAACTCCTTAATTTTAGTATTTATTGAATTCTTGGAGCACTAACAACTAGTTTTGCAGCTATATTTGATTCATTAAGTTTTCTTGCTGCAGATCAAATTCTTTTCATTCATTTACTTGATATTAAATTTGGGTTTTGACCCATATTTTGTGGGTTTAATTTTCATTCTTTTTACCCTTTCCTTTTGATTCTGAATTACTTGTAATAGGATTCTTGTTAAGTTTTTCTCCTATTACATTTGAAATCAGTATTGAAGGAATTGAATTGATTGGTGCTTTGCCTTAAGGGTTGAATCCTTGAAAACCCATTTTTGTAAAGAGGTAGATTTTGGAAATTTCTGAAAAGAGTTGTTTTTGAAAATACTTTGATATTGTTGAATAAAAAAATTTTGAAAAATAATTTGGTGAATTTATTCAACCCCCCTTCTAGATTCTCCCCTGGGACCAACACAATTCAACTTTTGTAGGAATTGTTTTTAGCACAACCTTCTAGGAAAATGCCACTATCTTGGATGGAGCCTTTGACTTCCATAATCATTTAAAAAATGGATAATAAACCTCGTGATATGCTCCATAGGTTAGGCGATAAGCTTCCTTCATAGAATAGACTCCATAATTTCCTTGACTATCTATCAGTTCACCCCCCAACCATCCTTTACACCCTCCTCATATGAACCCCTTCCAGAACACTCTCCAACTTTCTCTCCCACTCGCACTCCCTACCAAAATAGCTCCATTCTCCAAGTAAGCCTCCAAACCTAGATATTATTACTCCACCCCCTACTTCTGAGATGGTCGCCTCTCTTTGATTAGAAAAAGAAAACAAACCTATGAAATATAGACTTGAGTCCCCTAGACACCATCCACCCCCTTACCAAAATGTAAATAGGGACCCATCCCTACCTAGGATTTAACCCCACCAAAGAACCGCTCACCTATCCTTACTTCAACAGTTACTTTCAAGATATCATTCTACTAGTGGGACCCTCCTTTCGTTTGCCACATTGTGAGGTTTTTCCTTATATCTTTCCCATACTTAGCCTTCAAAATTTTGATCCAAAGTTAATTGTCCCCTGAAGAACCTTCCACCGTCATTTACCCAACAATACCTTGTTGAATGTCACCGCATCTTTAATACCGAGGCCACCTTGACTTTTACCCAGAAGCACCTTGCGAATTTTAATAAAAACAAATAAAAAATAATATACTTACAAATTAAATTATAGACTTGAAAATTATAAAATAAATTAACTTACTACTAAATCATAATAATTAGTTAGTAGCTTATATATAAAAAATAAAATTTTTAATTTAATTTGATAAAATTCAAATACTCAGATAAGATTTAATATAAGTTTTGATGTTTAATTATTAGAATTTATAAGGTATTAGTTTTTTTTATAGGATTTTCTTTAATTTATTTATATATTAAACTTGAAGAAGTCATTTATTCAAGTTAAATTTGGAGCTAAATCAATTAAATTATTTAATAATATTATATTTTATAATTTTTTAATATATATACCAGAAACTGGATCAACCAGTTTAATTAGTAACTTATTGATTTAACCATTAATTCATTAATTCATTGCCTCAATTGAGTCAATCACTCGATCGATTGTAGCAACACTAAAACTCTTTTTCACACTCTTTTTTAAAACTATCTCTAACTAGTTTGAATTTATTAGAAATTAATAATTTAGAAGAGAGTAATAAAATATATAGCCTACCAAAATTCAGGATTTTAAACAAATTCTAAACCGTAAAAAAAAGGCATGATTTTATAGGATTTATGATTTTCCTTAATTTAAACATTTAAATAAAATGATTTTAGCCTATAAAAAATGTAAGCAAAAGTAACTCGAAAATTAGTAATAGAAATAACACATTAACGAGAATTCATTATTATGAAACTAAGAATAAACTAAATCAAATAGAAAATTTTTATTTTTAAAAGAATCTTTCTGCTTTTTAAAAAAGTATTTTTTAAGTGTAACCAATTAAGAGCTAGTGGTTATAATATAATTCTTAATCTGATTTTATGAAATAGGCATGAATAATATTTTGGTCCTTGAAAATAGGGTCTTTTATTTTAATTTTTTATAGAAGTTTTCTTGAATTGGATCCTTTAAATGTTTTTTATTTGGTTATCCATGCCATTAAACAACAATTTTTTTTATTCATTAGTTAATCTTAAGAGTTTAACACCTACCGTGACAATGTAAAAAAGTTTTATATTAGTGGTTAATTACAACTCTTCATTTATATGACTTTTAAAGTATTAATTAGTAAAGTCAACAAACTTACCATATATAAAATATTTATATGATGAAATATTTTGAAGTTTCATCTTCTCCCTAAGATCTACTTCCATAAAGAGACTTGATTAAGGTGAAATAAAGTATGGAAAAGTAGTAAATGGAGGTGAGTTTCATGCCACTCTAAGAGGTTAGAGATAAGTGATAGAGATGATTGTCACAAGGAGGGATGCTTGATAAAAGGTAGAAGGCTCTCTCTCCCAAGAGAGAGAAGCTCACGATTAAAAGAGAAGCTCTCTCTCTCACTCTCTCAATGGCTCTCACTCAAGCACAAAGCTTAAAATCTATTCAATGATAAAAAATTCAAGGATTATTACATGTAAGTGATGGTCCTATATATAGGTTAAATGGGGTGGGTTAGCTAGGCTAACTAAAATCTAATAAAGATTAGGCTAACTCTAATTGAGTCAAATCTAACATGGTAAACTAATTATGGTCATGTATAACAAACTAAGAATGTGCCCCTAATATAGTCTAGATACATTAGGTGTGGATAGTAGAAATGGTGGCAAAGAGTAGCATGACAATGGGGGTGATGCTTAGCAAGAATAAGGTAGGAATAGTAGTCATATTTTGTTCATAACTAGTGGGTGCACTCTTAAGTGAATGGGTGAGCATGTCATAACCACCTCACTAAAAAGTTAGCCCAACCTAATATACTCTACCATGATGACTATAATGGTCAAAAGGGAAGGTTAACTTTAGGAGTTAATCTACTAAATAATCAAAATCAGTAAAATTATAAAGAAAGTCTTAATTCTAATTTATACAATGAAAAAAAAAATCTTCATGCATCCTGCAAGGGTCTTGAACTGGATTGCATCAGGTGATTGAATATCAATGTAAAATATTTTATAATAATAATGTATAAGTATTTTTCTCTAATATTAATTCAATGACTATTGCAGTAAAGTGACTTACCATATCATCAAGAGCCTGAAGGAGATGGTCCTATATAATATTTTGACAAACTATTTTAAATGTATCATATGTTCAAAATAATTTATAATACCAAACAAAAGTGATTAAAACCACAATTTACCAAAAGAATTACATGTTATCCTATTAGAATTTCTAATGGTGTGATAACTCATGAGACTGCTAATGTTGCTGTTACGTATCAGTTAAGGTGTTTCGTGAAAATAAGGACTAAAACGAGATAAAAATTCTTTTAAAGATCCAACTAAAAAAATCTTTAAAAGACTAAAAAATAACACTATTTTTAAAAATCTAAAAAATTCATTAAACATATAGATTATAATGGTTAATTTATTCATTCGAATTTCCAAGTTGGGATATTTTATCAATGTACAACCGCAATAATGGACTACTTTAATGGGTTTGTTGGCAGTAGTTGCAATATTTTGTCTTTTAAATACTGTTTTCTATCTTTCATTCTTATCGTTATCCATTTCTATAGCTACTTTCCATTTTTTGTTTCTATTTCTTACTTCTCTTTAATCATGGTACTTTCAGGTAAACTTAGCACTGAAATTGGGATTAAAGCACCACCTGAAAAGTAGGTCAACTTGTTAACCACACAACTTCACCATGTTCAGAACTTTTGTGAAAGAGTGCATGAAACCAAGTTGCATCATGGTGATGATTGGCATAGTGTTGGTGATTCTGTTAAACACTGGACTTATGTAGTAGGTATTTAATTAATTATGTGTCTGATATTGTTTGTTATGCCACCAAATCTCATTCATGAAGATATTCTTCACATATACTTTATGTAAGAGAAGCAAACAAAAGGATTAAGTAAATTAAGCTTATTTTATAAAATAAATTTAAACTTTTATCTCTTAGCTTTTTCAGAATTAAATGAACCTTGTTAAATGAAAAGCATAACTTGAGTTTAAAAAAGTTTATTTTAGATAAATTATATGAGAAACTCAATTTCTTTTACCTTCTTATTTTCCTTTTGCTTAGGTTAGTTTTTCTGTAAGCAATTCTAAATAAGAAAATAAGAGAATAGAAACATAAAATGATTTTTTTAATAAGCTTAGTTTATGTAAAAGTTGTATCATATATTGTGCTTACCATATTTTGGCAGAATGGTTATCCTCTCGATCCTTCGGGCTTTAGAGCTCCAGGGGACAGGTGTGTACCTGCAAAAAGGACTCCGACACCCAAGTCAGTGAAGGAGTAAGAGGATAGAGACTAGAGTATGAGATTAGATACTTGGGGGGGTTTGAGACTCCTTTTTTTAGGAGGTTTTGATTCCAAGTTTCCTTATTTACTGAATTCTAAATTACCCTTTTTATAGAAATGGGTCTTCTTCCCTCGGCCTTTGGTGAGCACAGAGTTGTACTCGGTGTTGGGGCGCTGGGTTTTGAGGTGGGGGTCAGTGATCGAGCTCAAGGGACGGTGTCCCGTGGTGCCCGAGCTAACAGGGTCCCGAGGAGAACACTAGAGAGTATATATACTTTATCAAGAAGTTAATTTCTTTATAAATTAAATATTAGTTGTTTATGTGTTAGTTTGTGCCTAAACAAATTTTAATTTATGAAAATTGATTTAATTTTATTTTTAATTTTTTTTCTACACATTTTTTTTGGAAAAAATCATCTAAGCATATTTTTTAGGTGGTATTTGGTTTGAGAAAATATTTTTTATTTTTAACAATTGAAGTTATAAACCAAAACGATGATAGTGTTGCTGTTAAATGTACTATTGAATATGAGAAGATCAACGAGGATATTGATCCTCCACATGCTTATTTGGATTTCTATGACAAAATCACTAAACAGATGGATGCTTATCTTCTCAAGGCATACACTCCAAAGGTTATAAAGGAAATAAATAATGGAGTAATGGGTTATGGCTTTGACTTTAAGGATATATAAGTGTTTATCTATATAGTTAGTGTGATGTTTGAAATATAGAAAAAAAATACTATATGTATATTTGCTTGTGTTGATCTTTCGATTGTATGGAATAAGTTAATCTTCGTGACTTCAAGAAAGTGTAAAATTACGTGAAAAGATTTATGTAATTCAAACATAGATATGAAAATCGGATCCAACTAGTTGATCGGACTGAAAACCAGATGTTGCTGGTTTGATTTGATTAGTAGATTGGTTATGTAATTAGACTAGATCAAACTGAGTTGAATTGATCGATTTTAATAAAAATCATAAACCGAATTGATTAAATATTTTTTTATTCATTTTGAAACAATGTCGTGGTTGATTAAAGAAAATAATGTCATTTTGATGATGTATCAATTAATGGAGAAGAGGTTAAATTTAGAAAAGAAACACTTGACTATAATCCAAATCCAAGATTGATAGTTAAAATAGTTAAATTCTATTATTTAAATGTTGATGACTTATGAACTTGTTTTAATTTATGTCATTATGGTATTGTTTATGAACTTTATTTTTTTAACTTTAGTTTAATTGTTATTTTGGATACTAATACTTTATGTTTATAATAATTTGTTATTAACTTTGAATTTTGAAATATGAAGTAATATTAAGTATATTATTTCTAACTTTTTTAATATAAACTCATTCAACTAGTGATCATTCGATCCAATCACTAAACCATCAAATCTTTGTTTTATTCGATCCAAAAATTAAATATTAAATTAACCTAAAATATAACTTTATTTATTTCTTATTACTATTTTTAAAATATTCAGCACTAATATGCTAAAAAATATTTTTACATATCTATCGGTCATCTTTGAGAACATTCATAAGGAATATTTATACACCAAAAATTGTATTTTTCAATAAATTTCAAATGATAGAGATGTGTTCAAAAGAATGTGCCAAAGAATGTGTTGTCTGCATTTTTTAAGAAACAACAAATTAGTGAATAATCAATTCAATGCCTTATAAAATAAATATTATATCAATAACTAATAACTCAATAAACTATTTTATGTGTTTCTATAGGATTGGTTTGTTTCTTTTCAATAAATAAAACATAATGTATAAACCCTTCAGTCTAATTAAAGTAATAATGAAGAAAAAAAAAAAATTATCTCAACCAGTACTACATTAGTTGAGACCATGGAAAATATTCATGAGTATAATAATGTGTCTGCTGGGCTTGTGCGAAGAAACTAAAGGTTCCATAAAGTCAAGCTCTTGTAAACAAGGTCTTGGCAAGATTTTGGATCAATAGGTTAACATAATTTAGCCGTTAGATTTAATCATGGGTAGACCTAGAATCCATCCGATTTTGACAGATATTTGATGTGCGAAAATTGTACGCATATGGTATCGTCAAGTAATAATAATAAAATTGTTCTTTTACAGGGATTGTGTGTTTGGTAAAGAGTAATTATTTATAATTTCAATTAATTTTATAAATTATTTAAATTAATAGAATAGGATTCAAATTCTATAATTAATAAAAATAAAAATAAATCATGTGAATCTAAAATCTACATAAAGATAACAAACTCAAATAATAAAAAATCTAAATAAAGGAAATTGTAACTAAAATAATTTTTTTTTTGTTTTTTAATATATTTGAAAAACAACAATTACTTGATAAAATAAAGGAAAAGACAATTCAGAATTTGAAATTAAAATTTTAGAAAACTTCCAAGATTGTCTATTGAATCAAATGTATGCTCTTACTAGTTTTGAGGGGCATTTCGAAACTATATTGCGGATTACACTCCCCTTGTTTTACTCTCTTCACCCCAGTTTCTCTCTCCTTTTTATTTATTATAATTTCTTTTGTCATCTTTTTCCTTGTGACTTTCTTCCTTTATGATGATGTTGCTACTTTTGCTTCCTCTACTTCACGAGATGTTGAAGGGTGGGTGTCATGGCGATTCATGTGGTGAAGATGAAAGAGGTAATTGTTCACTGAGCACAAAACTAGCCTATAAGGAAGGATATCAGGGAAAATATTTGAAATGAAAATAAAATACAATATATGATACAAATTGAAGAAATAAAGAAGAACATTGAAAATATTGGCGTATAATAAATATGAGAGAGTTGTTTTTAAATTGTACCAGAAGTGCAAAGTAATTGCACAAAAGTGTAACTCTCTGTAAAAATAATATCAAAATTTCAAAAAATTTGCACTTAGAGTGCACTACAGTTGCACATGAGTATAACTTTCTGTAAAATATATTTTTAGAATTCAAGAAATTTTTGCACTCAGAGTGCACTTCAGTTGCATAGGAGTGCAACTCTCTGGAAAAATAATATGAATTTCATGAAATTTGCACTCAAAGTGCACTTCAGATGCACCAGAGTGCAACTTTCTAGATTCTTCAACTTTCTTCCTTTATGCTTTGCCTTTCTTTTACTTTTTTCTTCATATTCATCTTCATTCATGAATTATTTTTTTGATAAATTTTTTATTTCAATTTCTTCATGCCTTTCCTAAAAACATCAAAGAAACAACCAAAACCATAAAATTGAAAAAGAAATAAAATGAATAAAAATAATTAGAAAAACTCACAGTGGTTGAGTTGCCTCCCACCAAACACATGTTTTATGTCTTAAGCTCAACAATTAAGAAGAAGAAAAAATTAGTCACCCATAGTAGGTTGGGGAAAGATAATTTAAATTCTCTCTCAAGTTGTTTTCTTTATCCACACCTATGCAAAGGGATGTAGGGTTTCCCTTTTGACATACATGTTTCATTAGTATTCTTCAATGTAGGATCATTATCAAATTATACTTTTATTGAGAGTAACTTAGGTGGATTCTTAACAAGGTACTTAGTTTCCCTTGTTCCACCACTTGGTCTACTGATTCAACCATGCATATAGAATTCTCAACAAAAGGAAAATTATTATCTTTACACTTATTTTAACATCAGCAATTAAGGAAATTGTTCCTTTCTTTACACTTATTTTAACATCAGCAGTAACTAAGAAAGGTCATAATGAGAATATTAGCATCTTCCTTTATGTCTAACACTACAAAGTCACATAGGATAATTAAATATCTTACCTTAATAGGAATATCTTCTACTATTCCCACTGGATGTATGGTAGATCGATCCGCCAATTGCAATGACATGTTGGTGGGTTGTAACTCTCCTATACTAAGCTTTTAATAAATAGCTAAGGGCATTAAACTAATACTAGCTCCCAAAATCACACAAGACTTTATTAAAATTTTTGTTACCAATTAGACATGGTAGAAAAAAAATACCGGGATCCTTAAGCTTAGGAGGTAACTTAGCTTGGACAAGGGTCACAGTTCATGTTCATCAACCTTTTTCCTACTAGTCAAGATTTCTTTAAGAAACTTTGCCTACATAGACATTTGTTTCAAAGCATCTACAAATGGAATGTTGACATAAACTTGCTTAATCATTTCCAAAAACTTTTCGAATTGTTTATCAAGTTTAGACCTTGCTAATCGTTGAGGAAATGGAATGGGTGATTGATAGGGCTTGGGGGAAACAAGTGGAATTGCAACCTCTTTTTCAAAGTTAATTTCTTTTTCAAGTTTAATAGTAGGTTTCATTTTATCTTGAACTTCCTCCATTCCCATTTTAGGTTTATTAGATACAGGTTCATCTAACACTTTACCAGTCCTAGTAGCTATTGCATTAACATGCTCAATTGGATTAGTTTTGGGCTTACCTGGAAACTTTCTTGGGGTTTGCTAAAAGAAGGCATATGTTGAGCTATTTGAGAAATTTGGTTTTCCAATTGATTTTTGTGAAGTGTCATGCCATCCATTCGGGTAGTCAACTCCTTAATAGATCTTACCATGGTCTCAGTAATTTGATTTTGGTTTATCACGAACCCCTCCATTAAGTTTTCTAACTTGGAAAGTGAGGATTGAAAGTCTTGTTGGTAACCTTCTTGACTATTTTTCCCTTTGTTTGAATAAGGTGCTTGCCTCAAATTTTTTTGTGAGTATCCTACTCCTTGGTTTTCTAGCCATTGATTATTACGGTAAGAGACATTTGGATGACTCCTCTACCCTTTGTTATAAGTGTTGGAGTAAGGGTCAAATTTTTGCTTCTTAGGATCACTAAAGAAATTATGAGTTGTGATTATGTTCTCCATGGTATTTTTCTGACTGTGAGAAATCCCTAGTTGACAATCAATTGCCAAGTGTCCCTGTAAACCACAAACCTCAACAAAAAACATTAATAGCACCTATTGAACTAACATTACCTTTTCTAATTTATCAAATCTCTTATTCAGAGTATCAAATTTTGCTAAAATAAGATCAATGTTATTTACCTCATACGTACCCGAAATTACTCTTTGTAAGATACTACTTCTCTCTCCTATCCATTGATGCCTCAATTATATCTATTGCTTCATCGAGTGGCTTTCCCATAAATGATCCTCCCGTTTCAGAATGTAACAACATCTTACTGTTGTAATTCAACCCATTGTGAAAGAATGAATTGTTAGGGGTCTCTCAAGGCCATGATGAGGACAAGATAGTAAGAGTTCTAAAAATATCTGCCAAGCTTCAGGAAAAGGTTATGTATCACCTTGACAAAAATTGGTTATCTTTCTCCTTATTTCATCCGTCTTTGAAGGTGGGTAATATTTCTCCAAAAAGGTTTTCTAACACAATGCCCAAGTAGTAAGACTATTGAATTGATTTGATTCTGCTTCAACATGTGAAGGACTGTGGGAGGAACTTGAAAATTTGCATTTCCAGTATCGGGTCTAGTTATTCCTCCTGGCAACCTGTGAATGGTTGGAGCTGCATAATCTCTCAGAGGCATATTTCCATTTACCTCTTCTTTAGTCATGGCTAAATTCTATTTCTTGATTGTCAATATTTTTTGCTTTTGTGTTTTTCTCCTTTTATGGAATATTCTTTCAATTTTAGGGTCTCCCATTATTGTTTTCCAAGTCGTAGAGATATTGGCGTACACTATCTAAGATCCTACAAAATTAGAGAAAAGAAAGAAAAAATGTGAAGTCTGAAAAAGAAAAGAGACAAGTTAATTACAACTAATTAAGTGATCAAATATAATTAAAACAAATTAAAACTAAGTTAAAGTAACAACAAATTAATTAAAAGCAAATAAATTTAAAACTAATTAAGGATAAAAGTAACAACAAATATACTTAAAAGCAAATTAAAAAGAGATAAGCAAATAAAATTAAATAAGGAGACAAAATAAAAGGAAATAAAACCAAAATTAAATTTATAAATCACAAATTAATTAAAAATAAAAACAAATACAACTGAACATAGAGACGCAGTCTCTAACAACAGCACCAAAAACGTGATATGAGAAAACGACAAGTGTATTGTGTCGTCACATATAATAATAAAATCGTTCTTTCACAATGATTGTGCGTTTGGTAAAGGGTAATTGTTTATAATTTCAATCAACTTTATAAATAGTTTAAATTAATAAAAGAGGATTCAAATTCTATAATTAATAAAAATAAAAATAATTTATGTGAATTCTAAAATGAAAATAAAGATAACAAATTAAAATAATATAAAATCTAAATAAAGGAAATCATGACTTAAACAGAAGACATATTTTGTTGGTTTTTTAATATATTTGAAAAAGAATAATTATTTGATAAAATAAAGGATGACAGCCTATTGAATAAAATTTAATTATCTTTTATGCTTTGTGAAAGTGAATTAACCTAAGGTAACCTTGATCCTCTTTCAAGGTACAAAGGTGTATCTAATTGAATTAACTTCTACTTTCATGATAACTATGTTCAGTTAAAGTCATTAAGCTCTTTACTAATTCATTGAATTCTCGAAGGGTTAAATTTACTTTCGTGATTTAATTACTAAGTTCCTTCCTTAGGCTTCCAATAATTAAGTTCACCTTTAGGTCTTTTTCTAATTATCTATTACTACAAAAACGGTGGTCAATAAAAGCAATAGAGAAGAAATCAAGAGAAACAACATAAGAACAATAAAAATGTTTAATTAATCATCAATGGAGTCAAGGGTTAAATCTCAATCTCAGAATAAAAAGTCTACTCACACATGTCCATGAGTATAAAAAACAATTAAATAAAATTCATCAAACCCGGAAATAAAGAGTAAAAAGGAAAAGAAAATAAAATTTAATCATCAATGGAGTCAAGGGTTAAATCTCAATCTCAGAATAAAAAGTCTACTCACACATGTCCATGAGTATAAAAAACAATTAAATAAAATTCATCAAACCCGAAAATAAAGAGTAAAAAGGAAAAGAAAAGAAAATTTATCAAACCTCAATCTGTTGCTCTCCATGTTGTCTTTGATTAGAAGTTGAGAACCCCTAGTTTAGAACAGAAAGTTTTTATTTAAACTAATGAGCTTTTTATGTCTAAACCCAAAAATGTCAAATCAGTAGAACACTTTAACTTCATTACACAAGGCAGCGTATATTTTTGCACGGAAGTACAATTTTTTATTAATTAACTCATAATTCATTAATTTTTCTTTTTTTGTTTCTGAATTTCCTCCAAAGCTCCAAGCTTCATTCCAACTGTCCAAATTAGTCTAAAAGCGCATCAAAATCTAACAAATTATATTGTAAAACACAAAAAAAAAACACTCAAAGAATACCAAATTCTAAATTATAATTAAAAGACACCTAAAATCCAAATATTAAACCTAAATGACAAAAAAAAAATAAAAATGCAACACATCAATATTGCCTGCTATGACTAAGTAAGGTATTACTTGATTTAGTGAATCAAGTATGGGTATGAGTATGTAACTACTTACCCCATACACGAACTTGTACCACCTGTTATAATTTCAATATTTATATAATAAGTCTAAAGTTATATATTTAATTCAAAAAATTATTTCTTAAACTTTAATTTATAATTTCTTGTTATTTATTATTATTTATATACCTTTTAAATTAACATATGATCAATAATTGTATATATAATATATTTAATAATAAATAAGTAAATTTAAATTGTAAAATAAAATAACATGTTACTCGCGAGTATATCCGAACCCGAAAATACACCCAACAGGAATGAGGATGAGAATGAGGATTAAAGTTTCATACTCAATCCTTTTATTTTCAAACCTGAACTCATCTTGCACTTTTCAATGAGGGAGATAGGAAAGGTGAAACCCATGCCGGGATCATTGAAAGAAACCAATGGTCAGAAATAACTGTCAATTCATCTAGCACGGATCATGGATCATTAACGAAATCATTTGACAAAATAGTGTTGGAAAAGGGAGAAAGACCTGGGCAACCCGAATAGACTCAATTTGTAGATAAACGTCTTCATCGTATTTTCCTTGATTCGAGCGGACATGCCTATCGGATAAACCCTTAGGATGCACTAAGGATCAATTAAAGGACACATAAAGGACATTAGGTTGAAATTGTAGACCTTTTAGTAACCTTTCAAATTAATTGAATAAATAAAGACATACATCCCAAAACCATATAAGCTTTCATCAATATCTCAACAAATACATACTTGCAAGAGTTTGGTCAAGTTTAACTTAGTAAATTTTATTATAAATCTACATTTAAATAAGATTAAAATGGATAATTTTATACTTATTAACCCTTAATTAAAAAAAAACTCAAGCTAATTTCTAAGTCTATAAATAGAGGTTAATTAATGAGATTTTAGTATACTATTGCATGAATTGTACCATTATTACTCTAAGTGGAGACCCTACCTATTTTATTTGAGTGTTAGAATATCTTTTGTTTTGGAGAAATACTATTAGCATTGTGGAGAGTCATGATTTAGAACATTTTAGGGGACTCTCAACTACGTTGGTGGATATTTGTACTTTTGAAACTTTTATGTGTTTATCTAATTTTTTTTTCTTAAAGGACTCCCTATGTAAAAGATTAATCTTGTTAATCAAAGGAAAATTTGCATTCTGGTCCTCTCCTAAATAGATCATCTTCCCATGTGAATATATATAGACCTTACACCACTGTTGAAACCTTATGGGTTATGCGTTTGTCTAAATTGTTTTCTATTCTTAGTATGAAAGCATATATTACTTATTAAAAATTACTATTTAAAAAATATTTTTTGATAAACAATTTTTTTTAATTTAATAAACCTGACTATAAAAGAAGCTCTCAGGTGGGTTGTTTACCCAATTGCTTAATAATAAAGGATGTTACATGCAAGAATTCTACATGCAAAGAAATTGTCACAACATTTTTCTTAAATGTAAGCATTGATTCTTATACAAGGTGTTTTGCTTGTAAAAACTAATATTTTGTATTTAGATTAAATTGATATTTATTTATCATAATCAAATTAAATTTTTAAGTTGTCAAAACAAGTTAATTGTGATAAAAAAAAAGGTTTCTTTATAAAACGCACAATGAAATAAAAAGGATGTATTTTGTATCTAAAATATATCAAATAAAATTGTAAACTTATACCTGTTGATGAGCTATTTTTTTATAAGGCTGTTGATGAGCTATTGAGTTATAAAAATTTCTTCAATACTGCGAAAACTCTATATGTATACACACAATGAGACTAACATCTACTATCAACTGCTTTAATATGTGGAACAAAGAATTTAAATAACAACTCTTAATATCTTAGTCCAATAATGAGAAGTGGAAGAGAAGATGTGAACTTGTGTGTTTCTCAATGTGCACCCAAAGAATTTGATTCTAATCATATTAGTATTTGCTTTTTAATAAAATCATTCAAAATTTATCTTATAATTAGATATAGAGACAATCACTTTTCATCCTCACTCTAAGAGTAAATTTAAGTGAGTTACTTTTTACCATCACCATTTATTTTACGAGTTTAACATTTATACTCTATCAGTGTAAAAAAGTTTTAGACTACGAGTTAATCACAACCCTTTGTTTACATACTTTTAAAACATTAATTGGTAAAATCAATAAACTTACTATATATAAAAAGTTATGACTAATTGTCAACGTAAAGCTTTTTATACTAACTGTGTATAAGTATTTTTCTCTTATTTTATTAAAATTTAATTGTTGCAATAAATAATTAATCTTAATCATTAGATTTTAAGAATATATATAGTGAGAAAGTCAATTTATATGAGAGTGAGAGGAGCAAATCTCAACCATTAATAGAGGAGGTAGAGGAATATCCAAAAATTTTCAATCATTGAGAGAAGAGAGAGAATGAGTTAATAAGTACAATTTGATTTCAATAATTAAGTTTTATTTCTAAGGCTATACATATATATGAGGAGAAATCTACTCACTCCGAGAATAAGTCTCTTCATCATAACTATTCATATTCGCAAAATCTAATGATTAAGATTAATTATTTATTACAACTATTAGATTTTACGAAAATGGATAAAGAAGATAAAAATAATTCCCTTCAACTTACTCTTGGAATAAGTGAGTATATATATATATATATATATATATATATATATATATATATATATATATATATATCATTTGAATTTGAAACCTTTTTTACCAAGTTCAACCTTTGGAGTTTGTTTTTTTATAATTGGCAACTCTATCAACATGAAGTCTTCCACGTCATCTTCCACCAAATATTTTAAATTTCTTTTTATAATTATATTATTTATATTCTTAGGACTTGCAAAAAAATAATAATATTTCATATAGAAAATTAATTAACGATCTTATATAAATTCTTTAATTTATTGTATCGGTATTTAATTCTTTCGTTTAATCATAAAAAATAAAATTAATTTCTTTAACAAATATTGTAACACTTGTTTATAACCTTATAGGTTCAATCCTAAACTCGTAAGAAATTAATTTGATTAATTAATCAACGTAAGCATATATTAACACCCCTTAACATTCAAGAAGTACAAATTATTGTGTTCTACTCTAAATAACTATTATAAGAACAATATAATATTATAACTATGTGTTTACGCTAAGTATTTAATTATATCATATATCCATTCAATTAGTATTAGGGGTGTTTATTGGTTCAGGTTAATCTGACAAACTCAGTAAACTGAATCAACCAATTAGTTTAGTTTAGTTTTTCACTTGATCAAGTCTGGACTTGACCCAAACTGACAATAATCGACTATGTCCAATTCGGTTTGTGGTTTTCGCATTTCAAAATCCTGACTCAAGCCGAACCAACCCAAATATATATATATATATATATATATATATATATATATATATATATATATATATATATAAAAGTTAGTAAATTTAGTAAATTTATTTTATACTCTAAATTTATACAATTTGTTATTTTATACTCTAATTTAGTATATATGAAACACTTATACAATTTGATATTTTGTTATAAAATTATGAATTTAGTAAACTAATGGATTTGGTTAGTTTCAAGTATAAAATTATTTTTTTGATTTAATAAGAAAAAAGTTTTTTAATTTTTTGACTGATTTTCCTAGAAACTGAACCGAATCAATCCGATTATCATTGGTCCGATTTGGTTTGGATTAGAGAAAAAATTTCAAAAAACTATGCCAACCCAAATGAATTACAATTAATTGTTTTGATTTTCATTTTCCCTCAAAATCAAACCAACTTAAACTATGAACATCCCTAACTAGTACCCTAAGACATTAGGTGTGTGAGATTAAAATACAATAAATAACTTGTTAATTACTATGATAATCTTAGGTCAAAGAATTTTATTTTAAATTTTTTATTGAGAAATTTCTATTAACAATTTAAGATAATGTGAACCATTAGAAATTCCCATTTAAGCTAATTTAATGATCATATTTATATATGTATAATCTATATATGTGAATTAATGGATGATATTAATTAATATCCATCCAATGAATATCATTATATCCATCTATCTATATATGTATAATCTATATATGTATAATCTATATATATATATATATATATATATATATATATATATATATATATATATATATATATATATATATATATATATGTTTTGATCTATTGAATTATTAATATCCTATTCATAATCTCTTGCTCATAAGCTTTATAAAAAAAAAACTATTCTGTCAAAATAGTATAAACATGATAAAATGATATATAAAAAAATTTAGAATTGATTACAAGATAATTTTGATCTTGGGCATACACATGTTGGGTAAAAGAAGATGATATTGACCCTTTGAGAATTATCCTTTTAAATAGAGAAGTTAGATAAAATAAATAAGATAAGAATATAAGTGGAAAGCCCAAAACCAAAGAAAAAACCATGATCATTGTCTAATAACAACAAGAGAATAAAACTATGTAAATCTTTTTACAATGCATAGACTAGTAAATCCACACTCTCCAAAGCAAGTAATTTAACTAAACCTTACGACACTCTAAAGCAAGAGTATAAGAAAAGCAAGAGTATTAAAGTGCACTAGTCAAAAGTGCATTTTAATACCATGAACTCAAGACCATTATATAGCATCATTCACCCAGTTCCTTGTTCATCCAACATACCTTGAACAATGTGGGACTTCCAAATTCTACTATTTTCATCAACTTCAACAATCTCCACCATAATTAAAATAGACACATTTTTTGTTTTTATTACCACACCAATAATCATTGTCTATACTAACAACCATACTCCATCAAAGAGTATACTCACTTGGAATTAGATCACTCCAAGAATTTTATTTCACTTCATTACCTACATTGATAATCATTATATATACCGACAACATACTCCATCATAAAAAGTATATTCACTTGAAATTAGACCACTCCAAGAATTTCCTTTTGCAACACACCCTGCATTAATGCAACCAATGTCTATGTATTCTCACCATACACCTCACATTAATGTTAAGTCAATTCGTGTGTGTATTTGTGAATTCGTAGCAATAACTCATCCTTTTCTATGCCTCACACCCTGTATCAATGTCAACCAATGCCCACGTACAATAACCATACAACTTCCATCAATGTTAGCCAATGCCCTTGATGCAATCCTTGATTGCTCTCCCATGATTTTGCTTCAAAGAGGTTTTTCACAAGTAGAAGATGGTGGTGGAAAGGTAGAAAATGATGGTGTTAGGCGTCACTAAAGGAGATAAGCCTAGGAGAAGGTGAAACTTGCTACAAGATAAGGAACCATTGATAAAAGCCACAGTGAAGGTTCTCTCACAAGAAGGAGAAGAATTCAAAAGAAGCTCACAATATGAGAAATGCTTATTCATTCAAGTGTAAAGAAAATACAATTTGAGGTGGATTCTATTTATAGAGAGGTGAACGTCCAATTAAGAGAGTCTAAGCATGTGTTAATTTAGCTAACAAAGCTAATTAACACATATTTAAACTTTCCTCAACCAAACATGCCCATAAATAAGTGGATCTATGTTCTCTCCAATTCAAATTTGAATTTGAATTGGCCACCTAGGCACCAACTAGGAAAAAAAAGGAGCTTTGGTGGGAAACAAACAAGAGGTATGTGGGAAGCAAATTACATGTTCTTGACAAAATCCTAATCGCCCTAGGTTTTGCAAAAAGTACGAAAGTCCCCCTAATGTAATATAGGGTTGACTTAAGATCGAATCACAAGAAAACATGCATGTGCAAAGATCGTTTCTATCTCTAGATAGTTCTGAAATCTTTTTTTACTGATTAAAAATGGGGGTTTTAAATGCAGAAAATGTAATGTGCAAGAAAGAAAGAAAGAAAATTTGCACCAAACAAGAACAAGTTCGCAGGAAAGCATAAAATTGCAGGAAACTAGAATTTGCAGAAAAAGAAATTGCAGAAATCGAAAGATTGCAGAAACCAAAAGATTGTAGAAATAAAATTGAGGGAACAAAATTGCAAAACTAAATCAAGAATTGAAAACAAGAACTGAAACATTATTAAGAACAATGGCAGAATTAAAATTGCTCCTACACCTAGCCTAACATGCAACCAATCGCTTACGAGAAAAATGCTAATTCTTGATCAAGAATCATGCAAATTAGAGAGGCAATGGAAGAATACAAACTCGGGGTAGTTTGGAAAACTGGAATTGAAAGCTGAAAATGAAGACTGAAATTGAAGTTGAACTTCAAGAGAGAAAATATTCTCTCTATAAAAAATTCTCTAAAAACTTTACAAAATTCTGAAAACTAAATAAGTGTGTGTGAGGTCCTCAACCCCTACTGAGTTTCTACTCACATGAATAATGGGCCAAGTAATGGGCCAATAGGCCTAAAACTAATTTACATAAAAAGGTAATGTCTAATACGATAAGGTCTAGATTTCTGCCTGAACTTCAAAAAATCCTCAAAAAGAGCGCCAGACTCCAAACAACATGCTCCAGATATCCAAATTGAAGTCCCGGAATTCAGGAATCCAATGCAAAAAAAATCAGCCAAAAATAATGTCTATAGAAAAAGTTATGGCCAAAATATTAGACAATGTCAGGACAGAAATAATGCAGAATTGAGTAAAAAAGAAACTTATAGCTATGTTTATTCAAATTGTTATTTTATGCATAAAAACCTAAATCTATGTTAAATGCATGAAATAAATAAGAAAGAACACCTTAGAAGATATAATAAAAGTATAAATGTGAACATATAATATGAGTCATCAGTCCTCATGCTCCCAAAAAGGCCCACACTTATGCACCCACCCCACATAAATAACTAATGACACATTTAGCCTAAAATAAAAGGAAAATAGGCCAAAATACAAAGGCCTCAAAGAATGCTAACTACACCCACCAATGTTGAAAACATAATATAGTAAACTAATACAAAGAAAGTAGACTATGACCTAGATGTCTTCATTTCAATAGGAGTTGAGGTCTAGCATACTCCTCCACAAGTCTTCCTTTATCCTCCTTGTCATGACCCTTATGATAGAACCCTTGGAAAAAGGCAGGATTGCATCAACTTCTCCCTCTTGAGAAAGATTTGACCTTAAATCTTCAATGTCCTCTTCCTTGTTAGCACCTGCAAAAGGAGATAAATCATATATATTAAATGTGGTGCTGACTCCATAGTCCTCAGGGAGATCTAACCTATATGCATTATCGCTCACTCTCTCTAGGACTTGGAAGGGACCATCTTGATATGATTCCCCTTAGCTTTGTTTGGAATCAAATAAGGACCTCTAGGAAATAGGCTTTTTGAGTTAACAAAAATTAGACGAGAAGATTAAGGAATTCAGCACACAAAACACAAAATAGAAACATAAAATTTAAATAAAGAAAACTACGTAATGATAAACAAAATGCAACATGAATAATTGAACTAAACAAGGTGCAGATTGCATGAAAACTCGAAATGAAATTGTATTTCTATATGAGTTTAGAGGAAAGGCGTCACACTCCCAAAGATGGAAGATAAGCCTAGAGATTGAACATACAAAGGGGTGGTTAACCTTTGATAAATCTCTAAATTCTTGGATTACTAAGAACCCACGAGAAAGCTCTCATAGAACTTGGAAAATTGCAAATAGAAGTTTGATTGTATTCGCTAAGAGTCATGCACAGCCTATAAAAAAGGCTCTTCCAATCTTGTGAAGGTTACAAATAAACTCTCCTAATTAAACCAAATTGTTACACTTAAAACTAGAAACGTCACTACCCAAAATTAAATAACACTCAGCCACCAATTATAATTAAGAGGTTGCACTAATAACACTAATTAAACTCAGCCACAAAAAGGGCTTTTATTTGCATAATAATTCAGCCACTATCCACATGTTTGGCCGCCTACATTCTTGAGCTTTAATTATGACAAGCTACCCTTCTATTAAAGGTCAGGCGCCCTCCTTTTTAACATGAGGCAATTGATCAACCGGAGCTCTAATTGTTCAAGGCTTGGGTCTATTTTATTAAGGGATGCCAACACTTGTTGCAAATCCTCCTTTGCTATCCTTGCCATTGCCCTTGTCATAGGTCCTTTAAGTCCTTCAAGTGCTTCAAGATCCTTACTCTTGTTCATGTCCTCATCACATCTTCTCTAGGGCTTAGTTTTGACTTCCTCTTAGAAGGAAAATGATCATTTCTAAGATGAAGCCAAACCCAATCCACTTCATCGAAGATTCCTTCCTTCCTCCCTTTATTCACAGAAGAAGCATATCATTTTTCATTGTTCTTTATATTAGATTTAGCCCTCTCATGCAACCTCTTCACAAACTCAACCCTAGATTCTTTATCCTTATGAGAGTGGGAAGTAGGGAGAGGCAATAAGTCCAATGGAGTAAGAGGATTAAACCCATAAACAACCTCAAAAGGAGAATGTTTGGTGGTCCTATGAACCATCATATTATATGCAAACTCAATATGGGGAAGGTACTCATCTCAATACTTATGGTTGCCTTTCAGAATTTCCCTAAACATTATGGATAAATATTTATTTACCAACTCAGTTTGTCCATCAGTCTGAGGATGATAATGGTAGAAAAGAGTAGTTTAGTTCCCAGTCTAGCCTAGGTTTTCCAAAAGTGGCCAAGGAACTTAACATCTCTATCAGACACGATAGTAGAGGGTATCCCATGCAATCTAACAACATCTTTAAAAAAAGTCTTGAGATGTTGCTCGTATCATCCACCCAGTGACATGGAATGAAATGAGCCATTTTACTAAAGCAGTCCACAATGACAAAGATAGGGTTTACACCTTGTTGGGTTCTTGGGCACCTAAGGACAAAGTCCATACTAATATCCATCCAAAGTGTAGAAGGAGCAAGTAAAGGTGTATAGAGTCCATGAAACATCACTTTAGACATAGCTTTCAAGCAAGCTATGCATCTTGAGTAATGCCTTTGTACATCTCTTTTCACATGGGGCCAAAAGAATTTTTCTTTTAAAAGCATAAGGGTTTTCTTAATTCCAAAATACCCCATGAGCCCACCTTCATGACTCTCTTTTGTTAGCAATTTCCTAATGGATCCTTAGGGTATAAAAAGTTTGCCTTCTTTGAACAAATATCCCTCACTCAATTAGAACCTATCATGGGCTTTGGAAGAAGAGGTAGCAAAGATGGAAATAAAGTCTTTGTTAGAGGGATACATTTCACTAATGTCATCAAATCCTAAAATTTGAGTACTCAAAGTGGTAAAGAAAGTATGCCTTTTAGACAAGGCATCAACTACCACATTTGCTTTTCACGCTTTATATTTTATGGCATATGGGAATGTTTCAAGGAATTCAAACCATTTTGCATGCCTTTTGTTTAGGTTGCCTTGTCCTCTCAGATACTTAAGTAACTCATGATCACTATAAATGACAAATTCCTTGGAAACAAGGTAATGTTCCCCAGTCTGAAGGGTCCTTATCAAAGAATAGAACTCATTGTCATAGGTGGGGTAGTTAAGGGGGCTCCATGAAGTTTTTTCATTAAATTAGGAAATAGGATGCCCTCCTTGCAACAAAACAGATCTCACACCTACTCTAGATGCATCACCTTCTAGCTCAAAGCTTTTAGAAAAGTCAGAAAGAGGTAGAACTGGTGCTTTGATGAGCTTTTCTTTGATAAGTTGGAAGTTTTTTTCTTGCTTCTCACTCCAAAGGAAATGAGCATCCTTATTCACCAATTCTTTAAGTGGTGAAGCAAGTGTGGAGAAATTAGGCACAAAGCACCTATAGAAACTTATGAGACAATGAAAGTTCTTGATCTCAATCACACTTATTGGGGTGAACCATTCTTGGATGGCTTTAATTTTCTCGTGGTCCACATGGACCCTTGTGGACAACTACAACACACTCTCCGCACAAAAGGTGCACCTTTCAATGTATTTGCAAAGAGGTGGTTGGTTTTAAGAATGCAAAAGACTTGCCTTTCATGTCCTAAGTGATCATCTAGGCACCTACTATATACAAGTATGCCATCAAAATAGACAACACAAAACTTACTCAAATAATCCCTAAGAGCATGATTCATTAGGCGCATAAAGATACTAAGAGCATTTATAAGCCCAAAGGGCATCACTAACCATTCATAAAGCCCAAATTTGGTCTTAAAAGTAGTTTTTCATTGTACAGTGTCGTTAAGTAATAAAAATAATCGTTTTTCCAAAGGGACTGTGCATTTGGAAAAGAATAATCGTTGATAATTTTAATTTCTTTTTATAATTTAAATAAAAAAAATCGAAGTTCTCTAATTGATAAAAATAAAATTAATGTAACAGTGAATTCTAAAATTAAAATAACATGACAATTTTAAATAATATAAAATCAAAGATTAGAAAATCGTAACTAAAATAAAATGCAGATTTTTTTTAGATTTTTATATATTTTAAATATAGCAAATATCTTATATAATAAAGGAGGAAATAATTCAAGTATTTGAAATTCAAATTTTAGAAAACTTCGAGGATTGGGAATATCATGTCATGGCTCCCTATTGAATCAAAATTAATTATCTTTTATGCTCTTATTGGCTCTCTATGAATGTGAATTAACCTAAGGTAACTTTCGTCCTCTTTCAAGGTACGAAGGTGTCTCTAATTGAATTGACCCTACTTTTGTGGTAGCTATGTTCAATTAAATCCATTAAATTCCCTACTAATTCATTGAGTCCTCGAACGATTAAACCTATTTTCATGATTTAATTCCTAAGTTCCTTCCATTGGGTTCCAGCAATTAAGTTCACATTTCAGTCCTTCTCTAATTATCTATTACTACAAAAACAAGGGTCGAGCGTATTGCATTGATAAAATTGATAGAGAAGAAATCAAGAGAAACTAATATAAGAGCAATAAAAATTCTTAATGTATCATAAACATAGTCATGGGTTAAACCCCAATCTCAGAATAATAGTCTACTCACACATTTTCATGACTAAAAAAAAACAAAGAAATAAAATTCATCAAATCCGGAATAAAAAGTGAAAAAGGGGAAAGGAGAAACTCCAAGTCTTGCTCTCTATGCCATTTTCTATCAGAAAATTCAGGATCCTTAGTTTCAAATAGAAACCCTCTATTTAAACTAATGTCTAAACCCAAAAAGGTCATCACAATAGAGCAATTAAATTGATTGCACAAGAAAGTGCATATTTTTGCCCAGGAATACAGTCTTTCATTAATTAACTCATAATTCATTTTTTTTCTCCTGAATTTTCTCCAAAGCTCCAAACTTTACTCCAAAGCTCCAAATCAGTCCAAAAAATACATCAAATATCTAGCAAATTATATCCTAAATGCCAAAAAACACTAAAAGTGTAACAAATTCCAAAACATAGTTAAAAACACCTAAAATGCAAACATTAAACCTAAATAACATAAAAATAGATAAAATTCTAATTAAAATAAACCTTAAAAATAGATAAAAATGTAATGCATCAAACAACCCCAAACTTAGAATTTTTCTTGTCCTCAAGCAATAACCATGGCTCAGAATATAATGGAGATCACCAAAATAGGACACCAATGAATGAGAAGCAATTGTAATAGAAAATATTCATGTGGATGAAATCTCAATCAATTCCAATTAGAGATAATTCTCCCAAAAGTATGCTCGAAATGATTGATTCACTCAACTCATAAATCTCAAGTGTTTAGGGTAAAGACAATTTCTCTCATTTTCCTCATAGAAAAGAATTTTAGCATAGGCTTGTGAGAAGCCTTATCTCCACTTTTATGCTCTTTCAACCAAGATAAATCACAAGGTCTTTTATTGGGATGTAATGTTGCCAAGGTAAAATTATAGGTGAGAAACAAGAAAGAAAAGGGAAATACACAATTTGACTACAAATCAATCTTAGTATCCATTATAAAATACATCATGCAACAAGAAATAAGTGTTAGTTCTTTTCATCTGCTACTATATATCCACTTGGGCATACCCCTTCCTTTTTTCTTTTCTCCCTTTCTTTTTTTATATTTTTATATTTTTTGCTTCTTCTCTCTTCTTTTTTTTTTTTTGGAACCTTAACTCACATTCGGTTCATAAATTATCTTTTTTTTCAAATATCAATGCTTATATATTATTAACCACTATGTAAATCGAAACATTGATATATAAGCATCAAGAAAGTTTAAGGTATTTGCCTCAATGGACAACTAATAGGCAAAGTATTTCACAAGGTCAGTGGTTTGAAAGAAAAATCCAAATTGCCTTGATCATATTTATTTTAATTGAAAGAGATCAAGTTTCAACCATGGTTTCAAAACAAGTTCTAGAAAATGCAATTTAGCGGAATTAATCACACTCAATAAAAATTTTTTGGGGTTAAGATGTAACTTATATTGGCTCAAAACTCACATATAGTGTTAAATTCACCTCAGGCATGATCTTGGAGAGAACAATTCTAATTCTACAACTTGCTAAGACATTCGTCAATACAATCAACTACTGCAAATACTTTAAGAATAACAAGAGTCTTATTTAATGACTCTAATAGCCAGACAAAATTGGGATTACTCAATGATAATTACAAAAATAAAATAAAATTAAAAATTAAAAATGAGAGAAAATAAAATGCCTAAAACAAGATAAAATAAACTAAAACCAAAAGCTTAAGAAACCCCAAACTTAAAGTTACATTGTCCCCAATGTAATTCTAAGACTAAGGGAATGAAATAAAAAAAAAAAGAAGAAAAATCGAACCTGGCAAGAGTGAGGATAACCACTAGGAGAGTCATGGATATGAATATTATAAAGATTCTCCCACAAGAATGTGTGGTGTTGAATATCTCAATAAAGAAGAAAGAGAGAAAAAAATATTGATAATATTTGAATCAAATAAAAACATTGATATGAAGATAAAAGGAAAGGTTACGACAAGAAGAAAGGAAAAATATAAGATTTGAAAAGCAAATAAAATATATCATAAATATTGAAGAAATAAAGAAAAAGATTTAAATATTGGTGCGTAATAAATAAGAGAGAATTATTTTAAATTGTATCGAAAGTGCAAAATAATTGCATGGGAGTGTAACTCTCTTTAAAATAAGATCGGATTTTAAAAAAAATATTCGCACTCGGAGTGCACTACGATTGCACGAAAGTGTAAGTTTCTGTAAAATAAATTTTTAAAATTCAAGATTTTCTTTTGCACTCGGAGTGCACTTCAGTTGCACAGGAGTGCAACTCTTCTAAAAAATAATTATGAATTTCACAAAATTTGCACTCGAAGTGCACTTTAGTTGCACAAGAGTGCAACTCTCTGGAAAAAATAATTTTCTTACAGTACTAGAATAATGCTAATTTTCTACCGTTTTTCCTACGAAAAATAATCTACAAGTAATTCTTATAGGTTTTCATGTGGATAACAAGTGAATTTTCTGCGGAATTATTTTTGCAGGTAATTTCTTGCGAATTTTAAAATCTGCAAGAATTACCTGTGGGTTTTTTATGCAGGAGTTACCTGCGGGCATCACATCCGTAGGAATTACCTGTGGTTTTGATATCTACAGGAATTACTTGCAACTTTTCCTGCAATTTTCATAAATATTTAAAAAATTAATTTAAATTTATTAATAACTATATATGAATTACATTTAAAAATTATAAATTAGAAGCTTAAAATAATATATCAAATTTAAAATAACCAATATAATCCACACATAAAATTAGTTGTGAAATATAATAACTATAAACTTATTAAATTATAAGAATATTGGGCTACTTGCCGAGCAAATTATAATTGGAAATTCAAAAGGCCCAACTACCATCAATAAATGTTGTTAAAATACTATACCTCATTTCTCTTTTAATTGTCACTTAAAATCTCACAAAAACACGAACCCAAGTTCTGCAAGAAGCTTTCAACATCGAACTCCTTCGTCTCTCGTAACTAGCTCCCTCCATCGAGGAAGCAGAACACAGCAAACATTGCAAGTACCACCGAAACTACAGGCACATGACAGAAGAGTGCCTAGCCCTCAGAGACTGGATAAAGGAGCTTGTCCAACAAGGGAGACTCAGACAAGTCGTTAGGAAGCCCCTTTCAAGCTCTAGAGACAGGCACTACCACAGGGCATCCTAGGATAAGATTGAGCCAGACTGTAATTCTCAGTGATAGGAGACGGAGAGAAGGTCGGAGGAGGACCGACCTCTCTTAGAAGGAACTAAACGCCCACCCGCCAGGTCTAGGGAGTTATCAATACAATAGCGGGGGCTTCACAGGAGATGGGATCTCTAGCTCAGTCAGGAAGTGACACCTGAGGTAGCTTAAGGTAGTAAACTCGGTGGCAGATATCCTAGGAGGGACTGTGCCACCAATTACTTTTGACGATAGCGACTTCATAGGAGTCAGAATCAAGTAGGACAACCCTATGGTTATCACAACTGTAATCATAGACTGGGAGGTCCGAAAGATACTCGTAGACCAGGGGAGCTTGACAGATATCCTCTATTAGGCCACCTTCAAACCCTACCCTGAGTCCCTGGTCGGTTTTGCAGGATAGCGGGTGCACACCAGGGGATACATAGAGCTCATGAAGACTTTTGGAGAAGGACAACTATCACTAACCTTACCGGTCAGGTACATACTGATTGACACAGATACCTCCTATCATGTCCTCTTAGGTTGGCCTAGCCTTAACGCTCTAGGAGCCATCGTCTCCATACCCCACCTCATAATAAAATTCCCCTCGACCCGAGGGGCTATAATCACAGTAAGGGTCGACCAAGAGGAGGCTAGGAAATGTTATGTGCAAAACCTCCGGGTCCTCCCTTATCGACTCCCAGAGTCAAGAACTAGCGTCAACCATGTCGCCACAAAGACCCCACCTATAGACTCGGCTTGATGGATCGATTTCGATCCTCGGGCGGATGACGATCAGTGACCTTCCCCTACCGACGAAAAAACTACTTTTCAATTGGGACCTCGGGAGAATCAGTACACCTAGCTCAACACATGCATGAGCCCCGAAGTCGCGACCTCTATACACGTGATTCTCAGGTAGAACGCCGATCTATTTGCGTGGAAGTCACAGTTACAAGCTATTAGTCTTCCCCGAAGGAAAGTTGGTGACGCAGAGGCAGAGGAAGATAGGCAGAGATTAGCAACAGATAGCATTGAAGAAATTTCCAACTTATAGGAAGCAGGTTTTATCAGGGAGATCTAGAAAATGAATGTGTGTCGATTACTCCAACTTAAACCGCACATGCCCTAAAGACTCCTACCCATTACTCAACATCGAAAAACTAGTCAATAGGGCCTCGGAGTTCAAACTCCTAAGTTTCCTAGACGTATACTCAGCCTACAACCAGATACCGATGTATCCCTCTGATCAGGAGAAAGCAGCGTTCTGCACAAACAAAGCTAGTTATTGTTATAGGGTTATGCAGTTCGGGCTAAACAATGTAGAAGCATACGTCGACAACATGCTCGTCAAATCTAAAGCATCCGAGAACCACGTAAGGGACCTACCGGCGATATTCGACAGAATCTGCCCTCACAACCTAAGACTAAACCCCAAAAAGTACACATTCAGGGTAGAAGGTGGAAAATTCCTCAGTTTCATGCTTACCCAATGAGTGATCGAGGCCAACCCGATTAAGTGCGCCACCCTCCTCAACTTGATAAGCCCTACATCACTAAAAAAGGTTCAACGACTCATAGGATGCCTCTCCTTATTGGTCCGATTCCTCCCCAAGTTGGCGGACAAGGTACGCCCACTGTTTAAATTGATGAACAAAGTCAAGAGAAAGTTTATTTGGAGTGAGGAGGTTCAAACCATGTTCACAGAACAGAAAAGCGTCATATCTTCACCACTGATCCTTACCAAATTACCGCTCAGCGCACCGCTACTTTTATGTATGTCGATTACCGAGCACGCCATCAACTCAGTGTTAGCACAGGAAAACGACAACATGCAAAACCTGGCATACTTCACCAACAGGATCCTCCAACCAGTTGAAACTAGATACCACATGATTAAAAAACTAGTACTCTATCTTGTAAATGCAGCCTAGAGACTACGACTATACTTCTAGAGCCACCCCATAGTCCTCAAAACAAGCCATCTAGTCAAATAGAACCTTGGGAGACCAGACTTCACCGATAGAATAGTGGTATGGTCCATAGAACTATCAGAGTTCGATCTAAAGTTTGAGCCTTAGGGATCCATCAGATCGCAAGCCCTTGCATATTTTTTGGTCGAACTACCACCCCGAGCCGAGCACGAGTCCTAATGGTGGATGCTCGACATCAACAGCTCCTCCAACACTAAAGGTTGAGGGGTTGACGTCACCCTTTCGTGACCCTGCGAGATTGACACCTAGCAAAGCACCCATCTTCTTTGAAACACAATTTGCCATGATCCTTATCTTTTTATTAGCTCGCACCTAGAAGAAATTGGATTTAAATCTCTTCCAAGAGCTATTCAGCAGGGTAAATAATGGTTTATACTAACACCCTGTCATCGACACCCAGCCAACCTTGGAATCCTCTCCACCCTTCACCTAGTAGAAATACAAAAATTTGTTCATGGTCGAAGAAATATCGAGCAGCTCACACAAAATCTCGAACCACTGAGAAAGCCCTAACTATTGGGATGCAGCTGACTTGGCGCCACGTTGAGCTCGGTTAACAGCTCGTATTGAAAATCTGAGAAGGGAGGTGCTACATCAGCATGGCGAATAAGGTCGGCGGACACGAACGTAAAAGCCTCTTCTCCTTCAGCAACCGTAACATACATCCACTCATCAACTCCGTAGGCCTCTATCAATACCTAATCGGGATGATCCAAGTCAGAACATATGTTGACCTCGGTTCGAAGCTTTTGCAACTTTGCCTCAGATGTCATCAGGCTCGGGTACGACCCAACTTCCTCCGAAACCCATTCATAACCAATCTTGATGACTAGGGGAAACACCTTTTTTCTCCTTCCTCCTATGTTGACTCTTCCCCTTAACCTTTATCGCTGCCACGGTCTCAACAGCAAGCCTTCCTCGTCTTCATTATCCTCCAGAAGAACAGCTTCTGGCAGCGTTTCTGCGCACCACCAAGTACTTTCTTATAACCAAAAGATCCAACTTTACTATCATAGGAGTTGTCGTGCCTCGAACCACTTCCCCTGCAGCAACGCCACCAGTCGCGAGCTCTACACCCCAATGTTCGCAAATGGCCCTGCCATCAAACGCTCAAACTCTTCGTTGTCTGGAAGACTTAAAGAACTGAGGGACGGTTCTGATTTACTACCCTCACTCATACCCTCCACCACCTTCTCCACCATGGAACTGAAAAATCCCTCTAAAAAACTCTCACCCGCACTCGAAGAAAAACCTAAGCTGTTTGAACGAGACATCCTAAGAACTAGGAAAAAAACCCAGCAAAAAGGAAACTTACCAGGAAACAATACACAAAGGGATGACAACGAGAAAGCTGACACAAATGCTCTCAATCAGATGACAAGGAGACAACACCAAGCACACACGAACCAACAATGAAGAACAAACGTGCGCAACACACTAAAATAAGAAGTCGCCGTCTTTCCCCTTTCTTCCTCTTATATATTAAACCATCACATTTATCCTTTCATTTTTTACACCACTCAGAATCTGCCACGTACTCTCACCTAACCCTCACCTAACCTATTCTTTCATATCCTTATCGATCTCTTCCTCAAACCCCCTCGAGCTTAAGGCTAGGGGGCTGGTGTACCCCTCCCCTCCCCCTAGTCCTCAAAAGATTGGAGCTCGACATATTCGGAACGACTGAAAGCTCGGCATACTCAACTAAGCTCAGAGCTCAGCATACTCGGCACTAGCCTAATAAAGGCCTATTTCCCAAAAAAAGGTAAGATGGAACCTTTTTACAATAAAAAGGGATCCACGTTCCCACAAAAAGGTAGGCAATTTTAAACACAAAAACCCCCTTACTTCTAGTAGTCTTTTTTACTTGAGCATCAGAGTCTCTTTTGGAGGTACCCACCTATTCGAGGGAGCCGTTAACGTTCTAGACAAGGGAGGTTACAAGGTTCTACCAGAATTGGTAAGAACAATTATAAAATTTGAACCAAACCAAATCAATATTTTGTGGTTTGTTTTGGTTCTGTTTTTGTGGTTTAAAATTTCAATTAATAAGTATTAAAAAAATACATCGATTTTTTTTTTCAAAATTGTATAAAAGTTCACTCTCTCTCCCAACAAAATTATTTAAAAGTAGAAGTTATTAAAGTAAAATATAAACAATCAATTTACTTAAACATTACATTTTAGTGATTATTGTCAAATTGCTAAAATATTTATGCATCAACTAATACATATTAATTAAAGATTAAGTCAAAATCTTATAAACTTAGAAAATAATGAATAATTGTATATGCCTTCTTGGAAATTTGCTAAAATAACTAAGATAAGTGATTTGGTTAGGTTTGATGCGGTTTCAACATTTCAAACTGCAAATCGAACTAAACCATACGGTTTAGAAATTAAAAAAAACCAAATCAACCCAAACTAAAGCGGTTTTTTGCGATTTTCAATTTTTGAAGTTTGATTTTTGATTTTCAATCCGGTTTGGTTTTGTTTTTAACACCCCCATTAGAAACATTAAAAAATTGTTTTTGATACATACCTGAATTCATTCTTTACCATTTTTCTGAGTTTTTTAAAAGAAATCAAGAGGTTTAAAATCTTTAAGAAGATAAAAGATTTCATAAACCCCACAAAGACTTCTAATGATTCTAGTCTTTATAAATGTGATTTGCACTATAAGGGCTTGATTGGTTTGATTTTGTCTTTTAGTTTTTGAAAAGATTTTTCAAAAATTGTTTTCGGGAACAAAAGAAAAAAAAAACTTGTTTAGCAAGTGTTATTTGAAAACTGTTTTAAAGATGTAAAAATGGAAGAACTTGTTCATATTTATTAAAATTTCATTAATGAAAAGCATTTCTGGAGTAGACAAAGGGGGAGAACCTGCAAGAGATGACTCCAACGTTGAGAAAAGGTGAAAGAGGTTGAAGTGTAATAAATTTTCCTGGATGAGTAAATGAAATGTACCTCTTACCTTGTATTTATAGTAAGAGATGTGGTTATTACCTAGCGGTCAATACCTATCCCTCTTGGTGCATTCCTTTTACCCAAGCATGTTTGGCTTTTATCTAGTAGGTACTTTATAGATCCTACTTTGCTTTATTGGGGATAATGCTAATTATTGATTATGTTGATTTATCTTCTTAGTTAACTAAGCTTTTATTTCCTCTCTTTAGGATTATGTTATATTTCCGCTATGCCAAAATCTGAAGTCTCCTTATCAGGTGCCTTTGGTTATCAATACATCTATCACAGCAACGTAGAGTCAGATAATAAGTGTTCTAACTAATGTTAAGAAGTTTTGTATGCTAAGAATGACTTCAACCAACATTAGTAAAAAAATTGAGTGACATCCTTAAAAAATCAATCAAAAGATAATCCTTGCCAACATCAACAAAAAATAATTCTAATCAATGTCAACTAAAAAACTGTTAGCCGATGTCAAGTAAAAAATAACTTCAACTGATCTTAGTAAAAGAAAAGTAGGTTTGAAGAATTTCAAATTCTTACTCTTTTGAAAAAAATTTAAATTTCTATAATTTTAACTAAGAAATGTGTTTTCCAAAATGTTTAGAATTTCAAATTCTTTTAAAATTCTTTATTCAAACAAGGTATGTCATCATAAAGCATTTGAAATTCCAAAATTAAATGAATTGCTCTCTTGTGATTTCAAATTCTTTGAATATTATTGGAGTGAAATTGTGCTTAAGTTAGTTTTTTTATAGGTTAAATATTAGTTGTTAATATATTAGTTTTTGTTGCTAGAAGAATTTGAACTCACAATCTCTCACTCTCCTCTTCTTTCCACATGTGTGCTTTGCTATTAAAACAATCTTATAATATTATAAAGATCACCAAACATAATTTCTAAAAAAACCTAAATAAGTTATTTCATTGAAGATGTAACGTTACATTTTAAAATTCCAAACCCAACCATATTTAAACGTTTTAAACCAAAATTTTAGCTTATTTCAACTATAAACCGATCTGATCGGTTAATTTTCGAATTCGAGCAGTTGAGCATTTTATGCTCACACCCATCATAATCTACAATATCAATAATAATTGTAGAAACATACGCACAGCATATGAAAACAACACACTTTACTATTCAAGCAATGTATATTTGTTATGTTTAGAAGAATTTATAAAAGCACTTATGTAGGGTCCATAAGTTATTTTAAGTTTATTTGAATAAATTATTTAAAGTAACTTTTTTAGAAAAAAATGTTTTAAATTTATTGAAAATGTACATTTTTTTTACTCCCACCTCAATTTTTTTGTCTCTCTCATGATTAAAACTTGTTATTGAGTCTCTCTCTTTACCTCTCTCTCTCTCCCTTCCTCTCTGCCTCTCTCTCCCTCTCCCCCCCTCTCTCTCTCCTTCTCCCCCTCTTTCTCTCTATATATATTTAAACACTTTATTTTCATATATATAAGAGTTTTTAAATTTGTGTATCCAAACATAAATAACTTATTAAATTTAAAAGCTTATACTATAAGCTCTTATAGTTGTTGAATAAGCTCATATACTATAAACTCTTCCAAACAGGACAATTGTATATTTTCATGCACTTACACAAACACGACCACATGGCATGCTTATATAGAGAATACAACTAAGATAGGATAAACACATCACAACACTAACACACACATCTAGCATGACCCACATAGGTAGCAGACGTAGCTAAATATGAAACACACCTAGTTATTCAAACACATTTGATCTGAAACACACTTATTAACACTAAACTTTGAATTCAACTCAATTGTATATCAACTTAATCATTAAAAATTAATTTGGTTAATTTTTTTCTTAAAAAAATCTAAGTATGAGTGACTATAATTTAATGAAACGGTGGCTTATTCAATTTTGAAGATACGCACATTCATGGATCAATGCAAGAAACTTACCCCACCAACAAAGATTATTTTTATTATGATATATGTCTCATTCGATTTTATATGCATATCTCTACTTTATCCCAACTTTGAATAGGTACAAACAATATCTAATTTTAATTCTTTTTCGTGTGGAAATATTTAATTCACAATTAGAATAATGTTGATTTTCTTTCGTTCTTTTTTGCAAGAATTTCTTATAAATTTTCGTGTAGAAATCAAGTTGTACTCATTTTATAATACACAGTAAATCTTTGCGGATTTTTTTATAGTAAAATTCTCGAGAATAATTTTCTATGGATTTTAAAAATAAGAGATTTGTACAATTTATTTTCAATTTTAATATTAAATTTAATTTTATATAATAATTGGAGAAAATTGAGAAATAATTTACTAAAGAATAAATTGACAAATGTATTATAATGCATTTGAAAATATTTTTAATATATTTTTATTCTTATTTAAATAATTATTTTCAAGCATTTATTTTATTTTTTAAAAAATCACATATTTCTTGCAGAAAAATCTACAAGTAACTCTTGCGGTTTTTAAAAACGGCAAGAAAGTTACCTATGGTTTTCAGAACCAGCAAAAAAATTTTACCTATGGATTTTTCTATGCCTAAAACCTGCACTAAAATTTGAAAATTATTAACCATTTTTTGTGGTTTTTTTTTTTAGAAAATCATAGGTATGTTTCCTATGATTATTTCGGTAAAACAATCTACAGAAAATTGTTGTGGATATAAATTTACTTAGGAAAATATTACCCATGAAGAGAGGAGGAGAATTCAGGTGAGAAAAAGGATTATTACTATGAGAAATGAGAAAGCATACTAATAATCATAATATTTCAATAAACGATTGAGATTGAATTGTTAATTAAACAAACTCAAATGGTTCTCTCACACAGAGACCACCCCCATAAATGTTTAACGCGATGCTCTCTCATCACTTGTAGAATCCTTTACAAGGTCGTCACCACCCCCCCCACCACCACCACTACTATCATTGGTACCGTCATCAGCATTGTCGCCACCAGCGATGAAGGTGGTGATGGGAATACCAATTGTGGTGATGAAGGAGTGGGGGGAGGGGCGAAGAAGGGGGGAGGGGCGAAGAAGGGGGGAAGAGGTTACAGTAGTGGTGGTACTAATGATGATGGTGGTGATGGTAGCAAGGGTGGTGGCAGCAGCAACAATGGTGGCGCTGCTCCCACCGCCTCCACCGTCATCACCATCATTGCTTCCCCCCACTGCCAATGTCGTTGCCACCATCATTGTTGGCAGTGATGGTTGTAGTGGTGGAATCGGTGGTGGTGGTCGTAACCTTGCAGAAGATTTCATAGTTGACGAGAAAGTGACACATTAAGCGTTTGTGGGAGAGGTCTCTGCGTGAAAGTCAAAAAACCACAGAACTTGTTTAATTAACAACTCAATCTAAATTATTTATTGAAATCCTATAGTTATTACTATTTTTTCTTATTTCTCATCATAACCTTTTTTCTCAATTGAGTGGTCCTATATATATAATAAAATTTTGCCCCTCTTTATAAAAGTTTTTACGTGTCATTTTTTTGGTTTTTCAATTTTTTTCTTATTTTTCTTATCTCATAGAAGTATTTTTTTATGTTATTTCCTTTTATTTTTTATACTTTATTCTTTTTAATTTTTTATTTCTTGTTTTCATGTTATTTTTTATATTTTCAATTTTTCTTTTGTTCCTTAATTTATTTTCTTTTTCATCTTATTTTATTTTTATTGACATTTTTTATTATTTTATATTTTTATACCTTTTCTTTCCAATTCTTTTATCTGTTTTTATGGTCTTTTATTTTTATATTTTCAATTATTATTTTAGATTTTAATATTTCTGTATGTTATATCTTCTATATTTAATATTGTAAATATTTTTATTTTTTATACTTTATGCCTTTTTTCTTTGTTATCTTATTTTCTTTTTTGTCTTTTTACAATTATATACTTTTTTTTTCAATTTTTCTATATTTTTTTCATGTTATATTCTATATTTTAAATTTTTATTTTTGCTTCTTAATATATTGTTATTTTTATTTTTATTTTTACCTTACTTTATTTTTATTTATATTTTACCGTTTCTTTTCAATTATTTTCGTTATTTTTATGTTAGTTTCTTTTAATATTTAAATTATTATTTTAATTTTTTAATATTTCTATATTTTATATATTAAAATTATTTTATTAAAAATATTTAATATTTATTTCTTAATATTTATCAAACATTATTAGCATTAGGAATTGTGTTTGATTCATTCCATGTGCAAAATTCTTTTGAACCAATCAAACACGAAATTATACTGTGTAAAAAGTAAGTCATATTATTAAGCAATTAATTTTAAATTACTTAATAATATTATAAGAGTTTAATTGGTATACACTATCAGTGTGAAAGATTTTTACACTTACATTCAATTATGCCTTTTCATTTACGTGGCTTTTAAAGTAGTAATGAGTAAAGTCAACCAATTTATCATGAATGAAAGATTGTAATTGAATGTCAGTGTAAAAGATTTTACACTGATAGTGTATACCCATTAAACTCATGTTATAAATTGAATTAGTTCTAATTTTTTTATAAAATACGAGTTTAGCTAGTATGCACTACAATTTAAAAGATTTCTATACTGATATTAAATCATATTTCTTCGTTTATATGACTTTTAAAGTATTAAATAGTAAAATCAACACAGTCACCATAAATATTGTGATTGAATATTGATTTAAAATTTTATAGTTTATGGTGACAATCCTATTTAACAATCATGGGTGAAATTAATTTGTGACTCAATGTGTTGAGAGTACTAACACATCCAATATAAGATACAAGATACAAAAATAAAGCATGAATATATAAAGGGAAAATACTTCTATATTCTCAATGTAAAATGATTAGTTTATTAACTTTACCAATTAATATTTTAAGAGTATATAAATGATAGGTTATGATTAAATGTAAAAATACTTTTACACTATGAATGTGTTAAACACATATATAAAATGAGTTTATTGAACGTATTTTATAATAAAATAATCTTAAATCACTTCCTTAATAATACCATAAATTAAATTAATTTTAATCTTATTCAAAAGAAAGTGCAGATATCATTCAAAGGAGATAATCCTTTTAGATACCATTATAAATTTTTTTTTTTTGTATTTAACATAATTTCATCTTAAAGTCTCAACAATGTATAATTTATTGGACAAACAAAAGGCACCATAAGTTGAATTACTCACTCATAGTATTTGATCCGAGACAAAAGATTAAATATATAATTTTTATTAAAATAATCTTAATTTACTTATTACATGTGTGAGCGAATGTCTATACTTTATGTTCTTTTATATTTTTTATTCTTTTTATATTTATATATTTATTTTAATATGTTAAAAATGAATTTATTAAATATATTTCTATCTTTTTAAATTGTTATATTGGCTTAAATTAAGTTTTTACCGTTTAGATTTTATTAATAACTCCTAATTTTAAGCAACTATTTTCTACCATCTAATTTTAATTTATGAACATTAATTCCTAATTTAAAGATACTTTAAGATTTAATATTTAATTTCCATTAATGAATAAAAAGGTCTTTATTATTTTTAAGAGTTTAATTAGTATGGACTAATAAAAGAGTTTTACAATTATGTTTAATCATAACTTTCTATTCATATGATTTTTAAAATATTAATTATTAAACTCAACAAATTTATTATAAATAAAGTGTTGAAATTTAATTTTACATTGTTCGTGCATACTGATTAAACTCTATTTTAATATTTGTAAAAGATATATTTTTTTCTATATAAAAAACATAGAAAATTAAATGTTTAGTAAGCTAATTTTATTGTACAAAAATATATAATAAATATATTGAAATTATAAATAATTTTAAATTATTATGAAAAATTAAGTAATCAATTGTGAGAGAACTAATTTTTAATCAATATTTGTTAATTAATGTTTATCTAGTACAAAAACTTGTGTACAATTTTTTTTTAGAAGATTAGTCTTTCACCTAATGGATTTCCTATTATATATTTATAAATTTATTGTATGTAAATATATAATAAAATACTAAAATTGTAATATAAATTTAAAATTAATTACTCAATAAAATATCATGAATTAACTTATATATAAGAGAAGTTGAATTCAAACAATATTTGTTCTAACACTATTAATAAGAAATGATGTTCAATTTTCTATATATACAAATTTTTTCGGGTATAATAATTAGGTCTGACATATTGTTGGGAATACTTATTTAAGATCTATATATAATACTTTTATAATTAGGTCTGATCCAAGAAAATATCAATATATAGTAAAATACTTTTAGATTACTTATTCAATATTATAATAAATTAAATTAATTTTATTTTAATTTTTTTATAAGAAACCACAAAATCATTTATGCAAGAGAATTATGCTCGCCCTAGTATGAACACCAATTTTTTTCTAAGAATATTTATAAAATCACAATTCAAAGTCTCAACAATGTATGACTTTATGTTTAATAATTTCATATGCATAATTTTTTATTAATAATTATATTGTAATATTAATTATTTTTTATAAATATATGATATATTTGAAAATTAATTTAACAAAATATTTTTAATCATAATTTTTTTTTTCTTTTTAAAACCACTACAAGTATCATTTGCTATAAACTATCTTACTTGACACACCGTATAGGCAAAATTATTATGAACATAGAAACTTCTTTTATGATAGATCACAAATATCATTACATGAGATAATTTTACTCGACATTTTATATATCACAAAAAAGTATAATACAACCATTTTTTAGTATTTTATGTTTTTATTATGTAGATCACAATCTAAATATAAAATTTTAACCTTCAAAATATAAATAATTAATTAAGTTAAATTACAAACTAAAGTGAATTATATAACTAGATATTATGTTATATTAAATATTATTAATCAAGCTATTGTAAATGTATTTGACTGTTTTCCAAATCTCATATAGGTGTGAATGAGAAAAATATAATATTTATTTTTCAGATTAAAATGATAATTTTAATTTAAGTAATATTTATTTGGATATTTTTTTATCTAATTAAATTAATTTTACATTTTAATCATTCAAAAATTGTTTATAAACTATAAAATAAAATTATTAACTTTTATATAAAATAGTTATAAAATAATCAAATAACTATATCATTTCATATTTTAAAAATTTACAATTATAAATTTAAAAAATTTAAATTATTTTTAAAATTTATGCCTAATAAAATTTTATAAATATAATATTAATGAAAATATTTCATTTTTTAACAGACGTAGTTCAAACATATTTTAATAGGAATAAGTTTGAGTTCATGAAAATTTATATAATATTTCTTTCCAATTTTTAATAATAAATAATTATTTTTTACTACTATATTTTTAATTTAAAAAATAATATGATTTGATAAATCTTATACTATTTACATATTAACAAGTAATAATTATACACAATTAATCAAATAACCTTTATTTATATATAATAATTTTTCTTATAAAAAAATAATAATAATAATCTATACTATTAATTTTTTTATGTCCACTTTTTAAAATACAATTTTATCCTTATACCTATTTGAAAATTAAAACTTAAACTACTTTGTCAAAAGAAGGATTTAAACATACAACCTCTCCATTCACAATGTAAACTTTGTTACTGGATCAACCTTATAACTTTAAAAAAATTATTTTAAATCATTTATATCTAACATACATAATTTTCCTATTATCTCTAATTTATATGTATAATCAATAATCTATAATATTATATAATGAGAATAAGGTTTTTTTGTGTTCACAATTTATGACTATTTTACTCTTCTAAACATTTTATGACTTCTCTAACTCTCACAAATATAAGTTTTACAATATTATTAAATGGACATCTTCATCGTTAATATATGTATACCTTGATCATTAATATTTTTAATAAGAACACAAATACACATACACAACAATATTTTGAAATTTTATTCAAACTCTTTCTTTTCCCATTTTTCTCAAATTCATTGCAAATCTGGTATATTCATTGATGATCTGCCATGTTCTTATTATGTTATCCTAAATAAAAAAATATAAAAATTAACAAAATATATTTAAAAGCATATTAAACTAAAATTACTATACGCAAAATGAGTCAATGAGTATTTCTATTATGTTATTACGAAACATATTAAATTAAAACCATAATAATAATAATAATAATAATAATAATAATAATAATAATAATAATAATAATAATAATAATAATAATAATAATAATGCTTTACATTACATAAATCTTTTGACATTCTTCAAGCCACTAACCTGAATTTATTCCACATACACAGGATTGATGACCAAAAGCAAACAGGCATATTATATTTTTATTCTACATTTCAAACATCACAGTAACTATATAGATGAACATTGAAGTTCTCAAAGCCAAAGCCAAATCATCAGTCTATTACATTACATAAATCATTGGCGTTTCCATTATAACTTGTGGAGTTATGCCTTGAGAAGATAAGCATCCATATCTTTAGTGCACTTGTCAAAGTAGTCCATGTAGCCATGTGGAGGATCAACATCCTCGTTTATTTTCTCATATTCAATAGTCCATTTAATAGCACCACCACCATCGTTCTTATCAATAACTTCAACGATTAACTTAAATTTCTTATAGTATTGATCGATATCTCCACCGAAGAGTTTGAATTTGATTGTTTTGTTTTGTTTATCTATGACTTCTATACTCTCGTGACATGTGTGTACCTTGTTATCTGATATTTTATAAAACAAAAATTTATTGACAATCCAAACCAAAATTGTGTTACCAACTACATGCAAACTTGTCGGGTAACTTTCTAATATTGTATAAATTTATCACAATAAAGACAAATATTAATATTTCGAGGTAAGTAGAGATACACTCTTTCTGCTTTAGTATAATTATAGATACATTCTGTAACATCCTAAAATTTAAAATACAAATATTCGAATAATAATTCAGTTTAGAGAAGATAGATTAAGTTGTTAAAAAAACTAATTAAAGGATTAAACTGTCAGAAATTTTGAATAAACAATATTAAGATAATATTTCCTTTAAAATAAAAATAAGATAAAACAAATAAAAGATTTTATATCAATTTGAATAGCAAGATTAAGATAATATTCCCTTTAAAATAGAAATAAGATAAAACAAATAGACTATTTTTGATTTAATATGGAAAACTCAATCTTTTATAGAAATATATAGAAAGGGTAAAATCAACCCTAAACTAATATATATAGGGTTAACTAGTTCCCTCAGAATATCATATGTTAGATGATTCTTCTAGGGTTGAGAAAGAGGGACATAGGAGTAGAAGAATTAAAATGGTGAGATCTCGCTTCAAAAGGTGAGTAAAATGACTTTTAAAACCCTTCATGGTATGACTTTTAAAAAGTGTATATATATATATATATATATATATATATATATATATATATATATACATATATATATATATATATGTGTGTGTGTGTGTGTGTGTTTTTTTGAATCATGAAATAGTATTAGCATACCATTTTTAATAGTATAAATTTATATAATTTATGTTGTGCTAATTAAGTGAGATATCTCCATTTGGAATGGGGATGAAATTTGATATACATCCATCTGGGATGGATGTATGAGATACCTCTATTCCATAAGGGGGAGAGGTTTTAGATACCTCCATCTAGGATGGAGAAGAGATTCTGGATACCTACATAATAGCGTGGGGAAGGCAGTTGGACGTCATTGTATGGAATATGAGCTCATAGGCCTTTTTGAAGAATCTACTAAAAACCTTGGTTATGGAAACCGTAGAGTGAGAGCAAGTGATCATGAGTATTACTACAATATTTACATTGTGTGTTTGTATCAAAAACTATTTTATCGTGCTTTTATTATTGCTAGAAATTATTTGGGTTAAATCATAATTATATATAAAGAAAATTACTTTTTATTACTATGGGTACCATGGTTATTTTTCCGGATTCCGCACTGACTGAGAACAACACTATTTGCGAACCTTTTTAAAAAACTTTTTATTCACTAAGATTATTATCTCATTAAAAGTGTTGTTTTCAGAGTTTCAGGGAGAATTTTTGGAAATTGAAGGAAGCTTGAAGACCTAGTTTGTCATTAATAAAAAAAATTTCTTGTAGTATTTGTTTGTAATGATTTTAGAGCATAATGTATTTGTAATTATTTTCGTTTTCTAGAGTCCAAATTTGAGGATTATATTTTGTTTATTAGGTAAGAATTCATGTATTCAAATACACAATTTATTATTTGCTTTAAATTTTTCATTATTTTATTATGGATTATTACTGTAATTACGGACGTTATACATTCTTTTTTTTAAATTACACAAATTCCTTACTTTTACATATTCATTACATTTGTATCATCTTCTTTTCAAATTACACAGACTTCCGTGTATTTTTTCATTATTACGTTTTATTTCGTGTGAACGTAATATGAATTATTTTTTTTTAGTTTTGTAACAGTGCAACAATGAAGGTGAAAGAAATGTTGGTCGTAAAGCTTGAAAAAATATAAGGGTGCATGTGTAATATCATATAAAACTTAGGGGGTACATGTGTAATATCATACAAAACTTAGGAGATACATGTATAATAAATTTATGTATGATGTTCCACCTTTTAGAAGAAGGGGTACAACTGTAATAAATACGTAAAAGATGTAAGAGGAGGTGCATATGTAATTACACTAAACCTTAAGAGTACATTCATAATTATCTCTAATATTTATAGGTTTAAATATATTTTTATTTACAGTAAATTAACGAATTTTATTTATTTTTAATAATTTTTGTTTAGTTTCTAATGAATTTTTTTATTTGTTTTAAAACACTATCTAAACAACCTTTTTAGAATTAAAATGCTATCTCAACAAATTTAGTACCAAAAGAAAATAGATGGTTTTTTAAGGACAAAAACAAAATTTACTCATTTATTGAGAATCAATAACATACCTAAACCTATTTTAAATTATGCGCAGATATATGTTCTTTGGGGTCTCTCAAGGCCATGATGAGGACAAGAATGTTCTTAGGAACATATATACTATTAATATTTGGATGACTCTTCCACCCTTTGTTATAAGTGGAGGAGTAAGGGTTATAGCCCTTGATTCTAGCCCTTGATTCTAACATTACCTTTTTCTAATTTATCAAATCTCTTATTCAGAGTATCAAATTTTGCTAAAATAAGATCAATATTATTTACCTCATACGTACCCGATATTACTCTTTGTAAGATACTACTTCTCTCTCCTATCCATTAACGCCTCAATTATATCTATTGCTTCATCTAGTGGCTTTCCCATAAATGATCCTCCCGTTTCAGAATGTAACAACATCTTACTGTTGTAATTCAACCCATTTTGTAAGAAATGAATTCTCAGGGGTCTCTCAAGGCCATGATGAGGACAAGAATGCTCTTAGGAACATATATACTATTAATATTTGGATGACTCCTCCACCCTTTGTTATAAGTGTAGGAGTAAGGGTTCTAGCCCTTGGTTCTAGTTCATGTTCATCAACCTTTTTCCTACTAGTCAAGATTTCTTTAAGAAACTTTGCCTACATGGTATAACTAGGGATTTCTTGGTATAACTCACAATTCATATTCATCAACCTTTTTCCTACTAGTCAAGATTTCTTTAAGAAACTTTGCCTACATGTTCATCAGCAATTGATTGTCAACTAGGGATTTCTCATAGTCAGGAAAATACCATGGAGAACATAATCGCAACTCATAATTTCTATAGTGATCCTAAGAAGCAAACATTTGACCCTTACTCCTACACTTATAACAAAGGGTGGAGGAGTCATCCAAATTTCTCTTATCGTAATAATCAAGGGCTAGAACCAAGGAGTAGGATACTCATAAAAAATTTGAGGCAAGCACCTTATTCAAACAAAGGGCAAAATAGTCAAGAAGGTTACCAACAAGACTTTCAATCCTGACTTTCCAAGTTAGAAAACTTAATGGAGGGGTTCGTGATAAGCCAAAATCAAATTACTGAGACCATGGTAAGATCTATTAAAGAGTTGACTACCCGAATGGATAGCATGGCACTTCACAAAAAGCAATTGGAAAACCAAATTTCTCAAATATCTCAACATATGCCTTCTTTTAGCAAACCCCCAAGTAAGTTTCCAGGTAAGCCCAAAACTAATCCAATTGAGCATGTTAATGCAATAGCTACTAGGACTAATAAAGTGTTAGATGAACTTGTATCTAATAAAACTAAAATGGGAATGGAGGAAGTTCAAGAGAAAATGAAACCTACTATTAAACTTGAAAAAGAAATTAACTTTGAAAACGAGGTTGCAATTCCACTTGTTTCCCCCAAGCCCTATCAATCACCCATTCCATTTCCTCAACGATTAGCAAGGTCTAAACTTGATAAACAATTCGAAAATTTTTTGGAAATGATTAAGCAAGTTTATGTCAACATTCCATTTGTAGATGCTTTGCAACAAATGTCTATGTAGGCAAAGTTTCTTAAAGAAATCTTGACTAGTAGGAAAAAGGTTGATGAACATGAACTGTGACCCTTGTCCAAGCTAAGTTACCTCCTAAGCTTAAGGATCCCGCTATTTTTTCTCTACCATGTATAATTGGTAACAAAAATTTTAATAAAGTCTTGTGTGATTTTGGGGGCTAGTATTAGTTTAATGCCCTTAGCTATTTCTTAAAAGCTTAGTATAGGAGAGTTACAACCCACCAACATGTCATTGCAATTGGCGGATCGATCTATCATCCATCCAGTGGGAATAGTAGAAGATATTCCTATTAAGGTAAGATATTTAATTATCCTATGTGACTTTGTAGTGTTAGACATAAAGGAAGATGCTAATATTCTCATTATGACCTTTCTTAGTTACTGCTGATGTTAAAATAAGTGTAAAGAAAGGAACAATTTCCTTAATTGCTGATGTTAAAATAAGTGTAAAGATAATAATTTTCCTTTTGTTGAGAATTCTATATGCATGGTTGAATCAGTAGACCAAGTGGTGGAACAAGGGAAACTAAGTACCTTGTTAAGGATTCACCTAAGTTAATCTCAATGAAAGAACAATTTGATAATGATCCTACATTGAAGAGTACTAATGAAACATGTATATCAAAAGGGAAACCCTACATCCCTTTGCATAGGTGTGGATAAAGAAAACAACTTGAGAGAGAATTTAAATTATCTTTCCCCAACCTACTATGGGTGACTAATGTTTTCTTATTCTTAATTGTTGAGCTTAAGACATAAAACAAGCGTTTGTTGGGAGGCAACCCAGCCACTGTGAGTTTTTTTAATTATTTTTTATATTTTTTTATTTTATTCATTTTATTTCTTTTTCAATTTTATGGTTTTGGTTGTTTCTTTGATGTTTTTAGGAAAGACGTGAAGAAATTGAAATAAAAAAATTTATCAAAAAAATAATTCATGAATGAAGATGAATATGAAGAAAAAAGTAAAAGAGAGGCAAAACATAAAGGAAGAAAGTTGAAGAAATCTAGAGAGTTGCACTCTGGTGCAACTGAAGTGCACTCTGAGTGCAAATTTCATGAAATTCATATTATTTTTCCAGAGAGTTGCACTTTTATGCAACTGAAGTACACTCTGAGTGCAAAAATTTCTTGAATTCTGAAAATTTATTTTACAGAAAGTTATACTCCTGTGCAACTGTAGTGCACTCCGAGCGCAAATTTTTTGAAATTTTGATATTATTTTTACAGAGAGTTACACTCTTGTGCAATTATTTTGAACTTCTGGTACAATTTAAAAAAAAACTCTCTCATATTTATTATACGCCAATATTTTCAATGTTCTTCTTTATTGCTTCAATCTGTATCATATATTGTATTTTATTTCTATTTCAAATATTTTCCCTGATATCCTTCCTTTTTATTTTCCTAATCAAGTGTTGATTTGCTTCAAATTTTATCGTTTTTCCCCTTTCCTTTTTCATTTCCTTATAGGCTAGTTTTATGCTCAGTGAACAATTACCTCTTTCATCTTCACCACATGAACGACACCTACCCTTCAACATCTCGTGACCTCGCTTTAGAGTAGAGGAAGTAAAAGTAGCAACATCATCATAAAGGAAGAAAGTCGCAAGGAAAAAGATGACAAAAGAAATTATAATAAATAAAAAGGAGAGAGAAACTAGGGTGAAGAGAGTAAAAAAAGGGGAGTGTAATCCGCAATATAGTTTTGAAATGCCCCTCAATTCAATAGGCAATCTTAAAAGTTTTCTAAAATTTTAATTTCAAATTCTGAATTGTCTTTTCCTTTATGTTATCAAGTAATTGTTGTTTTTCAAATATATTAAAAGACAAAAAAAAATTATGTTTTATTTTAGTTACAATTTCCTTTATTTAGATTTTTTATTATTTGAGTTTGTTATCTTTAGGTAGATTTTAGATTCACATGATTTATTTTTATTTTATTAATTATAGAATTTGAATCCTATTCTATTAATTTAAATAATTTATAAAATTAATTGAAATTATAAATAATTACTCTTTACCAAACACACAATCCCTGTAAAAAAATAATTTTATTATTATTATTTGAGGATACAGTATGACTAAATCTAACGGCTAAATTATGTTAACCTATTGATCCAAAGTCTTGCCAAGACCTTGATTACAAGAGTTTGACTTTATGGAACCTTTAGTTTCTTCGTACAAGCCCAGCAGACACACTATTATACTCATGTGGGTGTGTGGATGCTAAGAACATTTGACCATGAATATTTTAAAAATAGTAATAAGAAATAAAATAAAGTTATATTTTAGGTTAATTTAATATTTAATTTTTGAAATAATAAAATATATTCTTTGAATAAAATATGTTTGGACTTGTGAAAAAACTAAAGGTTTTCGAATCATTCTAAATAATCTCGACTTGTTACAGCATTTAGGTAAATATTCATTTTGAATTTGTTGTTATTAAACTAAACTAATAATTGAACTTGTCAAAACAAAGATTTGATGGTTTAGTGATTGGATCGAATGATCACTAGTTAAATAAGTTTATATTAAAAAAGTTAGAAATAACATACTTAACATTATTTTATATTTCAAAATTCAAACTTAATAACAAATTATTATAAACATAAAATATTAGTATCCAAAATAACAATTAAACTAAAGTTGAAAAAATAAAGTTCATAAACAATAACATAATGACATAAATTAAAACAAGTTCATAAGTAATCAACATTTAAATATTAAAATTTAATTATTTTAAACTATCAATCTTGGATTTGGATTATAGTCAAATGTTTTTTTTCTAGATTTAACATCTTCTCCATTAATTGATACATCATCAAAATGATATTATTTTCTTTAATCAACCACGACGTTGTTTCAAACTAAATAAAAAAACAGTTAATCAGTTCGGTTCAATTGATTTATGATTTTTATTAAAATAGATAAATTCAACTCAGTTTAATCCAGTCTAACTACATAACCAATCTACTAATCAAATCAAACCAACAACATCTGATTTTCAGTCCGATCGGCTAGTTGGATCCTATTTTCATAACTATGTTTGAATTACATAAATCTTTTAATGTAATTTTACACTTTCTTGAAGTCAGGAAGATGAACTTATTCCATACAATCGAAAGATCAACACAAGCAAATATACATATAGTATTTTTTTTCTATATTTCGAACATCACACTAACTATATAGATAAACACTTATATATCCTTAAAGTCAAAGCCATAACCCATTACTCCATTATTTATTTCCTTTATAACCTTTGGAGTGTATGCCTTGAGAAGATAAGCATCCATCTGTTTAGTGATTTTGTCATAGAAATCCAAATAAGCATGTGGAGGATCAATATCCTCGTTGATCTTCTCATATTCAATAGTCCATTTAACAGCAACACTATCATCGTTTTGGTTTATAACTTCAATTGTTAACTTAAAACTCTTGTAGTGTTGATCAAGATCTTCATCAAAGAAGTGAAATTTGATTCTTTTGTTCTGTTAGTCAATAGCTTCGATCTTCTCTTTACATTTGAGTACCTTGCCGTCTGTGTTTTAAAAATAATAAAATATAAATTGTAAACAAGACTTATAAAGAAGGTAAGGACTTTTTATTTTTCAACTATAAACATATTGTTTTATTTTCATTAAATTTATTATTAAATATTTGTTAATTGTTTTTAATATATTTTAGACAACTTCTTTCATAAGTATTTAAGGTGGCATTTATTTTGATTTTTTTTATTTTCATAAAATACAATAGTGAAAATATGTTTGATTATCCGATTTAAAAAATATTTTCTCTGGAAACATTTTTAAAATACTACTCAAAACAATACAACAAAAAAAAAGTGTTTTTAGTGTTTTCAAAATTAAAACTACGTAAAAACTTAATAATATTATTGGAATTATTAAAAAAGTTATATAAAAATGCATTTTAAATCATATTTATAAATATTATAAAATATTTTTACTAACCTTGATAAAATTTAACAATATTTCTTTTAAATAGAAAAAACAAACATATTTTCAAAATGTTGAAACCTTGAAAATGAAAATAAAAAATAAAAATAGAAAATATTTTCTCAAACCAAATACCACCTAAAAAAATATGCTTAGATGATTTTTTCAAAAAAAAAAAAAAATAAATCAACTTTCATAAATTAAAATTTGTTTAGGCATAAACTAACACATAAACAACTAATATTTAACCTATAAAAAAATTAACTTCTTGATAAAGTATATATACTCTCTAGTGTTCTCCTCGGGACCCTATTAGCTCGGGCACCACGAGGCACCGTCCCTTGAGCTCGATCACTGACCCCCACCTCAAAACCCAGCGCCCCAGCACCGAGTACAACTCTGTGCTCACCAAAGGCCGAGGGAAGAAGACTCGTTTCTATAAATAGGGTAACTTAGAATTCTGTAAATAAGGAAATTTGGAATCAAAACCTCCTGAAAAGAGGGAGTCCCAAACCCCCCAAGTATCTAATCTCACACTCTAGTCTCTATCCTCTTACTCCTTCACTGACTTGGGTGTCGGAGTCCTTTTTGCAGGTACACATCTGTCCCCTGGAGCTCAAAACCCGAAGGATCTAGAGGATAACCGTTCTGCCATAATACGGTAAGCACAATATATGATACAACTTTTACATAAACTAAGCTTATTAAAAAAATCATTTTATGTTTCTATTCTCTTATTTTCTTATTTAGAATTGCTTACAGAAAAACTAACCTAAGCAAAAGGAAAATAAGAAGGTAAAAGAAATTGAGTTTCTCATATAATTTATCTAAAATAAACTTTTTTAAACTCAAGTTATGCTTTTCATTTAACAAGGTTCATTTAATTCTGAAAAAGCTAAGAGATAAAAGTTTAAATTTATTTTATAAAATAACCTTAATTTACTTAATCCTTTTGTTTGCTTCTCTTACATAAAGTATATGTGAAGAATATCTCCATGAATGAGATTTGGTGGCATAACAAACAATATCAGACACATAATTAATTAAATACCTACTACATAAGTCCAGTGTTTAACAGAATCACCAACACTATGCCAATCATCACCGTGATGCAACTTGGTTTCATGCACTCTTTCACAAAAGTTCTGAACATGGTGAAGTTGTGTGGTTAACAAGTTGACCCACTTTTCAGGTGGTGCTTTAATCCCAATTTCAGTGCTAAGTTTACCTGAAAGTACCATGATTAAAGAGAAGTAAGAAAAAGAAACAAAAAATGGAAAGTAGCTATAGAAATGGATAACGATCAAGAATGAAAGATAGAAAACAGTATTTAAAAGACAAAATATTGCAACTACTGCCAACTAACCCATTAAAGTAGTCCATTATTGCGGTTGTACATTGATAAAATATCCCAACTTGGAAATTCGAATGAATAAATTAACCATTATAATCTATATGTTTAATGAATTTTTTAGATTTTCGAAAATAGTGTTATTTTTTAGTCTTTTAAATATTTTTAATAAACATACAAATACACAGGTGCAACAATATTTTGAGTTCTATTTAAACTTCTCTATTTTCATCATTTTTTCATATTCATTGCATATTTGACATATCCATTGATGATCTAACATGTTTTTATCATGTTATCATAAACAAAAAATATAAAATTAACAAAATATATTTCAAAACATATCACATAATAATTTATATTTCAAAATATAAAAATGTACAAAAGTTATTCAATTAAAACCCTACAATTGTTATAACATATTAAAATAAAAATGCGAATATACATGCGTGATAGCGCCTGTGTTTTCGCTAGTATTATATAATGAGAATAGAACCTTTTGATGTCTACATTTCATGACTATTTTACCTTTCTAAACATTTTATGACTTTTCTCACTTTCACAAATATAACTTCTCCCATATTAATATATGCACATCTGTATAAGTTCTCACAAATCAATCTTCCTTAAACATCATGAATATATATATATATATATATATATATATATATATATATATATATATACACACCTTTCATGATAAATATTTTTAATACAAATATACAGGTGCGACAATATTTTGAATTTTATTTAAACTCTTTTCTCTTTCTATTTTTTCAAATTCATTGCAAATTTGACATATCCGCTAATGACCTGACATGTTTCTATCATGTTTTCATAAATAAAAAATATAAAAATTAACAAAATATATGTAAAAATATACTAACTAAAAATATTATAGGCAAAATTACATAATAAATTATTTATATTCTATTATGTTATTACAAAATATATTAAATTAAAACCCTAAAATATTGTTATAACATATCAAAATAAAAATACAAAGGTGTGACAATGCTTATGTTTTTCCTAATAATAATAATAATAATAATAATAATAATAATAATTTACAAGAAAATATGTTGGTTGTAGTTTCCTTTTTTCTCTTCTGTTATTTGTTTGAAACTATTTTTTCCTCATCATTCCTTTCCTGGAAGGAAAATATATAGGAAGTTAAAGGATTAATAATCCCTTTATATAAATTTCATCACTAGGATAATAATTATCTGCCAATTATATACTATACCATAAACCATGTTGATTTACTTTTTCTCATTTTAATTATAATAAAATTAACGATTAATATTTGAACATATATACTATTAATTTATCATATAGTATATATTTAAACCATGGAAGGAATGTAATAAATAAAATTCGTTAATTTACTGTAAATAAAAATATATTTAAACCTATAAATATTAGAGATAATTATGAATGTACTCTTAAAGAAATCTTGACTATTAATTAATATTCGAACATATATACTATTAATTTATCATATAGTATATATATAAACCATGGAAAGGAATGTAATAAATAAAATTCGTTAATTTACTGTAAATAAAAATATATTTAAACCTATAAATATTAGAGATAATTATGAATGTACTCTTAAGGTTTAGTGTAATTACATATGCACCTCCTCTTACACCTTTTACGTATTTATTACAGTTGTACCCCTTCTTCTAAAAGGGTGAAACATCAACCTTTTTCCTACTAGTCAAGATTTCTTTAAGAAACTTTGCCTACATGTTCATCAGCAATTGATTGTCAACTAGGGATTTCTCATAGTCAGGAAAATACCATGGAGAACATAATCGCAACTCATAATTTCTGTAGTGATCCTAAGAAGCAAACATTTAACCCTTACTCCTACACTTATAACAAAGGGTGGAGGAGTCATCCAAATTTCTCTTACCGTAATAATCAAGGGCTAAAACCAAGGAGTAGGATACTCACAAAATATTAATAGTATATATGTTCCTAAGAACATTCTTGTCCTCATCATGGCCTTGAGACACCCCTGACAATTCATTTCTTTCACAATGGGTTGAATTACAATAGTAAGATGTTGTTACATTCTGAAACAGGAGGATCATTTATGGGAAAGTCACTTGATGAAGCAATAGATATAATTGAGGCGTCAATGGATAGGAGAGAGAAGTAGTATCTTACAAAGAGTAATTTCGGGTACGTATGAGGTAAATAATATTGATCTTATTTTAGCAAAATTTGATACCCTGAATAAGAGATTTGATAAATTAGAAAAAGGTAATGGTAGGTTTAGGTATACTATTTGATACTAAGCCAAATTTACTCCCATTTCAGAATGTTCTTAGGAACATATATACTATTAATATTTGGATGACTCCTCCTCCCTTTGTTATAAGTGTAGGAGTAAGGGTCAAATGTTTGCTTCTTAGGATCACTATAGAAATTATGAGTTGCGATTATGTTCTCCATATTATTTTCCTCACTATCAGAAATCCCTAGTTGACAATCAATTACCAAGTGTCCCTGTAAACCACAAACCTCACAAAAAAACATTAGTAGCACCTATTGCACTAACATTACCTTTTTCTAATTTATCAAATCTCTTATTCAGAGTATCAAATTTTGCTAAAATAAGATCAATATTATTTACCTCATACGTACCTGAAATTACTCTTTGTAAGATACTACTTCTCTCTCCTATCCATTGACGCCTCAATTATATCTATTGCTTAATCGAGTGGCTTTCCCATAAATGATTCTCTCGTTTCAGAATGTAACAACATCTTACTATTGTAATTCAACCCATTGTGAAAGAAATGAATTGTCAGGGGTCTCTCAAGGCCATGATGAGGACAAAATAGTAAGAGTTCTAAAAATATCTGCCAAGCTTCGGCAAAAGGTTATGTATCACCTTGACTAAAATTGGTTATCTTTCTCCTCATTTCATCTGTCTTTGAAGGTGGGTAATATTTCTTCAAAAAGGTTTTCTCACACAATGCCCAAGTAGTAACATTATCCATTGAATTGATTTTATTCTGCTTCAGCATGTGAATGACTGTGGGAGGAATTTGAAAATTTGCATTTCCAATATCGGGTCTAGTTATTCCTCCTGGCAACCTGCGAATTGTTGGAGCTGCATAATCTCTAAGAGGCATATTTGCATTTACCTCTTCAGTCATGGCTAAATTCTATTTCTTGATTGTCAATATTTTTTGTTTTTGTGCTTTTCTCCTTTTATGGAATATTCTTTCAATTTTAGGGTCTCCCATTATTGTTTTCCAAGTCGTAGAGATCTTAGCATACATTATCTAAGATCCTACAAAATTAGAGAAAAGAAAGAAAAAACGTGAAGTCTGAAAAAGAAAAGAGACAAGTTAATTACAACTAATTAAGTGAATCAAATATAATTAAAAAAAATTAAAACTAAGTTAAAGTAACAACAAATTAATTAAAAGAAAATAAATTTAAAACTAATTAAGGATAAAGGTCAACAAATATAATTAAAAGCAAATTAAAAAGAGATAATCAAATAAAATTAAATAAGGAGATAAAATAAAACCAATATTAAATTTATAAATAAAAAATTAATTAAAATTAAAAACAAATACAACTGAACATAGAGACGCGGTCTCTGGCAACAGCGCCAAAAACGTGATATGAGAAAACGGCAAGTGTACTGAGTCCTCACATATAATAATAAAATTGTTCTTTCACAACGATTGTGCGTTTGGTAAAGGGTAATTGTTTATAATTTCAATCAACTTTATAAATAGTTTAAATTAATAAAAGAGGATTCAAATTCTATAATTAATAAAAATAAAAATAATTTATGCGAATTCTAAAATGAAAATAAAGATAACAAATTAAAATAATACAAAATCTAAATAAAGGAAATCATGACTAAAACAGAAGACATTTTGTTGGTTTTTTAATATATTTGAAAAAGAATAATTATTTGATAAAATAAAGAAGAGATAATTCAAGGATTTGAAATTCAAATTCACCATGACAGCCTATCGAATAAAATTTAATTATCTTTTATGCTCTGTGAAGATGAATTAACCTAAAGTAACCTTGGTACTCTTTCAAGGTACAAAGGTGTATCTAATTGAATTAACTTCTACTTTCGTGATAACTATGTTCAATTAAAGTCATTAAGCTCTTTACTAATTCATTGAATTCTCAAAGGGTTAAATTTAATTTCATGATTTAATTACTAAGTTCCTTCCCTAGGCTTCTAATAATTAAGTTCAACTTTAGGTATTTTTCTAATTATCTATTACTACAAAAACGGTGGTCAAGCATATTGTATTCAATAAAAGCAATAGAGAAGAAATCAAGAGAAACAACATAAGAACAAAAAAAATGTTTAATTAATCATCAATGAAGTCAAGGGTTAAACCTCAATCTCAAAATAAAAAGTCTACTCACACATGTCCATGAGTATAAAAAACAATAAAATAAAATTCATCAAACCCGGAAATAAAGAGTGAAAAGGAAAAGAAAATAAAATTTATCAAACCTCAATCAGTTGCTCTCCATGTTGTCTTTGATTAGAAGTTGAGAACCCCTAGTTTAGAACAGAAAGTTTTTATTTAAACTAATGAGCTTTTTATGTCTAAACCCAAAAATGTCAAATTAGTAGAACGCTTTAAACTCATTACACAAGGCAACATATATTTTTGCACGGAAGTACAATCTTTTATTAATTAACTCATAATTCATTAATTTTTCTGTTTTTGTTTTTGAATTTCCTCCAAAGCTCCAACCTTTATTCCAACGGTCCAAATTAGTCTAAAAGCGCATCAAACTCTAGCAAATTATATTGTAAAACACAAAAAACAAACTCTCAAAAAATACCAAATTCTAAATTATAATTAAAAGGCACCTAAAATGCAAATATTAAACCTAAATGACAAAAAAATAAATAAAAATGCAACGCATCAATATTGCCTGCTATGACTAAGTAAGGTATTACTTGATTTAGTGAATCAAGTATGGGTATGGGTATGTAACTACTTACCTCATACACGAACTTGTACCACCTGTTATAATTTCAATATTTATATAATAAGTCTAAAATTATATATTTAATTAAAAAAATTATTTCTTAAACTTTAATTTATAATTTCTTGTTATTTATTATTATTTATATACCTTTTAAATTAACATATAATCAATAAATGTATATATAATGTATTTAATAATAAATAAGTAAATTTAAATTGTAAAATAAAATAACATGTTACTCGCGAGTATACCCGAACCCGAAAATACACTCAACAGGAATCAGGATGAGAATGAGGATTAAAGTTTCATACTCACTCCTTTTATATTCAAACCTGAACTCATCTTGCACTTTTCAAGGAGGGAGATAGGAAAGGCGAAACCCATGCCGGGATCATTGAAAGAAACCAATGGTCAGAAATAACTGTCAAGTCATCTAGCACGGATCATGGATCATTAACGAAATCATTTGACAAAATAGTGTTGGAAAAGGGAGAAAGACCTAGGCAACCCGAATAGACTCAATTTGTAGATAAACGTCTTCATCGTATTTTCCTTGATTCCAAGGGCATGCCTATCGGATAAACCCTTAGGATAAAGGACACATAAAGGATATTAGGTTGCAATTGTAGACCTTTTAGTAACCTTTTAAATTAATTGAATAAATAAAGACATACATCCCAAAACCATATAAGCTTTCATCAATATCTCGACAAATACATACTTGTAAGAGTTTGGTCAAGTTTAACTTAGTAAATTTTATTATAAATCTACATTTAAATAAGATTAAAATGGATACTTTTATACTTATTAACCCTTAATTTAAAAAACTCAATTGAAAGGATGTTACATACAAGAATTCTATATACAAAGAAGCTGTCATAACATTTTTTTAAATGTAAGTATTGATTCTTATCTAAGCATAGGTGTTTTGCTTGTAAAAACTAATATTTTGTATTTAGATTAAATTGATATTTATTTATCATAATCAAATTAAATTTTTAAGTTGTCAAAACAAGTTAATTGTGATAAAAAAAAGGTTTCTTTATAACACGCATAATGAAACAAAAAGGATGTATTTTGTATCTAAAATATATCAAATAAAATTGTAAACTTATATTATACCTGTTGATGAGCTATTTTTTTATAAGGCTGTTGATGAGCTATTGAGTTATAAAAATTTCTTCAATACTGCGAAAACTCTATATGTATACACACAATGAGACTAACATCTACTATCAACTTCTTTAATATGTGGAACAAAGAATTTAAATAACAACTCTTAATATCTTAGTCCAATAATGAGAAGTGGAAGAGAAGATGTGAACTTGTGTGTTTTTCAATTTGCACCCAAAGAATTTGATTCTAATCATATTAGTATTTGCTTTTTAATAAAATCATTCAAAATTTATCTTATAATTAGATATAGAGACAATCACTTTTCATCCTCACTCTAAGAGTAAATTTAAGTGAGTTACTTTTTACCATCACCATTTATTCTACGAGTTTAACATTAATACCCTGTCAGTGTAAAAGAGTTTTAGACTACGAGTTAATCACAATCCTTTGTTTACATACTTTTAAAACATTAATTGGTAAAATCAATAAGCTTATAAAAAGTTATGACTAATTGTCAACGTAAAACTTTTTATACTGAGTGTTTATAAGTATTTTTCTCTTATTTTATTAAAATTTAATTGTTGCAATAAATAATTAATCTTAATCATTAGATTTTAAGAATATATATAGTGAGAAAGTCAATTTATATGAGAGTGAGAGGAGCAAATCTCAACCATTAATAGAGGAGGTAGAGGAATATCCGAAAATTTTCAGTCGTTGAGAGAAGAGAGAGAATGAGTTAATAAGTACAATTTAATCTCAATCATTAAGTTTTATTTCTATGGCTATACATATATATGAGGAGAAATCTACTTACTCCGAGAATAAGTCTCTTCATCATAACTATTTATATTCGCAAAATCTAATGGTTAAGATTAATTATTTATTACAACTATTAGATTTTAAGAAATTGAATAAAGAAGATAGAAAATAATTCCCTTGAACTTACTCTTGGAATAAGTGAGTATATATATATATATATATATATATATATATTCTTCTCCAATTGTTAACTTTTTACATTTGAATTTGAAACTTTTTTTACCAAGTTCAACCTTTGGAGTTTGTTTTTTTATAATTGGCAACTCTATCAACATGAAGTCTTCCACGTCATCTTCCACCAAATATTTTAAATTTCTTTTTATAATTATATTATTTATATTATTAGGACTTGCAAAAAAATAATAATATTTCACATAGAAAATTAATTAACGATCTTATATGAATTCTTTAATTTATTGTATCGGCATTTAATTCTTTCGTTTAATCATCAAAATAAAATTAATTTCTTTAACAAATATTTTAACACTTGTTTATAACCTTATAGGTTCCATCCTAAACTCGTAAGAAATTAATTTGATTAATTAATCAACGTAAGCATATATTAATACCCCTTAACATTCAACAAGTACAAATTATTGTGTTATACTCTAAATAACCATTATAAGAACAATATAATATTATAACTATGTGTTTACGCTAAGTATTTAATTATATCAGATATTCATTCAATTAGTATTAAAGGTGTTTATTGGTTCAGGCTAATTTGACAAACTCGGTAAACTGAATCAACCAATTAGTTTAGTTCGGTTTTTCACTTGATCAAGTCTGGATCTGACCCAAACTGACAAGAATCGACTATGTTCGATTCGGTTTGTGGTTTTTGCATTTCAAACTCCTGACTAAACCCGAACCAACCCATATATATATATATATATATATATATATATATATATATATATATATATATAAAAGTTAGTAAATTTATTTTATACTTTAAATTTATACAATTTGTTATTTGTAGTGTATTGTGTTATTTTAATAGTTTAATTTAACTAATTTAGTATATATGAAACACTTATACAATTTGATATTTTGTTATAAAATTATGAATTTAGTAGACTAATGGATTTGGTTAGTTTCAAGTGTAAAATTTTTTTTTTTTTGTGATTTAATAAGAAAAAGATTTTTTAATTTTTTGACTGATTTTCCTAGAAACCGAACCGAATCAATCCGATTATCATTGGTCCGATTTGGTTTGGGTCAGGAAAAAATTTCAGAAAACTAAGCCAACCCAAACGAATTAACATTAATTGGTTTAATTTTTATTTTCCCTCAAAATCAAACCAACTTAAACTATGAACATCCCTAATTAGTACCCTAAGACATTAGGTGTGTGAGATTAAAATACAATAAATAACTTGTTAATTACTAAGATAATCTTAGGTCAAAGAATTTTATTTTAAACTTTTTGTTGAGAAATTTATATTAACAATTTAAGATAATGTGAACCATTAGAAATTCCCATTTAAACTAATTTAATGATCATATTTATATATGTATAATCTATATATGTGAATTAATGGATGACATTAATTAATATTCATCCAATAAATATCATTATATCTATATATATATATATTTATATTGGTTTTGATCTATTGAATTATTAATATCCTATTCATAATCTCTTTCTCATAAGCTTTATAAAAAAAACTATTCTTTCAAAATAGTATAAACATGATAAAATGATATATAAAGAAATTTAGAATTGATTACAAGATAATTTTGATCTTGGCATACACATGTTGGGTAAAAGAAGATGATATTGACCCTTGAGAATTATCCTTTTAAATAGAGAAGTTAGATAAAATAAATAAGATAAGAATATAAGTGGGAAGTCCAAAACCAAAGAAAATACCATGATCATTGTCTAATAACAACCAGAGAATAACACTATGTAAAATTTTTTACAACGCATAGACTAGTAAATCCACACTCTCCAAAGCAAGTAATTTAACTAAACCTTACAACACTCTAAAGCAAGAATATAAGAAAAGCAAGAGTATTAAAGTGCACCAGTCAAAAGTGCATTTTAATACCATGAACTCAAGACCATTATATAGCATGATTCACCCACTCCCTTGTTCATCCCAGGTGATGTGGGACTTCATCCAACATACCTTGAACAATGTGGGATTACCAAATTCTACTATTTTCATCAACTTCAGCAATCTCCACCATAATTAAATTAGACACATTTTTTGTTTTTATTACCACACCAATAATCATTGTCTATACTAACAAACATACTCCATCAAAGAGTATACTCACTTGAAATTAGATCACTCCAAGAATTTTATTTGACTTCATTACCCACATTGATAATCATTATATATACCGACAACCATACTCCATCATAAAAAGTATATTCACTTGAAATTAGACCACTCCAAGAATTTCCTTTTGCAACACACCCTGCATTAATACAACCAATGTCTATGTATACTCACCATACACCTCACATTAATGTTAGTCAATTCGTGTGTGTATTTGTGAATTCATAGCAATAACTCATCCTTTTCCATGCCTCACACCCTACATCAATATCAACCAATGCCCACGTACAATAACAATACAACTTCCATCAATGTTAGCCAATGCCCTTGATGCAATCCTTGATTGCTCTCCCATGATTTTGCTTCAAAGAGGTTTTTCACAAGTAGAAGATGGTGGTGGAAAGGTAGAAGATGATGGTGTTAGGCGTAACTCAAGGAGATAAGCCTAGGAGAAGGTAAAGCTTGCTACAAGAGAAGGAACTATTGATAAAAGTCACAGTGAAGGTGCTCTCACAAGAAGGAGAAGAATTCAAAAGAAGCTTACAATATGAGAAATGCTTATTCATTCAAGTGTAAAGAAAATACAATTAGAGGTGGATTCTATTTATAGAGAGGTGGACGTCCAATTAAGAGAGTCTAAGCATGTGTTAATTTAGCTAACAAAGCTAATTAACACATATTTAAACTTTCCTCAACCAAAATGCCCATAAATAAGTGGATCTATATTTCCTCCAATTCAAATTTGAATTTGAATTGGCCACCTAGGCACCAACTAGGAAAGAAAAGGAGCTTTGGTGGGAAATAAACAAGAGGTATGTGGGAAGCAAATTACATGTTCTTGACAAAATCCTAATCGCCCTAGGTTTTGCAAAAACTACGAAAGTCCCCCTAATGTAACATAGGGTTGACTTAAGATCGAATAACAAGAAAACATGCATGTGCAAAGATCGTTTCTATCTCTAGCTAGTTCTGATATCTTTTTTTACTGATTAAAAATGGGGGACTTTGATATGAATGCAAAAAACAATGACATTTCGTTTTTTGCAACGTTTCATTAACTTAGGAATTAATGTAACATGCAATTAATCATATGTGATAATTGCGTGATAATGAAGTATTTATTTTTTCTTTTAGAAGTTATGATTTTGAATAGTCACCTAGTTCTATAAATAGGGGCTGAATTGTACTCAAAGGAACCATTGAATTAGTGAAATTATATTTGAGTTTTACCCTTCAGTGAGAGATGAATTTCTCTTTAGAACTTATCAAGGAATTTTTCCTTGTGGCGTTCTGCTAGACTTATCAAGGGTAAATCACTAACCTTGTGGCGTCATATGACTTATCTTCCATCCTTGGAAGTGGCATCATTTATCCATTCGTTAAACCTTTTTCATCCTTTCCATTTTCTTGTTTACCTAATTCTCATTGTTTTGTTAACTTATTACCTTCCAACCTAGATAGATCCGCAAAACGAATCCAACCCCTTTGGATTTATATCATTTGGTATCAGAGCTTCGACTCTAGGTTTGAAACTATGGTGGATATTTTTTATACAAGGTGTTTAATAGAATGTCATTTATGTTTATTTGCAGTTGATGGAGGAAGTTGTAGCAACGTCGTTAGCGAAAGGTTGGTGAATAAACTCAACTTATCGACGAGTCTTCATCCTAGACAAACTAAGTTTAAATTCATTGTTGGAAAATTCGTGGATGAAGTGACATGCGATATTGATCCCATGGACTCATGTCATTTTCTTTTAGGGAGATCTTGGCTGAAGGATAAAAAGATTAATCCTGAAAAATTTTCAGTTTCTTTGGTGCATGAAGGACGCAAGCTTAATTTGAAATTTCTGACACCAAGCCAAGTTTCTGATGATCAACTTAAGTTGAAGGAGAAAATAGAAAAAGAGAGAGAAGAAAAGAGAAAAATAGAAAAAGAAAAGAGTGAAGAGGAAGAGAGAGAAAAGGAAAGAGAAAGACAAAAAAAGAACTATAAAATTTTAACTGCTATTGATTTTTCTTCTTCTCTTCATATTATAAATGCACAGGATCATGAGTATACAACCCACAAATGGTCATGGGTAAGGAAGAAAAATATTGATATCACTCCTAGAGAATCATTGTACATCGAGTCTAGTGTTGAAATTCAAACTCATGAGAAAAATTTTCAAGTCTGGGTTTGGGCACCAAAAAGGAGAACTTCTTTGATGCATGATTTTTTACAAGTTGTATTTGATCCTGGAGGTTGTTTTGTTTGTCATAAGTGAATAAAATTTGTAGGAAAATAAAGTCAGATTCAAGGACAAATCTTTTCGAAGAATGAGGGAATGATATGAATGCAAAAAACAATGACTTTTCATTTTTTGTAACGTTTCATTAACTTATGAATTAATGTAACATGCAATTAATCATATGTGATAATTGCGTGATAATGAAGTATTTAATTTTTCTTTTAGAAGCTATAATTTTGAATAGTCACCTAGTTCTATAAATAGGGACTGAATTATACTCAAAAGGAACCATTGAATTAGTGAAATTATATTTGGGTTTTACCCTTTTGTGAGAGATGAATTTCTCTTTAGAACTTATCAAGGAATTTTTCCTTATGGCGTTCTGCTAGACTTATCAAGGGTAGATCACTATCCTTGTGGCCTCATATGACTTATCTTCCATCCTTGGAAGTGGCGTCATTTATCCCTTCGTTAAACCATTTTCATCCTTTCCATTTTGTTGTTTACCCAATTCTCATTATTTTGTTAACTTATTACCTTCCAACCTAGATAGATCCGCAAAACGAATCCAAACCCTTTGGATTTATATCATTTGGTATCAGAGCTTCGGCTCTAGGTTTGGAATTATGGTGGATATTTTTTATACAAGGTGTTTAATCGAAGGTCATTTATGTTTATTTGCAGTTGATGGAGGAAGTCGTAGCAACGTCGTGAGCGAAAGATTGGTGAATAAACTCAACTTATGGACGAGTCTTCATCCTAGATAAACTAAGTTTAAATTCACTGTTGGAAAATTCATGGATGAAGTGACATGCGATATTGATCCCATGGACTCATGTCATTTTCTTTTGGGGAGATCTTGGCTGAAGGATAAAAAGATTAATCCTGAAAAATTTTCAGTTTCTTTGGTGCATGAAGGACGCAAGCTTAATTTGAAATTTCTGACACCAAGCCAAGTTTCTGATGATCAACTTAAGTTGAAGGAGAAAATAGAAAAAGAGAGAGAAGAAAAGAGAAAAATAGAAAAAGAAAAGAGTGCAGAGGAAGAGAGAGAAAAGGAAAGAGAAAGACAAAAAAAGAACTATAAAATTTTAACTGCTATTGATTTTTCTTCTTCTCTTTATATTATAAATGCACAGGATCATGAGTATACAACCCACAAATTGTCATGGGTAAGGAAGAAAAATATTGATATCACTCCTAGAGCATCATTGTACATCGAGTCCACTGTTGAAATTCAAACTCATGAGAAAAATTTTCAAGTCTGGGTTTGGGCACCAAAAAGGAGAACTTCTTTGATGCATGATTTTTTACAAGTTGTATTTGATCCTGGAGATTGTTTTGTTTGTTATAAGTGAATCAAATTTGTAGTAAAATAAAGTCAGATTCGAGAATGAATCTTTTCGAAGAATGAGGGAATGATATGAATGCAAAAAACAATGACTTTTCATTTTTTGTAACGTTTCATTAACTTAGGAATTAATGTAACATGCAATTAATCATATGTGATAATTGTGTGATAATGAAGTATTTAATTTTTTTTTTAGAATTTATGATTTTGAATAGTCACCTAGTTCTATAAATAGGGGCTAAATTGTACTCAAAAGGAACCATTGAATTAGTGAAATTATATTTGGGTTTTACCCTTTTGTGAGAGATGAATTTCTCTTTAGAACTTATCAAGGAATTTTTCCTTGTGACGTTCTGCTAGACTTATCAAGGGTAAATCACTACCCTTGTGGCGTCATATGACTTATCTTCCATCCTTGGAAGTGACATCATTTATCCCTTTGTTAAACCATTTTCATCCTTTCCATTTTCTTGTTTACCCAATTCTCATTGTTTTGTTAACTTATTACCTTCCAATCTAGATAGATCCGCAAAACGAATCCAGCCCTTTGGATTTATATCAGTTTTAATTGCATAAAATGTAATGTGCAAGAATGAAAGAAAGAAAATTCGCAGCAAACAAGAACAAGTTCGCAGGAAAGCATAAAATTGTAGGAAACTAGAATTTGCAGAAAAAGAAATTGCAAAAATTGAAAGATTGCAGAAACCAAAAGATTTTAGAAATAAAATGGAAGGAACAAAATTGCAAAACTAAATCAATAATTGAAAACAATAACTGAAACAAGAATTAAGAACAATGGCAGAATTAAAAACCCAAAATTGCTCCTACACCTAGCCTAACATGCAACCAATCGCTTACGAGAAAAATGCTAACTCTTGATCAAGAATCATGCAAAATAGAGAGCCAATGGAAGAATACAAACTCGGGGTAGTTTGGAAAACTGGAATTGAAAGCTGAAAATGAAGACTGAAATTGAAATTGAACTTCAAGAGAGAAAATCTTCTCTCCATAAAAAATTCTCTAAAAACTTTACAAAATCCTGAAAACTAAATAAGTGTGTGTGAGGTCCTCAACCCCTACTGAGTTTCTACTCACATGAATAATGGGCCAAGTAATGGGCCAATAGGCCTAAAACTAATTTACATAAAAAGGTAATGTCTAATACGATAAGGTCTAGATTTCTGGCCGAACTTCAAAAAATCCTCAAAAAGAGCTCCAGACTCCAAACAACATGCTCCAGATATGCAAATTGAAGTCCTGGAATTCAGGAATCCAATGAAAAAAAGAAAAAAAAAATCACCCAAAAATAATGTCTACAGAAAAAGTTATGGCCAAAACATTAGACAATGTCAGGACAGAAATAATGCAGAATTGAGTAAAAAAGAAACTTATAGCTATGTTTATTCAAATTATTATTTTATGCATAAAAACCTAAATCTATGTTAAATGCATGAAATAAATAAGAAAGAACACCTTAGAAGATATAATAAAAGTATAAATGTGAACATATAATATGAGTCATCAGTCCTCATGCTCCCAAAAAGGCCCACACTCATGCACCCACCCCACATAAATAACTAATGACACCTTTAGCCTAAAATAAAAGGAAAATAGGCCAAAATACAAAGGCCTCAAAGAATGCTAACTACACCCACCAATGCTGAAAACATAATATAGTAAAATAATACAAAGAAACTAGACTATGACCTAGATGTCTTCATTTCAAATAAGAGTTGAGGTCTAGCATACTCCTCCCCAAGTCTTCCTCTATCCTCCTTGTCATGACCCTTATGATAGAACCCTTGGAAAAAGGCAAGATTGCATCAACTTCTCCCTCTCCCTCTTGAGAAAGATTTGACCTTAAATCTTTAATGTCCTCTTCCTCATTAGCACCTGCAAAAGGAGACAAATCATAGATATTAAATGTGGTGTTGACTCCATAGTCCTCAGGAAGATCTAACCTATATGCATTATCGCTCACTCTCTCTAGGACTTGGAAGGGACCATCTTGATATGATTCCCCTTAGCTTTGTTTGGAATCAAATAAGGACCTCTAGGAAATAGGCTTTTTGAGTTAACAAAAATTAGACGAGAAGATTAAGCAATTCAGTGAACAAAACACAAAATAGAAACATAAAATTTAAATAAAGAAAACTAAGTAATGATAAACAAAATACAGCGTGAATAATTGAACTAAACAAGGTGCAGATTGCATGAAAACTCGAAATCAAATTGTATTTCCATATGAGTTTAGTTTTTTTTAGGCGTGAGAATTAAGAAAGAAAGCAATGAATTTGGGGAAAGGCGTCATACTCCCAAGGATGGAAGATAAGCCTAGAGATTGAACACACAAAGGAGTGGTTAACCTTTGATAAATCTCTAAATTCTTGGATTACTAAGAACCGATGAGAAAGCTCTCACAGAACTTGGCAAATTGCAAATAGAAGTTTGTTTGTATTCCCCAAGAGTCATGCACAACCTATAAAAAAGGCTCTTCCAATCTTGTGAAGGTTACAAATAAACTTTCCTAATTAAACCAAATTGTTACACTTAAAACTAGAAACGTAACTGCCCAAAATTAAATAACACTCAGCCACCAATTATAATTAAGAGGTTGCACTAATAATGCTAATTAAACTCAGCCACAAAGAAGGCTTTTATTTGCATAATAATTCAGCAACTATCCACATGTCTGGCAGCCTACATTCTTGAGCTTTAATTATGATTCAAGATCCTTACTCTTGGTCATGTCATCATCACATCTTCTCTAGGGCTTAGTTTTGACTTCCTCTTAGAAGGAAAGTGATCATTCCTAAGATGAAGTGAAACTCTATCCACTTTATCGAAGATTATTTCCTTCTTCCCTCTATTCATAGAAGAAGCATATCATTTTTCATTGTTCTTTATATTATATTTAGCCCTCTCATGCAACCTCTTCACAAACTCAACCCTAGATTCTTTATCCTTATGAGAGTGGGAAGTAGGGAGAGGCAATAAGTCCAATGGAGTAAGAGGATTAAACCCATAAACAACCTCAAAAGGAGAATGTTTGGTGGTCCTATGAACCATCATATTATATGCAAACTCAATATGGGGAAGGTACTCATCCCAATACTTATGGTTGCCTTTCAGAATTGCCCTAAACATTATGGATAAAGATTTATTTACCAGCTCAGTTTATCCATCAGTCTGAGGATGATAATGGTAGGAAAGAGTAGTTTAGTTCCCAGTCAATCTAGCATCTCTATCAGACACGATAGTAAAGGGTATCCCATACAATCTAACATCTTTAAAAAAAGTCTTGAGATGTTGTACGCATCATCCACCTAGTGACATGGAATAAAATGGGCCATTTTACTAAAGCAGTCCACAATGACAAAGATAGGGTCTACACCTTGTTGGGTTCTTGGGAGCCTAAGGACAAAGTCCATACTAATATCCACCCAAAGTGCAGAAGGAACAAGTAAAGGTGTATAGAGTCCATGAGACATCACTTTAGACTTAGCTTGCAAGCAAGCTATGCATCTTGAGTAATGCCTTTGTACATCTCTTTTCACATGGGGCCAAAAGAATTTTTCTTTTAAAAGCATAAGGGTTTTCTTAATTCCAAAATGCCCCATGAGCCTACCTTCATGACTCTCTTTTGTTAGCAATTTCCTAATGGATCCTTAGGGTATAAAAAGTTTGCCTTCTTTGAACAAATATCCCTCACTCAATTAGAACCTATCATGGGCTTTGGAAGAAGAGGTAGCAAAGATGGAAATGAAGTCTTTGTTAGAGGGATACATTTCCCTAATGTCATCAAATCCTAAAATTTGAGTACTCAAAGTGGTAAAGAGAGTATGCCTTTTAGACAAGGAATCAACTACCACATTTGCTTTTTAGGTTTTATATTTGATGGCATATGGGAATTTTTCAAGGAATTCAAACCATTTTGCATGCCTTTTGTTTAGGTTGCCTTGTCCTCTCATATACTTAAGTGACTCATGATCACTATAAATGACAAATTCCTTGGAAACAAGGAAATGTTCCCTAGTCTGGAGGGTCCTTATCAAAGAATAGAACTCTGTCATAGGTGGGGTAGTTGAGGGGGCTCCATGAAGTTTTTCATTAAAATAGGCAATAGGATGTCCTCCTTGCAACAAAACAGATCTCACACCTACTCTAGATGCATCACCTTCTAGCTCAAAGCTTTTAGAAAAGTCAGGAAGAGGTAGAACTAGTGCTTTGATGAGCTTTTATTTGATAAGTTGGAAGGTTTTTTCTTGCTTCTCACTCCAAAGGAAATGAGCATCCTTCTTTACCAATTCTTAGTGTGGAAAAATTAGGCACAGAACACCTATAGAAACTTATGAGACAATGAAAGTTCTTGATCTCAATCACACTTATTGGGGTAAACCATTCTTGGATGGCTTTAATTTTCTCGTGGTCCACATGGACCCCTTGTGCACAACTACAAATCCTAAAAAGACCACACCCTCCGCACAAAAGGTGCAGCTTTCAATGTATTTGCAAAAAGGTGGTTGGTTTTAAGAATGTAAACGACTTGCCTTTCATGTCCTAAGTGATCATCTAGCCACCTACTATATACAAGTATGCCATCAAAATAGACAACACAAAACTTACTCAAATAATCCCTAAGAGCATGATTTATTAGGCGCATAAAGATACTAAGAGCATTTATAAGCCCAAAGGGCATCACTAACCATTCATAAAGCCCAAATTTGGTCTTAAAAGTGGTTTTTCATTGGACAGTGTCGTCAAGTAATAAAAATAATTATTTTTCCACAGGGACTGTGCATTTGGAAAAGAATAATCGTTGATAATTTTAATTTCTTTTTATAATTTAAATAAATGAAAATCGAAGTTCTCTAACTGATAAAAATAAAATTAATGTAACAGTGAATTCTAAAATTAAAATAACATGACAATTTTAAATAATATAAAATCAAAGATTAGAAAATCGTAATTAAAATAAAATATAGATTTTTTTTAGATTTTTATATATTTTAAATATAGCAAATATCTTATATAATAAAGGAGGAAATAATTCAAGTATTTGAAATTCAAATTTTAGAAAACTTCCAGGATTGGGAATATCATGTCATGACTCCCTATTGAATCAAAATTAATTATCTTTTATGCTCTTATTGGTTCTCTATGAATATGAATTAACCTAAGGTAACCTTTGTCCTCTTTCAAGGTACGAAGGTGTCTCTAATTGAACTGACCCTACTTTCGTGGTAGCTATGTTCAATTAAATCCATTAAATTCCCTACTAATTCATTGAGTCCTCGAAGGATTAAACCTACTTTCATGATTTAATTCCTAAGTTCCTTCCATTGGGTTGCAGCAATTAAGTTCACATTTCAGTCCTTCCCTAATTATCTATTACTACAAAAACAAGGGTCGAGCGTATTGCATTGATAAAATCGATAGAGAAGAAATCAAGATAAACCAATATAAGAGCAATAAAAATTCTTAATTTATCATCAACATAATCATGGGTTAAACCTCAATCTCAGAATAATAGTCTACTCACACATTTTCATGACTAAAAAAAGCAAAGAAATAAAATTCATCAAATCTGGAATAAAAAGTGAGGGGAAAGGAGAAACTCCAAGCCTTGCTCTTTATGCCATTTTTTATCAGAAAATTCAGGATCCTTAGTTTCAAATAGAAACCCTCTATTTAAACTAATGTCTAAAACCAAAAAAGTCATAACAATAGAGCAATTAAATTGATTGCACAAGAAAGTGCATATTTTTGCACGGGAATACAATCTTTCATTAATTAACTCATAATTCATTTTTTTCTTCTGAATTTTCTCCGAAGCTCCAAACTTCACTCCAAAGCTCCAAATCAGACCAAAAAGCGCATCAAATATCTAGCAAATTATATCCTAAATGCCAAAAAAATACTAAAAGTGTAACAAATTCCAAAACATAGTTAAAAACACCTAAAATGTAAACATTAAACCTAAATAACATAAAAAAATAGATAAAATTCTAATTAAAATAAACCTTAAAAATAGATAAAAATATAATGTATCAAACAACCCCAAACTTAGAATTTTTCTTGTCCTCAAGCAATAACCATGGCTCAGAATAAAATGGAGATCACCAAAATAGGACACCAAAGAATGATAAGCAATTGTAATAGAAAATAGTCATGTGGATGAAATCTCAATCAATTCCAATTAGAGACAATTCTCCCAAAAGTATGCTCGAAATGATTGATTCACTCAAATCACAAATCTCAAGTGTTTAGGGTAAAGACAATTTCTCTCATTTTCCTCATAGAAAAGAATTTTAGCATAGGCTTGTGAGAAACCTTATCTCCACTTTTATGCTCTTTCAACCAAGATAAATCACAAGGTCTTTTATTGGTATGTAATGTTGCCAAGGTAAAATTATAGGTGAGAAACAAGAAAGAAAAGGGGAATACACAATTTGGCTACAAATCAATCTTAGTGTCCATTATAAAATACATCATGCAACAAGAAAGAAGTGTTAGTTCTTTTCATCTGCTACTATATATCCACTTGGGCATACCCCTTCCTTTTTCTTTTCTCCCTTTATTTTTTTATATTTTTATATTCTTTGCTTCTTCTCTCTTCTTTTTTTTTTTTTTTGGAACCTTAACTCACATTCGGTTCATAAATTATCTTTTTTTTCAAATATCAATGCTTACATATTATTAACCACTATGTAAATCGAAACATTGATATATAAGCATCAAGAAAGTTTAAGGTATTTGCCTCAATGGGCAACTAATAGGCAAAGTATTTCACAAGGTCAGTGGTTTGAAAGAAAAATCCTAATTGCCTTCATCATATTTATTTTAATTGAAAGAGATCAAGTTTCAACTATGGTTTCAAAACAAGTTCTAGAAAATGCAATTTAGAGGAATTAATCACACTCAAGAAAAATTTTTTGGGGTTAAGATGTAACCTTATATTGGCTCAAAAGTCACATATAGTGTTAAATTCACCTCAGGCATGATCTTGGAGAGAACAATGCTAATTTTACAACTTGCTAAGACAAGAGTACTATTTAATGACTCCAATAGCCAGACAAAATTGGGATTACTCAATGATAATTACAAAAATAAAATAAAATTAAAAATTAAAAATGAGAGAAAATAAAATGCCTAAAACAAGATAAAATAAACTAAAACCAAAACCTCTAGAAACCCCAAACTTAAAGTTACATTGTCCCCAATGTAATTCTAAGACTAAGGGAATGAAATAAAAAAAAAAGAAGAAAAATCGAACCTGGCAAGAGTGAGGATAACCACTAGGAGAGTCATGAATATGAATATTATAAAGCTTCTCTCACAAGAATGTATGGTGTTGAACATCTCAATAAAGAAGAAAGAGAGAAACAAATATTGATAATATTTGAATAAAATAAAAACATTGATATCAAAATAAAAGGAAAGGTTACGGCAAGAAGAAAGGTTTCTGTAAAATAAATTTTTAAAATTCAAGATTTTCTTTTGCACTCGGAGTGCACTTCAGTTGCACGGAAGTGCAACTCTTTTAAAAAATAATTATGAATTTCACAAAATTTGCACTCAAAATGCACTTTAGTTGCACAAGAGTGCAACTCTTTGGAAAAAATAATTTTCTTACAGTACTAGAATAATGCTAATTTTCTACCGTTTTTCCTACGAAAAATAATCTGCAAGTAATTCTTATAGTTTTTCATGTGGATAACAAGTGAATTTTTCTGCGGAATTATTTTTGCAGGTAATTTCTTGCAAATTTTAAAATCTGCTGGAATTACCTGTGGCTTTTTTATGCAAGAGTTACCTGCGGGCATCACATTCGTAGGAATTACCTGCGGTTTTGATATCCACAGGAATTACTTGCAGCTTTTCTCGCAATTTTCATTAATATTTAAAAAATTAATTTAAATTTATTAATAAATATATATGAATTACATTTAAAAATTATAAATTAAATATATGTAAAATCATTTATAAATAAATACATATGTATATATATAATTAAAAAATAAAACTAAAAACTAAAATATAAATATAAAATATAAATTTGAAATTGAGAATTAAAAAAAATTAAATTATAAATTATAAATTTAATTTATATATTTATTTATAATTTTAAATTTAAATTTCAATAAATTTCTAAGGATTATAAATTAAAAATTAAAACTAATTAAAAATATAAAAAATAACTAAAAACATAAATTAAAATTAAATGCAAAAAGTAAAACTAAAATTAAAAATAAAGATAGAAATTAAAAATAAAGAATTAAAATTTAAATTAAAAGTTTAAAATTATAAATTAAAATAAAAACTAAACTAAAAATTAAATAAAAAATTAAAACATACATTACTCATCATAAATCTAAAATATGATTTATATGTTAATATTTTAATTCTAATTCAATAATAAAATTATACATTTAAAAATATGTATCAATATTTTTTATTAAAAGAAATACTTATTGTAAGCAACTAGTTAGAAGCTTAAAATAATATATCAAATTTATAATAACCAATATAATACACACATAAAATTACTTGGGAAATATAATAACTATAAACTTATTAAATTATAAGAATATTGGGCTACTTGCCGAGCAAATTATAATTGGAAATTCGAAAGGCCCAACTACCATCAATAAATACCATTTCCAGTTGTTAAAATACTATACCTCATTTCTCTTTTAATTGTCACTTAAAATCTCACAAAAACGCGAACCCAAGTTCTACAAGAAGCCTTCAACACCGAACTCCTTCGTCTCTGGTAACACGCTCCCTCCATCGAGGAAGCAGAACGCAACAAACATTGCAAGTACCACCAAAACTACAGGCACATGATAGAAGAGTGCATAGCCCTCAAAGACTGGATAAAGGAGCTTGTCCTACAAGGGAGACTCAGACAAGTCATTAGGAAGCCCCCTTCAAGCTCTAAAGACAGGCACTACCACAGGGCATCCTAGGATAAGATTGAACCAGACTACAATTCTTGGTGATAGGAGACAGAGAGAAGGTGGAAGGAGGACCGACCTCTCTTAGGAGGAACTAAACGCCCACCCACCAGGTCTAGGGAGTTATCAATACAATAGCGGGGGCTTCACAGGAGATGGGATCTCCAGCTCGGTCAGGAAGTCACACCTGAGGTAGCTTAAGGTAGTAAACTCAGTGGCAGATATCCGAGGAGGGACTGTGCCACCAATTACTTTTGACGTTAGCGACTTCATAGGAGTCAGAATCAAGTAGGACAACCCTATGGTTATCACAACTATCATCATAGACTGGGAAGTCTGAAAAATACTTGTAAACCAGGGGAGCTCGACAAATATCCTCTATTGGGCCACCTTCAAACCCTACCCTGAGTCCTTGGTCGGTTTTGCAGCATAGCGGTGCACACCAGGGGATACATAGAGCTCATGACCACTTTTGGAGAAGGACAACTATCATTAACCTTACCGGTCAGGTACATACTGATTGACACAGATACCTCCTATAATGTCTTCTTAGGTTGGCCTATCCTTAACACTCTAGGAGCGATCGTATCCACACCCCACCTCATAATAAAATTCCCCTCGATCCGAAGGGCTATAATCATAGTAAGGGTCGACCAGGAGCAGGCTAGGGAATGTTATGTGCAAAGCCTCCGGGTCCTCCCTTATCGACTCCCATAGTCAAGAACTAGCGTCAACCATGTCGCCACAAAGACCCCACCTATAGACTCGGCTTGATGGATCAATTTTGATCCTCGGGCGGATGACGATCAGTGACCCTCCCTACCAAGGAAACAACTACTTTTCAATTGGGACCTTGGGAGAATCAGTACACCTAGCTCGACACGTGCATGAGCCCTAAAGTCGCAACCTCTATACACGCGATTCTCAGGTAGAACGCCAATCTATTTGCATGGAAGTCACAATTACAAGCTATTAGTCTTCCCCGAAGAAAAGTTGGTGACGCAGAGGCAGAGGAAGATAGGAAACGATTAGCAACAGGCAGCATCGAAGAAATTTCCAACTTATAGGAACCAGGTTTTATCAGAGAGATCTAGAAAATGGAGAGTGTGTGTTGATTACTCCAACTTAAACCACACATGCCCTAAAGACTCCTACCCATTACCCAACATCGACAAACTAGTCAAAAGGGCCTCGGAGTTCAAACTCCTAAGTTTCCTATACTCAGCCTACAACCAGATACCGATGTATCCCTCTGATCAGGAGAAAACAGCGTTCTGCACAAACAAAGCTAGTTATTGTTATCGGGTAATGCAGTTCGGGCTAAACAATGTAGAAGCATACGTCGACAACATGGTCGTCAAATCTAAAGCACCCGAGAACCACGCGAAGGACCTATCGGTGATATTCGACAAAATCTGCCATCACAACCTAAGACTAAACCCCGAAAAGTTCACATTCAGGGTAGAAGGTGGAAAATTCCTCAGTTTCATGCTTACCCAATGAGGGATCGAGGCTAACCCGGATAAGTGCGCCACCCTCCTCAACATGATAAGCCCTACATCACTAAAAAAGGTTCAACGACTCATAGGATGCCTCTCCTTATTGGCCCGATTCCTCCCCAAGTTAGCAGACAAGGTAGGCCCACTATTTGAATTGATGAAGAAAGTCAAGAGAAAGTTTATTTGGAGTGAGGAGGCTGAAACCATGTTCACAGAACAAAAAAACATTATATCCTCACCACTGATCCTTACCAGACTACTGCTTGGCGCACCACTACTTTTATGTATGTCGATTACCGAGCACGCCATCAACTCAATGTTAGCATAGGAAAGCGACAACATGCAAAACCTGGTATACTTCACCAACAGGATCCTCCAACCAGCTGAAACTAGATACCACATGATTGGAAAACTAGCACTGTATCTTGTACATGCAGCCTAGAGACTACGACTATACTTCTAGAGCCACCCCATAGTCCTCAAAACAGGCCATTCAGTCAAACAGATCCTCGGGAGACAATACTTCACCGATAGAATAGTGGTATGGTCCATAGAACTATCGGAGTTTGATCTAAAGTTTGAGCCTTAGGGATCCATCAGATCGCAAGCCCTTTCAGATTTTCTGGTCGAACTACCACCCCGAGCCGAGCACGAGTCCCAATGGTGGATGCTCTACATCAACAGATCCTCCAACACTAAAGGTTGCGGGGTCGACGTCACCCTTTCGTGACCCCACGAGATTGACACCTAGCAGAACACCCATCCTCTTTGAAAAACAATTTCCCATGATCCTTATACTTTTTATTAGCTCGCACCTAGAAGAAATTGGATTTAAATCTCTTCCAAGAGCTATTCAACAGGGTAAATAATGGTTTATACTAACACCCTGTCATCGAAACCTAGCCAACCTTGGAATCCTCTCCACCCTTCACCCAGTAGAAATACAAAAATTTGTTCATGGTCGAAGAAATATTGAGCACCTCGCACAAAATCTCGAACCCACTGAGAAAGCCCTAACTATTGGGATGCAGCTGACATGGCGCCACGTTGAGCTCGGTTAACAGCTCACATCGAAAATCCGAGAAGGGAGGTGCTACATCAGCATGGCGAATAAGGTCGGCGGACACGAACATAAAAACCTCTTCTCCTTCAGCAACCGTAACATACACCCACTCATAAACTTCGTAGGCCTCCATCAATACCTAATCGGGATGATCCAAGTCAAAACATATGTTCACCTCGGTCCGAAGCTTTTGCAACTTTGCCTCAGATGTCATCAGTCTCGGGTACAACTTCCTCCGAAACCTATTCATAAAGAATCTTAATGATTAGGGGAAACACCTTTTTTCTCTTTCCTCCTATGTTGACTCTTCCCTTACCTTTCATCGCCGCCATAGACTCAACAGCAAGCCTTCCTCGTCTTCATTATCCTCCAGAACAACAGCTTCTGGCGGCATTTCTGCGCACCACCAAGCACCCTCCTATCACCAAAAGTGCCAACTTTACTACCATAGGAGCCGCCGTGCCTCGAAGCACTTCCCCTGCAGCAACGCCACCAGTCGCGAGCTCTACACCCCCAAAGCTCGCAAATGGTCGTGCCATCAAACGCTCAAACTCTTCATCGTCTGGAAGACTCAAAGAACCGAGGTACGGTTCTGATTTGCTACCCCCACTCATACCCTTCACCACCTTCTCCACCATGGAACTGAAAAATCCCTCTAAAAAACTCTCACCCTCACTCGATAAAAAACCTAGGCTGTTTGAACAAGACATCCTAAGAACTAGGAAAAAAACCCAGCAAAAAGGAAACTTACCAGGAAACAATACACAAAGGGATGACAAAGAGAAAGCCGACACAAATGCTCTCAATCAGATGATAAGGAGACAACACCAGGCACACACGAACCAACAATGAAGAACAAACGTGCGCAACACACTAAAATAAGAAGTCGCCGTCTTTTCCCCTTTCTTCCTCCTACATATTAAACCATCACATTTATCCTCTCATTTCTTACACCACTCAGAATCTGCCACGTACTCTCACCTAACCCTCACCTAACCTATCCTTTCATATCTTTATCGATCTCCTCCTTAAACCCCCTTGAGCTTAAGGCTAGGGGGCTGGTGTACCCCTCCCCTCCCCCTAGTCCTTAAAAGATTGGAGCTCGACATATTCGGCACGGCTCAGAGCTCAACATACTCAACTAAGCTCAGAGCTCAGAGCTCAGCATACTCGGCACCAGCCTAATAAAGGCCTATTTCAAGAAAAAAGGTAATATGGAACCTGTTTACAATAAAAAGGGATCCACGTTCCCACAAAAAGGTAGACAATTTTAAACACAAAAATCCCCTTACTTCTAGCAGTATTTTTGACTTGAGCGTCAAAGTCTCTTTTGGAGGTACCCACCTGTTCGAGGGAGCCGTTAATGTTCTAGACAAGGGAGGCTACAAGGTTCTACTAGGATTGGTAAGAACAATTATAAAATTTGAACCAAACCAAATCATATTTTGTGGTTTGTTTTGGTTCGGTTTTTGTGGTTTAAAATTTCAATTAATAAGTATTAAAAAAATACATCAATTTTCTTTTTCAAAATTTTATAAAAGTTCACTCTTTCTCCCAACAAAATTATTTAAAAGTAGAATTCATTAAAGTAAAATATAAACAATCAATTTACTTAAACATTACATTTTAGTGATTATTGTCAAATTGCTAAAATATTTATGCATCAACTAATACATATTAATTAAAGATTAAGTCAAAATCTTATAAACTAGAAAATAATGAATAATTGTATATGCCTTCTTGGAAATTTGCTAAAATAACTAAGATAAGTGATTTGGTTAGGTTTGGTGTGGTTTCAACATCTCAAACTGCAAATCAAACTACACCGTACGGTTTAGAAATTACAAAAAACCAAATCAACCCAAACTAAAGCGGTTTTTTGCGATTTTCAATTTTTGAAGTTCGATTTTAGATTTTCAATCTGGTTTGGTTTGGTTTTTAACACCCCCATTAGAAACATTAAAAAATTGTTTTCGATACATACCCAAAATCATTCTTTACCATTTTTCTGAGTTTTTTTTTTAAAAGAAAAGAGGGTTAAAATCTTTAAGAAGATAAAAGATTTCATAAACCCCTCAAAGACTTCTAATGATTCAAGTCTTTATAAATGTGATTTGCATTATAAGGGCTTGATTGGTTTGATTTTGTTTTTTAGTTTTTGAAAAGAGTTTTCAAAAATTGTTCTTAGGAAGAAAAGAAAAAAAAAAACTTGTTTAGCAAGTGTTATTTGAAAACTGTTTTAAAGATGTAAAAATGGAAGAACTTGTTCATATTTATTAAAATTTCATTAATGAAAAGCGTCTCTGGAGTAGACAAAGGGGGAGAACCTGCAAGAGATGACTCCGACATTGAGAGAAGGTGAAAGAGGTTGAAGTGTAATAAATTTTCCTCGATGAGTAAATGACACGTACCTCTTACCTTGTATTTATAGTAAGAGATGTGGTTATTACCTAGCGGTCAATACCTATCCCTCTTGGTGCATTCCTTTTACCCAAGCGTGTTTGGCTTTTATCTAGTAGGTACTTTATATATCCTACTTTGCTTTATTGGGGATGATGCTAATTATTGATTATGTCGATTTATCTTCTTAGTTAACTAAGGTTTTATTTCCTCTCTTTAGGATTATGTTATATTTTGGCTATGCTGAAATCTGAAGTCTCCTTATCAGGCGCCTTTGGTTATCAATACATCTATCACATCAACGTAGAGTAAGACAATAAGTGTTGTAACTAATGTTAAGAAGTTTTGTATGCTTAAGAATGACTTCAACCAACATTAGTAAAAAAATTGAGTGACATATCCTTAAAAAATCAATCAAAAAATAATCCTTGCCAACGTCAACAAAAAATAATTCTAATCAATGTCAAATAAAAACTGTTAGCTGATGTTAAGTAAAAAATAACTTCAACTGATCTTAGTAAAAGAAAAGTAGGTTTGAAGAATTTCAAATTCTTACTTTTTTGAAAAAAATTAAATTTATATAATTTTAACTAATAAAAATGTTTTCCAAAATGCTTACAATTTCAAATTCTTTTAAACTTTTTCATTCAAACAAGGTATGTCATCATAAAGCATTTGAAATTCCAAAATTAAATGAATTGTTCTCTTGTGATTTCAAATTCTTTTAATATTATTGGAGTGAATTTGTGCTTAAGTTAGTTTTTTTATAGGTTTAATATTAGTTGTTAATGTATTAGTTTTTGTTGCTAGAAGAATTTGAACTCACAATCTCTGACTCTCCTCTTCTTTCCGCATGTGTACTTTGCTATTAAAACAATCTTATAACATTATAGAGACCACCAAGCATATTTTCTAAAAAAACCTAAATAAGTTATTTCATTGAAGATGTAACGTTACATTTTAAAATTCCAAACCCAACCATATTTAAACGTTTTAAACCAAAATTTTAGCTTATTTCAACTATAAACCGATCTGATCGGTTAATTTTCGAATTCAATTCCTCAGCTCGGATTTTCGAATTCGAGCAGTTGAGCATTTTATGCTCACACCCATCATAATCTACAATATCAATAATAATTGTAGAAACATACGCACAGCATATGAAAACAACACACTTTACTATACAAGCAATGTATATTTGTTATGTTTAGAAGAATTTATAAAAGCACTTATGTAAGTTTTATAAATTGTTTTAAGTTTATTTGAATAAACTATTTAGAGTAACTTTTTTAGAAAAAAATGTTTTAAACTTATTGAAAATTCACATTTCTTTGACTCCCACCTCAGATTTTTTGTCCCTCCCATGATTAAAACTTATTATTGAGTCTCTCTCTTTACCTCTCTCTCTCCGTCTCCCCCCTTTCTCTCTCCTTCTCCCTCTCTTTCTCTCTATATATATTTAAACACTTTATTTTCATATATGTAAGAGTTTTTAAATTTGTGTATCCAAACAAAAATAACTTATTGAATTTAAAAGCTTTTACTATAAGCTCTTATAGTTGTTGAATAAGCTCATATACTATAAACTCTTCCAAACAGGACAATTGTATATTTTCATGCACTTACACAAACACGACCACATGGCATGCTTATATAGAGAATACAACTAAGATAGGATAAACACATCACAACAACACTAACACACACATCTAGCATGACCCACATAGGTAGCAGACGTAGCTAAATATGAAACACACCTAGTTATTCAGACACATTTGATCTGAAACACACTTATTAACACTAAACTTTGAATTCAACTCAATTGTATATCAACTTAATCATTAAAAATTAATTTGGTTAATTTTTTTCTTAAAAAAATCTAAGTATGAGTGACTATAATTTAATGAAACGGTGGCTTATTCAATTTTGAAGATACGCACATTCATGGATCAATGCAAGAAACTTACCCCGCCAACAAAGATTATTTTTATTATGATATATGTCTCATTGGATTTTATATGCATATCTCTACTTTATCCCAACTTTGAATAGGTGCAAACAATATCTAATTTTAATTCTTTTTCGTGTGGAAATATTTAATTCACAATTAGAATAATGTTGATTTTCTTTCGTTCTTTTTTGCAAGAATTTCTTATAAATTTTCATGTAGAAATCAAGTTGTACTCATTTTATAATACACAGTAAATCTTTGCGGATTTTTTTATAGTAAAATTCTCGAGAATAATTTTCTATGGATTTTAAAAATAAGAGATTTGTACAATTTATTTTCAATTTTAATATTAAATTTAATTTTATATAATAATTGGAGAAAATTGAGAAATAATTTACTAAAGAATAAATTGACAAATGTATTATAATGCATTTTAAAATATTTTTAATATATTTTTATTGTTATTTAAATAATTATTTTCAAGCATTTATTTTATTTTTTAAAAAATCACATATTTCTTGTAGAAAAATTTACAAGTAACTCTTGCGGTTTTTAAAAACGGCAAGAAAGTTACCTATGGTTTTCAGAACCAGCAAAAAATTTTTACCTATGGATTTTTCTATGCCTAAAACCTGCACTAAAATTTGAAAATTATTAACCATTTTTTGGGGTTTTTTTTTTAGAAAATCATAGGTATGTTTCTTATGATTATTTTGGTAAAAAAATCTGCAGAAAATTGTTGTGGATATAAATTTCCTTAGGAAAATATTACCCATGAAGAGAGGAGGAGAACTCAGGTGAGAAAAAGGATTATTACTATGAGAAATGAGAAAGCATAGTAATAATCATAGTATTTCAATAAACGATTGAGATTGAATTGTTAATTAAACAAACTCAAATGGTTCTCTCACACAGAGACCACCGCCTATAAATGTTTAACGCGATGCTCTCTCAACACTTGCAGAATCCTTTATAAGGTCGTCACCACCCCCACCACCACCACCACTACCACCGTTGGTACCGTCATCAGCACTGTCGCCACCAGCGATGAAGGTGGTGATGGGAATACCAACAATGGTGATGACGGAGTGGGGGAGGGACGAAGAAGGGGGGAAGAGGTTACAGTAGTGGTGGTACTAATGATGATGGTGGTGATGGTAGCAAGGGTGGTGGCAGCGGCAACAATGGTTGCGCTGCTCCCACTGCCTCCACTGTCATCACCATCATTGCTTCCCCCAACCGCCAATGTTGTTGCCACCATCATTGTTGGCAGTGATGGTGGTAGTGGTGGAATCGATGGTGGTGGTCATAACATTGCAAATGATTTCATAGTTGACGAGAAAGTGACACATTAAGCGTTTGTGAGAGAGGTCTCTGCGTAAGAGTCAAAAAACCACATAAGCTTGTTTAATTAACAACTCAATCTAAATTATTTATTGAAATTCTGTAGTTATTACTATTTTTTCTTATTTCTCATCATAATCTCAATTGAGTTGTCCTATATATAAAATAAAATTTTGCCCCTCTTTATAAAAGTTTTTTTACGTGTCATTTTTTTGGTTTTTCAATTTTTTTTTATTTTTCTTATCTCATATATGTATCTTTTTATGCTATTTCTTTTTATTTTTTATACTTTATTCTTTTTAATTTTTTATTTCTTGTTTTCATGTTATTTTTTATATTTTCAATTTTTCTTTTGCTTCTTAATATATTTTTATTTTTATTTTTACCTTACTTTATTTTTATTTATATTTTACCTTTTCTTTTCAATTATTTTCGTTATTTTTATGTTATTTTCTTTTAATATTTAAATTATTATTTTAATTTTTTAATATTTCTATATTTTATATATTAAAATTGTTTTATTAAAAATATTTAATATTTATTTCTTAATATTTATCAAACACTATTAGCATAAGGAATTGTGTTTGATTCATTGCATGTGCAAAATTCTTTTGAACCAATCAAACACGAAATTATACAGTGTAAAAAGTAAGTCATATTATTAAGCAATTAATCTAAAATTACTTAATAATATTATAAGAGTTTAATTGGTATATACTGTCAGTGTGAAAAATTTTTACACTTGCATTTAATTATGGCTTTTTATTTACATGGCTTTTAAAGTAGTAATGAGTAAAATCAACAAATTTACCGTGAATGAAAGGTTGTGATTGAATGTCAGTGTAAAAATGTGTATACCAATTAAAGTCATATTATAAATTGAATTAGTTCTAATTTTTTATAAAATACGAGTTTAGCTAGTATGCACTACAATTTAAAAATTTTTTATAATGATATTAAATCATATTTCTTCGTTTGTATAACTTTTAAAATATTAAATAGTGTAAAATTGATGTAAAATTTGTGATTGAATATTGTATGACCATAAATATTGTGATTGAATATTGATATAAAATTTTATAATTTATGGTGACAATCCTATTTAACAATCATGGGTGTTCACAATTTATGACTATTTTACTCTTTTAAACATTTTATGACTTCTCTAACTCTCACAGATATAAGTTTTACAATATTATTAAATGGACATCTTCATCGTTAATATATGTATACCTTGATCATTAATATTTTTAATAAGAACACAAATGCACATACACAGCAACATTTTGAAATTTTATTCAAACTCTTTCTTTTCCCATTTTTCTCAAATTCATTGCAAATCTGGTATATTCATTGATGATCTGTCATGCTTTTATGATGTTATCCTAAATAAAAAAATATAAAAATTAACAAAATATATTTAAAAGCATATTAAACTAAAATTACTATACGCAAAATGAGTCAATGAGTATTTCTATTATGTTATTACGAAACATATTAAATTAAAACCATAATAATAATAATAATAATAATAATAATAATAATAATAATAATAATAATAATAATAATAATAATAATAATAATAATAATAATGCTTTACATTACATAAATCTTTTGACATTCTTCAAGCCACTAACCTGAATTTATTCCACATACACAGGATTGATGACCAAAAGCAAACAGGCATATTATATTTTTATTCTACATTTCAAACATCACAGTAACTATATAGATGAACATTGAAGTTCTCAAAGCCAAAGCCAAATCATCAGTCTATTACATTACATAAATCATTGGCGTTTCCATTATAACTTGTGGAGTTATGCCTTGAGAAGATAAGCATCCATATCTTTAGTGCACTTGTCAAAGTAGTCCATGTAGCCATGTGGAGGATCAACATCCTCGTTTATTTTCTCATATTCAATAGTCCATTTAATAGCACCACCACCATCGTTCTTATCAATAACTTCAACGATTAACTTAAATTTCTTATAGTATTGATCGATATCTCCACCGAAGAGTTTGAATTTGATTGTTTTGTTTTGTTTATCTATGACTTCTATACTCTCGTGACATGTGTGTACCTTGTTATCTGATATTTTATAAAACAAAAATTTATTGACAATCCAAACCAAAATTGTGTTACCAACTACATGCAAACTTGTCGGGTAACTTTCTAATATTGTATAAATTTATCACAATAAAGACAAATATTAATATTTAGAGGTAAGTAGAGATACACTCTTTTTTGTTTAATATAATTATAGATACATTCTGTAACATCCTAAAATTTAAAATACAAATATTCGAATAATAATTCAGTTTAGAGAAGATAGATTAAGTTATTAAAAAAACTAATTAAAGGATTAAACTGTAAGAAATTTTGAATAAACAATATTAAGATAATATTTCCTTTAAAATAAAAATAAGATAAAACAAATAAAAGATTTTATATCAATTTGAATAGCAAGATTAAGATAATATTCCCTTTAAAATAGAAATAAGATAAAACAAATAGACTATTTTGGATTTAATATGAAAAAATCAATCTTTTATAGAAATATATAGCAAGGGTAAAATCAACCCTAAACTAATATATATAGGGTTAACTAGTTCCCTCAGAATATCATAGGTTAGATGATTCTTCTAGGGTTGAGAAAGAGGGACATAGGAGTAGAAGAATTAAAGTGGTGGGATCTCCCTTCAAAAGGTGAGTAAAACGACTTTTAAAACCCTCCATGATATGACTTTTAAAAAGTGCATATATATATATATATATATATATATATATATATATATATATATATATATATATATATATATATATATGTGTGTGTGTGTGTGTGTGTTTGAATCATGAAATAGTATTAGCGTACTATTTTTAATAGTATAAATTTATATTATTTATGTTGCGCTAATTAAGTGAGATATCTCCATTTGGAATGGGGATGAAATTTGATATACATCAATCTGGTTGGATGAGATACCTCTGTTCCATAAGGAGGAGAGGTTTTAGATACCTCCATCTGGGATGGAGAAGAGATTCTGGATACCTACATAATAGCGTGGGGAAGGCAGTTGGACGTCATTGTATGGAATATGAGTTCATAGGCCTTTTTGAAGAATCTACTAAAAACCTTGGTCGTGGAAACCATAGAGTGAGAGCGAGTGATCATGAGTATTACTACAATATTTACATTGTGTGTTTGTATCAAAAACTATTTTATCGTATTTTTATTATTGCTAGAAATTATTTGGGTTAAATCATAATTATATATAAAGAAATTACTTTTTATTACTATGGGTACCATGGTTATTTTTCCGGATTCTGCACCGGCTGAGAACAACACAATTTGCGAACCTTTTTAAAAAACTTGTTTTATTCACTAAGATTATTATCTCATTAAAAGTGTTGTTTTTAGAGCTCCAGGGAGAATTTTTGGAAATTGAAGGAAGCTTGAAGACCTAGTTTGTCATTAATAAAAAAAAAATTCTTATAGTATTTGTTTGTAATGATTTTAGAGCATAATGTATTTGTAATTGTTTTGATTTTCTAGAGTCCAAATTTGAGGATTATATTTTTTTATTAGGTAAGAATTCATGTATTCAAATACACAATTTATTATTTGCTTTAAATTTTTCATTATTTTATTATGGATTATTACTGTAATGACGGACGTTATACATTTTTTTTTTTAAATTACACAAGTTTCTTACTTTTACATATTTATTACATTTGTACCATCTTCTTTTCAAATTACATAGACTTCCGTGTATTTTTTCATTATTACATTTTATTTCGTGTGAACGTAATATGAATTTTTTTTTTTTAGTTTTGTAACAGTGCAACAATGAAGGTGAAAGAAATGTTGGTCGTAAAGCTTGAAAAAATATAAGGGTGCATGTGTAATATCATATAAAACTTAGGGGGTACATGTGTAATATCATGCAAAACTTAGAAGATACATATATAATAAATTTATGTATGATGTTGCACCCTTTTAGAAGAAGGGGTACAATTGTAATAAATACGTAAAAGATGTAAGAGAAGGTGCATATGTAATTACACTAAATCTTAAGAGTATATTCATAATTATCTCTAATATTTATAGGTTTAAATATATTTTTATTTACAGTAAATTAACGAATTTTATTTATTTTTAATAATTTTGTTTAGTTTCTAATGAATTTTTGTGTTTGTTTTAAAACACTATCTAAACAACCTTTTTAGAATTAAAATGCTATCTCAACAAATTTAGTAAAAAAAAAAAATAGATGATTTTTTAAGGACAAAAACAAAATTTACTCATTTATTGAGAATCAATAACATACCTAAACCTATTTTAAATTATGCGCAGATATATGATAAATTAATAGTATATATGTTCAAATATTAATCGTTAATTTTATTATAATTAAAATGAGAAAAAGTAAATCAACATGGTCTATGGTATAGTATATAATTGGTAGATAATTATTATCCTACTGATAAAATTTATATAAAGGGATTATTAATCCTTTAACTTCCTATATATTTTCTTTCCAGGAAAGGAATGATGAGGAAAAAATAGTTTCAAACAAATAATAGAAGAGAAAAAAGGGAAACTACAACCAACATATTTTCTTGCAAAATATTATTATTATTATTATTATTATTATTATTATTATTATTATTATTATTACTAGTAGGAAAAACACAAGCATTGTCACACATTTGTATTTTTATTTTGATATGTTATAACACTTTTTTAGGGTTTTAATTTAATATATTTGTAATAACATAATAGAATATAAATAATTTATTATGTAATTTTTCCTATAATATTTTTAGTTAGTATATTTTTACATATATTTTGTTAATTTTTATATTTTTTATTTATGAAAACATGATAGAAACATGTCAGGTCATTAGTGGATATGTCAAATTTGCAATAAATTTGAAAAAATGAAAAGAGAAAAGAGTTTAAATAAAATTCAAAATATTGTCGCACCTGTGTATTTGTATTAAAAATATTTATCATGAAAGGTGTGTATATATATATATATATATATATATATTCATGATGTTTAAGGAAGATTGATTTGTGAGAACTTATGCAGATGTGCATATATTAATGTGGGAGAAATTATATTCGTGAAAGTGAGAAAAGTCATAAAATGTTTAGAAAGGTAAAATAGTCATGAAATGTAGACACCAAAAGGTTCTATTCTCATTATATAATACTAGCGAAAACACAGGCGCTATCGCGCATGTATATTCGCATTTTTATTTTAATATGTTATAACAATGGTAGGATTTTAATTGAATATCTTTTGTACATTTTTATATTTTGAAATATAAATTGTTATGTGATATGTTTTGAAATATATTTTGTTAATTTTATATTTTTTGTTTATGATAACACGATAAAAACATGTTAGATCATCAATGGATATGTCAAATATGCAATGAATATGAAAAAATGATGAAAAGAAAGGAGTTTAAATAGAACTCAAAATATTGTTGTACTTGTGTATTTGCATGTTTATTAAAAATATTTAAAAGACTAAAAAATAACACTATTTTTGAAAATTTAAAAAATTCATTAAACATATAGATTACTTTAATGGGTTAGTTGGCAGTAGTTGCAATATTTTGTCTTTTAAATACTGTTTTCTATCTTTCATTCTTTATCGTTATCCATTTCTATAGCTACTTTCCATTTTTTGTTTCTATTTCTTACTTCTCTTTAATCATGGTACTTTCAGGTAAACTTAGCACTGAAATTGAGATTAAAGCACCCCCTGAAAAGTGGGTCAACTTGTTAACCACACAACTTCACCATGTTCAGAACTTTTGTGAAAGAGTGCATGCAACCAAGTTGCATCATGGTGATGATTGGCATAGTGTTGGTGATTCTGTTAAACACTGGACTTATTTAGTAGGTATTTAATGAATTATGTTTCTGATATTGTTTGCTATGCCACCAAATCTCATTCATGACGATATTCTTCACCAGGGGACAGGTGTGTACCTGCAAAAAGGACTCCGACACCCAAGTCAGTGAAGGAGTAAGAAGATAGAGATTAGAGTGTGAGATTTAGATACTCCGACACCCTTTTTATATAGAAATGGGTCTTCTTCCCTTGGCCTTTGGTGAGCATAGAGTTGTACTCGGTGCTGGGGCGCTAGGTTTTGAGGTGGGGTCAGTGATCGAGCTCAAGGGACGGTGCCTCGTGGTGCTCGAGCTAACAGGGTCCCGAGGAGAACACTAGAGAGTATATATACTTTATCAAGAAGTTAATTTTTTTATAGGTTAAATATTAAACGTTTAAGTGTTAGTTTATGCCTAAACAAATTTTAATTTATGAAAATTGATTTTAATTTTATTTTTAATTTTTTTTTTCTACACATTTTTTTTTTGGAAAAATAATCTAAGCATATTTTTTTAGGTGGTATTTGGTTTGAGAAAATATTTTCTATTTTTATTTTTAATTTTCATTTTCTGAAAATTATTTTCATTTTCAAGGTTTCAACATTTTAAAAATATGTTTGTTTTTTCTATTTAAAAAAAATATTGTTAAATTTTATCAAGTTTAGTAAAAATATTTTATAATATTTATAAATATGATTTAAAATACATTTTTATATAAATTTTTTAATAATTCCAATAATATTATTAAGTTTTTACGTAGTTTTAATTTTGAAAACACTAAAAACACCTTGTTTTTTGTTGTATTGTTTTCAGTAGTATTTAAAAATGTTTCCAGAGAAAATATATTTTAAATCTTAATAATCAAACATATTTTCACTATTGAATTCTATGAAAATGAAAAAAAAAACACTCAAAATAAATGTCACCTTAAATACTTATAAAAGAAGTTGTCTAAAATGTATTAAAAACAATTAACAAATATTTAATAATAAATTTAATGAAAATAAAACAATATGTTTATAGTTGAAAAATAAAAAGTGCTTACCTTCTTTATAAGTCTGAATTAATTGATCGATTTTAATAAAAATCATAAATCAATTGAACCGAACTGATTAACTGTTTTTTTATTTATTTTGAAACAATGTCGTGGTTGATTAAAAGAAAATAATATCATTTTGATGATGTATCAATTAATGGAGAAGAGGTTAAATCTAGAAAAGAAACACTTGACTATAATTCAAATCCAAGATTTATAGTTTAAAATAATTAAATTCTAGTATTTAAATATTGATGACTTATGAACTTGTTTTAATTTATGTCATTATGGTATTGTTTATGAACTTTATTTTTTCAACTTTAGTTTAATTGTTATTTTGGATACTAATACTTTATGTTTATAATAATTTGTTATTAACTTTGAATTTTGAAATATAAAGTAATGTTAAGTATGTTATTTCTAACTTTTTAATATAAACTCATTTAACTAGTGATCATTCGATCCAATCACTAAACCATCAAATCTTTGTTTTATTCGATCCAAAAATTAAATATTAAATTAACCTAAAATATAACTTTATTTTATTTCTTATTACTATTTTAAAATATTCAGCACTAATATACTAAAAAATATTTTTACATATCTATCAGTCATCTTTGAGAACACTCATAAGGAATATTTATACACCAAAATTTGTATTTTTCAATAAATTTCAAATGATAGAGATGTGTTCAAAAAAGTGTGCCAAAGAATGTGTTGTCTGCATTTTTTAACAAACAACAAATTAGTGAATAATCAATTTGATGCCTTATAAAATAAATATTATATCAATAACTAATAACTCAATAAACTATTTTATGTGTTTCTATAGGATTGGTTTGTTTCTTTTCAATAAAATAAAACATAATGTATAAACCCTTCAGTCTAATTAAAGTAATAATGAAGAAAAAAAACAAATTTCTTTTGTCATCTTGTGACTTTCTTCTTTTATGATGATGTTGCTACTTTTGCTTCCTCTACTCTAAAGCGAGGTCACGAGATGTTGAAGGGTGGGTGTCATGGCGATTCATGTGGTGAAGATGAAAGAGATAATTGTTCACCGAGCACAAAACTAGCTTATAAGGAAATGAAAAAGGAAAGGGAAAAAACGATAAAATTTAAAGCAAATCAACACTTGATTAGGAAAATAAAAAGGAAGGATATGAGGGAAAATATTTGAAATGGAAATAAAATACAATATATGATACATTGAAGAAATAAAGAAGAACATTGAAAATATTGGAGTATAATAAATATGAGAGAGTTGTTTTTAAATTGTACCAGAAGTGCAAAATAATTGCACAAGAGTGTAACTCTGTAAAAATAATATCAAAATTTCAAAAAATTTGCACTCGGAGTGCACTACAGTTGCACAGGAGTATAACTTTCTGTAAAATATATTTTTAGAATTCAAGAAATTTTTGCACTCAGAGTGCACTTTAGTTGCATAGGAGTGCAACTCTCTAGAAAAATAATATGAATTTCATGAAATTTGCACTCAGAGTGCACTTCAGTTGCACTAGAGTGCAACTCTCTAGATTTCTTCAACTTTCTTCCTTTATGCTTTGCCTCTCTTTTACTTTTTTCTTTATATTCATCTTCGTTCATGAATTACTTTTGCCTCCCAAAAAACACTTGTTTTATGTCTTAAGCTCAACAATTAAGAAGAAGAAAAAATTAGTCACCCATAGTAGGTTGGGGAAATATAATTTAAATTCTCTCTCAAGTTGTTTTCTTTATCCACGCCTATGCAAAGGGATGTAGGGTTTCCCTTTTGACATACATGTTTCATTAGTACTCTTCAATGTAGGATCATTATCAAATTATGCTTTTATTGAGAGTAACTTAGGTGGATCCTTAACAAGGTACTTAGTTTCCCTTGTTCCACCACTTGGTCTACTGATTCAACCATGCATATAGAATTCTCAACAAAAGGAAAATTATTATCTTTACACTTATTTTAACATCAGCAATTAAGGAAATTGTTCCTTTGTTTACACTTATTTTAACATCAACAGTAACTAAGAAAGGTCATAATGAGAATATTAGCATCTTCCTTTATGCCTAACACTACAAAGTCACATAGGATAATTAAATATCTTACCTTAATAGGAACATCTTCTACTATTCTCACTGGATGTATGATAGATCGATCCGCCAATTGCAATGACATGTTGGTGGGTTGTAACTCTCCTATACTAAGCTTTTAATAAATAGCTAAGGGCATTAAACTAATACTAGCCCCCAAAATCACACAAGACTTTATTAAAATTTTTGTTACCAATTAGACATGGTAGAGAAAAAATATCGAGATCCTTAAGCTTAGGAGGTAACTTAGCTTGGACAAGGGTCACAGTTCATGTTCATCAACCTTTTTCCTACTAGTCAAGATTTCTTTAAGAAACTTTGCCTACATAGACATTTGTTGCAAAGCATCTACAAATGGAATGTTGTCATAAACTTGCTTAATCATTTCCAAAAACTTTTCGAATTGTTTATCAAGTTTAGACCTTGCTAATCGTTGAGGAAATGGAATGGGTGATTGATAGGGCTTGGGGGAAACAAGTGGAATTGCAACCTCTTTTTCAAAGTTAATTTCTTTTTCAAGTTTAATAGTAGGTTTCATTTTCTCTTGAACTTCCTCCATTCCCATTTTAGCTTTATTAGATACAGCTTCATCTAACACTTTACCATTCCTAGTAGTTATTGCATTAACATGCTCAATTGGATTAGTTTTGGGCTTACCTGGAAACTTACTTGGGGGTTTGCTAAAAGAAGGCATATGTTGAGCTATTTGAGAAATTTGGTTTTCCAATTGCTTTTTGTGAAGTGTCATGCTATCCATTTGGGTAGTCAACTCCTTATTAGATCTTACCATGGTCTCAGTAATTTGATTTTGGCTTATCACGAACCCCTCCATTAAGTTTTCTAACTTGGAAAGTGAGGATTGAAAGTCTTGTTAGTAACCTTCTTGACTATTTTTCCCTTTGTTTGAATAAGGTGCTTGCCTCAAATTTTTTTGTGAGTATCCTACACCTTGGTTTTCTAGCCCTTGATTATTACAGTAAGAGAAATTTGGATGACTCCTCCACCCTTTGTTATAAGTGTTGGAGTAAGGGTCAAATTTTTGCTTCTTAGGATCACTATAGAAATTATGAGTTGTGATTATGTTCTCCATGGTATTTTCCTGACTATGAGAAATCCCTAGTTGACAATCAATTGCCAAGTGTCCCTGTAAACCACAAACCTCACAAAAAAACATTAGTAGCACCTATTGCACTAACATTACCTTTTTCTAATTTATCAAATCTCTTATTCAGAGTATCAAATTTTGCTAAAATAAGATCAATATTATTTACCTCATACGTACCCGAAATTACTCTTTGTAAGATACTACTTCTCTCTCCTATCCATTGATGCCTCAATTATATCTATTGCTTCATCGAGTGGCTTTCCAATAAATGATCCTCCCGTTTCAGAATGTAACATCATCTTACTGTTGTAATTCAACCCATTGTGAAAGAAATGAATTGTTAGGGGTCTCTCAAGGCCATGATGAGGACAAGATAGTAAGAGTTCTAAAAATATCTGCCAAGCTTCAGGAAAAGGTTATGTATCCTTGACGAAAATTGGTAATCTTTCTCCTTATTTCATCCGTCTTTGAAGGTGGGTAATATTTCTCCAAAAAGGTTTTCTCATACAATGCCCAAGTAGTAACACTATCCATTGAATTGATTTGATTTTGCTTCAGCATGTGAAGGACTGTGGGAGGAATTTGAAAATTGGCATTTCCAGTATCGGGTCTAGTTATTCCTCCTGGCAACCTGTGAATGGTTGGAGCTGCATAATCTCTAAGAGGCATATTTGCATTTACCTCTTCTTCAGTTATGGCTAAATTCTATTTCTTGATTGTCAATATTTTTTGCTTTTGTGCTTTTCTCCTTTTATGGAATATTCTTTCAATTTTAGGGTCTCTCATTATTGTTTTCCAAGTCGTAGAGATCTTGGCATACACTATCTAAGATCCTACAAAATTAGAGAAAAGAAAGAAAAAACGTGAAGTCTGAAAAAGAAAAGTGACAAGTTAATTACAACTAATTAAGTGATCAAATATAATTAAAACAAATTAAAACTAAGTTAAAGTAACAACAAATTAATTAAAATCAAATAAATTTAAAACTAATTAAGGATAAAACTAACAACAAATATACTTAAAAGCAAATTAAAAAGAGATAAGCAAATAAATTAAATAAGGAGACAAAATAAAAGGAAATAAAACCAAAATTAAATTTATAAATCACGAATTAATTAAAATTAAAAACAAATACAACTGAACATAGAGACCGGTCTCTGGCAATGGCGCCAAAAACGTGATATGAGAAAATGGCAAGTGTACTGTGTCGTCACATATAATAATAAAATCGTTCTTTCACAAGGATTGGGCGTTTGGTAAAGGGTAATTGTTTATAATTTCAATCAACTTTATAAATAGTTTAAATTAATAAAAGAGGATTCAAATTCTATAATTAATAAAAATAAAAATAATTTATGTGAATTCTAAAATGAAAATAAAGATAACAAATTAAAATAATATAAAATCTAAATAAAGGAAATCGTGACTAAAAAAGAAGACATATTTTGTTGGTTTTTTAATATATTTGAAAAAGAATAATTATTTGATAAAATAAAGGATGATAGCCTATTGAATAAAATTTAATTATCTTTTATTCTCTATGAAGGTGAATTAACCTAAGGTAACCTTGGTCCTCTTTCAAGGTACAAAGGTGTATCTAATTGAATTAACTTCTACTTTCATGATAACTATGTTCAGTTAAAGTCATTAAGCTCTTTACTAGTTCATTGAATTCTCGAAGGGTTAAATTTACTTTTGTGATTTAATTACTAAGTTTCTTCCTTAGGCTTCCAATAATTAAGTTCACCTTTAGGTCTTTTTCTAATTATCTATTACTACAAAAACGGTGGTCAAGTATATTGTATTCAATAAAAGCAATAGAGAAGAAATCAAGAGAAACAACATAAGAACAATAAAAATGTTTAATTAATCATCAATGGAGTCAAGGGTTAAACCTCAATCACAGAATAAAAAGTCTACTCACACATGTCCATGAGTATAAAAAACAATAAAATAAAATTCATCAAACCGAGAAATAAAGAGTAAAAAGGAAAAGAAAATAAAATTTATCAAACCTCAATCTGTTGCTCTCCATGTTGTCTTTGATTAGAAGTTGAGAACCCCTAGTTTAGAACAGAAAGTTTTCATTTAAACTAATGAGTTTTTTATGTCTAAACCCAAAAATGTCAAATCAGTAGAACATTTTAAACTCATTACACAAGGCAACGTATATTTTTGCACGGAAGTACAATCTTTTATTAATTAACTCATAATTAATTAATTTTTCTTTTTTGTTTCTGAATTTCCTCCAAAGCTCCAAGCTTCATTCCAACGGTCTAAATTAGTCTAAAAACGCATCAAAATCTAGCAAATTATATTGTAAAACACAAAAAAAAAACTCTCAAAAAATACCAAATTCTAAATTATAATTAAAAGGCACCTAAAATGCAAATATTAAACCTAAATGACAAAAAAAAAATAAAAATGCAACCATCAATATTGCCTGCTATGACTAAGTAAGGTATTACTTGATTTAGTGAATCAAGTATGGGTATGGGTATGTAACTACTTACCTCATACACGAACTTGTACCACCTGTTATAATTTCAATATTTATATAATAAGTCTAAAATTATATATTTAATTAAAAAAATTATTTCTTAAACTTTAATTTATAATTTCTTGTTATTTATTATTATTTATATACCTTTTAAATTAACATATAATCAATAAATGTATATATAATGTATTTAATAATAAATAAGTAAATTTAAATTGTAAAATAAAATAACATGTTACTCGCGAGTATACCCGAACCCGAAAATACACTCAACAGGAATGAGGATGAGAATGAGGATTAAAGTTTCATACTCACTCCTTTTATATTCAAACCTGAACTCATCTTGCACTTTTCAAGGAGGGAGATAGGGAAGGCGAAACCCATGCCGGGATCATTGAAAGAAACCAATGGTCAGAAATAACTGTCAATTCATCTAGCAGGGATCATGGATCATTAACGAAATCATTTTACAAAATAGTGTTGGAAAAGGAAGAAAGACCTAGGCAACCCGAATAGACTCAATTTGTAGATAAACGTCTTCATCATATTTTCCTTGATTCCAAGGGCATGCCTATCGGATAAACCCTTAGGATAAAGGACACATAAAGGACATTAGGTTGCAATTGTAGACCTTTTAGTAACCTTTTAAATTAATTGAATAAATAAAGACATACATCCCAAAACCATATAAGCTTTCATCAATATCTCGACAAATACATACTGGCAAGAGTTTGGTCAAGTTTAACTTAGTAAATTTTATTATAAATCTACATTTAAATAAGATTAAAATGGATACTTTTATACTTATTAACCCTTAATTAAAAAAACTCAATTGAAAGGATGTTATATGCAAGAATTCTATATACAAACAAGCTGTCATAACATTTTTTTTAAATGTAAGTATTGATTCTTATCTAAGCATAGGTGTTTTGCTTGTAAAAACTAATATTTTGTATTTAGATTAAATTGATATTTATTTATCATAATCAAATTAAATTTTTAAGTTGTCAAAACAAGTTAATTGTGATAAAAAAAAGGTTTCTTTATAACACGCACAATGAAATAAAAAGGATGTATTTTGTATCTAAAATATATCAAATAAAATTGTAAACTTATACCTGTTGATGAGCTATTTTTTTATAAGGCTGTTGATGAGCTATTGAGTTATAAAAATTTCTTCAATACTGCGAAAACTCTATATGTATACACACAATGAGACTAACATCTACTATCAACTGCTTTAATATGTGGAACAAAGAATTTAAATAACAACTCTTAATATCTTAGTCCAATAATGAGAAGTGGAAGAGAAGATGTGAACTTGTGTGTTTCTCAATGTGCACCCAAAGACTTTGATTCTAATCATATTAGTATTTGCTTTTTAATAAAATCATTCAAAATTTATCTTATAATTAGATATAGAGACAATCACTTTTCAACCTCACTCTAAGAGTAAATTTAAGAGAGTTACTTTTTACCATCACCATTTATTTTATGAGTTTAACATTTATACTCTGTCAGTTTAAAAGAGTTTTAGACAAACAGTTAATCACAACCTTTTGTTTACATAACTTTTAAAACATTAATTGATAAAATGAATAAACTTACTATATATAAAAAGTTATGACTAATTGTCAGCGTAAAACTTTTAACAGTGACTGTGTATAAGTATTTTTCTCTTATTTTATTAAAATTTAATTGTTGCAATAAATAACTAATCTTAATCATTAGATTTTAAGAATATATATAGTGAGAAAGTCAATTTATATGAGAGTGAGAGGAGCAAATCTCAACCATTAATAGAGGAGCAAATTTTCAGTCATTGAGAGAAGAGAGAGAATGAGTTGATAAGTACGATTTGATCTCAATCATTAAGTTTTATTTCTATGGCTATAGATACATATGAGGAGAAATCCACTTACTCCGAGAATAAGTCTCTTCATCATAACTATTCATATTCATAAAATCTAATAGTTAAGATTACTTATTTATTACAACTATTAGATTTTAAGAAAATGAATAAACAAGATAGAAAATAATTCTCTTGAACTTACTCTTGGAATAAGTGAGTATATATATATATATATATATATATATATATATATATATATATATATATATATTATTTTCCAATTGTTAACTTTTAACATTTGAATTTGAAACTTTTTTTACCAAGTTCAATTAGTATTAGGGTTGTTTATTGGTTCAAGTTAATCTGACAAACTCGATAAACTGAATCAACCAATTAGTTTAGTTCGGTTTTTCACTTGATCAAGTCTGGACTTGACCCAAACTAACAAGAATCGATTATGTCTGATTCAGTTTGTGGTTTTCGCATTTCAAAATCCTGACTCAACCCGAACCAACCCAAATATATATATATATATATATATATATATATATATATATATATAAGTTAGTAAATTTAGTAAATTTATTTTATACTTTAAATTTATACAATTTGTTATTTTGTAGTGTATTGTGTTATTTTAAAAGTTTAATTTAACTAAGTTAGTATATATGAAACACTTATACAATTTGATATTTTGTTATAAAATTATTAATTTAGTAGACTAATGGATTTGGTTAGTTTCAAGTATAAAATTATTTTTTTGTGATTTAATAAGAAAAAGGTTTTTTAATTTTTTGACTGATTTTCCTAGAAACCGAACCGAATCAATCTGATTATTATTGGTCCGATTTGGTTTGGGTCAGGGAAAAAATTTCAGAAAACTAAGCCAACCCAAATGAATTAGAATTAATTGGTTTGATTTTCATTTTCCCTCAAAATCAAACCAACTAAAGTATGAACATGCCTAACTAGTACCTTAAGACATTAGGTGTGTGAGATTAAAATACAATAAATAACTTGTTAATTACTATGATAATCTTAGGTCAAAGAATTTTATTTTAAATTTTTTATTGAGAAATTTCTATTAACAATTTAAGATAATGTGAACCATTAGAAATTCCCATTTAAACTAATTTAATGATCATATTTATATATGTATAATCTATATATGTGAATTAATGGATGACATTAATTAATATTCATCCAATGAATATCATTATCTCTCTCTCTCTCTTTCTCTCTCTCTCTCTCTATATATATATATATATATATATATTGGTTTTCATCTATTGAATTATTAATATCCTATTCATAATCTCTTGCTCATAAGCTTTATAAAAAAAAACTATTCTATCAAAATAGTATAAACATGATAAAATGATATATAAAAAAATTTAGAATTGATTACAAGATAATTTTGATCTTGGGCATACACATGTTGGGTAAACGAAGATGATATTAACCCCTTGAGAATTATCCTTTTAAATAGAGAAGTTAGATAAAATAAATAAGATAAGAATATAAGTGGAAAGCCCAAAACCAAAGAAAAAATCATGATCATTGTCTAATAACAACCAAAGAATAACACTATGTAAAATTTTTTACAACGCATAGACTAGTAAATCCAGACTCTCCAAAGCAAGTAATTTAACTAAACCTTACGACACTCTAAAGCAAGAGTATAAGAAAAGAAAGAGTATTAAAGTGCACCAGTCAAAAGTGCATTTTAATACCATGAACTCAAGACCATTATATAGCATGATTCACCCACTCCCTTGTTCATCCCAAGTGATGTGGGACTTCATCCAACATACCTTGAACAATGTGGGACTTCCAAATTCTACTATTTTCATCAACTTCAACAATCTCCACCATAATTAAAATAGACACATTTTTTGTTTTTATTACCACACCAATAATCATTGTGTATACTAATAACCATACTCCATCAAAGAGTATACTCACTTGGAATTAGATCACTCCAAGAATTTTATTTCACTTCATTACCTACATTGATAATCATTATATATACCGACAACCATACTCTATCATAAAAAGTATATTCACTTGAAATTAGACCACTCCAAGAATTTCCTTTTGCAACACACCCTGCATTAATGCAACCAATGTCTATGTATACTCACCATACACCTCACATTAATGTTAGTCAATTCGTGTGTGTATTTGTGAATTCGTAGTAATAACTCATCCTTTTCCACGCCTCACACCCTGCATCAATGTCAACCAATGCCCACGTACAATAACCATACAACTTCCATCAATGTTAGACAATGCCCTTGATGCAATCCTTGATTGCTCTCCCATGATTTTGCTTCAAAGAGGTTTTTCACAAGTAGAAGATGGTGGTGGAAAGGTAGAAGATGATGGTGTTAGGCGTCACTCAAGGAGATAAGCCTAGGAGAAGGCGAAGCTTGCTACAAGAGAAGGAATCATTGATAAAAGTCATAGTGAAGGTGCTCTCACAAGAAGGAGAAGAATTCAAAAGAAGCTCACAACATGAGAAATGCCTATCCATTCAAGTGTAAAGAAAATACAATTAGAGGTGGATTCTATTTATAGAGAGGTGGACGTCCAATTAAGAGAGTCTAAGCATGTGTTAATTTAGCTAACAAAGCTAATTAACACATTTTAAACTTTCCTCAACCAAACATGTCCATAAATAAGTGGATCTATTGTTCCCTCCAATTCAAATTTGAATTTGAATTGGTCACCTAGGCACCAACTAGGAAAGAAAAGGAGCTTTGGTGGGAAACAAACAAGAGGTATGTGGGAAGCAAATTACATGTTATTGACAAAATCCTAATCGCCCTAGGTTTTGCAAAAACTACGAAAGTCCCCCTGATGTAATATAGGGTTGACCTAAGCTCGAATCACAAGAAAACATGCATGTGCAAAGATCGTTAGCTAGTTCTGATATCTTTTTTTACTGATTAAAAAGGGGGGTTTTAATTGCAGAAAATGTAATTTGCAAGAAAGAAAGAAAGAAAATTCGCACCAAACAAGAACAAGTTCGCAGGAAAGCATAAAATTGGAGGAAACTAGAATTTGCAGAAATCGAAAGATTGCAGAAACCAAAAGATTGTAGAAATAAAATTGAAGGAACAAAATTGCAAAACTAAATCAAGAATTGAAAACATGAACTAAAACAAGAATTAAGAACAATGGCAGAATTAAAAACCCAATTGCTCATACACCTAGCCTAACATGCAACCAATCGCTTTTGAGAAAAATGCTAATTCTTGATCAAGAATCATGCAAAATAGAGAGACAATGGAAGAATAAAAACTCGGGGTAGTTTGGAAAAATGGAATTGAAAGCTGAAAATGACGACTGAAATTGAAATTGAACTTCAAGAGAGAAAATCTTCTCTCTATAAAAAATTCTCTAAAAATTTTACAAAATTCTGAAAACTAAATAAGTGTGTGTGAGGTCCTCAACCCTTATTGAGTTTCTACTCACATGAATAATGGGCCAAGTAATGGGCCAATGGGCCTAAAACTAATTTCCATAAAAAGGTAATGTCTAATACGATAAGGTCTAGATTTCTGCCCGAACTTCAAAAGATCCTCAAAAAGAGCTCCATAATCCAAACAACATGCTCCAGATATCCAAATTGAAGTCCTGGAATTCAGGAATCCAATGCAAAAAAAAAAATCAGCCAAAAATAATGTCTACAGAAAAAGTTATGGCCAAAACATTAGACAATGTCAGGACAGAAATAATGCGGAATTGAGTAAAAAACCAACTTATAGCTATGTTTATTCAAATTATTATTTTATGCATAAAAACCTAAATCTATGTTAAATGCATGAAATAAATAAGAAAGAACACCTTAGAAGATATAATAAAAGTATAAATGTGAACATATAATATGAGTCATCAGTCCTCATGCTCACAAAAAAGGCCTACACTCATGCACCCACCCCACATAAATAACTAATGACACCTTTAGCCTAAAATAAAAGGAAAATAGGCCAAAATACAAAGGCCTCAAAGAATGCTAACTACACCCACCAATGTTGAAAACATAATATAGTAAAATAATACAAAGAAAGTAGACTATGACCTAGATGTCTTCATTTCAAATAAGAGTTGAGGTCTAGCATACTCCTCCCCAAGTCTTCCTCTATCCTTCTTGTCATGACCCTTATGATAGAACCCTTGGAAAAAGGCAAGATTGCCTCAACTTCTCCCTCTCCCTCTTGAGAAAGATTTGACCTTAAATCTTTAATGTCCTCTTCCTCATTAGCACCTGCAAAAGGAGACAAATCATAGATATTAAATGTGGTGTTGACTCCATAGTCCTCAGGAAGATCTAACCTATATGCATTATCGCTCACTCTCTCTAGGACTTGGAAGGGACCATCTTGATATGATTCCCCTTAGCTTTGTTTGGAATCATATAAGGACCTCTAGGAAATAGGCTTTTTGAGTTAACAAAAATTAGACGAGAATATTAAGCAATTCAGTGAACAAAACACAAAATAGAAACATAAAATTTAAATAAAGAAAACTAAGTAATGATAAACAAAATACAGCGTGAATAATTGAACTAAACAAGGTGCAGATTGCATGAAAACTCGAAATCAAATTGTATTTCCATATGATTATAGTTTTTTTTAGGCGTGAGAATTAAGAAAGAAAGCAATAAATTTGGGGAAAGGCGTCACACTCCCAAGGATGGAAGATAAGCCTAGAGATTGAACACACAAAGGAGTGGTTAACCTTTGCTAAATCTCTAAATTCTTGGATTACTAAGAACCGATGAGAAAGCTCTCACAGAACTTGGCAAATTGCAAATAGAAGTTTGTTTGTATTCCCCAAGAGTCATGCACAACCTATAAAAAAGGATCTTCCAATCTTGTGAAGGTTACAAATAAACTCTCCTAATTAAACCAAATTGTTACACTTAAAACTAGAAACGTAACTGCCCAAAATTAAATAACACTCAGCCACCAATTATAATTAAGAGGTTGCACTAATAACACTAATTAAACTCAGCCACAAAGAAGGCTTTTATTTGCATAATAATTCAGCCACTATCCACATGTCTGACTGCCTACATTCTTGAGCTTTAATTATGATTCAAGATCCTTACTCTTGGTCATGTCCTCATCACATCTTCTCTAGGTCTTAGTTTTGACTTCTTCTTAGAAGGAAAGTGATCATTCCTAAGATGAAGTCAAACTCTATCCACTTCATCGAAGATTATTTCCTTCTTCCCTCTATTCATAGAAGAAGCATATCATTTTTCATTGTTCTTTATATTAGATTTAGCCCTCTCATGCAACCTCTTCACAAACTCAACCCTAGATTCTTTATCCTTATGAGAGTGGGAAGTAGGGAGAGGCAATAAGTCCAATGGAGTAAGAGGATTAAACCCATAAACAACCTCAAAAGGAGAATGTTTGGTGGTCCTATGAACCATCATATTATATGCAAACTCAATATGGGGAAGGTACTCATCTCAATACTTATGGTTGCCTTTCAGAATTGCCCTAAACATTATGGATAAAGATTTATTTACCAACTCAGTTTGTCCATCAGTCTGAGGATGATAATGGTAGAAAAGAGTAGTTTAGTTCCTAGTCTAGCCTAGGTTTTCCAAAAGTGGCCAAGGAAATTAACGTCTCTATCAGAAACGATAGTAGAGGGTATCCCATGCAATCTAACAACATCTTTAAAAGAAGTCTTGAGATGTTGCTCGCATCATCCACCCAGTGAGATGGAATGAAATGGGCCATTTTACTAAAGCAGTCCACAACGACAAAGATGGGGTCTACACCTTGTTGGGTTTTTGGGAGCCTAAGGACAAAGTTCATACTAATATCAACCCAAAGTGCAGAAAGAGTAAGTAAAGGTGCATAGAGTCCATGAGACATTACTTTAGACTTAGCTTGCAAGCAAGCTATGCATCTTGAGTAATGCCTTTGTACATCTCTTTTCACATGGGGCCAAAAGAATTTTTCTTTTTAAAGCATAAGGGTTTTCTTAATTCCAAAATGCCCCATGAGCCCACCTTCATGACTCTCTTTTGTTAGCAATTTCCTAATGGATCCTTAGGGTATAAAAAGTTTGCCTTCTTTGAACAAATATCCCTCACTCAATTAGAACCTATCGTGGGCTTTTGAAGAAGAGGTAGCAAAGATGGAAATAAAGTCTTTGTTAGAGGGATACATTTCCCTAATATCATAAAATCCTAAAATTTGAGTACTCAAAGTGGTAAAGAGAGTATGCCTTTTAGAGAAGGCATCAACTACCACATTTGCTTTTCACTTTTTATATTTGATGCCATATGAGAATGTTTCGAGGAATTCAAACCATTTTGCATGCCTTTTGTTTAGGTTCCCTTGTCCTCTCAGATACTTAAGTGACTCATGATCACTATAAATGACAAATTCCTTGGAAACAAGGTAATGTTCCCCAGTCTGGAGGGTCCTTATCAAAGAATAGAACTCTTTTTCATAGGTGGGGTAGTTGAGGGGGCTCCATGAAGTTTTCATTAAAATAAGCAATAGGATGCCCTCCTTGCAACAAAACAGATTTCACACCTACTCTAGATGCATCACCTTCTAGCTCAAAGCTTTTAGAAAAGTCAGGAAGAGGTAGAACTGGTGCTTTGATGAACTTTTCTTTGATAAGTTGGAAGGTTTTTTCTTGCTTCTCACTCCAAAGGAAATGAGCATCCTTCTTCACCAATTCTTTAAGTGGTGAAGCAAGTGTGGAGAAATTAGGCACAAAGCGCCTATAGAAACTTATGAGACAATGAAAGTTCTTGATCTCAATCACACTTATTGGGGTGAACCATTCTTGGATGGATTTAATTTTCTCGTGGTCCACATGGACCCTTTGTGCGCAACTACAAATCCTAAAAAGACCACACTCTCCGCACAAAAGGTGCACCTTTCAATGTATTTGCAAAAGACTTGCCTTTCATGTCCTAAGTGATCATCTAGGCACCTACTATATACAAGTATGCCATCAAAATAGACAACACAAAACTTACTCAAATAATCTCTAAGAGCATGATTCATTAGGCCCATAAGGATACTAAGAGCATTTATAAGCCCAAAGGGCATCACTAACCATTCATAAAGCCCAAATTTGGTCTTAAAAGTGGTTTTTCATTGTACAGTGTTGTCAAGTAATAAAAATAATTGTTTTTCCACAGGGACTGTGCGTTTGGAAAAGAATAATCGTTGATAATATTAATTTCTTTTTATAATTTAAATAAACAAAAATCAAAGTTCTCTAATTGATAAAAATAAAATTAATGTAACAGTGAATTCTAAAATTAAAATAACATGACAATTTTAAATAATATAAAATCAAAGATTAGAAAATCGTAACTAAAATAAAATGTAGATTTTTTTTTAGATTTTTATATATTTTAAATATAGCAAATATCTTATATAATAAAGGAGGAAATAATTCAAGTATTTGAAATTCAAATTTTAGAAAACTTCCAGGATTGGGAATATTGTCTCATGACTCCCTATTGAATCAATATTAATTATCTTTTATGCTCTTATTGATTCTCTATGAATGTGAATTAACCTGAGGTAACCTTCGTCCTCTTTCAAGGTACGAAGGTGTCTCTAATTGAATTAACCCTACTTTCGTGGTAACTATATTCAATTAAATCCAATAAATTCCTACTAATTCATTGAGTCCTCGAAGGATTAAACCTACTTTCATGATTTAATTCCTAAGTTCCTTCCATTGGGTTCCAACAATTAAGTTCACATTTCCGTCTTCCTTGTCTTCATTATCCTCCAGAAGAACAACTTCTGGCAGCGTTTCTGTGCACCACCAATGATGCATTCTCCCCAAGCAAGGGCCCTATCACTAGGGCCATGGCTAGGAGAATAGAAGAAGACATGGCTAGAGTAGAGGGAGGAAGATCTCACCTCCATATGACCATCAAGTTATGCAAGCCATGACTTATTTACTTGTAATTTTTATTTTAGGAACCTAGGATTTTATTTTGGACATGTATTAGTCCATTTAATTTTCTAGGAGGTGTCTTAGTAATAAGAAGGGGTAAGATTAGCTTTTGGGCCTTTATTTAGGAAATAAGGGGGTAGTTTGATAAATACACCCTATTTTGCTAAATAAAACCCAAAACTAATAAAGGAGTAATCTTGGCCCTTGGATGAGGTAGCTTGGGCACCAATTCTCATCTAAAGGAGGGTATTGATTGGACTTTGGGCTTCAATCCTCCTTCCTTGGATGACTCCTTTTAATCCTAGCCCTTCATTTCCTTCATGACTTGTCCAAGAGGTTAGCTCCCTCTATAAAAAGGTGCTCCTTCACACTCTTGTATTTTTTACACTTGATTGAATGGAAAAACCTTGAGTTGGCCAAAATTCTCTTAGTGTCCACCCTTCTCTCTTTGAGAATTCCTTAGGTTTTTATCAAGGGTTCCATCCCTTGTGGCAAACTTTCCCTCTTAGGCTTATCTTACCTTAAGTGGTGCCTAAAACCACCTCACTTCTTACCTCTCCACAAACCATTTCACCAAAGAAGAAAACCTCTAGAAAAAGATCAAGGGAGGCATGCATCATTTGGTATCTAGAGCATTGGTTCTAGAGGTCTAAACTCTCTTCCTATCTCATTTATTTTTTCTTTCCGTTTTCCTATTTTATTTTATCTTTAATTTCCGCAATTTTTTCTAGCTTTCCATTGTTGTTTATCATTTCCATTTATGTCTTGAGTTTATTGTTTTGAGTTATAGTTTATTTGCACCATTTATTTTTTGCTTGATGCAATTTATATTGTTCTTTTCTTTGCATCTACGTCTCTCCCATATTCATTAATTTCTGCTTAAGCTTTGAGTTGGGTGCTTTCTTGCTTGAATTTTGGTTTTGATAATTTCTTGCTAAAAATCCATGCCGTTGTGGTGAATTCCACAACCTTGTGGTCAAGAAATTTAGACCAAATTCTTGTGTTTCCTTGCACCTAGTTGCCTTGTTTTTGCTTTATTTTTAGCTTTTATTTTTCACTTTTATACTCTTGTGTAGTTGTCTATAAGTCATGTTTATAGTTTCTCATTTTGTCTATTAATTCCTTTTAAGTTTAGCCTCTTTTGTTTTTACAAAAAAAAAATTTGAAACTTCTTAAATTGAGCAACATAGAGGGTCATACCTCATGTCTAAGTCTCTTTAGAAGTTCATGTGCTTTTAGTTTCAAGCATATTCTTAAAAAAAAAATCAAAAATAGTTGCTCAATTTCCTTTGTCTTTATTTTCCTTATACGTATAATTTGTAGCTCATTTGTGTGGTAAAGGTAGTTCTTGTTTGTGGGTGCTTTCACTTAAGCTATAAGTTTGGTATTTGTGTTCAACAAATTACTAAAAACTTAACAAAGCTTGAGTCTAGTGGCACACCAAACTACTAAACCATTAACACATCTATAGCTACTTTGCATTTTGAAGTCATTTCTAGTAGTACCTAAATTGTTGCTTTTAATTTTCTTTATTGTTCCAAGCGCATAACTCTTTTTTATCAAGCACTAAATTCACAATCAATTTAGGTGCATCTAGTAAATATTCAAAAAAAAAAACAAGAAAACAAAGTCTAAAATAAAATACAAAAAAAACAACGAAGGATTCAAAAAAAAAAAAAAAGAGAACAAACAAAAGAAAAGAAAGTTTGAAAAAAATTCATTTGATGTACCTAACCTAAAATTAGCAAGTGCTTCAACTTTGAACTTGGAACCTTAAAAGAAATTTTATTACTTTTGGTACACTAGAACTTGATATTTGTGTTCTTCTACTCTTTAATCTAGTGCCATTCTTAGGTATTCCATTGTGTGCTCTCTTTCTTTTGTTTACCTTTTAGTTGTTGCTTGTCTTTTAAATCATCTTTCTAGTTTGTCTTATATACTCTTACCATTTGGTTAAGTGTCCTTTTGATTGTGTTATCTTTTATTGCTTTTTGAGTTTCTATTCGCACCTCCCCTTGCTACTTTTGGTTTCTTTGGTTTGTGTGTTAGTGTCACTTTTGGGAGAAAGCTTGAAAAAGGAGCTTACCACAAGGGTAGCATATTTTGGAAGGTTGGACTAAGAGCCTAAGGGATCACCTCAAAAGGAAATACACCTAGCTGTGAGGACTTTGATTTGAGGGAGCATTTGGAGAATCATTTTTTGAAGACTTTACTTTTTCTTTAATTTGGGTGTATTAATTTTGTAGTTGGGAGTTTGAGTGCCCTTAAGGCCCTCCCTTTAGTTGTAATAAAATTTAATCAATTTTTTAGTTTCTCAAAAATTAGGTGAAGAAGGAAGAAGTGGTACACTTCCTTCAACACCTTAGGAGCTCGCTTTAGATCCCTTCTCTTTTGAATTTTTGCTTTAAAATTCTTGCTTTATTTTTCTTATTCAAAGCGCTTAGAAGGCTAAAGAGTTCCAAAGACTCATCAAGCCATTTTAGGCAAGAAAACACAAAAAGAGAGGAGTGTTTGTTTGTGAAAATTTTTTAGCCACCTTTTTCCTCTTAGAAATTCAAGCACAATGACATCACACACCCACTCTAGTGCTCATAGTTATTCATCAAACAAGAGTGTAAACCAAAGAAATATTTCTAAAGATTACACTCTAGAAAACTTAAACATGGACTTTAGGGAGTGGATGGCAAAAGAACAAGAGAGAAGAGAAGAAAAAAGGAGAGAAAAAGAGTCCAAGGAGAAAAGAAAAATAAAAGAAAGAGAGGAAGAAAAGAGAGAAAAAAGAGAGAAGAATAAGAGAAAGGAGAGAAGATGAAGAAAGGAGAGAAAGAAAAGAAAGAGAAAGAAGAAAAGAGAAAGAAGAAGAAAAAAGAAAGCATGGGAATGGTGAGAATTACAAAATGAAAGGGATAGTCTTAGGTTCCCCATCTAGACATACCCATAGGAGTGAAAGTGAGGAAGAATACTACAATCATCCTAGGAGAAACTCCCATTCATCCATGCATAATAATGGGGCCCCTCCAAGGGAGCCCAAAATTGATCTCCCCCCATTTCATGGGAGGGAAGATGTGGAAGCCTACCTTGATTGGGAAATCAAGGTAGAACAACTCTTCACTTGCCATGAGGTAAGAGAAGAAAGAAAGGTTCCAATGGCAACCCTTAGCTTCCAAGGGCATGCCATGCATTGGTGGGTTGGGTTAACCAATAAGAGAATCCGCACCAATATGCCTTCCATAAGATATTGGAATGATCTTAGAAGTGCTCTAAGAAGAAGGCATATTCCCTTTTGGTATGAAAGAGATCTTTTGGATAGACTCCAAAGGCTAAGGCAAACCAACCTTAGTATAGAAGAGTATAGACAAAAGATGGAACTTCTTATCTTGAGGGCGGGTATCATTGAGGAACCCAAGGCCACTATGGCAAGGTTTTTGTGTGGGTTGAGCCCCGAAATTCGTGATAAGGTGGAGCTCTTCTCATACAATTCCCTTGATGAGTTAGTTCAACTTTGCATCAGAGTGGAAAATCAACTTAGAAGGAAAACTTTTAAAAAGGATAACCATGTAAAAAAGGGACCAACCTACAGGGAACTCTTTCAAGAGTTACCCCAAAGAGGAACATCCCAAGCACTTCAAAGAGCATAAAACATCACATATAGAGAGAAAAACCCCTACTACTAACTCTCACGAGAAATTTAGTAGTATCAAATGCTTTAAATGTCTTGGGAGAGGCCACATTGCATCTCAATGCCCTACTAAGAGAAACATCATCATGAGGGCCCAAGATATTTATAGTAGTGAGTCTAGCTCACACTCCTCTAGTGAGAGCGAAGGAGAAGGGGTTCATGTATACCAATCTGATTGTGATGAAACCGCTTATGCATGTGAGGGAGACCTCTTAATGATAAGAAGACTTCTTGGAAGCCAACCTTTGAAAGTGTCCTCATCTCAAAGGGAGAACATATTCCACACTCGCTATAAGGTGAATGACAAAATATGTTCTCTCATTGTGGATAGTGGGTCATGCTGCAATTGTTGTAGCTCAAGGTTGGTGGAAAAGCTAGCCTTGACCCCACTTCCCCACCCTAAGCCTTACAAGCTTCAATGGCTCAATGAGCAAGGGGAAATGGAGGTCAATAAGCAAGTCAAGGTTCCAATTTCCATTGCGTCTTATAAAGATGAGATCCTGTGTGACATAGTCCCAATGGAAGCTGGCCATATCTTGCTAGGAAGACCATGGCAATTTGATAAGAAAGCCATACACCATGGTCATTCCAATAACATCATCCTCACTCATAAGGATAAGCGCATTAAGTTGTGTCCTCTAACACCTTCACAAGTGGCGGAGGACCAACTCATCATGAAACATAAGAGAGATGAGGAGAAAAAAAAAAAGCAAAGCTTTACCCCTAAAGCTTGAAAGGGGTAAAGAGGTTGAGTTGGAAGTTGGTGCCCCTTCTAAGAAAGTCATTAGTAAAGGGAGTTTATTTGCGACAAAATTGGATTTAAAGGAAGCCCCTTTAACTAACAGACCTTTCTATCTCCTCCTTTGCAAAGAGGCATCCCCCATTTCTTCCCCCTCCACTTTTTTCCCTTCTAGTTCTAGCACTGCCATAGAACTTGGACCTGAAAACCTACCTCAAGAGGTTCAAGAGCTTTTAAAAGAGTTTGGTGATATATTCCCTAATGAAGTTCCCAAAGGACTTCCTCCAATTAGGGGTATAGAACACCAAATAGACTTGGTACCTGGGGCTAGCCTGCCTAATAGGCCTGCTTATAGGACTAATCCCATGGAGACCAAGGAGATTGACTCTCAAGTCCAAGAACTATTGGAGAAGGGTTGGGTTCAAGAGAGCCTAAGCCCTTGTGTTGTGCCAGTTTTGTTGGTGCCTAAGAAGAATGGCCAATGGAGGATGTGCATTGATTGTCGAGCAATCAATAACATCACCATCAAATATAGGCACCCTATCCCTAGGCTTGATGACATGCTTGATGAATTGCATGGGGCCCAATTATTTTCAAAAATTGATCTTAAGAGTGGTTATCACCAAATTCGCATCAAGGAAGGTGATGAGTGGAAAACGGCTTTTAAGACCAAGTTTGGGCTGTATGAGTGGTTGGTAATGCCCTTTGGGCTTACCAATGCCCCAAGCACCTTCATGAGGCTTATGAATCATGTTCTTAGGGATTTCTTAGGAAAATTTTGTGTTGTTTATTTTGATGACATCTTAGTGTATAGCAAGAGCCTAGATGAACATGTAGGCCATCATAGGCGCGTCTTTTGCATTCTTAGGTCACACCAACTCTATGGAAATCTTGAAAAATGTAATTCTTGTGTGGAGAGTGTGGTGTTCTTAGGTTTTATAGTTAATAAAAATGGGTTTCAAGTAGACCCCGACAAAATCAAAGCCATCCAAGAATGGCCCACCCCAAAAAGTGTGACTGAGATCAAGAGTTTTCATGGTCTCGCGAGCTTTTACAGGCGCTTTGTGCCTAACTTCTCCACACTTTTCTCACCAATCAATGATTTGGTGAAGAAGGATACTCCTTTCCTTTGGGGTGAAAAACAACAAAAAGCCTTTGAACTTATCAAAGAGAAACTGACCCATGCACCAGTTTTAGCTCTTCCTGACTTTTCTAAAACTTTTGAGCTAGAGTGTGATGCATCGGGAGTAGGTGTGGGAGCTGTGTTGTTACAAGGTGGTCATCCTGTGGCTTATTTTAGTGAAAAACTAAATGGAGCCGCCTTAAACTACCCTACCTATGATAAAGAGTTTTACTCTTTGATAAGGGCCCTTCAAACTTGGGAACATTATCTTGTACCCAAGGAGTTCATCATTCATAGTGACCATGAGTCACTTAAGTATTTGAAGGGTCAAGGCAAGCTTAATAAAAGGCATGCTAAATGGGTAGAATTTCTTGAGACTTTCCCTTATATCATCAAATACAAGAAAGGAAAAAATAATGTGGTGGCTGATGCTTTGTCTCGTAGACATACCCTTTACACCACCTTAAGTGCAAAGATTCTTGGATTTCACAATATTAGAGAAATGTATCTTTCTGATAAGGATTTTGGATCCATTTATGCTGCCTCTACATTTGCATGTAAAACCCAAAATGGGTTCTTTGTGAGTGAGGGGTACCTTTTCAAAGGTAGCAGACTGTGTGTACCCCAAGGATCTATGAGAAATCTGTTGACAAAAGAGAGCCATGAGGGTGGGCTCATGGGGCATTTTGGAATTAACAAAACTCTTCTGCTTTTACAAGAAAAATTCTTTTGGCCCCATATGAAGAAAGACGTCTATAGACATTGTCGTAGATGCATTGCTTGCTTGCAAGCTAAGTCTAAGACAATGGCTCATGGATTGTACACACCCTTACCTGCTCCTTCTGCACCTTGGTTGGATATTAGTATGGATTTCATCCTTGGCCTGCCTCGAACCCAACGAGGTGCAGACTCTATCTTTGTAGTGGTAGATAGATTTTCAAAAATGGCTCACTTTATACCATGCCACAAGATAGATGATGCGAGCAACATTGCGAGACTTTTCTTTAAAGAAGTTGTCCGTTTACATGAAATTCCCCAATCCATAGTCTCTGATAGAGATGTGAAGTTCCTTAGCCACTTTTGGAAAACATTGTGGGTAAGGCTAGGAACTAAACTCTTATTTTCTACCACATGTCACCCCCAAACTGATGGGCAGACTGAGGTAGTAAATAGATCTCTATCTACTATGTTTAGGACACTTCTTCGAGGAAATCACAAGTCTTGGGATGAATACCTACCCCATATTGAGTTTGCATACAACCGGGTGGTTCAAAGGACCACCAAGCATTCTCCCTTTGAAGTTGTTTATAGCTTCAACCCCCTTACTCCTCTTGATATCTTGCCCTTACCCTTCCCTTCTTCTGTTCACAATGAAGGAATAGTAAGAGCGGATTTTGTTAAAAAATTACATGAAAGGGTAAAGGCCAACATTGAACATCATTCAAAGGAGTATGCTAGTAAAGTCAATAGGGGCAGGAAAGAAATTATCTTCAATGAAAGGGATTGGGTATGGCTTCATTTGAGGAAGGATCGCTTCCCTACTCAAAGGAATTCCAAGCTTAGCCCCCGAGGAGATGGTCCCTTTCAAGTCCTCAAGAGAGTGAACAACAATGCATACATATTAGATCTCCCTGAGGACTATGGTATCAGTACTACCTTTAATGTTTGTGATTTGATCCCTTTTGTAGGTACTGATGAAGAAGATGAGGACCTATCAGATTTGAGGTCAAATCCTTCCCAAGGGGGAGGGGATGATGCATTCTCCCCAAGCAAGGGCCCTATCACTAGGGCCATGGCTAGGAGAATAGAAGAAGACATGGCTAGAGTAGAGGGAGGAAGATCTCACCTCCATATGACCATCAAGTTATGCAAGCCATGACTTATTTACTTGTAATTTTTATTTTAGGAACCTAGGATTTTATTTTGGACATGTATTAGTCCATTTAATTTTCTAGGAGGTGTCTTAGTAATAAGAAGGGGTAAGATTAGCTTTTGGGCCTTTATTTAGGAAATAAGGGGGTAGTTTGATAAATACACCCTATTTTGCTAAATAAAACCCAAAACTAATAAAGGAGTAATCTTGGCCCTTGGATGAGGTAGCTTGGGCACCAATTCTCATCTAAAGGAGGGTATTGATTGGACTTTGGGCTTCAATCCTCCTCCCTTGGATGACTCCTTTTAATCCTAGCCCTTCATTTCCTTCATGACTTGTCCAAGAGGTTAGCTCCCTCTATAAAAAGGTGCTCCTTCACACTCTTGTATTTTTTACACTTGATTGAATGGAAAAACCTTGAGTTGGCCAAAATTCTCTTAGTGTCCACCCTTCTCTCTTTGAGAATTCCTTAGGTTTTTATCAAGGGTTCCATCCCTTGTGGCAAACTTTCCCTCTTAGGCTTATCTTACCTTAAGTGGCGCCTAAAACCACCTCACTTCTTACCTCTCCACAAACCATTTCACCAAAGAAGAAAACCTCTAGAAAAAGATCAAGGGAGGCATGCATCAACCAAGCACCCTCCTATCACCAAAAGTGCCAACTTTACTACCATAGGAGCCGCCGTGCCTCGAACCACTTCCCCCGCAGCAACGCCACCAGTCGCGAACTCTACACCCCCAATGCTCGCAAATGGCCCTGCCATTAAACGCTCAAACTCTTCGTCATCTGGAAGACTCAAAGAACCGAGGGATGGTTCTGATTTGCTACCCCGACTCATACCCTCCACCAACTTCTTCACCATGGAACTGAAAAATCCCTCTAAAAAACTCTCACCCTTACTAGTAGAAAAACCTAGGCTGTTTGAACGAGACATCCTAAGAACTAGGAAAAAAACCCAGCAAAAAGGAAACTTACCAGGAAACAACAAGTGAAGGGATGACAATGAGAAAGTCGACACAAATGCTCTTAATCAGATGACAAGGAGACAACACCAGGCACACACGAACCAACAATGAAGAACAAACATACGCAACACACTAAAATAAGAAGTCGCCGTCTTTTCCACTTTCTTCCTCCTACATATTAAACTGTCACATTTATCCTTTCATTTCTTACACCACTCAGAATCTGCCACGCATTCTCACCTAACCCTCACCTAACCTATCCTTTCATATCCTTATCGATCTCATCCTCAAACCCCCTCGAGCTTAAGGCTAGGGGGCTGGTGTACCCCTCCCCTCCCCCTAGTCCTCAAAAGATTGGAGCTCGACATATTCGGCACGACTTAGAGCTCGGCGTACTCAACTAAGCTCAGAGCTCAGCATACTTGGCACCAGCCCAATAAAGGCCTCTTTCCCGAAAAAAGGTAAAATAACCTTTTTACAATAAAAAAGGGATCCACGTTCCCACAAAAAGGTAAACAATTTTAAACACAAAAACCCCCTTACTTCTAACAGTCTTTTTGACTTGAGCGTCAGAGTCTTTTTTTGAGGTACCCACCTGTTCGAGGGAGCCGTTAACGTTCTAAACAAGGGAGGTTACAAGGTTATACTAGAATTGGTAAGAACAATTATAAAATTTGAACCAAACGAAATCAATATTTTGTGGTTTGTTTTTGTTCTGTTTTTATGGTTTAAAATTTCAATTAATAAGTATTAAAAAAATACATTGATTTTTTTTTTCAAAATTGTATAAAAGTTCACTCTCTCTCCCAACAAAATTATTTAAAAGTAGAAGTCATTAAAGTAAAATATAAACAATCAATTTACTTAAACATTACATTTTAGTGATTATTGTCAGATTGCTAAAATATTTATGCATCAACTAATACATATTAATTAAAGATTAAGTCAAAATCTTATAAACTTAGAAAATAATGAATAATTGTATATGCCTTCTTGGAAATTAGCTACAATAACTAAGATAAGAGATTTGGTTAGGTTTGGTGCGGTTTCAACATCTCAAACTGCAAATCGAACTTAACCGTACGGTTTAGAAATTACAAAAAACTAAATCAACCCAAATTAAAGCGGTTTTTTGCGATTTTCAATTTTGGAAGTTCGACTTACGATTTTCAATCCGGTTTGGTTTGGTTTTTAACACCCCCATTAGAAACATTAAAAAATTGTTTTCGATACATACCAAAATCATTCTTTACCATTTTTCTGAGTTTTTTTTTTAAAAGAAATCAAGAGGTTTAAAATCTTTAAAAAGATAAAAGATTTCAAAAACCCCTCAAAGACTTCTAATGATTCTAGTCTTTATAAATGCAATTTCACTATAAGGACTTGATTGGTTTGATTTTGTTTTTTAGTTTTTGAAAAGAGTTTTCAAAAATTATTTTCGGGAAGAAAAGAAAAAAAAAATTTGTTTAGCAAGTGTTATTTGAAAACTGTTTTAAAGATGTAAAAATGGAAGAGCTTGTTCATATTTATTAAAATTTCATTAATGAAAAGCATTTCTGGAGTAGACAAACAGGGAGAACCTGCAAGAGATGACTCCCACATTGAGAGAAGGTGAAAGAGGTTGAAGTATAATAAATGTTCCTGGATGAGTAAATGACACGTACCTCTTACCTTGTATTTATAGTAAGAGATGTGGTTATTACCTGGCGGTCAATACCTATCCCTCTTGATGCATTCCTTTTACCCAAGCGTGTTTGGCTTTTATCTAGTAGGTACTTTATATATCCGACTTTGCTTTATTGGGGACGATGCTAATTATTGATTATGTTGATTTGTCCTTTTAGTTAACTAAGCTTTTATTTCCTCTCTTTAGGATTATGTTATATTTCGGTTGTGCCGAAATCTAAAGTCTCCTTATCAGACGCTTTTGGTTATCAATACATCTATCACATCAACGTAGAGTAAGACAATAAGTGTTCTAACTAATGTTAAGAAGTTTTGTATGCTAAGAATGACTTCAACCAACATTAGTAAAAAGTTTGAGTGACATATCCTTAAAAAATCAATCAAAAAATAATCCTTGCCAATGTCAACAAAAATAATTCTAATCAATGTCAACTAAAAAACTGTTAGCCGATGTCAAGTAAAAAATAACTTCAACTGATCTTAGTAAAAGAAAAGTAGGTTTGAAGAATTTCAAATTCTTACTTTTTTGAAAAAATTTAAATTTCTATAATTTTAACTAATAAAAATGTTTTCCAAAATGCTTAGAATTTCAAATTCTTTTAAATTTTTCCATTCAAACAAGGTATGTCATCATAAAGCATTTGAAATTCCAAAATTAAATGAATTGCTCTCTTGATTTCAAATTCTTTGAATATTATTGGAGTAAATTTGTGCTTAAGTTAGCTTTTTTATAGGTTCAATAGTAGTTGTTAATGTATTAGTTTTTGTTGCTAGAAGAATTTGAACTCATAGTCTCTCACTCTCCTCTTTTTTCCACATGTGTACTTTGCTATTAAAACAATCTTATAACAATATAGAGACCACCAAACATATTTTCCAAAAAAACCTAAATAAGTTATTTCATTGAAGATGTAACATTACATTTTAAAATTCCAAACCCAACCATATTTAAACGTTTTAAACCAAAATTTTAGCTTATTTCAACTATAAACCGATCTGATCGGTTAATTTTCGAATTCAATTCCTCAACTCGGATTTTCGAATTCGAGCAGTTGAGCATTTTATGCTCACACCCATCATCATCTACAATATCAATAATAATTGTAGAAACATATGCATCTCTTGCTTCTCACTCCAAAGAAAATGAGCATCCTTCTTCACCAATTCTTTAAGTGGTGAAGCAAGTGTGGAGAAATTAGGCACAAAGCGCCTATAAAAACTTATGAGACAATGAAAGTTCTTGATCTCAATCACACTTATTGGGGTGAACCATTCTTGGATGAATTTAATTTTCTTGTGGTCCACATGGACCCCTTGTGCACAACTACAAATCCGAAAAAGACCACACTCTCCGCACAAAAGGTGCACCTTTCAATGTATTTGCAAAGAGGTGGTTGGTTTTAAGAATGCAAAAGACTTACCTTTCATGTCCTAAGTGATCATCTAGGCACCTACTACATACAAGTATGCCATCAAAATAGACAACACAAAACTTACTCAAATAATCCCTAAGAGCATGATTCATTAGGCCCATAAAGATACTAAGAGTATTTATAAGCCCAAAAGGCATCACTAACCATTCATAAAGCCCAAATTTGGTCTTAAAAGTGGTTTTTCATTGTACAGTGTCGTCAAGTAATAAAATAATTATTTTTCCACAGGGACTGTGCATTTGGAAAAGAATAATCGTTGATAATATTAATTTCTTTTTATAATTTAAATAAACAAAAATCAAAGTTCTCTAATTGATAAAAATAAAATTAATGTAACAGTGAATTCTAAAATTAAAATAACATGACAATTTTAAATAATATAAAATCAAAGATTAGAAAATCGTAACTAAAATAAAAGGTAGATTTTTTTTTAGATTTTTATATATTTTAAATATAGCAAATATCTTATATAATAAAGGAGGAAATAATTCAAGTATTTGAAATTCAAATTTTAGAAAACTTCCAGGATTGTAAATATCATGTCATGACTCCCTATTGAATCAACATTAATTATCTTTTATGCTCTTATTGGTTCTCTATGAATGTGAATTAACCTGAGGTAACTTTCGTGGTAGCTATATTCAATTAAATCCAATAAATTCCTACTAATTCATTGAGTCCTCGAAGGATTAAACCTACTTTCATGATTTAATTCCTAAGTTCCTTCCATTGGGTTCCAACAATTAAGTTCACATTTCAGTCCTTCCCTAATTATCTATTACTACAAAAACAAGGGTCGAACGTATTGCATTAATAAAATTGATAGAGAAGAAATCAAGAGAAACCAATATAAGAGCAATAAAAATTCTTAATTTATCATCAACATAGTCATGGGTTAAACCCTAATCTCAGAATAATAGTCTACTCACACATTTTCATGATTAAAAAAAACAAAGAAATAAAATTCATCAAATCCGAAATAAAAAGTGAAAAAGAGGAAAGGAGAAACTCCAAGCCTCGCTCTCTATGCCATTTTCTATCAGAAAATTCACGATCCTTAGTTTCAAATAGAAACCCTTTATTTAAACTAATGTCTAAACCCAAAAAGGTCATAACAATAGAGAAATTAAATTGATTACACAAGAAAGTGCATATTTTTGCACGAGATACAATCTTTCATTAATTAACTTATAATTCATTTTTTTTTCTTCTGAATTTTCTCCAAAGCTCCAAATCAGTCCAAAAAACGCATCAAATATCTAGCAAATTATATCCTAAATGTCAAGACAACACTAAAAGGGTAACAAATTTCAAAACATAGTTAAAAACACCTAAAATGCAAACATTAAACCTAAATAACATAAAAATAGATAAAATTCTAATTAAAATAAACCCTAAAAATAGATAAAAATGTAATGCATCAAACAAACCCAAGACAAATCAATCTTAGTGTAATGTTGGGATGTAATGTTGCCAAGGTAAAATTATAGGTGAGAAACAAGAAAGAAAAGGAAAATACACAATTTAGCTACAAATCAATCTTAGTGTCCATTATAAAATACATCATGCAACAAGAAAGAAGTGTTAGTTCTTTTCATCTGCTACTATATATCGACTATAAAATGCCTAAAACAAGATAAAATAAACTAAAACCAAAACCTTAAGAAACCCCAAACTTAAAGTTACATTGTCCCAATGTAATTCTAAGACTAAGGGAATGAAATAAAAAAAAAAAGAAGAAAAATCGAACCTAGCAAGAGTGAGGATAAGCACTAGGAGAGTCATGGATATGAATATTATAAAGCTTCTCCCACAAGAATGTGTGGTGTTGAATATCTCAATAAAGAAGAAAAAGAGAAAAAAATATTGATAATATTTGAATCAAATAAAAACATTGATATAAAAATAAAAGGAAAGGTTACGGCAAGAAGAAAGGAAAAATATAAGATTTGAAAAGCAAATAAAATATATCATAAATATTGAAGAAATAAAAAAAAGATTTAAATATAGGTGCGTAATAAATAAGAGAGAATTATTTTAAATTGTATCGAAAGTGCAAAACAATTGCATGGGAGTGTAACTCTCTTTAAAATAAGATCAGATTTTAAAAAAAATATTTGCACTCGGAGTGCACTACGATTGCACGAGAGTGTAAGTTTCTGTAAAATAAATTTTTAAAATTCAAGACTTTCTTTTGTACTCGGAGTGCACTTCAGTTGCACACGAGTGCAACTTTTAAAAAATAATTATGAATTTCACAAAATTTGTACTCGAAATGCACTTTAGTTGCACAAGAGTGCAACTCTCTGGAAAAAATAATTTTCTTACAGTACTAGAATAATGTTAATTTTCTACCGTTTTTCCTACGAAATAATCTGCAAGTAATTCTTATAGTTTTTCATGTGGATAACAAGTGAATTTTTCTGCAGAATTATTTTTGCAAGTAATTTCTTACGAATTTTAAAATCTGCAGAATTACCAGTGGCTTTTTTATGCAGGAGTTACCCGCGAGCATCACATCCGTAGGAATTACCTGCAGTTTTTATATCCACAGGAATTACTTGCAGCTTTTCCCGCAATTTTCATAAATATTTAAAAAATTAATTTAAATTTATTAATAACTATATATGAATTACATTTAAAAATTATAAATTAAATATATGTAAAATCATTTATAAATAAATACATATGTATATATATAATTAAAAAGTAAAACTAAAAACTAAAATATAAATATAAAATATAAATTTGATATTGAGAATTAAAAAAATTAAATTATAAATTATAAATTTAATTTATATATTTATTTATAATTTTAAATTTAAATTTCAATAAATTTCTAAGGATTATAAATTATAAATTAAAAATTAAAACTAATTAAAAAATATAAAAAGTAACTAAAAACATAAATTAAAATTAAATGCAAAAAGTAAAACTAAAATTAAAAATGAAGATAGAAATTAAAAATAAAGAATTAAAATTTAAATTTAAAGTTTAAAATTATAAATTAAAATAAAAACTAAACTAAAAATTAAATAAAAAATTAAAATATACATTACTCATCATAAATCTAAAATATGATTTATATGTTAATATTTTAATTATAATTCAATAATAAAACTATACATTTAAAAATATGTATCAATATTTTTTATTAAAAGAAATACTTATTGTAAGCAACTAGTTAGAAGCTTAAAATAATATATCAAATTTAAAATAACCAATATAATACACACATAAAATTACTTGTGAAATATAATAACTATAAACTTATTAAATTATAAGAATATTGGGCTACTTGCCGAGCAAATTATAATTGGAAATTCAAAAGGCCTAACTACCATCAATAAATACCATTTCCAGTTGTTAAAATACTATACCTCATTTCTCTTTTAATTGTCACTTAAAATCTCACAAAAATGCGAACCCAAGTTCTGCAAGAAGCCTTCAACACCGAACTCCTTCGTCTCTCGTAACCGACTCCCTCCATCGAGGAAGCAGACCGCAGCAAACATCACAGGTACCACCGAAACTATAGGCACATGACAGAAGAGTGCATAGCCCTCAGAGACTGGATAAAGGAGCTTGTCCAACAAGGGAGACTCAAACAAGTCGTTAGGAAGCCCCCTTTAAGCTCTAGAGACAGGCATTACCACAGGGCATCCTAGGATCAAATTGAGCCAGACTGCAATTCTCAGTGATAGGAGACGAAGAGAAGGTCGGAGGAGGACCGACCTCTCTTAGAAGGAACTAAACGCCCACCCGCCAGGTCTAGGGAGTTATCAATACAATAGCGAGGGCTTTATAGGAGATGGGATCTCCAGCTCAGTCAGGAAGTGACACCTAAGGTAGCTAAAGGTAGTAAACTCGGTGGCAGATATCCCAAGAGGGACTGTGCCACCAATTACTTTTGACGATAGCGACTTCATAGGAGTCAGAATCAAGTAGGACAACCCTATGGTTATAACAACTGTCATCATAGACTGGGAAGTCTGAAAGATACTCGTAGACCAAGGGAGCTCGACAGATATCCTCTATTGGGCCACCTTCAAACCCTACCCTGAGTCACTGTCGGTTTTGCAAGATAGCGGGTGCACACCAGGGGATACATAGAGCTCATGACCATTTTTGGAGAAGGACAATTATCACTAACCTTACCGGTCAGGTACATACTAATTGACACAGATACCTCCTATAATGTCTTCTTAGATTGGCCTACTCTTAACGCTCTAGGAACCATCGTCTCCACACCCCACTTCATAATAAAATTCCCCTCGACCCGAGGGGCTATAATCACAGTAAGGGTCGACCAGGAGGAGGCTAGGGAATGTTATGTGCAAAGCCTCCGGGTCCTCCCTTATCGACTCCCAGAGTCAAGAACTAGCGTCAACCATGTCGCCACAAAGACCCCACCTATAGACTCGGCTTGATGGATTGATTTCGATCCTCGGGCGGATGACGATCAGTGACCCTCCCTTACCGAGGAAACAACTACTTTTCAATTGGGACCTCGGGAGAATCAGTACACCTAGCTCGACACGTGCATGAGCCCCAAAGTCGCGACCTCTATACACGCGATTCTCAGGTAGAACGCCGATCTATTTGCATGGAAGTCACAGTTACAAGCTATTAGTCTTCCCCGAAGCAAAGTTGGTGACGCAGAGGCAGAGGAAGATAGGCAGAGATTAGCAACAGGCAACATCGAAGAAATTGCCAACTTATAGGAAGCAAGTTTTATCAGGGAGATCTAGAAAATGGAGAATGTGTGTCGATTACTCCAACTTAAACCGCACATGCCATAAAGACTCCTACCCATTACCCAACATCGACAAACTAGTCAATAGGGCCTCGGATTCAAACTCCTAAGTTTCTTAGATGTATAATCAGCCTACAACTTGATAACGATGTATCCCTCTGATCAGGAAAAAAAAGCATTCTGCACAAACAAAGCTAGTTATTGTTATCGGGTAATGCAGTTCAGGCTAAACAATGTAGAAACATACGTCGACAACAGGGTCATCAAATCTAAAGCACCCGAGAACCACATGAAAGGACCTATCGGTGATATTCGACAGAATCTGCCATCACAACCTAAGCTAAACCCCGAAAAGTGCACATTCAGGGTAGAAGGTGGAAAATCCTCAGTTTCATGCTTACCCAATGAGGGATCGAGGCCAACCCGGATAAGTATGCCACCCTCCTCAACATGATAAGCCCTACATCACTAAAAAGGTTCAACGACTCATAGGATGCCTATCCTTATTGGTCCGATTCCTCCCCAAGTTGGCGGACAAGGTACGCCCACTGTTTGAATTGATGAAGAAAGTCAAGAGAAAGTTTATTTGGAGTGAGGAGTCTGAAACCATGTTCACAGAACAAAAAAACGTCATATCCTCACCACTGATCCTTACCAGACTACCGCTCGGCGCACCGCTACTTTTATGTATGTCGATTACCGAGCACGCCATCAACTCAGTGTTAGCACAGGAAAGCGACAACATGCAAAACCTGGTATACTTCACCAACAGGATCCTCCAACCAGCTGAAACTAGATACCACATGATTGAAAAACTAGCACTCTATCTTGTCAATGCAGCCTAGAGACTATGACTATACTTCTAGAGCCACCCCATAGTCCTTAAAACACGCCATCCAGTCAAACAGATCCTCGGGAGACCAGACTTCACCGGTAGAATAGTGGTATGGTCCATAGAACTATCAGAGTTTGATCTAAAGTTTGAGCCTTAGGGATCCATCAGATCGCAAGCCTTTGCGGATTTTCTTGTCAAACTACCACCCCGAGCCGAGCACGAGTCCCAATGGTGGATGCACTACATCAACAGCTCCTCTAACACTAAAGGTTGCGGGGTCAACGTCACCCTTTCGTGACCCCGCGGGATTGACACCTAGCAGAGCACCCATCCTTTTTGAAAAACAATTTGCCATGATCCTTGTAATTTTTATTAGCTCGCACCTAGAAGAAATTGGATTTAAATCTCTTCCAAGAGCTATTCAACAGGGTAAATAATGGTTTATACTAACACCTTGTCATCGACACCCAGCCAACTTTGGAATCCTCTTCACCCTTCACCCAGTAGAAATACAAAAATTTGTTCATGGTCGAAGTGATATCGAGCACCTCGCACAAAATCTCGAACCCACTGAGAAAGCCCTAACTATTAGGATGCAGCTGACTTGGGGTCACGTTGAGCTTGGTTAACAGGTCGCATTTAAAATCTGAGAAGGGAGGTGCTACATCAGCATGGCGAATAAGGTCGGCGGACATGAACGTAAAAGCCTCTTCTCCATCAGCAACCGTAACATACACCCACTCGTCAACTCTGTAGGCCTCCATCAATACCTAATCGGGATGATCCAAGTCAGAACATATGTTGAGCTCGGTCCAAAGCTTTTGCAACTTTGCCTCAGATGTCATCAGGCTCGGGTACGACCCAACTTCCTCCGAAACCCATTCATAACCAATCTTGATGATTAGGGGAAACACCTTTTTTCTCTTTCCTCCTATGTTGACTCTTCCCCTTACCCTTCATCGCCGCCATGGTCTCAGCAGCAAGCCTTCCTCGTCTTCATTATCCTCCAGAAGAACAGCTTCTGGCAGTGTTTCTGTGCACCACCAAGCACCCTCCTATCACCTTTAATATTTAAATTATTATTTTATTTTTTTAATATTTCTATATTTTATATATTAAAATTATTTTATTAAAAATATTTAATATTTATTTCTTAATATTTATCAAACACTATTAGCATTAGGAATTGTGTTTGATTCATTCCATGTGCAAAATTCTTTTGAACCAATCAAACAAGAAATTATACAGTGTAAAAAGTAAGTCACATTATTAAGCAATTAATCTTAAATTACTTAATAATATTATAAGAGTTTAATTGCTATAGACTGTCAGTTTGAAAAATTTTTATACTTACATTCAATTATGTCTTTTCATTTATGTGGCTTTTAAAGTAGTAATGAGTAAAGTCAACAAATTTACCGTGAATGAAAGGTTGTGATTGAATGTCAATGTAAAAAGTTTTACATTGACCGTGTATACCAATTAAACTCATATTATAAATTGAATTAGTTCTAATTTTTTATAAAATACAAGTTTAGCTAGTATGCACTACAATTTAAAATATTTTTATACTGATGTTAAATCATATTTCTTCGTTTTTATGACTTTTAAAGTATCAAATAATAAAATCAATACAATCACCATAAATATTGTGATTGAATATTGATGTAAAATTTTATAGTTTATGGTGACAATCCTATTTAACAATCATGGGTGAAATTAATTTGTGACTCAATGTGTTGAGAGTACTCACACATCCAATATAAGATACAAGATATAAAAATAAAGCATGAATATATAAAGGGAAAGTACTTCTATATTCTGAATGTAAAATTTTTTTACATTGACAGCCAATTATAACTCTTTACATATGATAAGTTTATTGACTTTACCAATTAATATTTTAAGAGTATATAAATGATAGGTTATGATTAAATGTAAAAATACTTTTACACTGTGTTAAACACATATATAAAATGAGTTTATTGAACATATTTTATAATAAAATAATCTTAAATTACTTCCTTAATAATACCACAAATTAAATTAATTTTAATCTTATTCAAAAGAAAGTGCAGATATCATTCAAAGGAGATAATCCTTTTAGATACCATTATAAATGATATTTTTTTTTATATTTAACACAATTACATCTTAAACTCTCAACAATGTATAATTTATTGGACAAACAAAAAGGCACCATAAGTTGAATTACTCACTCATAGTATTTGATCCGAGACAAAAAATTAAATATATAATTTTTATTAAAATAATCTTAATTTACTTATTACATGTGTGCGCTAATGTCTATACTTTATGTTCTTTTATATTTTTTATTCTTTTTATATTTATATATTTATTTTAATATGTTAAAAATGAATTTATTAAATATATTTCTATCTTTTTAAATTGTTATATTGGCTTAAATTAAGTTTTTACCGTTTAGATTTTATTAATAACTCCTAATTTTAAGCAACTATTTTCTACCATCTAATTTTAAACTCTATTTTAATATTTGTAAAAGATATATTTTTTTTCTATATAAAAAACATAGAAAATTAAATTTTTAGTAAGCTAATTTTATTGTACAAAAATATATAATAAATATATTGAAATTATAAATAATTTTAAATTATTATGAAAAATTAAGTAATCAATTGTGAGAGAACTAATTTTTAATCAATATTTGTTGATTAATGTTTATGTAGTACAAAAATTGGTGTACAATTTTTTTTTAGAAGATTAGTCTTTCACCTAATGGATTTCCTATTATATATTTATAAATTTATTGTATGTAAATATATAATAAAATACTAAAATTGTAATATAAATTTAAAATTAATTACTCAATAAAATATCATGAATTAACTTATATATAAGAGAAGTTGAATTCAAACAATATTTGTTGATTAATGTTTATCTAATACTATTAATAAGAGAAATGATTTTCAAATTTCTATATATACAAATTTTTTTGAGTATGATAATTAGGTCTGACTTCATTGTTGGGAATACCTATCTAAGATCTATATATACTACTTTTATAATTAGGTCTGATCCAAGAAAATATCAATATATAGTAAAATACTTTTAGATTACTTATTCAATATTATAATAAATTAAATTAATTTTATTTTAATTTTTATATAAGAAACTACAAAATCATTTATGCAAGAGAATTATGCTCCCCCTATTATGAACACCAATTTTTTTCTAAGAATATTTATAAAATCACATTTCAAAGTCTCAACAATGTATGGAATTTATGTTTAATAATTTCATATGCATAATTTTTTATTAATAATTATATTGTAATATTAATTATTTTTCATAAATATATGATATGTTTGAAAATTAATTTAACAAAATATTTTTAATCATAAATTAAATTCTTTTTTTTCTTTTTGAAAACACTATAAGTATCATTTGCTATAAACTATCTTACTTGACACATCATATAGGCAAAATTATTATGAACATAGAAACTTCTTTTATGATAGATCACAAATATCATTACATGAGATAATTTTACTCGACATTTTATATATCACAAAAAAGTATAATACAACCATTTTTTAAAAATATATCACTAAGAAGCATTTTATGTTTTTATTAGGTAGATCACAATCTAAATATAAAATTTTAACCTCCAAAATATAAATAATTAATTAAGTTAAATTACTAACTAAAGTGAATTATATAACTAGATATTATGTTATATTAAATATTATTAATCAAGCTATTGTAAATGTATTTGACTGTTTCCAAATCTCATATAGGTGTGAATGAGAAAAATATAATATTTATTTTTCAGATTAAAATGATAATTTTAATTTAAGTAATATTTATTTGGATATTTTTTATCTAATTAAATTAATTTTACATTTTAATCATTCAAAAATTGTTTATAAACTATAAAATAAAATTATTAACTTTTATATAAAATAGTTATAAAATAATCAAATAACTATATCATTTCATATTTTAAAAATTTACAACTATAAATTTAGAAAATTTAAATTATTTTTAAAATTTATGCCTAATAAAATTTTATAAATATAATATTAATGAAAATATTTCATTTTTTAACAGACGTAGCTCAAACATATTTTAATAGGAATAAGTTTGAGTTCATGAAAATTTATATAATATTTCTTTCCAATTTTTAATAATAAATAATTATTTTTTACTACTATATTCTTAATTTAAAAAATAATATGATTTGATAAATCTTATACTATTTACATATTAACAAGTAATAATTATATACAATTAATCAAATAACCTTTATTTATATATATATAATAATAATTTTCTTATAAAAAAATAATAATAATAATCTATACTATTAATTTTTTATGTCCACTTTTTAAAATACAATTTTATCCTTATACCTATTTGAAAATTAAAACGTAAACTACTTTGTCAAAAGAAGGATTCAAACATACAACCTCTCCGTTCACAATGTAAACTTTGTCATTGGATCAACCTTATAACTTTAAAAAAAATTATTTTAAATCATTTATATCTAACATACATAATTGTCCTATTATCTCTAATTTATATGTATAATCAATAATCTATAATATTATATAATGAGAATAAGGTTTTCTTGTGTTCACAATTTATGACTATTTTACTCTTCTAAACATTTTATGACTTCTCTGACTCTCACAAATATAAGTTTTACAATATTATTAAATGGACATCTTCATCGTTAATATTTTTAATAAGAACACAAATACACATACACAACAACATTTTGAAATTTTATTCAAACTCTTTCTTTTCCCATTTTTCTCAAATTCATTGCAAATCTGGTATATTCATTGATGATTTGTCATGTTTTTATCATGTTATCCTAAATAAAGAAATATAAAAATTAACAAAATATATTTAAAAGCATATTAAACTAAAATTACTATACGCAAAATGAGTGAATAAATATTTCTATTATGTTATTACAAAACATATTAAATTAAAACCTTAATAAATTAAAACCTTAATAATAATAATAATAATAATAATAATAATAATAATAATAATAATAATAATAATAATAATAATAATAATAATAATAATAATAATAACATTACATAAATCTTTTCACATTCTTCAAGCCACTAACCTGAATTTATTCCACATACACAAAGGATTGATCACCAAAAGCAAACATGCATATTATATTTTTATTCTACATTTCAAACATCACAGTAACTATATAGATGAACATTGAAGTTCTCAAAGCCAAAGCCAAATCATCAGTCTATTACATTACATAAATCATTGGTGTTTCCATTATAACTTGTGGAGTTATGCCTTGAGAAGATAAGCATCCATATCTTTAGTGCACTTGTCAAAGTAGTCCATGTAGCTATGTGGAGGATCAACATCCTCGTTTATTTTCTCATATTCAATAGTCCACCACCATCGTTCTTATCAATCACTTCAACGATTAACTTAAATTTATTTTGAAATAATGTGATTTATTTATTATTTTTACATAAATTATAAATAATTTTTTTTCAAGATATAAACTATTCTAAGTTGTTTTCTTAAAAATTAATTGTAAAATTCAGAAGGTTCTTTTTAACATAAAAATAAATATATGAACATTTATTTGAAATAATTCTGAATAAAAATATAATTATTAAAGGTTAAACCAATCATGTACTAAAAGTAATAGAAGATAGTACTTCAACCTAAAGCTGATGTGGACAGAAAAATATAAGCACCTCTTTGAGCTTTTCACACACCAACACCAACACACAGCACACCTAAAATAAATTTTGTGCAGTTAACTTGGAATTTCATGTAAACTAGGGAAGAGAGCACTTCGTATCTCTCTTTATATTAATAAATAAAAGGAAAAAAATAAAACATGAAAATTGAAAAGAGAAAAAAAATTATAAAATAAGTAAAGTTGTATAAAAAGACAGAAGTTACATAAAAAACAATAAAGTTCAAGTAAATGTGAACAATAAAACGTAGACACAAAAATTAGTTGAATGTTAAATATTGTAGAACATTTATCTAGTCTATATGTAATTACATTTGTTTTTTGGTTATGATGAGTACTTAGATGTATGTGAATTATGTATTCTTGACCTTTATAATTTTTCAAGCTCAAGTAAAAGATTATTTAAATGAACATTTTTTTTTCACTAATCAAAGACCTAACTGATGGAGTTTATGACTCATAGTTTTATTAAGTTTTGATGCATAAGATTAATGGGAGTCTGAAAACTCTCGTATGAGATATGTGTGAATTAATATTATTTTAGTAATATCTCTTAGAATTTTTTGGATGTTTGGGACCATTACAATATCATTTTATTGAACTACGTTATTCTATATACTATATTAGAAAATTTGTTAACACACATAATATATCCCTATAAGATATTATTTGTAGTTTAGATTTCTCATATTGTTGTCTAATATAAGATTTTTCTATAATTATCATTCTAGCTTAATGATTTGTCTTTGGATTGTTGATTAATATTATCAAAGTGGAAGAATGTTGAATATAATTATGGATTGATAATAATATTTTATCAATATCTTATCATGTATTTTTTATTTATTTGAATGAGATTATAGTAAGATTGACTATGTGATGAGTTCGGTCAATCATAAAAAGTCAATTTGAGGGTCTCTGCCTACCCTAGGGATTATAAATTTGTCATCTCACTAAGCAAATTAACATATTCATTCTTTACAATAATCCCCTAAAAGGTAGGTAGTCAAACTCTCAATAGTTCTTATTGAACATATATCTTTACAATAATCATGCATAGAGTTTCTGTTCATGAAGAGCAAGGAGCTCCAATTTAATATATACTAGATGCACAAATTATTTTTTCTCTTTCTTTTATATTTATTTTATACACATACCATAATTTTGTCTCTATTGATTTAAATTTTATTTCCAGAATTATCCTTTCTCCTTTTTTTTTTATATTTATTCTCTACACATACCATAATTTTGTATCTATTAATTTAAGAGTTTATTTTGAATTTAATTGATATACACTGTGAATGTAAATATTTTTACACTGACATTCAATTACAAACTCTTGATTCATGGTAGATTTATTGATTTTACTTATTACTACTTTAAAAGTCACGTATGTAACAATTCTTTTACACTGACCGTATATACCAATTAAACTCTTATTTTATTTTCATAATTGATCTCAAAGACAAAGTTTGATCGGCTGAACAAAAGTTACAGCTAATTGCAACGGATTACATGATAACGAAATCGTGAAAGAGGCAAACACATCATAACTACTCATGGCAAAGTTTAAAATGAATAATGTATTTTATTTTTTCACTTTTCGAATCTAATATTTTTTAAGTTTAAATAAATTAATTTGGTGAAATAGTCTGTTAGTCGTCTCACATAAGATCGGGTAGCCATTTCAGTTAGATTTTAGGTTTTTAACTGCTTCAAAAGATATTTATATCAATTAATTTTTCAGTTTTTAACTAATTTTTTAATTAGCTTTGCTAACTATATCTTTGACTATAAATTTTTTAAAATATTAGTTTCTAATTTCTAGTTTTCTGTGCTTTTAGCTTCAATTATTAACATTTAAACTAGATTTTAAAATTTTTTTATGTAATATTATTATTTATATATATTTTACACTTTTTTCGCCCTGCCACTACAGTTGCCACCTACGTCAGAATCGACAGAACCAATGGTGAACGCGTTTCCGTTAAGATATTTTTGTTCATGTCATGGTCTTTCAGTCCTAAATCTTTAATTAGGAATAATCTGACTCATGTTTAGTGTTTTTGATTTATCATTGATTGTAATTTACTAATTTTAGGATTTAATTTTCGTTTCGGTGATGCCTTGAATTTGGTGTCAGATGGTTCTGTCTATTACCGTTGAGGATGTTAAACGAGAGGTTAAGATATTAACAGCGTTTTTTGGCCACGAGAATATGGTTTAGTTCAATAATGCTTTTAAAGATATTGAAAATGCTTTCTGGCAATGCGAATATGGGAACGACAATTGTGACAATGGTGGGATCGACCCCCGTGATACAGGGACGTAGGATGGGGTTAGGGTTGGGTTCGACAATTGTTTAGATAGATTATTTTAATCCGAATTGGTATCTTTAATCTTACGCATATTATCAAATCCTCTCATCTATCATAATAAATCTTTTTTTCTCTTGATACGTCTCTCATATACATATGGAATGTTGAGGGAATGGTAGTGACGGCAGTGGGTGGTGGTGGTAGTAGGTGTGATGTTGAGGGTAGGCAGGGTTTGATAGGGTACTATAATATTCATTACTCCATACCCGTGTTTAAAAAATATAACTGTACTCGGCCCCAAATCTGTGTGGGTAACAATTTTAATCTGTATCCCCATGTATCTTCATACTTGCTAGATACCTATGTACTTCTACCCGAACCTAGGACTTGCACTTTACTTATGTATAGAGACCATAAATCAATATCTTTAACACATAAATAAACATAATATAAAAAACAAGCCAACATAACATTAGACATACAACATACCTACAAAAAAACAAAACATTAAACATATAACAAATTATAAGATACTTCCTAAAGTTTTATATGATTACACATAAATCTATCTTCTTTTATCATAAAAGTAAATAACTTTGTAAGTCTATTAAGATTTATTTTATAAATAACTCAATTTTTCTTGTAAATTGTATTTTTATCTTAGTAAATTTGCGTAAAATATATTATAGTCTCTTTATATCCTATAACTATATTATTTATTCTAGACTATAATACAAATAATATTTTTAATAATGTTTTTCATTCAAAATTATAATTATGTAATATTATATAATATTATATAATATATATATATATATGTGTGTATATATATATATATGTGAGGGGATCTACTTACGTCAAAAGTAAGTTTAAAAGACTTACTCTTCATTTTAACCCTTTATTTTCTTAAAATTTAATAATAAAAATTAGTTATTCATTACAACCATTATATTTCAATAAAATTAACATGTGTGTGTGTGAAAGTGTGGGATAGGGTGGGTTGGGTACTATAATACGCATATCCGTCCCATACTCGGATATATTTTGCAATCTGGACTCGGCCCCAACTTAGACCTATTTTAGAGAGTATATGATATGTTTAAGTTAGAGAAGATATGTAATATCTTTAAATATGTTATTTTAATTTGAACCATTTTTTAAACAATTTTATGCTTATTATCTATTCTTTAATCTCTAATAATGATTTTTTTTTACTTGATATATCCCATTATATATATATATATATATATATATATATATATATAAAAGAATTTACAGGCTTCAATTAATTTTTCCTAAAAGCCCTTTATCGATTTAATTTTATGATACGGTTGATGTGTAGTGTCGTCTCCATTGTCGCTTGCATTAGCAATATAGCATTTAGTCACGTTAGTTTGCGTAGATTAAATTATTATTATTTTCATGACACGTGTAGTATGTTGAACATGATTTTTTTAAAGTGATCAATTAAATTTTTTAGTTTTTAAAATTGGTTAAATTTAATTAGCTCCTTATTAAAAAAAATTTTGTATCGTAAGAATCAATCAATATCTCTTAGTTATGTTTGATGGTGTCTCTGTTCAAATAAAAAATCATTCAAGTAAATTGTAGTTATTTAATATCCATATATAACAATAAAAAGGGCTCACTCTTTATAAAATAAATAATTTCAAATATTAATAATTCAACATATCATCAATAAATTAACTTAGAGTAAAATGGTTGACTAAAATGTATTTTTGTTTTGAAATGCATTTTGAAAGTAGATATGTGTTTGACTAAAATAATTGCAATTTTAGTGTTTTAGTTATTTTCAAAACAATTTTGACACAATTTGAAACAATAAAAATTGGTTTTGAGATTTCTCTCTGCCACCCATTACTATTACCTATTGCCATCATTCGGCCTGTAATGTAGATGTTAGTTATGACTGCTACTGGTCATCGATCACTAGTCTCTGACTACTGCCATTACCCATCATTATCAATCTACTAGTAATTGATAAGATGAGAGCGAAACTTACACTATGGAAACAGAAAAAATTGTCCTTGGGGGGGAGGGAGGGTAGATCTACCTGATCAAATCTACCCTATCCTTTATTCATCTTTATTTTTTGTCATTTTATAGAGTTCCAAAGAAGGTGACAAAAAAAATACAATCTATGCAAAAGCGATTTTTGTGGGGTGGCTCATATGAGTGTAACAAAGTGGCTTGGATCAACTAAGAGCAGGTGTGCAAGGAAAAAAGTCAAGGAGGGATTGGAATCAAGGATGTGGCGGTATTTAATAAAGTGCTTCTTGGTAAATGGCGTTGGAGACTTCTTTAGGGGGGAATTCTTTCTCGTCAAAGTGTTGTGGCAAGGTATAGGGAAGATATTAAAAGGCATTTGGGTGGGAGGCACAGAAGAGAAGGATCCTAATGGTGGAATGATATCTTGAAGATGACTTCGATAAACTAAGGGAGTGGTTCTCTGGCAAAGTAAGCCCCGGGTTGAGATTAGTCATTGTTCAAGTTTTGGGATGGTGAATGAAAGGTGTTGGGTGGGCATAAATCTGTATTCCTTAAATTGTATGTTATTTCCAATTAGAAAGAGGCAACAATTTTGAAGGTTGGAGGATGGAGGGGCCATTGGTGGGTCTAGAGGCTTAGTTAGAGGTAGGTCTTGTTTAGCTGGGAAGAACAGTGAGTTAGGGAGCTGGAGGGAGTTTTGGATGGGGTTAGTCTGCGGAATGATGTGAATGATGGTTCGGGTTGGAGACATGAGGCTAGATTCTCTTATCAATACTCTGTGAAGGAAGTATATAGGTTAGCCTGTGGTGGACCTCAGACTCAATCTTCTTTATTCTTCAAAAGGTTATGGAAATCTAAGGCACCTTCTAAGGTGGTGGCATTGTCATGGAAGGTGGCTCATAATAGGATTCCTACAAAGGTGGAGTTGGCAAAGAGAAAGATCATCCTATCTGCTACTGTGATGTGTTTTGTATGCCATATGAATCCTGAATTTGTAAATCATTTGCTCTTCTTTTATAAGTCTAGTTACTTAGTCTAAATGTATTGCTATAGATGGTTAGGTTATATGGTTGTCTTGCCTTCGGACTGCAAATCTAGTCTCTAATATCTTTTGGGCATATCTTCATCAAAAGGAAAATTCACCCTGGATATTCTTAGTGTGATATAGTGGCTACAATGTGGGGTATTTTGGTTAGCTAGGAATGCATTAATATTTAAGGGTCAAAGTTTCATTGTTGAAGAAGTCTAGCAGCTATCCTTGCAACGAGCTTGGACGTGGTTAAAATGATTTTTTAGTGCTCTGTTAGTTTCATTTGTTGAGTCGTCTACTCAGCCAAAACTTTGTTTCACAAGAATTGATAGCAAGAATGCATGAATTTGTTTTCCTTTATTTATTATGGCTAGATTATGTATCTGTGGGAGGGGAAGTTTTAGCAGGTGTATGTGGGGTTTGTGTTTAGATGTAATTTCCTCAATTTGCTATATCTTTGTAAATAGTAAGTTCCTCCTTGTCATATCTGGTGACTTGGGGGAGCTTTGCCATTGCTAAATTACTAAATCTTTGCCTTCTTCAAAAAAATATTTAGTCATCATAATCACCCATTGTTGGTAGTTTTCAATTGTCATCGTCATTGATCGTCACTAACTATTAACTACAACTTGCCATTGTTGTTTTCAATCTTGGTAATAGTTGTTAGTCCTTGGTCATCACTGTAACATTCGTAATTTTACTACTAAGTTAATAAGATCGTAAGTTATAGATAAAGTTTATTAGGAAATTAATTGCAAAGTTAGTATACAAGTGTTAGAAAAAAGTTTTGTATATACCTAGTTATAAACTAGAAATGGATGTGGAATTGAGTTTTATAAGTAATCAATTGTTGGAGTAGTTTCAGGAAGGAGTGTAATTTAGCAATGTTTATAAGTGTTCTTTATTGCCCAAAATTTAATCAGCGAAACTTGTAATAGTGTAGAAAGAGCTAGAACCCCTCTGTATAGGAAATTCTGCTCAACAAAATTTAAATTCGCTAAGTGAATGTTGAGTCGGTGCGGCTTAGCGGTGCAAATTGTGGAGAACGGCGGGAAGAAACTAGAATTTTAGTTGAGGTAGGAAATTTGCCAGCGAATTTGGGTTGGGCCTTTGGCTATAAATAACCCTTGGACAGTCCATTTTCTTAATCTCATTTCATTGTTTCATTTAGTGATTTTTAGAGAGAGGAGCTCTAGTTTTTAAAGAGAGAAAGTAAGTTTCTATGAAGGGAAGTTCTGGAGAAAATATTTCAAAGGCAATTAGTTATGGAAGTTCTATCTAGTCTTAGGCTAAAACTACTTATCAAGGTAATGGGGGAATGAGATTTTATAAGCTGTGTGAGGTATTAATGTTATAGATTATGTGTGTTATTATTGTTGTTATGTGTTTGAATGTTAACTATCTATTACTTTGTATTGTTTACTTGATATGTAAATGTTGTTATTGAATTGTGATGATTAAATATATTACGTATTCAAAGGCAAACTAAGTATGCTCTGTGGTTGCGGTTTATGACCCGATCTTCAACATAAAAAAAGTTGTCTTTGGATAATGTCTGATATTGTTCTTGTGTTGATATTATTTTAAGGAATGGTAAAAATGTTAAGTTGTGAATGGATGATATTAAGTGATATTTAGATTGGTGATTTAATGGACTAGTAATTTGTAAAATTATGAGGTGAACTTAGTGAAAAGTTCTAGGTTCCCTAATAGAAGTATGATACTATGATACTGGAGTGTAGAGAATTGTGGTTATGCACTTTACGAGGTAAAGAGAGATTGTTAGATTATATCTCTGTTCGAAGAGAGGATTATATTTGTGAATATTGGGTTGAAAGACTACGTTGTGCTTATGATAATTGGCTTGAAAGACTACCCGTGTGCTTATGATAATTGGGTTGAAAGACTACTTGTGTGCTTACGATAATTGGGTTGAAAGACTACCCATGTGCTTATGATAATTGGATTTAAAGACTACCTGTGTGTTTATGATAATTGGGTTGAAAAACTACCCATGTGCTTATGATAATTGGGTTGAAACACTACTTGTGTACTTATGATAATTGGGTTGAAACTACTCGTGTATTTATGATCTTTAAGTTGAAAGACTGTTTGTGTGATTGTGATATTTGGATTGAAGGAATATTTGTTTATATTATAGCTTGAGCCATTAGGATGGCTATGAACCTCAATGTATAAGTAAGAAGGAATTGAGTTTAGTAATGAGATAGTGAGACTTAGTCATATAATGATGTAATGTGGAACTGAGTCCTAGGATAAACCTTAGGCCCATAATTTGTTAGTTTATTAAGATTAACATTTATGGTTTATAATATCTCACTCCTCTTTATGTTTTCTATATGTATTTCTTTTTCATATATGTTCAGGGTATGAAGATGATCTTGATCGGATAGCTCCGATGAAAATTTGTAAAGATTTTCTTTTATGTATGTGGTTAATATATGTATTGTTTGTCATGAGTTTAGTTCCTGCTTGTCAAGGATTCGCTGCTCTAAATTAGATTAATTTGGGGTAGTGGTTATGATTGATATTTGAAGTACTCTGAACAATTATGTAAAAATTATATTTATGAAATGAATATTGTTGTTCCATAATTATTCTATATTGTTTTAAAGAAGATTATAGTTCTTTATATAATGTTTAATTTTTAAAAAAATTCCTCATAATTGGATAAATATCTTTGATAATTTTTTCGAAAATTAATAAATATATTGGGTAGAAATTTGGGGTGTTATAATCATCATCAACTTTGGATCTCCAATGACTATCATCAATCTCTAATCACCATCATAAACAATTATCTTAGATAGTTGTTGTCCATCTTCTTCAATTGTCATTGCTCGTTGCCACAGAGGAGAGATTTCTGAAGTTGAAATTTGATAAATAATATTTTAAAATTTAAAGAAAAAAAAGTTACTTTCATCAATTTAAAACCATAAAATTAAAAACCAACCCAAGGAAACATAAATGTGTTTTGTGGGTTTTTAACGCAGCTTAATTGCTTTGCTTGCTTTTTATTAATTGCACAATTGCTATTTTAAATCACGGCCTGGAATACAAGTAATTGGTTTTCTATAAAATTGATTTCGTTAAAATTGATTTTGAAATAATTTGTTTATTTATTATATTTTAAGTAAATTATAAATAAAATTACTGTAAATTTTTTTTAACATATAAACTACTCCAAATTGTTTTGCCTAAACATTAATTGTAAAATTCAGAAATTTGTTTTTAACATAAAACTAAATATATGAAAATTTCTTTGAATAATTCTAATAAAAATATAATTATTAAAGGTTAAACCAATACTGCACTAAAAGTAATAGAAGATAGTACTTCAACCTAAAGCTGATGTGGACGGCAAAATATAAGCACCTCTTTGAGCTTTTCACACACCATCAATACAACACACCTAAAATAAAGTTTGTGTAATTAACTCATTATTTTATGTATACTAGTAGTAGGAGTCTCTTTTTATATGATTAAATAAAGAATAAAACAGAAAAAATATAACATGAAAACTCAAAAGAGGAAAACAAGAAAAATTATAAAATAAGAAAAGTTACATAAAATTCAATGTAAGAACAAAAAAGTTCAAGTAAACGTGGAAACCAAAATTAGTTGAATGTCAAATATTGTAAAACATTTATATAGCTATATGTAATTACATTTGTTGTTGAGCTATGATGATTACTTAGATGCATGTGAATTATGTGATCTTGGCCTTTATAATTTTTTAGACTCAAGTAAACAATTATTTAAAAGAACATTTTTTTATTCACTAATCAAAGACTTAATTGTTTTATGACTCATGGTTTTGTTAAGTTTTGATGTTTTAGATCAATGAAACTCTAAAAACTCTCTTATGAGATATGTTTGAAGTAATGTTATTTTAGTAACATATCTCTTAGTAGTTTTTGGATGCTTGAGACCATTGTAGTATTATTTTAGTAACATTATTCTATATGTGTGAAGTAATATCTTTTTATTATTTAAATGAAATTATAGTAAGATTGACTCTGTGATGAGTTAGGTTAATCATAACAAGTTCATTTAAGGGATTTTTGGGGAATTATAAATTTGTCATCCTATTAAGCAAATTAACATGTATATTCTCTACCATAATCCCTTAAAAGGTAAGTAGTGAAACCTTTAAGAGTTCTTATTTAACTACTTATATCTTTACAATAATTATCTACAGAGAGCAAGAAGCTCCAATTTAATATATATGAGTTGTACAAATTCTCTTTTTCTTTTTTTTATATTTATTCAATACACATATCATAATTTTGTTATATTGATTTAAGAGTTCATTTTATTTCCATAGTTGATCTCAAAGACAAAGTTAATCAGCTGAACAAAAGTTAATTGCAACAAATTACATGATAATGAAGCTGGAAAAGAGGCAAACACATCATAACTACTCATGGCAGAATTTAAAATGAATTTATTTATTTTATTTTTTCATTTTGTCAATCTAATATTTTTTAAGTTTAAATAAATTAATTTGGTGAAATAGTGTTTGTCTGACACAGGATCGGGTAGCCATTTTAGTTAGATTTTAGGTTTATAACTACTTCAAAAGATTAAGTTTTTAGTTTTTAACTAATTTTTAAATTATTTTTGCTAAACATATCTTACTTTAAGTAGAAATTTTTTAAATATTAGTTTCTAATTTCTATTTTTGTGTTGCTTTTTACCTTGAGTTCTTAACATTGAAACTAGATTTTTAATGTTTTTTAGATAGAGAAAAGCACTTATACACTGACAGTATAAAAAGTTTTACACTGACAAATAATCACAACCATTTAGATATAGTAAGTTTGTTGACTTTAATCATTAATACTTTAAAAGTTATATAAATGAAAAGTTATAATTAACTGCCAATATAAAACTTTTTTACGCTGACTATATATAAGTGTTAAACTCTTTTATATAATATTATTATTTATATATTTTTTACACTTTTTTTCACCTCCGCCGCAACCTACGTCAAAATCGACAAAGCCAATGGGGATCAACGTTGCTATTAAGATATTTTTGTTCATATCATCGTCTTTTCAATCCTAAATCTTTAATTAGGAATAAATTGACTCGTGCTTAATATTTTCGATTCATCATTGATTCTAAATTTAGGATTTAATTTTCAATCTCGGTGATACCTTGAATTTGGTGTCACATAGTTCTACCTATTACCATTAAGAATGTTAAACGAGAGGTTAAAATATTAAAAGCGTTTTTTGCTCACAAGAATGTGGTTTAGTTTGATAATGCTTTTGAAGATATTGGAAGCTATTTTTGGCCATGTGAATGTGAGGACAACGATAATAGTGATGGTTGTGGTAGTGGCGATATCGACAATTATAGTAGAGAGGAGTAGGATGAGGTTAGGGTTAGGTGAGGGTCGGTAGTATAGATAAATTACGGTAAAGGATTTTAATCTAAGTCATTATTTTTAATTTTACGTATATTATCAATCCTTCACTGTAACTTATCTACATCACCCAACTCCAAACTCATTCTATCCCCTCCATCATCATTGTCGGTGTAGCCATCATCACCACTACTGTCGTCCTCACATTTGTGTGGCTAAAAAGTGCTTTCAATATCTTCAAAAGCATTATCTAACTAAACCATATTCTCATGGCCAGAAAACGCGTTTAATATCTTAACCTCTTGTTTAACATCCTACATGGTAATTGGCAGAATCATCTGAAACCAAATTCAAGGCATCACCAAGAACGAAAATTAAATCCTAAAATTACAATCAATGATGAATCAAAAACACTAAACACAAGTCAATTTATTTTCGGGTTGAAAAAACGATGACATGGAAAAAAATATCTTAACAACAACGTGACCATCATTGTCTTTGTAGATTCTGACATAGATGGCAACAACGGGTGAAAAAAAGTGTAAAATATATATAAAAAATTTTAAAATCTAGTTTAAATGTTAAAAACTGAAGGTAAAAAGCATACAAAACTAGAAATTAGAAACTAATATTTTAAAAATTTTCTAATTAAAGTAAGATATGGTTAGCAAAGCTAATTAAAAAAATAGTTAAAACTGAAAAATTAATTGATAAAAATATCTTTTGAAGTAGTTAAAAACCTAAAATCTAACAAAAATGGCTACCTGATCCTATGTCGGACTAACACAGTATTTCACCAAATTAATTTATTTAAACTTAAAAAATATCATATTTAGAAAATTAAAAGCTAAAATAAATAAATTCGTAAAATAATTAAGGATGAATGATTTCATTTGGTTTTATCTAATTTTAATATCTCAAATCGCAAACTGAATCGAATTGCATAATTTAAAAATTACAAAAATCAAACAATCCAAACTAAATCAACTCTTTTCCGTTTGATTTTCAATTCGATATTCAAGATCCAATTTGCATATATTTCTTTTAATGATGCTACAAAATAATTTTTTGATCCTCCTCATAGGAAGGAGTTGAAGAGTTTTAAAAGGTTTATAATAACTCACCTATCCTGGTAAACCAAGTGAGCTATATCAATTAAAAAGAAAGTGTATATTATAGGAAACATCTAAGAAAACGTTGCCTATTTGAGTATTTACAAAGTTTTACATTTGTAGCCATGTTTAATGTGACCTAAAGTGAAAAATGATGTAGCGTTTAAAACTTATTGGCGCCGTGTTAGATAAACCATTTGATCGTTTCACATAATTTAACACATTCTTCAAGCCAACAACTTAGATTTATTTCACACAAATGAAGGATCAACGAAAGCAAACATACATATTATGTTTTAATTTTTCATTTCAAACATCACATAGAGTAAACACTATATATATACCCAAAAACCAAACATATGGAGTTATGTCTTGAGAAGATAAGCATCTATCTCTGTAGTGATTTTGTAATAGAAGTCAAGATAAGCATGTGGAGGATCAATATCCTCCTTATTCTTCTCATATTCAAGAGTCCATTTAATATTACCACCACCATCATTCTTATCAATCACTTCAATAGTCAGCTTAAAGATCTTGTAGTGCTGATCGAGATCTCCACCAAAAAAGTGGAATTTGATTGTTTTGTTTTTATCATCAATGGCTTCTATCCTCTCATGACATGTGAGTACCTTGTCATCTAGTATTTTACAAGCAATAAAATACATCATAAAAGTTGTGTACAGGAAGTATAATAAAGATAAAGATTATTTATTTTCATCTATAAACATATTATGTTATTTTGATTAAATTTTTTAAAATATTCATGCCTTGTTTTCAATAATTTCTCAAAATAAATCTTTTATTCAGTGGATAAATTTAAGAGAACAAAAACAAAAGTAAATTGAGTTTTTAACATAATCTAAACTCTACTTATATACTTTATAAAATAATTTTAAGATATCAAAGTTAAGTTTCTTTTTAACTGCGTTATTGCTATAGAGTAATCATCACTTAAAGCAATGATCAACACCCTCACAAACCTGAAGCATAAGGTGGATACTTTCTTGTCAACAAAATTTGCTACTATACCGGAGGTACCGCTAGACCAGATCTATCTTGGGTTGGATTTATCTAAGACCAAACCTACCTACAAGGTCGGACTTACCCCAGCATAGCTAGATGTCTCGGTTCGAGTAGGGTCCATCATTTCTAAAGTAAAAAAGTCAAAATTATCCTTTTCAGATAAATCTAAACCTTAATAACACAAACTCAAATCCAAAAAAAGTAAACACTATAAATAGTAGTGAGAAGTACAAATTTGACTACTGATTATTATATTGTTTTCTAAGTGACATACTATACTTTTAAAACTATATTCAAATCCTTTCTGACTTGAGTATTGAAGTGCTTCTGGAAGTACCCACTTGTATCAACTCGGAGTAGTTATTGGAGTGTTTGAGGTTTATCCAGTGATATTAGAAAGATTTGGTTAGTGTGTGCAGAAACAACTCCCATATAATAATTATAATAAATTTTACCCCACCAAACCTTCATCAAATCAAATTTGTTGGCATAAAAAATGAATTAGAGATATATGTATAATTACCTGGGGCAAAGGTCCAGTGTTTAACCGAATTACCAACGCCATGCCAGTCATCACCTTCATGCAACTTGGTTTCATGCACTCTTTCACAAGCGTGTTGAACTTGGTGAAGTTGAGTGCTTAGCAAGTTGAACCACTTTGCGGGTGGTGCTTTGATCCCAAGTTCACTACTAAGTTTACCAGCAAGTACCATGACTATAGAGAAGCAAGAAATAGAAACAAAAAATGCAAAAGAACAAGGTATAAGACATGAAGAGGAAGTGCAAATAGTGCCTTAAATAAGGAGCTTCTTACCCACCGGCTATAAATGCCAACTAATGATTAAAACTAACAAAGACAAAGCAGCGGTAAAATAGTTTTACTATATCATTCAATTGTTACTTCTTATCTATATTTAAAGTATTGATGGATAAAATCAACAAACTTATTATATATAAAAAATTGTTATTAAATGTTAGTATAAAACTCTTTTACACCAGTAAGGTATAAGTATTAAACTCCTCTATATATATCTTGAATATTTAAAATATTTGTATAGTGTTACAATTTTTCAATCAATTGAATTAAATTAATATAAAAAAATATATTGCATACAACTAGAAAAAATTATCCTTTTTTTTATACGCAAATGTTAGTTGATAGTTTGTTAGCAGAGGGATTTAAACACAACCTCTCTTTTCTCTTTCTTCCCCACATGTGAAATTCAAACCCACAACCTAGAAAAATTTATCAATGATAGATATCTATTTTTTTTTTTTATAAACCACATATATCCTTCATTAGAGATAATCATATTTAAGTTTTGTAGAATTAATATGATTGACAAACTGTCTCTCCCTCCCTTCTTGTATTTAACATAGTTGCATATTCAAATATCAAACTTGAAATCACTAGTTAAGTTATAACAACTTTATACCTATATTTATTGATCCAGGTGCTTGATGGTTAAAGTAACCAATTTTGAATATGATAAATTTAGTATTTTAATTTTTAATTATAAAAATTAAAATAATAATAATAATAATAATAATAATAATAATAATAATAATAATAATAATAATGATTAGATTTCTACATATGAGATTGTGTTAAATACTTAGGACATCTTTAATATAGGGTCTTCAATAGAGATCTTAAACCAAACTCTAATATTAGGTAAGATCTACTATTAAAGTCAATATTGAGATCTCTAGTAAGATATGTGTGAACTATAAATTTATAAGCTCATTTACCTTTTAAAATAAATTTAATATTTTGTAAAAGAAATAAATTTTAAATAAAATTTAAACAGTGGAGTTCATTGTAGAACCCACACAAAATATATTAAAATCCTAAATATGAAAAAAAGAGAAAAAAGAAGATTGTAAAACACATGTGATATTGTAGAGTCCACAGGACAACGTTCTAAGATTTCAAATGAGATTTAGGAATAAAAACGCCCTTAGAGAGAGAATTTATTATTCATAGTAATTGGGCTCAAATAAAATTATTTTCGGTAAAAAATACCTATAATATAAATCAAATAAATATGCCAACATATTAGAAGAGAAGGCCTCCATATGTCGATCCTTTCCAATTTCTTTCTTTTGATTTGTTTTATATAACATATGGAGTATACTAGTTAGCTCTCGATCTATTGTGTCTACTTATATGATTTATAAAATTCTTCCTTCTTTATGTTTAGGGCATATTGTTAGTGAAGAAGGTAAGTTGTTACTCTACTATATTGTTAAAAAATTGTGTAATTAATTTATCGTTTGTTTTAACTTTTGAGTTCTCCCACTTTTTGATCGCATTCTTATATCATATTACTTGTTTTTTTTATCCAATGTATATTTTATGACTTTTCTATATGGCAGGATATATTTATTTGAGATAAATAAAGTAAATAGTAAATCTATTTAATTTTCTTGTGTTATTTTTCCAGTTTTTTGTAATATTCTCAAATTTTTTATTGTATATTTTAATTATTTTAAATTGTTTGATGAATACCTACTTTGGCGTGTAAAGGAGCACGTCCTTGATGAGGCAGGAAAGGAGATAAAGGCATATGGGACCACTGTACCAAGGAGGACCACTATATAAATAATGCATTTAAGTTTTTATAGTACATATGTTAATTTTTAAATTACATATTTATTTGTCAAAAATATTTTCAAATAAATTCATATTACTTTAAAAAAATAATATAAAAAATATTTGTAATTTTATTAACATGTTATTCATGAAGTAAATAAAAAGAATAAAAATCAAGTCATCCTAAGATACAGACAGTAGTTTTTACTCAATCTAGAATGTATATAGAGTTTCAAAATGGATTGTACGCCCTAGCAGAGGATAAGTTTATTACTATCAAGGATAAATGCCATACAGGAGATCCTATGTCACTATGGAGATGGGTTTGGCAGAGGGAGTTGTTTGTATGAGAGGAGCAGCTGCTTCATGCTTTACAGGAGGCTTTGAGTGAGGTGGAATTGGTGGATCGGAATCCAGATGAGTGGGGGTGGAATTCAGCTGTCGGGGGGTTACTCGGTGGCGGCAGGGTATAAGGTGTTGAATAAAGGAATACCTGATTTAGGAATGAATTGTGTGGAACCCAAGCAGCTGTGCCGATTGTGGAAGGAAAAACTACCATATAAGGTACTGGTGTTCTCTTAGAGACTGTTAAGGGACAGACTACCCACTGTCGATAACCTGCTCATGAGAGGGATTCATACTTTTGTGCTCAATCCTGTGTGTGTGTTTTGTAATAGTGGGCCAGAGACCAAAAACCATCTTTTCTTACAATGTCCAAACACACAAAGGTTGTGGTATAAAGTTATCAGTTGGGTAGGGGTACAGACCCCACTTCTGGGAGATCTGAACCAGTTGTTTCTTGTATCCTCTGGCAGGGTGGTGGGAAAGCGGAAAAAGAGATGCAGGTATGTGTCTTGGATTGCTGTTGTATGTTGGTGCCTTTTGTCCAGGAATGCTATTATTTTTCAAAGGTCCGCGATGGAATCTCTTGATATATTAATGTCGATAAAGTTTTTATCGTGGAAATGGTTGTTGTACTCTTTTGGTTTTAATTCAGGATGTGTATTTTCTGATTGGTGCTCCCACCCTAGATTATGTCTGATGAATATGAAATAGATACATAGGTTAAGTGGAGCACAGTAGAGATATTACTTCAGTATTATTCATCGGTTGAAACATTTTGTTTCAACTTCATTTTATATTTTATAATACAATATACTTTTGCCTTTAAAAAAAATATAGAGTTTCAAAATGAGATGGATATATTGATGCAAAATACAATTATCCAAAAAGGATTGAATTTTTTTATATTGATACAGATTAGTATTAATTACTACGCAGACTAATTTGACTTCACTATGAATATATATACAAGGTGGGTATTCCTCTTTCAATGTTTTCTTTGATACCAAAAATGAAATACAATTACCCAAAAAGTAGTTGGATAGTTAAGAAGACAAGAAGTTCAATTTCTCTAGCCAACAAAAAAAATAACATTTTTAACAACTAATTTTGCATATAAAAAATTAACTAAAAATGATTGTATGTTTGATAACTTATTCTAAATTGAGATTAATATATAGATTAAATTGCTTTAGCTTATAAAAAAAAGGAAAAGTATTTTTTCTTATGGATAATGTAATTTTTGCATGGTTTACAGATTCCTTTTACTCTTTCATTTCTTTGGTTTAATTATTTTCGGTTATATTTTGAATTGAAAAAGTATTATTTTTTAAAATGAACCTGTAAAAATATGAGGGTACAAATATTTTGTAATAACTAAAATATACCTACACAGATTGGTAAGGTACCAATGTCTGAAGGAGTCTCTTTTTAGTTGGACATAACATTGTCCATTTTGATTTGGATGCTAATCCTTTCAATGGGCAAAGTTGATATATAAGGGTATTATATACGGTGAATCCATGAATTCGATTTTAATAACACTAAACACACCTCTCTCTTTCATTTGATTTGGGTTGGTTTGGTTTCCAACAGAGACATTTTGAAAGATAGACAAAATAGAATAGAATAGAAGAAGTGGTGGGTCTCTTTTGTAGCATATCTTTCATTAACTTCCGATCCTAGCAAAAATCCGAGTCGCTAGGTCTGGTGGGCACAGGTGGGTACCTATTTAGGCCTGACAGATCCGACCTGAGTAGATCCGGTATTGTAACCATTTTACAATCAAATTAAGTTTCACGAGACAATATCTTATTTAACTAATATTGACCATCTCAATTATAGAATACTCCACACATGAAATAATGTTTCTGTCTTTTAAGAAACAAACTATGAATAATTTACTCACATACAAAATTACTTAAGGGTGATAGACCCCACCCGAACCAGTGTATCTAGCAATTTCATTGTTGGGTTGTCCCAATGTTCTGATCATTTAAAGGTAGCCTACTTTTAGAAAAGTCCAGTCTTAGGTAGGTTCAACTTTAAGTAGGTCTAGCCCTTTTCTTATACAAGGCTCATATGATTATTTTAATTATTTTTTAAGTTAATATGATAGTAAGGTTGATAAAAAAAGACTCATATTTATTTTTAGAAACTCACATTGTCATGTAGATTGTTATTCCATAAATAATTTTTAAAAACTATGGTATCTTGAATTTAAGCAACCAAAAGAAACTCTCATTAGGAATAACTTTGTATGTCACATGATTTTTAAAAACTATTATCAAATTTAATTTTTAACTATTACCATAAACTCTACATTCATAGTTACGTCTAGGATAGATCCATATGTGATAAATGGGAGCAATTGCTCCCACTAATTTTTAAATGTTTTAATAATTAATATGTATTTCATAGTATAAATTAATACATAAAATAAATATTGTCGTGACTAATTTATATATACATATATTGTTCCGTCACTGGTTATATGTATGCGACATATACTTTGTAAAGTTCTGACATGGTTGTATAACAATTTACACCTATTCTATAAATATGCTTGTACCTACTAATGTACATTTTAATCTTTGTAATAGTAATGTGTTTCTATTAATATGGAGGAAAATTATTTTTTATTTTTCAAGATATAATAGTAATTTGTTTTTATCAATTTAATGGAAAATTATTTTTATTTTTTAAGATATAATAGTAATTTGTTTTTATCAATTTAATGGAAAATAAAAAAATAGAAATTTAGGCTATTCCCAATTAATAAAACTATAATAGAATCTTAATGTTTTTATAATGAATGTTTTTATATGGATAATTGCCATAAATTTTATTGACAGTTATATACTAATATAAGTGTAGCTATTAAAAATTTCAATTGAAATTGATTCTAGTATAATTTAGATATCATATTAAAAATAAATTTTTTTATATAATTATAGCATATTGAAAGATCATATTTTAAATGTAAAAATAAATTTTCTTAAAAAATTAGGGCGTTTCAAACTTGCATTTTTCAAATATTTAATATTTATTTTGAATATTACAACTTTTACATACCTATATTTTTCACACAAATTTGTTATATTTTATAGTTAGCTTAACAACTATTTTATTAAAATAATAGTATTACATATATATATATGTAATACAATTTTAGAAAAATACTTATCCATGATCAATACAAAAAGTTTTACACGGACAGTTAATCAAAACATTTTATATATAGTAAATTTGTTAACTTTATTAATTAATACTTTAAAAATAATATAAATAAAGAATTATGATTAACCGTTTGTGTAAAACTCTTTTATAATAATAGTATATAGATGTTAAACTCATACAATTTATTATATATATGTATATATATATCCACACACTTATTCATGTGGTTCAATTATTAAATCACCGTTCAACCACTAACCCAGACCTAGACTAAAATGATGATCGAATTGATTTTTAAAACACTGGTTGGAGTAGAAGGTTTAAATGTTTTAGGAATAACAAGTGGCATTAGAGCAACAATTAACTCATTAATGGCCTTGAAAATCCTTGCCATAGAAGCTTGAATCTGCTGAGCAAACGTAAACGTTGCCAACTCTAATTGAGTGGTCAGGCACATCTGAAGCCTATATTCTAAGGCCTTTAAAGCAACTTTTATTGCTTTCTCCTGATGGAGAAGAGCTTCTACCATCTCTTGTTGTTGTTTCTTCATAGCTTCCTTAATCACAGTGGCAATGGTGTCATATGAAGGGATAATGAAGGGTAATGTTTAGGGGAGTGATATCAATAGCATCGATCTTGGTGGAAGAAGTAGACTTTCTGACAGCAAGATCTCTTACTAGATTCCCCGTGCTTAGTGTTGTTGCAGCTTGAGCTTCTATAGTTGCTTGAGCAGCTTCTACTACCTTTCTCCTAGCATCTTTTACAAGTTCTATAGCAGCTTGCTCTTGCTACAGAACTAGTGAACTAGTCAAGTTAGACGTAGATGTAGTCTTTAACAGATGTAGATGTGACCTTGATAAATAACAAATGCATATCTTAAAACGGAGACACAAAGCATAAAGATGAAGTCTAAGAAGACAAAGTCTATAAAGACAAAGACTTACGCAAAGTTTGTGAAAGCATATGCTTATTCATTGCAGATGAAGATACAATTCATCAAGCCATGGTCTTAAACAAATTATAATGTAAGACGAAGACTCGATTTGTAAAAGACACATCATATGATTACTGCAAGAAAATAGGCGAATCTACAATTGAAATCAGCAACTAAATATGCGACTGCACATCAACAACTAATTCTAATGCTGAAAATTATTAAATTAATAACATAATTGAGTGACTAATTAGTGATTAAATATAATAAACTATTTTTACAACTGATTTTCTATAACCAATGTAGCTGAATAGTAGTATGCAAATAATTACTGATTAGTTTCCAAAGCTAGTAATTAGCGTCTATTATCCCCTTTCATAAAAAAAAAACTGAGGAACATGCTAAATAAAGTCTATCATGCACTGAGTTGTCCTGCATATACTATTTATCTTATGATTTTCGATGCTAATAAGTATTAACTAATGTTAAATGAAAAATTTTAATGGCAACAATTTTGATAATGGCATAATTTTTCTACAAAAATTAGAACTTTAGACATGCATCACATAAATTTACTCAACAAATAAAATTGAAAGAATAACCTTAAAGTTTCAAGGAAATAACATAATAGTAGTTCTTAATGAAAATCTACCCTTGAGTACCGCTAATTAGAAAAAGTTTTAGATTTACCAAAAACTTGATAAAAACTTGTTTTTCTCATAACTTTAGTTTTACAAAACCAATTGAACTGAAATTTGTGGTTATACCGAGGTTTTCAAACTCAACAAATCAGTTTTCAACGTTCTCAAATTGCAATTTCAATCCAAACCGAACTGTACCAAAAACTGAGCACAAAAAATCATTTCTAAGGTTCATAATTTAATTTTGGCATACCTTAAGTTTTATAACTCCAAAATCAAATGAAATTTGTGACTAAGCTACGTTTTTGGGGTCAAGGAATCCATTTTTGAGGTAAAAATAAAAAATAAACACCATATCACGATAGACAGGTAACACTTACAAATTATAATCATGACTAATTTCTAAGTTAACTTTTATAATCATTCAAACATATAATTTAAACTTATTGTTTCACATATATGTTATGAACATGTACTTAGGTAAGTTTTAGATGCAGGGGCAGCAAAAATGAGACCAAATTCCTTATCAGAAGGGTACATGGCCCTTATATCATCAAAGCCCAACATTAGGAAACTCATAAAAGATAGTATGTCTTCTAGATAAAGCATAAGTTACCACATTAGTTTTCCCTTTCTTGTAGTTAATGACATAAGGAAAGAATTCTAGGAATTCAACCCACTTTTGCATGCATGTTATTAAGCTTACCTTGACCCTTCAAATACTTAAGTGACTAATGGTCACTATGAATGACAAACTCCTTGAGGGCAAGATAATGCTCCCAAGTTTGAAGGGATCTTACCAAAGAGAAAAACCCTTTGTCATAGGTGGGGTAGTTGAGGGAGGATCCATGAAGTTTTTCCATAAAATAGGCATCTCCATATTTCTTTGTTGAAAGTACTACCATAGAAATTGAACTTGGGAACCTCCCTCAAGGGGTTCAAAAGCTTTTAAAATAATTTAGTGATGTATTCCCTGGTGAAGTTCCTAAAGGGCTTCTTTTTGTTAGGGGTATAGAACACCAAATTGATTTGATTCTTGGGGCTAGCCTTCCCAATAGGCCTGCCTATAGGACCAACCCTATGGAAACAAAAGAAATAAAATCCCAAGTTTAAGAGCTATTGGAGAAGACTTGGGTTCAAAAGAGCCTCAGCCCTTGTACTGTGTTAGTCTTGGTGGTGCCCAAGAAGAATAGCTAATGGAAGATGTGCATATACTGTAAAGCTATCAATAACATCACCATTAAATACAAGCACCCAATCTCTAAACTTGATAACATGTTAGATGAGTTGCATGGAGCACAAATCTTTTCAAAAATAGATCTTAGAAGTGGTTACCACCATATAAGGATTAAAGAAGGTGATGAGTGGAAAACTGATTTTAAGAGTAAGTTTGGACCTTATGAATGATTGGTGATGCCTTTTGAGCTCTCGAATGCTCCTAGCACCTTCATGAGATTAATGAATCATGTCTTTAGGGACTGTTTAGGAAAATTCTGTGTAGTATACTTTGATGACATTTTAATATACAGTAGGAGCCTAGATGATCACTTAGGACATCTCAGGCATATTTTTTGCATTCTTAGGGAAAACCACTTATTTTCAAACATTGAGAAGTACACCTTTTGTTTAGATAGTGTGGTCTTTTTAGGTTTCATAGCTAGTGCAAAAGGGGTCCATGTGGACTCTAATAAAATCAAAGACATCCAAGAGTGGCTTACCCCAAAAAATGTAACAGAGATGAAGAGCTTTCATGGTCTCGCAAGCTTCTATAGGCGCTTTGTGCCTAACTTCTCTAAACTTATCACACCTCTCAATGACTTGTGAGGAAGGGAGTTCCCTTCAGTTGGGATGAAAAACATAAAAACAAGCCTTCTCCATTATCAAAGAGAAACTCACCCAGACACCAGTTCTAGCTCTTCTTGATTTTTTAAAAACATTTGAGTTAGAATGTGATGCTTCTAGGATTGGTGTGGGAGCTGTTTTGTTGCAAGGTCACTCATATGGATAAGCGCATTAAGCTATATCCTCTTACACCTGCCCAGGTGGTAGAGGATTAGCTTTACATGAAGCATAAGAGAGAAGAAAAATATAATAATAAAAAAAAAACTTCACCCGAAAAGCTTGAAAGGGGTAAGGAGAAAGAGTTAGAAAGTGATGCCCCTTCCAAGAAGGATTGAAGTAAAGAGAGCCTATTTGCAACAAAAAAAGGATTTAAAAGAGGCTCTCTTTACTAAAAAACCTTTCTAACGTCTCCTTTGCAAAAAGGCATCCCCTTCTTTACTAAAACACCATATCACGATAGACAGGTAACACTTACAAATTATAATCATGACTAATTTCTAAATTAACTTTTATAATCATTCAAACATATAATTTAAACTTATTGTATCAGATATATGTTATGAACATGTACTTAGGTAAGTTTTAGATGCAGGGACAGCAAAGATGGGACCAAATTCCTTATCAGAAGGGTACATGGCCCTTATATCATCAAAGCCCAACATTAACAAAGAAATATGGGGGGAAGAAGGGGATGCATCTTTGCAAAGGAGACGTTAGAAAGGTTTTTTAGTAAAGAGAGCCTCCTTTAAATCCTTTTTTTATTGCAAATAGGCTCTCTTTACTTCAATCCTTCTTGGAAGGGGCATCACTTTCAAACTCTTTCTCTTTACCCATTTCAAGCTTTTCGGGTGAAGTTTTTTTTATTATTATATTTTCCTTCTCTCTTATGCTTCATGTAAAGCTAATCCTCTACCACCTGGGTAGGTGTAAGAGGATATAGCTTAATGCGCTTATCCATATGAGTGAGGATGATATGATTGGAATGAACATGTTGTATGAATTTCTGATCAAATTGTGATGACCATTTTGGGTTTAGACATTAGTTTAAATAAAGGGTCTCTATTCGAAACTAGGAGTCCTGAATTTTATAATCGAAGACAGCATAAAGAGCAAGGCTTGGAGTTTCTCTTTTCCCCTTTTTCACTCGGTATTCCGAGTTTGATGACTTTTATTTCTTTTTTTTTTTATAGTCATTAACATGTGTGAGTAGAATTTTTATTCTAGGATTGGGATTTAGCCCTTCACTCTATTCATGATGAATTAAGTATTTTTATTGTTCTTATATTGGTTTCCCTTGATTTCTTCTCCATTGGTTTTACCGGTGCAATACGCTTGATAACTATTTTTGTAGTAATAGATAATTAGGGAAGGACCAAAAGGTGAACTTAATTGTCCAAACCTTAGGGAAGGAACTTAAGAATTAAATCACAAAAGTAGGTTTAACCCTTCGAGGACTCAATGAATTAGCAGGGAACTTAATGGATTTAATTGAACATAGCTACAAAAAAGTAGGGGTCAATTCAATTAGATACACCTTTGTATCTTGAAAGAGGATGAATGTTACCTTAGGTTAATTCACCATCATATAGAACCAGTAAGAGCATAAAAGATAATTAATTTTCATTCAATAGGCAGTCATGGCGTGATATCCCAAATCCTGGAAGTTTTCTAAAATTTGAATTTCAAATACTTGAATTATTTCCTCATTTATTTTATCAGATATTTGTTATATTTCAAATATATTAAAAATCTAAAAAAATCAACATTTTATTTTAGTTATGGTTTTCCAATCTTTGATATTATTTTATTTAAAATTGTCATCTTATTTTAATTTTAGAATTCACTGTTACTTTATTTTTATTTCTATAAATTAGAAAAGTTTGATTCTTTTTCAATTATAAAAAGAAATTAAAATTAATTAAAATTATAAACAATTATTCTTTTCCAAATGGACAATCCTATGGAAGAATGATTATTTTTATTACTTGACGACACCATACACTTGCAGTTTTCACACATTAATGACATATGGGATGGATTCAAGGAATTCAACCTATTTAGCATGTCTTTTATTCACTTTCCTTGTCCCCTCAGATACTTAAGTGACTCATGGTCACTATGAATGAAAAACTCCTTAGGAGAAAGGTAGTGCTCCTGAGTCTGAAGGGCTTTTATCAGGGCATAAAACTCTTTGTCATAGGTGGGGTAGTTGAGGAAGGCTCCATTAAGTTTTTCATGAAATAGGCAATAAGGTGCCCACCCTGCAACAAAATAGCTCTCACACGTACACTAAAGACGTCATATTCTAGCTCAAAGGTTTTTGAAAAATTGGGAAGAGCCAGAATTGATGCATAGGTGAGTTTATCCTTGACAAAAGAGAAGACTTCCTCTTGTTTAGCACCCCAAAAGAAAGGAGTATCCTTCTTCACCAACTCATTTATTGGTGAGAAAAGTCTGAAGAAGTTAGGTACAAAGTGCCTGTAAAAGCTTTCGAGACCATGAAAACTTTTGATCTCTGTCACAGTTTTTCGGGTGGGCCATTCTTGGATGGCTTTTATTTTTTCAAGATCCACATGAATCCCTTGAGCATTAAATACATATCCTAAAAATACCACACTCTCAATACAAAAAAAGGTGCATTTTTCAAGGTTGCCAAAAAGGTGGTTGGTCCTAAGAATGCAAAAACCTTGCCTAAGATATCCGAAATGATCATCTAGACTCCTACTATACACTAAGATATCATCAAAGTAAACAACACAAAATTTTCCTAAACAATCCCTTAGAACATGATTCATTAATCTCATGAAAGTGCTAGAGGCATTTGTGATCCCAAAAGGCGTCACAACCATTCATAAAGACAAAATTTTATCTTAAAAGCGGTTTTCCATTCATCACTCTCTTTAATCTTTATTTGGTGATAACCACTTCTAAGATCAATCTTTGAAAATATTTTTGTCCATGCAATTCATCCAACATATGATCAATTCTAGGGATTGGGTGCCTATATTTGATAGTGATGTTTTTTATCGTTCTACAATCCACACACATCCTCCATTGACTGTTCTTCTTGGGCACCAACAAGACTAGTACAACACAAAGGCCAAGTCTCTTTTGAACCCAATCCTTCTCCAATAGATCTTGAACCTGAGATTTAATCTCTTTGATCTCTATGGGGTTGTCCTATAGGCAGGCCTAGTAGGTAGGCTAGCCCCAAGAACCAAGTCTATTTGGTGTTCTATTCCCCTAATAGGTGGTAGCCCCTTAGGGACCTCCTTAGGAAATACATCACCAAATTTTTTTAAAAGAATTTTAACCCCATCAAGAAGATTCTCATCTTCAAGATCTATGGCAGAGTGTTCCACTTAAAGAGACCATGGAAGAGTGTTCCATCCCTAGGCTCATAACCTTCTCTTGGGGTGAAAAGAAAGATAAGACTTACTTACCCTTCTCGGATGAGTGCTCCAATGCGCCAACACTAGTCTCAACTACCATTTCTAATCCTTTAAGGCTAGCACTTAGTGCATTAGGAGTAGGATGAGGAGCTTCTTTGTGGAGGCATATGCACAATGAAAATCTTTCAAATCTTAGTGCCAACCTCCACTGTCCCAATCCTAAAAGGCCAAATCATAGACCTCATACTCCCCCCATGGTTACTTGTGTACACCTATTTATTTTCATGTAAACTTCGAAAAAGAGGAAGAAATGCCTTAGAATTTAAGGTCAAATCCTCTCCAAGGGGGAGGAGATAATGCAATCCTGCCTAGCATAGAGCTCAGCTAGAAGGGTGGAGGAGAACATGGCATGAATGAAGCTCATTTAAGACCTTAGGACATAATTCTAATTCTAATTTATTTGTAATTTTTAATTGTTCTAGTAACTAAGTGAGTGAATTTATCCTTCCTTTGGGCTTGTCATTTTTTGTGACTCTTCTTTCATTTTAGAGCATGGGATGTCATTACTTATTATGTGGAGTGTGTTCAAGAAGGTAGACTTAAGTGTCTTGGATGTGTGGTTTCTTCATATACCCTCTTGGATTAGTTTTACACCTCTCTAACACTCATAAGTAACATATGGGCCCCCCTTGTCCTTTCTCTTAGGCACTAGATGGAGTGAAGAAGGGACAAGATTTATCCTATTCTTGGATGGTTAGGATTAGACAAGCCTAACCATGTGTTAGTTAGTTTTAAGCTAATTAACTTTGGTTTCCTTCTCCTAATTCTCAAACTCATTTCCTATAAATAGCACCATCCCTCATTTTGTTTTTCACACTTGAATGATTGAATCTAACACTCCTTTTTTAGCATTTCTCTTTTAGTAAAATTTCTTGAGTTTCCTCTCTTTTGAGGAGATTCTTCTAGTGGTTTTTATCAAGGGTCTTCTCCCTTGTGGAAAGCCTTCAGTCTTAAGGCTTATCTTCCTTCAAGGAAGTGGTACCCCACCTTTTTTCCTTGCCTCTCCATCAACCATTTCTAGGGGCCTGGAACCATTGGAGAAATATCATGGGGAATGCAAGTCAAATTTCATCAATGAGTCACAAACATTTAAGCATAAAGCATATAATACTTGTCCTAGGCTTTACTAGAGTTAATCATCAAAACATATAGAACATATTATCCTTTGCTAGACTCTCATCTTACAAGATCACTCATACAAACTTCATTCTTCAACCTTGAGTGTGAATGCTTGAGAGTATGTTCTTACAAATATATGTAATTTAGATATTAAATTCTATAATTTAGTATTTTAATTTTTTATAATAACTGACTAAATAAGCAGTTACTCTTAAAGGGAACTCATTAATCGGTTGCCATATACAATTTAGAGATATTTGATATTTATTTCACTCATCTAGACCCCACTTTTATTTTCATGTTTCCCTCTTGTGACATCTCAAATAAATATAAGATAAGTAAATAAATGTCCATTAATTAAAAAAAAGTTTACAAAAATCCTCCCAATAAAACATCATCTCTAATCAAAATTAAAGTTAAAAGTTCTAAATTGAAGATAATAATAAGTCATCTTAAAAGGAACAAGAAAATTAGAGGCACAATTAAAACAAGGAAATAATTTACTATCCTAATATAGTTACGAAGCCCCAATGACACCTCCATCAGAACACGAAATCCCACAGTAATCTCTAACATTAATAACTTGTATCTCTTCAACATTCTTGTGGCCTATAAGCATTCAACCCCAAGCAACACACATAAATAAGGAGTGAGACATTTACGCATACATATTTAAGCAACATAAATAATAAATACACTCATCATAGTATATCACATGAAACTGCCCAAACCATATTAAACTCAAGTCATGCCAATGATGTTCATGCAATGCAACTCGTGTATGCTCTCGCAGGTACAGCTCAGAGCGATCCTCTTCTATGTCAGTAACACGTAGGTACAACCATCTCAAATAGGTTCACCCGAAGTGAATCTTCTTCTACGCCAATAACACGTACGTACAACCGTGCAATGCAACATAAGCTAAGAAACTTGCTATAGAGCACTTCACGATGGGAGATCCTTACAAGCCTCCTAGAATGCTATATTCATGCATCATGTCATGTAACATCATAACTCACAATATCAATAATTAATTATACCATCACAATCCACCCCAACTGCAGCTGGATGACACCTCGTTAGGCACATCCTGAGCATCATCATTAACACACAATTTCATCCAATTATAATTCACATCACTTTCATATAGTATGACAATTCTCCAATTCACGCACCTCAATAACTTATAAACATTCATTTAGTCACCACCAACACAATTTACAAGGTGTATCACAATATTGCACACCACCATAATTAAAATCATCACAACTCACAAACTATTCATTCTTATCTTACATCCCAATAACTTATAAACATTCATTCATCATAATATTTCCCACTACAACAATCCAAATAATCACAATTCACAAATTATCTATTCTCATTTTACCCTTCTAGTACATTCTATAGCCTACATACCATATTTGTAGTTATGTTAATGATATAGGAGTGATATAAATTTTATTATGAAGTTAGTACTATTACATAAAACTCCATGTTTAGGTCTAAACTTGATTTTATCAGTCACTATCATTTAAAATTACAAACTCACAACTACTAAACCCAAATCTGACAACTTGACCTTTACTCACTATTTTATTCATAGCTTGAGTTATATATGTATTTTTTAAGGGATTACAACTCTTTTGGAAAGATAACATCCAAGGCTAAAAATTTTATGAAGAACATAAGCCTAATAAGGTCATCTAGGTTACCTCGCATGGATCACAACACACAAACTTTGTTTCGTACACTAGATGAGGGACTCAACTTCTAACCTACATAACTCAGTCTATTCTTAACATATTTACATGATTCTTGAGTCTAAACTGTACCTCCAAATGTCTAGTTACTGAAACAAGAAACGTAATGCGATTTGGTTAACCACAAAGAAAGATATAATAGAACATTTTCAAATAACAAAAGTTCATCTTACATAAGGTTCCTAAATTATAGTTCTAGCTACATACCCTTGGACATTCTAATTCTATGTCTCTAATAGTTAGTTATCATCACGCCCTATAATTGCAGTGATAATCATCATTTTACCATCAATTCTTTTAGACAACCGATCTTAGACATTAGAACTACAAACCCTTAGACATTGAAACTTCAAACCCTATAATTGTAGTTATAGTCATCAATTTTATTTATCAATATCATCAATGGAAATAAATCCTTTTCATACAAAATAGTTCAAATAACATCTAGTCATTTTTATATACAGCACTTCAAATGACACCTAATCCTTTTTATACAGAGCACTCCAAATAACACATAATTCCTTTAATAACTAATAGAATAACACCTAATCTTTTTTATACAGAGCACTCGAAATAAAACATAAGAAGCCCCTATAGCTTAGCAGTAGAGCATCAGTCTTCTACACTCCAAAAACACATAATCTCTTTTATAACCTAATCCCTTTTTATACAGGGTAGAATAACACTTAATCCTTTTTATACCTTAATCCTTTTTATACAGGGTAGAATAACACCTAATCTTTCTTATACAGAGCACTTCAAATAACACCTAATCATTTTTATACAGAGTAGTTCAAATAGCATAGGAATCCCCCAATAATCACATTGATCAATCATATCATCAAGCTATTCATCTACAACGATTACCCCATCCTTTTTATACACAGCAGTTCAAATAACATAGGAATCCCCTCAATAATCACATTGATCAATCAATCATATCATCAAGCTATTCATCTATAACAATTACCCAATCCTTTTTATACAGATCAGTTCAAACATCATAGGAGTCCCCCAAGAATCACATTGATCAAACAATCATATTATTAGAGTTATTCATCTATAATAATTCATAATGTCATTCATAGAAACCAAGGAATAAGTCAATTGTAGAAAACTTAATCCCTACGGAGGTTTAGGGTTCACCTCCACTATCCTATTTCTTATATATGCCTATGTATAGGTTAATCCCACTCCCCCTGACCTCGAAGAGACGATCCAGATTGTGAAAGGTGTAGCCTCAACTCCCCAAACATTGCTCCTCAAACTCCCTGGGCAAGGTTTCCTCTGTAGTTTTTTCTCCCCCTCCAAAGTTAAAAAACGTGAACTCTCGTGTAGCACTCAGGGACCCCTAATTTTACCCTAACTTAACCCTTTGTTGGGCTTCTAAAATCAAACACAACTTAACCTCTCTTACTATTTACACCCACAATTATGTTGTTTGTTTATTTTATAAAATCAATCTTAATTTATTCTCATAAATACAAATATTAAATTATTTAAGCTTATTAATATAAATTACCTTTTTATTAATATTTTAGTTTTCTAAAAAAAGGATGTTACAACATCATTGTCACCTCTAATGAATTTTTTCTCATTACCACCACCATGTTTACTTGCCACTCATAACTTGATACATTTTATGTTAGAAGTTACTTCAAATGTCAACTTGTGCAATACTTCTTGACTCTGAAAACTTCTATTTGTTTTACTTCGTCAACAACATCATTGTCACCTCTAACGATAAAGTATATATTTTTTAAAATTTTTAATATAAAAAATGCAACCCATTTAACTAGTGATTGTTTAATTTGACATTAAACAATTATCTATACTAGTTTGATGATAAGTTTGATTTTTAAAACTATCTTTACTATTTATATCCACATTTATTTTATAAAATCAATTCTTAATTTAATTATTCTAATAACTACAATATTAATTGGCCTATTAATATAAATAATACCTTTTATTAATATTCTATTTTTTTTAAAAAAATGGGATGTTACACCTCTAAACCAAATTCACCAAGTCAAAACCTAGCGCCTTTAGCTATATTCAATTGCAAAGTTCACTCATCTCCCTCCCATTGCAAAATCATAGTCCTCAAACTTTCTGAGGAAATTCATTCCAACCTCACTCGTCTCCCTCCCACTTGAGAATCTGACTCTCCATTTTCTTTCTCTAACTTACATATCTCGAATCCTTGTCATTGCAAAATTGACCACCAAGTCGAATCACCAGTCTGTAACGACCATTCTGTGTCGCTACCAATGGTCATAGTCCATTACTTTAAGGTGGAGTTTGTAGTTGTGATTGGGTTAGTTATTTGCACTGAAGAGGGTTTCATGACCGACATAGAACATTCCACTAATAGTGGCAGTAACTGATGCAATTTGATGTGCATCCCTCATGATGTTTCTCCAATGGTTCCAAGCTCCAAGAAATGGTTGATGGAAAGGCAAGGAATGCAGATGGGGCACCACTTATTTGAAGGAAGATAAGCCTTAAGATTCAAGGTTTGCCACACGGGAAAGAACCCTTGATAAAAACCACTAGAAGAATCTCCTCAAAAAAGAGGAAACTCATGACACTTTACTAAGAGAGAATGCTCAAAAATTAGTCTTAGATTCAATCATTCAAGTGTGAAAAATACAATGAGGGGTGGGTGTTATTTATTGGAAAGGGGTGACAAAATTAGGAGAGGGAAACTAAGCTTAATTAACTTAAAAGCTAACTAACAGAAGTTTAGCCTTGCCTAATCCCAACCACCCAAGATTAGCACAAATCTTGTCTCCTTTTCCATAAATAGCCCACATCCCTAAGAGAGGGGACAAGAGGGCTCCATGTGTTGCTCATGCTTGTTGGTATTAGAGAGGTGTAGAACTATGCCAAGGGGGTGTGGGAGGAAACCACATGTCCAAGACTCTAAAGCGCACCTTCTTACACACATTCTACATAATAGCTAATGACACCTCATGCTCTAAAATAAAAAAAGAATGGCCGAAAATTACAAGGCCCAAAGGAAGGATAAATGCACCACCTAATTACTAAAACAATTAAAAATAATTACCAGCAAATTAAAATTAGAAATATGGTCTAAGTTCTTTAATGAGCTTCATCCATGCATGTTCTCCTCCATCCTCTTAGCTAATGTCCATGCTAGGCAGAATTGCATAACTCATTGATCCATATAGGCTACGAAAATTTATTGATCCATTGTGCATTGTGCTAGAAACTTTGATGATGTTAACCACTCAATTTTTTAAACAATCTAACTTTAATTAGCCATGTGAAAGCATGAATGAGATAAATTTTCAAAAATTTTTAAAAAATCTGTTTTATCTCATTTATGTTGTGAGTGGTCGGTTTAGGAAGTTATTTAAGTGATTGGAAAAGCATAACTATTGTTTTAATATGTTAAACATGCAATCATAATCTATTAAAACGGAGTTAATCAATTAAATATTAACTTAATTAATTAATCTATGCTTGGTTGGCTAAGACAAGTCTCAAGAACAATTCAATCGATTAAATATTGAGATAATCGATTAAATTCATTCTGAATTGTTTAGATTAACTTGAAGAACCATTTAATCAATTAGATACTTGGTTTAATGGATTAAAATAGAATGAATGTGTTTTTTATATAAAATTTGAAATTGAAAACCTTCTAAGAGAAGAGCTAAATTTGAAAAATCATTGAGCTACATATTTTGATAAAAGAAAACTTGCGATTTTTCAAAGAAATATAACTAATTACACATCCTCACCATCAAGCTTCATGATATAATCAAGATTGCATGCAAATTGAAGAATCTTGATAATTGTTCTATCTACTTTTCGGTAACCTAAATTGTTTTCTACTTTTGCATCAAAGATATTTAGGTGATATCAATCTTTTACCTTGCTTTACTTATTTTTGGTTAAAAACTCGTTGCTAGGTAAGTTTCCTAGAAGGTGGATATTGTTCAATAGGTTTTTGCATGCTTAGAATAATTTATTGATAGGTGTTCAAGATCAATGCATGTTGTGACTACATGTGCTTGTGATTTTGTTTGTAACTAATTTCATTCTAGTGGAATCCATCCAAAGACAGGTTATGTTGTGGATTGAAAATTGGATGTAGCCATAGATTTGGGTAGTACAAATTGTTTGCATGTCTTTTTCTCTATCTCTATATCTCTTTCTATGTTTTAATCGCTTCCGTATAAATTCATATAAATCTAATAATTCTAAAGTGAATTTAGTTTTTTGTGCATTCTTAATGTGTTTGATATAAAGAGATTAATTTCTATACATACCAAATCACTGCAAATGTTTCATTGATTAAAAATAAAGATAAAGGCCTATATTTCTTAAAGGTTAAGAAAATAAATGTTTTAAACACCAATTCAACACCTTCATCTTTGGTTTGTGACATTCAACCATTATTTCTTACAATGTTAAATTAAGATTACAAAAATAAGCTAAGTGTATCTCAACTCTATGACTAATCGGAGACTGAATATTATTTAAAAAATAAATTAAAATATTGCCGTCATTATTTTAGTCACGATAGTAACTACTACTTTTAGTCATTACTGAGTCATTTTCTAGTAGTGGATGATAGTCATCCTTAAATAATAAAGCCAAAGGTAACATCTTATTATGCATAAGTATGAAACTCCAAAGACGTTTCATCTTCCAAGACATCATCAAAGTATTGAGACTTCAGCTTAAATATGTCATAATTAGTCACTATGCTTTATGACACTATCAGACACACCAAAGTAAAATGGAGAAGCGACTTCAGTGATTAGGCGAAGTGTTGCAAAGGAAATTACCATTGCCACTAGTACCTATTATGGTTCAAACAAACAAACATAAATAAAAATAATAATAGGATCTCACTACTCTTCAAGTGTTTCCACTCAAAACCACTTGTGTTTCACACTTTTGAGACTTTTTCTATAATGTTCACACTTGTCTTTTTTCACTCTTATTCCTCTAGAAGCTCTTTAATGGAACCTTAAACATATAAATCAAGAAAATATTTAACCTAAAAAATGTAACAAACTTCAAGTTCAACTTAAGAGACTAAGAAAAGAGAAAATTTAAAGACAAAACTTAGGAATTTTAATGACAAACAATAAAAACTAACAAATATGAAAAAAAGGCAACAATATGAATAGAAAAAAGATAAGACTACGAAACACCAGACAAGACTAGAAAAGATAAAACAAGGAAACCACAAATTTTCGAAACTAGTGTGAACCAAAGCACTAAAAAAATTGAGTAGAAGAACTTGGCATAGGTGTAGAAAAACTTTATGAAGGGTAGAATTTTCTCCTTCTTTTTATCAATAGTTTTTTTTTTCTTTTTTGCATTCTTTTTTGGATTTGGCACCAAACTTTTTATAATTCTAATTTGGAAAAACAAAAATGACACACATAACTGAAATCTGAAACTGTGCAAAGGCATATAAAGCCTAGCCAACTCAAATTCTCGAGCCAATCAGGAATTTATAGCCACAATATGTCAATCAAATTTGAGACTTGGATTATTGACGCACCGGCCAATGACAAAAAAATGGGTGACGGAAACCAAATATAGACTAGAATAAGAGTTTAATTGATATACATTATCGGTTTAAAATACACTTACATTTAATCACAATATTTTATTCATAGTAAATTTATTAATTTTATTTATTATTATTTTAAAAGTCACATAAATAAAAAATTATGATTAAATGTTAGTATAAAAATATATCAATTAAACTCTTAGAATAAATCACCAATAGGGAAAGCAAATGCAAAATAAGAGACAACCAAATCAATTTGGCAAACACAACTTAACATTGATAAGGATGATGTTTTTACGCAATTTAGATTCAACAACCAACAAAAATCAATTTAACCACAAGAATAGCAATCGAAGTATTGAAAATTTTGGCACTTGATTAGCCTTTATGCAAATTTTAGCGACCTAAATCAGAACTGCAATTGACAAATGATATGAATCACTTTTTGAATTGATAATTCAGCATCAAACAAGAACTAAATTAAAAAAAGAAATTTCTACAAGAAAAGGAAAACTGAAAAAGAACAACTTTTGGATAGAGAATTTCATAAATGTATGAAATACATTAAATTTAAAATATTTTCAATTCAAAAAAATTTATTTTTTTAATTGTTTTGTTTGATAAGGTAATTCAAATTTATTAAATTTTATTTTTCTTGTTTTGGTAGAGTATTTCAATTTCCACTAAAAAATAAAAATTTATTTTAATATTAAACAATATTTAATAATTCAAAAATTTATTTTCACCAAAGTCTTTTTTGGATGTTCATCAAAGGTTTTTAAATTAAAGTCGATTAATGTTTTTTGGCTAAAGTTAACAAGACTTTTTTTTTGTCAACATTGGTCAACGTTATTTTATTTAACAAACGTTGAAGTTGTTTTTCATCTAGCATTACCCATGGATATTTTTCGACCAATGTATAAAAAAATCTCCCAATTATATATTATGATGGTGTGGGATACCTCATTGCGTTGTGGATGAAGCATTAGAGATATGCATACCTCACACACAATTCCTATAATAAGATGAGATTGACCACAGTACTATGAATCAAATTAGGTTATCAACACACCTCCCATAGTATTGTGGATTAAACCTCAACCTTGTAGTTAACACTTTAGAGCTCCTCATGTCAAACTGATTTGTTTTAATGCATCACATATAACCTTGTGAAATATTCCACATTGTTATAGATGACTCACTGAAGCTTTGTATACCTCATACACAATTCCCAAGACAAGGTGAGTATCAACCTAAATGCAATCATCAATGCACCTCTCACAATACTATTGTTGTATATGCCTTAATTCTATCTCTTATGCCTTGGAGTTCCACATGTTATATTGGAGTTTCAAAGCATCTATTGCAGGTGTGCTTGTCGTTGGCACACTAGAGCTTAGTATGCCTCACAGTCTCACACGCAACTCCCACAACATGATGGATTCGGTCATAAGGATGTGAATCTAAATTTAGTTATGTATACACCTACCATAATATCGTAGAGTAAGGAAAAATGTTGTACTTAATGTTTTGGATTGATAGGTTCAGTCAGACTTGCCATAAAAAAATAGAAATTCTTTAATAAAAATATAATTAAAAATTATTAGCCAAAGAACCAAGAGAAATCAAAACTCTCACAATTAGCAAATACCAATTTTGTCAAAAACCCAATATGATTTCATTCATAAAAATTGATGACATAAATATAGTTATTCTAAGGCATAACAAGAGTCTCTGCACTTAATGAACTACTAATGACAGTAGTTATATCATGTTAGTGACTAATTTATTTGCATGCAAGCTATATCATACTAAATATTATAATTTAATTTAAAAATCAATAAAAACTAAAAGACATTCTTCATAAGCTTGTGATCCAAATTTGTGCATTGATCCTTTATCTAGGATGCAACCAATAGAATAAACTGGAATAATCAAAGTAGGCAAATAAGACAAGCCCACCACCTTGTGCTACCAACTGCATTGATGAAGAAACAAAACCATATCAAGCACTCAAGTCAGATTTTCAAGATCAATATTATTGATAAGATTGGTTTAGCACGGTATTATTACATGAAAAGTCTCAGATTGTATAAGAGAGAACAATAAATTCATCAAATCAAGTCCCAATTCAGTTTGTGAATAGTATTTGGAGTTTTAAAATTAAAAGTAGTAAGAACCACTTAGGAACTAATATCATGTGTAAAGTAAGATTAAATACATGCCACAAACATTAAAATTATAAATAAAGTCAGTAAATAACCACATAATTATCCTATAACACAATGAAGTACTAGTTTATTTATATAGGTTGTAACATTGATGTGATATATTTTCTAAAAGATTTAAGCCTTTACCTTTTCAACAGTTCCTCCTTTTATATTATCACTCCATCATCATCCTTTTTTTCCATTACCAGGATGTGTGCAATCTTAGAGAAGTACTTTTGTTTTCGATCTTCATATCGTGCTTCTAGTAGAGGACATTTATATATATGCAATAATTCAAGAGAGGATGGAAGTTGATCTTCTGGCAAGGACTCAAGACTTCTACAATGAAAGATGTGAAGGCGTTGGAGAGAAATAAGATGTTGAAGTCCATTTCCTTCCAACAACTTTAAACTTCTAAAGCATGATAGGGCAAGTCCCTGAAGAAACTTTGGCAGCAATAGCTCCTTTAGCAGGGTGTTGACTAGATCTTCCTCTCGAGAACATCCCCATAACTGAATTTCTGATAGAGAAGAGAGACGTTGGAATAACAAACCTAGCTCGTGTTTAGACATAGATGATAGTATTCCAATATCAACACGAAGTGTATGTAATTTGGAAGACAAACAACACCTTGGAGAGAATGATGCTAGCTTTGGAAGCCATTGCAGCCACAAGAGTTCAAGGGAAGGGAGATCAATCTGGTCTGAAAGTGACATAAGATTCTTACAATCACGAACAACAAAAGCAACTAATTTAGGAGCAAGCCCTCCACCTTGAATAGTAATTGCTTCTATGCTGGGACATTCCCAAAGCCAAAGATTTTCAAGTCCAGGGTAACAATCTAATGGAAAGGATGTCAGGGAATGACAACTATTAAAAATTTTTAGTGTTTGAAGTGATGTGTATTTGCACCATATTTCATGAGATGGAAATTCTAAGTTCACGTAGTTTTTAATTTGAAGTGACTTCAATGACGTGGGAAAACCTTCAGTTCGGAAGGAAATTGAAGATGAAATATCTTTAAGGTCCAATATTTGAAGATAATTGACATTGAGTATCATTTTTGGTAATGATTGCAAGTTGTCACACTTTTCAATTAATAGTTCCCTGTAAGACAAGTTGTCAATCAAAGAGAACAGATCTTCTCCCCCTTCTCCAATATGTATTGCTTCCAATGATGTATTCCACTTCAACTCAGATGATGTTACCTTTAACTGGTTGCTTTCTGAGATACTGAACTCTGTCAATGAAGGTAGAGGACTAGGCAAGTTTCCTCTCAATTTGGGGCACTTGGATAAACTCAAACTCTTAAGACAAAGAAATGGAAAGTTTTTACCTTCAGATATACCTTCACCTGCAAATAGTAGCCAATCCTCCCATTCTAACATTTCTTCAAATTGGAGACTTTCCAACAATGGAAATGCTTGAAATGGGAAACCTCTATTGCTAAAGTAGAATTCTTGACCAATTGTATTTACCATTTTCATGTTTTTAATGACAAGCTCTTTAAGAGAAGGTAATTGTCCAAATGGTGGAAGTGACAAGCAATAGTTGCAATTAGTGATGCTAAGTACTGTAATATTAGAATATAAAGAATCACCCAGCCATTTTGGAAAGCTTGTTCCACCATACAATCTGATGTTGAGTTTCTTTATACTTCTTGATGGTTGTAGATTATCAAGTACATCTTTGGCAATTTGTGAATCTTGTGGGTCACTGCCCCACTCTAGCATAAGCTCCTCAATATTCTTTTTTTCCATTAGGTCGACTAGAAATGCCTCCATGGGATTATTAACATTTTGCAGCTCCAAAATGGAAAGCTTACCTTTCAGATGAGGAAATTTTCTTAATTCCATGATGCTTATTCCATCCTGTTTGCCCACAACAAAAGAAGTTAACGTCCGAAGATCTTGTAATTTGCATATTTGTATTGGCAGCTCCAAATTTGTGTCACTAATATCCAAGTGGCGTAGATTGAACAAATTTTCTATTTGTCTTGGCATTTGAGTAAGATATTTACAATTTGATAATTTCAAAGTCTGCAAATTGTAAAGCATGAAGGTTGCCTTAGGCAACATTTTGATGGAAGTATTTGAAAGGTCTAAATACCGTAGAAGCACCAAATTACCAATTGAATCAGGAAGCTCACTGATATTTTTGTATTCAGATAATGAGAGTGTGCGCAAGCATTTTAGTTTTGGCAACCAAACATGTGATATTTCTTTGGTTAAGTAGCATTTTTTATCTTGATGTCGGAGTGGTAGAATGGTTCGCAAATAGTTTAGTTCATATAATCCCTCAAATCTTTAGAGACATCAAACTTACTTGTAAGAAATGCTAAATAGCGAACAGTACTTGGGATTTCATCACCTTCAATGTAGCAACTTTTCCCTGACACTAGTCTAGATAAATCATAGATGAGATCATGCATTTGGAACTTTCCATTTGCTTGAACTTTGTCTTTTTCAATTAAAGATCTAGACAATAATTCATTAAAGAATTCATCACCTATTGATTCCATTGCTTTCTCTCAATGAGTTTGTTGAAGAAAGCCTTCAGCCATCCATAACAAAATCAATTCCTTCTTATCCAACAAATGTTGTCTTGGAAAAATTGAACAATAAGCAAAACATCTTTTCAAATGTGATGAAAGATGAAGATAACTTAGGCGCAAAGCTGGTAAAACATCATCATTGCCCATAAGTTGCTATGCAAAATTCCCATAAGAACCTTCATTTCCAAATGCATGTTCGGCTAGTATGTGCCAACAATTTACATCTGTAAGAGGCTTTAACTCATGAATGGGAAAGGTATCTGTGACCTGTGCAACTCTTTGTTGTCGGGTTGTCACAATGATTTTACTTCCCTTCTTCCCACCACTCAAAGGAGCCATTAGGTGATGCCAATCATTGTATTTATCATTCCAAAGGTCATCAAGCACAAGCAAAAATTTCATCTCTCGTAGGCTATTTTTTAATTCAACACGTAGAACATCAAGGTTAGTGAAAGAGCAATCTTTCCGTGTGACAGATTCAAAAACCTTTTTTGTTACTTTGAAAATATCAAAATCATCAGACACCCATGTCCAAACTGTCAAAGTAAAATGTTTCTGCACTTTACTATCATTACAAAGGGATTGAGCAAGGGTTGTTTTTCCCAAACCTCACTATCTAGTAGCATGCTTAATAGCTTCTCTTTGTCATCCTCTCTAGCAACAACACCAGATTCAACCAATAAATCTGTTGCTGTTGTATAAGAGACCCTCCTAGAAACACTTTGCAAACCAAGAATATCTTTTTGTTTCACAAAATGTTCTAGCCTTGTAGATATTGCTTGAAGCTTTGAATTCATGCTCCTATGGAATTGACTAAAGGGAGAAGAAAATAATGATCTGACCTCAGTTGTTAACGGTTTAGATTCTCCCTCCACCTTGCGTCTCAAACATTCTGTGTTGATTTCATCAAACAAATCTTCAGCATCATACACAGCATCTTTCAACTCATCAAGCCATGCCTTCACTGCAAGATTAGTTATCTGCTTCTCCTCAGCATCATTGAGAACAGCATTAAGTATCTTCAACTCATCCAGCACAGAAACATTCAACTTCCTACTAGAAAAGAAATCTCGAAACTCCTTAGAAGCTATCTTGTCTAACAAGATCTCCACAGAAGCAGAGATGAGTGCCTCTCCCACCAAAGCTAAGGCCATTTCTTCTCTTGTTTTGCAAATAATTGGATCAGAATTCAGAACACTAAAACTCTTGCTAGTTAAATGTGATTTCTATTATAATGCTTACGTCAACTTAATATTTTGATTTCACAATAAACTGTAGTATAATAATCAAGAGATAAACGTGTTGACCACTTTGGTTTTTTGTGGTTTCTATTTTTGCATAATTGTTGACTAGTAGAAAGTATGGTATTGTATTTACTTACAAACCAAACTATCTTTTTGAAGAACATTTTCATTATCAATTTTTTTATAAAATAAAATAAACTAATTTATATATATATATATATATATATAGAAAATTAGTCTTGATTATACGACATTACAGTACTTTTATGTAATAATGGATCATCAAGTGTTTTTTTTTTTTTTCTTCTTCTGATACCCCAAATAAAATAAAAATAATTCCTCCTTCCTCTTATATTCCTTCCCACTTCCATTTAAATATGCTTAATGATAAGTATGTATAGATGCCTCAATAATGCTAGTATTTTTATTTGTTTTTCATTGATTAAACATAGTGTTATAATAATAATAACCAGTTTTGGATTAATTCCTTTAACCAACCATCCAACCACTTTTTTTGCATTTCTACATCTTTATATATATATATATATATATATATATATATATATATATATATATATATATATATATATATATATATATATATATATATAAAATATGGAAATACAAAATTGGTTGGATAGTCACTTCAAGGAAATAATACAAAATTGGTTATGAGACACACATCCGTCAAGGCTAGTTATGAGAAAAATCTTAGTAGGACAATTGCAATGCACAAAAACAGTGAAGTTGATTATTGAGTTACATTAATAAAGTCATTAAAATAATATTATTTTCTTTTAAGTAATTGCAAACAAACTGTCCTTACTTTTTATTTTGAAGTAGATTCTACAATGATCATAATATAATTATGTTGTTTTAAATTTTAATAATATTGATACAAGAAATAATATTAAAAATAATATAAAAAATAAATTTTTTAATTTCAAATATATTGATTAATAATTAAAATGTCTTTATTTAAATTTGATTAAAAAATAAAATATGATTATAATTTAAGTACACTATATTAGAATTTTGGTTTAAATTTTATTTATTTATTTATTTAGAAAAAATATGAAAAGAAACTAAAACTTGAATGAGTAAAAGTTATATTTTGTGATTAACACAAGCTCTAATGATGCATAATCAGAGCTCTTATACAATAATGAAACCTTTTCTAAATAATATTTAATTTCTTTATTTAATTAATTAATTATATTAGACTTAAATGAGATATCATTAAATATTAAGATAAAGTAATTTTATATAAAAACATGTATTAGATTAACACTAGAGACACTATTGACGTAGTTACACAATTATCAAATAACTAATTCTAATAGATCATATCTTTTAAAACATTCTTCAAAATCCTAATGCTATTTGGTACATCAAGTATCTCTGCTAATCTTGGAATAATTTTCCTACTAATTAAACCCCTAAGATTTAGGGAAAATATGGATCAAACATTCTATTTGAGTATGGATTAAATATTTAATTCCATTCACAAAATTGAACATGTATACTTAAACATACGACATCACTCGATTATCATTAATAATTATAAATTACAAAGACCACAAAATAATATATAAAAATGCAGTGTGTTTATGTAATGCAAGTTTTTACTAAAAACATTCTAAAATCATTTTGACTTAGTATTTCACGGAGAATTTTCCTTTTAGGTGTCTAGTGAAGTTAGAGTTTACCATTAGAACGAAACATCTAATTCGACAACACCCCATTAGACCAAATTGGTATATAGAGGTGAGAAGGTGTCATGTACCTAAAAGGCCCCAAGAAATCAGAAAGAAACATCTGAATCACATGTGGAAGTCAATACCCCGAACACTCCCTAGACCATACGGTCCTGTATACCAATTCAGCTCAACCCCATTTACTATCAAGAACAATAATTTATACATTTCAAAATTCTCATGACATCTTTGCATATCTTCTTGTCTCCCATCTTCAATAATAATTTATAAAAATACAGTAATATCATCTCTTATAATGTTCTCTATCATTGATAGTGAATATAAACTTTCACAATTTTCTTTTCAAAATCTTTTCCTATGTTACTGTTAACTGTCCTTGACAGTACATAATTGAAAATTAAGTTCACAATTATTCTGCAAATATTTTCATCAATCCCCTCTCAAAATATTTGGAGTCAAAATCACATAATGCAATATGCAATATGATGCAATATATTCTACGTGACAATCACATCACAATATAATACATATTTAATACCTCACATGATAAAAAAATTTAATATGTAAATCATTTATCTTCAAAAACTCTTTATATTTTATAATAAGTATTAAATTTTAAAAAAATCTTCATCTACACCCTCATATATTTTTTTCCAAATAAATATCAAAACCAACATGATTTTTTAACAACATTCAAGATTTACAAAAATCATGTAATTTCATCACAGATTCAACAATTCATATCTAATTTAAGATGAGTAAGCTAATTTATTCATCAAAGCCTACTCTATATTAGAATCTAATTTAAGTTTCATGAATAAAATTAAATGATAAAATCCATACTTATTTCTTCCAAGCTTGCTAATGTCTTCCTAGATTTTTCCTTGACTTGTCTTTCTCCACCTCTTTTTCTTTTCTTTTTGGAATTCTTGAAGTTGCAGTCCTCTTTCTCTATTTTCCCTCTCGGACAGGGGCTAGGATTATTAAAATTTGATATCTTCCTTTATGCTTATTCTCAAGTCTTGGTTGGCTTGTCATGGATAAGGTAATTTCTAGATTAAAAAATGTTTAGGTAGCTTAACTTATTTATAGATGTTCTCCACCATCATAATTGACGATAAAAAAAGTTAATGAAATTTATTCATTAAAGCTTCTAGATTTAACTCCAATGTTGTTATTCCTAATTGGTATGAGCTCTAAGCAATTTGTTGGTTTTTTCTCATTGGTCCATGTTTTAAATTGCAGCTTTTGATCAACATAGAGTTGCTTGTCCAAGCTATCTCTTTATCTCATAGTATATTAGGAGTCATAAAAAAGATTTATTTAAAACATTATAGGCGTTTGTTTCTTTATTGATTTTGCTCCACGTATACTAACTATCATCTTCAAATTCTCTTTTCTTCATTCTTTTTAACTTTTTAATCAATTAATATCACATTCTCACGGTCAGTTAAATTTTAAATTTTCAATGCTTAACATTTTTTTTCATCGCCTAATTCATTGTATTCATTAATTGATACATTTAGCACATTTTATTATTATTTTTTTACGCATAGAATTTATATTCAATATTCATATATATAAAAATTAATAACTATATTTGGAATAATTTCTTAATAAAAATATTTAAATAATATTAATAATAAATTATGCATGCTCTTCAAGTAAAGCCCTATCACTAGGGTCATAGCTAAAAGAATAGAGGAAGACATGGTTAGAGTAGATGAAGGAAAACCTCACCTCCATATGACCATCAAGGTGTGCAAGCCATAACTTATTCTTAGCTTGGACGAATTTTAATTCTTTTTTAGTTACGCGTAATTTCTCATTTATTTCTACTTAGAGGAGCCTAGGTTTTTGGACATGTATTATCATTTAATGCTCTATGAGGTGTTTTAGTAATAAGAAGGGGTAAGATTATCTTTTGGGTTTTTATTGAGGAAATAAGGGAGTAGTTTGATAACTACACCCCTCTTTCCTAAGACCCACAAGCTAATAAGGAGTAATCTTGGCCCTTAGATAAACTATCTTGTGTGCCACTTTTCATCCAAAGGAGGGGATTGATTAACTTCAATCCTCCTCCCTTGGATCACTCCTCTTAATCCTAATCCTTCCTTTTCTTTATAACTTTGTTCAAGAGGTTAGTTCCCTTTATAAAAAGATGTTATTTCACACTCTTGTATTTTTTACACTTTGTTGATTGAAAAAACCTTGATTGTCGTGACTCTCCTCTTAGTGTCCCTATCCTCTATTTTTGAGAATTTCTTAGGTTTTTTATCAAGGGTTTCATCCCTTGCGGCAAACCATTCTCTCTTAGACTTATCTTACCCTTAAGTGACGTCTAAATAAACTCACCTCTCACCTCTTCACAAAACATTTCACCAAAGAAAAAAACCTCTGAAAAAAAATCAAGAGAAGAATGTATCAATAAATCTATACATATTTGTTATTTAATACAAATAATTTACAAAATATACATATAATATATTATAAAAATTAGAATGCTACAAAATGGATAATGTAAATAATCCCCAACGTGCAGAATGCGTAGATCAAAACGATTTTGCAGCTTTGTGTAATCACATTATTCATCATTAGCGGTTTTGTGAAATCAAATGGTCATTTTCTCTATATTTTAGATTAAGTTATTTTAATGGATACTTAGAAAAAAGTTATACCTAAATTTGTAGCAGGTTCTAGGCGTGAAAATATTGTAATTAATGTAATATTCAGTCATGTATGGAGAAACATGAGGATTTAATTCCGACCCAAGTTTAATTTATCATTTTTTTTAGTTTTTGATTCGTTTGTAATTTATTTTATTGTTTAATTTCTACTTTGACATTTACTTAATATTTACTATTTTTCCACCTACAACCCTTTCACTTTGAAACTTATTAATTTCTTTCTATTTTACAAAAATTATCTATTTTTTTAAAATTTAGTCATCTCTCATTTTTTTTACTTGATTGATTTATTCTCTCCATGTTAATTTATTCTCATTTCATTTTTTCGCTCCTCGCATTTTATCCCTTATAATAAGTGTAACACTCTTCTACTCCAACATTTTAATAGTACAAATTAAAGGGAATTAAAATTAAACATAGATAAAAGAGTTCACATGAATACATATTTCACTTTAATAATTCTCAAGAAAACTCAGTGTTACAAAATCATCTCTTGCCAAAATAAACAATGAATAAAACTTTTATAAATCGTGATTACCAAAATGACAATTAAATCCTTATAATAAATAGGTTCCATACTAATAAAAAATAATTAACCATCCTAATAGCCTACTGCCCTGATGTCAGATGCGTATTAGAGTAACCCAACGACTCAAGTCTCTCCTTAGATACTAGCTCCTACCTCTTCTACTATCTTTTGACCTATGGGCGTTCAGTCCCAAAAGAAAACAAACAACATAACAAGCAAACGGGTGAGAACTTGACTCACATATATTAAGACATGCAAGGAATAACACCATTCATTTGGTACCATGGAAATGGCCCATATATTGTTAGGGATGCCATTGCAATATGATAGAAAAGCTATTCATGATGACCACTATATTGAGATTACCCTCTCCCACTTGGGCACAAAGTTTAAGTTGCGTTCTCTTATACCTTTTCAAGTGTTAGATGTGACACCCGAAATAAATATAACATAAGTCAATAAAAGTTCATTAATTGAGAAAAACGTTTACAAAAGTCCACCCAATAAAACATCATCTCTAATCAAAATTAAAGTTAACAATTCCAAATTGAAGAAAATAATAATTCAACTTACAAGGAAGAAGAAAACTAGAGACACGAGTAAAAGAAGGAAATGATTCAACATCCTAATATAGTCATGAAGTCCCAATGACACCTCCATTAAAGCAAAAATCCCACAACAATTTCAAGCATTACTAACCTCTACCTCTTCAACATCTTTTTGACCTATGAGCATTCAGCCCCAAACAACGCACACAAATAGGGAGTGAGATATTTACTTATACATATTTAAGCAGCATAAATAAAGAATACTTTCATCATAATATATCACATGAAATCGCCCAAACCATATTAAACTCTCAAGTCATGCCAATGATGTTAATGCAATGCAACTCATGTATGCTCTCTCTCAAGTATACGCCCAAAGCAGTCCTCTTATACGCCAGTAACACGTAGGTACAATCGTGCAATGCAAATCTAAGAAAACTTGCTATAGAGCGCCACACAATGGGCGATCCTTACAAGCTTTTTAGATTGTTATATTCATGCATCATGTCATATAATAACATAACTCACAATATCAATAATCAATTATATCATCACAATTCACCCCCAACTGCAGCTGGGATAGCACCTCGTTAAACACATTCTAACCATCATCATCAACACAACATGCATCTACTTAGCCGACATTCTCACTTTTGCTTTGTCCAGCAATGCTCGCATGGGTCCTTCCTTCTAAGCGGAATGCTCCCTTACCGATTCATTTTTACATCCCATAGCTTCAGCAGATCGCTTAGCCTCATTCATCTTGAGTGCAAGAGTGCTCAATCAGTGAGTTATTACGCACTCTTTCAAGGGTGGCTACTTCTAGGAAAACCTCCTAGTTGTCTCTGCACCCCTACCTCCTTTATCACTGAGCAGCCATTTAGGGGCCTTAGCTGGTGATCCAAGTTGTTTCCCTCTCGACAATGAAGTTTATCCCCCATTATTCACATCATTTTTATATAATAGGATAACTCCCTAATTCATGCGCCCCCTTACTTATAATCATTCATTCAACCACTACCAGTAGAATTTATAAGGTATATCACTAGATATCACACCACCACAATCTAAATCATCACAATCCACAGAACATTTATTCTTATCTTACCATTTTGTTAGATTATGTAGTCTACATATCATATTTGTAGTCATGCTAATGGTGTAGGGGTGATATAATTTTTTTAAAAAAATTTACAATTACCTAAAGTTTATAGGTTGAAGTCCAAACTTGATTTTATCATCCACTATTTTTTAAATTTACAAACTCGTAGCCACTAAACTCATATCTAACAGTTAGGCCTTTACTGACTATTTTGTTTATAACTTGAGTTATATATATCCTTTTTAAGTGATTCTTATTCTGTTGGAAATCTAACATATAGGGCTAAAACAAAATAGTCCCAAATGTCACTAGATAGGAGACTCAACTTATACTGAATAACACGAAGCCTAATAAGGTCATCTAGGTTACCCACAGGGCTCACAACACACAAATTATGTTTCGCGCACTAGATGGGAGACTCAACTTCCAACCCACATAACTTAGTATATTCTTAACATATTTATAAGATTCTTGAGTCTAAACTATAGTCCCAAATGTCTATTTTATAAACCAACAAACAAAAAACGATTTGGTTAACCACACAGAAATATATTATAGAAACTCTAAGGTATGTTTATAGGAAAATTTTCAAATAGCCAAAATTCGACTTATATAAAGTTCTCACAATATAATTCTAACTTTAAACTCTCAAACATTTTACTTCTCTTTCTATAATGATTAATTATCATCACCCTCTACAATTTCAGTGATAATTATCAATGTTATCAATGAAAGGAACCCTTAACACCTCACACTTAATGTTTTTTGCATAGAGCAAATCAAATCACACCAATTGTTTTTACACAAGCCAATACAATTTACACCCAATCCTTTTTATGCAGAGCAGTTCAAATCACACCTAATTATTTTGATACAAATCAATTCAAATTACACCCAATCATTTTCATGCAGAGCAGTTCAAATTATACCCAATTGCTTTTATGCAAAGCAGTTCAAATAATATAAGAGTCTCCTAGTCATCACATCTATCAATCAATCATATGATTAAAGTTATTCATCCTTAATCATTCATAAAGTTGATTGATATAACAAGTGAATAAATCAATTGCATAAAAATTAATCCCTACGAAGGTTTAGGGTTCGCCTCCACTACCTATTTCTTATATATGCCTATCTATAAGCTAATCCCACTCCCCCTTACCCCGAAGAGATGAAGAACCTAGAAAGTAGGAATGATCCAATCCTTAGTGGAGATCTTTTTTATTCTGAGTTCCACTCTGTAGTCATCTCCTCTGTTTTTTCATGTATCAATTAAGGTTTTCAGCAAATGAGCAAAAATTCCCCCAAAACCCCTCTCCTGACTCTTCTAATTACTAATCCTTGTTAGTTAGGCTCAACTCACCTAACTTAACTTTTTTTAACCCACTCTTATAATAATAATAATAATAATAATAATAATAATAATAATAACAATAATAATAATAATAACAATAACAATAACAACAACAATAACAATAACAATAACAATAACAACAATAACAATAACAATAACAATAATAATAATAATAATAATAATAATAATAATAATAATAACAACAACAACAATTCAACCCCACCACATTTTAGCTAATAAAAGTAACATTTTATTAAAAGTCAATACAGAAAAAATATTTGAATACTTATTTATAAAATTCCAGGCTACTACATTAGAGAACCAACTCATTAGGAAAAGAAAAAGGGAATAGGAAGAGAAAAACAAATAAATAAAAAATAAGCAAGCATTGTTAGTTGATGGAATGAAAGGAAGTGCCACTTCTAAGAAGGTTGTACTTAAAGAGAGCCATATTTTACAAAAGTGGACTTTAAACATAGTCTCTTCATAGAACAACCTCTCTACCTTCAACTTGTGGAGGCACCATTGCATACACTCCCAAGTATTGAGCTTGAATCTTCATCTTTTGAGCTTGAGCATACATGTCAACTTCAAGATTTGGGAGACATAGAAGGGAAAGATGTCCTTCAAAAATATTACCCCTTGGTCCCCAAGGAGAATCTTATTGAAGATGATTCTTCCAATGAGGAAGTAGAAGTTGAGGTTGTGTCCATCACCATTGAGCACATAGCATAACAACCTCAAACTCTATTTGTAGATGAGGCCAGCATAGTTGAGCAGGAGATTGATGCATGACTTTGGAGACTCAAAGCCAATCTCAAGTCTAAGTCAAAGAGACCATGAAAGAATGGTCCACCCTTAGACCCATCATACTCTCTTAGAGTGAACAAAGGGACAAGGCTTACTTAGCCTTCCTTGATGAGTTAACTTATGCACCAACTATAGTCTCTCCACCTTTAATGTATCTTCCATGGATACATTTCTCCCTTGAATAAACTCCTTTAAGGTCATGAGAAGAAGTCAATGGTGGAGTAGGAAAGATGTGAAGGTGAAGGCGCCACTAGGATTAGATAAGCCTTTGAAGTAGAGGTGTTTGCCACAAGGAAAGGAACCCTTGATAAAAGCACAAGAATGCTCTCAATTTGAGAAGAAAAGGACACTCAAGAAAAGAAGCAAAAGCTCTCAAAATTTCATTAACTCAAGTGTAAACACTACAAGAGGGTGGTGAGGTCTATATATAGCATGGAAGGGGGCTTAGGCTATGAGAAAATGAAAAAAGAAATGAGGGAAGTTCAAATTTGAATTAATGAGAACATGCTCCTAAAATCATTGATCAAAGATCTAACTAAGTGTCATGTAGGATGCCATGTGGCACTAGCTCAAATTCGGCACCTCTTGGAAGGAACAAAGGCCCCACCTTCTCTCCTCCTCGCTTCATGTGCTAAATAATTGGGTTTTAATTAGTAAAGAGGTGGTTTGGTTAATAAAACAACCCACCAACACCCCTAAATGGCCCAATTAGCTAATACACTCCAGAAAGGAACTAGGCACACCTCCTAGGCCCTAACTCATGAAAATAAACGCCAAATACAAGGCCAAGGAAAAGGGACATAGACCACTCCACTTAGGGAAAATTAAAAAGCAAATAGAAGGCAAAATAAAAGGAACATAAGGACTAAGGCATAATCTTCTTTATGCTCATGAGAAGGTGAGGTCTTCCTCCATCAACTCTGGCTATATCCTCCTAGCCATGGCCCTAGTGATAGGTCCCTTACTAGGGAGGAATGCATAATCTCATCCCCCTTGGGAAAGATTTGACCTCAAATCCCTAGAGTCGTCTTCATCATCAGCACCTACAAATGGAGATAAGTCGTAGACATTAAAAGTAGTGTTGACACCATAATCTAGAGGAAGATCTAATATGTAATTGTTAATGACTCGCTCCAGGATTTGGAATGGTCCATCTCCTCTGGGCTAAGTTTAGACTTCCTCTGAGTAGGGAAACAATCCTTTCTCAGGTGAAGCCACACCCAGTCCCCTTCATTGAAGATAATTTCTTTCCTTCCTTCTCCTATTAGCGGAGGCAACATAACCCTTAAATTGCTATTCAATGTTAACTTTGACCTCTCATGTATTTTCTTTACAAAATCGTTTATTACCTCCCCATCATTATGAAAATAATGGGACAAAGGGAAAGGTAAGAGATCCAAGGGAGTGAGAAGGTTGAAGACGTAGACAACTTCAAAAGAGGAGTGTTTGGTGGTCCTTTGAACCACCCGGTTATAAGAAAACTCTATATGGGGAAGGTATTCATCCCAAGACTTGTGGTTGCCTCTAAGAAGGGCCCTCAACTTAGTTGCCAGGGATTTATTTACCACTTCTGTCTGCCCATCAATTTGGGGACGACAAGTAGTGGAGAATAAAAGTTTAGTTCCTAGCTGAGCCCATAAGGTTTTCCAAAAATGGCTAAGGAACTTCACCTCTCTAAAGAAAAGTTTTGTGATGTTGCTTACATCATCCACTTTGTGGTAGGGTATGAAGTGGGCCATTTTAGAAAATTTATCCACTACCACAAAGATGGATTTTGCACCTCATTGGGTACGAGGAAAGCCTAGGACAAGGTCCATGCTAATGTCCAACCAAGGTGCAGAAGGAGCAAGCAAAGGTGTGTATAGTCCATGGTTTGCCTTAGACTTGGTCTGAAGACAAGCTAGGAACCTAGAGCAATGCCTATGGATATCTCTCTTCATATGGGGTCAAAAGAATTTTTCTTGTAAAAGCATGAGAGTTTTATTAATCCCAAAATGACCATGAACCTGCCTTTATGGCTCTCTTTTGTGAGCAAGTTCCTAATAGATCCTTGGGGTTTACAAAGCTTGCTACCTTTGAAAAGATACCCCTCATTGATGAAGAACCCATCAAGGGTCTAAGATGTAGATGTAGAGGCTACAAAAATAGGGCTAAAATCCTTGTCAGAGGGATACATGGCTCGTATGTCATCAAACCCCAAAATATTAGCACTGGGGGTGATATAAAGAGAATGACGCCTAAACAAAGCATCAACCACCACATTTTGTTTTCCTTTTTTGTATTTGATGACACAGGGAAAGGACTCAAGGTATTCCACCCATTTTGCATGCCTTTTATTTAACTTGCCTTGACCATTAGATATTTAAGTGAACTCGGTATGGTTGGGTATGGTTTTACTTGAGAAAAGATAGATTTCCTTCTCAAAGGAATTCCAAACTTAGCCCTAGAGGAGATGGACTTTTCCAAATCCTTAAGCAGATTGGTAATAATGCCTATATTTTAGATCTGCCTGAGGATTATGGGGTAAGTACCAGTTTTAATGTTTTTTATTTGTCTTCATTTGTAGGTGCTGAAATTATGAAGACCCCATGGATTTGAGGTCAAATCCTCTCCAAGGGGGAGGAGATGATGTGACCATGCCTAGCCAAGGACCTATCACTAGTGCCATGGCTAGAAGGATTGAAGAAGACCTAGCCCTTGCAGACAAAGGAAGACTTCACCTCCTATGGAGAGTGAAGATATTAGGCTAGGGACTTTAGTTAATAAAATGTAATTTTCCTTTATTTTAATTTTGAGGAGCATTAGGAATTTAATTTGGGACATGTATTTAGTCCATTTTTATTTTAGGAGGTCCTTAGGAATTTAGAGGGTGGATTTAGCGTTTTGGGACTTTATGAAAGAAATAAGAGGTAGCCTTGATATCTACACCCCTCTTTCCTACATAAACCCCCTAATCTAATAAGAAGGAATCTTGGCCCTTGGTTTGAGAAACTTGGGCACCAAGTTTGATGATCTAAGGAGGGAATTATTTCTCAATCCTCTTCCATTAGATCTCTCCTTTTAATCCTAGCCCTTCTTTTTTAGATTATCTTGTTCAAGAGGTTAGCTACCTCTACAAATAGGAGCTCCTCCCCTCACTTGTATTTTTTACACTTGAATTTAATCCTAGAGACCATATTGGTTGTGAGGTTCTTACCTTTGAGTGTCTCCCATTCTCCTTTGTGAGAGCTTCTAAGAGTTATCAAGGGACCCCTCCCTTGTGGCCTTTCCCCTTTGGCTTATCAAATCCAGTATTTGTGGCGCCTCACCCCATTCCTTTCCTCTCCATAAATCCATTTCCCTTCCAAGTGACCTTAGAAAGGATCCTTTGGGTAAGTGATCATCAAAGATCACATCAAGTGGTATCTAGTGCCTCTTTCTAAAGGTCACGTTCTTTCTCAATTTTTTTTTGCTTTGTTGTTTATCTCTTTGATCTCTTTATTTTAAATTCCTTCATTTTTTGTCATCTTTATTTCCTTTATTGTCTAGTAGTATAGCGTTTTATTCTTGCTATTATATGCACTTTTGTTTCCTATCTATGCGCATATGTTCCATTTAATTTGATGCAATTTTATTTGTTCCTTTCTTTACATCTTATTTTCATGTTCAAGTTGCTTAGTTTTCCCTTGTTTTTATGTTAAAGTGTGCCTAAGAAGTTGTGACCATTAAACCCACATGGTTGAGGATTTTTCCACACCATTGTGGTGATCAACTTTGGCGACGTTGTTGCGCCTTTTGTTTTGAGTTTCTTGCTTAAATTTTTGCTCTATTTTTAGGTGTGTTATTTTTTCTTAATCTTGTGCTCTATCAAATACTAGTCATGTTAGTTTCCTATTTTATCTCATTTAAATTCCATAGGTTTTAGCCTCTTAAATTTCTTACAAAAAAGCCTTCAAAAACATTTTGAATTGAGCCTAAGAGGTGAACCTCTTGTTGAGTCTCTTAAGTCTTTTATGCTTTTAGTTCAAGCATAGTAATCTCTTTTTTGTTCTTAAATATTTGTTCAATTCAATCTTTATATGCTTCTTGTTTTATATTGAATTATTAGTAGTTTTCCACTTGATTTACCTTCACTATTTGTGCCTCTTTATGGAATTTTAGCTTGAGTGAATTATGTTAGCAATTTGAGCAATCAATTTAATTCAAATTCAACCCTAAATCATTCCTTAAGGACCATTAGTTCAATGGTATTTGGAACTACTATGTTGTTTTGCCTTTAGTTGCATGCATTACTTCGAAAATTATGTGGCCTTACTTTGTGCTTATTCACTCAAACGTTATTATTTCAAGCATCCTCATTAAAATTTCAATTCAACAAGCTATTAGGTGCAGCAAAATGATTAGAAAAAGTTAAAAAGATATATTAGAAAAAGTTCAAGTTAAAAAAAAAAAAAGAAGATAAAGAACTCAAAAGAAAGTCAATTTTGAAGTTGTGTACCTAATAGTAGAAACATTTGATATGAGGAACCAATTGTGATTAAAAAAAATTACTTGAGTAAGCTTTTTAGCTTTTGGTCACTTAAATTTTATTAAGTGTGTAACTATTATTTTCATTTTTTTATTTGAGTCTTCATCTCCACTCTTAGAGCTAATCTAGGAAAGTTATTTGTGTGCTACCTTCATTTGTGAGCCTTATGTTTTCTTGCTTGTCTTCTTTACTTCTTTGAGTTTGTTATTGTTTAATCTATCCACTTGGATTTGTGAACCTTGTTTTGTTATTCGCCTTTGTTTGTTGTCTTATGTTGTATTCGGCCTTGGTAAGGAAAGCTTGGGAAAGGTGTCATACATAAAATTTTGGCAAGTCCAAACAAGAGGAGACAAGGGTAGCATTCTTAGGGTGGGTTGATGCAACTCAAAGGGGCTTGATTTAAAGGAGACAAACACCAAAAAGCTTGGAGTGAAGACTTTGTTTTATTTTTTTTATTCTTTGTATTGTGTATACTTAATTTTAGATTGGGAGTTTGAGTGCCCTTAAGGCCCTCCCTTGGTTTGTAATAATTTTGGTTAATTTTAGCTTAGTTCCTCGTTAATTAGGTGAAGAAGGAATAAGTGGTACACTTCCTTCAACACCTTAGGAGCACGATTAGAACCCTTTCTCTTTTACATTCTTGCACTTTTAATTTTTTGCAAAAAACGTGTAGAGGCTAAGAGTTCCAAAGATTCATCAAGCCACCTTAGGTGAGAAAACAAAAAAGAGAGGAGTATTGCTTGAAAACAAAAACGTTTTTGGTCTACCCTCTAGTTTTTAGAATTCAAGCACTATGGCTTCCCACACACATTCTAGTGCACATAGTTGTTCATCAAGTAATAGTGTCAACCAAAGAAAACCTTCTAAGGGAGACACTCTTGAAAACCTTAACTTAGAATTTAGGGAATGGCTGGCTAAAGAACAAGAAAGGAGAGAAGAAAAAGAGAGAAAAAAAGAAATAAAAGAAAACGAAAAACAAAAAGAGAAGGAAAAGTTAAAAAAAGAGATGTTGGAAATGAGAAAAGAGAAAAAAGAGCGAGAAGAGAGAAGGCAAAGAGAGAGAAGAGAGGCTGAAGAAAGGAGAAGAAGGAAAGAACTAGAAAGAAAAAAAGAAAAGAGGAAGAAGAGAGAAGGAGAGGAGAAGATAGTAAGAGATGAGATTGGAGGGAGAGTGATAGAAAAAAGAAAGGAATTCTCATAAGATCCCTATCTAGGCATTTTAGCTCTAGTGAAGAAGAATATTATGAAAATTAACATAGGCATCACTCTCATTCATCATATGATCATCATTCTCCTCAAGAAAACACAAATCATGCTAGGGAGCCAAACGTAAACCTGCCTCATTTTCATGGTAGGGAAAATGTTGAGACTTACCTAGATTAGGAAGTCAAAGTGGAACAACTCTTCCGATGCTACGAAATAAGGGAAGAAAGGAAAGTACCTTTGGTCTCCCTTAGTTTTCAAGATCCTGCTTTGCATTGGTGGGATGGGTTAGTCAAGGATAGGGCCCGTAAACAAATGTCTGACATTCGCTACTGGAATGATTTAAAAACTTGTTTGTTAAGAAGGCACATTCCTTTATATTATGAGAGCGATCTTTTGGATAAACTCCAAAGACTTAGGCAATATAACCTAAGTATTAAGGAATATAGACAAAAGATGGAGTTTCTCATACTAAGGGCCAATATCATTGAGGAACCCAATGCCACCCTTGCTAGGTTTTTGTGTGGATTAAGCTCTGACATTAAAGATAAGATAGAGCTTCTTTCATACTCAAACCTTGATGAGTCAGTAGAACTTTGTGTAAGAGCTGAGAATCAACTCAAGATAAAAAGCTTTAAAAAAGATTCTCCCTCTTACCCAAAGAGAGACCAACTTAAGGAGAACTCTTTCAAGGGTTTTCCCAAAGAGGAACCCAAGCACTTTCAAGATACAAAAGCACCTCATGTAGAGAGAAAACTCCCTACTACTAAGCCTACTGAAAGGCAAAGTAGTATCAAATGCTTCAAATGTCTTGGGAGAGGCCATATTGCCTTTCAATGCCCCAACAAGAAAACCATGATCATGAGGGGACAAGACATTTGTAGTGAGAATAGCTCATTTTCCTCCTCTAGTGAGAGTGAAGAAGAAGGGGGACATACTTTTGAAAAAGAATGTGAGGAAGTTTTTCCTTATAAGGGGGACCTCCTTATGGTTCAAAGGCTTCTTGGAAGTCAACCTCTAGAGCTTAGCCAGTCACAAAGAGAGAACATCTTCCATACAAGATGTAAAGTAAATGAGAAAGTATGTTCTGTCCTTGTTGATAGTGGCTCCTGTTGTAACTGTTGTAGCTCTAGGTTGGTTGAAAAGCTAGCCTTGACTACCATGCCCCATCCTAAACCTTACAAATTGCAATGGCTTAATGAACAAGGGCACATGGTACACTAGAACTTAGAACCTAAAATTATCAAGTGCTTCAACTTTGAACTTGGAACGTTAAAAGAAATTTTATTACTTTTGGTACACTAGAACTTGACATTTGTGCCTTTCTACTCTTTAATCTAGTGCCCTTCTTAGGTATGCCATTGTGTGCTCTCTTTCTTTTTTTTTACCTTTTAGTTGTTTCTTGTCTTTTAAATCATCTTTCTAGTTTGTCTTATATACTCTTACCATTTGGTTAAGTGCCTTTTTTATTGTGTTATCTTTTATTGCTTTTTGAGTTTCTATTCGCACCTCCCCTTGCTACTTTTGGTTTCTTTGGTTTGTGTGTTAATGCCACTTTTGGGGGAAATCTTGAAGAAGGAGCCTACCATAAGGGTAGCATATTTTGGAAGGTTGGACTAAGAGCCTAAGGGATCACCTCAAAAGGAAACACACCTAGCTGTGAGGACTTTGATTTGAGGGAGCATTTGGAGAATCATTTTTTAAAGACTTTACTTTTTCTTTAATTTGGGTGTATTAATTTTTTAGTTGGGAGTTTGAGTGCCCTTAAGGCCCTCCCTTTGGTTGTAATAAGATTTAGTCAATTTTTTAGTTTCTCAAAAATTAGGTGAAGAAGAAAAATGTGGTACACTTTCTTCAACACCTTAGGAGCTCGTTTTAGATCCCTTCTCTTTTGAATTTTTGCTTTAAAATTCTTACTTTATTTTTCTTGTTCAAAGCGCTTACAAGGCTAAAGAGTTCCAAAAACTCATCAAGCCATTTTAGGTAAGAAAACACAAAAAGATAAGAGTGTTTGTTCGAAAAAAAAAATTTTGGCCTACCTTAAGTCTCTTAGCATCCAAGCACAATGACATCACACACTCACTATAGTGCTCGTGATAGCCAATCATCAAACAAAAGTGTAAACCAAAGAAGAGTTTCTAAGGATTACACTCTAGAAAACTTGAACATGAATTTTAGAGAGTGGATGGCAAAAGAGCAAGAGAGGAAAGAAGAAAAAATGAGAGAAAAGGAAGCCAAGGAGAAAAGAAAAGCAAAAGAAAGAGAAGAACAGAAAAGAGAAAAAAAATAGAAAGAGGAAAAGAGATTAAGAGAAAGGAGAAAAGACCAAGAAAGAAAAGAAAGAAAGGAAAGAGAAAGAAAAAAAGACAGAGAAGAGGAAAAAAGGAAGCATGAGAGTGGTGAGGATTATAAAATGAAAAGAATAGTCATAGGTTCATCCTCACGATGCAATAATAAGAGTGAAAGTGAGGAAAAATTAATCATTCTAGAAGACATTCTCATTCATCCATGCACAACAATGGGTCCCCTCCAAGGGAGCCCAAAGTTGATCTCCCCCCATTTCATGGGAGGGAGGATGTGGAAGCCTACCTTGATTGGGAAATTAAGGTAGAACAACTCTTTACCTGCCATGAGGTAAGAGAAGATAGGAAAGTTTCTATGGAAACCCTTAGCTTCCAAGGGCATGTCATGCATTGGTGGGTTGGGTTAACCAATGAAAGAATCCACACTAATATGCCTTCAATAAAATATTGGAATGATCTCAGAAGTTGTTTAAGGAGAAGGCATATACCCTCTTGGTATGAAAGAGATCTTTTGGAAAGACTTCAAAAACTAAGGCAAACCAACCTTAGTGTAGAGGAGTATAGACAAAGGATGGAACTTATTATCTTGAGGGTGGGTATCATTGAAGAACCCAAGGCCACTATGGCATGGTTTTTGTGTGGGTTGAGCACCGAAATTCATGACAAAGTTGAGCTCTTCTCATGCAATAACCTTAATAAGTTGGTCCAAGTTTGCATCAAGGTGGAAAATCAATTGCAAAGAAACAGCTTTAAAAGAGATCATCCTCTTTATGTAAAGAGGGACCAACCAAAGGGGAGTTCTTCCAAGAGCTACCCCAAAGAGGGACACTCCAAGCATCACAAAGAGCCTCATGCATCACATTTAGAAATAACGCCCCTTACTGCTAACTCTCGAGAAAAAGTTAGTAGTATCAAATGCTTTAAGTGTCTTGGGAGAGGTCACATTGCCTCTCAATACCCTACTAAGAGAAACATCATCATGAGGGCCCAAGATGTTTATAGTAGTGAGTCTAGCTCACCTTCCTCCTCTAGTGAGAGTGAGGAAGAGGGGGTTCATGCATACAATTCTGACTGTGATGAGACTGCTTATGCATATGAGGGAGACCTCTTGATGATAAGAAGGCTTCTTAGAAGCTAACCTTTGAAATTATCCTCATCTCAAAGGGAGAACATGTTTCACACCCGCTGTAAGGTGAATGATAAAATATGCTCTCTCATTGTAGATAGTGGGTCATGCTGCAACTGTTGTAGCTCAAGGTTGGTGGAAAAACCAGCCTTGACCCCACTTCCCAACCTAAGCCTTACAAGCTTCAATGACTCAATGAGCAAGGGGAAATGGAGGTCAATGAGCAAGTAAAGGTTCCAATTTCCATTGGGTCTTATAAAGATGAGATCCTATGTGACATAGTCCCAATGGAAGCTGGTCACATCTTGCTAGGAAGATCATGGAAATTTGATAAACAAGCCATACACCATGGTTATTCCAATAATATCATCCTCACTGATAAGGATAAGTGTATCAAATTGTGTCCTTTAATACCTTCTCAAGTGGCGGGGGACCAATTCATCATAAGGCATAAGAGAGATGAAGAAAAAAAAAACAACAAAAATAGGAAAAACAAAGAAAAAGCTTTACCCCTAAAGCTTGAAAGGGGTAAAGAGGATGAGTTGGAAGTTGGTGCCCCTTCCAAGAAGGTAATTAGTAAAGGGAGTCTATTTGCTACAAAATTAGATTTAAAGGAAGCTCCCTTGACTAATAAATCTTTCTATCTCCTCCTTTGCAAAGAGGCATCCCTCATTTCTTCCCACTCTACTTCTTCCCCTCTACTTCTTTCCCCTCTAGTTCTAGCAATGCCATAGAACTTGTACATGAGAACCTACCTCAAGAGGTTCAAGAGCTTTTAAAAGAATTTGGTGATATATCCCCTAACGAAGTTCCCAAAGGACTTCCTCCAATTAGGGGAATAGAACACCAAATAGACTTGGTACCCGGGGCTAGCCTGCCTAATAGGCCTGCTTATAGGACTAATCCCATGGAAACCAAAGAAATTGAGTCTCAAGTCCAAGCACTATTGGAGAAGGTTTGGTTTCAAGAGAACCTCAGCCCTTGTGTTGTACCAGTCTTGTTGGTGCCCAAGAAGAATGGACAATGGAGGATGTGCATTGATTGTCGAGCAATCAATAACATCACCATCAAATATAGGCACCCTATCCTTAGACTTGACGACATGCTTGATGAGTTGCATGGGGCTCAATTGTTTTCAAAAATTGACCTTAGGAGTGGTTATCACCAAATCCGCATCAACGAGAGTGATGAATGGAAAACCGCTTTTAAGACCAAATTTGGGCTTTATGAGTGGTTAGTAATGCCCTTTGGGCTTACTAATGCCCCAAGCACCTTCATAAGGCTTATGAATCATGTCCTTAGGGATTGCTTAGGTAGGTTTTGTGTTGTTTATTTTGATGACATCTTAGTGTATAGCAAGAGCCTAGATGAACATGTAGGCCATCTTAGGCGCGTCTTTTGCATTCTTAGGTCACACCAACTCTATGGAAATCTTGAAAAATGTAATTTTTGTGTGGAGAGTGTGGTGTTCTTAGGTTTTATAGTTAATAAAAATGGGGTTCAAGTGGACCCCGACAAAATCAAAACCATCCAAGAATGGCCCACCCCAAAAAGTGTGACTGAGATCAAGAGTTTTCATGGTCTCGTGAGCTTTTACAAGTGCTTTGTGCCTAACTTCTCCACACTTTTCTCACCAATCAATGATTTGGTGAAGAAGGATCTTCTCGACTTTGAACTTATCAAAGAAACTGACTCATGCACCAGTTTTAGCTCTTCTCGACTTTTCTAAAACTTTTGAGCTAGAGTGTGATGCATCAAGAGTGGGTGTGGGAGCTGTGTTGTTACAAGGTGGTCATCCCGTGGCTTATTTTAGTGAAAAACTAAATGGAGTCACCTTGAACTACCCCACCTATGATAAAGAGTTTTACTCTTTGATAAGGGTCCTTCAAACTTGGGAACATTATCTTGTACCCAAGGAATTCGTCATTTATAGTGACCATGAGTCACTTAAGTATTTGAAGGGTCAAGGCAAGCTTAATAAAAGACATGCTAAATGGGTAGAATTTCTTGACACTTTCTCTTATATCATCAAATACAAGAAAGGAAAATATAATGTGGTGGCTGATGATTTGTCTCGTAGACATACCCTTTACACCACCTTGAGTGCAAAGATTCTTGGATTTGATAATATTAGAGAAATGTACCTTTCTGATAAGGATTTTGGATCCATTTATGTTGTCTCTGCATCTGCATGTAAAACCCAAAATGGGTTCTTTGTGAGTGAGGGGTACCTTTTCAAAGGTAGCAGACTTTGTGTACCCCAAGGATCTATGAGAAATCTGCTGACAAAAGAGAGCCATAAGGGTGGGCTCATGGAGCATTTTGGAATTAAGAAAAGTCTTCTGCTTTTACAAGAAAAATTCTTTTGGCCCCATATGAAGAAATACGTTTATAGACATTGTCGTAGATGCATTGCTTGCTTGCAAGCTAAGTCTAAGACAATGGCTCATGGATTGTACACACCCTTACCTGCTCCTTCTGCACCTTGGTTGGATATTAGTATGCATTTCATCCTTGGCCTGCCTTGAACCCAACAAGGTGCAGACTCTATCTTTGTGGTGGTAGATACATTTCAAAAATGGCTCACTTTATACCATGCCACAAGATAGATGATGCGAGTAACATCGCGAGATCTTTTTTTAAAGAAGTTGTCCATTTACATGGAATTCCCCAATCCATAGTCTCTGATAGAGATGTGAAGTTCCTTAGCCACTTCTGGAAAACATTGTGGGCAAGGCTAGGAACTAAACTCTTATTTTCTATCACATGTCACACCCAAACTGATGGGCAGACTGAGGTAGTAAATAGATCTCTATCTACTATGGTTAGGGCACTTCTTCGAGGAAATCACAAGTCTTGGGATGAATACCTACCCCATATTGAGTTTGCATACAATTGAGTGGTTCAAAGGACCACCAAGCATTCTCCCTTCGAAGTTGTTTATGGCTTCAACCCCCTCACTCCTCTTGATATCTTTCCCTTACCATTCCCTTTTTCTGTTCACAAAGAAGGAATAGCAAGAGCGGATTTTTTAAAAAAATTACATGAGAGGGTAAAGGCCAACATTGAACATCATTCAAAGGAGTATGCTAGTAAAGCCAATAGGGGCAGGAAAGAAATTATCTTCAATGAAGGGGATTGGGTATGGCTTCATTTGAGGAAGGATTGTTTCACTACTCAAAGGAAGTCCAAACTTAGCCCTCGAGGAGATGGTCCCTTTCAAGTCCTCAAGTTATGCATACATATTAGATCTCCTTAAGGACTATGGTGTCAGTACTACCTTTAATGTTTGTGATTTGATCCCTTTTGTAGGTACTAATAAAGAAGAGGAGGACCTATCAGATTTGAGGTCAAATCCTTCCCAAGGGGGAGGAGATGATGCATTCTCCCCAAGCAAGGAACTATCACTTAGGCCATGCCTAGGAAAATAGAAGAAGACATGGCTAGAGTAGAAGGAGGAAGATCTCACCTCCATATGACCATCAAGTTATGCAAGTCATGACTTATTTAATTGTAATTTTTATTTTAGGAACCTAGGATTTTATTTTGGACATGTATTAGTCCATTTAATTTTTTAGGAGGTGTCTTAGTAATAAGAAGGGGTAAGATTAGTTTTTGGGCCTTTATTTAGGAAATAAGGGGGTAGTTTGATAGCTACACCCTCTTTTCCTAAATAAAACCCAAAACTAATAAAGGAGTAATCTTGGCCCTTGGATGAGGTAGCTTGGGCACCAATTCTCATCTAAAAGAGGGGATTGATTGGACTTTGGGCTTCAATCCTTCTCCCTTGGATGAGTCCTTTTAATCCTAGCCCTTCCTTTCCTTCATGACTTGTCCAAAAGGTTGGCTCCCTCTATAAAAAGGTGCTCCTTCACACTCTTGTATTTTTTACACTTTATTGAATGGAAAAACCTTGAGTTGGGCAAAATTCTCTTAGTGTCCACCCTTCTCTCTTTGAGAATTCCTTAGGTTTTTATCAAGGGTTCCATCCCTTGTGGCAAACTTTCCCTCTTAGGCTTATCTTACCTTAAGTGACACCTAAAACCACCTCACTTCTTACCTCTCAACAAACCATTTCACCAAAGAAGAAAACCTCTAGAAAAAAATCAAGGGAGGCATGCATCAAAAACACAACAAGCTTCACTCTTAAAGCTTGAAAGGGGTAAAGAGAGAGATTCGGAAGGTGGTGCCCCTTCCAAAGGGAATATTAGTAAAAGGAGTCTATTTGCTACCAAACATGATTTAAAAGAAGCTCCTTTGACTAACAAGCCCTTTTATCTCCTCTTTTGCAAAAAGGCATCAAATCTTTCTCCTATTTTGCATTCTTCTTCTGAGAACACTGCCACAGCCCATGCACATGAGCACCTTCCTCAAGGGGTTCAAGATATTTTAAAGGAATTTGATGATATATTCCCTAATGAGGTTCTGAAAGGACTTCCTCCCATTAGGGGTATAGAACATCAAATTGATTTAGTGTCTAGCGCAAGTCTACCTAATAGACATGCCTATAGGACCAACCCCATGGAGACCCAAGAAATTGAGTCTCAAATGAATGAGCTGTTGGAGAAGGGCTGGGTTCAAAAGAGCCTAAGCCCTTGTGCTGTGCCAGTCTTGTTGGTGCCCAAGAAGAATAGCCAATGGAGGATGTGTGTTTATTGTCGTGCAATCAACAACATCACCATCAAATATAGGCATCCAATCCCTCATCTTGATGACATGTTGGATGAATTGTATGGGGCAAAAATATTTTCAAAAATAGATCTTAGAAGTGGTTACCGCCAAATAAGGATCAAAGAGGGTGATGAATGGAAAACTGCTTTTAAGACTAAATTTGGTCTTTATGAGTGATTGATTATGCTCTTTGGGCTAACCAATGCCCCAAGCACATTCATGTGCTTAATGAATCATGTACTAAGGGATTGCCTTGGTAAATTTTGTGCAGTTTACTTTGATGACATTTTAGTTTACTCTAAGAACCTAGATGATCATTTAGGACATCTAAGGTATGTTTTTTCTCTTCTTAGGAGTAATCATCTTTTTCGTAACTTAGAAAAATGCACCTTTTGTGTAGATAGTGTAGTTTTCCTAGGTTTTGTAGTTAGCACAAAAGGGGTTCATGTTGACCCCGAAAAGATAAAAACAATTCAACAATGGCCCACCCCAAAGAGTGTGACAGAGATCAAAAGCTTTCATGGTCTCGCTAGATTTTATAGGCACTTTGTGCCTAATTTCTCCACGCTCTTCGCACCAATAAGTGATTTGGTGAAAAAGGAAGTTCCTTTCCTTTGGGGTGAGAAAAAAGAGAAAGTCTTTCAACTAATTAAGCATAAACTGACCCATGCACCAGTCTTGGCATTACCTGACTTTTCTAAAACATTTGAACTTGAATGTGATGCCTCTGGTGTAGGTGTGGGAGCTGTTTTGTTGCAAGGAGGGCACCCCATTGCGTATTTCAGTGAAAAACTCAATGGTGCCCCCCTCAACTACCCCAGCTATGATAAGGAGTTTTATGCTCTAATTAGGGCCCTTCAAACTTGGGAGCATTACCTTGCTCCTAAGGAGTTTTTCATTTATAGTGACCATGAGTCACTAAAATATTTGAGAGGTCAAGGTAAATTGAACAAAAGGCATGCAACATGGGTGGAATATCTTGAATCATTCCCTTATGTCATCAAGTACAAGAAAGGAAAACAAAATATGGTGACTGATGCTCTTTCTAGGCGTCATGCCCTTTATTCATCCTTGATTGAAAAAATCTTGGGATTTGATGACATTCGGGCTATGTATCCTTCTAACAAGGATGTCGGCCCCATCTTTGCTGCCTTTGCATCTGCATTCGCATTAAAGGCCCATGATGGGTGCTTCATCAGTGAGGGGTATCTCTACAAAGGGAGTAAGCTTTGTATACCCCAAGGATCAATTAGGAACTTACTCACAAAAGAGAGCCATGAAGGTGGGCGCATGGGGCATTTTGGGATTTCAAAAACCCTTCTGCTTTTACAAGAGAAATTCTTTTGGCCCTATATGCGTAGATATGTCCATAGACATTGCTCTACATGTATAGCTTGCTACTAAGCAAAGTCTAAAGCAATGCCTCATGGACTATACACACCTTTACCTGCTCCTTCTGCACCTTGGGAGGATATTAGCATGGATTTCATCCTTGGGCTCCCAAGAACCCAACGAGGTGCACACTCCATATTTGTTGTGGTGGACCGATTTTCAAAAAGGCCCATTTTATTCCCTGCCACAAAGTGGATGATGCGAGCAACATCGCAAGACTTTTCTTTAAAGAGGTTGTCCGATTGCATGCCATACCCTTTTCAATAGTGTCAGATAGGGATGTCAAGTTCCTTAGCCATTTTTGGAAAACTCTTTGGGCTAAGCTGGGAACTAAACTTCTTTTTTCCATTACCTGTCACCCTCAAACTGATGGGCAAACAGAAGTGGTGAATAGATCTTATCCACTATGTTGAGGGCTCTCCTTAAAGGAAACCATAAGTCTTGGGATGAGTACCTTCCCCACATTGAATTTGCTTATAACCGGGTGGTTCATAGAACCACCAAGCATTCTCCATTTGAGGTGGTCTATGGCTTTAATCCTCGTACTCCTCTAGATCTTTTACCTCTTCCTCTTTCTGTTGTTGTGCATAAACAAGGAGAGGCAAAAGCCATTTTTGTAAAACAATTACATGAGAGGGTTAAAGATAACATAGAGCGCCAATCCTTGAGAGATGCTACTTTCGCCAATATAGAGAGGAAAGAGGTCATCTTTGAAAAGGGTGACTGGGTATGCCTTCACTTGAGAAAGGATAGATTTCCTTCTCAAAGGAAGTCCAAACTTAGCCTTAGATAAGATGAACCTTTCCAAATCCTTAAGCGGATCGGTAATAATGCCTATGTTTTAGATCTGCCTGAGGATTATGGGGTAAGTACCAGTTTTAATGTTTTTGATTTGTCTCCATTTGTAGGTGCTGAAAATTATGAAGACCCCATAGATTTGAGGTCAAATCCTCTCTAAGAGGGAGGAGATGATGTGACCATGCCTAACCAAGGACCTATCACTAGGGTTGTGGCTAGAAGGATTGAAGAAGACCTAGCTTTTGCAGACAAAGCAAGACTTCACCTCCTATGGAGAGTGAAGATATTAGGTTAGGGACTTTAGTTAATAAAATGTAATTTTCCTTTATTTTAATTTTGAGGAGTATTAGGAATTTAATTTGGGACATGTATTTAGTCCATTTTTATTTTAGGAGGTGTCTTAGGAATTTAGAGGGTGGATTTAGCTTTTTGAGTCTTTATGAAGGAAATAAGAGGTAGCCTTGATACCTACACCCTTTTTTTCCTACATAAACCCCCTAAGCTAATAAGAAGGAATCTTGGCCCTTGGTTTGAGAAACTTGGGCACCAAGTTTGATGATCTAAGGAGGGAATTATTTCTCAATCCTCCTCCATTAGATCTCTCCTTTTAATGCTAACCCTTCTTTTTTAGGCTATCTTGTTCAAGAGGTTAGCTACCTCTATAAACAAGAGCTCCTCCCCTCACTTGTATTTTTTACACTTGAATTTAATCCTAGAGACCATATTGGTTATGAGGTTCTTACCTTTGAGTGTCCCCCCTTATCCTTTGTGAGAGCTTCTAAGAGTTATCAAGTGATCCCTCCCTTATGGCCTCACCTCATTCCTTTCCTCTCCATAAATCCATTTCCCTTCGAAATGACCTTAGAAAGGATCCTTTGGGCAAGTGATCATCAAAGATCACATCAGTGAAGCTAGCCACAAGGGAAGAAATTGATAATAGCATGAAGAACTCTGACAAGAGTGGAGAGAACATGAACTCCCTATATGAAGAAGAAGCTCTCAAATTTAGAGAAGTATTTTCATTCAAAATGAGTGTTAAAGGCTACATAAAGGAGGAAATGCTCTATATATAGAGCAACGCATGGATCTATGGGCCTAGGCACTAATAAAAATGTCCAATATGCTTAAACAAGGGTTAGTTGGCTTAATTAGTGCTAATTTAGCATGTTCTTAATTCACTAATTTAATCCAATTAAAAATCCAAACATGGCCGTAAAAAAATTTATCTATGTTCCCTCTAATTTGAATTTGAATTTTGGAGGGAAATGACATAGCACCTCCAAAATTCAAATTAAGATAAGAAGGAATAAGAATTGGGCATGTAGGAGTGAGAAAGCACATATGGAGTGAAACAAGGGGACAAGGGGGCCCACATGTTTCCTATATGCTTCATGTATTGGTTAAAACAGTGTGATGAGGAATTAGGGGTGTAGAAATAAGATCCCATACGTCCAAACTCTCTTGGACCAAGTCCAACTAATTAACACACTCCATAAAGAGACTAAACACACCTTCTAAGGCAATTAGAACCTATAGGCCACAATTCAAGGTCGAAAATAAAACTATTTACACCCCTAAAATCCTAATGACTTAAGGGTGTTTATACAAGCCTAAAAATGGTTAAATGAATACAATTAAATGGAACATGTCCTAAACTAAGGCCTTGAATATTCATCCAAGCCATGCTCCTTTCTTATTTATCCTAGCTCAAGCCCATGCTAGGCGTGCATGCATCATATCCTCTCCCTTAAGGAGGATTTGACCTCAAAGACTTGGTGCCTTGGAGCACTCATCAAAGAAAGCCTGATAGGCTTTATCTTGTTGTTCACCAACAAGATGATGATGAGCCCAAGGGTGGACCTTTCTTTCAAGGTCTCTTTGAGTGGGCCTTGAGATTGGCTATGGATAGGAAAATTTTGTAGCATAATTTCATGACCACACTTGGCCGAATCCACAAGTAGTATTTGAGGTTGTGTTTATTGTGCTTAAAAGGTTTTGGCACAACCTTAACCTCCACTTGTGCATTGGGGAAGTTGTTTTCAATAAGATTCCCCTTGGATGACAAGGAAGAATCCCTTTGAAGAACAACTTCTTTTCCTTCTAAGTGTTGAACTTGATTTTTTTGCTTGAGCTTTGTGAAAAGGGGCTCAACTTCCACAGTCGGTGAAATATCATCTTTAAATGCAATTAGAGGTAGTGGCATGTTGTGCTTAAAAGAATTGGACACAACCTCTTCTTGCCTTTGTCCTAAAAGATAAGTTTCTTTAATAAGATACCCCTTTGGACTTAAGGAGTGATCTTCTTGAAGACCTTCTTCCCTCTCACTTTGCACCAAGCTTTGAACTTGAGAATTTTGGTTGAACCTTAAAAAAGGAGGCTCAAGTTCAAAACTTGGTGAAGTGTTCACTATGACTTTGCTTTCACCTTTCTCAAGAGAGAAACTTTTTTAGTAAGGTCCTCCTTGGAAACTAAAGACAAACCTTCTTTAAGCTTGACGTCTCTCTCAACCTTTTTCTGAGTATTGGACTTGAGGTACTTGTTTCTCAAATTGTTTTGATACAAGTCAAACACTTGTTAAATGGTTTCCTTGATGATTTTTTTATACAATATACAAGTCCAAAACTTGTTAAATGGTTTCCTTGATGAAGAAGTGTTTGTTTCACAACCTCCTGGTTTTGTAAATCATAGGTTTCCTCACCACGTGTATAAGCTTAAGAAAGCCCTTTATGGTCTTAAGAAAGCTCTAAGGCAATGTATGAAAGGTTAAGTAAATTTCTCTTGTCTCAGAACTTTGAAAGAGGAAAGGTAGACAAAACCTTATTCATTATGAGATCTTCTAAAGATATATTGTTGGTTCAGGTATATGTAGATGGTATTATATTTGGTTCAGGTATATGTAGATGGTATTATATTTGGCTCTTCTAACACATCTCTTTATGAGGGCTTTGTTTTCAAAATGCAGGGGAAGTTTGATATGTCCATGATGGGGGAACTGAATTTCTTCTTAGGCTTGCAAGTCAAGCAAACGGAGAAAGAAATCTTCTTTTACCAAACCAAATATACAAATGAGCTACTCAAGAAATTTGACATGGAAGAGTGCAAAGTCTCCAATATTCCAATGGGAACCAACTGCTACCTAGATGCTGACTTGAAAAGACATCCAGTAGAAGTGTCCAAATACAACGGAATGATAGGTTCACTGCTATATTTAACTGCTAGTAGACCTGACATTATGTTCAATGTTTGTTTATGTGCTAGGTATCAGGCTGCACCAAAAGAATCACACATGACAACAGTAAAAAGGATCATGAAGTACCTGAAAAGAACACTCAATGTGGGATTGTGGTATCCCAAAGGTACAAATCCTTTCTTAATTGGCTTTTCTAACTCAGAATTTGCAAGTTGCAAGTTAGACAAAAAAAGTACAAGTGGAACTTGTCATTTATTTAGGAATAGTCTAGTATCTTGGACAAGCAAAAAGCAAGCCTTTGTGGCCTTATCAACTGCTAAGGTAGAAAACATAGCTGTTGGAAGTTGTTGTTCCCAATCCTTATGGTTGAGGCAACAACTTGAAGATTTTGGCATCACAATCAACAAAATAGCTCTTAAATGTGACAACACGAGTGCAATAAATCTGACAAAGAATCCTATATTTCACTCAAAGACAAAGCATATAGAGATTCGTCATCACTTCTTGAGAGATCATATAGAAAAAGGAGATTGTGAAGTTCAATTCATAGAAACAAAGTCCCAACTAGCTGACATATTCACAAAACCACTGCCAAGGGAAAGGTTTTACAAGCTCAGAAGAGAGCTTGTTATAGTAAGTGCTCATGAACTGTGACCTTAACATTGTTTGATTGATCCTAGAATGTATAACTTGTTTCAATTGATTGGTATTAAATAAATCATTACATGAATTGGTTGAAAATTGATGACATTTGATGATTATTCATGCATTAGAAGCATTGCATTTTGATAGAATGGAATGAGATTGCATAAATTTGCATGAACAGGGGTTTTTATTCTGCATTAATAGATTACCACTATAGGTAATCGATTATCCCAGAGGCTGGATTTTTTAGAATCAATCCCAAACCTCGTGGTAATCAATTATATGCACCAGTTTTTCAATTCTGAATTTAAAATTCTAAAGGGCGCCAATCCAACTTATTCTAAAATCTCCAAATTGATTCCAAGAGAAGTCTCAGGTGTGAAAATTCCTCAAGAAGCTAGGGTTCTTCATCAACCCAAATCATCTCAATCCTTCAATTCCTTTTATCTTAATCTCCAAATCTGATCCATCCAAACCCTAACAATGGAAGAGGGTAACTCTAGTCAGAGGAAGAGGGTAAAACACAGCCACAAGAAGGGAATACCAGCCAAAGCTCACTCAGGAACCTTCTGCTCCAAAGCATCTTGCATAAGGCTCTCCATCCAAAACTCGAGAATGAGTGGTTCTCATCTGAAGAGCAACAGGACCGCGTCAATCGAAGCTATGCAAGCAAGGAAGTGATCTCTCCGAAGGTATTCATCTTTTCTTGGCTTACTGAGAATGGGTTCAATTTCCATTATGACCTAGAGTTTCAAGTGTTGTCAAAGTTCTCTCAATTGAAAGGGAAGTTTTACCCTAATCTGGTTAAGATTTCCTATTTTAATCTGAAGCTGGATGATTATGGAAATTTAATTGCTGAGGTAAAAAGGAAGGTTATACTTACATATAAGATGTTTCTGACTATTGGTGGGATTGCCTATATTAGAATTAGTGCAAGTGTGGATGACCTCAAAGAGAATGGGGTCAATTATAGGAAAATGGAGGTTTTCAAATCAATGTTGGTAAAACCTAAGGACTGGGAATCAAGAAGAAATGGAAGAAGAGATGTGAAGAAAAAGATTGTGTTTAACACTGGCGGAAGGAAAGTTGATGATAAACTGTTGCATTACTCTATTGCTTGGATATTGGCTGCTCATGGGAGCAATCATGCTCAGATTCTAGAGGAAGACATGATCTTGATGTGTGCTATCAAGAACAGTATCAAAGTCAACTAGGTGGATGTCATTAAGGACAACATGCTAAAGACTCATCGTCTAGATGAGTACAAATGTCCATATGTAGTCTTTATTTCAAAAGCTCTGGACAAGTTTGGTGTGGACACCTCAAATGAAGCGAGGGAATTTACTAAGGATGTTTACTTTGTTAAAGACCATGAACTAAAGATGATGAAACTAATCAAAATTATGAAGGATGGCTGACAAAGGAAGAATTGCAAGATGAAGATGAAGATGAGTCTATGGAACCAAAGATGCTGACTCCTTTTCAAGACATGATCCTGAAGCAAATGGAGGAATTGTGGACTTCACAGAAGAGAGAGTTTCAGGAGATAAAAGACTCCTTGAAATCAATCTTAGAGAGGCTAGATTTGTTAGATGTCCCTTTTCCCAGGACCATAGGATTAGGACTTGTCTATGCATCTTCATATTAGAATTAGGCATCTTAGGACTTGCATTGTTTTGTGTATTTCCTTTTACCTTGTCTTCTTTGCATTTGTTTTTATGTTTACTAGTCTTCTCAGCCTCTTGCATTTTTATTGTTCAATGTCTGAATTCAAAATTTGTGGTTGTATCATGATTAAGCTCTGTTCTTGTATTGACCATGATCATTGTAATATCCTTCAATATCAATGGAAGCTTAATTTCTGGTTCTGAATTTGTGTATTGGTTGGTCTTTATTGATCTACTGTCTTCAAATTGGATTTTATTAGAGGTAACTTAAACCCTGTTTGATAAGGAACAAAGGTAGATACATATCCTATCTTTGCAGGATCGTGGAAGTTCAATTTCTGCAGTTTTCTCTGGTTTATTGGCTTATTATGTAGCAATTTTATGCATAATTCTACAGAAGTTTTAACATTGAGTGCAACTTGTGTACTGCACTTGTTGAAGTTTCTTCCTTGCAAAATTAGCCTTCCCAGCTATTTCGTGTTCCCTAACATATCAATTGTTATATGTCTCTTGTCTTTTTCACCTTTTTGTTTGAAGTGCCAATAAAGGGAGAAGACTTGTAGAAGAAATGGTGAAGTCATAGGGAGAAGACTTGGTGAATCGCTACAATTCTCAAGTATAATCTCAAGTATAATCAAAACTTGATTCAAGAGCAAAGAGCAAAGGTACTAGAAGGATGAAGCTCAGCTTAAGAGTGGCTTGAAGAGTGGTTTGGCTCACCAAAACCAAAAAGGGGGAGATTGTTGGAACCAAAGAAACTACATTGAAGATTAGTGAAGTTTTTGTTTTGTTTTTCTCTTTTTGTTTTTGCTCTTAAATCATTTTTATGGTACCAAACACGTTTATAGGTGTGGTACTTGTATTGTGTGTTTTAGATAGACTTGAGAATGTGTTTGGGATGGTTTTGGATAGATTACATAGGTTGGGTTGTGCTGGAAAAGCTTCAAAAATGAGTTTTTAGGTAAGTTAATTGATTACCTAAAAATGGTAATCGATTATCCTGCGAGAATTTTTTAGAACTAAAATTGATGCTCTCTGTGATAATCGATTACCTGAAATCAGTAATCGATTACTCCCAAGAACAAGCACTTTGGTCCAATTTTGTGCAGGATATCAGGTAATCAAGTGGGTAATCGATTACTCTGCATAAAAACTTATATAAAAGCACTTTGAAAACATATTTAACTACTTTTGATAAGTTCAATCAAGTGTTTGTTTCTCACATACGATTTCTAATAATTCTCTCCAAGATTTTACCCATTTTTTATGGTTTGAAAGTGCTTCCAATTCAAGATCAAGGAAAAGACTCTATTGAGTTCTAATCTTTATGTTTGGGTATTATTCACATCAGGTGACATTGTTTTGTACCCTATTTGTGTTTTTGCACAAGGTTAACAATCTCTTGAGGTGTTCTTGAGATTGTGGGAAAATCTTACAGTGGGGTGTTGCAAGTGAGGTGTTGTGAGTGACAGTGTGTCACGGTGTAGCAAACTCTTGTAGGGTGCAAGAGGAAGCCTCTTCTTTTGTGATTTAAATCTTTCTAGGAGTAAAATTTGTATGTGTAATGTGCATGTACTGAGATTTTAGTGGAAAGCAGATTAGCGGAAGACTAAGTCTATAAACTAGATGTAAGTCAATTGGACCGAACCTGTATAAATCACTGTGCAAATTCTCCCTTCCTTATACTCTTTAAATTCAGTCTTTATTGAATTCTTGAAGCACTAACGTTTGGATTTTTGTAGCTGTGGTTTAGTTACTCAGATTCCTTGCTGCATATCTTTTTCTTGATACATATTTTCTTGACTTTAAATTTGGGTTTTTAACCCATATTTTGCGGGTTTGAGTTGTGTTCCTCCTACTCCTTTAGGTTGATTCTGAATTACTTAATATATAATTCGTGTTAAGTTTCTCTGCTATTTTGTTTGAAATCATCATTAGAGGAATTGATTTAATTGGTGTTTTTCCTTAAGGGTTGAATTTTGAAAACCCATTTTTGCAAAAGAAGGTAGATTTTGAAATTTTCAAAAAGGGACTATTTTTTAAAATACTCTAATACTATTGATTTGAAAAATAATTTTGGTTGATTTATTCACCCCTCCCCCCCCCCCCCCACTCGAGACCAACAGTTACTTATTATTTTTTTATTTTACTCTTATTTCCTTATAGAAGTCAATTAACATAAATTTTTTATATACCATTTATTTTCTTTTAAATTTTGGGAGAGCCATACAATTTTCTTTGTAGTAATTTGAACAAACTTATAAATTTAGGGGATCATGGTCTTTGCCTTTAATCATGTTTTGTTTGTTCTGTGCAACAATCATTTTACAGATCAAATTAGGACAATTCTTTTTGTTCTATTTTGTCCCACATTTTTTTACAAATGAAACAGAGCCTACTACAGTAGATGATCAAATCACACTAGTGTAGTTTTAGTCAACTGTAGTTAATAACTTTCAATTGAATTATTTGATCTTAAAATCCATTGTTGGATTGAAAGTTCTTGATGTGATCCTACCTAGCAAGGGACTTATCACTAGGGCTATCTAGGAGGATAGAGGAGGACTTGGCTAGAGTGAATGGAGGAAGACCTCACCTCCTTATGAACATTGAGATTATGTCATAGTCTCCATGTTTCTTTATTTTTTTAGCATTGTATTTTACATTGTATCTTCCTAGGTGGAGTGGTCTATTCCTTCTTGTTTGGTCTTGTCTTTTGGGCATTTTTTTCATGAGTTAGGCCTAGATGGTGTGCTTAGCATCTTTTGTGGAGTGTATTACCTAATTGGACCATTTAGGGGTGTTGGTGGGTTGTTTTATCAACCACACCCCCTCTTTACTAATTAAAATCCAATTAGTTAGCACATGAAGCAAGGAGGAGACAAGGTCCGAATTTGAGCTAATGTCACATGGCATCCTACATGGCACTTAGTTAGATCTAAGATCCATGACTTTAGGAGCATGTGCTCATTAATTCAAATTTGAAACTCCCTCCACTTTTTCATTTAGTTACACGACCCAAGCTTATTCGCTTGTTATAAATAGACCCCTTCTCCTCTTGTATTGGTTACACTTGATTTTGAATGAAATATTGAGTTCCTTTCTTTTGAGTGTCCTTTCTTCTCTTTGCGAGAGAGTTCCTAAAGCTTTTATTAAAGGTTCCTTCCCTTGTGGCAAACAACCTTCCTTGGGGCTTATCTTCTTGTAAGTGGCGTCTCCCACCTCCACCTTCTTCCTACACCACCGAAATCATTTCCCTCAAAGACCTCTTGAAGTTTATCCTTGGAGGAGCATCCAAAGGAGGATCTCATCAGTTCTTTTCACATATATCATATATACAAAGTTTTATATTAACTGAAAACTTTTGTTACCTCATCCGTGTGGATCAAAATGGACATAACTTCTCAAATACACTAAAATATGAATCACTTAATTACCTTCTTAATATCAAATTTATAAAATTTGGCAAATATGATCTATGTTAAATCAACTTTAATTCTAACAATTAGTTTTAAAATAGGCTAAATATTACTTTTTAGTCCATTATATTTTAGTTTGTTTTTTTTGTAAATTAAGTTTTAAAATTTTTATCATAATCATTTATGTTTTCAAAAATTTTATTTTAATTAATTCTTTTGCATTTTATTTTCCAATAACTTTAAAATTTGAAAACAGTTGAATTAAGATAGTAGTGACTAAAAATTATCAATATCATTATTTTAATCTTATTAATCTTTTTGGAATTACATTTATCATAACCACTGATGTACAATGGTAAAATCTCACACAATTCAAGTTGAGAATGCACAAACTCATGTGAGTATCATCTTATAAAGTAATAAAATAAAACTTTCCAAAACATGATGTCATTTGTCCCCGATATAATATTATTATCTTTGCTCAACCCAAACTTATCTCTACTAAAAATTAAAACTACTATGCAACCTTGGGCTGCATTACCATTCCAAATAAACTACTCCTTTCATGACTGAAATATAATTTACAAAAATAATGTATATTAGATTAACATATAATTTTTTATAAGTCAAACTATTAATATATGATTTTTTGTTAGTAAAAAAATTTGAACTCACAATCTCTTGAGTTGTTTTATTTTTTAAAATATTTCTATTTGAAAGAACCACGTGAACTTTTAATTAATAATTCGATCTGAACCGTTAATTAAAATCCTATAATTATTATTATGTTTTCTTATTTCTCATCATAACTTTTTTTCTCACATAAATTGTTCTCCCTCCCTCCCTCCCTCCCTCTCTCTCTCTCTCTATATATATATATATATATATATATATTTCAATGTATTTTATACAATAAATTGCCTAAAATAACATGTATATTTAAGGACTATTTATTCTTGAAAATCCAACACTGAAAATTTACTTCACTTTAATTGCAACCTAATAAAATAATTATTACAAAAATCATACATTTTATATTATCTTCCAAAAAATAATACTCCCATATTATATTTAATCTTTGAAATTATAATTACTAACAACCTAATAAAATAATTATTACAAATATCTCTTGAGTTGTTTTATTTTTTAAAATATTTCTATTTGAAAGAACCACGTGAACTTTTAATTAATAATTCGATCTGAACCGTTAATTAAAATCCTATAATTATTATTATGTTTTCTTATTTCTCATCATAACTTTTTTTCTTACATAAATTGTTCTCCCTCCCTCCCTCCCTCCCTCCCTCTCTCTCTCTCTCTCTCTCTCTCTCTCTCTCTCTCTATATATATATATATATATATATATATATATATATATATATTTCAATGTATTTTATACAATAAATTGCCTAAAATAACATGTATATTTAAGGACTATTTATTCTTGAAAATCCAACACTGAAAATTTACTTCACTTTAATTGCAACCTAATAAAATAATTATTACAAAAATCATACATTTTATATTATCTTCCAAAAAATAATACTCCCATATTATATTTAATCTTTGAAATTATAATTACTAACAACCTAATAAAATAATTATTACAAATATCTATACACATTTTATATTATATTCCAAAAAATAATACTCCCATATTATATTTAGATTGTATTTGGAAAAACAAAGAAACACAGAAAATAAAAGGTAGAAAACAATGGCAATTCAATCCTTACTAATAACAAAAACTAATATTAATGACCATACTATCATTTGACTTATAAGAAAATTTTAATGTCAAACAAAATACTCCCCAAATTCAATTTTTGAGGGAAGTTTTACTCATACATAGGAATATTTACTTTTGCTTCTTTGAAGAACTTAGTCAACCAGGTACTCACACAAAGGAAATAGAGAAAAACTTAACTTTATTGAGTCTAGACAGAATAGTCCCAAATGCTTTACAATCCTCTGTTGGACCAAGCTTTTAGATGGTCAACAAAAAAATTGGGTGATGGTAAAAGGAAGAATAGCATTTGTTAGTCATGATGAGAACCTAATCTACCCTGCTGGCTTTCATTTTCCATTAAGTAGGAGGGAAGAACCTGTTGAGATTGAAAGGCAAAGTATAGAATTCTTCATTTCTGTTGTCTCCTCTGAAGGTTCTAAACTTCACCCACCATGGCATCCCCCGGTCTTTCTTCGACCTTTCAACCTCCAGAGTGTTGTCAAGGAACACTGCCACGATCAGCCCTACTGTCGCCGGCGACGAGAATATGGTGTTCAAGAAAGCATTGAACTGCAATTTGCAATTGAGTAGCATCAGTAGCATTTAGATTGCATTACTAATTCAAGCAATGACAATCAAGTTAGTGAGAAAAATTGATTTGATATGATCATTAAACTACAAGAATGGAATAGCATTTTAGTTATTGAAATTTATAAACTAGCACTTAGATTCCTGAAAGAAATTTTTAAGCAAATTAATTCCTCTTATTTAAGTGTCTTTGAGCCCTGTCTAAAACACTTTAAAGACCAATTTGCACAACAAATGAATCATTAAGACTAAGTGGTGGTACCGATAACTTTCAAGAACTAAAATGGTATTTTTAACATTTATCAGTTACTAAAATATATTGATTGAACAGATAAATTTGTTGCTCATTCAAAACATAAAAGCTCATAGCAGTTAAGGAACACTACCCATCCAGCATTAGTATGAACAGGACCATGATGTGCACTCGTCCAATATTGATTGAAAAATTGAGGAACAGATATTCCAAGGAACAGTGTGAGGCCGGTGATAATAAGGTTTCTCATAGAGTTCATGTTTGTGAACTGAAGAAATGATATGCCAACTGCAGCTGATGAACATGGAAAAGTATTATTAGTGAATAGAGGAATTGGAACAACTGAACAATACAATCTCACTGCATACCAACAAGGCCGAAGAGAACACAGTATAATGCAGCAAATATTGGGAAGGGTATGGATGCAAACACAGCTCCAAACTTTCCTGCACATAACAAAAGTGAAACAAAGCAGTAGACAAAAGTTAGCAAAACTTATTCACCCTAAAAATGAAAACAGCTCTGATTAATAAAGATACAGTTGCCACCACGGCAGTTGCCAGAATGCACCACAACCAAGTGGTTTGAAACTGGATTGCTTTTAGTGTAGTCAAAAATTTGTTTTAAACATCAACACTGACCTAAAGTAGAGAAGAATATCATAAAACCAGCAGAAAGTTGAACAACTCTGCGACTTCCAACTCGAGTTAGGCCAAGGAGTCCCACATTTTCCCTAGAACAACCCAGCCATCATGCTCATCAAGCTAACATAGAAAAAAAATATAGGTCCCTATACAGGGAGCAACTTGTACTGGCAATTAATTCACTGAAGGGTAACTTACACAGAAACCGTGGAACCTGTCCCCGTTCCATAGAGACCATCAAGCAAGATACCGATTCCCTGACAAAATTGAACAAACTAAGCTCTCATAGACATCTTTAACTATTATTACTATTAGAACAAATTACAGATGTACCTCCTCAACTTTTATCAAATTATACATAAATCTACTTTTTATTTTCGTTCACTCACCTCTCTTTAGTTTAAAAATGTTACACTAACACCCCCTATACGTTTGTTTGAAAACAATTACATTATCACCCACCCCTCTCAAACCTTACAGTAACACCCCTTTAGGGAGTGCAAAAGTAATGGTTAAATAGCAGAAGATACATTTAGGAAGTGTTAATGTAATTTACTCTTACTGTTATTAATATGAATGCTGATGCACTTCAACTCTTCAAGCCACAGGGTTGGTATCTTAATAGTATCCGAATTTCGGATTGTTTGTATGAACTTCTTAAGCACTTCTAAAAAAAAAGAAAATACAAAGAAAAAAGTAATACCAAATTTTTCATAAGTTAATGGGTAAAAGCTATCACATATAGTTTTCTTAATTTTAAAGGTTGTGAGACTAGTTACAAATTAACCTATGGAGAAGTCCTGTATCTTTTAGCAAAATTTATGGAAAAGATTTTTTTTTTTTTTCATTTTCTACTCCTAAAAGTCTCTAGAGAAGCTCACTCAAACATACCCTTAACGAATAATTAAGTATAACCTTACACAGTTCTATAGCAATAACTGCATTAATAGTGCAGACAACAAAGTATATTTACCTGCCAACCAATGCCTCGACTCAACACATAAGCCGGAGGTGGAGTAGCAATTGCCAAACGAGAGGCTGCTTTATATGCACCAGTTGACTGCATCAGAAGTGCATGGTCAATATACTGTTGGACATTCACTAAAATGGAGAGAGAAGGATATGAAAGTAAGAGTGTATTTGGGACAAGTGGAAAGATTAGATTATTTACAAAAATGAATTATAATTAGAATCAAAATTTATTTGGGTCAATTTGCTAAAAATTAATATTAAAATAATTAATCATTTTGGATGTAACCAAAAATGAGTTTTTACATATCTATAAGAATAGATAAAGGTAATTACTCCTTGTGTCCACATTTCTTTTCTAAAATTACCCTTTCATATATAGGTTTAAATATCTTTGGTACCGGTAAAATTGCTCATTTTGATTTTAATTCCTAAATTTTCAATTTTTCTTATTTTAGTCCTAACACTCTTTTAGTGTTTCAATTTGGTATCTATCATTAAATGTCTTCTATCAAGAGATTACGTGCCTAACAGAAGTATGATGTCATCAAGTCTACGTCATTTAAAGTTGTCAAGTCAGCATCAGGTCATTTTCTCATGGTAGGTACCTTTTTCAAAAATAATAATTTTTTCAAGTACCAAAATCTAAATATTAATAAAGATTAGGTACTAAAAATAAAATAATTTTATTTATAGGTACCAAAAAATTATTTAACACAACAAAAAATTCATTATTATTACCATTGCATCACACATTCTTTATCATATAACATGCGCACCTCAATTACACAAGTGAAAACAACATCAATAACAAAGTCATTAGAGAAGTTTGTTGAACCGTGAAATTACTCTATAAATTATTTTTTAAATACTTAATGGGCTAAATAAGTTTCGAATAATTTTTTACTTTTATTTTGGATACTTAAATTGGTTTATATAGCATTTTAAATATTTTTAAAATGTTTTAGAAAATGTTTTAGATAGCAATTTAGGAGCTCAAAACAAAATAAAAAGGAACTAAAGACAACAACAACAATTTTGTAAAAACTCAACTCAAACTCACTAGATTAGGAACATAAAAGATATTTAAATCTTAAAATAATGTGTCATACAATCATAATGGTAATTAACGTGCATAAATAATTCTTTTGTAGCTATAAAATAAAATTATTTTAATTTTTGTACCTAAAATTATTTATATTTTGCATTTGGTACCTAAAAGAATTTTATTTTTAAAAAAGGTACCATGAAAATGACGTGGATGCTCACATCATTTGTTAACAAACGACACTTAACTAGTATCAAATTGAAACATTAGAAAATGTTAGCTATTAAAATAAAAATTGAAATCTTAGGTATTAAAATCAAATTGGAGAATTTTTCAAACACTAAAAAGATATTTAAACCTAATATATAAATGTCTGAGAAAATGTCATGCTTGCATTCCTTGTTCCAAGTCTAGCCTTCATTTTTATTTCTTCTTTGTAAAACTTTGTTTATTTTGTGTCTATAATTCTCTTTTTGGTAGATTTCTAGATGAATTTGGTTTACACGTTTAAAAATTCATTTGGTTTACATGATGTTTAAAAGGTTTGGTGACACTTTCAAAAACATTATTTGTGGTCTTCCATGTAAAAAAAGATGGCATCGTGTGACAATTATATAGTATTTTGCCCTGAACTTCTGCTATATACTTATTGATTCTTTACATTTTAATATAAAGAAGAATTTTTAGTTTTGTTTATTTATCTCGTATCTTTAATCCATGAGTTTCCACTTTTTTATAATTTTTAGGTTTCTACATCATTACGAACCAGATCTTTAAATAACATGATGGAGATCTTCATAGAGGATTTATAAGAATATGGAAAATAATGTTGCTGCTAGAAAGTTGTTGTTAGTGAAATGTTTCCTATTATAAATAACATCAATGTAATACCTTATCTGTTTTTACCTTCTTTATGGTTAGTATTTTTTGTGGCATTTTTTACTTCGTTATTCTTAATCTTCAAACACAACAGTATTCTATTAAGATAGTATCATGATTTTTTTTAATCTAAATATAATAATTTTAAATTTTTAATGAATTTTGTTCTAAAAAAATATTTAAAAATAAAACTGAAATTATGCACTTAAGATAACAAAAACTGAATGGGTGACTGAATATTATTTTGTTACAACAAGAGTTAATGTGTCTATATTTAGAATTGATAAACATGTAACAGTAAAACAATATTTATAAAAATTAAAATAATTTTATACTATAATTTAAAATTTAAATTTTTTATACTATAATATATAGTCCTTATAATTTTAATTTTTTAACATTAATTAATTTTTCAAGAAATTAATTTGATAAATAAAAAAATGTATAAATATTAAAAGGTATACCAAATATACAAGGGTATAATTATTAAAAAGAATAACCTAGCTTAAAAAAATTAATAATATTAGCTTAATTTTTCTTTGTTTATCCTAATTTCTATATTTATTTAAAATTAAAAAGTAGTTTCAAAAAATAATTTATCAATTTAAATTAAGGGAGACACCAAGAAAATTAATTTATCATTCTAAAAATAGGAATTTATAAGGAAAGTAATTTATCATTTTAAAAATAAGAATTTATCTTAAAATTCTTATTGTTATTTTAGATTTGAAATTACCAGATGTATACGTATTACATTGCTAATTTAAAATTTAAATTTATTTTAAACTTCTTGTAGATTTGAAATCATTAAAAGATATAACTATAATTTAAAATTCCAATTTAAAGATTAAAAAAAATACTATTGCTAAACTATTCAAACAACTTCTGAACTGCTACCCACAAATCTGGGTGGATATGTTCTTATTTTATATTTTTATCTTTTTTATTTGTAAACATGGTTATTGTATGGTCACCTAATTAAGAAATATCTTACGATTACAAAACAGTGATAATAGTACATGATATTTTTAGTTTTACTTTTATGTATGTTTACATTCATGTATAATGCATATTTTTAACTTATTTAAAACTTTTAATAGATTTTTAACTACATATGTACAATGTATGGTTCACTAAGTACAAGAATATTTTTGTTTTTTTAATTGTAACATATTGTGCAAAAACAAAAAAAATAAGAGATGACAAAATTCATTGCGAAACACATGAAACTAAATTATTATATATGTAAATGGTAAAAAAAAAAAAAAAAGAGGATTAAGTAGAAAATAATCATAAACTACATATCATCATATTATAAAAAAACAGCTTATTTTACAAGAGAAAACCTTTTTTCAGATTTTGATTATTTTGCAAAACATTTTTGCAAAATAATCTATAAACTAAAATTATAATCTATTTAAAAAATACTCTAAATCCCCTCTGAAGGTATTACTTTGTCTCTTTTAATACCATTGAGGAAAAAGACTTTAGAGTAACTCAAGCAAGTTTCAACATGAGAATACAGAAGCAATAAAAATAAAAATAATGTACAGATAAACATAATAATAAAGTTCTAATATGCAAAACCGAATAGCAGTTGTCTTGTTAGACTAGTGAGAAGTGGAAAAGGAACAGAATAAAGGACAACAGTAAAGAAAATAGATACCTCCACCATTGATACAATAACAGCAGACATCATTGCAAATGAATGACCAGCAGAAAATGTGGGTGGACCCCATTGGAGAGGGTATGGGAACATGAACCTATTAGGATTAAGAAAATAAATAAAATGAGAACTCACTAAAACCAATACATTTCAGAATATCTAAATGAGAAAAAAATCATGCACTGTTTATGTAAAAAGTTTTACACATTCATTTAATTACAATCTTTTACGTGTGATAAGTTTGTTAACTTTACAATATCTTAAAATTTATATAAATGGTAAATTGTAATTGAATTACAGTATAACAGTGTATGACCTCTAAACTCATAAAATTAGTATTTTGATGTACCATGGGGCAGTAGATATCAAATTAGCTCTGTCTGTGCGACAACTGTTCTGTGTTATCGATGGCTTATGCCGATAAGCTCCACTGGCAGTCAAGATGACAGAGTATATCCAAACAATTGTGACACAAATCAAAACAGGAAAACGCTCAAATATAGGAATGTCTCTAAACGGTCTCACATGCTTTAGATACTGCAATTTGCACCAAATTAGTTTGTCTTAAGGAAGAAAATTGTAACTTGATAAACACTGCATTCTGGTTATACTAAATCACTTACTTGTGACAACCCAACAACCAACAACAGCATTGGTATGCCAATTTCTACACAGTTTCCTAACTGAAACAAAAAGTAATAAACAAAACTGTAAAACAGTATGGAATATAGTTTCCATCAAGCTATAGTGATCATTAATCAAATGATATTTCTGAAGAAAAATTTATCCACACTAGTGTAAGTAGACAAATTATGCAATCTTAAATACTCTAAAAAGGCAACCTACATTAAGCCCCTTTTCCCCTAAAGAAAAGGAAAAGGAAATCCACTAGATGAAGCCCTCAATTTTGAAGCTAAAAGCATATATCAGAACTTCAACATAGAAAATTTACTATCAGGAGATGGATTTAAAATATGTTCCTGAATTTTATTTTTTAATTTTTTTTCATAGAAAATAACCTTTCTTCTAGATGATAACATGATAGACATTTAAATAGCCAGGTCATTAGATCATTTTTTAAATGTTTACAACCATGACAAATAAAATAGATGGAAGCACACCTACCAAAGGAAATCCTCGTTGAATTAACCCTAATCCAACCAATCCAACTACAGGTGCCATGCCAAGTGGACTGAAAAATCTGGAGAAATTCATATAGTGATAAATGTTTGAGCATTGATTTCTTATTTTGAACGTTCTAACACATTACATGCAAGTACAATACCTTGAGAAAAGACCCCATACTTGGCTGTAACCCAGGACTATCTGAATGCTTGAGGCCACGATTAAAGCTCCTTGTATAGCTCGCATTGTTTGTAAAAATCTCTGCAAACCAATCAGATTGCAAGATCTCTTTCAATACCCTACCAAATAAGAAAGTATCTTAAGTATATTTCTAAGAAAACTTAAGTAATCTTATGGCAGATCCCCAAATTATTTTATGTTGCCAATATCATCTATCCAAACATTTAGATCACTTGTCAGTGGGAGTTAAACTTTAAACCAGAAAAATTTATTCCATATTTTGAGACTAAAATTTGAAGATTTGGGACTTACTTACCTAGTAACCATAATGCATAAAAAACCATGGGACAATAAAAGTAATCTACAACCTCATAATATGAATTCAATGAAGTTGATAAATACTAACAAAATAATTAGCACATCCCCAACTATAATCCTCCTATTTTCCCTTTAGAACTTTTACTGATTGAAGTTTGTCCAGAACATTAAATCCTGGCTTCTATAACCTTTTTGTTTCCTGAAGAAGCATTCGGAGCATATCCACCAAGCATAACATATGCCGAATTCATATATAGAGAAGAGAGTGCAGAAAAATTCTCAGTGCATTGATGTTTCTTGATCAAATCATTTCAAGCTAAGAATCAAAAGCCAATATTTTAAATTTCATGTTTTTCAAAATGCACAAAAATGAAATGAAAGGAGCAAGAAACTTACTTCATGAGGATCATTAATTCGTTGCAATGAGGAGTCACTAATAATGTAAACAGTTGGAATTACATATGCAAATGAACCTCCAACTACAGCAGGAAGTCTTGTTCCAAAGAGTGCTTGGAGAAGTGTGTTAATGCCAGCAACAAAAAGTAGTGTCTGAATTACTTGTGCCTTGTCACCCTGTTTAAACATGAAACCAAAAATGAAATGTCTTAGTGGCCTTTTATGGAAGGAGGAGATCTAAAGTCTAAACTAATGATAAACATTTAAGATAATAGAAAGGAATTGGATGGAAGAAATAACTTAATGACACATATTCAACTTACAGAACTTCCTCCCATAGCTGGAACAAGCATTGAAGGGATCATCACACTTGTGCCAAGCATCAATATGTAATTTTGAAAAGCTAATAGCATGGTTTCAGCTGCAGTAAAAGCCATTCACAGTGAGAGAAGAAAAAAAAGTAATAGATATTTGCTTTCTCATATCAAAACTAACAGCAGAATGTAAAAGAATCTGAACTAACTTTGATTTTAACTCTCAAAATATAACATTTAAATCATGCAGAACATCAGTTGATAATTGGTGTCTCGTGCGATGAAGCAATATCACAGAAGAAATTGTTTACAAACTTCTACCTAAAAACATAAGGATTAATTTTCAAAATCTAAAGTGGCATGACAGAATTCAGATTCACTTATCATGAACAACAAATAATAACCCTTTTTTGTTTTTATTCAAACAAATCATGAACCTTAGAGATACTAACTTGTTGGTGACATATGTATCGATATCATACTACCTAACATATTGAAATTTGAAGACATTTAAAAAATCTACCAATCTGTCTTTCATATTTATTCTCCTCACAGAACCATCATAAAACTTTAATCTTCATTTCTTTAGCAAAGAACCAAAAGATAGAAAAATATAGATCACATAGTCAGCAACCAAAAACAAATATGAAGATGCGTAGTAACAGTTTAAAACCAGCTGGAAAATATATCTCAATTCTCTCATTTGTAAAAGGGTCCTTACAGAGAGACACAATTCTTTTGCACAAAAAATGTTGGACACCAACATTAAATAATGGTGGGTCCTGCCACGGTTAAAAAAAGGTCTTGCTAAACCGTTCTAAAATCACATGCAAGCATTTTCCACATAGATGAACGTAATTTTGCACATTGAAAAAAAAAAAATCTTTCTCCTTCTAATTTTTTATTAAGGACACTGTTTAGCATTTTCTAAAAAAAACAAAATTGTCTTCTTTCCTCATAACTGAGTAGAAGGAGAGAATTCAAATTGCTAGGACATTAATGCCCATGGAGCATCAAACATGAAAATTAAAATCATTAAATATTTTACAACTTCATAAAAGGAGTGACTACAATAGATAGTAGATTTTTCAGTTCTTATAGATGTAATGTACCAAGTTCAGAAACTTATTTTAGCTTCAGAGAATCCAAGAACCCCAGAACATATAAAGCAATTCAAGTAAATAAAGGGTGAATTATAATTATAAATTATAAATTAATACAAATGGGTCATTACTTTTTTTAATAGATTGTTACTAGAGAAATAGTAGAAAGAGCTTTAAAATGACAGGGTAAAATGGTAAGCAACCACGTAATGCCATCATTACTATGGTTGTTACTTATTAGTGTTTCATAGCTAAGGACAAATAGAAATGATAATGAAATGCACGTCTATTAAAAAACTTTTTTTTTTTTCAAATAAAAAATTAACCTCCTGAACTGAACAAACATGACCAAACAGAAAGAAGAACAAGATTTAAAAGACAAAAAAAAACTAACAGAAAAGTGAATAGTCCCACTCAATCTCAACAAAAACAACAACATAAAAATGTGATCTTTTTAGTGCACATTTTCAGGACCAACATAACAGCCTAGTCTCACACGTCTCAGAAAATGTCCAGTAACATATCACAGAAAACCCCAACACACGGAGGTGCTTTGATTCAAGTAAAGCAAAGAGCTTTCTCTCATTTCTTCAGTCCATTTGAGTTTGATGCAGTAAAAGGAAGCAACTTGCCATTGGGAAAGCGAAAAAAGTATGTTTTGGTGCTCAAAAAAAAAAAAAAGCTCTTTATGTTAATCAAAGAGGAGAGGATGGAAAAGCAGATTAGAAACTAAAAAGTGTAAAATGGTGAGTGAAATGAGAAGTTTTTTTATGCATAAAATCAAAATAATGTTAAAGCTGTTCAACTAGACCTTGTCAAAAAAAATGACAAGTTTGAAAGAAGAGAGAGACTAAGAAGTCCTTGTTTGTGTTGTGTATGAGTGATGATTATGAAAAGTTGAAAAGAAACAAACCCAAATGAGAAAAAGGAGGAATAAGGTACCCCATGGAGGATTGGAGTCTATGCAGTACTCAAGGTCCTGAAGCTGTTCCATAGGTGGATGAGTAATGTCAGCCATTGTTGAAGCTTCTTCTTCAAACAAAGGAAGAACCAAAAAAGAAAAAAATAAACAAACACAGAGAAACAAGGAAAAGAAAAGAGAAGAAACGAAGGAAGGAGGAAGCAGAGAAGAAGCATTCAGAACAAAGTAAAGTGCTGCAGAGATATAAAGTGAACTACAAAAGCATGAATGAATATTTAAAATATTGTAATATTTAATTTAAACTTAAAATAGTTTGATTCCTTATATTTTACCAAATTTTTCATTGGTTTTAATAAATTTTTAGTTCGAGTTTGATTTTTAATAATTATTTTTAGTTTATTATTTATACACTTTCAAGGTAAAATAAAGGTTATATATGATTAATCACATCTTTTTATTTAAATAATTTTTAAAGTATTAATTAATACAATTTACGTAAAAGGTTATAATTAAGTGTCACAGTAATTTTTGTATTTTTGTCTTTTTTATTTTTTAAATTTTTTTTAACAATTAAAATATTTTAAAATAAAAAAATTATTAAAAATTTAATAAAATCAAAATTTTATTTTTTTCTATACGCAAAAGAATTATATTCATAGAAGAGTTGAAAAACAAAAAAAATGTCTTCCAACTAAGTGGAAAAAAACAACAAAAAACACAAAAAAAAAACAAAATTTTATTAATATTAACTATAGAATTTATTAATATAACATGCCGAAACATATTAATAAATAAATCAGAAAGTGTTAATGTAACGCTTTCTGTCATCTATAAGTTTCAGTTTTTTCTTTTTTATTTTTTAGATGTGAAACAGTGGTGATTTACATAACCCTTAAATGGCGGGGCCCACAAATTTGGGGGCTAGGGTCATTGGAGAACACAGCAGAAAAGCACAATTGAGGAGTTATGTAATTATGTTATGATGTTCTGGCTGGCGTTGTTGTCAATGAGGTTGCTGTTGTTGGTATGTTTTTTTGAAAATGCTTTTTACCAAAAAATTGTTTAATTGGAAAGTGGCATTAACTACGGTTACAGTAAGGATAATAAATTAATAAAGTGACATGTAACTCCCGGTCTCAATTTATGATAAGAATATAAATAAAATTTAGTTAATAAATAATAATTATTATATACATAAGAATTAAAGACAACAATGTAAATAAAAACAATTTTTTTCACAAAAAATAATAAAAAAGAAAAATATGTATCAATTTTTTTTATAAGCTAAAATATTTTATTAAAAAAATATGAAAGTACAAGAAGTGGTTTCACACAAGCAATCAAATTCTATACAAGAAATTCAAAAAAAAAAAATAGATTTTGTGATTTATTCTCTATACAAATGAAAAGTTAGGTTGATGGAACAACTTTATTTTCACAAACTTAGTGGGTAAGCCTGAATAAATATATATATATATATATATATATATATATATATATATATATATATATAAATAAAAAGAGAGAGTAAATATGTATTAATATGACATAAGTTTAAAGATAAAGAAGTATATGTGTAAATACATAACTTAAAAAAATATTTATAAAAAAAACATTTATCATGTATATGTTATATATATTTTTTAGGAAATAAAAAAGGGACCTAAATGCTAATATTTTTCAAAATGATATATAAAATGGTTATTTAGAAGAGTTTTAACTCAAAAGAAATTTATCAACAAAACACCTAACCTAATAACTAAAGATATAATTAACTTCTTCTTCTTTTTTTTTTTTTTTTTGCAAAGTTATTGGTTTAATAAACAAAGAGGTTATATTAATAAAAAAATACTATAAACAAAGACATTATATTAGCAAAAAATAGTATAAAATTGTTATTTTTATGTATAGGTAGAATAGAAAATATTTAAACATCTATATTAAGAGTATAGCAAAGTATAAAATAAAAAACAACTATAGATAATCAGACTAAAAAATATAAATACATATTGTAAGATGCATTTAAAAAAAAAAAAAAAGTTAACCATGCAAAGAAGATAACCAATTCCAATAAAAGTAGTTGTGAGGGAAGAAAATAGAGTAATGTGAAAGATTTATAATTAAGTCATAAGGAGAAAAGTTTTAAAAATCATTCTTATTTATATGAAATATTATTTCTTTAAAGATAGTAAAAAGCAAATGAAATTAAGGTAATTACGGGTTGAAAAGTTGATTAATGTTTTGTAAGGATTTAATCCATACTATGTGATGCACTCATTTTATAAATGATATTGCAAAATATATATTTATAAATGACTTATTCCTTCTATTTTATTGAAATAATTGTAAAATTAATGACAAAAAATTAGACGCTTTAATGCCATATTCATTATTAATTAGTTAATAAAAATTCATATAAAACAAAAAAATTTACTATTATTTAAAAATTAACGATATGATCCGATTAAGAATGGATTAGATTGGATCCACAGATTACAAAGAAAATTTTTTAAATCTATTTTGTTTTCTATAAAACATAGAAAATAAAATAGTGAACATAAAAATTTGTAAAAGAAATATTAAAACGTGCATTGTTTCTTCAAAATAACATAAAATTAAATTACATATAAAAGTATTTATAAATGATAAAATGTAAATCCTAAAAATCTAAAATCAATAAAATTTAATAACTCGTAATCTTCATTCTTGTAATACTTAATGGATTCCTTTTACAATTTTTCAATCTATAAATAATATTTAAACCTTAAATTGTATAACTAATTTTTTTATTTACACTCTTTTAAATATATATATATATATATATATATATATAATAAAAATATTAAACTATAAATTGAACGGATCGGTTCATAAATCTACGGATTTTTAAAGTTTAAATTTGTGATCAATTGGATTCAATATGATCTGATTACATTTGAATCGGTTTACGAATCTAATCGAATTAGTTTCGATTCACAAATTCACAGATCGATACAAATCTATGAACATCTCTACTTGAAATTGACTGGTAATACCTATATGAAATAGAAGTTTGGTGTAAAAAAATATCTCCTTCATTCAATATATGTTTTCAATAGAATTAATAAACAATATAATTATGTCGCTGAATTATTTCTGCATTTTTTTAAATAATCATATAAATTAACATAAAATAAACAACTGAATCATAAAAATCATATTAAAATTTACTTTAAGATCAATGGATTATATCCATGAAACTTAAACATATGCTAAAGCAAACCTAAGCTAACTAAATATATTATCATTAGATGAAATTCCAAATAATATGCTTAATAGTTAATACATATAAATCTAAATTACGTATTCAAATTCAATCAAGCATGCTACTTATATAAAACAGCATCAATAAATGTTATATTTTTTAAGAGTATCATAGTGAAAAACAAACCTAAAGATTGTGGTGGTTATATACAATTATCCTATTTCTTGTAATACTTTGATAACTTGCTTCTTTTTTGTTGTTTCTTTTTCAAGTAAAAAATAAGATATGATTTGTTTGATATTTTCAATTGTCCCAGTATGAAACTCACATAACTTGTTCAGTAAAGATACTAAATTATCATAAACATCACTATTGAACTTCATTCACCCCGTAACTCTAGACACACCAAAATGAAAGTCAATTCATAGACTATACAATTAACTATGACTTAAAGGAATGAATATGTACTACCTATACCAATAAAATACATATATTTTTTTGTAGCACATCATTTAAGAACTTCACAATTAAGCATGTTTGACTTTGAGCAATTAAGAGATGGATAACCTTCTAGGAAGTTTTCGATAAAGTGTGTGAGTGAAGTCATAGGACACTAAAAAGTCTTATGTTGATTTATGGCATCATCTGTCATTGTGGTTGATTTGGTGGCCTATCCAAACTATCAAACTGCTAAATGGTTTGCTATATAAAAAATTAGGAGCGACAAAACATGTTGCCTAAAACGGGTTGAGTGGACTAGCTTATTATAGTAAAGATGGGTCAAATAGCTTGCCTCACTCTGCCATTAGACAAGTTTGCAATTGACCACAAATTTTAGAAAAAAAATTATTTTTTGTTCTTTTTTAAAAATAATATAAAATTTAATTTAAATAAAAACATATTTTTATTTTAAAAAATAAAAATGGAAAAACTTGTTCATGTTTATTAGAATTTCATTAATGAAAAGCAAAAAATAACATATTCTGATTGTATTTTGAGTTTCCAAAACAAAAACTGAAAACTGAAAAGTGAAACTACTTTTAGCTGTTCCAGTTTTTTGTTTTTAAAAACTAAAAAACCAAAACTGTTTTCGAAAACTGTTTTCAAAAAACACTACCCAAGCAAGTTTTTAGTTTTTAAAAACTAAAATACTGAAAACAGTTTTATAAAACTGTTGCCAAACAAGCATCAACTCTACCCAATTAACCAAAACTTGTTACAAGTGGTTATGAGAGAATTTATATTCTCTCATCAAATGAGCTTCTAAACATGACACTAAATTTGACTTTAGAGTAGAGTGGGCTTTGACCCAAAATGAAATTGGTCTAAAATGCCCAATAGAAGAAGATACTAGAAAGTAAAACTAAAAATTAAAATTAAAGAAAAATCACAAAAATACAAAAAAAATGAAAATACAAATAATACTAAAATAAAAAGACAACTAGCCCAATCCAAAGTCCAACCCAATAAAATCCATTAACCTGCAAAATAAGAGAAAATATATGAAAAAGGCCCAAACATGCAAATGAACTAAAACAAAAAATTAAGAAACAATTATAAAGCTAGAAAGACCAAAATAGATATAAAGTGTGTATTAAAAATGATATATCAACGATAAAGAAGAGAAAGATGACTGATAGAGCAAGAAGTGAAATCATGCTGTGCCTTGAGGATAATGCTTTGAGAGAAGTCACTAAGGAGAGAACAGATGTTAGCATATGGATGAAGCTCGAGACCTTGTATATGACAAAGTCATTGGCTCACAAGCTCTGTTTGAAGCAACAAATCAATTTGTTAGGATGTAACTATTGTTATTATGACATCGATGGCAAAAGGGAAGAAAAGAATAAGGAGGTGAAAGGCCGAAAGTCTAAGAAAAAACAGGAGGAAAAACCTAATTGGAAGAAGCAAACTTGATGTTATAAGTTTCAAAAGCTAAGCAATATTCACAAGCATTGTTCAGAGAATGGAGGGAAAGATTCTTGGAACTCACAAGAGTCAACCAATGTTTCAAAAGCTTCTGGAGGTTATGAATCTATAAGTTTTCTAGTAGCGTCTTCCAGTGACACACACAGAAGTTGGTCATGGATTTCATGTGTACTTACCACATGTGTCTACTGAAGGACTTCTTTGAGACCCTAGCTAGAGCTAAAAAACATTGGGATGGTTTTCCTAGGCACAATAAGGCTTACAAGGTGTAGGGCATAGGGACCACTAGATTAAAGATCTTTGATAGTCGTGAGATGTTGTTGTAAAAGGTGAGGTTTGTTATGAAGCTAAAAAGGAACCTTATGTCCATAAGTATGTTTAATGTTACATGAATTCTACTGAGGTCAAACATGGATGAAGGTGTCCAATAAAGCATTTGTAGTTGTTAAGGGGAAGTAGAGCAATAGATTATACATTCTAGAGGGGTCCACTATTATTGCGCATACGTGTGTAGCTAGTCGATGATGGTGAACAAGGTTAAGTTGTGGCATCTAAGGTTGAGCCACATTAGCAAAAGCGACTAAGGCCCCATTTGGAGGAGCTCATTTACAACTTATGTGAGCTTATCTTATCATATAAGAACTTATACAAGTGTTTGGATAAATTTATAAAAGCATTTACATAGACTTTATAAGTTATTTTAAGCTTTATTTGAATAAGCTATCTATAGTAGCTTTCTGAAAAAAGCAATTTTAAGCTTATTTAAAATTCACACTCCCTTCAACTCCACCTCTCATTTTTTTTGTCTCTCTCATAATTAAAACTTGTTATTGAGTTTCTCTCTATGACCCCATTTGGAAAAGCTTATTTGAGCTTATCTGATCATATAAGAACTTATGCATGTGTTTGGATAAATTTATAAAAGTACTTATAAAGGGTTCATAAGTTGTTTTAAGTTTATTTGTATAAGCTATATAGAATAGCTTATTAAAAAAAGTTGTTTTAAGCTTATAGAAAATTTGCACTTCCTTTAACTCTCACCTCTAATTTTATTTTGTCTCCCATGATTAAATCTTGTTACTGAGTCTCTCTGTCTCCCTCTCTCTATCTCATTATCTCTCGCTTTCTCCCCTTTCTCTCTCTTTCTCCCCCCTGTCTCACTCTTCTTATCTCTCTTCCCTTTCTCTTTGCTCTCTTTCTCCCTCCCTCTCTCACTCAATATACATACATATATATATATATATATATATATATATATATATTCAAACACTTTATTTTTATACAAGACTCTTTAAATTTGTATATCTAAACACAAATAGTTTATTAAATTTTAGAGTTTATACAATAAGCTCTTATTGAATAAGTTCTTCTAAATGGGGCCTATATATATATATATATATATATATATAAAATAATATTTATTGTTATATATATACAACAATATATTTATATAAGTGCTTTTATATTTTGTACATCCAAACACAAATAACTTATTCAATTTAAGAGCTTATAAGCTCTTATGAAAAATCTCTTATTAAATAAGTACTTATACTATAAGTTTATCCAAGGCCTTAGTTAAGCTTGAGAAATAGAAGTTATTGATATGAGATATGCTTTAGAAATTGGATTTTTGTGACTAATGTGTATTTTGGTAGTGGGAAACATACATCTAGCAGGCCTTTTGAGTGGGAAACAAATTCATTGTGGATGGTTGCACTTTATAAGCACTATTGGTGATTTCTCATGAAGGGTCTGGATATACATTTTGAGGAACAAGGCAAAGAAGTTCTAGAAGTTCGAGGAGTGGTATGTTTAGACAGAGAACCAGTAGGGACTAAGTTGAAGGTGTTAAGGATAAATAATGGATTAGAGTTTGTTTCAAAGGAGTTTAATGACTTTTGTAGAATCTAAGGGGATAAAGAGGCCTAAGAATATTGTTGGGACCCTGGAACAAAATGGACTTGCTGAAAGGATGAATAAAACCATCTTGGACAATGTGAGATGCATACTATTGGATCAATTGTACCTAAGGCCTTCTAGGAAGAAGCTGCTACCATTGTGGTGTACCTAAAAAACAAATGTCCATCATCTGCCCTAGTACAAAACACCAATGGATGCTTGGAGTGAGAGACCGACTAATTACTCCAATCTAAGGGTGTTTGGAGCCTTAGCATGTGCACATGTCAAGCAAGATACGTTAGAGGAACAAACTGAGAATTGTATTTTCCTCAGATACGTAGAAGGTGTAAAAGGCTATAGTTATGGAAGTTATAGCCTAGATCGTAAAGTTAATCATTCGTAAGAATGTGGTATTTGATGAGATGTGGATGGAAATGCATGGAAGCAACTCTAAAGAAAGGGGGGAGGAGACTCTTGCTAAGGTGGAGTCATCCACTAATAGACCCACACAAGACTATTTAGTATAAGTAGAAGATACTTCAAACAAGGAGGTTGAATCAGTAGCTCTTGATGCCAGTGGTTAGAATGTGTTGTACATGACTATCAACTGGTGGGTGATAGAGAGATAAGGGTTCCAAAGTCTAATAAAAGGTTTGGACATTCTTACCTCATTTATTATGCTCTTAGTGTATTAAAGATATAGAATGTTTTGGTGAATTGAAAAGCTTCAAGGAGGCACATAAGAGTAAGAAGAGGCAATAGTGGTTAAGGGCCATGGAAGAGGAAATTGACTCACCGAAGAAGAACCACATTTATTATGCTCTTAGTGTATTAAAGATATAGAATGTTTTGGTGAATTGAAAAGCTTCAAGGAGGCACATAAGAGTAAGAAGAGGCAATAGTGGTTAAGGGCCATGGAAGAGGAAATTGACTCACCGAAGAAGAACCACACATGGAAACTTGTGGACTTAGCTATGGCGAAAAAGTGGTTAGATGCAAGTGGGTCTTCAAGAAGAAGCACAAAATTTTTTTAATATAGGACCTATCAGAAATCTTTGAATTTTTTTATCAATTGAATAGAATTGAGCTTTGCTTGATTTGTGAGCCTTGAGGGAGAGAGAGTCTCCCCATTTGGTCATGAGCTTCTCTCCTTTGGGAGAGAAAGCCTTCTACCTTTTATCAAGGATCACTCCTTGTGGCAAGTATCCTTTCGCTTATCTCTATCCTTAGAGTAATGTGATTCTCCCCATTTCTCATCAATCCATCCTCCATTTCACACCTATTCAAGCCTCTTTATGGAAGTAAGATCTAGGAAGTAAGATGAATCTTCATTACCATTGGTGGAGGTCGATCAAAAGGTGAAGTAGAAGATCGTGGAGGTATGCTAACGCTTGATTCAAAGTCAAGGTGAAGATTATTGATGTTGACTAAAAATCTTCAAAAGTTGGAAGCTTTCGATGGTTTGTGAAAGAGTCAGGTAGAAACTTTCGTTTGGGTGCGACCACGTCGTCTGATAAGAGTGTCTTGTAGTAACATCTAATGGCAAATCACTTGCTAAAATAATCCTATGAAAATGTACTTCCCTAATTAAGCTTCTTTCATAACAATTTTATGATCTTTACTAATTAAGCTTCTTTGATTACAATTCCATGATATTTTTGCTTTTCGGTCACTTACTTAAAGAAAGATAATATGTGTTTATCATCATCAAAGTAAAATAATTCAGCATCTTCAAATATAAACATTGATAAAAATTTTGCCATGATGAAAAATTTGATAGTTATATTTAGGATATATAATAAAAAGTGTATAACATTATTCAGTTTTGTTGAACTTAATGAAAAAATAAAGTTATTTCTAAAATACTTTTTGTAAAAATCTGATATTATGAATAAAACAACAGTTATTAAAATTAGAACATCAGTTGATTAAGGAAATTTTTGGAATAATCATTAAATAAGATAAAGATAATTAAATTTTATTTATATTTGAGTCAAGAATATCTTTTTTTCTAATATTTAGGTCTAAAAGGATTACCTTTCAGGAACAAAAAGTTATTAAGTCATATAAAAAATTAATCACTTAATATAAATATAGATTATAAATATAGTGGCAGAATTTGCGGAATCTGTTGACTCAAACATCAAAATTAGTCAAATCATTCGTTCAATAATTTCATGTAGAATGCAATTTAGGTTTCATATTTTTTATAATTAACATTTTGATAATTCATTTTAAAATTGAGATATTTGAACTCCTAAATTCTTAAAATACGTATTTTTTTGTCCCTGTTTTAAAATATAGATATTATTAATAAAAAGAAAAAATAAACCAAACATAAAAGAAAAAATATTGTTTAAGAAAAAGGCTCAACTACAAGTGATGCTTCAAATTTTATAACATTTAGATAGTGTGTCTCTGCATTTTGAAAATGTTACATTATACTTCCAAATTAAAAAAAATAAATCATGAATTGGTATCCATCCATCAAATGTTAAATATTTTAATGATAAAAGATTTAAAAGTTGATCACCATGTGTTATTCAATGGAGGGACATCAATTGAGGAAATTTTTTAATTTAATGACACAATGTCACGTTTTCAAAATGTGGGGCATAATGTCTAAATTTTATAAAATTTAGGACACCAATTGTAATTATTAAGTCTATATTTATATTAGGTTGAGTTCTTTCACAAAGTATATAACAAAAAGGGAATGAGACATTGTAAAAAAAAAAGTATGATAGGTTATAATAAATTATATTTTTGGAAAACTTTGATTACTTAACAGTTTTGAAAGCTCTTTAACTTGCAAATGAAGTGTGCATAAAAGATATTTCTCTTAAGAACATCTTCATGCTTATTAAGGTTAGTTAAGTTTAATATATTATATCTTAAAAATAATTTATACAAAAGAGTATCTTAAACTCTATCAAGATGTTCTAAAAAATTGAGGTAAGGGCTTAAAGTACATGATAATGAAAAAGGATATGAGAGATAAATTTTTATTTTGTTTAAATCTGTTTATTTAAAAAGTAAATTAATAAAATAAATATACTTTTGTTCTTATGTGTTTGTACAAATTACTTATTTAAAAAATAATAATTTTCTGCTTTTTGAAAATTAAATCCTAAGCCAATTTATTCAAATTTTAAAAGTATTTTTAACTAAAAATATTTTAAATCTTGTAAAAAATGTTTTTTAAAATTTAATTTTTGAAAAATAAATGATATTTTCTTAAAAAATAAAATTAATTTTTTAAGAAAAAATAATTTACCCAAATGTATTTTGAAAACCTAATATTATGCCCTCATTTTTTGAAAATGTAACCTTTTATGTCCAGATTAAAAAAACACTTGAATTGACATTCATTCATGAGATGACACATGATAGTCAACTTTTTTAACCCTTTATGATCAATCTTTAACATTTGAAGACAAAACATTTAAAATTCTTTGTCACATTTTCAAAATATAGAATTTTTAAAAAATTTAGGATGAATTGTAATAAAAAAATATCTACGTAATTTACCATTAAATTTATGAGTTTAATTAGTATATATTGTTAAAATTTAATCCTGACTTTTCATTTATGTGACTTTTAAAATAGTAATCAGTAAAACCAACAAATTTATCATGAATGATTGTAATTAAATGTATACCCATTAAACTCTAAATTTATTAACCTCATCTTCATTCCTGTATATAAAATCTAATTATCTAATTTGCTAAAATAAGAAAATAGTTAATAACATAATATAACTGATAATAATAAATTTTTTACTTTGTTTTTATATTTTTTTATTTTTCTTGCTTTAAAATAATTAATACTACGACAATATTTATGATGTTTTTGCATTCTTTTTTTTTCCAAAAAAAGAAGACAATATATATTATGAATAAATAATTATTTTAAATTGTTCTTATAAATTGAAAATGAGACCATAGTATACACAAGACTGTAGTAACGTTTTCTTGCTTGAAGTAGGGTTTAACTTTTAAATGCTTGGTGATAAATTAAATTATGTGGACCCAATGGGACATGTTATTAGAAAAAGTGTGCTTACAAATTCCAATTCAATGAGTTCATGTCAGAAGGACGCACAGGTAAAATACTCAGATGAGAATTGGGATTGGAGAGGCCTCTTGTGAGGTTTTCCACAGTACAGACACAACACTCGACAGTACAGACACAACACTCGACAGTACAGACACAACACTCAGTACTTTCAGCAACCAACAAAACACATTCTTTCCTAACAAAATCCATAATAATTTTATAAAATTATTTTCATAATTTAATATCTAAAAACTAAAAAATTTATTTAGATAGTGTTTTTTAAAATAATTTTTTAAAACAGTTTTAATTTTTTTAATATTTAAAAATAATTTTGTTTTTCAGTTTTCTATTTTTATTTTGAAAACTCAAAATGCAATTGGAATATATTGTTTTTTGCTTTTCATTAATGAAATTCTAATAAATATGAACAAATTTTTTTATTTTTACATCTTCAAAACAATTTTCAAGCAAAACTTGTCAAACAAGTTTTTTTTTTCTTCTTGAAAACAATTTTTAAAAATTATTCTTTAAAATTCTTTTCAAAAATTAAAAAACAAAATCAAACCAATTAAGTCCTAATTCTTTCACTCTAATTCTCTATAACTCTAATTAACTAATCTCTCAGGTTCTCAATTTTATTTCTCGGTTTCTCAATTCAATTTGTTAATTTGAGATAGGCACTTTTAAGTTTTAATTCACTAAATTAAATTCTGAGTTCTCAGACTTTTTTTTTCACTTTTATTTTTAATTTAAATTAAATTTTAATATAATCTTATTAATTTATAAAGTAAAGTAATAATACTAAAGTTTAATATACTATTTTTAATTTTTAATTTTAATCGATTAATTATATTTATATTTATAATATTATTAATATGAAAATTATTATTAATATATTATATTTGGAGTGATGGGCCAGTCCGTTCTGCTCTCGATCTGGCTCGACAGGTTGACGAGTTAGGTAAGATGAACCAAAATAGGCCAACGAAGCAAAACCCCTACCTCATGTCCTTGTCCAGCCAAAAGCTTGACCTATTTGTCAAACTTTTGCAATTTGTATTCTCAGCCAAACTTCTTGACTTGAGAGAAATTAGGGTGTTAACAAATTCATACCTAACACCAAATGTTTAATGATCTATATTTCTTATGTATAAACTATAAACATATATTTATGTCAAAATTAAAAACATTTTTTTATTACTTTTCTTAATTATAATTTTTTTATTGTAATACCTTTTTTTATTTTTGGGGTTTATTTTGCAAAACTAGCTGAAAAGCTAGTTAAAAACTAAAAAATTAGTTGTATGTGTTAGGTAAAACTAGTTGATCAACTAACTGAAAGTTGTAAAATGACAAATAAAGGCATAATTAATCATTAGATCAACAATGAGGTATTTAAAATAATTATATCATATTTTAATAATATAAATTAATTGTGTATTTAAATTATAAATTTCTATAGTAACATATTTAAATTATAATTACATGTTTAAATTATAATTTTTTATAGTTATAGATTTATAGTATAAGTTTCTATAATTACATTAATGAATGAGAGAGAAATGAAGGAGTGTGAGGTTGTATAATGTGATGAGAGAAAATTAGTGGGGGACAATGCATTAATTAACAAAGGGTAAACATGTAAAAATAAAATTAGTCAGTAGATGAAAAATAGGAGATCTTTTGGAAAAGCTACTTGGAGTAGCTTTTTTGAAAAAGCTAGTAGCTCCTGAAAAAACTCTTAGATTTTTGCTATTCAAATGGAGTTCAAGTAATTTTAGCTACCATTTCAGCTTTCGGCTAGTTGAAAATGGCAAACCGAACACACTTTTAGAAACTGCATGAACCCATCCTTTAATTATATTGACTATGAATCCAATTATCAAGTTGTTTTTTGAGAATATGAGGAAGAATCACTTATAAATGAACTTGAAAATTATTTGTATCATGCGATTGCAATTCTAATTGTTGAACCATCATCAAATAATGAAGTTAATATTTTTCACTTGTACTTGTTTAGTTACATTCATTCAACATGTACCATTTGTTAAATATTTTTCAATAGTTATAATAAATAGGTGAAAAAATTGGTGAGTATTCAGAGTTTCAAATTGAAAGTGGTGATAATTATGGTATTTCACCCAATGAAAATGTTAATAAGCTTGAATTTGATAGAAATAATCTCAATGATTATGATGACTACTAGATCAATGAATTAAATTTGGAAAATTACTTTTGGTTGTAGTGACTTTCCTTTTTTTGTTTTTTGTATGAGTAATAGATTTATAATTACCACTCCTTTTAGATTTATATATAAGTAAAACTACAAAATTTCACATAAATTAAGAAAATTAGTTTTTTTAACAGGCAATGAATTTATTTATTAAGCAGATACTGATACCCCTTGCTCACAAGCAATGACTAGAGAGCATAGCAGTTACATAACAAAAATAGAATAACAGTTCCCACAGTAGAATTAACTTCCCCACCCTTTGACCCAAGTACAATAGTATAGCCAAAATTAAAGCAAATAACTTATCTCAACTTATTAAAGCAGTATTAAGGTTGGATAGACCATTCGTAGAAGGAAACCAATGACTTCTTGAAGTACCCTTTTGTCTATAACCATGAGCTTTGTAGAGTGTCTTGCTAAACCTTTTCTAGACAGAAAGGAATCCCTTTAAACACTAGAATTTCGAGCCAGCTAGATATTTCACATAATAGATAACCAGATTATTCTAAATATATGACTTGTCCTATTGCAATATAAATTCCAAGCAATTGTCATAGATGTTCATGACAATTAGAAGATAAAACACTTGTATAGCTCACCAACGATAGTAACTTATCCATACAAGGTACACTAGTTTATAGCAAATGAGCAAATGAGCCACTGTTTCCAGTTCAGACTAACAAACTGGGCATTCATTACCATTAGGAAGAGCAATATTTTGTTTTGAGAGTTCCACCTTTGTAGGAATCGTGTTATGTGCTACCTCCCAAGAGAAAACAGAAACCTTATAGGGAACCTTTAACTTCTAAATCATCTGAAAAAATTTAAAAATAGGTTCAGAATCAGTAGACTCTCCATGGATTAATTCATACGTATCTTTGACAGAGAAGACTAGATTATTTGATGCTGTAGCACCCCAACTCCACCCATCCTTCATGTCTTGCTTTAGTTGCACCCCCTCCAGAACACCCACCAACTCCCCTTACCCACTCTTCTTCCCAACTAAATAACTCTCTTCTTTACTCAAATCACAATTTCCATTTACAGTCAGACCACCCCAACCTTGGAGATTAAAGCATTTTTTTGGATAGAAAGTGCATAAAGTTGAGGAAATACTGACTTCAACCTTTCAAACTCCCCCCTTCCTCTTCCTAAAAATTTGAACAAATAACCATTACTAACCATATGTTTAATATTTTGAACTAACCAATCTCCCTCTGCTGATGTCACCTTTATAATGTCTTTCCACCATTGAGAACCCCCCTCCCCTGCCATAGAGTAGACTACAACTAATATCTTCCCATAATGTGCCTTTAGAATTCATATCCAGAGAGCATCACCCCCTAGGTGAATCCTCAATCGCCATTTGCTGAGAAGGACTTTATTAAAATATTCCACATCCTCCAAGCCACCATGATTTTTCTTTTTGCAGATTGTGTCCCATTTAATCATGGCAATTTCTTGCAGTCCTATGATCCACCCCACAGAAAACTCCTCTACAAAGTTCAATGGATTGATCTACCTTCTTCAAAGCCTTGTAAAAAGAAAGGAAAAAAAGAGGAATGCACGAAAGGGTGGATTTGATCAACCAAATTTTCCCTCCCAATGATAATTTTTTTTGCTTCTAGGTCAATAATTTAACTCTCATTTTATAAAGTAAAAGACTCCACACTCTCTCGCTTCTCATATTACCCCCACTGGTAACCCAGGTATGAGAATGACATTTGCATTATCCTACAATTAAGGATCCTAGCAAAGGACCGTAACTTCTCATCATTCAACCTTACACCTCCCAAACTACTTTTATGACAATTAATCTTTAAACCTGAAGTGAACTTAAAGCACCTTAGAGCACTTTTCAGAGTATATACATTCTAAACCTCCAGAGTCACCATTATTATAGTGTCATTTGCGTATTACTGTAACACAACCTGCAATTTTTTATTCCCTATTTTAATTTCAAATAGCAAATTTGAAGCCATGGCCCTCTTGACAAGGCCTTCAAGCCCTTCAACAACATTTAAGAATAGGAATGTAGCCAAAGGGTCTCCCTGCCTTAGCCCCTTTTTCATTAAGAACTCCTGTGTTGTGCTTCCATTTACCAGCATTGAGATAGACGATGAATGTAAGTAGCCTTGAATCCACTGAACCTATTTATCACCAAACCGAAATTGCTTAAGCATGTAAAATAAGAAGTGCCAATTAACTGCATAATAAGCCTTCTTAAAATCATCTTGGAACACCAATAATGGTTTTTTAACTTGTTTTGCCTCATGGATAGATTCATTCACAATTACAACATTATCCAGCAACTGCCTACCTTTAATAAAAGAAGTTTGTGTCTCTTCGATAATACTGGGCATCATTACTTGAATCCTATGAGTTAGCACCTTTACAATAATTTTATATATAACACCAGTAAGAAAACTTGGTCTATAATCTCCAAGACCCCCTGAGACATCCTTTTTTGGAATCAATACAAGAAAGGAAGCATTAGAACCCCTTGGCAGTTTCCCAAGTTCACGAAACTCTATCATGACTTTGCTATAAGTCCCAAAATTGTTTAATGAATTTCATGTTCTACCTATTTGGCCCTGACGTTTTTGAACCATCATAATCCCACATTGTAGATTGAATCTCATCCTCAGAGAATTCCTTCTCTAAACAACTTTTTTTGGTTGTCAGATAGTCATTTAAGCTCCACACGGTCTAATCGCACTCTCGTATCGTCCTAAGCTTGGAATCTTTCTTGAAAGAAATTATTGACTTCTTGTTTAACTTGTTGTGGATCCTCATTCCACTCCCTATTAATTTCCAATCCCTTGATGCCATTAGATTTCCTCCTCCAAATAATTGTTGAATGGAAGAAGCGAGTATTCGAGTCTCCCTCTTGTAGCCACTTAACCTTTGCTCTTTGCGCCAACAATGATTCTTGATAATAACTCCATTTTTTCCAATCGCCAATTACCTTCATCCTATTTCTTATGTCTTTTTCCCTTAAATTCCTTTCCACTGTTTTTCACTCCAGAGTAGCAATGACATTTTTTAATTCTAGGATCTTGTCTTCCACCCTGTCAACATTCTCTTTACACATCTTTTTATAATAGGTTTACGGGCTTTTAGTTTCTCTTTTAGCACATAGGTCCCCCATCCCTCCAATTCCATGTTACAGTAACTTTGCTTCACAAATTTGTGAATCTAGCATAACCAACCATTGATGAACCTAAATGGTTTCACACCCTAATTTGACCTTGTCTACTTCGGGATTATAGGGCAACGATCCAAATAATTGCTTTCAAGGTTCAACTAGAAACTATTATGATCAGAGGTCAGCCAATTCTGGGATACTAAAAACCGGTCTAGAACAATACATCTATCACTTCTAGCACTGAACTAGGTATACTGATGTCCCACGAAAAGGAGCCACTCTAACTCTATATTAAGGATAAGGTTTGAGAATTCCCTTATTCCTAATTGGGATGTGTCAACCTCTCCATTTTCAGTAATTCTTTCATTAAGCGATCTGATTGCATTAAAATCTCCAGCAATACACCATTTGCAATCATGAAATCGTTGTCTAAATTCCAGTAAGGCATTCCATAATTCCCTTTTCTCCGACAAGGAGCACATGACATACACATTAATAATTATCCTATCACATGTTTTAGAGTTGTACATGCTTTTCACTCCAATAAACCTAACCCCTTGAAAAGTTTCTCTAACAATAAATTTATCAGTATTCCAAATACACAATAACCTCCCTACTAGATTGGAAGCTGACACTTCTCTCCAATCCATAAATGAGTTCCCCCAAATAGCACAACATATGCTTCTATCAACCTTTTGTACCTTTGTTTCCTAATACGGATGAAATTCACCTTATGTTTTGAAACTAAATTCCTTATAGACATATAATTCTCCCTCCCCTTAATACCTCTAATCATGTAAGATAAAATTTACCATATCAATTAAAATTCCCACGACCCAAGCCACAATCTAATGGAGACCTGACAAGCCGACCTAAGGATGCTTTGTGTGACATTGAAGGTCCCATGACTAGATCTATGGATAAGACAATGAAGCAAGTTTTACAAGGTCTAATAATAAAGATTAAGTGAAAGGAAGAAACATTAGAGTTCACTCCACATTGGACAACTTCCTATAAGTGGATGAAGATTTCAACTCAAGTTCTACAGGAAATGAAGATTTCATGGGTTGAACTTCCTTAAAGCCCAATTATTATGCAATTTTCGTATTATTTTTATGGTGAAATTTCAGATGATTTTTCATGTTTTTCTAGAGAGTTATTGAGTTTTTAGAGTTCCTAAGTCATTATATATGTAAGTGGGAAGTAAATTCTGAGTGAAAAATAATGGGATAGTGGGAAAATTAGTGGGAAACCAAGGCTAGTGGGAAATTAGTGCCTTAGTGGAGTTTTAATGTTTCTTTTCTCAAGGCTTCCTATCTTTACCTATAAATAGAAGTCTCTTGTAATCTTTTCTCAAAACAACAAAATTCAAAATATTAACTGAGAAAATTTTCTCTTGTGAGAAACCTTGCCTTTGTTCTTGAATAAGAACTTTATAGTGTTGGTTCTATCGATATGTCACGATTCGGGTCAAGTTCCTCTTTTTCATACTTTACATCTTTTCAAGATGATCTGCATAGTGGATTCATATAACAATCTTATAATCATTTTCCTGATTCCTAGATAGCACAGGAATTGAGATACCTTCCCCACCTACTGAGTTTCCAACATCATTACCCCCAGCCTTTTCAAGGACTCTTGCATCAATGCTATCTATTGTAAAAGAATTGGTTGTAGACTTTTCATCTTCCATTACATTTGTCTTGTCCCTTTTAACTTCTAAACCCTCCTCCTTTATCCTTCTAGTTTTTTCCACCAAATGATCTATTACTTCCTCTAATTCACCTTCCACCCAAATATCTTATTCATCCTCCCATCTTGATCTAGCGGAGTTAACATATTTATCATATCCATAGTCTGAGACTAAATCATCTCTAGTTGGCATGCAGTGTTTACAAATAACTAAACAAGACACAACAACATACAAAGGTTCTTTAACCACAAATAAAGGCACCCAATTTCCATTAATCTAAATTTTGTTACACCAATTAATAGACTCTATAGTTGAAATTTTAACATGAATCCTTGCAAATTCTAAATTCAACAAATTAATAGAATCTTCTGAAACTGCAACTAGTGACCCCAATTCAAGAGTAATTTTTGTGAACCCATCTAAATTCCATAGATGTAAAGATAAACCCCAACACCTTACCCAAATTAGCTGACTGTTTGCACAAAAGTGTGGGGTCCAACTTTGGATTGAACTGAACACTTGATCCCACCATACATCACCTAACTTCCGGATATCTTTAAGGTTGACTTCCTCTAACCTAGACAAGAGCACCATATCTCCTGCTAGGGACTTAACTTTAACAAATAACAATCCTTACGTATAAAATCCTTCTTGCACACCGGACATTTTTGCTGGATCCTTTAAATAACCAATCGCACAACACCTAAGCCAATCCATATTGGACTCCTCTATATTTAATACTTGCGGTTCCTTCCGATGACAGTCTAGCAGTTTGTTGTTGTTAGAGGTTGACTTCTTAATCATGTAAGTCTGGAGTATAGGTTGATTAGATGGAACTTCTTTCCAAAGTTGAGATTTCTGCGAGCTGGATTGAAGTTTTCTCATAGAATACCTTTTTTGAGACACCCATGGTTGGTAACATGGTGAGTTAACCCACAACTTTAGATTACCAATACAGATTTGGTCAACTAGTTGATAACGTGGTGAGAAAATTAGTTATCATCATTTAATTTCACTAATCTTAATTACAAAATAAAGTTATTTTTAAAAACACCCTTCATTGTGGATATATAAGGTAACTCAATTGGTGAAGAAAGAAAAGAAGTGAAAAAAGATTTTGATTCGATCCTCACCACTAACAAAAACCAACATTACTATTAACACTAAAATTTGACATATAAAAAAAATAAAACATCTTTCATTACAACTTGATATCATAAAAAAAAAAAAAAAACAGAAGCATAATTATAATTAAATGAAAGGTGTCAAAGAATAATAACATAAAATAAAATAAAATTAATTGAATTTATTTATATTTAACTCAACTGTTTTTTACTAATGAACTTATTTGCTTTTATTGAACCCTCGAACTTTATATGAATTATGATGTATTAAATTTGTCTCTCTTGCATGACTTTTTAATTACTTAGTATGTTATTGTATTAAAAAAAATATAAAAAAATAATATTTATTAAACCTAGTTGAACCTTGAACCCAAAACTCAAATTAACGGTGCAATTTTAGAACCATGGTAATATCATTTGTGCTACTACAATTACACAGCAAGAGGTGGGTGTAATTCGCTTCGTCTTCTCCTCAAAGGTCTTAATGGTAAGAGTAGGGGCACTGTCTAGCTTACACAGCTTTAGCCACGACTCCATCTTCTTTATTATCTACTTCTCAAATTTCTCGAATTGTTTTGATGGTGTCGATGTTCACATTCTTGTGCTCGAACTTTCCACGAGAAGTAGGGACACTGCAATTTGGTACTTTCTTTCTTCTTAGGCTTTCGTAATGAGTTTACTTTTTGTTTGGGTCTGTTCTGTTATTGAAAACAATAAAAAAAAAACATAAATAGATTATGGGAAAGAATTTTGACTTAAATGTTATTAATAAAAATTATAAATGAGAGATGGAACGTTTAGCCTATTATTATTATTTAATAAGGGAATAGAGAAGTTAATAGTAAAAAAGAGGATGTGGTTGCATGCATGTGTGTATATATATATATATATATAAATAAAGAAGGGGATCTGTTTTACTTCAAAGAGTAAACTTACTATTTATCTTAATCTTTCATTTTTTTGAATTTAATGATAAAGATTAGTTATTCATTACAACTATTAGATTTTAATAAATAAATGGTGAGGGTGGGGAGTAAGTCCCTTAAACTTACTTTTAGAATAAGTGAATCCCGTTCCATGTATATATATACACATACATACAAGTTTAACACTTATACATGGTTAGAGTAAAAAGTTTTGCAATTAATTGCAACCCTTCATTTAAATGACTTTTACAGTATTAATGGGTAAAGTCAACAAACTTAACATACATAAACGGGTCTTGATTAATTGTCAATGTAAAACTCTTTTGTACTGGAAGTGTATAAGTGATTTTCTATATATATATATATATAAATTATGTATATTGTATATTATTAATTCATAAAACGAAATAGTATCTTCAAATTTTAAGTTTTCTTTTCAAGAGAACAGGGGCACAAAGATGTATAGATATTGATACAAGTAGTTAAGTATGCATAAAAAGATAGACAAATAAGACAGCACATGCTTTTAAATTACGTGAGTAAAACTTAATGCATTAATACTTGTCTTCTTCATATATTAATATATTTGTTTTGTTTGCATAACTTCTTTTTCTCATTGAGTTACAAAGAAACAAATTTCTACAAACAAAAGCAAAAAGTGTAAAAAATGAGATAAACACGTAAAAAGTCGAGTTTACTCCTTAAACAAAGATATTTAACGAATATGTTGATTATCCACTAGCAAAGAAATCAACAATACAAAAGGAAAGATAAGCAAAATGCTTTCTATCATATCAAGTATGACTAATTAGTAAAAAATAATATGTGCATTAAATGTTTCAACAAAGTTGTTTCAAAACGTATGACAAGTCATTTGTGTCACAACAATTCACTTTTTATGAAGACTATCAATTGAACTTTTTATGAAGACTATAAATTGAAGTTTTCAAACAAAAAGCAATTGACAAAAATTATTTTTGAGACCCAACTTGATATTCTCTTACTTCTTTGTAAATCTTCTTTATTAAAAGGCATTCAAAACAATTGTATATATCTTGAGAGTAAAGATTTTTGCTTCATTTGTTTATCCATTTGTTAAAGATGTTATAGAATTACTTGTTCCTTGCAAACCTCTAACCATTCTATTTAGAAAAGAGCAAGGCTTGATATTATAGAATACTTGTGTATTTAGCTTGAAGAGACTAGTGAAGTCTAGTTGAGGATAAACTAGAAGAGACTTGAAAAACTACTGGTAACTTGTGTGACATGTTCCTACTCCAAAATGCTTTATTACTTATTTCAAAATAATATAGATTTCTTAATTTAAATACTAGGTTTGACACTTTGGTAAAAAAGATTCATATTGCATAATATACATTTATTTTCCAAAAATATAACATAACAAAATGTATGCATATAAGTAAATATGTAGGATTTAAAAATATCTTCTATAAGATTCTCGATTAATGAAACTCATAATAAAATCTTAAAGAATTCATATACATAACGAAAAACTATTAACTCATCCTCTCTAGCCGAATGTCACACCTAACTAGAGCATCCCAATGGAAAAAAGGTAAAGAAAAATTGAAGTTTCATTACCCAAGATATCATCAAGATCTTGCTCACTTAGAAGTCGCATTCAACTCAAACAAAATGTAATAACAAGTAACATAGAGGTGAGAATACGTCTCACACATGTTAAGACACATATAAAGAGTATGAGTAGTTAACTAAAGTACAATACATATACATATCACAAGCACACACATAATGACTCAATACTCTTGACTCATGATGACTTATGCTCTTAATTCTATATGCATGTGGTACCATAGCAATTAGGACAAAGCACACATATTGCGTATCAGGTGAAGCACAAACCACTAAGGTATCAGTTTCCGGATCTCACAAACCATAAGGGAAACACCAAACATTAGGTCTTTGATAATTTCAAAGTTTTCTAAATACTGGCAGCAAGTGCATCAGTCATACGTAGTAGTCGATAAATATATCGGGTCGATCCATAGGGACTTGTTGATACTCGGAAATGTCAATATTTGCTACTTGTACTAACGAAAGATAGAAATAAACTACAACTACCAAACATAAAGTAAATAAAGCTAAAATAAACAAAAACGCAATGATTACACATATGCAATTTAGTTGGGTTTGACTTACTAAACCACCTCTCAAGTGCATAAATGGACTCAAAACCTTCGTTCACTCCTCATGTTTCCATCACCATAAAGGTATCCTTAATCCCAATCCCTCGCAAAAAAGGAACTAAGCTATTTAGGCTTTAGACTATTACTCTCATGATACTCTAAAGTCAAACAACTCATATTAAGCAAAGGAGGTTAAGATGACCAATAGGTATTACTCTTTCTCGAGCAATAACACCCGTCGGGAGTTTTTCTCACTTTACGAGTCAAAATTCCCTCTCAAGCTTATTCAATAGGTAAAACCTATGAAATATTTAGAAATAAAGAGCAAGATAAAGAAGAACACCAACAATGAAAAACAAACTTAGATTAAAAGTACAAACATACACAAGAGTTTAGGTAAAGCTACATCAAAACCAAACTAAATACAAAACCTAGCTAACCATAGGGGTGGATGAGCTTAAGGATGGATGAAGAAGGTTTGGAATTGTGCCCTAAGCCAATGTACAACCCCCGGGTCAAGAGAGAGCATGAAACCCCTAAACTGATTGAAACTCGACCTTTTATTTTTGCAACTCGCAGCATCAGCACCCAACGGTCAAAAAATGGTTGTTGGATGCCATAAGAATTCTTCATGGCTAATTTTCCTTGGGCAGCACTGGGCAACAACATACATAGGAACTGGGCGCTTGATAATGGTTAGCACTGGGTGCCCAAGACACGGTTGTTGGGTGCTTGCATAAGACACATACCCAAATTTTCTGTTTTTTCTTTGCTTTTTTTATCCTTTCCAAAACCTGACTCAAAACAAACTAAAAACAAGAAATTAACATAAAAGATGCATAAAAGTAAATCTAAACCTAAATTTATAACTAAATCTAATTTAAGAGAAAATAAAGGAAAAAAAGGCCTTAAATAAGAAAGAATTAGGATAACTGTTGTATTTTACCTATGTAAAAATAGGTAATTTAGGTAGTTATCAGTCTTATAACCACCTTAGACACCCATTACATGCAAGCACAAGTCATTAGAAAATAAAAAATACATAATGGGCCTTGCAACCACCTTAAGAACCTATTACAAGTAAACAGAAGTCATAGGAGAACTCAAGTCACTCATAGATTCTCACAACTACCTTAGACACCTATTACAAATAAGCACAAGCCACAAGAAAACCCAAAACACATGAGTGCATGCATGGACCCTCACATAAGACATCACACATATAAACATGCTTATGTAAAAATAAGAGTTTAGTATTGTTAGACAAAGTCTAGACTTCACATATGATCGAGCAAAATGGTTGGAGTTTACACACTGCTAAGCAATAACTTGGACTTACAAATAAATGCCACGTATAGAGTTTTATTAATTCTATCACATTGTTTCTTATCTAGTTTGAAAGATATGAAATTTATTTGCAACTCTTATGTTTGGCCTCAAGCAAATTACTATGTCAAAACTTAGAGAAAATATGAAACTATCACTTCTAGAAATTTTTTTGGAGTGAATTCCACAATATTAGTTAGATAAAATTTGGGAGTACAACTTTCACATAGATTAATTTCTCAAATTTCATCATTTAGCACTGATTTTCACACTTGAAGATTATAAACTTTATTAGTAACACATGCACTCTAATTTTTCCATTGTTCCTCTCTCCTAAAGTTTCCTTAATCCTCCAAAACCTACTCTAACTCACAAAATTGGGATAGACTTGTTCTGAATCGATGTTTAACACAAAACACATATAAAACAATGATAAAGTAAAGATAACCTCATCTTCAACTAACCTAATTACTATAACTAATCATAAGAACACCACAAAAGACACTATCTCCAACAGTCTAATAGATTAACCTACACATCCATTACTGTATTTATGGACACCAATTTCTAGGGTAGAAAAAGGTAAAACATGATGTCAACATAATCATTATATTTAGTCTATGTTACCCAATAATTCAGGATTTCTAATAATTCAACAAAATAAAGTAATACAAACTTTCATTAACTAATCATGGACACTAAATGCATGAATTCTAATCTAGCAAATCATTCCATCATATGAATATAAAAACCCAGTTAAACAAAAAAATATATTCACTATAGTCATGCACAAAACATGTTATCAACACTCGTTTTAGGTGTTCATAACGTATACATAAAACCAGCGGAAGCTTAGGGATCGTTTTACTACCCATTTCCTTACATATGTCACATGAAAAATAATTTTTCACTTCGTTCTTACCTTGAATGTTGCTTTGGATGTGAAGGGTGTGACCTCAAGTCCCCAAATGCTGCTTCTCAATTTCTGACAACAAGGTTCTATGATGCATGTCTCCCTTGATCTTTTTCTAGAGGTTTTCTTCTTTGGTGAAATGGTTTGTGGAGAGGTAAGAAGTGAGGTGGTTTTAGGCGCCACTTAAGGTAAGATAAGCCTAAGAGGGAAAGTTTGCCACAAGGGATGAAACCCTTGATAAAAACCTAAGGAATTCTCAAAGAGAAAAGGGTGGACACTAAGAAAATTTTGGCCAACTAAAGGTTTTTCCATTCAATAAAGTGTGAAAAATACAAGAGTGTGAAGAAGCACCTTTTTATAGAGGGAGCTAACCCCTTGGACAAGTCATGAAGGAAATGAAAGGCTAGGATTAAAAGGAGTCATCCAAGGAGGAGGATTGAAGCCCAAAGTCCAATTAATACCCTCCTTTAGATGAGAATTGGTGCCCAAGCTACCTCATCCAAGGGCCAAGATTACTCCTTTATTAGTTTTGGGTTTTAATTAGGAAAAGTGGGTGTAGTTATCAAACTACCCCCTTATTTCCTAAAAAAAGACCCAAAAACTAATCTTACCCCTTCTTATTACTAAGACACCTCCTAGAAAATTAAATGGACTAATACATGTCCAAAATAAAATCCTAGGTTCCTAAAAGAAAAATTATAAGTAAATAAGTCATGACTTGCATAACTTGATGGTCATATGGAGGTGAGATCTTCCTCCTTCTACTCTAGCCATGTCTTCTTCTATTCTCCTAGCCATGACCCTAGTGATAGGGCCCTTGCTTGGGGAGAATGCATCATCTCCTCCCCCTTGGGAAGGATTTGACCTCAAATCTAATAGGTTCTCCTCATATTCATCAGTACCTACAAAAGGGATCAAATCACAAACATTAAAGGTAGTACTGACACCATAGTCCTCAGGGAGATCTAATATGTATGCATTGCTATTCACTATCTTGAGGACTTGAAAGAGACCATCTCCTCGGGGGCTAAGCTTGGACTTCCTGTGAGTAGGGAAGCGATCATTCCTCAAATTGTTTCTATTTATAATTTAATAATATTATTTTTTTATTTTAGCACTTTATATTGCTTTTTAATAATATATTACTAAAATTCTAAGATGGATATAATATCTATTTCTAATTTGTAAATTAAAATTCAAATAGATTATATAATAATCTAGTCATTAAAAATAAGAATTTTACAACATCTCTCTCGTAGGATTAGTCAGGGGACTACATGAATAGTCAAAGATGATGATATGGGCTTGTTATGGTTGGCCACAATGTAAGTCTCCATGAAATATAGTATTAGTCTTTGAAGTCTATGGTGAGATGTCATTCTTTGTTTGGTTTAGGACAAATGAGCATGGTGATGCTTGCTTGATTTACTAATAATGATGATGATATTTTAATAATTTATTGTGATGTGACTATAGAGTAGAGATGTTGTAGAGGTTAGGGTGAGAGGCATGAAAAGAGTGAGAGAGGTGGCAATAATAGAGAGGTAGCGAAGGCTAAGGTGGGAGATACGAAAAAAGTGTGAGAGGTGACATAAAGGGAAAGGGAACTTAGTCAGGGGACTACATGAATAGTCAAAGATGATGAGATGGGCTTGTGATGGTTGCCCACAAAGTCTCCATGGTATTAGTCTTTGAAGTCTATGGTGATGCTTGCTTGATTTACTAATAATGATGATGATATTTTAATAATTTATTGTGATTGACTACTAGTGTGGAATTAATGAAAAAAGTAAATGAATGTCCTCCTTAATGTGACTTGATTGTAGTTATTAATTAAGTTGTTATCATTCTCAATTAATGTGACCATTAAAGTAAAATTAATTAATGTGTGTATGTGTCTGGATGCGCATGTGCGTTATTCAGTTTAATCAGTCGTACATGGATGTTTTAGAGTTTTAGTTTTAAAATTTTTTAATGTAAAAAGTTACATATATTTTCATAAGTAAAATTAAGTAAATGGTTTTAAAGAAATTAAAATAAAGTCTTATGCCTTGTTAGTTGTGAAGTTAGCATGTAACGAAAATGGATTGTCACAACTCATACATAAAGTGGAGAATTTGGAAAGGGACAATGACCCGCCAATCATTAGATACCTGACAACACCTTTGCCTTGTCCTTGAAAACACCATAAAATAATAATAAAATCAATGCCAAATCATTATTTAGGCTCTATTCTGTTTATAGAATGAAAATGAAAGAAAGTGTGTGATAGAAATTGTCGAGTTGCTACAAAAAATAACTAGATGTCACCTTAATTTTGCAATATAAGGAACAACATAGATCATTCTTCATAGAGATACAAGTAGATTATGATATTCATCACACAATTAGAAAGGGGTTTGGTTGCTAAACAATTAAATTTTATTTGTAAAATTAAATGGAAACAAAGATTAACATTTCGAATATGTAAACATCAATTCAAGGATTTCTAACATTGTGCCAAAATCATCATAATTCTTTGAAAATGCAAATACCTATCTAAACATGAAATTAATTCATGTGAATTAGAATGACAATAGAATTCCTAATTCTCACAAATTTAAGAACAATTGAATAGTTAATTTAGGTTTTGAATCGATTACCTAACTTTTTTTCAATTCAGATTAATCAATCTTAACCTATTATAATCAATTTCTCAATGCAAAACCTGTACAAAGATAATATAAAAGAATTGGAGAGGATAAAAGGCATAACAATGGAATTCAAAAACATAAATTAGAATTCAAACCTTAGGCGTAATTATGTTGGAATCTTTAATTGATTAAGAGGTTTAGCCTTTGATAGAGATCTCCATAGAAAATGAAACTTGTAAGTAAGAAACAAAAGAGATAAAGAGTAGACAAAAGAGAGAGAAGAGTTTGTGCCAAAATTGTAAAATCTGAAAAATTGAGGCACATTAGTTACATTTTATTTAGTTACACCCTTAGTTTTCTTGTTTTCCTTTAATATTTTTTAGTTAGTTTGCCAAATTTTCTATTTCCTAGAAGAGTATGAAAAAATTTGGAGAATGTATTTAGATACATCGAGTTTTCCAATTTTTTTCATTTCCCAACAAAAGAAGGGTGACAATGATGGAAAAGGAAAAGGGTGGCAAAGGTTGGGGTGGAATGCATGAAAGGAGTATGAAAGGTGGCAACGATGACAACAATAGCGAGAAAGTGGTGGAGGTTAGAGTGTGAGGCATGAAAGAAGTGTGAAAGGTAGTAGTGGTGACAACAGAGATATTGTAGAGGTTAGGGTGGGAGGCATAAAAGGAGTGAGAGAGGTGGCAATAACAGAGAGGTAGCAAAGGCTAAGGTGGGAGATACGAAAAAAGTGTGAGAGATGACATAAAGGGAAAGGGAACTTGGTCTGGTTGAAGAAGAGACCGTATTTTCTAGTTTTCCAACAATTTTTTCTAAAAAATTGGGTTTCTGAAGAATATGTTTAATAGTTTTCCTTATATTCATGAAATAATTTTCTCAATTTTCTTGAAAATACTCCAACTAAATAGTCCATTAGTTAGTTCCAAATAGAGTATTTAAAGGTTTCTTGACAACGGGCCTTGACCCAAAATGGAAGAGAGATCCAAAGTCCTAATTGAGCCCAATTGAAAATGAAACAAAAATTACAAAATAAAATAAATTCTGAAAATAAAAAATTACAAAAAATTAAGAGAAAAAGGATTGTGCAATGTCAATGTAGAAATTTTACACACACATTCAATTACAACCCCCCTTCATTTATAGTAAGTTTGTTGACTTTACCAATTAATACTTAAAGCTATATATAAATGAATAGTTATGATTGAACGTCAATGTAAAAGTCTTTGACGTTGTTAATGCATACTAATTAAATTAAAAAATCAATTAAACTAAAAATTACAAATTATGAAAATTACAATTAAAAGTAAAGATATAAGAAACTGACACAATGTAAAACTTAATACAAGAAAATCCAATTAACTTGCAAAACGAAAAAAATTGGTGAAAAAATATGAAAGTATATCATTTATGAACAAAAGGACCAAATGAGACTTAAATATGGAAAAAGACTAAATAAGAAAATCAAGAGAAAATTACAAACGTGAAAGGACTAAAAAAATATAAAACGTGTATACTAAAATATTTTAATAGTGTGAAGAAAAAAAATTGAGAGAAAAGAAAGAAAAGAGAAAAGAAATAGAGTAAAAATTAGGGTTATTCAATTAAAAAAAATTGGTATGAAAGAAAGAAAAATTATAAATAAAATTATTATAATTACAAAATTACTTATATATTTATTACCTGTACGAGCAAAATAGGGTTATTTTGGAAGTACTAATTTCATTTTTTGAACTTTCTTTATTTTTATGTGTTATATGAGTCAGATAAAACTAGATTAGATATACCAATTGTTGACATCTATCCTTGCTACTTGTTGTGATACAAAACTAGAGAAATACATTATTTCTTCTTATTTTCTTACATTAGTAAATTTGCACTTTATTTTTTATGCAACTGAACCTAGACAAAATGACATAAATAAAGGTCAGAGGCTAAAAAACATTTAGATCCAGAATCTAAAAAACATGAGGGACTTGAAACTTAGTTAACACTAAATAAAAAGATAGATAAAAGTACAAAAATTATAATAAAAACTAAATGTTAATTTCGGTTCATTATGTTTTAGTGTTTTTTGTTTGTACATTAAGTTTTAAAAGTTTTATTATGATCCTTCATGTTTTAGAAAGTTTTATTTTAGTTCATTTGTTTGTATAGCTTTTGATAACTTAAAAATTTTGAAATAGTTTAATTAAATAGTAATAACTAAAAATGTTATCTTTATTTCAATGCTAATAATCTTCTCAAACCATATTCACCATAATTACTACCACTTCTCGTGACGCAATTCATCTTCAACCCACAACCACTGTCATTGTGCACAATAATTTTCTCAATGACATGGATGTGTGTAAAGATGAACCCTTACACAGATAGATAGAAAAGGGACAAATGTGCATAATAATCCTTTCATTGAGTCCATATATTTCCTTGGTTTTAGGTTCACAAATTTATCATTAATTATTACATTTAAAATTATATCACATTATAGTGTTAAATTGCTTTAATTGAAATATTAAAATATGCATGTTATCAATATGTTCAAAATATTATTCTAAAGTTTTGTTATCATGATATTATTTTAAATATAGAATTGATAAGTATATATAATTTTCAAATTAAAATTTAGGAGAAATATAAAAGTATTAAATGTCTTATAAGAATTATAATTATACTCTACGATTGTTATTATTAAGAAAACACAATTTCTTTCCTCACAGGTATGCAAAATTTAATTTCTTTCACTTTATTTAGTCATACTTTTCTTGGAAATAACATTCATTTAAAGATTTTTTTTCCTTACACCTCCATAATTTATAAAAATGCAAAAATAGCTTTAGGTAAAAAAGGTTAAAATTTTGTTATGTCTCAAGTCTTTTTCATTTCGCACTCCTTCATCGTCATTGCGCCTTCATGTTTTCTTCTTATACTCCATTTGTGACACACCTCCATTGTCGACATAGCTCCATTTGTGATGCATGTCCATTCACTAATGCATCTCCTTCGCACATCCTTCATTGCACTCTCGTCCATTTATTCTCTTAAATTTTTTAGCAAGTCCAAATTGGCCAATTCAGACATGCAAAAAAATTTTCTTTTACAAGTTTGGATTGTGCAATCCAGACTTGTAAAAAAATTTGCAATTTTTTTTTAAAGTTTGGATTGTGTAATTCGGACTTAGTTCAGATTGGTCAATCCAGACTTGTAAAATTTTTTTTGCAAATCCAGATTGACTAATCTGGACTCGCTAAAAAATTTGATAGAACGAATGAAAGTGAAATGGAGGGTGTGTGAACGGAGGTGTGTCACGAATGGAGTTGCATCGACGATGGAGGTGCATTGCGAAAGGGGTGTGCGTCCAGATTTGAAGGTGAGAAGACGATTGTTGAATGAGAAAAGAAAGGCACAAGAGATATGAAATTTTAACTTTTTTTATCTAAGACTATTTTTGACTTTTTATAGAGTTATGAAAGTGTAGAAATAAAACATGAATGTGGAAGGAAAAAAACTCTTATTTAAATAATCATTTGAATACATTAAGGCTAACCACAAGTTGAATCAACTAAAGAATCGGTAAATCCAAACCAAAAACATATGGATAAATTTGAAAGATTGTTTAGATTGAATTTAAAAAAATGTAAATTCAATAAGTTCAAATTGAATAAAGGATTTTGATATTAAAAATTCAATCCAATCTTATCCGAATCAATTATTATAAATCAGTAAAAAGATAGATTTTAGAGTTCAGATTAAAAGTTTCAACCTAATTTTTATTTTATTTTAATATTTGTCCTCTTCATATTAGAATCATCAATATAGATTGTTGACACACTTCTATTCCATATTCCCCTTTAAACTTCAAACTTTTAACACAATTTAAATGTTGAGCACTTTAATTACATTGTTTGTGTCTAATATTAGCTCTTAACAAAGAGCCGTAGTTTTGATAAATTATGTTAATTTTTTAATGTTATTTTCAAATTTCAAATTTTATTTTTAAATAATAAATTCAATTATTTGATTTGAACTAAACTAATCATAGTTAACAATGGCTAAGGACATGAATGGTCCTACATGCATTTGAGGGTGAACAAATGCACTTGCTCATTTTGATAAAGTCACATGTATTAAAATTTATATTTTGCACCCCCTAATTTTATATGTTTAAAGCCCTCCCATATTTTTATGTAAACATAAATAATTGTACATGCTATTTTAATATTTATGCTTCTTATTTATGTGTTTGAACTCATTATTTTTTATTAACTTTTTTATATATTTATTATTATTTTGTTTATATATGATTTAAAGGTCTATTTTTATTGCCTCTGCTAGTCTTAGGTTTTGGGTCCTAGATCTACCATTGGCTAAGGAACTAAAACTTGAAATTTTTTATTTGGAATCATATGTGAGTACAACTAGAACACAAAATAGTAAGTGAATCATAATAATTAAATATTTAGTAATAGTTAAATCTGAAAAAAAAATTAGGATTGATAAATTTAAATTCTTATGGGAGAATCTGAAATAAAGAATAATTATCATTAGAAAAATATTTAAATATTTAAAATCTATTATGATGTCAAGTTATCACCATCATTACCATGATTGTCACTATCATTATAATCATCATGATCACTATTATCACTAGGATCATCGACATCACTATGATAGCCATTATGACTATCATTGTCCTTGCGATCCTTGACTAGCTAATCAATTGTGGTGGTTGTAGCAATAATCATGATCCTGATGACAATTTGGCTGGTCATAGCAATGAAAATTGCAGCAACAATCATGACAGTGGTGATATGACAATTTTCTTTTTTTTCACAATAGCTTACTAGAAGTACTCTCACTTGTGTACCTAAAGTTTTGAAAACTACTATTTTTATATTTTGATTATTTGTTTTAAAAAGGTTTAGCCATTTTTAGCCGATTCCCTAGTTTCCTTGTTAATTAGAAACATTGGATACTGACCTGTTCCTGGTCCAACTGATTGAATCGTTAGTCTAGTTCGGTTTACCCATGGTTATAATAGTGTTGTCAACGATGATGATGATTGAATAATTATAATGTCGTTAAATGTGATTATTGAGATTTTTTACAAATTTAAATTTTTTTTTTAAATCTTTTCATTCAAATTGTTAATGAGCGGTGTAGTTACATAAATTTTTTATGTAAAAGTCATAAAAACAGTAGATTCTGATGAAATAATAGCGTCATATTATTTTACAGTAATAATGTATATCCTTTTAACCACACAAATAAATATATATATATATTATATTATATTATGTATCCTTTCTTTTTTCCAATTTCTTCTCTCAAAAAACGGGTAAATTTCGTGTCTTGGTCCTTTTGCAATAAAAATTGAAAGCGATGGTAAAATTATATGGATGTTAATAAGGAGCATTAAATGAATCAGCAGTGTTGAATGGGCACATTGAATGTAGAAAACTTTATTGGGGATGGCTTTTTTACTTTGCTGTTTCTTTTTGGGATGGTTCTCCTTCCTCGTTTCTTTTTTGTTAGTGAGAGACCAAACAGAAGAATATGTGCTGACCAAGTGGAAACCGCTGACAGTGGGGTTAGTTGCTTTCGTTTGTTTGTTCATTGATGGCCATTTTGGTATTTTTCTTCTCAAATAAGTGTCATATTTGAAAATGCCCTTTTACTCTTAAAATCCTCAATGACGTATGGTATGATCATGATTAAAAGTGTACATGATTTTGGATTCACTTAAAATTTAACTTATTCTGAATAAATTATCTGAAATAAGTTAAAATTTAATATATTTTTAATTGGTCAATTTGGATGTGTTTTTGAATTCACATTGGATCATTTGAAGTGTCTAAACGAGTAAATCCGATTTACAAGGGTTAGCCCACTGCGAGTTGCAGTATAAAGGGTTGGGTAAGTTTGACCCACCAGAATAAAGATAGGGTTTTTTATTTAACACTTACTAATTTTTTATTTCTCACTTATCGGTGGTAAAAATACCATTTTGTCTTTTATTTTTTCTTCTCAGGCAGTGCATCATCGGAGAAGGAAAAAAATTTGCAAATTTTTTTCTTCTCTAGTGATGCATTGCCGGAGAAGGAAAAAAATTTGCAATTTTTTTTCCTTCTCCGGTGCTACACTGCCCAAGAAGAAAAAAATTTGCAAATTTTTTCTTCTGCGGTTGTGCACTGTAGGAAAAGAAAAAAATAAAAAAATATTTATTACTCATAACTGTTATTGGAGTAACAGACATTAAATGTTATTATTCTTAATTTAATTATAACAAAAAATTAAATTACTCATAAGTGTTTTTAGTCTCAAATTAATTATAAAAAAAATAATTTGAGTAATTAATGTTAGTATAATTATGGTAATAATAATAATAATTAGAGTAATTAGTGTCAATTAGCATAATTAATGTTAATTATAGTAATTAGAATAAAAGTAGTTAGAGTAATTAACATGTCATGTAATTAGACTCAGTAATTACAGTAATTAAACTCAAAATAATTATAGTAATTAACGTCATATATAAAAATAATTAGAGTAATTTGCAAAAAAAAATAAATTAAGAGAAGGTTTCGTAATAAATTTTATATTTTATTTATTTTTATATTTTATCATATAAAATTTTAATAAAATGTTAAAAAATTATATTATAAATAAATTATATTACTAAAATATAAAATTTTATAAATATAATATAAATATTATATATAAATTTTCTAATCAAAATAATAAAATATAAAAGTTTATTAGGGGAACTTTTTCTATAATAAAATTTTATATTTTTTTTATTTTATATGTTAAAATATAAAATTTTAATGAAATTTTAGTAAAATTTTAAAAAATTATTTTGTAAATAAATTATATTATTCAAATATAAAAGTTTATAAAGATAATGTATATAGTTAAATAAATTTTTTAATTAATTTTTTTCTTTATTCGAAAGCTTATTTCATAGAATAAGTTATTTTATTTTGAAATGTTCGTGAGTGAGATTAATTTGTTAAAGTAGGTGTTATGAGAGATAAGGCTAATTTATTATGGTAGGTGTTAGTATTAAAGGGTATTTTTGAGTTTTTAAAAAACTATTAAAGTTGGTAGGTGTTAAATGAAAAAGAAGTAGGTGTGAAATGAAAATCTCTAAAGATATTTGAATTTTCGATCTGGGTTAGCCCACCATAGATTGGTTGGTAGATAGGTGGGTTACCCCACCATACTTACAAAAAAAAAAATTAATTATTCAATTTAAATTCTGTTTTTTTAAGTGAGATTTTTTTTATAAAAAAATGCAAATTATAAATAATATTAAAACAACATACATACACAACATTAAAATAACATGCAAATTGCTTATAAAAAAATAACATGCAAATTAGGAGTTTTACTTTCAAATTTCAGTGAAAGTTTGACTTTGGTTTTGTTAGTACTAGGGGTCTCACATTTAGGGAAAAAACTGAAAAGTAAAACGAAATTAGAAAAAATGTACACGTGCTGATACTAATATAAGTGAAAAAAAAGTTAAAAATTTCTATGGTGGGTCAGCAGGTCAACCCAACCTGACCCGACCTCAATCCACCAAACTCATGAGCTAGGTGTTTTTCTAGTCCAATCTGGCCCGAACCTGTGGTGGGTCTGGCTAGCCCATCGGACCAGACCTGTTTTGAGACTTCTCCAGACCATTGCATCCGTAGGTAAGTGTGTATTGCCCTAGCCAAATGATCTAAAAATAAAAATAATATAATACTTCAAATCAATTGTTTGCAATGCATTGAATTGTTGTGAGTTACTTTATAGAGCAACCAATCCATAATAAAAACAATAAAAATAAATAAATTAGGGAAGAATCAATTCATATTATGATAATAAAGACGTTAAATAAGTTTTTTATTTTTAAAATTTTACAAAAAATCACTTTTGATCTTTGAAATTTAAAAATAATTTTTAGTTCTTGAAATTAATTTAGTTGTTGTATTAACGTTGTTCGTTTATAAATTCTGGTGCATTTGAGGAGGAGAATGATTCACAAGTACAAAAACATGCTTTCTTTCAATAATTTTTTAATGACATCAACTATAAAAGAAAGCCTAAAAGTAAATTAGAGACTAAAAAAATATTTTTAAATTTTAAAAACTATAAGTGATTTTTAATGAAATTTTAAAAGAAAAAAACTTATTTAAATCCTAAAAATATTCATTCATGTATATCATTGCTGACACAAAACACAACGAAGTTCATCCATTTCATTTGTAATTGTCAATTGCAAGCTTAATTACATGATGCAATTGTAAGTGATTGAAATTTCAACTTTGGGCAACTTAGTTAGCGATACAATCCCCATCTCGTATTTCATCAATTTGCTCTAATGCTTCATGTGGAAAAGTATGACTAATTCGGATTCTGTTAAATTTTAACTTTTTCGAAGATCCAGATAGTTGTGGTGAACTTTTCAAATAATACTTAAAAAAAAAATTTAAGGATTAGAGGTTTTAAAAGAAATTTTATCTTCTACTAATGGAGAACACTAAATCCATTAACCACCCTTTCTCCAAATCTACCAATCCATCACCTTCCCTCAAGCTAGCAAGTTTGTGTCAGCATAAAAGTTGTTCGACACAATTTATGTTTAAAAAACTAGATCATGATCATTTGATTAGAAAATTGGTGAACCGATTTGGTAACTTGTTCCACGTACTAAAAATTGGTCAAGTAAAGAACCAGTTTTAAAACCGATTATGAACTAGTAAAATCAGTAGTTCAACCAGTTGGACCAGGTTTTTATTTTTAAACTTTAGAATTTTACTAAATGCATCATTTTTTTTCTAAGTTCATTTCTTTTTAAATTAAAAAATTAATAAAAATAAGAGTTAATTTAGAAATATCAATGCCTATTTAATAAAAATACTTTTTTTATAACTAATTTCTTAATAATTTTTTTTTCTTTTATAATCTTTATTATTATAATATATTAATAAAAAAAATATTATTTTATTAAAACCGATTTAATTACTAATTCAATAAAAGTTGAATCAATAAATTATAAATCAATATTTTTACCGATTCTATCATAGCTCAATGTTAACAATGTCTAGTAGAGTTTCTTTTCTTTTAGCAGCATTTGTTTACTTGTTACGTGATGATTGATGGGTATGCTCAGCAAGGGTTTCCGAACAAGGCTTCGCTGCTTTTTAGGAAGATGATGGGTGGCAAAGTTAGGTCCAATGCGATAACTTTGTTGGTTGTTATTTGTTGTTGTCTTGTGGGATAGCTTGGTGGTTGGAGTGTGCTATAGGTTGGTGCATTTGTACGTTGCCAATAATGATGTTACGGTTATGGATAACGTTGTGTGTGTTATAGTTTTGGCATATGTTAAGTTTGAGACATTAACCATTCATATGAGATATAGAGAGATCTTAATGTAAAAATTCTAATCGTATCTTGAGAGATTATAAAGATTTGGAAGAGTTAAATAAATCTGACTTTTAAAATTGTAAGAGTTTACTTTATATAAAAATTATAAAAAATATTTATATATAAAAAAATTAAGTATTTCAACAACATAATAAATCAAAATAGTAAACTATAAATTTTAAGTAACTAAATCTAGGAATGCATAACTATTAGATAATATATTATCAAAATGATAATAATGGTAGAACATTCTTATCTTTGTGTATTGATTGTTATAATTTTTTTTTTATATTTTTTCTTATCTTTTAAACTTTTAATAATATTATAAAAATCAAATTATTTTCTTTTACTGTTACAAAAAAATATAAATGTAAATTCTTATTATATTTTGCTTTCTTGTTATATTTTGTAACAATATTTCTTAGCGTGTGTAAAATTAAGCAATTGAAAACCATATTTTATCTTATGTAACTGTATTCTCTAATTTACATCTACTTGTAATCAAATTGTTTTTTGTTTAAAAGCAACAAAGTAAAAAATATCAAACTCTTTTTCCATGATGCTTAACTGTATCAAGCTAACCGCTTGAAATTTTATAAAATAAGAATTCAAATCTTTTTATTTATTGGCTTAGTAAAATTTGACAGTGTTATTAACTAAAATGTGTTGGAGTGAATTCATAATAATAATATTAGTTATAATTATTAATATTATTGTTATTATTATTATCAATATCATTATTCTTACTTCATTATAACAAGAGCGAGTTAAAAAAAGTTAGGTCAGTTGGGTTTGACTCACAAGAGTTGGTAATTAGAAGGAGTCAAGAGAGGGGTCTTAGCATTTTGCTCATTTTGTATGCAAATCTTAACCCTAAACGTGAAATTAGAGGAGACAACTATAGAAGAGAACTCGGAAAGAGACCTTAAAGAATCGTTCTAACCTTCTATGTTCTTCATATGTTCAAGGTAAGGGGGAATGATTTTAGCTTATACATAGGCATATATACAAAATAGGGTAGTGGAGGCGAACCCTAAGCCTCCGCAGGGATTAAGTTTTATGTGTTCTATGTAATTGACCAATTCTTTTGTTTCTATGAATGAATGTAATGGATGATTAAATGATGAATACTTTAATTATTTGATCCATTAATATGATCATTGAGAGACTACTCTCCCTCTATATACATACAGGATTAGGTGTTGTGTGTTTGGGGTTTCCTTCCATTGAGGGTATTGATGGAAAAATGATAATTATCACTACAATTATAGGGTGTGATGATAATTAAGTATTAGAGACAAAGAAGTAGAATGTCTAAGGGTTTATAGTTACAATGTCTAAGGTTTGTTATTTGAAAGGATTCATGGAAAAATTATGATAATCAATGTAATTATAGGGTGTGATGACAATTAAGTAATAGAGACAGAGAAGTGGAATGTCTAAGGGTTTGTAGTTAGAATTATATTTTAGGAAGCTTATATAAATTGAATGCTTGTTATCTGAAAATTTTGGTATGAACATACTTCAGTGTTTCTATCATATATTTATGTGTCATTAACCAAATTGAGTTTCATTTGTTTCTTTAGAAAGTAGACATTTGGGGCGATAGTATAAGCTAAAGAAACGTGTAAATATGTTACGAATAGACTAGGATTTGTGTTCTGCATTAAAGTTGTAACCATCGATGTTATCTTTCTAATAGAGTTGAAATCACTTAAAATGGATATATATAACTAGAGTTATGAACAAAATAGTCAGTAAAAGTCAAGTTCTCAGATTTGGGTTTAGTAGTTGTGAGCGAGTAATTGAAAAAAAATAGTAGATGATAAAATTAAGTTTGGACATCAACATAAAAGTTTTAGGTAATTGTACTATTTTTATAATAAATTTATATCACCCTATATCATTACCATAACTACATATATGGTATGTAGGTTACACAATGTAATATAAGGGTAAGATAAGAATAAATAGTTTATGATTGTGATTATTTAGATTGTGGTGGTGTGATATATGTTGAGATTGTTGAAGAATATTGGATGCAACCTTTGATGGAGCTCTCTCTCAAGTCTCGCTATCTTAGTAGTTTTGGTTTTTGTTTCTTTCAATTCATTTTATGGTACTAAACACATTTCAAAGGGTGTGGTTCGTGTATTGAGTGTTTTAGTTAAGAATGAATATGTGTTAAGAGAAAAATTGAAATCCAAGAGAGAAAACCTTAGAAAAACCAAGAAAACCCAAACCTACACATTGAACGTGATTCAAGATTCATTGATGGAAGGTGTAGGAATTCAAGAATATTGCTATCATTGAAGGTTATATCTTTCCAAACCGAATCTTTGTTATTGAATACGTGGGATAATCTCTTGATAGGTGTTCATTGAGATTATTGTTGAATCTCATAATGGGGAGTCATGAGTGAAGTGTTTGTGAGTGGCGTGGTGTCACAGTTTAACAAACTCTTGTGAGGTGCAAGAATATGCCTCTTTTTTTTATGTTGTTGAATCTTTCTTTGGATTATGTATGTGGTGTGCTTTTATACAATTCTAATAGAAAGCAGGTTTAGCGAAAGGCTAAATCTAAAAACTGGATATAGGTCATTAAGGACTGAATTAGTAAAAATAACATGTTAATCTCTCTTTCCTTACACTTTGTTTTGTTAATTTTTTAATTGATTTTACTACATTGTTAAATCATTCTCAGCTGTAAAATTTGAATCTTGAATTCATAATTGGGTTGTTTCTCAAATATTGGATTAACAATATATTGTGGTGTTTATCTTGAAATTAATCTTGACATTGTTTTAATATTTAAAAGAGAGTTGATTCACTGCGTTCTTCAATTTAATTGAAACTCTTTGAAAATATTTTGAAGGTTTCTTGAAGGAGTGATTTGTTTTTAAAACTTTGATGTTGCGAAAATAGAAAATTGTTTTCGTATCTATTCAACTCCCCCTTTCTATATTCCTCTTTGGGACCATCAATTGGTATCAAGAGTAGGAATCTTGAGAGATATTCAAGATTTTGTGAAATTAATTTTTGAAATATGTCAAGGAATCAATTACCTTTTAGTGAGGGTACCTCAATTAACAAACCACCATTATTCTGTGGAGAAAACTATCATTTTTGGAAAGTAAGGATGGAAATCTTTATGTAGTTTGTAATTCCTGGTATATGGCAAGCTTTGATGACTGATTATAAAATCCCAACACATGTAGTTGATAATTCAATAGTTGAAAAACCATATGATCTATGAAGTCAAGATGAAATTAGACGTACTGAAAATGACTCAAAAGCTTTGAATATTATACACTCTACTTTGAAAAGTGATGAGTCTTTTAGGGTCTCAGTATGTGCTACAGCTAAGGAAGTGTGGGATTTAATCCATGTTACTCATCAAGAAACATTTGAAGTAAGATGAGCTAGAAAGAGTACGAAATGTTCCTCATGAACGAAGGAGAAACTATCATGGATGTTTAGAAGAGACCCACCCACTTTAATTGTTATTATTTTATTTTAAATAAAATCATAACTACTAAAAAAATAAAATATTAACTTATCTTTTAATTTTTTTAGGAAAATCATAACTACTAGAACAAGAAAAAAAATGAATTGCTGTAATTATTACTTAAAAAGATAAAGTTACCCAAAAGTAAATTCAAATATTATATGAAGAATTTGAAGTAATAGTTTTTAATAATTTTAAAATACTTATTTATCTTTAAAATAAATATTTTGAATTAGAAACAAAATAAAATTTTTTTAAAGTAAAAATAATAATTAATTAAATAATAAGTAGTTTGTTACATGCAAGGTTATCAAATCGAAAGTTTAGGTAAATTCGTGAGAGTTCAGTAAACTCAACTCGTAGAATCTTAAGAGTTTACTTCATTAATAATATGATTATAAATCACATAAAAATTAAAAGTTTTTAATACATAATAAGTTTAAATCCACATAATAAGTCCAAATAAGTAGAAATCAGAGTCGAAACACTTAAAATTTCAAAACCTTTTTAGACATAAAAAAAAATTATATTCAAAATACTCAAAATTATAGTCAAGCTAGAAAAACCTCACCCAAGAAATTTGTTCACAAGTCTACTTACGAGTATACTCTGATTTTACTAAGTTTATTCCAATTTTATGATTTTACTCCAATTTTACCGAGTTCACTCCAAGTTTACTACTTTTCTGATTTTACATGCGGTCTAACTCGTCAAGGACATGTAAACTTGTACAATTTTACGAGTTAACTTGCAATTTTGATAACTATGATTGGAAGTACCAATGGCATGTGGGATCACAACTTCACGATCTAGTAAAAACACAATAAGTAGTTACAAATACGAGTAGAGACAAAAAAATTCGTGCCTGCGAATACCCACAGATTAAGCCTGTGAAAAAAACTACATGGGTAATTTAAATGGGTAACTGACATCCACGGGTACAGGTTTTTTTCTATCCACTCCTTAACTTGCACGGGTACGGGTATCATAGTACCCTACTGTGGGTATTCACTCCCACTAAATTAAAATACTACAATATTTAATTCAAAGAAGATAATATTTTTGTTAAGTAAATCTATTTAAAATATTAATTGTCAAATTTTATTGTTGTCAATGTTACTTTTTTATAAAAAATGAATAATTCATGTTTTTTTTTAAATATTGATAATGTAAAACAAATATTCTATTTATGTTAAATATTTTGTATATATATTATATTAATTTATTTTTAGATCCAATTAATCTTGTAGAAACTTACTAGTATAATTTTATTTCTAGATTTTTCAACAAATATTTTTTTTATAAACTCAGGTAAAAAATAATATTTTTTTAAAATATATTTTTGAAAAATATTCGTGAACACCCGTGGATACCTGCAGGTATTGAAAATACCCACAAGTATTTTGATAACAAATACCCAGCGGGTTTTAAGCGAGTAGCAGGTACATGTATTTTATGGCGATGAGGGTAGCGGGTAAGCACTACTTGTACCCACCTTGACCTGTTTCCACTCCTACTAGTAATACCCGATATATTATGGGGTGACGATTTGTACGAGAATAAAATTATAGACGGCTCTACATCTCGTACTTGTTTTCTTTATATTTTTTGTCAAAATGTGTGTACATATTATGTTAAAGATTTTATTGTTATAATTTTAAAAAATATTAATCAATTAACTTAATAGTTAAATAATTGTATTTATAGTTGAATAGAAATCTTAAGATCTTGCATTGAATAAAAATATAATTTAATTTTTATTTCTTTATATTTATTTTTTTTTCATAATTTTTATATATTATCTAAATTAAAATATAATTAATAACTCAATACATAATTTAATAATTTAATTTAAAGTATGTAAATAAATTAGATTATAAAAAATATAGTAGATTATCTGCTAATATATCCGGAACAAAGTTAATAGAGGTAGGGGTATTAAGTGCTTGTTTGGCAACAGTTTTATAAAACTGTTTTCAGTATTTTAGTATTTAAAAACTAAAAAACTCGTTTGGGAAGTGTTTTCTAAAAACAGTTTTCGAGAGCATTTCTGGTATTTTAGTTTTTAAAAACTAAAAAACAAGAACAACTAAAAGTACTTTTACTTTTCAGTTTTCTATTTTTGTTTTGAAAACTAAAAATACAATTATAATATGTTGTTTTTTGCTTTTCATTAATAAAATTTTAATAAATATATACAAGATTTTTTATTTTTACATCTCCAAAGCAGTTTTCAAATAACATTTACCAAACAAGTTTTTTTTTATTTTTTTTTGAAATAACATTTTTCATTTTTAAAAATTATTCTTAAAAACTAAAAACCAAGCAAATTTCTATGTGGTTCTTTTTATATAATTTCGTAAAGCCTGTCTTTTGGGAGAACGGAAAAATCAAATCCGTTCCGTGCCATACTCGCTACCATCCAAAATTCTTAAACTTGAACATTTTTACTCCATCAAAATTTATACTGATAGTGTGACTAGAAAAAAAAAAGTGTTTGAATAATAAGCGTGATCTCACTGTGTCAATAAAGAATAATAAAGTTTATACTCTATCAAACATGCATCTGGGCCAATTTACTATATACACCCCTGTTTCCACTAAACGAGTCCCTTTCAGTTTAAAACCTAAAATACTCAAATTTTTTTTTTCTGTTTATACCACCAATCTTGTTAAATGTACACTCTCTCGATATAACCACAATATGTCATTTATACATCTATTTCATAAAGAAGAAAGTTCATAAATTATGTGACGGTTTTTACATACTTAAAATTTTCTCTTGATTAAAAAAATTATTATAAAAAATAATTTATGACATAAACATAAAATTCCTTTTTATACTATTCAATTGTGATTTTTTAGTAAAGATAAAATGATTAATTAGATGTGACATTTTTTTTTAATTTTAAGATTTTGAGACATAAGTGTGACAATTTTTTATCTTAAATTTTATTTCTAAAATAAATTTATTACACAAAATAATACTTCTAAAAAATGAAAATAAACTACAAGATAAAAATGTTCTAATGAATTGGTTGGGTGTACACCACTATCAATTTTAAATTTTAGGACTATGAGCTGTGACAGTTCAAAAATTCTAAGTTTTATTAAATCTAAAAATTAAAAATCAAATATCAACACATAAATATTTCTACAAAGAACTACATAAACTCTAATTCTACATTGCACTTGAAAATACATAGAAGCAGGGGACCACACTCCTGTCGAGCTCAAAAAATTAAATAATAATATCACTCCTCAATGTCAACAATAACACCAGCAACAACAATACTGACACCAACAACAACAACAACAACAACAACAATTGCATCAACAACATTACCAACAACAACAATAGTGATGCATCCTTGATATCCTAATCCCGTGATCTCTTCTTGTAAAGTTCCTTGAAGAAGATGAATGGTGGAATAGATGGAGATGAGGTGGAGGCGCCACTCACTAAGGAGATACACCTAGGATATAAGCTTCCACAAGGGAATGAGCCATTGATAAAAGTCATAGTAGAACTCTCAAAAGGAAGAGAGAATAAGACACCAGAGAATAATCTAACAAAGGGTTTATGTGTATTCAATTAAGTGTAAAAGAGCTACAATGGATGGAGGTGCTTATTCATAAGAAAATAATGGGCTTAAGAGAGAGCAAGGTGGACATCTAACATTAGTAGGGATTAGGGAGAATTAATTAAGTGTTAATTAAGCTAGATCCAATTATTACTTAGTTAATTCTAGGAAGATCCAAACAAGCCCCTACTAAAGTGAATCATGTTCTTTTTGAATTTGAAAAGGCCAACTAGAAAAGAGAGAGAAGTTGGCGGCATCTTAGAGGAAACCAAGGGCCCTCACTTGTCTTTCATTCTTCATGTGTGACTTAGAAGGGTGTGGGACAAACAAGAGGGGTGTGGTTATCAAACCACACATCCAAATTCTCCCCAAAAAGGCCCAACTAATAAACACACTCCTCATAAGAGACTAGTTGCACCACCTAACTAATAAAAGGGAAAAATAGGCCAAAAGATAAACTAAATACACCTCTAGGAATTTACAAACAAGGCGCAATATACAAAGCAATTTGGAAGAACTATGACCTAATAATCTTGACTTCTATAAGAAGTTGAGGTCTTTCACCTTCCTTCTTAGTCATGTCCTCCTCAATCCTCCTAGTCATGACCCTTGTGATGGACCCTTGGTAGGTAGGATTGCATCAATAGCAACAAAAACAACAACAACGAAAATTCTTTTATGTGGACATATTTAAAAGCTCACAATTTTTGGAGCAAATGATTATGATTAGAGGAGAGACCAATTGGCACTAGCACATATTAATATTAGATTATTCAATTTATCTAAAAATTGCAAAGGTCAAAATGATCCATGGGATATTTTGAGGTTATCATACAAAAAAAGGCTTAGAAATTGTTAAAAAAGAAGAGAGCAAAAAAGAACCTAAAATAAAAGTAAAATATAATTATATATAATAAAAGGATAACAATAGAGTAAAACTTATACGATATATTTCTTATTTGAGACTAAGATCTTCATACACTGTTGCAACTAAAAACTTTAAATAGAACATTGTCAATGTAAAGATTTTTACACTGACATTCAATCACAACCCTTCATTCATGGTAAATTTTTTGACTTTACTCATTACTACTTTAAAAGTCACATAAATGAAAAGTCATGATTGAATGTCAGTGTAAAAATCTTTTACACTGACAGTGTATACCAATTAAAATCAAATAGAAAACTGCAAAATCTCTCATTGGGTAAAATAAATAGCAAATTATGGCTACCTAAATTTAGGTATCAGCTACAAATTAATTTTTTTTTTTACACAAGCAATGATCTTTAACCAAATTTTCAAGCAACCACTAAATATGCAAAAATATATAATTATGACAGTTGAAAAACCTCAATTGTCAACACTCTTCCATGATATCTTCTTCAACAAAAATTCAAATTGCAATATCTGCTAAGCGAATATGAAAGGCATGAAATGTCCATTTATGAAGAATCAATCGAGCAATATTTTTCACTTGTGATGAGAGTGATATAGAACATATCAATATGATTAGAGTGTATAGAGAAGATCTTCTAGAGGCAACAAAGTTGCAGATAAAATTCTATGCACCATGCTGATAAATTAAGTATCATATATCATTTAGAAATTGTACATGATAAGGAGTGTTCGGTTGGGACAGAAATGTTCGGCTGAAACACTAAGTGTTTTGAGTTATCCTGCCTTCCTAGTACTTTCCAACTTGGAAGTTGATCTGCCCTTTAATTCTGGTCTTGGGGTATTTGAATCACCTTCACCTTATCAAACTTAGATTGAGTCTCTCTAAAAGCGTGATAATATTTTAGAAACTTCAACTCATTGACTTGGAATGAGTCATTGACCTGCTCAGCTACTACCTTAGAGTCTGTCAGAAATTTAATCGTTCTAGCCCCTACCTCTTTGGCCAACTTCAGACCAATGAGTAAGGCTTCATGTTCAGCTTGATTGTTGGAGGCTTTGAAGCCGAAGCATCGTGATTGTTCGATGGCAAGACCATCTAGTCCTTCAATAATGATCCTTGCTCCACTTCCTCCATTGTTTGAGGATTCATCCACATGCACAATCCATTATGTCAGTTGGTCACCAGGCATTTCGATGGGGGGATGAAGTTCATTGAGGAAGTCAACCAATAGTTGAGACTTTATGGGCCCTCTCGCCTCATAGCAGATGTCAAATTCAGAGAGTTCTATGGATCAGGCCACCATCCTCCCTGCCAATTACTCTCGCAATTGGGCAGTCAATCTGGACGACCATCCTGTGGCTTTGAAAGTAAGGCCTCAAACACCTTACTATATTCAAAAATGCTAATGTCATCTTCTCCATTGCTTGATATCTAATTTCAGCATTAGGTTTCTTGCACAATAACGGCGCTCAACGCCGAAGGTGAGACCAATAAGTACACAATGAGGGTGTCCGAACTTGGTCTAACCAATATTGGTGGGGTGGCCAAGGTCCTTTTAAATGTTGCAAATGCTTTTTCACAGTCTTCTATCCACGTGAATGGCTGTGATTTCCTAAGCAAGGTGATGATAGGTCTGGTCCTCTCGACGACACATGGCAAAATCTAGATAGCGATGTTAGCTCCCTATTAAGAGTTGTACTTTCTTCTGGTTCACTAGGCTCCTCATCTCTAAAATGGCTTAACATTTAGAATGAATGCAAACTGGCCATGGGGTTGCAATTACCTTCAAGTCGTTTACTGGTTGGTGAACCAGGTTTCCATACTTCTCACATTGGGTGCATTTCCTAACGAAGGTTGAACAGTCTTCTTGAAGAGTGGGCCAGTAATACCCAGCCCTTAAGACCTTGGTAGCCAAAGTTCTCCCCCCAGTATGTATGATACAGATGCCTTCATGGACTTCTCAGAGGACATAGTCTGCTTCTTCTGCTACTAAGCATTTGAGCAAGGGTGTCAAAAACCCTCTCATGTACATTTCTCCTGCAACTATTATGAACTTGGCTCCCTTCATTCTTAGCACTTTGGTCTGGACCTGATTTATAGGTAGTTCATTAAGCTACATGTAAGCCATGATGTCCTTTTTCCAATCATTTGTTGTTGCCGAAATGGCACACACCCCTATACTTGGTGTAGATAGCTCTTGTTGGATGAGTGTTTTGGATTTCGTACAAGGAGACCCATTTCCACTTCTCGTGGAGACGAGTAGTGGAGTGACATAAAAACATACCAAGAGTAGCCTTGATATGAGTATACAGACACAAGGCCCAAAATGACTGAAGACAAGCCTAGGCATTTGGATGTATTTGTGTAGGGGCGACGTTGAGAATACAAAGAACCTCCATAGTGAATTCATCAAAGGGAAGACGAACTTGAAGGTTTCGGAACATACAATCATGCACATAAAAAAAGTCACGACTGTCCTTTTCTTCTCTACCAAGGTATTCTAAATATGGCTTGGCAAAGCAGTCACCACGGTAATGTCTAATAGAGACAGAAAGTCCTCCAGTTTCTCGAATGGGTACAACTCTACACTCTTAACAAAACTTATCAATATGTTTTTGGTACTGTAGTAAGAGAAGTAAGTGGTCACCTCCCTATCTACCCAATCATACCTCGGATCTAGAACTAGAAGGAAATCCCTTTTGGGATTCCCAATCCACTTACGCTTAATGGCTCTAGGGCTCTTCGGTTCCTCGGTAGGAGTGGTTTCGACTGCAACTACAGTCATCCTAGCGGAAGAGCCAACATGAGAAGGGTAGCTGAGCAAACAGTGCTCCCCTCCCCTGATGGGGTGACTTCGGTTGAGTCTGAGGCATCACCTTGTGATGACGAAGATTGAGAAGGAATGTAATTAGAAAAAGCAAAGGAAGACATTTCGGAGGAGCGTACCTGGCAGAAGGGGAAGAATGAAGGAATTGTAGATCTTTTGTTAATCAAACACTTCGACTTAGAGATAAGAGAATTTAGTGAAGGGAAGACGAAGATAGGGTCCCCTATTTATAGCCAACAAACCCAGGGGGAACCAACACAATCTCCCCCGTCCAAACACTCCAAATCAACGGTCCAGATGCATGCCTTTTCCGTTTCCCGTACTGCCATCACATATCCCACAGTAGCCTGACCAAGTTTCCTGTTAGATTCCCCAAACTCTATCTTTTCCTTAAAGCTTCAACTCTCGCTTCGTCATGCTCGAACTTGGGGGCAAATGTACAAGATAAGAAGTGTTCGATTGGGACAGGAATGCTCAACCGAGACACTGAGTGTTTAGTTTGAAGTGTGAGACGACCATCAACCCAAACACAACTTTACCTTAACAAGAGGAATAGGTGATGACAGATTAAGAGATTATTTAGTCTAATCTCGATTATCAGTTGAAAACTAAGTTTAAAGCTATATTACCTAATTTTCGACAATTAGGCAAGGTCCAAAAGATAAAAACTCATTCCACCCCTATAAATAGGTATCAAATATCGAGGTAATTTCTAAGAGATAAATAAAAAACACATTGTTCATTGCTCTCAGTCAAACACACTCTAAATTGAGTATTGGGGTGCTTCTTGCAGGTACTCTACTTGTTCGGAATAGGCCCCTGAAGATTGAATTCAGCATGCAAGAGAAAAATACGTGTCTGGAGTGAATATAAGGTACGGAAATGTTGGAAAATTTGAACAACAAGAAAAGACTGAAAAAAGTAAAAGAAGAAGCAATAAAAAGTTAGGTGTATCTCAATAACATGGCAAAAGGTAGCAATAACACACAAAGGCAGGTCTAATTTTAATTGCTTCTATTGCGGAAAGTATGAACAAAAAACTGCAAACTGTATCTAAATAACAGGCAAACATAACAGAAAGTTAAAATATTGGTAAGAATTCTTATAATTCACAAAGTTTATATTTTTGCTAACAATACATTTTGACATGATGAAAATATGTGGTACTGGTGTAGTAATCACATGTGTGGAAAAAAGGAATCTACTTCAACGAAACGATAAAATCTACCCTGAGATTTGGAAACAATGTAAATATTCTCAATACAAGGAAAGGCCAAATTAATATCAGGTTGAAAGATTGTTCTCAAAAGTTCATCATGTGATTCGAAATGATGATTGGTTGTTGCATATGCATTTTCTACATGTTCACTATTTTGGATTGAATTATTGTTAAGAAAATAATATGATACTGGTTTGCTTATTGTGAATATTCCTAATGGAATATGTGACACGTGAGAAATTGGAAACATTCACAGAAAATCTTTTTTAACCGAAAAGTCCTGAAGTACTAATTTTATTATTTATCCACATGAGACTTGTCCTAGCCTCTGTACTAATTTTAGATTACACATTTTAATATATCATCCTCTCAATAAATATCATATTATGGCAGAAAAAAACTAGATTATAAAGGACATGCATATATTATATATATATACTGGCAACTCAGATAAAAAAAAGGTTACGGTGAAAAATGAGAAAGTATAATAATAATCATAAGATTTTAATAAATGTTTTAGATTGAATTGTTAACTAAACAAGTTCATGTGGTTCTCTCACATAGAAAGCTTTCCACAAACTCTTAACATCACCATCATCGTCAACCTTGTAAAATCATCTACAAAGTCGCCACTCTTACCACCACCACTACCACTCCACTACCACAATTGTTGGTACCGCTGCCACCACCGTTGACAGTGGTGGTGGTGGTGGAGTGAAACATATATAACCTGCCACAGTTTAAAACCCTAATCAAATTGAAATAAAAAACATGAAATTGAGAAGAGAAAGAATTCAACAAATACATAGTGGTGTAATGAGAAAAAAGACAAAAGAAAAACAACACGAAAGTCAATGGAGTTTTGAATTCAAAAGAGGACAAAGCAAATTGCATTTTTGAAACATTTTTTCTTTCACTATAATTATAGAGTTCCCAATTTGAGTTCACATCAACACTCACACTTCTGTCTCTTATTTGTTATTAGGAACAGAATAATTTTCATTGTTGTCATTGCCATTGGTGCCACCGCCATCATTAGTGATGGTAGTGGTGGGGTGAAAGTGGTGATGACTTTACAGAGGATTCTTCAAGGGTGACGAGAGTGATCCGTTAAGAGTTTGTGGGAATTTTTTGTGTGAGTAAAAGCATAAAAAAATTAAAACAATAATAAATAGAAACTTACTATTTACCGTCCTATATTTACTAAGCACACCCAATAAAAAAATTTATGAATGTAAAGATAAAATAAGGGTCATTTAGTAAATTGCATGGTGTAAATAGTGAAAATCATGAATTGAAGTTTTATGGACCAAAAAGCAATATAAACAATGTATTTAGCATGCTTTATGGGTAATGGATAGCTGATCTTAAAAATGAGATTTATTGGGCCCTTAAATCAAAAGGAATGTACTTAGCCGATATATGAGGTGCAAACAACAAATGCATAGACGTGCTATTTCAATTATAGGGTGTGTTTAGCCTGAATAATAGTGTGAAAAGAAAATTCCAAAATAAGAGAATGACTTTGGTTTTGGAAAATTCTTTTAACACCTACTATGATTCATATCCCAGATACCATCTAAAAAATAGAACCATAATCCCAAAATTATCATAGTCTCTTTTAATCTAATTTTAATCTCTCCTCTCTCATATTCTTCTACACCTCCCACCTCCTCTCTCCTTTTATTTAAATATTAAAATTTATTTATAATATTTTATTTATATTTTATAAATTTTATATTTTAATAGTATAATTTATTTATAATATTTTAAAATTTTATTAAATTTTATATTTTAAAATTTTTATACTAAGGACCACTTGGTCCACAAGTAAATTTTTTTATTTATTATTTTTATATTTTAAATTTTTATTATAATTATAAAATTTTATTTATAATATTTTATATCTTGTATAATATTAAAATTTTATATTTTAATAATATAATTTTTTTAAATACAATATATTAAAATTTTATAATTAAAAATATATATTACTACCTACCAATTAGTCTGTAAGTAATTTTTTTCCCTTCCATAAGACATGTTTTTCTCCCATGTTTTTTGTTCATGGTCCATAAGGCAAAGGTTTTTAAGCTTATGAGTCTGGTCCATATATACGTAAATTTTTTAATTTAGTAGACCAACTGATTCGTAGGTTTAAGAAAAATTGCACACTTAAGAACCACTTGATCCGTAGGTATACAACTTTTTAAGTGTACGAACCACCTGATTCGTAGGTGTGCAATTTTTTAAGTGTATAGACCAAGTGGTTCATAGGTGTGTAATTTTTTAAGTGTACAAACTAGGTGGTCTGTAGGTGTGTAAATTTTTAAGCCTATGGATCAACTGATCCATAGGTGTGTAATTTTTCTTAAGCCTGTATAGACCAGCTAGTTTGTGGGTGTGTGATGTTTTTTTGTGATACAAACCAGCTAGTCGGTAGAGTTATAAAAATAAGCAAGTTTTATGAATTTTAATGTGAAGGTAGGTGGTAAAAAAATATGATAGGTGCTAAAAGAAGTTTCCTCACTTGCAATTGCATGTGCATGTTTCTAATCCAACTTCACTTTGCTCTTTTGTTTTGTTCCTGAGTTTTTTATTTCACACCTACTGTTTTTTCATTTCCCACCTACTGGTGAGAAAAATACCAATATACTTTCTATTTTTTACTCTTTGGCGGTGCACAGCCGGAGAAGCAACAAAACTTAATAAACACCTTTGAGCCATCTCCATTGGTTGCATGGGAGGTGGTTAACCGGCAGCATGTAACTATTGGCTCCGTGAGGGGTGGTTGAATGCCCGGATTAAAATGTAAAAAAATGCAAAGTTTGATGTGTCCTTATTGGTTGCATGTAACGGTAGAAAAATGCAAAGTTTGATGTCTCCTCATTAGTTGCATGTAATGCTAGGGTTTGTTAAGTTTGTTTTATAATATGCATGTTAAAATTTGCATGTTAGGTTTTATAATCTTTTTTAATTGGTTTTCACGTTGGCTTGATGGTTATAATTTTTTAACTGGTTGCATTTTTTTAATTGGTTTTATAACTTTAAACTTGTTTGTTAAATAAATTATTCAATATTAAATTTATATAAATTATATAATATATTTAAATAATTGAAGTTATTTAATAAATTCTTATAATAAAATTATTATTGACTTTGTAGAATTATTAAAATTATTAAAACTAATTATTTTCTGTTAAAGTATATTAAAGTTATTTAATTTATAAAATTATATAATAAATATATTGAATTATTGAATATATAGAATTATTAAAATTAATTATTATCTTTTAAAGTATATTAAATTTATTTAATTTATTGAATTATTGAAAATAATTTATTACCTAAATTTCAAATATCATAAAATAAAATTTTGGAAATTAAATATATTATAATATTCAATTTCCAAAATTGAATCATTTATTTAACATGCATATATTATAAGAATTTATGTTTGTTAAGAATCTTACAATAATTGAAGTTATTTAATAAATTCTTATAATAAATTTATTATTTAATATATAGAATTATTAAAATATTAAAACTAATTATTATCTGTTTATTAAAATTAATTATTATCTTTTAAAGTATATTAAATTTATTTAATTTATTGAATTATTAAAATAATTTATTACCTAAATTTCAAATATTATAAAATAAAATTTTGGAAATGGAATATATTATAATATTCAATTTCCAAAATTGAATAATTTATTTAACATGCATATATTATAACATGCATAATATATTTAACATGCATATGTTCTTATTTATTGTAATAATTTATCTATGTTTTTTTTGTGAATCTTATAAATAGAAATCGAGATAATAATATATATACCTTTCTAAAATATTAGTTAATAATATGAATAATATGAAATTAATTAGTTAATAATATAAATTGTATAATATTAATTAATATATTCTTTAATAATATAAATTATTTAAAATTAATTTATATTTACAAATTTTTTTACTTGATAAAAAATATTGTTTTCTAACTTATAATATGTGGCATTAATAAATATTTGGTGAGTAATTTTTATAAGAAAATAAAAAACATAAGTATGATTTTATAGTACGAAGTTGGAAAATAATTCATGGTAAGAAATGTGAAGAATTGATAAAATTAAAAATAACATGTTAGATTAGATGTCTCACCCCACTTCCACCCCTACCACCACCATGACTGTTATTAAATATCTAAAGTAGTTTTTATGTTCAAATTTTTTTTGTTAATATAGTTTTTTGAATTAACGAAATTATTTATTGTTAAAAATATTTTAAATTAAATTTTATTTTCATTAAAGTTTGTACATAAATTTTTTAATGAACTTATATGAAATTGGGAAGTTGAATTCAATTTTAAATTATTGTTGCAGGTTTTTATGGATTTTTTAGAAATAATTCCAACGAAATAAATATAGAAAACAATGATTTAAATTTGGATGATAGTCAACAATTGTACATTGATCAAGGACAACAAAATCTTCAGAATGCCATTGATTTTATGAATGCAGTTAGCAGTACGGGGGTACAAAGCAAATCAATATTTTTGTTACTTTGATTTTATTTAATCATTAACTAAAATATTTGAAAACATTAAGGTATTTTTTTATGCAAGACGAGTTATTAAAGTGGATTAGAGGGGTACCGTTTGAAAATGACTTTGTCATCGTAACATTAAGGTTAAGTACAACCAACGATAAAATATTTATGGATTTAGGGTGTGAGCAAAGTGGAACGTATAAATCGTACAAAGACTATGACGACTATGTTTGTAAAACAACGGGAACTACAAAGTGTGATTTTCCATTTAGATTAAGAGGATGACCTCTAATACAATCCTCCCTATCAAGGTCCTTGGCTAGGAGGATTAGAGAGAGGACATGTCCAAGAAGGAGCTTCATGAAGACCTTAGGGTCATAGTCTTAAAATTGCCTGTAAATATAGTGTAGTTTGTGTAGTATTTTGAGTGGATGGTTTTAATCATTTTGGCCATGTGTATTTTCAGCCATTTCCCCTTGTTTTGTTTTATTTTTAGGCATGGATTGTCATTAGTTAATTGTGTTGGGTGTATGGTAAAAGATGACCTTTTTGGAGCAACAGGATGTGTAAATATTAATTTACACACCACTTGTTTGATTTCCACACCTCATAACATACACATATGCATGAGTGACATATGGGACTCACATGTCCCTTCTAGTAGGCATCACTTGGTCTCTCAATCCCAGGTGGAATCTAGTTGTCTCTTAATTAAAATATCAAGGGAACTAGATTCACTTTTTTAGGATCTAGGTGGCACATAAGGGAGCTAGATCAATTTTTTAAGGGCCTTGTTTGGTTTTTTTCTTTTTTTCTTAATCCCCTAGGCTAGTGAACATCCAAGACTCCCCTCTCCTCTATAAATAGCACTCCTCTCACTCTTGTAAGACAACTTTGATAATTTTGAATGAAATTCACTTTTTGTGAGAGACTTGTGGGTCTTCTTCTCTCTATCTTTTAATAGTGCTTCTATGGCTTTTATTAAGGGTTCCTTCCCTTGTGGTAAACTTCTACAAACTAGGCTTATCTCTACCTAGAGTGGCGCCTCTACCACCATTTCTACCTTCTCCAAACTTTATCTTCTTCAACTCAAAGGAACTTCTTGAAGCAAGATCCTAGGAGGAGCAATCAAATATTGCATCAACCTCTAAAGAATCATCAACATGGATGGAAGTTGAAGGTAGTATGTCGGTTTCACAACCATCCATTTGTGAAAGCATTAGTTAGTCATCCATATGTCGGTCGCTTGGTAGATGAGGAGAAAACATTACTTCATGATTTGACCAAAAATATAGTCAAACCAAAGAACATTTTTCTTACCTTGAAGGACCATAATGAAAATAATGTTACAACCATTAATCAAGTGTACATTGCAAGGCACACTTTTCGTAAATCTCAAAGAGGTCCTAGAATACAAATCCAATATTTAATGAATTTGCTACAGCATGATATGTATCTTCACTATCATAGAATGGATGAAGTCATAAAAAGTTTTGTTTAATATCTTCTAGACACACCCAGATTCAGGGGAACTGCTTAACACATTTAACATTGTTTTGTTGTTGGATAGTACGTATAAAATAAATAAATATTGACTACCTTTACTTTAAATTGTTGGTATGACATCAACTAGCATGACATTTTCTGTTGTCTTTGCCTATTTAGAGTCTGAATGACAAAGTAACTTTGTTTAGGCACTTCAACATCTTAGAAGCTTTTTCCTCAAAACTGATGCAGTGTCCAAAGTGTTTGTTACAGATAGAGATTTAGCTCTTACGAAGACAATTGAAATCGTTTTTCCAGAAACATTTAATTTGTTGTGTGAGTATCTTAATGAAAAAAATGTGAGGGTTAAATGCAAAATGTATGTCCATTCGCAAGAAGCCTAGGACCAAGTTATGCAGTCATTCTATGATGTTAAAGAGTCTGACACTCAAGATACATTTGAAGGATATTTGTGCAACTTCGAATGTATTTGTCAATCTTGATTTCTCTATTCAATGATCATGTGAAAGACACTTGGCTAACCCCTCAGAATGAAAGATTTGTTAAGGCTTGGACCAATCAGTTCATGCACTTAAGCCACTTCTCGTTCATTTCTTTAGTTATGGTTGTCTACAGCCTAAAAAATGCAAGATCTATGGAAATTCTTTGGACAATCTTAAATTGTCAAAAAACCCATTCAAGGAGATACAACTGTGTATATTTACCGGTCTGAATCCAACCAGAGAATATGCTAAAAAGTTTGAATTCAAATGTAAGTCGGTGTTCATCATATGGTGACTATATAACTACCTCAGATGTTAGCTTGTCCAATTGCTGCCTGTATTCAAGGCACCGATGGTCTACGTTTAACAACATTCCAACACAACGCACGAGGATTTGCCTAATCAAATCCAATGGTTGCTGGTCTTGCCCCAATTATCAGAAAGTGTTCATAGACCCAGCCTACATAAAACATTAACATACTCATATCAGTTATATGTAATGCATGAGAAATTGTATAAAAATACCGCATGTTATAGAAAGTGTTAACGTGAATCAAAGTCACATTGTCTGGTCTCGTTGTAACTTGTCTCATCAAGATGATGATACAGATGTATCAATGCAGTTGAACCCCAATAAATTGCATGTGTTTTGAAGGTCACTGAACAACGTCAGATACATTACACAGACAGATGTGTTGTTCTTTTCTACAAATATGGTGCACCCAACAAGGTGCAACATATATGCTCGAGCAACCTACTCCAAATTGTTGGTTGAACATCTTTGTTGATACACCTCTCTTAGCCAAGACAAACATACAGACCCACATCTACAAGCAGTAACCTCGTCAAAGGCTTCCTCCAGTTATACAGGTAATCGTAGTTGCAAAACACACCCATCACTCGTAGATGCAACAAGCACAACAAATCATCAAGTGTGATGGTCATCTCCCCGATAGGTAGATGGAAACTAGATGTTTCCTTCTACCATTTCTCAACAAAAGCACAAATAAGGGTCGGGTTGACTATTTTGTATGTGCAACTAACTAATAGTTATAATCCACAGTGGCTAACATATTCTTGAATTCCAACGTGAGGCTCTCCAACCATCTGCAGCTTCCATTTGCGTACTATGCATTTAAAGTCAGCACAGACCTATAAAAAGATAATAAACTATTAATTATATTAAACACATAATTATGTAACTAAATAATTATGTTAAAAATAATATATTAAGTACACTAAAAATTAATTAAATTATTGTACTAAAAAAATAAGAAATTTAATAAATTAAATTACTATATGGATAAACTACATGTGATAAACTACACAAATCACATATTTAATTAAATTACTATATGAATATACTACACGTAAATAAAAAATAACAAATTAAATTACTATAATAAAGATTTAATAAATTAAATACATGAACATACTATATATAATGAACTATACAAACCAAATATTTAATTAACTAAGTATACTAAACACATAATTAAATAAATTAATGTAATAAAAATTAATTATCATAAATAAAATTTAATAAATTAAATATCGTAAACTTACTTTGTCATTTCATATTCATGTGCTACATACTGTAGTGTGTCTTCTGGTCCTCTTGGATAACCCATTCTCAAGAGATCTTCGTGTGCAAGAGGTTGGTCTTCAACCGTATCATTTTGTGTTGGCGTTCCCTTTCTACATGCAGACACAATCGGTCGTACACGTTCATTATTGACATGGAAATTATAAACAATTTCATGTGTCCTAGGCATATATGTAAAAACATTATAAACAATATTAAAAAATAAATAAAATAACATTTTCTTTACTTAAAAAACATCTTAAACAATTAACTAAAAAAAAAGCCAACACTAAATAAATTTTCAATTGAAAACCAGAAAAATAACAACACACATCTTTTTAAAGTTTAAACATCTTAAACAATAACATTAATTAAAATTTTAAATAAATTTAACTAATAAATCATTAACAATAAATATTTCAAAATAATTTATTTACATATTTAAAATAATATTTATTTCAAATTTTAATTTTGAAATTTGAAATTTCAAAATATTTTTTTAATTTGAATTTTAATTTTAAACCCTAAAAAAATATTTTTTTTAATTATTGGTATAAATTTCAAATTTAAAGTTTCAATGTTCAAATTTAAAATTTCAAGTTTCAATTTTAAATATTTATTATAACATATTTCTCTCAATTTCTAATTTCTAAGAGTTCAAATTTAAAATTTCATGTTTCAATTTTAAATATTTATTATAATATATTTCTCTCAATTTCTAATTTTTAAGAATAATACATTAAAGAAACTTAGATATTTTTTAATCAAATTTAAAGTTTGACTTTAGTAATTTTTTATTTCACTTATAATCGGGATAAAACTTCAAATTTCATCAACACCCATTATTTATATATTACACTACTAATTAATGTATACAATATAAATTATAATACATTTATTATATAATATAATGTAAAATAAAAAATAGTCATTTAATATATAATATAATGTAAAATAAAAATAGTCATTTTTTATATTAGTATATAAAATAAAACCAGATCTAATGTAAAATAAAAACCCATAAACCCTAAACTAAAAATAGTCAACACAATAAATCACTTTACAAAACTGGGAAATTTCTCTGGTAGTCTCTTGTTGGAGAAGTAGAAAAATTTCAACAACCAATCCTTACTACGGTGGCGGGGTGGTGATGGTTGGGAGGGAGGCCGCAATGGTCATGATGACGGTGGCTAGGAGGGAGGGCGAGTGTTGGCCGGTTGGTGGCTGCGAAGGTGAAGAAGAAAGGCAGATAGGATAAGAGAGAGAGGGAGGAGAGAAAAGTAGGTGTAAAGTAGGAGAAGAGTAGAATTTAAAGGTAAGTCTGGGTTAAAGGAGTAAAGTGGGTATTTAAAAAAAAAAAGTGTAAAATAAGATTTTGATAGATGAGAATTGCTATATTGACTGGCCTGCTTTGTTTGGTTCTGACGAATTGGGCTTAGTGTCGGTTTTTGCTATTTCACACCTTCACGTGAAGTACATTTTCTGCTTGGAATGTTTAGATTGATAACCATTTAGTATATAAGTAATGTTAGTTATATATATTTTTTTATATTGTTATTTGTAAGATTATTCTAGTAAAGTATGTTTAGAATAATAAAATGGTAATGTCTAACAGAGTTTCTTTTGTTTATATTTTTTTCGAATAATACCTTTATTTATGTTTAAATAGGAAAAAATAATTTTTAAATAAATTTTAATAATAGTTAAAATTTAGTAATAATCATTTGGTATATTTCTAATTTGGTTATCATAAAAACCTTAACCATTATAATTATGTCATTCAAATTATATAAATTAAAAACAAAATTTAACCACAATCACTTTACATATATTTCTAATTTGGTCTTCATAAAATCTTAATCTTTATAATTATTAGTAAGTTTTTTAAATTATTTAAATTTAAAATTAAAAAATTCAACAACAATTACTTTAGATGTACTTTTAGTTTGATTTTCATACAAATCTTAGTCGTTATAATTATTATTACATCGTTTAAATTATTTAAATAAAAAATTTAGGTGCATTTTTTTTAATTTGGTTTTCATAAAAATCTTAGTCGTCGTTGTTATTATTATTATTATTATACTATGCACTTCCAATTTATAAAAACTATAATGATTTTGTAAAAATTTATATACGTTTTTTATTACTAAAGTTTTACTAAAAAACAGTTTTGATCCTTGAAATTTAAAAATATTTTTTAGTCCCTAAAATTAATTTATTTTTTGTATTAACGTTGTCCATTTATAAGTTCTGTATTTGACTATGCCGGATGTGAAATTCAAGATTGAGAGGATTGAGGGCGTTAAGGTTGAGAAGAAGAGTAATTCACAAGTACAAAAATATGTTCTCTATCAGCAATTTTTGAACGGCATTAACGGGAGAAAAAGAAATAAATGTGAATAAAGAACTAAAAAAAAATTGAATTTCAAAGAGCAAAAGTAATTTTTAGTGAAAATTTAAGAATAAAAAACTTATTTAAGTTTTTGTAAATATCACGTTGATGCATTTATAATTTGATAGTTACATTAAATTATAAAAAGTTATCATGACCATTTTAGATACACTTCTAATTTGGTAATGTAAAATATTTCAAAATAAATATAAGAATATGACAATTCAAAAAATCAAAAACATCAAATACTCAAATTCTTCAAAGTATTATGTAAACCTTTATTCTCCATTGCATGTAAAGATATATAAGAAGAAAAACTCTTCTCGTATCCAGCCCAAAAAAATAAATTAATTAAAAAATATAAAATACAATAATAATAATCATTTTATAAATAATACATTTCTTAATAATAAATTTTTTCTTGTTAAATATTAAAATTAATTAATAAAAATAAAAAAAATTATTTTATATTTTAAGGATGAAAATTTTTAAAATTATCTAATTTTGCATGATTAATCAAAAGGTGTCTTTACTACGTAAATCATACGGTAATATCTTCTCTTATGCATGTAATCGACTGTCGAAATCTAATTTTAGTTTTGCAGACAATTCTTTTTTGTTTAAAAGTTTTTCCAATATTTTTCATCTTAAATATTAATAACAACTCGTTTGTTTTTTCGCCGTCACGTGGAAACCACGTATAGAAAATATTATTACTCTTTCAAAACGTAGAATAAATTTCTTTTGCACAGTGCCTAACAACTTGCACCTTTTCTTTTTTGAAAAAACAAAAAATTTTGCTTCCACCGAGTCATGCATTTTCTTACTCTTTAAGCTTGCAATATTTTAATTGTATTCGCTTGCCTATAAAAGCCACCTTGTACTACATTAAGAATCAATTTGAATCAATATTTGGCCTCTAAAAAAAATTGAATCAATATTTGAGTGAATTTTTTTATGTGTGCATGTTGCTGCTGAGAAAATGAATTTAGATTTACGAATAGGTGAATAAATGAATTTAGATTTACGAATTATTTGTTTAATCTGCCATATGCATTATACTGATTCAATTTTTTTGAGTCTAATTAAAATGTGGATTTTTTAGTTTGTTCCGTTTAGTCTATGAACTAAGCCGATTCAGTTAATGTTGGATGATATTATTTATATTTAAAAAGATTATTTTATTTATTTATCTATAGTATTTATTTTATTTATTTAGTTATAATAAGAATATCAAATTCTGCTAGTCTCTCCCTCTTTTATGATATAATAATCCAAGAAGGGAAAGTGTGAGTTTTAGTTGTTTTTGGTCGAGAAGAGTATTAAATTTGTAAGATTTTTGTTCTACAAATAAATCTTTAAGGATAGTTTACTCAACACACGTCTCAGACTTATTATTTATTTTTGGGTGTGTTATTATTCAATCTTTTACAACAATCTTAAGGATTTATAATTGTTGTTTTCTGTTTACTTTTTCTTTTGAAAATTATTTGGAAGTTTTATATTTGTTTATCCTTTTTTTTTGGAACCTGTGGCATAAGCTTGTTTTAATGTAGTTTAAGGAAAAATTATTTTATGGTCTTCAACTACCATCACATCATTTAATAATCGTGTGATACATAAATAATTAATTAATTAATTTAATTAAATTTTAAAAAATTAATCAATTTATTTACCATAACATAATGATAAGAGGCAACCTAATAATTTAGGTAGTTTTACCAAAAAGGCACTCATGGAGTTATTTTTGTGAAGCAACAACCTGGATTATGCAACAACTCCACGAGTGTGATTTAATTCTCCTTACATTTATCTTGTATTATTGATTTTATTTTTGTGACTATGCCTCATCTCCTTACCTTTTTCTTAAACCTCTTATTTCTTCACCATGGTGTAAAGATGCAACAAATTAAATAATGATAAGCGAGTGAAGTTGTCAAAATAAAAGGGACTACCATTGGTAGAATGAAATTGTCATGAATGTCAACCCTTAATGGGTTTAGGGTTTTTGTGACTATGCTTCATCTCCTTACCTTTTTCTTAAACCTCTTATTTTTGTGACTATGTATCACATGATGGTAATTTGTGTTACTATCACATGACCCTGTGGAAGGCTAGGAATGACTGCATCTTCAACAATAAATCCATTGATTTATGCACTATTGAATCGAATTCCCACCTCCTAGCTTGGAAGTGGCTCAACGGTTGTCATGAAGACTTCTGTTTTCCTTGGTTGAGTGGGCTGCTAACCCACAAGCATGTCTGGGGTTGGATGCGTAATTTGCAGAATTTTCATTTCAGTTCATGGGGATTGGTTATATGCAGGGACATCAACACATTATGGATCAATTGTTTATAGATCTGCAGAATAGGGTTAGGCATGTAATTAATCTTCTTGGTAGTTTAATTGTTGCCTTTGGTTGTTGGTGGAGAGATAAAATTATGTTGTTATTACTACATTGACAATTTGCAGGGTTCCTTATGAATTATGGCATCTGCTCGATAGTTTTGTGTTGTTTTATAGATTGCAGCATGTGGTATGCTATAGTCTCCTCGGGGTTTGGACTGTTATTTTTTATATTGTAGTTTGTGGTTTTGTTTGCTAGTTTTCGGGTGCTGTTGTAATGTACAGGTTATGCAAGCCCTTAGTGATAAACCAACTGGTCTCCATGAGATTATGGATTTTGACTGTCGTTTTGGGTGGCTGTTTTATATATAATGTAGCTTGTGGGTGGGGTTGTCTTGAACTTTATTGGTATTATGATTTATGTATGACCGATGTCAATGCGTGGGTATTGTATTTTTAGGTTGTAGTATTGTGGTTACTTTATATTAGATGTTAATACATTGTACTCTATAACCATTCTCATGTTGGACTTGATTAGCTTTGTATCTTTTTCTTCTTTGGTTTTGATTAGCTTTGTATCTTTTTTTTCTTTGGTTTTGATGTACTGTGTTGTCTTTTTGCACATCTTGTGCTCAATGAATATATATATCTCTTGTTTATAAGAAGAATGGGTGACAATTTTAAGAGTATGCCAGATTTAGGTTAAACTTTCCTTTTATACTTAAGTCTTTGATGATATTGGAATAGTTTTTTCTTGATTTGAGGAGATTCAAGAGAAACTATTCCATAATTTCTACTTTTTAAATTTCTACTTGATTTGGATAATAAAAATGGTGATTTGTGTAAAGAGAAATTATTATTATAAATTTATATATGTGTAGGTGATCAACATGTGTGTATTTATACTCCACAAATATAATAGAATTTATTTTTAATCTTTATAAAATATAACTTTTAGTTTAGAATATTTTTTACAAAATTAGCTGAAAGTTAAAAATTAGGTGAAAGTTAGCTGAATATAATTTTTTATAATTATATATTTAAATTATTAATTACTATAATTATATTAATGAAAAAGAGATGAGTTGTATCATGTAAGAAGAAAATTAGTGAAGTACAATATATTAATTGAAGAAGGGTGTTGTTGTAAAAGAAAATAAGTTAATAGATAAAAGTAAGAGATCTTTTAAACAAACTAATTCGAGTAACTTTTTAAGTAACTTTTTTAGAAAAAGCTAATAGTTTTTTAAAAAGTTTCTAACTTGTATTTAAATAGAGCTAAAATCATTCTAAGTGTCATTTCAGCTAATTTTTCAAAATTTTTGGCTAGTTAAAATGACATATCAAATATATTCTATAATTCTTACAATGTTTCATGGTCACCAAATTTAATTAGTTAAAAAACACGAAGACAAGTCCAAATATAATTATTTACATGTTTGTTAAGTCACATTGTCTAAAAGTAAAATTACATTTGTAAAGAGCACAAAACAACCAATATTGTATGGATTAAAAAACATAAAAATAAATTATAGACAAACTAAAAACAAAAATATCTGTATTTATTAAAAAATTAAAACACATTAAACTTTAAAAAAAAAAAACATGATGCTTTGGCATTGCTTAAAAGGATGAAGTCTTTAAAAATATTTACTTGTTAGAAGCAGAGAATTGAATATGCCACACAATTTATTTTTTAAACAGTAGTTAGTAAAAGAAACGTAAAGGGAGGAGAGAAAGGTTACCTACAGAATCTTTTCAAATAACAAAACTGTTTTTTTTTTTCGAAGAATAATTTCATTCTCAAGTTTTTAATATTTAAAAAATGTGTTTGCTTTTAGGTGATATTTTCTACACTACTACAAAAGTAAGATATTACTTGCTTGTTTGGTAACAGTTTTATAAAATTATTTTTGGTATTTTAGTATTTAAAAACTAAAAAACTTGTTAGGGTAGTTTTTTCTGAAAACAGTTTTTGAAATTTAGTTTTTAAAAACTAAAAAGCACGAACAACTGAAAGTAGTTTTTTTTTCAGTTTTTAAATTTTGTTTTAAAAACTCAAAATACAATAAGTTATTTTTTGTTTTTCATTAATGAAATTTTAATAAATATAAACAAGTTCTTCTATTTTTACATCTTTAGAACAGTTCTCAAATAATATTTGTCAAACAATTTTTGTTCTTTTCTTTTCATAAACAGTTTTTAAAAATTATTCTTAAAAACTCTTTTCAAAAATTAAAAAACCAAAACAAATTAATCAAGCCCCAAAATATCTTCATCTACATTGGTTGGATACTACATAGGTTATGAACAACTATTGTAGAGTTCTTTCCATTCTATGAACATGTGTTGATACACTAACATCGGTTTGAAAAGTATGTTGTTTCATTCATTTTTGTAAAAAAGTAAAATTATTCAATTTAATTAATTTTAATAAAAATATTATAAAACATTCATATATAATTTAAAATTATTAATATATATTTTTTATAATTACATGCATATTGTTATTAAATGCTTATATAATTTTGATTTTAAAAATACGAAAAAATAATTTTTTTTGTTTTATATTTTTTAAAAAAAAATAAAATATGTTTTAAATTATTATAAAAAAAACCTATTTTCACAAATATTTTCTATTTTTAAGAAAATAAAAAAAAAAGTCCAAAACAAACACCCCAACATTTTCTTATAAAGAAAACATAATTTAATTTTCAAACTATTCTGACTTGGATAATATTAAAGAAGTCTTATCTAGATTCACATGATGACACATTACATTAATACATACACACATAAAATTTAATGCAAAAATTGAGCTAATGAGTTCTTCACTAGGTACTTTGCAATGATAGCATTGGTTTTCTCTGTTGGATGAAATGAGTCCCAAAATACATATTTGGAAGCATCAGTGCAACTCAAAGAACTTGCCCTGCTGCATGCATATCCCATCTCAAACATTCCAGTGGCACAACATGACATTGAGGTCACCTGAAATCCTAAACATAAAAATAAAATAAAATTATGGGTAATTTAGTTTGATATAAAAAATAAGTGATTTTAAAATAAATAATTTATTTATAAATGATATTATAAAAGCAGATATTTTTTTTTTTGCTTGAACACTATTATAAAAAGTAATTTTTTTTTAAAATGTATCAGCTTCTTATATTTTATAAAATATTTTTTGCATCAATTTATTTTGAGTATTTTCAATTTTTTAAAATTTTAATCAAACATCTAAAAAAGTTATAATCAATATATATTTGTTCTGTTCAAATAAGTGATTTTTTAATGAAAATATTTAAATAAACTCACTATATCGTATCCACTGTTTCTTATAATAATTAGCTTTTTATGTATTTTTGTGAATGAAATGATGAATAAACAAATCTAAAATAAACCAGGTTTAAATATGTTTTCTTACTGTAAATATATTAGTTTTAGTCACTATAATATATATATATATATATATATATATATATATATATATCATTTTTTCGGTTTGGTCTTTCTAAAATTATTTTTTTAAAACTGCCTTTGTAAAATTCATTTTTTTTATCCTTTTTATTTGTTTTCATAGTTTTTTAATTAATTATTTTGATTTAACCCCCATAATATATCATTTATTTTGAATTATTAGTTCCTTTGATTGAGAATAAAAACAAAACAGACATTTTAAATGGAGAAAATGAAGAAAAAACATATTACAAAAAAAAAAAGAAAAATAATCATATGTTCATAAATTAAAATAAAACATTTTTAAATATAAGAATTATTAGAAAAAATTAATTATAAGAATTTAATTAAATCAAATTATAAGTGAAAAGTTACACCCAAGCATAAAAGTTAGAAAATCCAGATCAAAATAGAAAGGTAGCTACCAAGACCTCATCAGGATTTATTCAGAATGTTTTTCAAATTACACTTAATATTTCTCCTTTTTATCATTACTTTGATATGACGGGTATATGTTGTAGTTTTACCTTTCTATCATATATTTTATTGTAGTTAAAATTTAAAATTTATTGAAAACTAGAAAATAAACAATATTAAATGAAATGTAAGACTTATTATATTTTTTAATATATTTCAATTAATTGTGTTTCAGTCAAAATGTTGATATATAACATTAGTTTTCTTTTAAAGAATAATTGCGTAGTTAAAGATTATAAAATTGATATAATGATAAAATCTTTTTGTTAGAAGAAGGAAAAAAGAGAAGTCCTAGATTTAAATTTTTCTACTAACTAAACTAATATATTAATAACGAATATTTATTTATAAAGAAAGACTAAGCACAGTTTAGTGAAATAAAAAAACATGAATTATGTAATTAAAACAATTAAAATGTTAATATTTTTTATAAACAAATGACAATTATTAATTTTTGTCAGTAAAGTAAGAGATTTAAAAAAATTAAAGTTTTAATGTAATTTACTATATTATTTAGCATGCATTGATAAAAAAATGTAAATTGTATTTCTAACTTACCATACTGAGCAGGCCTTTTAATAATATGCAGCAAAATATGATATGGATTGGAAAGTACCAATCTAATCCCAGGAAGGTCCTTGTTGAGCCTTGAAGTCAACTTACTGAGTTTATCATTGAACTCCAATGCAATGTTGTTGTAATTAGGCACACATTCATTCCCACCAACAAAATTTGTGGTTCTCTCAAGTGGCAAGCACCCCATGGGAGGTAAACCCCCCAAGGATATTTTTCTAGCTCCAAGACTATAGAGTTTGTGGATGAAATTCTCAGCTATTCCAACCAAAAAAGTTTGATACTCTCTTGGTGTGTATTGAGATGCCCTACCAGCTGGAATTGCAAAATAATTCTCTAGGAAGTCATTTGTTCCCACACTTATTAGGTGCAATGCTTTGGCTATGGTCTCTTTTGCCATTCTTTCTCCAAGATATATTCTTAGTTTCTTTTGGTATCCTTTGTAGTACTCCAACTGCTTCCATAATGGTATCACAGACTGCAACCCAAAATTTAAATTAATATGTTATGTTTGTTTATTTATAGGTATAGTTTGTTTTATTAGTAGTTAAGATCGAATTTATGACTTTTTTTTACTTTTCTTCTTTAACTAATTAAATCAATTTATGTGTTGATATATCATGTTTGTTAGTTTTCACTGTCTTGAATTTGACTAATTAATGCATATAATTCTAAATACTTCTTTTGGTACTATAAATACCACTAGAAAAGTATAATTAAATAAGATGGTAATGTCATTGTGCAAGTTAATATCTAAATTATTTCAAGGACCACATCACAAAAATCCAAACCAAGTTAATAAAACTAACAACTAAGATCAAGAAAAGAAAAACTCACAAGAACATCTGAAGTAGCATTGTCATAACCAGTAGCAGCAGAGGCAAATGTGACCCCAGTGGCAAAGTGAGAAATGTTATGATTAGGATCCAAGTATGGTGGCACATATGGTTTGATTCCAAAGGCTTGGGAGATGAAATCTGTGGCTATTCTTCCATTGCTGAATCTCCCAGTTGCTTTCCCACCCACAAAGTCTCTACCATAAGGCCAAAAATTGCTCCTAGCCACTGTTCCTATGTAGTTGTTGTTCCCAGCATCCACTGATGAGTCCCCAAATACCACCATTGCTGGAACCTTACCACCACTAACCCTAACCCCCACAAAAAATAAGCACAGAACTATTATATGAACTTCCATACTCTTCACTAGGAGTTAATTGTTTGTGGTCACACAACATAACACAACACACAGTGAATATAAATATTGGTGAGTAAACGGTTTAGAAACTAGAGAAATACTAGCTATACACACTCTTTTGGACACACTTTCCATAATTGGTTAAAACTTATAGTAAACAATAAATTATGTAGAATTACTTGTCATTAAATGATTTTCTTTTCTAATTATGTAGTTTTTCAATAAATATTAACAAATAATAAAAACATTGTTAAGAGAAATACGTTAAAGAATGTATTGTTAGCATTAATTCTTAAAAACTAATATAAATAATATATTAACAGCTGTAAACCATTTTTTTATCTTTAAATAATTTTTTTAGATAAATTGATCTTCAAAAGACTTCGATTAATACTATCTAAAATGTTTTATAGACTAGACTAATATGCATAATATTAAAAATATTCACCAACTTGTAACATTTTTACTGTCCACTTTAAGGATTTACTCAAATATGAACAGAGAGAGACTTGTGGACATATTACTACCTCAACTTCTTCTTTCTTATAAGGTGCATGAATTGTTTGTCCTTTTGGTTTTTATTAGAAAAAATGGCTGATTCTACGTTACATCCTATATAATTGTTTTTACACAAGTAAATTTGTATTTATTGACAGTCTAAAATAGTATTAGTACTCTATTCATTCTTCTAATTTGTTTCTAATAATTTTAGAAGAATTTGAGAAGTTATTCACCGAAGATCTTTCCGCTCACATATCTTTTAAACTCTTAAATATTGTTTTTTTTATCAACTTTCAAGAGCATCAATTAAAAGCATAAAATCAGTTGCTTCTTTTATTCCAATGTATTTCCATTAAGATAAACAGTAGTTAATTTAGTTCTAAACTAAATCTGTGCGTTATTGGAATCGTAATTGATCATTGATGGGTGATTATTTATTGACTTAAATATTTATAAAATCTAACTTTTTAGTAGATATAAATAAAAGTATAATTAAAAAAATTATGAATGTTATTTTGAATTTCTAAAGTATTACAATTTTGAAACAAAACAAATACTAAAACAATAAGGAGTAATTACTTTTTTTGTTTGTGTGATTTATTATTGTTTGCATAAGTGATAGTACGTATATTCTTTAATAAAGTGGTCTAAGGTTCATATCCTAGTTACATTATTTATGTATAGAACAAATCTTATTAAGAGAAGAGTATCTATATCTTGTGTGAGCTTAGAATCCCTTTATCACAATCGTAATTCTCTCATTACCATGATTTATAAAGAGAAAAACACTTATACATGTCAGTGTAAAAAATTTTTATACTTGAGAGTTAATCACAATCTTTGTTAAGTTTGTTGACTGTACTAATTAATATTTTAAGAATCATTTAAACGAAGAGTTGTAATTAATCATATGTGTAAAACTCTTTTACACTGGTAATACAAAGATGATAAACTCTTATAAAAAAGTGATTTTTATGAGTGACTTGTAAAATAAGCGGTGGGAGGAGTGTTATTAATGGAACTATGAAATTTTGGTGAGTGAGTTGTTGGGATCCATAAATAACATGCTATTGATTATGGCCATTTAATTACACTTTTTGGGTATGAATTCAAGTTTGAACAAATGTGGTGTGAGAATGGGTAAGTTCCTTCTAGCATATGAAACGCACTTGCGGAGTGGCTAGTGTGTACTTTGGCTTTAATGTTTGTAAGCTGCTGCACAAAAGAGGACCACACCACCAGAAAAAGCCTACAATTTAAAATAATTAATAGATTTAATTATGAAATAATTGGTCTTATAATTTTCTACTTTTTATCTGTAAAAAAAAATCGAATTTTAGTCCCTCTAACGGCTAAAAACAGTCATAAATTACATGAAAACATGTTTAATCATGATAAATTACAGGATAAATATTTATTAACTAATGAATAATTTCTAACAGGTAAAAATTGTCATAAATTGCTATAACTCAAGATCCCGCTTAAATATTTTTTTTATCAGTCATCCACTTACATGTTAATTTTGATTCTTCTAATTTTGAATTATAAATTTGGTGTCTCTATTTTAAAATAGAGATATTTAGTCTCTAATTTTATAAATCCAGTATTTTGAATTTTTTTAAAATCAGAAATATTGAATTTTAAAAATCAATTTGTTGTTACTTAAATAGCAAAGTAGCATCAGATTATGAGTTTAATTGGTACACTTCTAGTGCAAAGACTTTGTTTTGACTTTAATCGTTACTACTTTAAAAGTCACATAAATAAAAAGTTGTGGTTCAATGTCACTATAAAATGTTTTTATACTAACCGTGTATATTAAACTCTCAAATGATTTAATTTATGTTACATTTTAATTTAATTAACAACAATGAAAAGTTTTAGCAAAATTGTGGAGTTTTTTATAAGCAACAAAATGGTAGTTTTAACAAGTGTCTCTATTTTAAAATACAAACTAAAGTTGCAAATTTTATATACAAAATTGAAGAACAAAACATTTCTAATTTAAAATGAAGATAAAAATTATGAATTTTAAAAATAAAAAATGAAAATTGCATTAAAAGAAAAATACAAATCCAATCCAAGCCGTTCAAGACTTAAATTGGTGTTTGTTTCATCACGTTATGTTTTTAATGAGTTATATAAAATATAAAAAAATTATTGAATAATATGTCTGATTGAAACAAAAAGTAAGAGCTTGATTGGTTTGATTTTATTTCAAAAATAGTTTTCAAAAACTGTTTTCGAGAAGAAAAAAAAAACTTTAACTGTTTTGAAAATATAAAAATGGAAAAACTTGTTTATGTTTATTAGAATTTCATTAATAAAAAGCAAAAATTGTATTTTGAGTTTTCAAAACAAAAACAGAAAACTGAAAAAGAAAACTATTTTCAGCTGTTCCAGTTTTTTAGTTTTTAAAAACTAAAAAATCATAACTGTTTTCGAAAACTGATTTCAGAAAACACTACTCAAACAATTTTTTTTAATTTTTAAAAACTAAAATACTAAAAACAATTTTATAAAACTATTTCCCAGCAAATATTAAAACATCAATTTTTACACGGCAGTCCAAGCCACCCACATTCTTGCAACATAGTTTTCAAACTTTCCATAGATTTCAGCAACAACAAGAACCATAAACAACAACTATAGTAGCACTTTCCCTTCCTTTTTCAAACATTAAACAACTCAAACCTTTCAACAAGATACAATGATTAATCACCGAACATATTTAGAACCATAAATACCACATTGTTAAATTAAAAATTTTTAAATTTAATGTTATATAATTACGTTAAATATTCAAAAAGAAAGTTTTGTGATTCACAGTGATATTTTCTGACAAAATTGCTTTAGTGGAAGAGACGCGTGATCCAAACAAAAAGAGAGACACAACAATGATTCATCACTTTTCATTCTCAGTCTCCGAAGCAAGATCGTGTGTTAGGTAATAGAGACACATAGGTAGCAATTTTCAGAGCAAATTTAGAAATGGCGGAAGGAACAGAGCAAGAAAAGTTAGAAATTTTTAAACAAAAACTAATATAAAAATAACAAAAAAAAAAGAAAAGTAGTTAAAGCAGTGATTGATTTCGTTACCATGATATTGACTGAGTCCCTAAATAATATTATTAAATCAACGTCCAAATCCATAACTTGGAGTAAATTGCGTCTCTTATCAAAATTAATTAAAGATGTTTGGGTAAACTTTCTTGTAAGTAGAAGACAAAAATATAAAAAAAGATTAAAAAACTTTTTCATAAGCTTTTATAAAAGAGTTTAATCACAATCCTTTATTTAAATAAATTTTAAAATATTAATTGATAGAGTAAACAAACTTAGTATATATAAAAGATTGTTATTAATTGTCAGTGTAAAACACACTAATAGTATATAAGTGTTTTTCTCTTTATAAAAAATGTGGCATTTTTTTAAAGTTAATTTTAGTTAATTTGTAGAATCTATTAAATTTAAAAAAAAAAAGAGTGAGATTTTTTACAAATTAAGTTGTAAAAAATCTTATATCATTTAAAAAGTTTATGAAAAAGTTGTTAACTTTTTTCTTTGAATTAAACAGGGATGTGTCCTTCTTAGCAACTGAATAATCAATTGTTTCTGTTATTTAGTTTTTAGTAGTGCAAACAGAACACAAAACAAATAAGTTTGGGGAAGAAATTGACTAAAATTGAAAAGGCTACAAATTGTGTCAAAATTGAAAAAGTGTTAATTTAATGATCAATTTTATATTTAAGCCTACTAATTAGCAAATGTAATTTTGGTCTCTTGTTTTTAAAAATCTGTAATTTTGGTTTCCTATTTTAAAATAAAAATATTTAATTCTCTATATTTTTAAAAATTCATAATTTCAATTCCTTATTTTAAAATAAAAATATTTAGTTCTTCTATTTTCTAAATTCATGATTTTAGTATTTTATTAAACTTAAAGCATCGACTATAACATAATAAAGTCTTATTATGACGTGAATTAAACAAATAAATCTCATGCTACTTCATTAAATTTGAGTTACATTATGTTAGTAGTTGTTTGCCAACTTTTTATAATATTCTTTTAAGTATTTTTGTATTTAAAAATTAAAAAAAATCCTTTGGATAGTGTTGTTTTCTAAAAACAGTTTTCGAAAACAATTTTAGTTTTTAGTTTTTAAAAATTAAAAAACAAGAACAAGTAAAAATAGTTTTGTTTTTCAGTTTTCTATTTATATTTTGAAAACTTAAAATACAATCAAAGTTATTTTTTTGTTTTTTATTAATGAGATTTTTTTAATAAATATAAACAAATTTTTCCATTTTTACATTTTTAAAACAGTTTTCAAATAACACTTACCAAACAAGTTTTTTTTTTTCTTTTTCTTCTTAAAAACTGTTTTTGAAAACTATTCTTAAAAACTCTTTTTAAAAATAAAAAACAAAACAAAACTAATCAACCTCTTAATCTCTTAAACATGAACACTTAAAATTTCAAGGAAGAATCAAAATAATGAGAGTCCTCTCATGTTAAATTTCACTTGAATCTTCTCATGCTAAAATATTCACCATCACTTTTTGTCTTAATTTTTTATTATTTATTTTTCTCTCACTTAGTTTCAATCAATGTCTGCAATTAGACATGACCATAATGTTATATGAGAGAATTCCTCTAAAATCATGCATTTTCCAAAACTAAAGAACTAGAGGTCTCTATTTTAACATATAATTATCAAAATGAAGATTTAAAAAAATAACATAACTAAATATTTTTATTTTAAAAAATGGACCAAAATTGTAGATCATAACAAAATAACAGAATTAAAATTACATTTATATTTAATTAATTATGTACTTGTCAGAGTTTCGAGTAAGGACAAATAGTATAATAGATCTAGTTGTTTATAATTTTTATTATTTATTTTTAATCCTATGTTAAAAAAATTATATATATTTTGATTCTTACACATACATAAATTATTACTTGAATTTGGTCCTTAAGCAAAAATATTTAAATATTAAATGTTGTTCCCCACATAATCAAAAGTGTAAAATAAATTTTCAGTAGATCAAAATTTTGTAACTTTTTGTTTTTTTCAGTATAATATTTGTAACATTTCTATTTTTAGTAATGGACTACTTATTTAATTTATTTGTATTTTAATTTGAAAAACCATAAAAGAATCTAAAAACTTGTTAAGGGATCTAACTTGGTTGATTGAGCAGAGTGTAGAGTACGTGAGTTATTGTAAACCCCTTAATACTGTATTCATCTCCTATCAGAAGTGTAAAAAAAAAATCTAAAAACTTGATTTTTATGGTCATTACTAAATAATCTTAGATATAAATCTATAGAAAATATTTATTAATACTTTTAACAAATGTAAGGGATATCTACAAATAACTTTTCTGTGGATTTTTAAAATTATCAGTTTAAAATAAAAATAAACTTCTTTACAAAATATTAGAAAAAAAATTATTAAAGAGATTTAATATTCCATCACCATAGTGGAGTTTACTTTATTAATTAACTAGACAAGACTCATTATTTATGCCAACCAAACATATTTTGTTTTTAATAAAGTCACATTATATGAATTTTCCAAAAGAAGTAGAGGACGCAAGAATAAATTCTTGTTTGCTAACAATTTTGTAACATTGTTTTTCGTATTTTAGTATTTTAAAACTAAAAAATTTGTTTGTTTAATGATTTTTTAAAATAATTTTAAAAAACAGTTCTAGTTTTTAAAAACTAAAGAACAAAACCAATTAGAAATAGTTTTGTTTTTCAGTTTTATATTTTTAGTTTAAAAACTCAAAATACAATGAGAATATTTTGGTTTTTTTTTATTAATGACATTTCCATAAATATAAACAAGTTTTTTTCATTTTCACATCTTTAAAATAATTTTTAAATAACACTTACTAAACAAGTTTTTTTTCTCTTCTTCCAGAAAACAATTTTTTAAAACTATTTTTAAATTTTTTTTTTCAAAACTATAAAACAAAATCTAATCAATCAAGTCATAACGAGGAGTCTGTTTCCTGGATTAAAATACCATTCCTTGGAATGTAGACATGGGAATATAACAACATTCTCATGTTTATTAGAAGTTTTGAAATTTTATTCCTTGACATCTTTTACTCCTTAGGAATGTTTTAACTTACCATTTTTCTAGCTTTTATTTACATGGTAAAAAGGTGGGAAAGTTATATTCTTATGAGAATATTGAAAGTTACTTATAATACATATGTAACTTCTATTTATTTTAAAATTTAACAACACTCCAAGAAAGATAAGAAATAACCAAACATAATTTTAAATTTAGCCAGACATGATATTTTCATTTTTATTACTCCTAGAAATGAGATTCCTAAAAATATAATATCATAACTTGAAACAAACAACAACTAGTACGAGAGAAATTTTGTCTCTTAATGGGTGAGATCCACAACTTCTACACTGTTTTAATTTAAAAAATTCTATCTTTATTTCTTCTCAATTTTTTTCCTTTAAACCAAACTCACCAAAAATAAAATACGTTTCTTAAATGTCAAAGGAAGTAGAGGCAAAAGCTTCCATATTAACATCTAGCATTTGATAAAAGGGTAAGTTTATTTAATTTTTTTGTGACAAAACAATCATAAACAGAATAAATATTTATTAAGTTTTTAAATGTTTGGTTAAATATTTTTAAAAATCAGAAGTTGAAAAAAAATTAAAAACAACTTATTTTAAAAAGCTATTCTAAACTAAAATAGCTTCTCAAAGTAAATTTATGTATAAACTATTTTTTGTGATATATATTAAAAAACACTTTTATATAGTTACTCAAATATAAATTTTTTTCTTTTATATAAATTATTTATTTTTTAATTTAAACAAACTCACTTAAAATTAGTGTATTATGGAGTCAACTTTTAGTTAAGCTACCAATAGTTAAGTTTAATAAAGTAAAAACTATCAAATCGAATGTGGTGTGCTGTAATTTAATTCTCTGCAATAGTTAATATGAAATACGACTTAAAAAACTCTAATTCACACAGAATTTTTTTTATATAAGCAAATAAATTATGTCAACATGCATGCAGAAATTTATTTTAACAAATAAAAATAAAGGTATGTCAACCGTGCACAAATAGTGAAAATTGTAGGGTTGCTTCTTGTTGATAGATTTGGTTCAATTGTTTTAAAAAAAAAGTTAGTCTCTAACAATTATTTTGTTGTACAAGTTGGTCATAAAACATACTAAACAATGTTTTAAAACATTTTAAAAAGTGTTATTTAAACTATTTTAGAAACTAATTTACATAAAATTAAATATTAAAATTAAGAATTAATTTAGCTAAAAGTTTCTTTTGAAAATCTAAGTGTTATTTGGAGTTTACGATTTAGGGTTTGTAATATTTAGAAACCAACTTGCCTCCACAGGACTGAGAGTTTGAACAATGAAAATCCAAGTAATAAGAGAAATTAACAAGGTCCACGATTAGTACATAAAGACTTACTAGACATAATTATTTACTAAAATGCATGATGGCTAGTGGGTGAATATGCAAAATTAGATAGGTTGAAAATGGAACCAAACTGAATTTTATATTTAAAATGAATTTGAAAAATAAAAAATTGTAAAAAAAAATAAATTTAATTTGAGGTTGGTGGAATTAGTACAGGAGATAAAAATAGAACTTGAAGTAGAAAACACTTCGATCTATGAAATAGCAATTAAAAACAGAAAGGTAAAGTTTAGCATAGCTCTCTCAAGCTCAAACCAACTCAACCCAAAGCAACAACTCTTTTGTGCCCTTAAAAGGGTGTTATTTTATGCTTGGGTGATAGGCTATTGATTGGAGGAAGAAAGCATAAACTTTGGAATAAAGTTTACAGTTTGATTTGGTTTGCAGTTTGACATATTAAAGCTGCATCAAACTACTCACAGTTGTTTTAGTAAACCTCAGAAACCATGCACAATTATTTATTACTTTTAAATTTTTTATGATTTGAACTTAATATGTAATTAAGATTTTTAATTAATATGTACTAATTGGTAAATTAATATTTTAGTAAGACTGCCTAATTTAATTTCATTAAATACAATTTGACAACAAGTAATATGTAATATTTAAAAAAGTTTATTGTTTATACTTTAACTTGAATGATTGTTACTTTTGTATAGTTTTGTTAGGAGTGAATATCCTTTTATATAATTTTAAAAATAAACTTTTTGAATGTATTTTTTAATATTCACTAATAAAAATTTTAAACCATTAAAGTAAATCAAATCAAACTGCTAAAAATTGATTGTGTTTAATTCAAATTTTATAATTAATCTACATCAAACCAAATTGCACTATACTTATTTTATTAGTTTGATTTAAACTAACTTTAAATTCAAAATCATATCAACCCGCAATCCGAACATTCTGCATAAAACCCTAAGTTTAATTTCTGGTTTTGTGATCACATCAAATTTCTTTTGCATTTAATATAACTAATATGTGGTCACAAGACACTAATAAAATGAGCGATATCCTTACCCTTTCACATTTCCTCTTCTAAACAATCATTTACAAGTGAAATAAGATCATGGCTTAAGTATGTGTTTTTCAATAAATTTTAAATTTCCAAACCAATGATAAGAATATATTCAAAAGAGTATATCAAATAATGTATTAATTACTAGTATTTTTCTAAACAAATTATTAGAAACTAACATAAAACAAAGATTTTATAGGAATCAAGGTAAAATCCATTAAAATATGAAGTACCAGCAACATATTCAAGCCTAAAATGAAAAGCCAACCATGTAAGGGAAATGAAGAAAAGTTAGAAAAAGTAATTATTGATTATAGGTCTGCTTAAGAAGTAGTGTGTGTATCTTGTGTTAGTTGAATATTATTATTAACTCAATTATGATGAAGTGTGCTAATTTAGCCCAAGCTAGAGATAATGCCTTTAGCTCCACACCTATTGATGTGTCTATGCTCTATAACATATAGTGCATAATTCACGCATTGATGAACATGCAAATGGATTAGAACTGATACAAGTAATTATCACCTCACATATTGCTTTGAGGTCTTCATATCTAAAATGCTCAAATATGTTTTAATTATTAATATATTAGTGAATTTTTTGTTCCAAGTTTATAAAATTTTTGTTTTGTATTAGATTGTCAATAAATTTTTCATTTTGTTTTGAATTCTTAAAACAATTTAGATAGAATTTTAAAATATTTTATAAAATGATTTGCGTAAAATTTTATGGAGTCAAAATAAAATAAAATAAAACTATCAAGCATTATGAAGCATTTAACTTCATAAGATACAAAACAAAAATTATAATATATAGAAAGAGAGTATATCAAGTGAGAAAAGAGTTTATTACGAGAAATGAGAGAAATAGATAATAAGTATAAGATTAAAAGTAACGACTTATATTAAAATAGTTCACTTAAATATATCATTATCTTATTCACCGTAACTCACTCCCTACCCTCACCTTTACTCTCAACATCACCTTTATCGCCACCACCACCATCGACGGTTACCATCATCGTCGATCACTACCACCATGTCATTATTGTCACCACAACCACCACCATCGCCGTCGGTTGTCGTTGACAATCACCACTGCCACACCACCCCAACGTCGCTGCCACCAACACCACTGTCAGTGGTAGTGGTGACAATGACGCTGGGTGGTGATGGTAATGGTGACTGCAGCGGTAGTGGCGGTAGTTGTGTGGCAATGGGGATGTGGTGGTGATCGTCGACAGTGATGATCGGCAGCGGTGGTGACTGTCAACGATAGTGATCGTCGATAATGGTGGTGGTGTCAATAGAGGTAATGTTGAGGATGGGAGTGGGAATTAGAGTGGGGGCTGAGTTACGGTGAAGGATGTACATAATATTGTTAAGTGAGTTATTTTAATATGAATTGTTATTTTTAATCTTAGCTTATTATCTATTCGATTCTTCTCATCTCTCATAATAAACTTTTTACTCACTTGATACGTTCCCTCTCTCTCTCCCTCCCTCCCCCCTTCTCTCCATCTATCTATTTATACATCTATTATCTATCTATCTATCTATCAATTCATCCATTGAAATAGAATGACTTTCTTCTTGGGTTGGGGTGAAACAACAAGTCCAATTTTTCAAGAAATTACCTTTTTCTGTGTATCCAGAGCTGCTTGGATTGAACGAAATCCATCCATCCACCCATCCATCTATCTTTCCCTCCATTCATCCATCCATCTATCTATCCATTCATCTATCCATCAATCGATCTATCTATCCATAACATCCATCCATCTATCCATCAATCAATCTATCTATTTATCTATCTATCTATCTATCTATCTATCTATCTATCTATCTATCTATCTATCTATCTATCTATCTATCCATCTATCCATCCATCGATTTATCTATCTATTTATCCATCCATTTATCCATCGATCTATCTATCGATCCATTCATCCATCCGCACACACGCACATAGACACACACACGCACGCATATATAAAAGTCTATCTAAGATGTTCAAGATACACCACATATCACATTACTTCTTGCTATATTCAAGGTCGTCCTTGCAGCATGGGTTTATTAAACACTTAGGACACATTTGGTAAACAAATTAATTAAGGGGTTATTGAATAAGTATTTATCAATACTTGTATACAAGTTATTTCCACAAATAAAGATAAAATGTAGTTAACTATTTTCATATAAGTAATCAACTATAAGTTATTTTTATAAGTACAGCTAAACACTTGTGCATGTACTTATGTCTTAAATTCTTGATAATTATTTAGAATTTTATTTATTCGTCGAGTGTTATTTTTAAGTCAATTTTCCTTAAAATACTGTTAATTATTCTTTATTATTTAACTATATATGTTTTTTTTTAATTAATGATTGTTGATTTTTATGGTGAAATTAAAAAGAATAGATAGAAGTATAATTTTATATTGTCTACTTTATTTTCAAGTATAAAAATATTTATCTACTTTTAATATTGATAAATTAAAAAAGACAACTTAAAATTTTACGGAATTGAATACTATAGATTATGAAAATTTAGTGCTTAAAATAAAAAAAAATTAAAGAAATATTTTTTAAAAAATTAATAGAGAAAACTTTTTAGTATACCGTATTTTCTCAAAAAAAAATGATGATTCTAATGTTTAGTGATTGATATGTAACTTTAGATCACTTCCCAAAGTAATATTTTATGGTGGTAATGAATCATCTAAGATCGTATATGGTTCATATGTTTGATAAACTTATATGTAGGTCGAATCCCATATCTATATGGTTCATATGTTTGATAAACTTATATGTAGGTCGAATCCCATATCTCTTTGTTATTTTGTATTAAGTATATTAAGATTGTTGTTGGAATTACGCAAAAACCTCACAAATAGAAGATGGACCTCTTCACGAAAAATTTAGAGGATTTCCTCTTAGGATGATGATTCTTGAATGAAGTAGTTTGTTAAGTGATTTGATTCGTTTTGCGGATCTATCTTGGAAGATAATAAGTTAACAAAAAAATGAGAATTGGGTAAACAAGAAAATAGAAAGGATAAAAATAGTTTAACAAAGGGATAGATGACGCCACTTTCAAGAATGGAAGATGCGTCATATGACGTCACAAAGGTGGTGATTTACTATTGATAAGTCTAACAAAACGTCACAAGTAAGAATTGGTAAGTAAGAATTGGTAAGTTCTAAAAAGAAATCTATTTTTCACAAAAAGGTGAAAACCCAATTATAATTTTATTAATTTTATGGTTGTGTGAATAAAAGAACTAGTTGGCGGTTCAAAATCATAACTCCAAAATAAAAATTAAATACTTCATTATCACACAATTATCACAAATGATTAATTGTGTGTTACATTAATTTCTAAATTAATTAAACATTAAAAAAAAATGAAAACTGATTGTTTTCAACACTCATATCATTAAGACACAAAACAGTTATGTAGAATTTGTAATTGATTGTTCAAACATGTAACTTTTATTATTGTATAATTTATGTTGGGGTAGGCAGCATAAAAACTATCTAATGGATTTTTGTTTATAAATTTCAAATGACTGTATTTTCTAACTCTTGATATTAATAAGATATTTATTTAATTAATTAAAATATATGCAATTTTATAATTCAAACATATATATTTATTTAGTGAGCAATTTTTTAATTCAAACATTTAAATGTTGAATTAATGCAAAAAAAAAACATTAAGTCTTGAAAAAACCGTATATAAAGAATCATAATTATATTATAAACATCGGAAGTCATTGTCATTATAAAATACAATCATCTAAACAAAAATACATTTGATAGTCAATTCAGCTACTTGTCCCACATAAAATAAGAAAAGTCCCTAGTCCAAGTAGAAGATTATTTATATACTTAAAGTCTTCAAAAAGTGTTAAAAAATTCAGTCATCTATAAGTCAGCATTATAGAGAAAATTCATATTCATTAAGAATGTCCAACAAAACAATGTCATCTTTGTAATATATAAAAAGAAACACTTAAAAATAATGAAATTTTTATAAGTCTTAAAATTAATCTTTAATAGACTCATCACACTGTATCAAACAATGGAACTTGAATTTTATTTAAGACTCAATCTCACTTTATTAAATATATGGATCCATACCTAATCTTTGATAATAAATAATAATATCTTGAAATGAAATTATTTAAACATAATATTTGCTAACTAAATAAGATTTATAATAATTATTAAAAAATTAAAGAAGATTAAACTTCATAAAATAAATATAAGTGGATAAAGAAATTCAACCTAAAAGAAAGTAAATGATAGAAAATAATAAAAGTAAGATAAAAAAATTATAATTCGTGTCCCTCAATTTATTCAATTGTTAACATTTTACTTCTTTATTTTTATTGCTCATATTATGTCTTTCTATTTTATAATTGGATGACATTTGAATCATCTTTAGTTGACTTTTCACATGACTTAATTAAATAACTTCTCAAGTTACCATATAGGTTAAAAACTTATTTTTTACATAAAAATAAAGAAAAAAAGTTCTTTCTTTTTTCTAGAATAGACTTTTAAATCTATTTTTCTCCTTTAAAACTAAAGTTTTAGATTTTTTATTTATGTGTCAACGTGGAAAATCATTTAATCAAATCATGTAAAAAATCAATGTTAATAGTTTACCAATCAACTGTTATCTTCTAATGGATAGTTCAAATGTCATAAAATTATAAAATAGAAGAACAAAATATAAACAATTAAAAATTCAAAACAAAATATAAATAATTGAATGAATTGAGAGGTACGAGTTATAATTTAGCTAAATAAAATTTAAAGCAATAACTTTAATAAATAATTACTCATGAAAAATGATAAATTAAATGAAATGATAAAAACATAAATAAATTAAAAAATATCATATGGCTAGTATATTCACTGAAAAATAAATTAAATGATAAAAACATAAATAAATTAAAAAAAAAGAAGAGATGACTAGTATATTCACTGAAAAATAAATAAAAAGATAAAAACATATATAAATTAATGTACATTATTATTAATAAGAAAGTTGAATATGATTTAACGAAACACAATACCTTCTCATTATTAATATTTATTGAATTACATCCACATATAAACACTTATCCGTTGTATACTTTGCCACACAAAATCATTCAAGTTTTTTTTTTCTCATTTTTCTCTAATCTATCAGTAGGCATATTTTATCATCCTGTCCACTACTACTAATATTGCTTTAGGTAAACCAACACTGAAATCCAAGGATAGCTCCATCCAAGCTAGGGGAGAAATAGGCAATGGATGTTAGAGACTTGCATCTGATAAGGCTTGATAGTTCTTTTGACATATTCGCATTTAGCTATGAACCTTTGAATATTCTTCTCTGTCTTCCCAAAAACCAAAAAAAAAAAAAACTAATACCAGTTTATAAGAACCACACCACTAAAACTAGTCACCATAGTTGAAATGCTCGACCACACTTAATGAATTCCTTTTATGTATGAAAAGTATTTACAATCAATACAATACAATTGAATGACATCTTGCATTGTACAATTAACAACTCGAGGTACTACCACCGATATCATACCCCCGATCTTTGCGTGTTCAATTTTATGTATTTTGACAGTGACTAAATACAGAATGTCAAGCTTTACTAACCCATATATCATACAATGGACATCTTATGAGAACTTACTTCCAGAACTGGTTTATAAGCTAGCAAGCTAAGCTTGTGCTGATTCAAGGGTTGACTTAGCTAGCCACAATAAGCCAGGATCGTTCCTCTTCAACACCAAGTAAGCATCTTCCTTCCCAAGATTGTCAAACATAACATCTTCACTGAAGCCAACCAAAAGTAGAATTTCCAAGGCAGCTGTACCAGTAAAAATGAAAAATATAATAGCCCAAATTTGATCATATACAATATTAGCATCAACTGCCGGAAAAAAGTTGTTTTAAGAAATTGTGATAATTGCTTACACACTGCTATTTAGAGAAATAAAGAGTATGATATATATATTAGTTCTAAATAGTATTATGTTCATGTGGTTACCATTCAGGGTCTATTTGGATAAGTCTCTCTATAAGTACTTCTACAAAAAAAAAAAATATATAACGAAAAAAGTCAAAAAAGTTTCTTCATATAAGTTTTTTTAAAAGATGTGAAACTTTTTTTAAACTAATATGTAAAAGCTTTCTACTCTAACTTTTTTAAAAGATGGAGGACTTTTAAAAATTAAGCTGTAAAAAGTCTCACATCATTTTAAAAAACTTATGAAAAAACTGTTTTGATTTTTTTCTCCTAAATTACATCTGGAGAAAATCACCCAAACATTGAGAGGAATCACATGCCTAATATCTAGCATCTTTCATTGTACATAAGAAACTCAGTTCTACGGAACAACCACTACTAAATTAAAATCTAATGGTGAGAAGAAGCAAACCTTTATTATTTACAATATTCCTCTCAATGACTGGATTAGCCTGCAATCAGAATGTTCGTTATATAGAAACAGAAAAATATTTAAGGGGAATCTTAAGATAAAGCAATTTTCAGGTAACATAGATTATATACCTTCCGTAATCTCTTATATTTTTCCACCTCAGGGTGTTCAATCACATTCCTGCAATTGGATAGAAACATAATTAACGGGAAAGGGAAAGCTTAAAGTCATAATTACACGTAGAATTACTAAAAGAACTTTTTGAAAGTTGAAACTTATTTTATAAAAATAGGACTGGACCGGTCGATTCAACCAGAAAACCGGTGAACCAGTTTGGTAACTCGTTCAGTCAACTCTGAAAACAGGTAGAACAAAAAACCAGTATTTAAACCGGTAAAACCAGTGGTTCAACCGGCTTGTATTTCTTTTTTGAAATTTTTTTTATATTGCTAAATACACCCTCATTTTCCTAAATCAACAAATTTTTAATTAAAAAATTAATAAAAATGGGGTTTAACTTAGCAACATGAAAGTGTATTTAGTAAAATTATTTTTATCCTTTTATAATTACAACCTTAATACATTTTTTCTTTTATAATCTTAATTGTTATAGTACATTAATAATAAATATTATTTTACTAAGACCGGTTCAATCGCTAGTTCAATAACAGTTGAACCAATGAACCGTGAACCAGTGTCTTCACCGGTTCAATTACCGGTCCGGTTTTAAAAACAAGTTGAAACTTCTGAAATCTAAATCCTTAAAGCAAGAGCATGTCCATTCAACTCATAATGGATATCAATGATCACTACATCAACATTTTCAAAAGTGTACCTAATTATTTTCAAGAGAGTTTGGAGGATTGAAGTAGCCTGCATTGCACTAACTTCACTTCTGAGCATTTCCAGAGCCTTCCACAAACGGTTACAAACAGCAGTTGTGGTATCATTTATCCTCTGAACTTCTTGATCATCAGGATCAGGTTCATCAGTTTGGAGTATAGATAATTTTGGTGTGGGAACCACATCATTGGGATCAGGTTCTGCCATCACATTTATTTCTATAAGATTTTACCATGAACAGGTTCTATAAACATTTCTTACATTAACTTAACGTCCAACATTTAAGGAAAATATGGAACCAATTGAATGAAACAACAGTTAGGACATAAGGGTTGTAGATTGAAAGAAAAGAGAAGACAGGTTAGTTAGTTAGAAGAGTAACTTTCGTATTTTGAGATTTCATACAACACTCGAGATTTCATGTAATTACACCAACAACCCCCAACTTTTTAAAAAATTACGTTCATCTTTCTTGTAAAGGATGTTAGTGTAATATCTGAGAAAATGTCAATATAATGTTTTCGGAAATATAAGAGAGTAAAAAGGTGTTAGTGTAATATTTTTAAACTTAAAAAGGGATTGATGTAAGAAGGAAAAAAAAAAGCAGAATTATGTGAAGAGGATGTTACTCTAATTTGATAAAAGCTTAGGGGTGTTACTCTAATTTACACTAGTTAGAACAATTAGCTAAATAATAAGGTAGAATACATGGAATTGTATTTTGAGACTGAGCAAGTGTTCCATTATAAAAAGAGAAATTAATTATGAAGAGGAAAGCCTTAGAAAAGAGATCTCTCTCCCTATTCTGTTAATTTTCAATCAAACATTAAAATGATTTCTTTTCTTTATTTGAATTCATGACAACAAGAAACAGTTTCTGATAGACCAAGTTCTGATGGACCTGCTCAGAGTGATGGTCAGAGAGGCCACTGAAAGAATATGTTAGAAAAAATTAAAAGCAGACCATGCAATTTCTATTAGATAGTTATGTTTATGTTAATTCAGTATTAAGCAGCTATGTTTTATGACATGACAGTTATAGTGTTATATGTGTAGAGTTGTAGTGTTATGGCATGATAGTTGTGTTTCAAATGGTTCGCTTTTGGTTCCAAGTCATTTACAGTCAGTTTGATGAATGCAGAATGCCCATCCTTGACAGGATATGCCTACATAGACTACTCATTACTTGCAAACAATTACCTAAAACTCGAGCAATAAATTTCATAGATGCTTCTGAATTATCTGGATTATCATTGGATGTGTATGTTGCAGCCATATTCCCAGTACTTGTCTCACAATGCAAAATTTGTGCTATGCCAGAATCGTTAGGTTTTTGTTCGAATATAGTCTTGCAATCAGTAATTACTGAGCTAACATCATAACCAACAGCTTCACCATGATGAGAATCATCTGGATCGGGCTCATGCTTCATTCCACTGATAACATGATCATCAGAGTCAGGCTCACCATTAAGTCCTTTCTCAACAATGATGGTCATATCAATATCTTCAATTTCTTTGGAGGCAGATATCGTACAATCAGATTTTTCACTTGTATTAAAAGTAGAATAATCAGGATCCAGTCCTTGATTTACTTCAGACCCTCCCAACTTGTTTACAGAAACATTTGCGAACCGATGGTAAGCAGCAGCAACTGAAGATTCCCGAGCACTTATTAGCTGCTCTGTCTTGTTACCTCCAAGCTTCTGAGTAATACTGTTAGTGTCTGATATGAAGTCATCTTCATAGATTGCAGTATTCCTTACTCCACTCAAAGTGTGACTTGCAGATCTAGTCCAATCTAAACTAGACGCTTCTTGATTTAACTGCCAAAGAAAGAAATTAAATCATCATGTGGAGCTAAATTAGAGCATAATAATGGTCTAACAGCCAAACACTTAAGCAAGTGCACACACCTGCTTTTCCAGAGCATAAAAGTTCACATCATGTTCCGAGTATATCATGTGTGCCTGAAATAAAACATTAGTTGGTTCCAATAACTTCTATTTTCCAAATAGACAATTGTATACTATGCTTCTCCATATTTGCTCATTTAAAATGCTTAGGATCAATAAAAACATGATAATTGCAGTGCGTGTTATAGCTTACAAGTTCATGCAGTAGAGTTTTCTTGATCCTTTCATATTTCCTAAAACCTTTGAGGTCATCAGTTCTAAGGCGCAATGATATTTCCTCTCCATGATTCTGTAGATAAGAGCGGAAATAAAAAAGAGAAATCAAATCAACAATATGATTATTGGGCAATGTTGAATACATAAAATGTCATGTTTTGTCATCCTGAAGAATGCATTTTGGGCATGTGTTATACCTTGTTAAAACCAAGAATGCATTTTGGGCTCACACCAACATAACCAATGGGAGCCATCTCAGTCATAATTCCTACACGCCAATGATGCTGTATAATATGCAAAAAAAAAGTATCAGAACATGCAGCATATTGTCATCATAGCTTAATTATATATTACATAAGTCAATTAATTTGGGTATGTTAGTGTACCTTATTCATGACAGCAACAATTCCAGGATCTGCAGCAAGCATGTGCATTCTTTTAAGTGCTTCAGAAGGGGGAGGATTCAGCTGAGAATAAGGGAAAGCAAAATTTGTCCACCATCAGTTGACAAGGACCAGGTAAAAGAAATATGAAAGAATTGCATACAAGAAATCGTAAAGAACATATAGTATTCTTCAAATCAAAGGTGTCCAAAGAAGAAAATGAATGTATAACTGCCCAGGACTTCAAGAGCCTGGCCTCTCCCCCAAGCCTATCAAAAATCTCCAAAACTGATTAATTTCTTTCTGATCTCTCTTTTTATAACGCTTCTACTGTATTCAACATTCTGACTTTACATGTCAACTTTGGATATACACTAACAGGATCCAATTAGGGCTTATTCCTAATCCTTCTACTATATAGATTTTATAACACAAACCTCCATTAAAAAATTTTATATTGAGACAGGTGGCAAAGAATATGATGGAAAATCAATAAACAGTAAAAGAAATCAGTTAGCAAAGTAAAATGTCATATTCATACATACTTTCCCAGTCCCAAAGCAAAATATATAATATTTTTTACCAAAACCCCATATTACAACGTAAATGTCAAAGTATATAAAGATCTGTAATAGATAAATTATCAGATACACATGATTCTTTGCTAAACTCAAATTAAAAATTGTAAAGTATATGAAAATATCCAATATTATAATTATCTTTAGGCAACTACATGTGAAGGAAAGCAACAAATTGAGAAACAATTGAGCAATATACCAAACAAACCATCAAAGGGTGGAAGAAAGCATCTTCAGAGCTTAGTAATATAGTTTGGATCCATATGAGAAAAGAAAGTTTCCCTTCCCGAAGACCCTCAAAGTTGCAGCCAAGAGGCAAGGGTCACTTTCAAGTGGTTGGGAAGATAAATGATAATGCTTCTAACTTTATCTTCATGATAAGTATCATCTAAGTATTTCTTTTATTGCGATTGACTTAACCTAATTTGATGTCAATGATGAACTTGATTCATGAACGAATCTCTTTGAAGAGGGAGGGAATGATAGGAATCTACAAGGGTTCAATAATTTCAAATATTCATAATATGCCTACATCCTATATTTAAAATAAAGATAAGATAATATCTAAGATTCTCAATACTCCACCTCAAACTAGAGCGTACTAAGCATTCAGTTTGTTACAAGAAGCAAGTAACAAAATTGAGTTCCACCATAAAACAATATTTGGAAAGATAACTCAGGGTTGTTGACGAAGTCAAGGAATATTGCTAGAAATATAATATTGCCAGATAGCTAGAAGTTAAAGCTAAGCAAGTTCCAACTTTCTTAAAACCAACATTTGGAGGCTTCAAACCCATATTTGTGAAGATCCAAAATTATTTAAACTGAGAAGCATTCTAGAATAGGATAGTGTAAGGTAGGCAACTAGAAAGTTCTTCACCAAAATATGAGTGGCAAGCAAAAGACATGACCAAAAAACACGAAAAGAATGGCAGCAGGATAAACGGAAAAACAATTGTTCATCAAAAATCCTCAAAGAACCTTGACGGTGTTGGTCATGGCCAGAATAGTCATCGATGATTATAGGAAAATTCACTAGAAAAGGAAGATATGCTTTTAGCATTGCCAGAAGAAAGGAAAAGATTTTAGAAGAGGAAAAGGAGCTCACCAGTAGTGGTAGCGGGCCCCCAGTGAGGGATGTTTTCTCAATATTCCTTCAACCTAGCTCTAATGAATAGAGAGGAATAATGGAATGAAACCGTGTATATGAATACAAAGCGGAAGCATGTTTATGTAAACTTATTTCATAAATTACACATGAATATAAAATATATTGTTTCCTATAATATCTAAGATCATATGCCTACATATTATATTTAAAATAAAGCTAAGATAATAGCTAAGATTCTCAACAAACTAAAACAATTGAAAGAGGTTTTTCAAAGCTTAGTTTAGTTGTATATGAGCAAGCTAAAGAAAGTTAAACTAAACCGGAGCCTAATTCAATAATTGTCACATTTGATAACTTCAGCCAACTTAAAGACAACAATTTGGAGACCACAATGAGCACAACACTTACTGCTCAAGATGCATATGTGAGCTATGGTTTATTTGAGTTACTTAGCTTTTGGGCTGAATAAGTACTGAGACCCTTTTTACTTATTTTCTATGTAATTTTTGCACTTATTTCTTTGTGGAATAAGTTCATATGCCTTTTGAAATTGTCTAGGTCAATTTTTAGTATTTTTAGACTTCCTAAACTATTATGTTTAGTTGGATTTATTGAACCATTAAGACAGTTAGTGCAAACTCATTTCTAGCAGGAAAAAAACCTAGTGGGAATTTAATGCCTCTTGGTGTGTTAGTGAGAATTTACTTCTTGTACTTTGAGGGTTGCTTAGATGTGAACATTAAAGAAATTTTAGCGTTTCTCCATTGTGAGACATTCCTCTTTGTTCTCGGGTTAAGAACTTTACAGTATATTAGTATTGGTTCTATCAACAAGTCATAGTTAAGCGTCACACTTATTTTGATAACTTTGTTTCTTTTAGAAGGTGGTGGTTAGGGTCAAGTTCCTCTTATTTTCTTTTATCATTATACTTAAAACTACATAATTTTAACACGGTATCAAAGCAGTACTACTGAAGCTCTATTTTATTCCCATGTTTTTCTTTCTTATAGCAATCCCTTTTTCACCGTTGCTGTCCATCACTAGTTGCTTTGTCTCAGATTCTCCTTTGTGCTTTCACTGCACATATTTATCTCATTCGTGCTTACAATAATAGCAACCTCATCTGCATGTTCTGCAATGTGAGCACCACGCATTGCCTTCCCAACCTCTGTTCAACCTCAAGCTTGTCCCTGTTTAATTGTTGGCAATCATCGTGTTGCTCTGACCATCATCAAGCCCAACCATTCGAGAAGTCCTTGTGCAAAAATCTGAGCTGCCTTCCACCTAGCAATAGACTTCATTGGAACTACAATTCTTATCAAACCACAACCACCAACAGAATATTCATTTGAGTGACTTTCCAACCAGAACCCAATACACCACCACTGCTGCAAGCATTTCACTGCTGACAAATCATGAGCGCCAATCCACATTTGTGAACCTATTTGTTGACTGTCCAGCCTTCATTGTGCATACACCAGATCAAATGTGTGAAACCCAGTCCTCTTAGACAATATCTTGTCAGAACCTGATCATCAATCATCTCAAACATGTGTGGTGGAGCCCATATCTTTTAGAAAAGGGTTTAATTTTAACAAGCTTTGCTTAGTAAGCTATATTTCAAAGAGTGCATTAAAATATGTGAAAATATTCTATAATATCTCAAAAAAATCTTAAGAGTGTCTTAGATTATCTTTCGTATCAGTTTCCATATTTTCTCGTTATCTCTTAGGATTGGTTTCCGAATTTTCTTATGATTTTTTTTCTGACTCATTTAGCTAAGGTTGTGATTAGTATAAATTATCGATGTATTAGGTTTTATATATCAAATCATCACATTGTAACAAGTGACAAGTCATATCATATAAATACCAATTTCACAGTATTTTGTCTGTATCCTTGGAATATTTTACTGAAACAAATAATTACTAGTAACAACATAAATGCACAAGTATAAAAGATAAATAACAGAGATACACGTTCTTAGCTTGAGCACAAATGTCAATGAATCATCATATAGCAAAATAATACCTCAACTTCTGGAATTTGAAGTGTGCGAAATTCACAAAATATATACTGCCCTTGTGGAAGTTTCAATGGAATATGAGGTCCATGTGAAATTCTCTGTTTCAGTCTCTTGTCCTCTTCCTCAAATCCAGCTATTCTTAAATCTTTTTTTGCCTTTTGCAGAACCTCTTCAACCTCATTTGTTGACACACCCATCATTATAATTGACCTGGCCTGGACAGTAAAAATAGTGACTTGAGGGAATATTATGCCAAATAATTTAGTCAACAAATCTAACGGTAAAATAATGCTAAAATAAACAAAAAAATACTTCTTCTATGAATAAACAATTCCATGAATCCTCGTGAAGAAATGAATTAGGATAATAACAAATAGGTCACTTCCATTTCACCATTAAGTGTTCCTAAAGAGAAAGGTTAATTGGAAGAATGAATAATATTTAGACAAAATCAAATAATCTAACATGACATACCAAGGTATTTGTTTTCCTTTCCATAGTTAAAAAATCGAGAACAATTAAGATGAAAGGAAGAAATATAAAATGTTAAAAAGGTTGGTAGAATAGTGATAGGAACAGAAATTCACAGTCAATTGAAATAAAAATAAATAGATAATCATGTAATAAATCACAGTAACAGCAAGAAAAGTAGAGAAGAACTATCTCCGCTGAGATATTCCCAAGAGTGATGCTCATTACAGAGAGTAAATCTTCCTCAACGAGGGCTACAGCTAATGCCCAAGATATTCCCAAATGCCACTCTCCTGACATAACCATGATACAACACGTCTGTACCCCAGTGCTTACGCCCCACCAAAATAACCAATTTCTCAGTGACAATGTTCCCTGCCTGCTCCCCGTTCTTAATTAGCTTATTTGGAACACAAATCACCATTTCACCAGCTTTGGGCCAACTTTTGTACACAACTACACATGGGTTCAATGATCAGACTCCTATCAATAATCAATTTACTAAATAGCATATCAAAAGAACCACAGTCACTAAAGTCTGCTGAAGAATGTGTGCCAAACGATCTATTGCATATCCCTGAATTAGAGGTTTCATCCTAAGCAGTAAATGATAGTTTGGTTCAAAGATGAAAAATATTTATAACTGAACTTTTGGTGCATAGAACAAAAGTATCACGAAACTAGTAGGGAAAAGCAACTAATATAATGCAAAGATTTATGGAACAATAAAAAATTATTTCATGTAGTTAAATTTTAACTGACAAGATACAGAATGTGTAAATGACAGCACCTCGGTTATTGAAGTTTCCTGCAGGCTTAAAGGTGCATGCTCCGTGGAAAAGGGGGCAAGCAGCTTTGATGATTTGCCAGAAATCTGTGGAACAATGAACCGCATGGTATCTTCTTTGATATTTGTTAACTTTTGTAATTCCTGTCCTAGATCCTTCACAGTGGCATATATATTCATCTCTACAACAAATTTCTTTCCCCTCCATGATACAGAGATGTTAAGCTGGCTAGATTGTGGTTGCATATTTAATCTACAAGAATCAAAACAAGTCTAGTCACTTTCCATGATTAAATATTTGGCGGTTCAAAGAGTGCCCAAAAGGATTATTAGACACCAAACGGCAAACACCTCTCTCTCTCTCTCTGTACAGGGATAGACCTTAACATGAATTTGCAGAGTTAATTAACCCCAATCAAAAGCTTTAAATAATAAATTCATCTTCCCAAGTGAGTGTTAATATTTGGAAAGTTGAATGATTCTTTTAAGGGTACGCCCAAAGACTCTGAATGCAGCTAGGAATCTGTTCCTACTGCCAGAACAAACCAAGGTATTACTCACTTTGGAGTTCAGTTTTCAATAGCTCCATCGTGATTTTGTCCTGAAAATGTATCTTGGAGGGGTTAAGAAAGGAGGGTTTTATAAACAACCCTTGAAATCAACTCCTAAATGATGTGGGCCTTTGGGCATACCGAAGAAGATCCCAGCACAGGAAAATTTTCACAAATTGAACCATAATTCATAAGCCAGCAAAGTCAACAACATGATGCAAATACATATACAACTAAAAATTTCATCAAATTTAGCATGCAAACAAATTAACTCAATGAGAATCAGCAATTGGACAGATTTTACAGGAGATTCACAACTACCGTAACGAAATTCTGCAAAATTAAAGAAGCCCTTGCGAGAAATTAACAATTCGATGCAACAAAACAGCTCCAAGAAATAGTATACAGAAATTGAAAATTGAGATTATCCGAATTGAAATTGCATGAGGGAGAGGATTGAGTTACCTGAGAGAGAGAAAAGAGTGGAAATTTGGGGAAATGTGAATGAAATTATAAGACCGAGAGATGGACGTGTGCGCTGACGAAAATCCACACCACTTCGAAGAATCTAGAAGCCTATTCGTATTTTGGTATTAATAACTTGTTCTTCTAAACTAGGCAAAAAAAAATTGAAAAAAAAAGTTATTCACACCAAAAATTATATAAATGAAAGGTTGGGTGTTACTTTGTATAATAATTGAGTTTAATTACTATGTATCTTTCGTGTAAAATTCATATAAATATTTTATCTATTAATATTTTAAAAATTATATAAATAAAAAAATATAATTAAACGTTAGTGTAATATTCTTTTATATATTTTTTAAACTCATAATAATTAGAGTGTAATTAGTAACAGTGTAAAATTTTTTTTATACTAACATTCATTCTTATCTCTTCATTTACATGACTTTTAAAATATTAATAAGTAAAGTCAACAAATTGATGTTCGTACATGTCTCTTCGTTAATGTGACTTTTAAAACATTAACGAGTAAAGTCAACAAATTTTCCATAAATGAAGGATTGTAATTGAATGTTGGTGTAAATTTTTTTACACTATTACTGCATACTAAGTAAGTTCTAATAATTATACTAAAAAATTAATATTTATACGCAACATAGCAAAAGAGTTTTACATCACTTTTCATTAGTATAACTTTTAGAATATTAATGGATAAAACCATCAAATTTACTATACAGATAAAAGATTGTAATTTAATTAAATACAAAGTTTAATGGATAAAATTTTTTACACTGATTAAATTATATTAAGAGTTTAATTAGTATGTATGGTAGTGTAAAAGATTTTACACTAATGTTTCATCACAACCCTTCATCTATGGTAACTTTGTTGACTTTACTACTCTAATATCTATTAATACTATTTTTAAGCTAGAAAAAAAACTAACCTACACCTTTCTAAAAAAATGACACCTGTCTTATAAGGGAATAATTTTGTAATTAGAAATCATAGACTTCTAATAAATATATTACTCTTATATACTAGACTAGACTACACGTCTAATTTCTTAAATTGTTTTAACCGTCAAAATAAACATCTTCATCATCAAAAGATGTGCTTCCAAATCCCATGAAACTACATAAAAAATTTGACAATAGTTTTCTTCTCATATACAAAATCCATTTTACTTGAACAGAGAAGGAAACTTGCAGAACAATCGTGGACCTACTAAACATTTTATTCGAAAACTAAATATTCTTTCATTTATACTACAGGATAAGCAGATGAAAGAACATTTAGTATAGTCAAGTGTGAACAAGAAATAGTCAATAAGAGAAAACCAAATTGAGGGAAACCAAATATTTGTAATCAATGATCAGTTTCTTTTTTATGATTGAGTTTTTTTATTAACAAAGAGATATTTTATATATGATATTAATAAGGATATATACTAGCTCACAAAACATATAATGCATAATACATAACTCAGTTTTAGAAAACTGAGTTAAAAGAGAGTCCTTTTAACATTTGAATCTTAAAATATGTTCTCTTCTAATTAAGTAAAAGAGATTAATATACTATTTAAACATTTGAATCTTGAAATTGCTCATTTTTATTGTTGCTTTTTTTAATCTCCTTTAAACATTGTAATCCAAATATTTTTTTTTTAATTTATTTTTGTTTGTCATGTTAAAATAAATACCCTTTATCAAGTATCAAGTTAATATACTATTCCAATTAAAGGGTATTGTTACTTCTAATTAACAATGAGAATAACATTTTTGGATAGAACCTTTTCAAGGGGAACATTTACAATGATCAAAAGGCAAGGATTTTTAGTGACTTAGGGTTTTTAGGTATGTGTTTTCTTTTACTATGGTTTCTTTATGAGTGTTTGCAGTTACCAAAATACTAGGTTTAATAAATTTTGCTTTGCATCACTCATTTCCATATCCTAGAGTAAGATTATGAAGTCCATGGGAGTTTTAACTTGAAATTATTTTTTTTCATTTACACTTATGTTATTCTATGTTAAAAGTTCTTCCTTTTTTTTGCTTCATTTTACACTTATGCTATTGTCTTTTAAAAGTTTTTTTTTTATTTTTTTCAGAATTCACCTTCCTCTTTGGAAGGAAGACTTTGTTAAATTATGTTGCCTATATAAAGTTCTAATTTTTATCCTTATTTTATTTCTTTTTATTTTACTGCGATTTTCTTTCTTTTTAGAATCCACCTTTTCTACTATGATAAAGGAAAACAAAATTTTTTTTTTTTTGTGACCTTATCAAACAAGTATTAATTTAATTTAATTTTGTAACATATATTGCTTTCTTTACTTAGTTTTCATTGGTTTTCTTCATTGAGTTAAAAGTTTGGTACTACATTTAATTAGTATGATGAACATAATCCAAAATTATATTCAGAACTCTTTGATAAAATATTTTGTTGTATTAGGCATAAGGATCAATGTTAATAAGGGAATCAATTTATTATTATTGTGATTGTTTCCTCTTTTGTAATGTATTATTATTATCATAGTTATTAAAATCGTGAGTTAACTCGTAAAATGGTACGAGTTTATGAGTTTACAAACCCTTGACGAGTTAAATCATATGTAAAATCGGAAGAGTAGTAAACTAAGTAAAATCAGAGTAAACTTGTGAGTAAACTCGTGAACAAATTTCTTAGGTGATGTTTTTCTATGTTGACTCAAATTTGAGTGTTTTGAATGTAATTTGTTCTTATGTCTAAAATGAAATTTTGAGTGTTTCGACTTTAATTTCTACTTATTTGAAGTAATTTAGATTTATTCTGTAGATTTAAACTTATTATGTATTAAAGACTTTCAATTTTTATGTGATTTATAGTCATATTTTTAATGAAGTAAACTCTTACGATTTTACGAGTGAAGTTCACGAGTTGAGTTTACTACACTTTCATAAGTTTACGTAAACTTTCGATTTTGATAACTTTGATTATTATTGCTTACGGTTGAAGGTCGTGTAAAATAGATATGATCAAAGAAATTGATGGTAAAAAAGAAACACTCAAGTTTATCATTCGCATAACAAATATGTGGTCAGTTGAAAATCGAGATTTTCTTCAAATGGTTGTCATAGATTCTTGGATATCGTATTTTATTTTAAAAAATGAGAATTAACACCATCACGGCAAAAATTCTTACACCCACACACCTAAACCATTTGAATTTTGAATTGTATAAGTTTGTTTGTCTTCTTTTTTTACTTTGATTTTTGTGACCAAACTTTTAATTCTCTTTTAACTTCTAATAGTGAAGAGTCATACATGATGGTTGAAACCACCATCTATTATATCAATATTTAGTATTTCTGCTATTTTGGATCAATTTAATTATTTGATCATGTTAATTTTAATTTTTATTTAACAGGAACATAAAATTGAAGTGGTGTTTAAAAAGGGGGACATATTGAAATGGAAGGATAAGTTGAAAGAAAAAAATAGTTATATAATGCAAAACTTTAAAGTGATGTTAAATGAAAGAAATGATCAAATTTGTGATCATCAATTTAAGTTGTTTTTATGGTGGAACCTCGGTTAAAGAGCAAAATCTTCTAAATATCCCACCTAATGTATTCTTTTTTAAGAGTTTTGGTGATATACTTCAAGGGTAATATCATGGAGACATGTTAGTAGTATGATTTGTTTCATAAACTTTTGGATATCTGTTGCTTATTAGTAACTAACGTATTATGTAATGTAAATAATATTAAATTCTTGCACTATTACATTTTTGTATAGATATTATTGGCGCTTTCAATGGTCTCACTTCCTATGCCTTAACTGGTGTTCTAAATAGAATTGTCATCAAGTTGAAAGATCTAAAGTAATTTGTTTCTTTTTTTTTCTTATATTACTCGCATTTATGTTTTTTATAGCATATTTGTCAATTTTATCCCACTAAACTCCCTAGTTTAATTTTTAGTGAGATGTGATTAATTGTACAGTTTGAAGACAATATGTTGTGAACTTCATGACATATTTTCAAGGAAAAGTAGAATTTGAACATATTGTTCTTATTTTAACCCAAGCAAGGATAAAAGATAAATCAAGTTAAAATATTATTTGCTTGGGATTCTTATCTTTTTATTGACTCATTATAATTGATTGTTTCTAATTTTATCATAACATTTTACCCACTATCCACATCAAATGCATGGCATGAATCACAACTCCTAGTTAATGAAGAGATAACAGAGATAAAGACTTTTAGAGAAAGGTTTGACACCTTGCTTTTAGTGAAATATTTTTTGTTACAATTATGTAAATATGGATGATTCCCAAGAATTATCAAGTCAAACTCTAAATTTAACTCAATTGTCAGCTAGTTCCCAACTCTCTGCCAATGGCCAAATTTTTTACCTTGACAAGTTTTTTTGGAAAGATAAAGTCATTAGTATTGGTGAAATGCATGAACTTAAGAAGGTTAAAATTGGAAACCCATGATTATTTTAAACAAATTTATGACTTTAGAAGTGTCTATTGAACACTATGAAATTGAATGATTTTATTATCTTTATTTTATTTGATTATTCATTTTTTATGTCGGGATCGTATTTGTGTTACTGTTGCTACCACTGTCAGCTTTGTTGTAGAGAAAAATGGTTAGTGTTATTTTGCATGTAAGAACTGCAACAAAAAGGCTGACATTCAAAGTGAACCCTATACATGCATTTGTGGAGAATTCAATGACAAATTTATTCCAAGGTTTTCTTCATCATATTTAACATTACGAGTCTAAGATTTTCTAAGATATACTTTTATGTTAATTTTAGGTATGTGTGTGAATAGGTACAAGATAGAGATAAAAGTGTGTGATTCGAAAAACACTACCAAATTAATCTTCTGGGATAATAATTGCATTCAGATTATAGAAAAAACAGCTGCTGAAGTTATAGAAATGATGAAAAATGTATGTACCATGAACTTTACTATTATCCTTCTTTATTTTATTTTGTCATATTTAATTTGGATACATGTAACTTCATTTTCTCATAATGATGAACATGATCTTAATATGTATTTAGAGATGCTTGACAAAATGTTAGCATGTACATTGGTCTTGAGAATCAAAGTGCAAGCCAAGGTGAAAGGTTATTCTGTAATGAATGTTTCTTTTGATTCTGAAATAATTAAGTCTATAAGAGAACAAATAAATCCTGATGAGGTATTGCAAAAATATGTTTTGTACTTTAAATTGTGTTTTTAGAGTAACCTTTTTGCTATGATTGAAGTTAGCTTTGATGTGCTATAGAAATGTATAATTAACATTAATGTAATATATTTTACATAGCACATCTGAAGCTGAAAGTGTTAATACTCTGCATGTTGCTAATCAAGCTTTGCAGTGTGAAACTGCAAGTGCCTAAGTGGTGATACATTTTTGTGTCTATATTTAGTATGTTGAAATGATTCCTAATTATTTTTTACTTTATGAATTCAGCAATCTTTATTCACAACTTTATTCACAACTGCTGATCATGATCCAAACATATTGAGTGTCACACCAAGCAAAAGGCAATCAATTCAAAGTCTGTATAATGACTTCTTATCCGAAGACTTTGCTTCAGCACAACTCTCTTCAACAAAGATTGCAAAGTGCATCAAACGAGAACCATGCAAAGGATTAGAATAAAGAATGATGGATATAGGAGAATTCAAAAGATGTTTTGTTTGAACTTAAAAAGTTAGATGTTACATTTTCATGTTATTCACCAAAAACAAAGAAACCTCTTATTTTATTGTGATGGCTTAAATATCTTTTTGCAGTTATCTTTTATGTTATCTGAAAGAAACAACCTCTTATTTTGATGTAATGGCTTAAATAGCCTTTGAAGTTAAATATGGATGATTAAGAAGTCAATGTTATAAATATATGAACTTACCATATCAGAAAAGGGTGTACAAATTAACATTACGAGAGTGCATGAACCTAATGGTCAAAGTGAAGGAAAAAGGCATAGTTCAGGATCCTCAATGTTAAGTTGTTAAGATTCCTAAAGTTGAATTCATTATCCTTTTAACTATGATAAAAAAAACTACTACTTATTTCTACTTCATTTTAAGATGCTTTCGTCCACCCCTTCTCTCCGCATTTACTTTAAATATGGACATAAGAATTTTATTTTATATATAAAAAATTAGCGATTTGAATTTTATTGAAAACCACTATAGTTTGGACTAAATATTATATAGACTTCAATATATAATAACTAATAATAATTCTTAAATGTGTTTATAATATTGTAAATATTTTCAAATGATTTAGTTTGCTACTCAAATTTAAGAAAAAAAATACATGAATTTAGTCTTTCTTATTTAATGGAGTTAGTCCTTTTAATGAAAAAGTTTAATTAGTATGTACTAACAGTATAAAAGAATTTTACACTTACGTTTAATCACACCTATTCATTTATATGACTTTTAAAGATTAATGGGTAAAGTCATCAAGCTTACCATGACTGAAGGGTTGTGATTAAATAATGGTGTAAAACTTTTTATATCAATAATTTATACTAATTAATAAAATGAATATTGTTTTGAGGTTGGTATATGGATTTGGGTTCATGGATTTTTCAAGCTTGTGTGAATTTTGAATTTTTTTTAAAAGCATAATTATAAAGAAAAAATGAGCCTAGTTTAGAAAACTTACAAACTTCGCAGGCTAAGTCCGCAGGCTCAGGGATTTGGCCTATAGTTGGTTCAAAGGGATAAACTTGTCATTTGAACTATTATGTTGTGTTAATGTTGTAACTTGTTTGTTATGAATTGTGATATTTTAAACTTTTAGTATTGAAAATATTTAATGTTTTAGATTATTATAAATTATTATATATTTTTATTATGATAATAATAGAGTTTAGTTAATTTAAAAGATGTTAGAATTTTTTAATTATTTTTAATATGTGTATGTGTGCAGGCCCGTGAACCGATCCATTAAGTTTGTGAACTTTGCTGGCTGGATACGGATTCCAAAAAATTTTATTTATTTAGCGAACTGCATTTATCTAGTCGATTTAAAATGCGTGTTTTATAGGTAAGAGTGACCATCCACCCACCTCTAACTATAATTGTGTAAAAAAACTATAGACGTCAAAATGGGTCGTAACTTGTGGGCTTGCCTAACTCACCATGAGTCCATGTTAGGCCAGGTTAAAATATTTAAAATGAAGTTAATTGTATCAAATCAAATATACAGGGTTTCTTTTTGTTATTGAAGAGGGATAAACGCCCAAAAACACAAAATTACAAATGGATATTTCAAGTTGTGGATATTCCCATAGCATCTTTCTGCAACAACAAAGAGCAGACATTAGGAGGTCGATCTAGGACATGAGTTCCTATAGGATACATGTAAGCCATGGATGCTAATTTGTTTGCTACCATGTTAGCCTCTTGAAAAATATAAACAAATATAACCTCTCAGTCCCTACTAGCCCATTCCTTAATGAATCACACTGTAGGTCAATAAGGTAAGATCGAGTGACCCCACGGTGAGAAATCCAATGGCTACTTCGGAGTCACATTCAACAGGAGTTTCAGATTATTGGTCCCACGGGAGAATCTAGAAGGGAGTTTGAATAGATTCACCAAATTATTTTTCAAAAGCTTTTCTATTCAATAGTATCAGACTATTTTCAAAAATAACCCATTTTTAAAATTTTCAAAATCTACATTCTTTTACAAGAATGGGTTTTCAAGAATTCAACCCTTAAGGCAAAATATCAATCAATTCAATTCCTTGAATAATGATTTCAAATAAAATAGTTGAGAAACTTAGCAAGAATGTTATATTAAATCATTCATAATCAAAAGAGAAGAGTAGAAATAACAAAAATCAAACCCACAAAAATATGGGTTAGAACCCAAATTTAAAATCAAGTAAACATATAACAAGAATATAATTCGCAACAAGAAATTCTAATAAATCAAACACAGGTGCAAAAACCCAGTTGTTAGTGCTCCAAGAATTCAATAAAGACTGAAATTAAAGAGTATAAGGAACAAAGAATTTGCACAATGATTTATACTGGTTCGATCCAATTGACCTACATTCAATTTACAGACTTAGTCTTCCGCTAATCTGTTTTCCACTAAAATATCAATATATGGACACCACACATACAAATTTTACTCCCGGAAAGATTTAAATCATAAAAGAAAAGGATTCCTCTTGCACCCATAAGAGTTTGCTATACCATGACACCCTACCATTCACAATCTTTCACTTGCAACACCCCGCTACAAGATTTTCCCAAAATCTCAAGAACATCTCAAGAGATTGCTAACCTTGTGCAAAAACACAAATAAGGATACAGAACAATATCACCTGATGTGAAGAATACCCAAATGGAAATATTAAAACTCAATAGAGTCTCTTCCTTGAATCTTGAAATTGAAGCACTTTCAAACCATAAAAAATTATGTATGAATCTTGGAGAGAATTCTTAGAAATCTTACGAGAGAAGCAAGCACTTGATTGGACTATCAAAAGTTTTAAAATCTATTTTCAAAATGCTTTTATATTAGTTTTTATGCAGGGTAATCGGTTACCCACTTGATTACCTGATATCCTGCACAAAACTACTATGAGTAGGTTAAACTACTTTTATAATTTTTTTCCAAATTCTCATTTTACTGCTAAACCTAATTTCCCCATTTCTCCCAAAAAAAATTAACTCTTCGGCAAACTCTCGCTAAAGAGTTAAAAAAAAAGACTTTGCATGCTTTATTTTTTCCCCCTCAAACATGTCTTGTTTGTTATGACTCAACTATGAGTAAACTAAATTCATAACAATTAATGGATTGCATCTTCTTGGTTTCTCACACCGTACCTTTACAAGTCTTGAACACTAAAACCTAAATATACATCATGAGTATTATAAGTGGTAATGCATAAAATGAATAATGCAGTATAACATAAACTAAAACGATGAAAGAAATGCATAGATTGTCCATATAAAACATAAACAGTTATAATCATTGCCAAAAGATTAAACAGTCCAAAATTTGGTTGGTTAAAGAACGTATATCCCTCCTCCAAACACTTTGCAACTTGTTATGGATGTATAATCATTAGCATTTGGAAAATCATATACACTACACTATGATAAACATAAAATCTCAGACTACAATTTGCACTCTCTAGAAAACTGTTGCCGGAGAGTAAAAAAATTTACAAAGTTTTTTACTCTTCGGCTACAATTTGTCGAAAAGTAAAAAACTTTGCAAATTTTCTTGCTCTCTAGTAACAATTTGCCAGAGAGTAATATGAGAGTAAAGTGAAAGGCATATAAGTCTTTTTCCATGGAAGTAGGTGTGATGCAATCTCACCCAACATGCATCATGGCTAGGAGGATTCAAGGAGGCAAGGCATGGATGAAGGTCATTCAAGAATATGAATCATTGTCTTCATTGTATTTAGCTTATAAATATTTTTAGTAGGCTTAGTGATTTTCGATGTGAGGTTAGCATACTTGAAAACCTTGTATTTTGACCATTTTACTTGTAAAAGTTAAGTGGCTCCTTAAGTTAATTGTGTGGAGTGTGTGTAGAGAAAGGTGCAATTCATATTTGGAAGTGTGAGTCATTTCCACACCTCCTAGCTCATTTTTGCACCCCTTTTTCTAACACGTAAAGCATGACAAACATAGGGACCCACCTAGCATGATTATAGGCGTGAGATCAGGAGCTTGTCCCTTAGTTAGTTAGGCTAAGCTAGCTTAGAAGATAGGCTTGGACTTGGATGTCCCATTTTAGTGGCCTAATCCTAACTTTTCACTCCCTATAAATAGGATCCTCACTCCATGTATTCTCCACTCTTGAATTGAATGAAATAGTCTCTTCTTAAGTATCCTCACTCTAGAGGAAGTTCTCCCCAGTTGGTTTTATCAATGGTTTCTTCCCTTGTGATAAGCTTCAAGTTAAATTTTTGGCTTATCTCCTTTGGAGTGGTGTCATCCACCCTCATCCTTCTTCCCTCCATCATTCATTTCTTGGTGTGTGGAACCATAAGGAGAAGATCAAGGGGAGTGCAAAATCTTTTTGCATCATTTGGTATAAAGAGTCAACTTCTAGAGATTCTTTTTCTTTTTCCTAGTCTCTAATTTTTTTCTTGCATTTTTTTAAGTGTTCTTCCTTGTTCTTTATTTATTTTTTCTAGCTTTAATTCCATGTCATTTAATTTCCTTTATTATTTAGTAGTCTATGTTTTAGTAGTTTTCATTTTATTCAATTTAATTTCCAAGTCTATATTGTTTTAGATTCAATTTCCTTTGTTCTTTTAATTGAATCTTTGTGTGTATTAGAACCCATCTTCTCCCTAAGATCTACTTCCATGAATAGGTTGGTTTAAGTGAAATGGAGTTTGAAAAGGTGAGAAATGGATGGGGATTACACACTACTCTAATGGTAATTAGAGATAAGTGTTTGGGGTTGCTTGTCACGAGGAGAGATACTTGATAAAAGTTAGAAGAACCTCTCTTCTAAGAAAAGAAGCTCATGCCCAATTGGAGAAGAGAACTCATTTTCACATTCACTCAAGGCTAAACTAAAGCTAAAATACTCAAATTATATTCACATGTAGGTGAGGGGTCTTATTTATAGGCTAAAAGGGATGGGTTAGGCTAACTAGACCATGAGTTATTCTAACAAAGATTAGGCTAACTCTAATTGAGTCAAATCTAACCATGATTAGCTATGGTCATGTATAACCAACTGATGAATGTACCTCCCTAATCTAGTCTAGATACAAAAGGTGTGGATAGTAGAAAAGGGTGTCAAAGAGTAGTCATGCTTAAGGCATGACAAGGACAGGTGGCATCTAGCAACTAAGAGATAGGAAAAATAGTCATCATGCTTTTAGCATGCTTAGAAGAGGTGTACCCATGATGAGAAAGGTGAGCTTATCACATGCTTATCTTCTCTAAAAGCTAACACATCTTTAACAAACTCTAGCATGATGACTATAGTATCTTTAGGAAATAAAAGGTGACCTAAAAAACCAAGAGAGTGACCTAAATACTATGGTAAAAAGAGAAGTTTGACTTTAGAAATCAACCTATTAAAAAGTCAAAGTCAATAAAATTACAAAAATATCCTAAATCTAATTTATAGAATGGAATAAAACTCTTCATTGTCCTTCAAGGGCCTTGAATCGGATTGCATCAAGGTGTGACTTCAAATAATAGAGACCTTGAACTGACTGACCAATTTTAACAACTTTAGAAAATACAATATCTACCAATTATAAATTGCTATAAAATATATAATGTTTTTTCATTTAACATATATTAGTAGGTATACGTTGTCAAATACAATTTCAAGCAATTACATATCACATCATAAAACATACACATAATGATTTTAGACAATTAGTTTCTAGTAGTTTTAAATCATTGGAAAAACCGCATACTTTTGCAACAATTTATACTATATTTTCAAATGTCATAATGTAAACTTTGTTAATCATGTAACATATTCATTATAGGAAACGAACTAGATTTATATATCCATTTGAAAGCACAATACTAAAACCAAATGTAACTTGAAGTACATGAAATAAAACCATATTTTATCATTTTATTTTTAAAAAAATTAACTTTTTTATAAAGGGTAAAATAGGCATTAAGCATATAATTTTTTTTTACTAAATTATAAAATTTTAGACAAGCTTCGTATCAAATGTCAACTTTTTTTTCTATTTTTTAATATAAAATATAAACAAACTTGCGATGAGTAAAAAAAAATCAAAATCAATTGAAAACATATATATTAATTATAATAATTTCTAATGACTAAAATCGCTATAAATGTTAATCCGTCAATCTCTCATTCATGTATCTTATTTTTTCTTGGTCACACGATACAATTTTTAGGGATTGTAAAATAATTCATAGCCCTATATAACCTAATAGAGCTATCAGTATAGACCGAACTGTCCATTTCAACAACTCTAACTCATGGGTAAAATCTGTTTTGGAATTTAAATGAATTTCTTTAACGGGTACTCACGAGTTAAATTTTTAAATGGCTATTTTTTAGTATGTGTGTGTTTTGTCTTTGAAACAACTCCAAAGTTGATAGCATAATGACAAATGATTTTGGTGACACATGGACCCAATTACCATTTGAAAAATTAATAGGCAAATCTTAAATATTAATGTGTTAGTTTTATTAATGAAAATATTTGAATTCATGATATCTCCATCCCGCCTTCTCCCAAGTGTGGACATTGCAACTAGACTAACTTTATAATCAAAAAATTGTTAAAAATTACCGTGTTGAAAACCTAATGTACTCGTAGTAGTAATTAAAAAAGAGAAAAATAGTTTTACACTATTTACAATGTAAACAATAATAGGTTTATGTTGGGTTTTTCCTCTAGTGGTTTTGTGGGGAATAATATTTTATCTTAAAAATTTTAGATTGAAAATATTAATTTATCATCTATTTTGAAAAAATAATATTTCTAAGAAAGAATATTTTATAGGAATATTATTTAGCCAAGTTTTTTACAAAATTATTCTAATTAAAAAGTGATAATCCAAATTTTCTCAGTTAATAAAATTATGAGTTTAATTAGTAAGCATTGATAGTGTAAAAAAGTTTATATTGACATTCACTCATAATTTTTCATTTATGGTAAGTTTGTTGATTACTAATTAATAATTTAAATGTCATATAAATATGTATGATTAAATATTAGTGTAAAACTATTTTACACTCTCAGTACATACTAATTAAACTCTAAAATTATTACATAAAAATAACATGTTCTTCTTATTTAGATCATGATAATTTTCTAATAAAAATATCATACTATTCCTATTAAATCACATAACATTATAAATAATTAAATTTTAAAAAAAATTATATTCAATAAATATATTAAGCTATAACATGGACTGAAAAGTTATTTTTGTTTTTGAAATCTATACGTGTTGAACCATTTTGGAAAAGTAATTTTCTTATTAGAAAAAATCAATTTTGATTTTTATAAAGATTGTTGTAGAGTAGTGGTCACTAAAAGACCCAAACATTGAAGACTCAAAGATATTAAATGTGACTAGTTACTAAAAAATATTTTATTATTCATTTTTTATGTGGTAGAATGTAACACAAATTTTGGGTGCAATGCATTAGGATTTTAAAGGCTTGTTTGGTACACAAAATATGATAAAATAGAATAGAAGAGTTGAATAGAGACAACATAAGATAAGAGTAAGATAAACTCTTATCCTATTCTATGTTTGATGTACATTAGGATAAGAAGACAAATATGATTATTTTATCCTATCCTACATTTGAGATGGACATATTATAGTAGGATAGGATGTAAAGAATATTAAAATGACAAAATTATTTAAATATAATTTTATATTAAATTTAATTAAGGTATTTTTTTCCTTTTCAATAAGTACACATACATAAAAAAATATTTTTATTAAAAATATTTAAATTTATTTTACAAAAAATAAAATTATTAGCAAGTTCTATAGAATTAGGATTTGTGTTTGTTTGGATATATTGCACCCTTCCATTACCCTCATTCACTGCACAATCTCCACATCATTCTCTCAGAATCTCCAACACCCTATTTGAAGGAACCACCATTATTGTCGCAGAACCCTTCACATCGGGATTCTCTTTGATGAGCCATGAAAGGGTGCCTACATTTTGGTGGAGGTGTTGGAGGAGCAAGCGTGGTAGGCATGTTCACATAACCTAGTGAAACGTTGATGGAGAAAGAAAAATGTGAGAAAGAAAAAAATGTGAGAAAGAAAAACAACCAAAGAAAAAGAGAGTCAACGATAAGTGAGAAAGAGTGGAGAGAGAGAGAGAGGGGGAGAGAAGGAGAAGGAAGAAACTCACCGAAGATTAAGAGGTGTGATTGTGAGAATAGAAAGGTCGAGCTCGAGAGAGAAGAAAAAGGACAAATGGGAAAGAAAAAATAATTTTATCCTTTCACTTTCTAATGTAACTTCTCCTTCCCTTCAGGATAAAAATTACACTAGATGGTATAATATGATTGTTGAGATAGTTGGAGATTGGACTTAAAGCTTTGAAGGATGTGACTCAAGCTTTCTCAAGTCTCTTATCATATATAGGTTTTGATTTTGCTATTTCAATTTATTTTGTAGTACCAAACATATTTCTATAGGTACGATACTTGTATTAATTTTTTATAGATTATGCATGAATATGTGATTTTAGATTTCTTATTGTTGATATTTTCATTGCAATTTGAATTCATTTTGTTGTTTTCAAGTTTGGAAAGTTATGATAACAAAATTTATGAGTTAATTAATGATTTACCTCAAGGGTAATTATTATGTAAGTTGGTAATAGATTACTTAGCTTACTTAAGCGAGAAAGCAGGTAAATTCATTTGAGGATCGTATAGTAATCGATTAGTTGAGTAAAGTAATCAATTACCCTGCGAGTTTGAGAAGTATTCAATTTGCATGCTTTCTAGTTTAATTGATTACTTGTAAAGTTAATTGATTACCACAGAGAATTGCATTTATTATGAGCTATTTTAAAGCACTGGATAATCAACTACTTGTGAATGGTAATAAATTACATTAGTTATAAAAAACTTTTAACTGGTTTAACTACTTCAATTTTGAAAATTAACAAGAAAAATAAGATTTTCATAAATCAATTATTGTCATTTTGAAAGAAAATCTTTAAGAAACTCAAAGGAAAAATTGAGAAATGCTTTAAATATTCATCAAGAATTAATAGTGAAAGTGAAGCTAGCAAGAGCAAGTGATCTTACACTTTGGGTTTAGCAGGGTGCTAAACCTACACTGGATGTAGGCCGTGTTATGGTTAAACTTGAACCAATATAAACAACGATGTAAATTTTCTCTATCATTACTCTCTTTGATTTGGTTAAGTTTATTGTTATTTTTACTGCATAATTGGCAAAATTTTCCTACATAATTTGTTCTTGATGTTTATATGAAATTGTGTTTAAATTAATCTTGAATTCCTTAGACTTGTGGAATCAATCTTGCAGTTTGGTTTGACTTTGCTAGAAGTGTCAAAATGGGTTTGGTCCGGTGGGCTAGCTCGATCTACCATGGGTTCAGGCCGAGCCGGGTAAGAAAAATTAATGTTTCATGAAATAGTCTCACTTATGTAACTCGACCCACCCAACCTACTTATTGGGTTGAGATCGGGCCAAACACAAAAAAAAAATCAACCTTTTTAATTTCATTTTTTCTAATTAAGTTTATTACATGTGCATGTTTTTTCTAATTTCGTTTTTCCTTTTCAGTTTTCCCCCTAAACATGAAACCTCTAATACTATCAAAGCCAAATTCAAAATTTCCCAGAAATCTGAAAGTAAAACCTCTAATTTGCATGTTGTTTTAATATCATGAATGTATGTTGTTTTAATATTATTTATAATTTGTATGTTGATGACATGAATCCATTATGTATATATGTTGTTCTAATATTATTTATAATTTGCATCTTTTTTATAAAAAAATCCTACTTAAAAAAGAAAAAAATCAAAAATAAAATTAATAATTAATTTTTTGCAAGTCTGGTAGGCCAACTCACCTATCCACCAGCCTGTGGTAGGCCGGATTGGGTTGAAAATTCAAATATCTTTATTTTGGTGGGTTGATTTGGCCTGAACCGTTTATTTTATAACTTGTGATGGGTCAGCCCGTGTACGCCAGATTGACCCGTTTTGACACCTTTAGACTTTGCTCATTCTTTAAAAAATAATTGATTCGCTGCAATATTACAAATTTTTACTAACCTCTGAATAATCATCTTTGAAAAGTGTTTTTAAAAACTTTGAAAATAACATTTGAAAGAATCTTGAAGGCATAAGTAAGGAGAGTTTTTGTGAAAATTCGCTCTTTGAAAAGGTGAAATTGTTTTGTGAATCTATTTAACCCTCTTTGAGATTCCATTTGGGCCGAACAAAATAAGCTTATAGGATTAGTCCAACAAACACTAAATATAACATAGGATAGAAAAAATTATCCTACCTGGTTATTTATCTGGTCTACAAAACAGGCTTAAAAGAATTTTCATATAAAAGATGTAGTATTCAATTAAAGCTTTAAAATAATATAAGAGAAATACTTATACATTGTAAGTATAAAAAAATTTTTACTAACATCTAATATACATGGTAAGTTTATTGACTTTACCAATTAATATTTTAAAAATTATATAAATAAAAGATTATTACAGAATGACATTATAAAATTCTTTACAGGCATTAAACTCATAATATAAATATGTCTTATGGTATGTAATTAAACTTTTTGGATTTTTTAAAAGATAAAAGAATTCAATGGTATTCAATTAATATTTTTCACAATTTATAAAATAACTAATATATTAAAAATATATAAATTTCAATTTACCGTTTTTTAGGATAGATTTCCAATAATCCATACGATTTTAATAAAAAATTATTAAACATTCTCGTCCACAACTTTGAAACTAGACTTTCTCTGTTCTTTTTCTACTAGTTATCAAACTATTTCTTTTATAAATATATTGTAATTTTTTTGTTGCATTTTTATATATGTGAATGGGATATTTTGCTTTTGTTCTTTTAAAATAAAATTATGTATTTATAAATATTATAGAGGGAATGCAAACAGGGTAAATGACTCATTATCTAAAATGACTTTTTTTCTCCCATACAAATTATTAGAATTAATTATACTTTTTATCTTTTTATTTTTTTAATTTTTTATATTTTATTTTTATTTTTAAATTATGTATTTTAACTTTTAAAATTATTGAGTTTCAGTCTAGTCATTCATAAATTAACATTAACCGTTAAGTGGCAAATTTAGTAAATTTAAAAATTAAATTACAATGTTATAATTTAAAAATAAAAAGTGAGCTTTCTTAGCACCTTGATGGTTTAGATGATAATTTTGGAACTACAAAACCTAAGTTAGAAACAGAGGAAAAAAAAATTAAAAATAAAAAAAATACAAAATATATCAAACCAACTATTAAAATACAATGTTATGAATTATAATATAAATTAAATAATATGATAGAAAAAGTTGTATGCAATCACTTAATAAAACTAAAAAAAGGACACATTATTTTTTGGGTTGGATTGATATACATTAATAACTCTATATCAAAGTTAACTTTATTATTTATTACTACTTTATAATTCATATGTATAAAAAATTATGATCTAATATCAATAGAAAAATATTTTTATATAATCTTTTAATTTTTTATGCTAACAATATATACCAAATTAAATTCTTATCTTTTTTACTCTAACTTTGCATACTAATCAATCTCTTATCCAATGTATAGTTTATGTGAAACTGGTGCTTGATTTATCAAGAATACACTCTTCAGAAAAACGAAAAAGAAATGCGAAAAAGAAAAGGCCAATGCTATTGTATATGCTTACGCTACATTTCTGAATCTTTCACCCTCACACTTGCGAGACACTGCGACTTCAACACACAAAGAACCATCTTTTGCAATCTCTCTCTCTCAAACTCAATAAATCACCAAAATTCCACGGTGGGTTTCTCCGTTTTCTCACTCTTTCTTTTCCAACGCCACCAAGATCGTTTTTTTTTTTTTTGGGTTTTATTAAGTGATTGCACACACGTGTTTGTTCAACTGTTCTTCTCTTGCCCTTTAATTTTCTGCTATTTTGGATCCTGGGGCGTTGGATTATTGTTTTGTTTTGTGGGGGGGTTTTTTTTATTTAATGTTTTTATTACTAAATTGTATGGTTGGTTTTGGTTGTTGTGTTCATGTTTTGTTGAGGTTGTGCTTTGTTTTGTACTCTCTGCCTCTCGCCTTTTCTTGAATTGATCTGTGTTTATTTTTGGATCTGATTTGAACCCTTTCATGTTATATCATATATGTGCTTTAGGGTTTCCATTTTTGTTTAAAGTAAATTACATATACACTTTTGAGGTTTGCCTTTGTTAATACAGTTGTTATCCCTCCTTTTTTTCCCATTAAGTTTAGCTAGGTAAAGGGTTGGTGTAGTAATTTTTTGGCCTGAAGGAAAGTAAAAAAATTAGGGGTTTATTATGGGGTTAAAAAATGAGAGGTGTCAGGTGTAACAAAGGTGAATCTGGTCTGTGTAATTTGCTCTTTCTTTAATGTTCTTTTTATTATTTTTGGCAAATGATGTTGAATTTTGTTTTACTCTTGTGTCTAGATTTGGTACTGACTGCACCAGTGTTGGAGTTGGAGTTAGCTTATTAGAAGATACATGGAGAAGTTTTTCTGCACTGGTGTCTAGATTTGTTATCTTTCCATTTTTTCTTACATTACTTTTAGCTACATAAAGGGTTGGTGTAGTATTTTTTTTTTGGCATAAATGAAAAAAGTAAAAAACATTAGAGGTTGTGTGGGTTAAAAAATGGTGGTGCTAGGTGTAATGAAGACAAATATGGTATGTATAATTTACTTTTTTTAATATTCCTTTTGTTATTTTTGGCATGCGATGTTGAATTTTGTTTCACTCTTTTGTCTAGATTTGGTATTGACTGCAGCGGTGTTGGAGTTGGAGTTAGCTTGTTAGAAGATACAGAGAAGTTTTTTCTGCATCTGCAGCTGTTGTTCTGTTGCATTGAAGGAAATGGAGTTGCAAAAACCCTTCATCTGCTGCTGGGTTTTCGTTTTCGTCGTTGTCTTTGCTCAAGTTGTCAATGGTTTTTATCTCCCTGGAAGTTATATGCAGACTTACTCAAATAAAGATCCCATATATGCCAAAGTTAATTCACTAACTTCGATCGAAACTGAGCTTCCCTTCAGCTACTACAGCCTCCCTTACTGCCAACCGGATGGTGGCATAAAGAAAAGTGCTGAGAATCTTGGAGAGCTTCTGATGGGAGATCAGATTGATAATTCACCATACCGATTCCAGATGAATGTTAACGAGACGGTTTACCTCTGCACTACATCCCCATTAAATGAGCATGAGGTGAAGCTACTCAAACAAAGGACACGGGATCTGTATCAAGTGAATATGATCCTTGACAACTTGCCTGTTATGAGGGTTACCTCCCAAAATGGGGTTAAAATCCAGTGGACAGGGTTCCCTGTTGGTTACACTCCATCTGATGGTGGTGCAGATTACATCATTAACCACCTTAAATTCAGGATCATGGTTCATGAATATGAAGGAAGTGGGGTTGAAATTGTGGGTACTGGGGAGGAGGGCCTGGGTGTTATTTCTGAGTCTGACAAGAAAAAGGCATCCGGGTATGAAATAGTTGGTTTTCATGTTGTTCCTTGTAGTATTAAATATGATCCTGAAGTCATGAAAAAGCACAATAAGTATGATACACTTAATCCTATAAGCTGCCCGGGTGAGCTTGACAAGTATCAAGTGATAAGAGAGCAGGAGAGGATATCATTCACATACGATGTTGAATTTGTGAAGAGTGATATAAGATGGCCATCACGTTGGGATGCTTATTTGAAGATGGAGGGTTCGCGGGTTCATTGGTTTTCTATTCTCAATTCACTTATGGTTATTTCTTTCCTGGCCGGTATTGTTTTTGTCATTTTCCTAAGAACTGTGAGAAGGGACTTGACGAGGTACGAGGAACTGGACAAAGAGACTCAAGCTCAGATGAATGAGGAGCTTTCTGGATGGAAACTTGTTGTGGGTGATGTTTTTAGGGAGCCTGATTGCTCAAAGCTTCTGTGTGTGATGGTAGGAGATGGGGTTCAAATTCTTGGAATGGCGGCTGTTACTATTGTTTTTGCAGCACTTGGCTTCATGTCACCAGCATCCCGAGGAATGCTACTCACAGGGATGATCATTTTATATCTTATCCTGGGAATTGCTGCTGGTTATGTCAGCGTACGTGTATGGAGGACCATTAAAGGAACAGCGGAAGGGTGGAGATCAGTTTCCTGGTCTGCTGCATGCTTTTATCCTGGAATTGCTTTCATTATTCTCACAGTACTGAATTTTATTCTATGGAGCAGTAACAGTACCGGTGCCATACCCATTTCCTTGTATTTTGAGCTGTTCTTCCTCTGGTTCTGCATTTCAGTACCTCTTACCCTCATTGGAGGATTTATGGGGACTAAAGCTCAGCCAATTGAATATCCTGTGCGAACTAACCAGATTCCAAGGGAAATTCCCGCACGCAAATACCCCTCATGGCTTCTTGTTCTTGGTGCTGGAACACTTCCATTTGGAACCCTCTTCATTGAACTTTTATTCATCCTTTCCAGTATTTGGCTTGGGAGGTTCTATTATGTGTTTGGTTTCCTGTTGGTTGTTCTTCTATTGCTTGTTACTGTTTGTGCTGAAGTGTCTGTGGTCCTCACTTACATGCATCTCTGCGTGGAAGATTGGCGGTGGTGGTGGAAGGCATTCTTTGCCTCAGGTTCCGTCGCTCTTTATGTATTCTTATACTCCATTAACTACTTGGTGTTCAGCCTGCAGAGTTTGAGTGGACCTGTCTCCGCCACCCTTTACCTTGGCTATTCACTACTCATGGCCATTGCAATCATGTTGGCAACCGGAACCATTGGCTTCCTCATGTCATTCTACTTTGTGCACTACTTGTTTTCATCAGTAAAGATAGATTGAGGTTTTTGCTGTCATTTTGTATTCACCATGCAAAAGGTTAATTGATATAATTTCTGCTGAGACCTTTTTGTAGCTTGATCACATCCCAGAGTAGTGTAATGCATGTTTCTTTCAGTGTCTGAAATAATTTTCAAACGATTATTGCAGTTTATTCGCCTTCTGCCTGTTTCCCAAAGCAGTGTTTGAGGTCATTATGTTTCAAGTTCTCTAGTTTTAGTTTCTTTAGAAGATTGTAATTGAAACTGTCTCATTGCATTTCAATACTGTAGAAAATTATGGTAGATAGATATATGCTTTCAGAACTTCTTGTTGTTGATGTTCTCTGGGCTTCTGGGTATTTAGTTTTGGCTTGAATATATTGGCAGTCCTCAAATTTGTTTAGATGACTTTTTGAAAAGTGATTTAAATTGCATTTGAGGGACCAAAAGTCATATAAATAATTTATAATTTATTATTAGGATTAAAAAAAGTAAATATTCGGTCATTTATAAAATGTGTAAGCCTGGTCATTTTAAACGACCTAATCAAACCCTTAAGTAAAATAATAGTCCCTTATTATCAAACCCGTTAAAAATAAAGGGACCAAATTGTACCTACTAAACACATTAAGTAAAAAAAAAAGTAATTTAACTTAAACTAAAGTTAATTATTGTTTTCATAGCGTAGTTGTTTGCTACCTATAAAATAAGTATTTTTTATTTTGATACCTATCATTTTTTTATTTTCAATTTGGTACTTGAGAAATTTTTTATTTTAAAAAGATACTTGACGCGGACTTATTGATTGATGTGACACATCTTTGTTAGTCACACAGGATTTCTAAGACCAGATACTAATAGCAAATATAATAAAATGTCAAGTATGGAAATAAAAATTAAAAGTTTAATTGCTAAAATAAAAGTTTAATTATACTTTATACTTCTTATTTTTATAATTTTTTATATTTGTCCTCTGTTTTTAAATTATAATTTTTTGTTTTCAATTTTTAAAACTGGTGAATTTATGAACAATTATTATTAAATTGACATTCACAATTAAATGATAAATGTTGATTAATATATGATAATTTAATGATATAACAAGTCCTAATTCAATTATTTAAATGAAATTTTAATTAATTATAATTATCTTTTATTATTCAAATTATCTTGAAATTACATAATTATTTTTGTCACATTATTTAATTACTATCTAATTACTACCATTTATTAATAAACTTTTTCTCATCATAGTTAATGTCAATTCTCCCATCACTATTTACAAGTTCAAAAGTTATAAAGTTAGACATACAATGTCATGATTTAAAAATAAAAAAAATGTCAAAAGTTAAAAATACATGAAGCACAAGGTAGGTTTAAACATATTTTTTATCTTTCATAAACTAGTGAATTAATGAATCTTGTTTTCGATTCTTAATAAATTTTTCTATGTTCTGTTCCTAATAAAATTTTAATTTTATTTTTTGTTTTAAAGTTAAAAATGCATGAAGCACAAGGTAGGTTTAAACATATTTTTTATCTTTCATAAACTAGTGAATTAGTGAATCTTGTTTTCGATTCTTAATAAATTTTTCTATGTTCTGTTCCTAATAAAATTTTAATTTTATTTTTTGTTTTAAAGTTAAAAATGCATGAAGCACAAGGTAGGTTTAAACATATTTTGTATCCTTCATAAACTAGTGAATTAGTGAATTTTGTTTTTGATTCTCAATAAATTTTTCTATGTTCTGTTCCTAATAAAATTTTAATTTTATTTTTTGTTTTAAAATGATATCATATCTGAACCATTTTTAGACCTTCTTAAAATGATGTCTAAATAGATATAAAGACAAAAAAGAAAATAAAGAAAAATTATTAAAGGGCCAAATAAAAAAATTTAATAAGACCAAAAATAAAATTCACAAATTTGTTAAAAACCTTTAGCCCTACAAAGTATAATTAAGCTTAAAATATAAAATCATATATTTTACAAGTAATAACGAATTAATTAACCAAATAAAGGCAAATTAATTCCAACATCTATGTTCCCTAAATATAAACCACAAAACTTATGAGGTATTTTCTTTTTGCACCCTGTTTGTGGCTCCTCAGCCATGCATGGCCACGACGTTAGTTTATAACATCATTAGTCTCTCGCTGTACTTCGGTCCACGTGTGACTTTTAATTTGGTTCAATTTTTAACAAATTGAATTGTATTGGTTGGGTGACTTCAACAATAAGTGATTTTTTTATAACAAATAACAACCTTAATATTAATAATATATTTATTAAAATGTGACAAATTATTATTATTTTTTATATATTTAATTAGTATTAAAAAAATCTTACTTAAATAACCATAATCATATTATATATTATGAGTCAAAATATAGTTATTATAGAACATTATTGTATATGATACTTGAAACATAAATACATTAATTGTTATAATTATTTTCCTAAACACGTCAGAGCAATTGATTTTTTACAAACCTAAAATTTCTCAAAAGCATGAAAAAAATAAATTGTGTATGAGTAAGCATACTCAGAGAAATCCTTTGACATAGTATGTTGAACATTTACATCTTTTATTCGCACCACGATCATATATAAAAAAAAAACAATGTAAAGAGTGAGTTTTTTATAAGCATCAACGTCAATCTTAATAGATTTAATAAATAACGGGGGCCTAAGGTTTGACCTACAACTTTATCTTACTTTACTCAATGTATGAATTCATATATAATCTTTGATGATTTACTCTAATCGTCAAGGGTTTCTTTGGGAAATGGTTGATAGGTACATATCTTTCTCACAAAAACATTGGTATAATAATAATTATTTTTCTCGAGAAATTCGACAATATTTTAGCCCATAATAGAGAGAGATATACACTACTTAACCTTGACGATGTTGAGCAGGTATGGAAAATTTTCAAATTTGGCTTATGAATACCCTGATCTAGGGCGCTAATCTGGACTATCCGAATATCCACCTACTTGATTAAAACCTTCTTAGACCTTACCGGTCCCTACCTTTCATCTTGTAGTGTACCAAATTATGACCTCTCAACACGAACACTCATGTGCTTACATAGTCTCAAATCATTACAAGAAAACTTAGAACTTTGCTAAGTTTATCTCACAGAATCATAACACAGTTCTAAACGTCATTGGACTTGGTGAATACAAAGGTACATAATTCTTCTACTTCAATTATCATTCACAAAATAATTTACAATTCTATAGATAATCAATCTCAAGGAATTAAAAGATATTAAAAATAATTAAGATAGATATAAAAATTAATTTCTAAGTTTAAAATTTTTACTTCAGAATCAATAGTAATAATATATTAATATAAAATCAATTCATCTTTAATATTAAAAGATATATTTTATAAATTATATTTTTTTATTATCATATTTATCATGAAATTTTCATCATTTGACTTTACATATAATCTCCCGAATCTTTTATGTTGTTTCTAAAAATAGACTTACTTTTATTATTTTATTTATTTTTATTTTATCATAAACATTTAATAATTAATAATTTTATAGCATAATTTTGAATGAAATATAATACACGTGATAAAAAAATGAGATGATTATTAATAATTTAATTTAAAGAATGATAGATCTTATAAAATAGAAATATGTAAATCAAAATTAATCATAATTTAAATTATATGATAGAAAGAAATAAAATTTAAAGCAAAGACATAATAAATAATAACAAAGGACTGGACTATAATACTTGGAAGATAAATAAAATAATAAATAATAACAGAGAAACAAATTATAAAATTTGGGGAATAAATAAAATACTAAATAACAAAGGACCAAATTGTAATATCTAGAGAATTAAATAATAAATAATAATAAGGACCAGACAATAATATCTGAAAAATAAATTAAATAATAACGTAAGACTAGAACATAATTTCTAAAGAATAACTAAAATTTAATATAATTAGAAATTATTGAACAATCAATTAAATGATTGAAAATAAAGATTAGAAAAGTTAGTATATTAATGAACCATTAAACTTATAAATAAAAATAAGTATTATAAATAATAGAAGTAGCAACAATTATAACTATAAGCCTATTGAGATTAATATTACAAAAGCTTATAAATCTCACTCCCCTTACCTTAATAAAAGTTTGATGATGAGTGGTGAAGAACATTGAAATTAACTTGACTTGTAATTTTATAAGTGATAAGGATATAAGAAATAAAATAACTTTAGTAGACAAGAGTATTATGCAAAATTTGGAAACAAGAGAGAGAAAGGAATAACAATTTATTTTTTTTTGTAATGAAATGCATGGATGGAACTTGTATTTATAGGCCAAAATTAATTTATTTTTTAATTAAATGATTATAAGATAAGGTTACTACAGATAAGTTAGGTTATTAAAGTCAAGTCAAATCAACATTTACTTGGACCAATTATTTTTTTAAGATAAAATTAGAAAAATTTACTCAACATTTACTTGTTTTTTCCCCTTAATTAATTATTATTTTTTATTTTTAATTAATTTTGAAATAAAATCAGTTTACCAAAAATTCCTATATAATTTTATAAGTCTCTCATAAAAATTTTAACTCAAAATATGATCATTTAATTTTTTATAGTAATTTGGAATATACCGATAATTTTATAAAAAATGTCTCATTAATTCCAAAAAAATTCTCAAAATTACAATAAATTATGTAGTCTTATTTATAATTTAAAAATAATTTTTTAAACTTGATATTATATTTTATTTTATTGGTTTTTAATAATTTAAGTTATTTGAACATTTTTCAAATAGTAAAATTTTCAAATAGATAGAAATTCATAATATCAATTTAATTGTAGAAATTAAGTTTTCAATATCTATTTTTAATTTCTAAATTAAAATTCAAATAGATTATATAACAATCTATTTAAGGATAGAGATGTTTCAGTAATCACCAGCTCGGGATGGATTTAGTTAAACTTAAGATTTTTCTGTGAGATTCAGGATGCAGGTCGTGTTCTACAAATTCAACATGTTTTGTTAACTGAATTACACCTATTAAGTTTATCATAAATGATTTATAATTATTCGTACAATTACAAATTACAAAATATATATATATAAGTAAATAATAATTATGAATCATATAACCTGTATCTATGAAGCATTATGTTACAAATTATGGAATTTATAACTCTCAATCTATAAAAATAATTAACAATTAGTTTTCAAACTAAAACAAATCAAATTACATTTAAATTTTTTATTCAATTTAAGAGACTTTTACGTAAAAGTTGAATCAAACTCCTCTACAAACACCTCTATATACTGATTTAAAGTATTAAGTAATTTATAATATTCATAACAACTACAGATTACAAGACCCGTAATATAGCTAAACAATACTTATAGATCATATAATTCATAACTATAAAGCATTATGCTACTAATTATAAATTTTTTAATATAGATAAAACAAAGTGCACTATGAATTACAAAATGTGAAATATAGATAAAAATTCTATTAAAGATTCCAAAATCGAAAACATAGTTAAAAAATAAATTACGAAATCATCAATAAAAGATATTTTAAGAATTTAAAAAAAAAAAAGAAAGTGCAACAAGGGGTTAAAAAAGAAAAAGCCAATTTGTAAATATATTATGAGTCTAAAAATCTTTTATTTATATGATTACTTTTAAAATAAAAATAAGTAAAATTAATATTATAAATAAAAAAGATTATGATTGAATACTAATTGTATATAACAATGCTATTTGAAAATCAGTAATAATGGTAAAATAAAAATAAAAAGCGCGTGTGCGTGTTTCCAATGGAACAAATAATGATGAAAAACCCGTGACCGGTTGACCGAGGGTTTACTGCAGGCAACCGGCTGAAGCGGTCACTCACGCCGTTGAAAAACACGTCTTCGTGTTCGTGTTCTTGTTCTGTTAGTCTTGTGGTGTTGCTTTTTCCTCTTTCGCCGCTCAAACTCGAAAGCTCCATCGATCGAGGTTCGTCACTGTCGTCTTCAATCCTTCGATCTGTTCTTAGCCTTCTTCACGACAGTAACTTTCTCCGATTTCAACTTCCTTTCCCCTTTTATTCTCAGTATCGTCGATTAAAATGAAAAATAAAATAATATAAAATAAAAAAACAAAAACGTTTCAGCTTCTTTTATTCGCGTGTTCTGTTCATTAATCGCTGATTTTCGCGTGTCTAGGGATTGATTGAGTAAGCAATTGGCATATCCTCAATGGATTTGTTGTTTTGTTAGCTTTAGATATTTTTATATTTTTTTTTTCATAATATACTTTTTCTGTAGTTATTGAATCAATTTGTGTATTGATGTTTAATGAATTGAATTACATCGCTTACGTGGTGTTAATAAAGTACAGCAAGCTCAATTTGTTATGGGTTTTATACCAATAGCGATTGAATGATAAGAGCTATTTGTGATTGAGTAAATCCCTAAAAGTTCTTGAAAGTGGGAAATGAGAACAGCAAATAAAATAAAAAGGGATTTTTTGCATTGTCCGTACAGAGTTTTCAAAATTTTCAAAGTATGAATTTTGTCCCAGCTATGCACTTTTCATTTTTAAGGACCAATTTAGGGTTTTACTTAATAATTCTACTGATCGTGTGTTGGGGTTTATAAATTTTCACATTATCCCGGCTGCTAGTAGTGACTAACTGTTTTTTCTTTTTAACTGTGTTTTTGGTCTCTGATACATATCAGCAAATTTTGCACTGGGTTCCTATAATTTTTTGCTTCCTGTTGAGTTTCTAATAATTTTTTTTTATATTTGAGTCCTTAAAAGTGTTATCTAACCCATTTAAATTATTTGTGTTATCTACAGTGTTATAAAAACCAAAACAAAATAAAAAAAATTATTAGGGATTCAACACAAAGCAAAAATCTATTGAAGACCTAATGCAAAATTTACTAATATATTGGAGATCTGAAACATATTTAAGGATTTTTTTTAATCTGCAAATATTAGCTGTTAGTTCCAAGTGAAGTACCATTTTAATCTTGAAAGTTATAGGGGCTAATACTTATATCTTAAAAAAAATCAGGCCAATTGGGCTGGATGATTCTGTTGTTGCTCGGAAATGCTATCTAAACCACTTTTAAAATTGTTTTAAGGTGTTATTTAAAACACTTTAGGGACCAATTTGTCCACTGAAAGAATAACTAAGGATTAGTTTGCTTGTAACTAGGGAGTAGGGACCAATTAGTCGGATGGTACTTCAGTCGTTTGTTAGTATGAGGCATTCAAACCTAAGGCCTTTTCCTTTTTGTAACTTTGCTACTAGGCCATCCTTATAGCTCCTAGTGACTAATAGTGTAAATGTTTTAATGGTTACATCATCTTCTTTTGTAACATCAACCAGGACTCTCTCGGAAAATGCTCCCTCTACGTCCACAATCACAGGTTGGAGGACTACAAACATCGTTGTCTCTTGTTTCTTCGGACCCTCTCCAGTCTCCTGATGAACCTAGATCAAACTCTGACAATCTGCGTGAATCGCCTGCTGAAAGTGCAAGTTCTCAAGAAACTTGGCCCACAGCTGATGCAGGTCCAGCAAAGAAGATGGAGAATGGAAAAGCGGAGATCAATTGCCTTGAGCCAAAAGTAATTCACCGTGTTTCTAGTGCAGACAAAGTTACTCTTCAGGACATTGCAAGAGAAAGTGTTAGTACAATATGTGAAAAAATGCATCGTCTACCTGAGGAATATCTAGAAGAGCTGAAGAATGGACTTCGAGTTATCCTTGAGGGAGGGAATGGTTCGCAGCATAGAGATGAATTTTTTATTTTGCAGAAGCTTGTTCAGAGTAGAACTGATTTGACACCCAAGACACTGGTCAGAGCACATCGAGTGCAGCTTGAAATCCTTGTTGCAATAAATACTGGAATTCAGGGATTTTTACATCCTAGCATCAGCCTATCACAGACTTCCCTGATTGAGATCTTTGGCTATAAGAGATGCAGAAACATAGCATGCCAAAACCAGCTTCCAGCTGATGATTGTACCTGTGAAATATGCACTAACACTAACGGTTTCTGTAATCTTTGCATGTGTGTGATTTGCAACAAGTTTGACTTTGAGGTGAATACTTGCCGCTGGATTGGATGTGATCTGTGTTCTCATTGGACTCACACAGATTGTGCCATTCGTGAACGACTTATTTGCATGGGCCCTTCATCAAAGAGCGGGGCAGGACCAAGTGAAATGGTTTTCAGGTGTCAAGCATGCAATAGGACTTCAGAACTGTTGGGATGGGTTAAAGATGTCTTCCAGCACTGTGCACCATCATGGGACGGAGAGGCATTAATCAGGGAACTTGATTATGTTAGTAAGATCTTTCGGGAGAGTAAAGACCCCCGAGGTAGGAAGCTATTTTGGAAGTGTGATGATCTGACAGAAAATTTGAAAAGTAAAAAAATGGATTCAAAGGCTGCTTGCAGGGCAATATTGATGTTTTTCCAAGGTACAAGAAATATAGTTTTTCTGCCTTTATATATATATAAGGTGAATAAGGTGATGAGGAGCGTTAGGGAAATTCAGTCTGAAATTTTCTCTCTGGAACTCTCCAATGTTTATAGGTTAGAATCTCCAATGTTTATAGGTTAGAATTTACTGAAAATCGCCAATTTCAATAGGTTTCACTTGTTATTAAATGAGTTTCGTTCCTAAAATTGGTTGCAATTTCAGAGAAAGAGAATTTTTTGGAGAGTTTTCCTAGCACTCCCTACAAGGCTATATGTTTTTGCAATTTTTTCCCTTTAGAATTATTGAATTCTTTTATGTCTAAATTATGGTAAGGCTGATTCAAAATAGTGCACCAAAGCTAGAGATGGCAATGATAAATACTGCTTGTAGACTACAGTGTTATGTGTTGTCTTTTGTTGCTGTTAAAAGAGAAAAATGGGAGAAGACTTGTGTGAATTCGTGTATTGACTGCACAATGTGTCGATAACTTGAACTTCAGGGCTCAATGAAGAGAAAATTGGACAGTGCAGATATCATTTTAAAATACCCAACTGTTAGATCTCTGGTTATTTCATTTCCTTGTTTAATTAAGATTTTAGAATATCAGATTCATTAGAATCATTGTGCATATCATTGCATGCATTAATGGATTCCAGGACTGCACAACTGGAATCCATTAATGCATGCAATGATATGCCTAATGATTCTAATGAATCTGATATTCTAAAATCTTAGTTAAATAAGGAACTGAAATCACAAGAGATCGTCTAGAATATTCTAAGATGATATTATCATGTATTTCTCATTTCTAACCATTGCGTATTTTAAAATGATATCTGCACTGTCCAATTTTCTCTTCATTGAGCCCTGAAGTTCAAGTTATCAACACATTATGTGGGAAGAAAATTGGTTGCACTGGTATGCTATAATTAGCAAGTAGGCATAATTAATGCTTGAAAATTGTAGTTTGTATCTTTCTTTTGCATTTTGCGGAAAACACTATTGTTTGAGTGGATGCATGTTTATAAGTATAATGTTTTCCTGTAGTTCTAACCAATGCATATCCTAATTGTAGAGCTTGAGGTGGACTCTGCCAAAGGCCTGGAAAATGGAGAAAATGGAAGGTTGATTGCTCCGCAGGACGCATGCAATAGAATTGCTGAAGTGGTTCAGGAGGCTATAAGAAAGATGGAAATGGTAGCTGATGAGAAGATGAGGATGTTAAAGAAGGCTCGTTTGGCTCTTGAAGCTTGCGATTGTGAACTAGCTGACAAGTCCAGGGAAGTGTCCGAGCTCAAGATTGAGAGGCAGAAAAAGAAGATGCAGATAGAAGAGCTGGAGAAGATTGTGAGGCTAAAAAATGCAGAGGCTGATATGTTCCAATTGAAGGCTAATGAGGCTAAACGAGAGGCTGAGAGGCTTCAGAGGATTGCTCTTGCCAAGCATGATAAATCAGAGGAAGAATTTACCAGCAACTACTTGAAGCAACGATTAAGCGAAGCCGAAGCAGAGAAACAGTATCTTTACGAGAAGATCAAACTGCAGGAGAGTTCTCGTGCTTCACAGGGTGGTAGTGGTGGTGGTGGTGATCCCTCTCAAATGCTGATGTATTCCAAAATCCATGACCTGCTCTACAGTGTTCCTTCCAAAGCAGACAGTCAAGGTAACGAGCGCCACCCTTTTCGGACAAATCCCTGAGCCCCTTGTTTGGTATAGTGGAATGGATGGAATTGAAAGGAATCAAATGAAATAAGTGGCAATATTTGAATTAGAATAGAGAGAAAATTGTGTGGGATCCACATCGATTTTCACGCCTTTCCTTCCTTTCCATCCTTTTCTTTGCAAACCAAACAAGGAGTACATTCTGTTTCTGATCTGATGCCAGTCATCTTCCCTGCTATGACTAAGTGTTCCCTTTGAGCAATTCAAGATGATCAACAATCATCACTTTTATCTGCTTTCTGTACAAGGTGATGTTGGTAAAGGCTTAAATATGTTTGAAGCTAGGCTTGTTCTAAGCATTATTAATGTTATATGTAAGAAAATTGTTGACTGTTGCATCGTTTGTCCCTTTGTCACCTTGTATTTTGATTTACATGTTTTACAGTGTGATAAACAATAGTAAAAATTATGCTTAAATATTTTCCGGATTCTCATATAGTAGTAATTTTTTTGGATCTCCAATAAGTTTTTGTTTTTTGTTGGGTTTTTAATAAGTTTTTTATTTTATTTTAAATCCTTTAAGTGTTATGTAAACCAATTTTTAAAATATTTCAAAACAACTTTAAGTATCATTTAATGTGTTTTAAGGGCAAAACAAAATAAAAAATTTATTGGATCTAACATAAAACAAATATATTGAATACCCAACACAAAAATCCTTAATATATTTTAATTTTTAGCTTTTTATTTTCTTCTTCTACAGACAATTTTCAGTGAATACCGAGGAGCGTCAACAGCCATAAAAATCATATAAATTTCAGTGAATACTGAGTGACAAGTATTAATAATTTAAATGCGTAATTATAAAAATTTATAGTTTAAATATATAATTTTAGTAACTTATAATTTAAATATATAATGAAGAAATTTTTATATTATGAATATGTGTTAAAAGTATTTTATATTTTTTATTATTAATTTAATTAATGATGATTTTATTTGTCTTCCTACAACTTTTAGATAATTAATTAGTTAGTTTTATTAAGTTCATACACACCTTAAAACTATATTTATTATTGCTGAGAGAAGTAAAAAGACTAGTTAATAAATACGCAAAGAAAACAATAATGCAGTAAAAAAAAGAAAAATAATCATTGAAAAGAAGAATGTTGCTCCTTATGTGAATTGATGAAAAGAGAATGAGTTTTATAAACGAGAGTATGAATTTTAGCAACCAACAATAACACATAAGATAGAAAAAGATTTTTATAATTAAATCAAAAGGTTTTTTTTATAAGGTTTACATAAGTTTTGGTTTAAAAAAATCATTTTTGATTCTTTAAATTTAAAAATATTTTTTTTAGCTTTTGAAATTAATTTGTTTTTTGTAGTAACGTCGTCCGTTTATAAGCTTCAGTGTATTTGGTTGTGTTGATTGTGAAATTGAAAATATATTCTCTGTCACCGGAAAAGAATAACTAAAAGTGAATCAAATATTAAAAAAACATTTTTGAATTTTAAGGAATAAAAGTAAATTTTGGTAAAACTTTAAGGATAATAAATTTGTTTAAGCCTTTCAATAATATATAGAATTAAAAGATAAATTGTGATATAATAAAATACAAATTTTCAAATTATGGATTTAGTTAGACGAAATAGTGGGAAAAAAATTTTGATAGTTGATTCCTGAAAAAAATAGCAACAAAAGTATTTTTTATATAAAAATAACGGGGAAAATATGACTTTTATAACTAGAGAATGTAATTTCTATTAAAATTTTAAAATAAGGCCAGAATAGTAATTTTAAAATTAGAAAAAATTTATTTCATTAATGAGTGAAAAGAAAAAGAATAAGTTTTATCCTATCCTCTTCCATCTCATTTTAATTTAAACAAACTATCTTCCATTTCATTTTGCTCCTTTTCACTGTATACCATCAATACAAACATAACCTTAAAACTAAAATTAAATACAAGAAAAAATCATATTTACCTGAATCCTTTTTTCTCACGACTGTAGATGTGGTTTAATTCCTAACTAAAGAGACTGAATTGTCTCTTTGTCTAATATTGATCTTCAATTTCAACTTAAACGTTAAATATTTTTATTTGAAAATGTCCATGACAAGATGTAGATTAATTCAGTACATGTTTGATTCAACATTTGAATTAAAATACTTACAGTAACGTGAAAATCTAAAATTACGGATTGTAGCTTTTAAATTGACATGAGAATTCAACATAGATTTTGGCTTAAATGATGGGAATCAAACATTCAAAATGTAGATTCAAATAATGCAAAAGAAAAAACTCCAAGCTGCATTCCAATAATTCTCCTAAATTTGTTTTGCAATTCACTAAAAAAAAACTAAAACATATTTTAAACCCTTTTTAAAATATTTGTTTTGAAATATATTAACAAATTTCATGTTGAATTCTCAACAATTTTTTTGCTTCTTCATATCCCTAATAATTTTTTATTTTATCTAAAAATTTTAAAATGTTATCTAAAACACTTTTTAAAATATTTCAAATTAATTTGAATTACTATCAAAGTTCTTTAAATAAAAATTTATTTCAAATCCAATGCAAAATTTACAAATATATGAAGATAGGAAACATATAGGCTAATAAAAAATAAAGCAATAGAGGCGCCAAAATTTTCCCATGAACAGAAATAACACATAACATAAAAAACATTGAGAAACTCAAGTAGCTATACATAATTAAATATAAACAGAAGGGAGATAAACCATACAGATTAAGTGAGATTCAGTTCAACATGGCTTTCTAATAGGGCATATACAAGCCAAACCCCAAAAATAAACCTTAAACATCTATAACTGCCTCAAGAAGGGAATCAAACATTTGGAGATTCAAGACTAAGAGCACTCTTCTCAGCAGCTTGGCTGTTCATGTAGTGTAGGCGACAGACAGGCATATAGACATCAGCTCCACCAATTAGTTCAGTCTCTGTATCCTCTGTCTTCCTCAAGGTAAAAAAAGCACGTTTACCACATAGTTCACAACGTGCGGTTAATTTGGTCACAGAATCAGCAAGTGGAATTATGTGAAGCACTGAGCCAAAGCTTCTCCTGGAAAAGGGTATTCTGATAAATAAGGTTTTGAGGAAAAACACTACACTAAAATGGGGTTATGACTCAATTTGTCCAAGAAAAAAACTTACATACAGTACTATAAATATTGCTGATACTGCACTCTCCAATTTCATTTGAAAATTTACCTTGGTAATGCACAAACATTTAATGAATTTTATTTCACAAATTATCAAAGGAAAACTCTAATTCTGATTGAAAAACATAAACAGTATGTGTAGTACTGTAATGTAACTAAGTTTTATCCTTTGTTTAAACCTCAAAAAAAAAATTTAAAAAAATAGTTTAGACAAACACAAAGATAAAAAAAAAAAATATATTTTATTAAAAAGACTTTTCTTAAAAAATAAACTGAAGCAAACAGATCCTAAGCATCATGTTACCTTAAGTAATCACCATCCAAGCCTGCAACAATTACAGTTTTACCATCTTCATCAGCAGCCTTGCAGCAAAACTCATACAGGTCCTCAAAGAATTGAGCCTCATCTATGCCAATCACATCCAACTGCTTCCAAAGAACATTCACCAAACATGATAATAAACATACATTAACTATCAAGTCATAGCTCTAAATATTTTGGTGAGCATTTCCTTCAAATACTGCAGTTCACAGCATCCATAATTTTATTAATACAATTACAAGCAAGTTTTCAAATGGTGGTTCATAACCGCAGTTGCAGCCCTAATATCAAGACTCTTGGAACCACTATCTATAACCACAATTGCAAATTTGCAATTTTTGCAAAACAAAGAACTGCAAAAGAATTATTACAATGACAAATACAGCCAAAGTTTGAAACCTTGATTACAACTACTGCATTGTGATCTTCTCGTGTCCTTAAATATGTTATGTTGTGAAGGAAAGGAAACAAAGAGTCTAAATAATAGATTTTGCAGCCAATTATGATTATAGGGGTTTTGGTGGATTCCCTTCTCATTTTCTTAACTCAATACTAATTAATTTCTCTAAACCTAAATCCTAAACATCAATTTAATTGTAAATAACTCATAAGGTGATGGTCGTGATGCATTGGCCAAAGATCTTGCTACACTTATATGTTGGAAAATAATCTATTTAGTAGGATAACACATTCAATTTCCTCTATATGCAAAATTCCCTTAAACTAACATCAAACACGGTCTAGAAACAAGATTTATCTCTAAACATAAACCCTAATCATCAGATTCTAATTTAAAATAACTAATTAGTGTAAAATTCCACTACATTCACATGTGTGAAAACACTTTTAGTAGGATAACACATGTTCAATTCCTTTATGAAAAATTCCCTTAAACCAACGTCAAACAAAGTCTGCAAACAAGAATTATCTATAAACATAAATCCTAAACATCAAATTGTAATTTTAAAACATGTTTTAGTATTAAAAAAACTTTTTAAAACGTGGCATAACCAAACCAAAGAAGACAAACAGTACCTTCTGATAAGCATCATCGCCATATTTTGTTCTGAAAGACAAGAGATCTGGTAACGCCCAGCAAGGAAATTTGATCCCATCGTGGGTCACAACAGAGTCAATTGCATATCTCGTATCCTTGCTCGATTTCAACATCACCACATTCCTTGCAAAACATAAAAAAAATAAAATAAAATAAAATTTAATAAAATAGTACTCCCTCTGCTCTTAATTAAAGTTTCAAATTTTGTACTCATGAATAAATTTTTGCTTTGCATTTATATTTAATAATTTTTTATTTAAAATTGGATCTCTTAAAATGTTAGAAAAAAAAAATTATAATAACACCGTCTAAACCACTTTCAAAACATCTCAAAGCAAAATTTTATCGAACTATTTTAGAAACTCAAAACAAAATAAAAAAAGTTTATTAAGAATCTAACATGAAATAAAAAATTATTAAAAATTCAATACAAAATTAATGATATATCACAAACCCAGAACATATTTAAGCCTAACAAATTAAAATCATCCATTTTACTTGAATTTTACAGCTAAAATCAATGTTAAAATATTCTTTAAAGAAAAAAAAATCAACTAAAGTGTAAATCAATCGATAACACAAGCGAATTTAATTCAATCTCCCGCTCTTCCAAAGAAGTGAAGAGTGACTAATCCCCAAATGATCACAATTATTAATAAAAAAAATAAACTTTGTCAAAATAATTAAATAAAACAAAAATATTCAAAAAATTTGACAATTAAAAAAATTAACTAATTCAATATTGCTAATCCCATCAGTGATTTTAATTCGATCTCTCGTAATACACTCTTGAAAATAAGTAACGAGTCTTGAATATTGCTAATTCCACCCGTGATTAGGGTTATTGATAAAAAAAAAAATCAATTTTGTGAAAAATAATTAAAAAAAAAACAAAAATTTCAACAATTAAAAACAAAAAATAAAGAGAATACCTAGCAGCGTTGAGCTCAGATTTGATGCGACGAAGAAGGGCAGTGGTCTTGCCGGCGAACATGGGACCCACAATGACGTGAACTTCCCCAAAGGGGTGGGAAAGGTCTGTGGCAGTGTCCAATGAGAGAGAAGAAGAAGAAGAAGAAGCCATAGTCAATTAGTGACAGACAAAGAAAAGAAGAAACAAATTAGAATGGGTTTTGAATTTTGAATGATGATGAAAGTAAAAAGGAACCGCATTGGTTGGATATTTAAAGAGGGATTAGGATCGTGATTTGGTTGAAATTTGTGGAGGGAAAATAGAGACCTAAGCGATTTGAATTGCCGGGAAAAACGAATCTTTTTTAAGGTATGTTCTCTATTTGTTAATATATTAATATTATTTAAGGTATTGACAGTTTGATTAGATTTAAATTTAATTTTGGTGTTTATTTTTAAAATCTATAATTTGATTCTCTCTATATTGATGAAGAGGTAAATAAAAAGGATAAAAATTTCTTCTTTTTTTTTTGTAAACTATAATTTTTATTATACATGATGGCTCCAAGTGGAGCAGGACTCTGCTAAACTCTTGGGTTAGGTCACATCTTCTCTAACAAGATGAGGAACAAAACCAAAAATCAAACTGGAAATAAAATAAAATTAAAAACAATCTCAAACAATTTGGTTTTCTTAACTTTCATGTAAACAGACTGCACCAAACCCAGCCGTATACCTTATTTGTTATAGGAAACCCCAAAAATATTATAAAATAGAAACTACTTTAATTTTATTCTTAATTTTTTTGTATGTTGATCTTTCTTATAATAGTTAAAGACAGTATCAGTAAGTTTACAACAACTCACATACCCCTCTACTCAACTAACTGAACTAGATTCTCTTAATTGTCCTTAACTACCTTATTTTTACATAAGCTATTTGTGTATATATATTTTAATTATCAACAAATAAACTAAACAAAACAATAAAAAAAAAAGATGAACTAAAAAAAATAATAAAATTAACATGTTACTATATATACAATAAGATAAAATGTAAAAATACATAATTTTAATAAATAATAGAAAGATAGTCATGATTATCTTTCTATTATTTATTGAAATTTATCATATATTAGTTTTAAAATATGTACTATGCCAACATAATAAATATATGGCACTAGTGTTTGTTTACATAAAAAGATGAAATGTTTATACAATACTTATTTAAATAAACATTGTATAATAGCGTCATGCATCTATCCTAGCTATAACAAAAGGTATAATGGTTATATAATGCGTATTTAAAAAGTGGGGAATAATATATTTCTTTTATTTTTAAATATATAGAACTTGATTCTGTAAGTGTATTTTTGACAAACATTTAGCGTGTTTTCTAACTACACTGTACCAGGTATAAAGCATCATTTTACAGATTCGAATCCTCTTTTGTTGAAACCTTACTAGGCATTCTTCTCTACTAAAAATAGGAATGAAAGAGATATTTATTCTCAATTTTTATTTTTTTTAGTACACCTCGTTAACACTTAAAATTGCAATTAGTTATGCATAAATTAGTAATAACTTCATTAATTTTAATTACTTAAACTGTTATAAATTTTAAATTATGAATATTTAATTGAAATAGAGAAATTTAAATTAATCATTAAATTCATAGTTATTAAATTGAGTAAAATACTAAACTAATCCCTAAAAGTTTAATAAGACCACCCATGATATCGTTAAGAGAATACATGGTTAACATTTAAAGGTTTACATGAGAGATATCACCTGTAGTCCATATCATTCATACTAAATATATAAAAAAAAAAATATTTATTGTAGTTTTTAGCAGTTAAAAATAATAAAATTAAAAATAATATATTTGTTTGTCTTCCCAACCCGTCCCCCACTTCCACCTCTATCGCAAACCTTCAAACGCCCCTGGCAAACTCAATTTCACAACATACCTTTCTTTGCAACTTCATCAGAATCTCAACTACTTCCATTGATCAGCGCTTCCGCTACCTCTCTCCAACCTCCAATTCCTTTGATTGTGGAAACCCTACAGTTCCTGGGATTTCCCCACTGCACATAACCTCTTCCAACAAGGGTCTTCCATTTCCAATGAACCTTGTCAGCCATGACAAGACGCTAAAGGGAACATTCTGAAGCCATCGATATCAAGGACTTCATGGTATGGTGGGGCCCATCAAGACCAACCTACGAATGCGTTTTTGTTGAACTTCACCAACGTGGTTATCGCCATTGCCGCCTCCTTTTTCACTCGCTTCAAACTCAATTTCTCATCCTCCAAGAACGTGAACAGCTTGGCTTGGAGAATCAAGTCTTGGAACTGCAAAACTGCAAATCGAATACCTTTTGTGGCGGTGGAGGAAGGATCGAGGGGAGTAGCGTCGGTGTTTATTAGTTAAGGTTCGGAGGGAGGAGAGGTTATAGGAGAGGTGGTAGAGGGTTGGGTCAGAGAGAAGGAGGCGTGGGCCTTGCCTTCATTGAAGTGGTTGAGAGAATTTGAGTTTGAGGGTTGGGGTTAGGGTTAGGGTTAGGGCTAGGGCTAGGGTTAAGGTTATGTTTCTCTGATCAAATTGGTTTGATTGATCAAATTGAAGAAGAGATACAATGTTGTTTTAGGTGAGGCTAGAGTTGAAGGAAGAAGAAAATGGAAGGGGCAAGAAGATGCAGCAGGAGAGGAAGAAGAAGAATTGGTTGGCTGAAAGGGGAAAAAACTATTTTCTAATGCTAAAAACCGCAGCAAATGTTTTTAACTTAAAAAAATAAAATAAAAGAATATATGGGTGCTAGGTAGAGGCTTAACTAAAGTACAAGGATTTGTTAGCATGACATTTAAAAGTTTGATTGGGTGGGTGCTAGGTAGAGGCTTAACTAAAGTACAAGGATTTGTTAACATGACATTTAAAAGTTTGATTGGGTTAACCTTTGACGATATCATGGGCGCAAAATATAGATGCTTAAGCATCATGGACCTAGATATTTGAAAATTTTTTTCAAGAACCTAGTTGCAAGTGTTTCAAAAATTCACGGATCCGTTTGATATTTCACTCTTACTAAATTTAATTATTTAAAATAAATATAAATGTTTTCTTCAAAAATGAATATGATAAACATAATATATGAGTATTTTTTAAATAATTTTATTGTGTCTTACTTTGATTTTGTTTTTTATTTTTATTTACTTATACAAACTTCTTTAGGAATTGAGCTTTTAAATTCATTTTTTTGTTATTACAACTAGTTTAGAAACATCGTTAGGGTCATCCATGTGAAAGATATTATCTATCTCATTGAAATTAAGTGATTCTGCATCAAAAGGTTAAAGACAATCATGTTTATAAAAAATTTGACTTCAACTTCTAAATAATGTGAAACTTTAAATGTATTAGAACTTTTTTTTCTTATATCTTTTTGTGTTATGTATAACCAAACAAGAGATACATATAAGAAATTTTGTATCTCAAAAATAGACAAAGTAGTAGTGAGAAAAATCTAAATAGTGTGTTGAAATTCAGAAAAATGAGATTGAGAAAGAGACAAGGACAGTAACTTAGGAGTAAAATTTTCTCTCTTAATTACAGTTATTGGATTTTATTCTCTATTTCGTTGTTGTATTATGTTTGATTTTATATTTTTTTTAAATGTTTGATTTTAGATACTAATATTAGTATTGTTCTTTAATTAGTTTTTTTAAACTATTAGAGGACTTTCTAAGTTGTTATGAATTATTTTCATGATATTATTCACATTATAATTTTTTTTTGTCACTAAATTTGATCAATATCAATTATGGGTAGAATTATTTAAATTTTTATTTTAACGTTGGCTGATGAATCAGAATCATAAGTAACAAATTAAGCGATATAAAATGATTTAGAATCTGTCACAAGAAGATTTGGAGTTTTTAAAAAAGTAAGATGCATACAAAATTCAATAATACTAATTATGCATTTGCAAAATTATAAGGGATAATATTGTCTGCAATTAAAATTTTCTTTTAAAAACAAGAAATAAATTAACATCAAGTGAAAGACTGATTACTCCCATTCTAAATTTAATCAAAATCATTATTAATTTCAATGGAAACAGGACTTTAACACTGAACTGTAAATAAAATCACCCTTAAAATGATGGGCCTCATTAGCAAAACATAAGACAACACTTCTCATCTAAATTTTGAGCCATCACTAATGATCACAACTTATAATCTCTTATTTCTAAACATTCACCAAAAAGACTATCATCTATCATCAAGTCCTCTACCTTAGATGCAGAAAGGAGTTTTCCATCGTCATATTCATTAAGCATTTGACTTTGATTGATTTGGCCAACTTCACACCTGATGTGGAGTCCTATACGGGGAACACTCCACAACCTTTTACCATCCAATTAGATTCAAATTTAAATGTTATGTTGTTGAATTGATCACCAACGTTGCTTATTTTGCCACATTGATGGATGTCAACATAGAAAAGATCACATGATGCAAGTATAGAATAAGATCTCACATGTCTCTTACATGCTTCATATGTTGGTTAGAAGGACGTGAAGAGGAATTAGGGGTGTAGAAATAAGATCCCACACTCCAAACCCTAAGGAAGGCTAGTGAGAGAGAGAAGCCTTAGGAAAGAGAAGAAAGAAGGGAGAAAGTAAGCTCTTGAGAGAGGAAACTCTTGAGAAAGAAAAGGAAAGTGAGAACTCTTAAGAAGAAGATTATAGTTTCAAAGGTTCTACATCACTCTTAAATCAACCTTTTTATCAAGGTAAGAGGGGAGTGAGATTTATAAACTGGGGGAGGTGTTAGTCTTAATAAATTATGTGTGTTTATTTGCTTCATTTTGTGTGTTTCTCTTGATTTGTGGTGTTGATTGCTTTGATTGTGAATTGTTTTCTTAATATAATTTTTCCCTCCAGATAATCTTCTGGTTTTGGTTATTTTTTTCTCCATATTTCTTCTGGTCCGTAGATTATTCTTAGATAACTTTCTGGTCCTTGATCCAGATAGTATTATGGTCCTTGTTTGTTTACTCCAAATGATATTTCTTATTCTATATTATCATTCTCCAAAATTTTTTTTTCGTCCTTTGTTTATGATTCTCAATTATTGTTTATGATTCTTGTACATGTTTATTATTGTTGATTACCTTTGATATCTTGGTTATAACAAGTGGATTGTTCATTGGTTTTCATAATAATGGCTTATGAATCAAGCTGTGGAAGTTATAATTTATGAAACTATTCTTGAAATGGATCATCTATTTGAAAGGAGTTAAATGAAAAATTATATTTTGAAAGAATGTTTTTGGAAAATGAGAAAAATTATGTATTTGAAAATGCAAGTTGAGTATGCTATGTGGTTGCAGTTTAATCCTATATTCCACATCAGAAAGGATACCTTTAGTAATAAACATACTATTCTTTTAATGTTAATATGAATTTTTAAAGAAGTTGAATTACTTGATATGAATTTCTATTTGATGATAACCGAAAGCATGATATTATGAATATTCTCTTATTCAAGATTTATGAATATTCTCTTATTCAAGATTTATGAATAACGTTGTGATGTTGAGTTTGGAGTTTTGTGAGATTATAAAGTGAACTTAGTAAAAAGCCCTAGTTCCTTGGTGGAAGTATCATACAAGTATACATGTGACATGTTTTCGGAAGTAATGATTTGGTGTTTTACGAGGTAAAGTATAATTGTTGGAATATATCATTTTCAAACTAAAAAAAAGTCCAGTAGTAACTGGTTGGGAACCAGTAACTGATGAGGATCAATACCTTGAAACTGGCTTATGGAGGTCAGATTCTCATATTTGGTCGAGGACTAGAATATTATATATGATCGGGGGTCAGTACTACTTGGGTTAGTGTTTTGAAAATTATATTGTTACTATGGTTAGAAAATGATATATAGTTATCAATCACTTCCCAAAGCAATAATTGTGATGATTGGGATAAAGTCATGTATGAGTACAGTAAACTAAGTTTGATGTTGAAGAAGAGTGAGATTGAAGTTATGAGAAACTGAGTCCTATGATGAATCTTAGTACCCATTGTTTGTTTAGTTTATTAAGATTAACATTGATAGTTTATAATTATCTCACTCCTTTGTGTATTTGTTGTTCTATTTGTTTCTTTTCATATGTGTTCACGATATAATTAAAAGAGGAGTCGGGACAGACAACTACGATAGGAAATACTAAAGACTTTCTTTATGCTTGATAATCAATTGTGAATTGATGTTTTGTCTGTTTTGTTAAAAGTCTACTGCCCTGATTTAGGAATAATTGGGATAGTGGGAAAAATGATATATGATGTACTATGAAACATTTTGTATAAGAAAGTTATGTGATGAATTTCTATTGTTCAATAATTATCTTAAGAATATTATGATTATTTATGTAAAATTAGGTTTTGAAATTTTCTCATAACTATGTAAATACCTTTGACAAATTTTCCATATTTTCATAAATGAATTGGGTAGAGATTTGAGTCATTACACTAACTTCCCCAATCTTCAATTTCCCTTCTAGCATAGCCAAATATACTAGAACTTATAAAGAAACAATGTTAATACAAAAAATAAATTAATTTTAGGGACTAAAAAAATATTTTTAAATTTCAAGGACCAAAAGTGATTTTTGGTGAAACTTTAAAGATAAATAACTTATGCAAGTCATATCTATTTTAGTATATGTAACCAAGTTTTGGTATAAAAGATGTTTATAATAGAAAAGACTAAAAAACAAAAGAAACGGGGAGGCGAGTAAGACAAGTAGAAAAACTGAAAGTGAAAATAATAAGAAGTTATTAGATTTGAGTAGAGCTATCAAAATGGTGGGTTCAGCCCAACCCGACCCATCCGGCTCACACAATAAAACAAATGGGCTGTCACGACCCATGTTTTATTCGAGCTACTATTTTCTAGGTCTAGTCTGATCCTGTAAAAAACAAATGGACACGGGTCAAAATGAGCCGTTTAAAAAAACTTAAACTTGTAATATTACTCAAAATTAATTTAAATTTTAGAAATAAAAAATAAAATAATTCATATCATTATCCAAAATAACAAATTAAACATAATACATAAATATTGAATTCATTATTCATCATGATAACATAAGAAAAAACATAATAACTAAGCACCTAAATAGTAAATACCATAACATAATATATAATGATAATTAAATAATATAATTAACCAAGGAACATTGGCTAGATTGTAAACATAATTAATCAATTTGCAAACCATGTTCAATTTGGGCTTACATTCCTTAAGGCTCAATTTTTTTTTATTTTAATTTTTAACAATATATAATATGTTAATATTATTATTTGATATATATTAATAAATATGTTTAAAATTTATATATTTATATTTTTATTCTGGTCAGCCCGACTCAAATTTATTTACACAGTCGGGTCAAATGAGTTGTGTAACGCTCCTAATCCTTGACTAAAAATATTTATAAAAACTTGAGAGATTTTAAAAATTTAATCTTACATAAAGAATCATAATCTTCTTATAACATTACGAGTCAAAATATAATTTATTACAAACTTCATTTAAAACGTAAATATAGGAGCTGCAGGTAAATCTGATCAAATAAACAATCCGTCCAGTTAAGCTCGCAACCCACATAACTTACCCTACAAAGCCCAACATTTTAATGACCTCCATTAATTTTTCAAGTTTTGATCCATTTCACATAGTTTGCAATTAAACAGATTAGCCTGCATCACCCTAATAAAATATATAATTTAAAATATTTTCTAATCTTTTTTAATATAATTAAAGTAATTTTTATCATTTTACGTTAAGAACTTTTTTAGATGTAATATTTTCTATTTTAATATTTTCAATATTTCTAAATTAAGATTCAATAAAAGTTTGTAAAATTTAAATGTATATAATTTTTTTTAAAATAATAAAGCCCAAACCGAACTAAAAATCTTGCATTTTAAATGAATAAAAAATAAGTTCGTATTGCACCCAAGTTCAAGCCCATTTTCCCAACATAGTTGTATATAGATATTTTATCTAGTTGGAGGTTTAAAAAGAACTTCGGGTGCCAATAGTAGATCCCTAAAATTTTCAATTGTAGCGACTAGCCCAAAGATTTTGGCTTTTTTTGGAAAGGTCTTTTCTTTTGGCATCCCCATATTGCTAATATCACCCCAAAATCCTAATTTCCTAAAACACCCTCATCTTCTTTCTTTGCGTACCACCCCCTGCACGTAACCCCATAACTAGGAATAACAACGGATGAGTCAGGTATGGATAATGGGTACTTTCTACTAAATTCGACTAAAAATCCACAATCAATACTTGCTCAATTACTCGTTAGGTACCCTTTTAAAAATATCTACAAATTTTTTATACTCGCGGGTATTCACAAATACTCATAGATATTTTTAAAAATTACTTTTTACATGAAATTTTATCAAATAAATTTTTTATTTGTTGTCAATTCTAGTAATAAAATTATACTATTTTCAATAAGATTATATAATATATATACACACACATACACTGGGGGCATATCTATATAAAAAGCAAAAGTTATATGAGAATGAGAGGAGAAAATATCAGATTGAAATACAAACTAATGGTCCTCATTTTCTTTTTTCTAACATTTATTATTTGTGACTTTTTTTTTCTCTTTCCTCTCTTAATAGTTGAGATTTGCTCCTCTTTTATTCTCATATAACTTTGACTTTCTCACTATGTCCCATATATATATACGATATTTAATACAAAATCTTATCTTTCATTATCGACATTTTTTATAAAAAACAATTTTATTGATTATGCACTTTTCATAAAAAAAACAACATTGATAATAATGAAATTTGATAATTAATATTTTAAGTATATTCAATTCACAAAAATATTATCTTGATATAACTAAATAAGTATAATATTTTAATTTAACTGGTAACAGTTATCGATAATATATTATAATATCCATACTCATCTTCATCAAAGAGTGAGCTAAATTGTGCAAAGGTTCGTGATTATTATCTAAATTGTGGATGTGTATATCCATGAGGTAAAAAAAAAAAATTAAAAAAATGCATTATGAATCCCATAATATGTAATTATATAATTGTGAAGTATGTTATAATATAATTTTTTTTATCACACTAATAAATTATAATATATTGTAAATTAGATGATCGATGATTCATAATTATATAATTACATAGATAAAGATTTTATGCTTGTGTCCTACAAAATTAGGATCATATCATTCATAATTTTTCTTTATACAATTTTTCACCATTACTCCGCAGTCCAAAAAACTTTATTGATTAAAAGTTCTGCAATATGTGTAATGCATAAACTTACACATATTATAAATCTCACAATTTGCAATGTGTGCATATGTGAAGCTGTTGAAATGGCTAGGGCAATTTCAGAGTTTTAAAATCTTAGGGTGCAGAAAGAAAAAGCCTTTTTGAAATTCTACCCGTGGCCAGTTGAGGGGTTCGCAGTTTGCACTGTCAATCACAGAATCACTGCTAGCATTTCTCTCGATGATTTCTTGTGATCTATCTCTCCCAAAATTGTAAAGTTTCAAACTTTGCTTCATCTGTCGCTACAAACTGTATTCTCTTGTGTCTCTTCTCAAGTTAGGTTCTTCCCTTTCTTGTTTACATGCTTTTTTTTTTACACTTTCTTCAGTTCCATTAACCATCTGCCCTTAATGCATTTCTGGCAATTCCTTGAATGTTTGATTTCCACTCTAAATTTTCGGAACACTCTGGTGATTTTCAGTCAATTACGGTACGAGGGTAATTGTTTTTACCATCATATTAAGAACCAAGGGTCACTTTGTATTTTTTTTTTTTAATTTTATATGTTAAAATTGTGTGTGCGCGCGTATATTTGTTGGGGAGTTGAACTAGAGAGATCACAGAGATTGCAAAAATGTGGAAGATGTGTTCTTTTATAAGAAATATCTGTGTAGATGAGATATTGGCCCACAAAGATACCCTCCCTCTGCCTTGGTTGCGATATGGAAAGTGAAAAAAAAATGGATTTTTTTTTTTTACAATATTAAGTTTCTCATATATTTCTAGCTTTATTTGTTCAGCTGGAAATCTGAAGGATTTTGAAATATTCGATTGTTAGTTTGCGAATGAATAGTTGTGTGAAACTTGAAATTGATAGGTCATTCTAACTCTCCATAATCACAGGGGAAAGATAATGTAGAGAACTGGGCTTAAAATTGTGATGAAGAATATGTTCCAGGGACATGGTTAAACTGTATTTTGTTGTCAATGTTGAGTTAGTTACCATCTGTTTGTGTTTATGTAGAGACTTAATAACAATGATGATAAAATTTAAGACAACCTTCTTACTGCAGGATTAGATACTAATTGCCAATCCATTGCCCCGAGTAATTGTGCTTTCTTAGTTACATCACGATTCTTATTTCTTAGAGCCTGTTGGTTGAACTTTACATGGATGAAATTGAAAATTATATCTGTGTGTTGAATGCCCATGCCTTAAGCATATACAATACAATATCCTACTATCTTTAGAGTTCGTTGATGATGTCTTAGCATATTCTGAAGTTCGAAATTAAGCTAATTCTTTAACAATAGGTTCAAGTCGTGCAGATATCAGTAGTGTTTGCTTTTGATATTATTTTTGTCCCTTTTGTTGTTGTCTTATGTTATTTATGCTTCCATAAAGCTTTTATGGTTATTTCTGACTATCACCAATAATTGGTGTAAATTAGGATCCAAAAGCCTTGGTCAAGACTCATGTCGGTTCCTAATGAGGAAAACTTGTCAGCACATTCTCAGGTGTGCTCTTCAATTCTTAGTAGACATGCTTTTATGAGTGCAAGCAATAATTAAATAATAGATTTTGATACAAATTCCTTGAACATTTTCACAGTCCAACAAACTTTTGTTGCAGATCATGCTTGGCTACATTTAAGCTTTTGATTTACATTCTTCTAAAACTCAATCCTGAGTTAAGTTTTGGTATTGTACTGGTGGTTTTAATTTAAGATCCCGGTTTGGGAAAAAATATTGATCAAACTCTATTTATCTTTCATTAATATATCTATGGCTTATTGGCTGTGTTCATTGTTCTTTTCCTGCTCTTTATTTCCCCTCTTTTAAAATTAACAGCTGAAAAAATTATGTTCAATCATAACATACCTGAACATGGTACTTTTCCCCATTGGTTATTATCGACTATGACAAGGAGGATTATGATCAACAATGAAGGAATTTATTTTTGGTTAAAAAAATAGCTGCTGTTTTTGTGTATATGAGATCAATAATTTAATAAAGAAAGAAGAATTATGAACTCATCAGATTGCTTCTTGTTCGTTTGATTTTCCTGCAAAATTAGGTTTTGCGCAAGATGCTGGAGCAGATTATTCTTTCAGATATAAACATGATAACATTTCTATGATTGCAAATTACCTAACTGTATATTTATAAAAGATAATACTGTGGTGAGTATATTATGACAATTATCAAATATATAGAATTGTTAAGTCCTTAGTGCCTTACACCACTAGCAGGATCAATTCTATATATGGTTCTGGTTTGTGCACTAATCTTTCACACGGACTTCTACTTTGTACCTGTAGAGATCCTTGATTAGGTGGAGTTTATACTTTCTCTGTTTGTCTAAAGTGTAGAGAAATGTGAAAAATTATGTACCAGCCGAGAGATGCTATGATTTGAAATTTACCGTCAATGGGTATCCTCATTCTGTTGCTTTTTGTTTGTTTTTTGTTTTTGTTTGTTATTTGAAATTTAACATCAATGGGTATCATCCTTCTGTTGCTTTTTGTTTTTGTTTTCTTGTCAGAGAAATATGGTTCAATGATTCATGAAGTGGAAAGTCTATGTTGAACAGCAAACTTTTGTATCTTTTATCATCTTTCTTATAAGGATGGAGGGAATTGCAATTGCCACTCTTCTTCAACCCTTATTTTGTTACCTTAAATAAATGAATGACTCAAAAATGATGTTAGATATTAGTCTTTGTTTTGTACCTTCTACCATATTTCAATTTCTTTCTCTTCTGATTCAACTTTTAAATGTTTTTGTTTTGCCTAAAGTAGTTAGTTATGTCTCTGTGAATTAAAACATTCAGAGTAATACAGATGTTTTCCTGCTAGATGTATATATTTTTATGGTTATTTGCTTCCATTGGTATGTTTTGCAGATTTCTTCTCATGTTTTCTTGGATCTTCTTGATTCCATCGTAGTTGATGTGGCATCAGAGTGTCACAGAGTAGCAAGGCTGGGGCTTGATTCTAATTTGGAAGAAGAAGATGAAGAATTGAAGCTGTCAGCACAAGCCAGGGTTAGGGTAGCTGATCCTAGTAACAGTAATGAAGCAAATGGCAAGTATGTGGTTGACATATTTGGGCAAACTCATCCACCTGTGGCAAATGAAATATTTGATTGCATGAATTGTGGTCGATCCATCATGGCCGGGAGGTTTGCTCCACATTTGGAGAAGTGCATGGGGAAGGTTACTCTTCTATCTTACAGAATTGTTTATTTCTTAATAAATATTTACTCATTATGCCCATGGCATTAGCTGTGTATCATAATTTCACAATATCATAAGAGAAGAACACTTATACACTGCTAGTGTAAAGTTTTACACTAACATTCAATTACAACCCTCCATACATGATAAATTTGTTAACTTTACCAATTAATATTTTAAAAGGCATAAAATGAAGAGTTGTGATTAAATGTAAAACTCTTTTATACTGTCAGTGCGTACGTGTTAAACTCTATTCATAATACCATGTAGCATACATGGAGAAGACCTATTGAAGATTTAGATCAAGGGTAAGCTCTGTTAGATGGAAGATTAAGAAAAACTATAAGTGAAACTATTGAGAAGATTTAGTGTGTTGGTAATGGAAATAAGTTCTCTTGAATGTAAATGGACGTATAACTCAATGAAGTGGTACTCTTCTTGCTACGTTTCCTGCCTTAGAAAGTATGAATGTCCAATTTCCAAGCGTTAGGGTTGGACAAAATTGTTGAACTGAACTGAACTTTGACAAACTGAAGTTAACTGTAAGAGGAGTTTAGGCAAACTGAACTGAACTGTATCAGGTGAACTGAACCGAACTTCGACAAACTGTCTGAACTATTTGAATTGTTTTCAATAAATATATTTTTAAAGCATATTTTTCAATTTTATAAATTACAGTTTAGTTGGAACAGTTCAGTTTAAGAATAGTTCTGTTTTTAAAAACTGAATTGAAGAACAGTTCAGTTCTTTATTGAAAATAGTTCAGTTCAGCATCAGTTTAGTTGTTTTTGCCCAGTCCTACCAAGTGTTAACTGGCATTCCAAACACACTTACAGCATGATTTATATTAGTATATGTGATATTAATGGATTCATATAGCTAACCTCATCTACAGGAACAGAGCAATATTGTTGTTGTTGACAACGGAACGGTGATTGAGAATTTGTCAAAAGGCTCAATGTTAATTTTGTTCTATTATGTTTTAGTGTTTTTTCGTTTTGGTACATTAAGTTTTAAAAGTTTTATTTTAATTCTTTATTTTTTTTATAGGTTAAATATTAGTTGTTAATGTGTTAGTTTTTTTTAGTAGAGGGATTCGAACTCACAACCTCTCCCTCTCCATCTCATTTTGATACTTTATATTTTTGAATATTTTATTTTGATCTTTTATAAAATGATAGTGTATGTTTCTCTCCTCCCTACATAAATTGTGTGAAGATTCACCTGGTTGATGTGATTTGAGAAAATTAGTTGAATTGAAATAAAGATATTAACGTTTTTAACTGCCACTATTTTAATTTAACTTTTTCAAAATTTTAAGTTATTGAAAGTTAAAGTTATTGAAAGCTAAAGGAATAAGAAAGAATGGACTATAAAATAAAACTTTCAAAAACATAAAGGATCATAATGAAACTCAATGTACCAAAATGAAAAAAATACTAAAATATAGGAGACTGAAATTAACATTTAGCCATGTTAAAAATATGTTTCCAATCTTCATACTTGCATTTGAGCTTTTCAGTTTTTTTACTTTGTCATTTTCTTATTATGGAAATGCTTGCATGCTTGACTTCAGGGTAGGAAGGCACGTCTGAAGGTAACAAGAAGCAGCACAGCCGCACAGACCCGGTATTCAAGAGGCAGTCCTGTTTCTACATACTCCCCATATTCAAATTACTCTAACAATAGCATGAACCGGTTGGCAAATGGAACCTCCACTTTTGCAGGTGAGGAGCACTCAAACGGGACTCTAGACTCATGAACTAGTTCATGTGTAATGGCTGCCATACTGTGGAGTTGTGTCACACCTTAATAGCTGAACTGATTCATGTGGGTTGTAAATAATATATTTCAAACATTTTGGACCTAAACAATTAATGGTTGCCTACTACAACCTTACTGTTCTGTAACTCTACAAAATAACATTGCTTTTTACAGTGAGTTCCATTGTAATTTTATTACTATTTTCTGGAGGAGAACAACTTCAGTGTATGGATAATTCATATGATACTATTCAGCTCGTGAGTATTTTTTTTCTAATGGGAATTGGCACAAAAGCTAAAAGTATATTTCCGTTGCCGGGACTTGAACCCGGGTCTTTCGGGTGAGAGCCGAATATCCTGGCCAACTAGACTACAACGGATTCTTGATAAATGGCATTAACTGTATCTATTAATATTTGCTTATAGAATTTCACATTTTTTTAACTTCATTTCCCTTTTTTTCCCCTATTATCATCTCTCGTTATTGGTGAGCCACGCTACAGTAGGAATGATAAGGAAAATGTTTTCTAACACAAATAAAATGAAGTTAAATTTATGGTTTTCTATAATTTTTAAGTTTTTATTACGAAGAAGCTATTGTAATGAATTTTTTATATTTTTAACATTTTTTTAAAAAAAATTTGAAGTTATTACGTGCAACCAATTTTTTTAGCATATATGTTATTTGAAAATTATTTTATTTTAATTTAAAATAAAATATAAATAATTACGGTTTTGTAACATAAACAAACATTAAAATATAAACAAATGGAGTAAATGATATCGCATCAATCATTGATTTAAAATTTACTAGTTAAACTAATATTAATAAAATAATAAGTAAATGATATTAAGTAAATATGACATTATAATATTTAATATTAAAGTAAAACATAATTTTATAGTCAAAATATAAATAAAGTATAAATACATATATCATAGTTAAATATAAATTTTAATAGAATATCTGATAAGAAATTAAGATACGAAACTTTATAAATTAATATACAGAAGTATATTATATATTTTATAAAAAATATTAATAAAATACTATATACCTATTTGAATACTTATAAACATGCATTTGTATTTATCTTTATTTTTATATTAAAATGAAAAATAAAAATAAATATAAACAATAAAAATATTTAATCGGAAACCGATTCAACTAGTTTTCAGAACTAGCTCTTGACCGGTTTTGAATAGTTCATGGTCAATTTGATCAATTTCTATCAATTCTGAAATCCCCTAATTTTATATGTCAACTAAATCAGTCACTAGATTGGTTCTTAATCAAACATGTCAATCTAAATTTGAGAACAATGGTTCATGAGTAGTTCGGAAAGCGCAATTTTCTTGGGACTATGAAACAAGAAAGGCTGTTGTTGCTCCTTACACCCGTTTTTCTTCTCATACACCCATTGTATAAATTGATTTCTCTAAAATGCCCTTCGCTTTTAGATTTTAACGACTTCTTCAGATTACGTAAATCCAAATCAACACACATTATTTTCAAATTGCTTAATCTGATGGTTCATTCAAGAAGGGTGCATGCCATTTAGATTATCTAATCCAAATTACCAATATATATTTTAGATTGCATAATCCAGAGGTTCATTTAGGAAGAATGCTTATCATCTGAATTACATAATTCGGATCAATAAATATGTTCTTCAGATTACCTAATCTAGATGATCTCAAATTACTTAATCTAAAAATTCATTAAAAAATATACATGCCATTTGAATTACATAATTCGGATCAAGACATATACTTTATGTTTTTTTAATCCTAAGGTTCATTAATGAAGGGTTCATGCCATCCAAAATAAATCAATAAAGATAATTTGGATATTTTGAAAATTACAACAAATGTATGAACAACCCAACAAAAAACTAGTGTTGCTTACAAAGTGATGGGAAAGGTATTTGAGTATAATATCACTTTAATACCATTATAAAATTGAGTGAAACACTATTGTAGTCCCTAAAATATAAAGATACTAGCAATTAGAACCCTAAATAAAATTTTTAGATAAGTTAGCCTGCTAATAATTATATTATTAAACAAATTGGTCATAAAATATTTTAAATAACACTTTAAAAACTTCTAAGCTTTAGGGACTATTCTGCATAACGTTAAACAAATTAAGCGACCAACTTGTTAAAAAATATTTTTCAAATACTTAACATATTTCAAGGATGGTCAAGAGTGGTTGATTTTCACCTTTGATGGCACTCACTCACAATTCTCTCAGATATTGTAGAGATATTGAATGCTGAATTTCTCTAATTAATTGGAATTATGTAGGTTCTATTTATAACTTCTAACTCTCTACTTCTAACAGAATTACTCTCCTAATTACAAGTACTTGTAGATAGTGAAGGGAAAACAACCAGGAAGGGAAAATACTCTAAATATTTAATTGTAGACTCCTAATCTTTAATCATACATAAGTACGGAAGAAAAATCAAACCACCTATAACAAGGGAATATTTAAAATACTCTAAATATTCTAAAAAATAGCAAGAACATTAAAACCGTTATTGAGTTGCAACAATTAACAATATGCACAAACTAATATAGCAATCAAAATGTTGAAATTATCAGTAATTATACAAACAACTTTAAGAATTAACTAATGCTCGAGCAACTGAAGTTACAAAAACCCAACTTAAGCACTCCAAGTGACCTATTTAGTATCTTCCTATCATGGATTAGTCCCGTGATGAACTACAAAATCTATATTTATATTTCTTTCTGTTCACCATAAATCAGAGTGGTGATTGTGAAGAAACGCAGGCGTGTCAGTAATACCATCCGAATCTGCATTGTCAGATGATTTTTCTTGCTCTGCAACAAGCATAAGCATCTCCAGACGCTTGTCAAATTGCAAAGCACTCTCATCTCTCTTGTCAAGCTCAGCAGCTTCAATTTCAAGCCATTTCTCACGTAAATCATCAAGAAGATTTCCGTGATCATTATTAAGAGCAGATCCAGGAATGCTCGGCACAGTGGTACGAAGACTTGAGTCTCCAGATGGTGGAGGCAAAGTCAACAACATTGCTCGGAATTCTTTCGTATCAGCAAATGTCTCAAAATTACAAGCAATGGTGTCTAGACAATATTCTCGAATCTTGAAAACGCCATACCTGGACAAGAACAAATATTCAATAGACGCACAAATACATCAAAATATGATCAAATACATCTTGATAATTGTACCAGAATATATTGCATAAAATCATGAGAACAGATATCTCATATCAAGTGGAAAAGTAAGGAACATATGTAATTCACCATAGCAGAACTGTGATTAAGCAACTGTATAATAAAAGGAAGTAGTTGGGCCACAGCTGGAAAGGACCCATTTACAGGTAGTTTCTGTCAGGGGAATAATGGGATACTGTTAGAGGGTTTTTTTATAATTAGAAAGTTGTGGGAAGTGGATCAGACGTCTCGAAATATCTGGAGTGTGTATCATTTTCTTAGGGAGATACTACATTCTTTCATTGTAATGTCTCTTAATATTCTTCATTGATGTTAATAATTGATTATCATGAGAAAAAGGTAAATACAATTGATTATCAATTTAGATTTTTTGTTACACATTTCATTTGAGTTATGTGTGTGTGTGCATGCAGTGTACTAGTGTCTCATTGTAGAATATTAACTGTGCAAGAGTTTGTGTATATGTTAGAATTTGCACTTCATAAATCTCATCTCTCTTCCTGAATAAATATGAAGGAAACAATAATACTTGCAGTCAACAATGTAAAATGGAAGGAGATTGGCAGAAAACCAAATACATGTCTGCTAGTATTAACCAATGACAAAGTTCTTCAGGTGACACCATTGCCAAGTGTTGTACCAAGACATCAGCCACTGCCCGCTTAAGAGGAAACAATAAGTATCGAGACGCAACATCCAACATTTCATCAGCCTGTTCAAAACATAGTAATATTAGACAACGAACAGATGGACAGACTGCTCTTATTACAGAATTTTATGAGATATAAAAACCTGATATGGATTTATATCCTGCAAACGATCAGTGTACCTGATCCAACAAAAGGACAATAAAATTCATGAGAATCTTATTTGATTATTTATATATAGATACAATTACATTATTGAAGAAACCACATCATGTTTCAAGGCAGTGCAGATACTAAAAAGGGCAACAAAAGTATAAAACAACACAATACATAATGGTCTAGCACAAAGAGCAATCATTCATAAACTTAAAGCAATATAAATAGACAATTTCATACTAAAAGGAGTCAAAACCAACCAGAAAACTACTTAAGAAACTTCCAATTGGAATAAAATTGTACTGCCAAACAACAATTGATTGTGTTTAGTTAGCTTGTTATATATTCCAGTGTTTAGTTAACTTGTTATATATTCCAACTTCCAAATATACAAACAATAGGTGAACCTATACATAGACATAAGCATCCATGTGCACATATCTAATGACAGAAATGTATGAGAGAATATCCTCATTGTAAAGCATTTAAATTTGAATCAGGTAAACCAGATTCTACAGAATAATACTGCCTCTGGTTCTTATTATAAGACACCAATTTGAAAGAAATAGTGGTCTTTTTTTTTTTTTATAAGGCATTTCATAATTTCTATACATCATTTAATTTTTATTTTGACTAGTTACCCTTATTAAATACTTTAGGTATGTGTTTTTTATTGATATTAGTGCATTAATAAGGGCAAAATTGACAAATTAGTAACATTTGTTTAAAAGATCAATAAAATCAACAACATTAATTCTTTTTATTGGTCTGTGTGAATTATGTCCAAGTGTCTTATAATAAGGACCAAAGAGAGTATCTGGTTAAATTAGTGCAACATTAAATCCCTCTAATGTTTTCAATTTCTAAATTTCATGTTCAAGGGAAGATACTTACATATACTCAATCATTTTCTCAAAAGCTCCCATGCTCAAGTCATGTTCTTCAAGGCAAGGAAGGATGTCGACAGATAACTTATCTTCCCCTTCATGGAAGTCCTTCATATGTGATAATCTTGCTTTGAAATATTCTGACCTAGATGCTACAATAATTTGGTGACAGCGGAAAATTTTTCTATCAACTTTTACACAAACATCAGCTAGATCGTCCAGAGATTTAGTCATCTGCATGGCATCCATCCTAGATACCAATATATCAATTTCATCATCCTGACCACTTTCACAGGTTGAATTCGAAAGGGCAGTCAGAAGGATTCGATGCAAGGCTGCAGGAAGCCTGTCTTCTTCAGGAAGGGATAGACCTTGTAAAATATACCGTTTCTGAGAACTATCTACATCTCTCAGTGCTTTATACTCTGCATATTTTTGATGAATCACTTCTTTCTCAAGAACTTTATGCAGTGAATCACATCTGCATACTTTGCAGATTCTCACAAGATCCTCCATGTCATCAACAGCAACCTCTAATCTGTCTGAATAAAAGAAGTGTATGAGGCTGTAAAGTGCAGGATATGACAACCTTTCCCTTGAGAATCTTACTTCACTTCGCTCCTTCCAATCAGTTGTAAACTTCTTCTTGAAAAATGGTGACCTTGCACTTAATATGACTCTGTGAGCTTGAATAGGTTTTCCTTGTACAATAAAAACTACATCTGGAGGGAAGTAGCTGCAAATGGATCCCTGAGTGGATGAAATACCTATTCAATTATGATAATATTGAGTCCCATCCTATGTATACATACATCATTATTATTTGGGGGAAAAGAAAACAATTGCTACAACCAATAACATCCTGATAGAGATCCAATGCCTATCAATTAACAGTGAGTAAGAATAAGAAATCTTTATTTATTCTCTGAAATAAATGGTAAAAAAGTACAAACGAAAAGACTTCCAAGGGAATTTCTTTGTAAACAATGGAGACTCCCCTTCTCTATTACACCCGAAAAACTTTAATACCCAATCTCTTCTCAGCTATGCCAACCGCCTATACATAGCGTTCTTAAACAATAAAAAGGATAAAGATAGATGACAGTAAAACAAAAATAAAAAGAATAACTAAGTTATTCCTACTTTTCTAGATAACTACAAAAACCAGGATAATTAACTTATTATTATTTTCTAGGCTTTCCTTCTGCGACTGTAAACCTGATTTATAAGGGATGTTTCCTGACATCCCCTATGTTGCATAAGAAAGAGAACGTGACTTGAAACAAGCCTTCTGTATAAGTCAATTAAGAGTTTTTGCAGTTGAGTCTTAAATCTGTATTATTGAAGTCTACCACTAGCATTAAAGGCGAAAGTTTGAGAGCTTATGTTATTTTTTAAAAGCTCTCAAAAGGTTGAGAAAAATAAGCAATTATTTTCTCCAAAATAAGCTCTACCAACCAAACACACAAAAGATATTTTACCAACTCAAGAACCATTGTTCCAAGTATTTGACAAGTTAATCATATATAGATATATAGAAAAGACTAATACCAATTAGAGGTGTAAAGGAATAGAAATTAGTCTGAAAGCAAGTCCAGTGTCGTTAATTAAGCCACATAAGGGTTTAGTTAGTTCAAGATATATTGCGCCTAAAATAAAAGATTCTAAAATTCAGAATAAGCACTAAGAAAATTAGCAAAGTAATATTTAGTGAAGTATATTCACTAATTCAGATTATGGGTCTGTTTGTTTTAGCTTATTTTGTAAAAATGAAATACATTTTTTAATAAAATAAGAAGTATCTTATTTTAAATTTATCCATTTAGACTTTAGTTTTTTTTAAGAAGCAATTTCCATCAGCTTCTTGACAAAAAGAAGAGCACAGAAAAACTGCTTTTTAAGAATTTCTTTACGATAATATTTTTTATGTTTAAACAAACAGACCTGATATCATGTGGTGTTTCATTTCTACTTAGCTTAAGAATTCAGATTATGGATCAAAATTGTGCTGATTGAGAATTACAAACCAACCACCATGTTGGGATTAAAAATAATAGTGATACCCTTTTTGTCTCTAGAAGTTATATGCATGGACCATTTAGATCTAAATGAAATTTTCTAACAAATTAGTCACTAATGATTTTGCCCTTATGCAAGTTGGTCCCTAAAACTTTGAAGTGTTTAAGAGCAAGTGAAGTATCATTTAAAAACTCTGAAGTGCTTTTATATAAAAGTGAATATACATACATATGAAAACCTATCAACAACAAATTGTATCAGAGAGGTAAGGAATATTAAAAAATTAATTAGTGAAATGAATTACTTTGTAATTTCATTAAAATGATTATACTATTATATTATATTATACAACATATTAATAATATTTTTATTAAAAATAATATTATTGCAAAACAGGTCCGTTATGACCTGATACCCCTAGTATTTAGTTATTGTTATTGTTATTGACATTCATCCTAAAGAAAGTTAAAATAATAATTTTAGAATTTTTAAATTTCTATTTCATTTTAATTCCATCTCCATTTATATAAGATTAAATTCCACCAACACGCCATAAATTTTTATCAAATTACATACCATCTTTTTTATTTTCTTACACTAAGCTCCCCACTAACTACCCTTTTTAGTTTAAAAACATTATACTAGTACCTTTGTCAAACGTTACACTAACACCCATAGTAGTTAATGGCAGCTAGCAGCTTGGAGTGGCCACCTTCCAAAAATGCAAAAATGGGATAGCAGTAGCAGGATGACCGCTATTTTGATCTTTATGTAGATTTATATTCCTAAATGCATGTATAATGTATATCTACTAAAATATATAGAATTGATTGTAAGGAAATATATAATATATATTTATTGTTTAAGTTTTTTGTTATTTATATTTCTAAGGCTATTCTACTGCCAAAGCAACGTCCAAGTTTGAACCAATGGGCTTCACTAAATCTGTGGAAGGAGTGGGTTTCGACCTACTCAGACCCATGCCAAACAACATCATTCCAATTAAGTTTTTTTTTTTAAAAAAAAAAAAACACAGCCAAATGACATTGTTTCAAGCTGCTTCTTCACCCCCAAAACCTAATACCTTCTGTGTGTAGGGGAGGCGCCACGATTGGTGACACATCTCGGCATTTTTTACCGCGAAGAGTGGCGCGACCCCCGCTCCTTCAACCTGTGATGCGACACCAACCATCGGAGCAGCGCGACTCCCGCTCTGCTCCACCCCACCATAATAGTGCCGCTTTCGCGCACTTTTAACTACTCTGCTAACACATAAAAAAGGGGTCCATAGTGGTACTTCAGGGATATAACTGTAATTTGCTCTTTACATAAAGCAAAGAATGCAACACTCATTTCATCTATCCTATTACCATCACACCAAAGCCGTAACGTTCAGACAGGGAAACAGATGTTGACTGAAAACAAAAAAAAAAAGAGTGTAGTGGCGTTCCAGTAAAAACAGTACCCTCCCCATTCCATTTTATAATTCGGTTAAGGTTTTCTCACATATAGTAAGACCTTCAGTACATTATAGAGTAAATTACAGCATCACTCCCTTAAGTTTAGTGTAGTTACACATCCATCCCCTGCTCTTTTAAGCATTGCTTTCACACATTATAAGGGGATGTTAGTGTAAGGTTTGACAACGGTACTAGTGTAATGCTTTCAAACATACAATAACAAGGTTCTCTGTAGTTAAAAAAAAGGAAGAGGTGCATCTATAAATTCACTAAAACTTGTGCATCCGTAATTTACTCTATGAGAATTTGACAAACACAACAAAGAATTTAGATTAGTGTGAGTATTTATTTATTTAGAGTAACATTGAAATAAACTTGTAAAATTATTACATCGAAAGAAATAAACATAAGTTGATTTGAGAGAACGGAACGGAGAGAGTAGGAGAGAAAAAAGCGTACAGGCGAGGAAGGTGTCGCGCAAAGCGGCCTGCAAGGGGTCCAAGGGAGGGGGGCGGGCCTCAAAGGCCTTGAGGAGTTTGCGGACCTTTAAATTGAGGGCGGCGTAGTGGCAGCGGTCGCCGTCGAAGGTGTGTTCGGAGCAGATGGCGCCGTTTTCGAGGAGCATGCGGGCGGCGTCAAGGTGACCGGCGAGGCAGGCGTAGTAGAGCGCCACCGAGTCCCACTGGTCGCGCGCGTTCACGTTCACGCCCGCCTCCAGAAGGTACCGCAGTCGCTCCACGTCGCCGGCGCGGGACGCCTCGAATACGTCGCCGTAGGGGACCTTCTTCGGCCGCACCTCCGCCCACTCCTCCGCCTCCTCAACCTCCACCATGGAAAGCATTGGATTGGATTTTGCCCAAACCAAAGAAGGGTTTTGTTTTGTATCACAAGGTAAAACCCCAACAAGAGAAATGTTACTTTCTCACACAAGAGAACATTCTCATACACATTTTTGCACAAGGTAATTAAATTTCATAACAAGTCATAATTATGTTTTAAAGATGGTTTAGTTAATTATAAATACTGTTCTATTATGAAAATCGCTTTTAAATTACATATTTTATGTTATTATATTACTGTCGAATTATTAATATATGTCAATTAATATTTGTTACTTAATACTAAACGTCAATTTAATAATTACTACACACAAATTTAATAATTTTAAAAGTAGAGGCACAATGTCAAGATTTATAAATTGGGAGACCTAATATAAAAATTTAGTAAAACAAGAAGACACGAAATATAATTAAACGTATAAAGTAGTGGAAATCATATGGAAATTATACAGAAAGAGAATTTCTGAGAGAGTTTTCTAGTACCCTTCCGGAAATAATATATATTGATAATGTGATCTGAAAGTATTTTTAATTTAGCAACAAGATAGTGAAGATCGTGATAAACAAAAACATGAGAATGATTTTAAATTTGAAACATAGATTTGTGAAATTAAATCAGAATAAACAAAGAACAAAATAAGTATATTTATATTTATCTGCACAGTTTCTAAAATTCTATGTAGGTTGAAAACATAAATAAATATAAAAACAATAGAACAAAATGAATTTGTTAATACGAAGTAGTAATCTATTTACTCAAGGTTTCACAAACACAATAAATACAAAAATTAGTAGAAAGTAGAGTAAATTATAGTGGTACTCCTTGACCTTTTATTAAATTACACATAATTTCACTTTTTTTTTTCATGTTCTCACTAAATAGATTTGATATTGTTCGAGTGAATATGCAGTTAGGTAGACCATATATGTACATCACAAGAAAATTATAAAAGGGTGAGTGAAGAACCATTTTCTCGTGAAAGATTGTCACGTGTGTTCTTGAAAGATTTATTTTCCACGTAAGATTCACGACCATTAAAAAATTATAATATATATAATATTATATTGTATATTATATCTAGAAGACATAAAAGTACTCTAGGACATAGTTTTAAATAGCACCGCTTTTGTAGCATAGTGGTGCATGGCGCCGCTCTTCCATGGTGAGTTGTGTCGCACCTTGCTCTCGCAACGGTCGCGAAACTTCGTAGGTTGCGAAGCTGTTCCATAGCAATACTTGTAGGCGGTAGTTGAAGATGAAGACGAAAGAGAAATAGTTAGGGTTCAATTTTTTTTTAAAACCCTTTAAGTGAAACACAATGTTTCACGTTTTGACGTTCTGACGCGAGTTCTGACGTTGTGCCTAGATCGTAGGATTCACTTGGAAATTGTGATTTGATCAATTCACTTCCAGTTTGCATAATTTCTACCCAGAAATTATACGAGCTACGATTCACATAGTCAGTGCTCTGAATCGGATCAAATAGCATGCATTGTATCGAGATACATGCGATTCTAACTACAATAAGTTCCTCCCTTTGTTAGCCTCTGACATGAATGGATGAACAATGATGCTTACGTGGTACACTTAGCAAGGGGTTAATGTGGATTTTGTCTTAGGGCTTTGGTGGAGACTACAAGCAAGAGTGCCTTGAAAGGGGAGGTGATGCAGTAATATGGGGTTAGAATTAGGTTGTGGGTGGCTTACAGTGGTCGAGGTTGATTGGGTATCTGTTGGGGTGGTGGTAGTTAGTCGTTGGTTGCGGTGAGATTGTTAGTGGAGTCGGTTAATTGATTGTATTTTTGTAGGTATTTTGATTATAGGTATTTTTAAAAATTTAAAAATTTCGTATGGTGGGATTAACATAATGTTTAACCAACCAACACCATCTCTTTTCTCTTTTTCCTTCTTTAAGTCGTGTTTTTCACTTTCTCCACTCAAATCATCCACCACTAGTTTCCATTGCAACTTTGTGAGTTCAAAGTGAGATCTGTTAATGTTTCTCTTGAAAAGAAGGATGTTAATTGCTCCATTGTAGCACCATACAAGTGAACTATATTAAAGTTTGTTTTCATAATTATGGATTTACTAATTTGAAACTAAAAAGTTTTTAAGTATTGATATGAATCTGTTTTTGGATTGATAATTCAACATCAACAAAGACAAAATTAAAAAGGAAAATTTGTAGAAGAAAAAGATAAAAATTGTAAATGCTAAGATGTTATAGGTTTTGATGATGCCAAAAGAGACAAGAAATTGATACAAAATAAAGAAAGCAAAAAGAACAAAATAGCATGGACAGAGATTCAAGAATTAATGTTAAGTTAGAAAAATAAACTAACTTAGTTTTTATATAAAAGAATCTCTACGAATTTTGCATAACCTTGGTTTGACAAGATATGTTTTTTATCAGTTCAAAATTATGAACTGGTAATCGATTACCAGGCTATGTAATTGATTACCAAAGAGCTTGTTTATTCAAATTCTGAATTCAAAAGTGACAACAATACAATTTTTAAATCATGTAATCAATTACCATTTTTATGTAATTGATTACCAGAAAAGCTGTTACCACAAAAAATTGAAAAGTCATAACCTTTCGTGAAAAGACACAATTTTTAAGTCATGTAATCGATTACCAGTGGATGTAATCGATTACTAATAAGCTATTACGAAAAGTTTGAAAAGTCACAACATTTCATGAAAGAACACATCACTTTGGTTTTAACACTATAAATAGGTGACTTTTCTTCTGTTTTAACACACGAATTTTTCCAATCTTTTACAGAAAACAAACTCTTGCCAAAACACTTGCAAATTCCAAAAATAATTCTTATAGGTTTTTCAAGTTGTATAATTTGCTTTTTAAGAGAGATTCTTCTTCTTCTGATTACTCACTGATTGTATTCAAGAGAGACTTCTTGAGTGGGAAAAGGAATCTCAAACACAAGGAGAGGGCGATTGAGGATTCATTCATTTGTAAAGTGATTTACAAAAATAGTACAAGCTCAAGTGGGGTTACTTGAGGACTAGACGTAAGCAAGTGGATTGGCCGAACTAGTATAACAAGAGTTTGCATATTTCTCTTCCCTATACTCCTATCTATTTATTCTGTTTGTATATTTGAACACTTCACTTTCATTTTCAAATATTCTAATATAAAATCAAAGAGAAAGAAAGCTAAGTTTAAATTTTGATCTACTTAATTCACCCCCCTCTTAAGTAAACTGAGACCACTTGTCCAACAAAAATGAATTAAGGTGGAGAAATGGAAAGAATAACATCACAATCCCTAAGGATTGATAAGTTGAGGAAAATTCGCCACAAACAATAGGAATTCTTTTATAAGAATTTGAAAAGGTTTTACTCAAAAACCCAAAGAGAAAACACTCTCACTTTAGCAAAAACTATATTTGATCTGTTCCAAGTCTCCCTTACAAAAGCTTCCTTATGCCTATTAATAGCCCAAGATTTCTAAAAAGGCCATTGGTAATTAATAAGAGTTAAATTCCCACTTTCATTAAAAGCCACTAACCACTTAACGACTTTAAAAGATAAAACTGACCTAAACATGTCAAGAGTTATATGAACTTATTACATAAAATTATTACAAAAATCCAAATAAAAATATAGAAAATGGGTTTTAATTTAACTTCGGTCCAATATTCATAATCTTCAAGAAAAGCTTGAAGTCTCCTTCATACCCTCCTTCTTAAAGAGAATTCGACCTCGAATTTGGGGTAAAGGTGTGTAGGAAGGATGCATCTCTTATTATTCAAGCACTTATTAACCCGCCCTCCTGGATAAAAAACAAAATTAAAGAAATCATCACAATTAATCATCAATATAACATACAACTCATGAATGAACAATCTTAAGCAATTTATTTGATTCCCAATGCATCCATCACACATTTTATATACATGAAGTTTAATGTGAGATCTTAAATAATTCTCATTCAAAGCATGCAAACTCTTTTGAAAATTCAAAGTATCCAACAAATTCTTATCATAAGATATTTCATCTAAAGAATCATGCAAACCATAAGTATCATGCAAATCAAGAGTTAAAACACAATGCATATCAATGAAAATATTAGGCCTAAACATGAGCTGAGAAAAAATTTTCTTCTTCCAATTGTTACTTGAATCCTTATATGCCTCCACGTTTTCCTCAAATTGTCTTGCTCATAGCTCCTTTATGAATAACTCTTCCTTAGACATCAAAACAAAAGAATTTTTATTGTTAGAAGGATAAATAAAATTATAGTGAGAATTGCTCATCATTAAACTTAGAAGAACAAATTAGAGTCTTGCACTCCTCCATTGAATTCTCTTTCTTAATTTCCTTCCCATGAGAGATTTCATCATCAAACAAATTATCATAAGTTGAAATTTTAAATTCTTCACTTGGGAGCTCATCCTGAAGCCTATTGAGGAAAGAATTTTCACAAACAAGAAAAGGATTCGAATGAAAAGAAAAATATTTATAATTTTTTCTTTGTTTTTTACTCTCTTTTTCAATTATTACTCTTTCTCACATTTCTTTCTCTATCAACTCTTTTCTTTATTTTTCTATCTTCTCTTTTTCCTTTTCTCTCATCTCTTTTTCTTTTATTTCTTTGTCTTTTCCTCTTGTTTTATTTTTGTTTTCAACCTAATTAGATCCTCAATTACTTCTTTGAGTGAAAGTAATATAATTCTAAATTTGCATCGTTTATGCATAAAAGAAATTTTATTTTCCTTTTCATTGTAATTCACATTTCTTTCAACTTGCCATGGTTTACCAAGAAGTAAGTGGCAAGCATCCGTAGGCACCACATTACACAACAACATCTTCATATTTTCTAATAGAAAACTTCACTTCTACTTGCTTATTCACGATTATCCCACCATCTTCACTAAGGCTTTGAGTTTGTAAGGTTGTGGGTGTGATTTAGTCTCTAAATTTAGTTTTGAAACCAACCTTGTACTAGCCACATTAGTGATTTCCATCATTAATAATCAAGGAACACAGATTCCCTAGAACTAAGCACCTAGTTTGGAGTATGTTATCCTTCTTAATCTCATCCATATCCTTTACCTTACTAGTCACAATCTCATTGTTCCCCACAATTTTGGTTTTCTTGTTTGGAAAATTTAAAGCAATATGACATTTACCTAAGCAGTTAAAATATTTAATTGTATTACTCCTAGGAGTAGAAGAAGTGCAAAGGTTAAAAACATGTTTACCACTTGAAGACTTTAAACGTTGTTGCTTAAGCAAGGAAGATCCCTCCTTCTTGGACTTTTACTTACCACTAGAAGAATCATGATGACACATCATTTTGTAAGAATATGTCTTCACGAATTGTTGCATTTGATCTACAAAAGCATTAAATATCAACTTGTTATTGCCTACCAGAGAAGCACGACCAATAACTGTCACAATTCAAGCAAAGGAAACAAGAGTGAAAGTAATAATAGGATATCATCGCTCTCTAAGTGTTTCCACTCAAAATCATTCTTGTTTTGCACTTTTGAGGATTTTTCTGTAGTGTTTCACTCATGTCTTTTTCCACTTTTGTTCCTCTACAATCTCTTAAAATGAACCTCCGAAATCCAAATCAAGAAAATATTCAATGTGAAATACTTAACGAATTTCAAGCTCAACTCAAGAAATCAAGGAATGAGAAAAATTCAAGACAAAAGAAGGAAATTTTAAATACAAGCAAGAAAAGCTAAAAAAATAAATGAAAGGGAAACCCAAACTAAAATGCCAAAGAAAGACAAAAACTGGAAAAAAATAAACAAGACAAAGAGTAGCTCAAACCAAGAATCACACAAGATTCAAAATTAATGTATTTAAGAGGTGAAAATTTGAGTCAAAGCTCATGAAAAGGAAAGAACTTGAATTCGATGTAGAAGAACTTTATATAGGGCATAATTTCTCTTTCTTTTTATCAATTTTTTTTTTACACTTTGGCTACCAATTTTATTTTTTTTCTATAATTGTAATTTTGCCTACTATTTTTTTCCACTGAAATGTCTTTTTTTTTTTTTTTTTTTTGCAAAACTGCTCAAGTGAACAAACACAAATTTAAAGATCAAATTAAGCTCTACACCAAGAATATGAAGAACTTATCAATAACACAATAAACCCAAACATGCAGATTTTGACTCCAATTTGAAATCAATTTATTTTGATAACAAATAGAATCAAAGCACTAAACAAATGAGAAGTAGCAAAGAAAAATTTCACTACCAACAAACAAGCAAGACAAACAAAAAGTTATATGAAAAACAATGCTTAGAGAAGATAAAACAATGTTATATATATGTATTTTGTTTCTATTCTCTTTTTTTTTAGTTGGCTAAATTCATGTTCCAAATTCGAAAGATCATAGATGCAAAAGCAATATGCGAATAAAAATTCATAGAAACAAAGAAACAAAATGGACAATACTTGTAGTGAACAATACATATGAACAGTGATGATGAACAATAATGTGAACAGTGCGTGGAACACTGATCGCAATGAACAATATCAGTTGAACCTTGCTTTGATTACCAAATGTTGTGAATCTGTTTTCGGATCGAAAATTCAACATTAAGAAAAACAAAATTAAAAGGAAAATTTGTAGGAGAAAAAGATAAAAATGGATTACGGCAGAGAAATGGAAAGAACAACACCACAATCCTTAAGGATGGATAAGTTGAGGAGACTTGGCCACAAATAATAGGAATTCTTTGATAAGAATTTGAAAAGGTTCTACTCAAGAATTGAGAAACAAAACACTCTCACTTTAGCAAAAGCTATATTTGATGTGTTCCAAGTCTCCCTTACAAAAGCTTCCTTGAGCCTGTTTATAGCCCAAGATTTTTAAAAAAACCCATTGGTAATTAATAAGAGTTAAATTACCACTTTACATTAAAAGCCACTAACCACTAAGTGACTTTAAAAGATAAAATTGACCAAAAAAATGCCAAGAGTCATTTGAACTTATCACATAAAATTATTATGAAAATCGAAATAAAAATATAAAAAATGAGTTTTAATTCAACTTCAATCCAATATTCATAATCTTCAAGAAAAGCTTGAAGTCTCCTTCATAGTCCTCTGTCAAGTACACTACGAATCACATGTTCTACAATGAGGATTTTTTTCCATAACTATGGATACACTAATCCTTAAGTGATAAAATTTCAGTTGCAGATCAATAGATCCATAATGTGTGAAAAACATTGTGCATCCATTTATCCATAATTGAAATTTTATCAATTATGGAACATTGAATACATAATTAGGCATCGACATAGTTATGGAACCGTTGATCCACATTTGATAAAATTTCAATTACAGATCAAGTAATTTGAAAAACATTTATTTTTTATTTTTTAATATATTTATTAAGTTGTTAATTTTTTATTTAACGTTTTGGAATAATTTACTCCTCCTTAAGACATGGAAGAAAATTATTTAAACATTGGATCTGAAGAAGTAGATATGAATGAGGTTGATATGAACATGCAATCAAATGAAAATAACATGAAATAACATGAAGAACAGTGGAATTAGTAATAACATTGTTGACTATAGTGAAATATTTAAAATAGACATTGTAATTAAACTATGTATGCTTAACACTTTATTGAACCTAAAAAGTAGTAGTTGTTGATTTTGCTCTGTTTTTTATTTGTGCAGGTGTCTCCTAGCCGTGATGAAATGTTTAAATGGAATCATGATATTGCTTTCCAACATGGATTTGTAATTATTATAATATGGTTAGACATATTTGATAAGAAATTTGGAAGGAAAACATATGTCGTTTTGGATGTGAAAGATATGGTAAATGTAGAAGGTGCAAGGATGAACTTGTCTGAAATAAACTAGAAGTAGAAAGTTTAGGTGTCCATCTAGACTAAGAGGGAGACAAATAAAGAAAAACGAAGGGTGAATATATTGAAGATGATTTCTGGTTCTCACAATCATGATCTAGCTGGCACTTTAGGCATCCATATACTAGTTGATTGCTTAATGAAGAGAAAACACTATTGGTAGATTTAACCAAGAGCATGGTTAAACTAAAAAACATATTACTCACTTTGAAAGAGCACAGTAAGAAAGAATGTGACAACTATTAAATAGACATACAATGCAAGATATATATTCAAGAGATCTAAAAAAAGGACTAGAACAAAAATGCTATAGTTGATGATGTTACTCGAACGTGACATTATATTCACTGACAAGCAATAAATGAAGAATTAAATGGTGTTCACAATCTTTTCTAGACCCACCAAAATGTAGTTAAGTTTCTAAATGAATTTTATACTATTCTTCTAATTATAAATATTTATAAGACCAATAGGTACAAGATGTCATTACATGAGATTATTGGTGTCACATGTAACACTTTAATTTTATAAACTAGCATCTATGTATTTTTGTAAACTATTGTCTATTATATAAAATAAATAGATATTAAAAAATGATAATATTATGGCTAATAAGACTTATGGTATTTTGTAAAATAAATAAATTATATAATAAAAAATAAATTTTGATATTAATTTTTGTAATTCTAATTAGTTTATGAGAAAATTAGAATTTTTTAGAATATTACCGTGAAACTAAATAAATAAATAAATACCATATAGAGTAATTTAATTTTAATTAGTCATAGAAAAAAATGTTGCTATGAATTCAAATGTAGAAGTACAATAAATAGTTGAATTGAAAGGTGGTGGAAAAGAAATATAATAAAAAAATAAATATATAAATAAAACTACCGAGAAGGGCTATAAGCTCTCCAAAGTTCTACAACATTGGATGTGCATAAAACGTGGTTAGAATTGCAATCGTGAAAAAAAATAAAATAGAAAATCTGGAACTTTATACAGTTTTAGAAAATAATAAAATCTATACCATTGAAATTGGAAAATGAATTCTGGACATGAGAGTGACCACATGGCAATTAAAAATAAATGAAATGAAGTGCTCTATAATTAATTAGTATTATTATAGAATTAAATTGAAATTAGAAATAATGTAGCTTTTAATATTTAAAGTGTTTTTGAGATCAATGAATTGAATATCAAAATTGTTCAACTAATTTTAAAGTTGTTAAATAAGTGCTCCTATTGTAATATGAATGATGCATATATCATTTTGCACCATAAGGCATAGTACATCATATGATTTTGAGTCAAAAGATTTTAGAAGAAAAATATTGAAAATGTTTACAAACCTGGTTTTATATGAGTTACTGTCAAGGACAGTTGACAGTAAAATACAAAAATGATTTTGAAATGATGTTTTCAAAAATTAAAATTCACTATCCAGAAAGAATAACTCATGAGATTGATAAAAAGAGTAAGTAAAAATGTTGATGGTGAGGAAAATCATTTATTTGAATATTTGGCTAGTCTTGATAGTGAATGGGGTTTGAACTCAGTTGGTATACAAGACCGCATGGTCTGGAGAGTGTCGGGGTATTGGTGATTCCCCATATGATTAGTTCTTATTGGCTATGTATCGGGGTGACCTTTCGGGTACACTGGCACCTTCTCACTTCTGTATATCAATTCGATCTAGTGCGGTGTTGCCAAATTACCGGACAGGGTGATGATAAACTCTGACTTCATTAGACACCTAAAAGAGAAAATCTCCATGGAGTACCAAGTCAAAATGATTTTCAATTTTTTAAAGTCAATATTTGCATTTCATAAGCATTTTGCATCTCTTATAGACTATTTGATATTGATGTTATATTATTTGTTATTTGATAAATGTTGTAAACTTGGTCGCTTATTTAAACTTCATAAGTGAAATTAAATATTTGATTCATACTCAGACGAAATGTTTGATCCATATTTCCCCTCAATCCTAGGGGTTTGATTATGCAGGAAAAGATTAAAGAGCTTAGCAGAGAATACTTGATGCAGCCAGAACATTAGGATTTTGGGAACCTTTTGGATTGATTTTACTAGAATTAACAGAGTTTACAAACAAACTTGCATGCACATGTAAAACAACATGCACACTATTCCTAAAAACCTATTAAGAACATTCCCTACATTTAAAAACCTATCACATATAGTTTAACACTTACGAAACCTACCTAAGTATCAATTTACAATAAAAAAAACATGTAAAGAACAGGTTTAGAATAAATATCACCTAAGTTCTTGAATGAAACAAATAGAGAAACTATCTCAAGATTTTAATCTTTGCTCACTAGTCAAGATTTTGATTCTTGTAGAAACGTGATTAGAAAATGGGTTGCAAAGAAACAAGCTTGTATTGCCTTTGATAAGAGAATTTTGAAAAGCTAATTTTCTCGAATGTTATGAAGTTGTTTTTAACTTTCTTTTGAGATAAGCTTTGATACTTTCTCCAAAACTCATTGGTTTAATCCATTAAATTGATTGCATAATCGATTAAATCATTCTTGAGCCATGATGAAACATTCGACAAGCAATTTAGTCGATTATCTTAAGTACTTAATCGATTAAATTGTTCTTGAATCCTATTTAGGCACTTACCACAATTTAATTCATTATCTCAAGTGAGTAATAAATTAAAATTAGCTTATAATTGATTAATTAAAGCACTTAATAGATTAAAACAACAAGTATGTTTTTTCAATCAATTAAATGAATGCTTAATCAATTACTTGCATGAACGATGAGATCAAAAGGAATTTTCAAATACATTTTAAAACTAGATCTCATTTGTTAAGTTATGACTAATTCAAGATGGTTAGCTTGAAGTATGAATCAAATTGGAGATAGGGCAAGTGTGATCTAGCCTTAGATTAATGCATGCATGATTCACAAGTAATCAAGCACAAAACATTAACACACAACCTAGGTTTGCTAAGCTCAGCATCAAAACACTAATCCTCACAAGAACACTCAAAGATTACATAAACTTGTCTTATCTTCATTCTTGAGTGTGAGGGGCTTCATGCTTATGAATGCTTACTATATATAACAAATATAAATATATTCTCCAATATAGTTAATTAAAAATATAACATATGAAATATGTCATAGATTATTAAATTTATCATATTATTTAACTTTTCTTAGGATAATTTAGAGTTATCTACCTATGTCTAAACCTGTAAATTATCTATATTTCTAAAATCTTATTGTTTGAAAGAAAAGAAAAATGATTTCAAAATGCCAAATGCCTTTGTACTTTGCATAAGGGTTCCAAATGACATAAGAAACCATCAACTGATCAAGCAATATCATATACACATGAAGACTTAAACAAGATGTGCAAGTCCAATGCTCTGCATGATGAGAAGTCTCCTCGTAATCATCATCTAAGTTTCCTATGTTGAGTCGTGAAAAGTGCTCATATATCCATGTTTGTACAATACATAAACATTGTAAGGTAGCCACATAAATAACAATAAAATTAAGTGCACATAAGTATCATATGACTACCAGTAAAAGTATTGGGAAACAACCTACCTGCCACATAGAAGCCAACTTGTGTTATTGAGGGTTCATACACATGGAACAATGCAATTGCACCCCATGAATATGATGCACATTGTTTGAAGTTCCTAAACAACTCCAAAATATTCACGTTACAGACATGAAACTCTTATCTACAAAGTTCGAACAACAAGAAGATGCAACAAATAAGCCTTATCAACCATGGGGCATAACTCCTCAATAAGATATGCTTCATACACTTCCTTGAAAAAAGATAGTCGTATTGCACCACATTTCCTGTGGTTCATTTTAGTCTAAGCCTCCTCATATGTTACCCCCTCATATGTTACCCCCAAGTAACTCCCTCAAAATTGGAATGACAATATGTTTGAAAGATTAAAGTTTCAAGAAAGATCAAGGAGCCTAAAAGATAAGGGCAATTTAGGTATTTTAATATTATGCAGTGAAAATAGTAAAATGGGATGAAAAAAAAAAAGCCAAAAAATTTCCCCATTTTCTCGATGGCCTTTTCTTTTTACACCTCTAAATTTCGAAAATTCTTATAATATCCTCTATAACAAATTTTATAATCCATAATATATTTTTTTAACTATATTGTAAATTTCATTAATCTATAATATTTTTTTTCACTATATTACAGATTTTGTAATGCATAATGTACTTTTTTTTATCTATATTATAGATTTGTTTATTTATATTACAAATTTAGCAATCCATTAACATAACATTTAATAGTTACAGATACATGTACTTTTTCTTTACCTATATTAAAGATTGATGCTGGTGGGCGAGGGTATTTTGGAAAAATAAGTGGTGCAGAAAAAAACAAGGGGTACAAATAGAAAATGCCTTCCTCAACCTGATGACAAAACTCATGAAACCCAAACCCTTCAATCACCAACAACTATTTGACACCTGTCTACAACAAGGACTCCACCTGCGGCCCTTTTTTGATAATTAAAAACCCCATGAAAGCATTTTTTACCCAAAAAGCGCCACAAATAATTAAAAATTAATTTACATCATTTGACGAAGACGTTTGACATTTAGGACCAAACTGAATTAGATTAGGAAGCATCACTGGTTAAAATTTAGTTTAAGGACTAAAGATGAAAAACTTGTAAGAGGGACTATTTTACATATTTTTACCTTCTTGAAATCGTCCATAAAAAAACAATTTTACTTTTGGGTCGCCAATGGACAATGCTTTTCATGTTTCTACAGCACACATGCTTGTCTCTTCAGCTTTGATATTTTCATCATGCTTGCATGTTGCATCGGATGATTATTGTTTTGTGCAAGCGTGATCGTGGTTTGTGTCAAGGAGAACATTTCAGAAGGCAGGGGTTTCTAAAGGCTGAAGGAGCTAAATTAATAAAAACTCAACTGGTAAAGTGGCTTCAGTTAAACAACCAATAGACGACTAGAATTTATATGAACAAGTTAAATATAACAAATTGCAAACTAACAGAGATACATCAGTCTATATATCATTCCGTCTCCTCCTTATCTGGTCCAATATACATGGTGCAACATATAGAGATAGCAAGAAGTAAAACCCCAATGAGGCGATCAAAGGATGGAGCCAATCTTGTCAAAGCCAGGCTCCAAAATTGCCTTAATGCTACCTGAAACAAAGAAATGTTGTCTGTATCAGTCCCCTGGATTAGTATTCCAATTCAAGCATGAAAGAAACAAAGGTCCACACAAAAGCATAAATATGTAAATTGCCATGACACTAGTGCATAGGATTTGACATAAGACATGACAAAGTGCATAGGATTTGATATAAGACAAGACAAAAAATAACCTCTGAAAAGAGATTAAGCGAGAGAAATGAAATGCAAAACAGAGAGAATCGAGGGAGCAGAGAAAGAATAACAGCACTTGGAAAGATCAGCAACAACTGATATTCAACTAATGAAAGCTAGGAAGAGAGTTTATACACAAAGGAGAAAAAGGCGGAAAAACAGTTAGGAAGTAATAGACTTCGAACTGCCAAAACTGAAACTAAACATAGCAAAACTGAAACAACAAAATCAGCGAATACAAAAGGAATGAATCAGTGCTATACAAGTGTAAAGTAATCACAGCAAAACAAGCAACAGAAGCATCAGCAACAGCAGCAGATCAGCAGCAGGGCAGAACAAGATGAACCAGCTAAGAGCCCCTCGGAAGCTGGGAATGGGGATTAAACATTCCCAGCTTGGAACATGCATATCGAAAGGCTTGAGAATGTAAAGGCTTTGTGAAGGTCAGCAAGCTGCAAAGAAGAGTCAACGTGAGGGAGTAACTTGATGATGCTGTGATTGACCTTTTCGCGAACAACATGACAATCAATCTCAATATATTTGGTACGCTCATGAAAGACTTGATTGGAGCCAATCTGAATTGCAGAGTCATTATCACAGAAAAGTAAGGCAGGGCGATCATAGGCAATGTGAAAATCATCAAGTGAGCCATTGCACCTCAAAAGTAGTGGTAGCTAAAGCACAGTATTCAGCCTCAGACGAGGTACGAGAAACAGTAGCTTGTTTTTTAGAACACCAAGACATTAAGGAGTCCCCAAGGTAAATAGTGAAGTCTGTCACAGAGCACCGAGTTTCACTACAGCCAGCGCAGTCAGAGTCACTAAAAGCTTTGAGTTGCAGCTGGCTGGAAGAAGAGAGGAAGATTCCAGAGCCAGGAGCCTGCTTCAAGTAGCAAAGAGTGCGAAAGATAGCTCGTTGGTGCAAGTCAGTGTGGCAGGAGACAAATTGACTCAAATGTTGCACAACATGAGTGATGTCAGGGCCAGTAGTGGTGAGATAAATGAGTCTTCCAATAAGCCTTCGAAATGGAGAGGGATCAGCAAGAGGGGAACCAGATTCAGAATGTAGTTTGGCAGTGTAATTCAGAGGAGTTGATGCAGGTCTGGAAGCTAATAATCCTTCATCAGAAAGTAAATCAAGGGGTGTATTTGCACTGACACAAGTGAATCCCGAATTTTATGCGAGCCACCTCAATGCCCAAGAGGAACTAAAAATCACCTAAAGCTTTGACTGACTGATCTAACAAAGCAATTATGGAGTTAATTTCAGTTAAGTCATTGCCAACCAATACAATATAATATCATCAACGACGGTCCTCGGAAAAATTTAGAAACAAAGTGATCCGAGGGAGAGAAATGGTAACATGAGAAATGAGAAGGCAGAGAGGCGAGCTTTACCATTGACAACTTGCATGTTTGAGGCCATAAAGAGACCAATTCAATTTACAAACCTGACTAGGTGCAGCTCAAAGACCGGGGGAATTTGCATGTATATTTCCTCATTTAAGCCTCCATGGAGGAAGACATTATTTACATCAAGTTGCTTCAAATGCAAGTTATGGATGGCTGCCAAGGCAAGCAGAAGTCTCACAGTGGTCAATTTGGCAACAGGTGAAAAAGTACAAGAAAGTCACGCCCCTCCAACTGAGTATAACCCTTGGCTACAAGCCTTGCTTTGTAATGTTCCACTGAACCATTAGTATGATACTTAATTTTGTAAACCCAACGACACCCAGTAGTGTTTTTTGTCAGGTGGAAGTGAAGTGAGATCCAAGTGTTGTTCATTTGAAGAGTAGTAATTTAAGCTTCCATCGCTTTAAGCCAACAATCATCCTTAGAAGCCTCAGCATAACTCTTAGGCTCAGTAACAGTAGAAATAGTGCAAATAAAGAATGAAATGAAGGAGACAGTCATACGAAAGAACTGATGCAAGAGGATATCGGACCTGTGAAGAGATTGGTATACTTGAAGCTGAATTGCAATGAGAGTGTCTCAAGTAGGCAGGAGGGATATGGGGTCGAGTGGATCTACGAATGGGCTGAGACTGAACAATAGGAGAAATAGGATTAGTGATGGCTAGAAGGTTTAGGTTATGAGTCAAAGGGGGAACCAGGTGGTGGAGCATGAACCATATCACAGGTGCTTTGAGGCTGAGTGGGAGAAGGCAAGGGCCGAGCTATATTAGGATCAAACAAGATAGTGTGATGCTGGAAAGAGGCAAAGACTCACTGTGGCTAGTAGGAGAAGCATGAGGATAGGGAAAAAGGTTCTCATAAAATGTGACATTTCGAGAGACACTTAAATCATGTGTGTGCAAATCAAAGAGCAAATAGCCTTTAGTATGAGTTTTGAAACCCAGAAAAATGCATGGATGAGCACGAAAATTTATCTTTTTGCTCTTTGCCTTAATTGTGCTAGAGTAGCACAAGCAACCAAAGACCTTTAAAACAGAAATGTACAAGGCTTACCATATAATTTTTCACAAAGGGAAACATGTTTGAGGAAAGGGGTAGGTATGCAGTTAATGAGATACACTGCATGAGAAATAGCAATGCACCAGAAAAAAGGGGGAAGATTACTTTGAAATAAAAGAGCCCGAGTGACATTGAGGAGATGTTAGTGCTTCCTCTCAACAATGCCATTTTGCTATGGTGTTTCAATGCATGTAGTTTAGTGTATGATTCCTTTAGCTTCATAAAATTGAGACATGAGAAACTCTACACCATTGTCAGTGCGTATATGCTCTTAATTGAGGTTTCAAATTGATTTATGACGGAAACAAAATTAGTTATATGGGCTCTAGCTTCAGACTTATTCATCATAAGATAGACCCATATGTATCATGTGTAATCATCCACAATAGTTAAAAAATACTTGTGACCTTGGAAAGAAGTTTCGGAGCAAGGCCCCTAAATGTCCATGTCTACTAAAGCAAAAGGTTTACAAGCATGAGAAACACTTAAGTGAAAAGGAAGGTGTTTTTCCTTAGCTAGATGACAAGTATTACAAACAAAATGCTTATTGCTAAAATGTATGGATAACATCTAAGCATGGAATGTAATCGCTCATGGGATAAGTCTCATCCTAAAATGCCACAAATCAATGGGAGAAACGGTACAAGTAGGGTTGGTTATAGCAGAGCTAATAAAAGGAGAACAAACGTGGTTGGTTGAAGCGATGTATAATCCTCTTGAGGCTTCAACTATACCAATTTTCTTCATGGTCTTCATATCCTGTATAATGCAAGAACTTGACTGAAAAATGAGCTGGCATTTGAGTAAAGAAACTAACTTTGATATAGAAATAAGGTTAAATGTGAAGGAATGGATATGCAGGACATCTGTAAGAACAAAGTGATCATTAAATTTAACAATACCCGAATGAATAGCTGAAACATGATTACCATTTGGCAATTTGACCTGTATGGGATCTGTGGACTTTATATAAATCAAAATGCAAGATGGATGAATAAACATGGTTAGTGGCTCCCGAGTCTAATACCCAAGGAGTTGTGTCCTAAGCAGTGCCAGACATGACATGATGCAACATAATACCTGAACCAGACGAGCTTGGTGGAAGATAGGCTGAAACTTAGCTAACTTGGTTGACATGTGAGGCAGCTGAGGTTCCTTTGCTAGATTAAAACCTTAATAGCTTGATATTGCCTGGTGTGAAGAGAACCTCTTGGCTCGCATTAGAATCAACTTGTTGTTGATCTTCCTTGACTTTGCTTTCAACTGTCACAGTGCTGTTCACGGTATTATTCCTTGGGGTTCCTTTGAATCCTAGTGGGAAACCATGATTCCTATAGCATACCTCTATAGTATGCCCAACCTTGCCATAGTGAGTGCACAACTTTCCAGTTCGATTTCTACCTCGATTCATGCTCCCTTTGTTGACCTTAGAGTCTGGAAACCCATGTTTCCTATAACACACATTTTCAGTGTGTTCGCTTCTTCCACAAAAATTGCAAAGGAAACTGGTATTGGCTGAATTTACAAAGCTCTTTACCCCATTTCCACTGATTCCAGCTACAAAATTCGCCCCCTGGATTTGTCTTTCTTGTTGAACTATGAAGGAGAATATCTTTGGAACAGGTGGCAGGGGTTCCATGAGAAGAATGTGAGATTTCATAGTAACTGCATGGCTTGATCTCACATTCCATGAGAAAAATGTATGACGAAATGTGGAACTGCTGTATTGTTCATGAGAAGAATGTGGAACTGCTGTATTGTTCATTAAGGTCACGAAGGAACTGCATAGCTTGATCTTCCTCTTTTCTCTGAGCAATAGCATTGGACATTCCACAGTCACATTTCGTCATACATTTGCAAATTCGATCGGGCCTCAAATTCTCAACTTCATCCCAGATAATATGCATCTTGGTAAAATACTTCGTAATGGATTGCTCACCTTGCCTGATCGAGGAAGCCTCCATTTGCAAATCAGAAACGCGTAATCTATCACCCTAAGCGTATCTCGATTTCAAATCATTCTGGATCTGTTGAGCACTATCCATCCATAAAATGCTTTGGCGGATGGTAGTGGAGACTAAGTGTACGAGCCACGATGCAACCATGTTGTTGCACCACTTTCATGCTGCGTAGGTTTTATCGTCGCTTGCCGGTTCACGAGTTCCTCCATCGACGAACTCGAGTTTATTCTTGCCGGTTCTCTGCGTGTGATAGTTGGAGCAATCAAGAAGTGGAGAAACTAGGGCTGTTGTGAGATTTTCGTTTGGATGCAAATAAAGGAAGCTATGAACATTGGAGGATTGATTGAGATCATCAACCATATTTGATGAAGAAAGGGACCCCATGAGCAGAGATCAGAGCGCGCAACAGAGCTCTTCACAATAAGAGCTTTGATACCATGTGAAAAGAGATTAAGCCAAAGAAACCAAACGCAAAATAGTGAGAAACGAGGGAGCAGAGAAAGAATAACAACACTTGGAAAGATCAGCAACAATTGATATTCAACTAATGAAAGCTAGGAAGAGAGTTTATATCCAAAAGAGAAAAAGGCGGAAAAACAGTCAGGAAGTAACAGACTTCCAACTGCCAAACTGAAACTAAACATAGCAAAACTGAAACAACAAAATCAGCGAATACAAAAGGAATGAATCAGTGCTATACAAGTGTAAAGTAATCACAGAAAAAACAAGCAACAGAAGCATCAGCAGATCAGCAGCAGGGCAGAACAAGATGAACCAGCTAAGATAACCAATAATCATCTGATAGTATTTGAGAGTGTGAAGACATTAATCATATCTGTTAAGATGACAATCGTAGAATGAAAGCACTAGATGGCAAAGACGTGTTTCAATCATGTTTAACAAGGAAGAATCTAAATGCAGAAAGGACTGAACCATGTAAAATAGAACCTTCACTGATAACCTTGAAGGTGGGTTAAGTTGTTAGAGATGTAACCAATTCTGGTTGGGTTAAATTTGATCATATTTTCAACCCAACCCAATTACAAAAAGAGAAAAAGACTTGTGCACTGCCAGTGTAAAAAGTTTTACAGTGATATTCAATCATAACCTTTTATCTTGAGCCATGCTTAGTCTTTTTCCAATTCCAGGAATTGGATATAAGACAAATGTGTTGGTTAAACACTGAAATTAGAATAAGGGGATGACTAAGGTGTGCTACATATATATGCTAACGACAAAATGCCAACTGTTTTGTTAATTTCCGAATTAGTTCGGATCTCAAATATATAAAAAGTTAGCTGTTGAAATTAAAATAATTGTTGAGAATCCTAGATATTATCTTATCTTTATTTTATATATAATATGTAGGCATATTTTTTTTTATAGGTCAAATGTTGTTAGTAATGTTAATTTTTGTTAGTCATGAGGATTGAACCCACAACCTTTCCTCACTTCTTTTCTTCATTAACTAACTGAGTCACTTTATATCTCTTTATGGAGGCATATTATCTTAGATATTGTAACAAACAATATCTTCTATATTCATGTACAATTTATGAAATAAGTCTATATAAATATGTTTTTGCTGTGTGTTCAGACACAATTTCAATATATTATTCTTCTTTATTTGTCTTATTTACATGGTATGTAGAGACAGGTTGAAGGAATACTCAGAAAATGTCCCTCACCGGGGGTCTATGACCCCTAGTGAGCTCATTTTCCTCTTCTAAAATATTTCTCCTTCTTCTGACAATGCTTTTTTTATATATTTCTTTTCTAGTGAACTTTTCGATAATTGCCGATGACTATTCTGACCATGATCAACACCATCAAGGTTCTTTGAGGATTTTTGTCAATGATTTACTAACACTTTTTGCTTCTTCATTTTTTTATGAAGAGTTGCTTTTCCATTTATCATGCTCCCATTCTTTTCAGTGTATTTTTCAACCATTGCTTTTTGCTCGCCACGCATCTTTCGACAAAGAAGTTTCTAGTAGCCTACGTGACGTTGTCTTTTTTTGGCATGTTTTTTTCCGGCATGTTTCTTAGTATAGATAATTTTGGATCTTTACAAATATTAGTTTAAAGCCTCCAAATGTTGGTTTTAAGAAGGTTGAAACTTGCTCTACTTGCTATGAATTTTCTTAATTGATGGATATTTCAACTATCTAGCAATGTTATATTTCTAGCATTATTCCTTGACTTTGTCAACATCTCTGAGTTGTCTTTCCAAATATTATTTTACGGTAGAATTCAATTTTGTTACTTGCTTCTAGTAAGGATGAATACTCAGTAAGCTCTAACTTGATGGGGAGTATTGAGAATCCTATATATTATCTTAAATAAACCTATATAAACATGTTTCCGCTGTGTATTTAGACACACAGTTTCAATCTATTATTCTTCTTTATTTCTCCGATTTTAACAATATCGAAAAGAAAAAAGAGTCCCAGCTTAGAGGGAAAAGAATACCTCCAAGTACCGAATGTTGGCAACTGTACCAGTTCTCTCAAGTTGCAGTCCTCGTGCTAACATGACCTGCAAAAGATTTAGTTACATTACCATCATATAGTAAAGGGATGCCGCATTTATATAATAGATGCTACTAGATAGTAGATAAGACTCGTAAATCAGAGATATATTTGTATGAAAGAAAATGAATGTAGTATATATAATGCCCTCAATTCCTAAATGTCAAGAATTAGCCATGCTTACAATCAACAGAGAATTCAAGAGGCTCAGGATTCTGCAGCAGAACCCAAGATTAATTTCCTTATTTAGTATATGAAATTAGAGAAAAGGGATTGTCCACTGTCCGTGTAAAAAGTTTTATACTAGTTCAATCATGACCCTTTATTTATGGTAAGTGATAAACCTGTTTTTGGATCGATAAATTCAAAGAAAATTAAAAGGAAAATTTGTAGAAGAAAAGATAAAAATGGATTAAGGTAGGGAAATGGAAAGAACAAAATTACAATCCCTAAGAATTGATAAGTTGAGGACAATCTACCACAAATAATAGGAATTCTTTGATAAGAATTTGAAAAGGTTTTATTAAGAACCCAAAGAGAAAACACTCTCACTTTCGGAAAAACTATATTGATTTCTTTCAAGTCTGCTTTACAAAAGCCTACAATTTTCAAAAAACCCATTGGTAATTAATAAGAATTAAATTCTCACTTACATTAAAACTCACTAACCACTGGATGACTTTAAAAGAAAGATAAAACTGACCCAAAACATACCAAGAGTCATATGAATTTATTACATAAAATTAATACGAAAATCCAAAAAAAAGAAAAAGAAAATGGACTTTAATTTATCTTTAGTCCAATAATCATAATCTTCAAGAAAAGCTTGAAGTCTCCTCTTTACTCCTTTATTAATAAGTTTATTAACTTTACCAATTAATACTTTAAAAGTAATATAAATGAAGAGTTGTGATTGAACGTTAGTGTAAAACTCTTTTACACTGTCAGTGCATACTAATTAAACTCATGAAGTTATTAAAATATATTGTATTGCTATTGCAGAATAGTGAATATTTTTCACGGATTTTAAACTGATACAATGAGAAGATTTAAATAATAGGAGACTAATTTTGAACACTAATAAAAATAGGGGGAGATCTCCCTGCAAATGCTATTAGCTAAAACAGAAAGAAGGAAATACAACAAATTCTAGTATTAACTGTACAAATCAAATCACATAATCCTGATTGATTTCCGTACAGCAAATCTCATGATCCTTGCTGCTTTCCCTAATTATCAACACTCCCACTCGATCTGGGTGGTAGATTTCTATGATTTCCAAATTGGATCTGATATTTTCATGGATTTTTTTTGGAAGACCTTTAGTTAGGATGTCTACTATTTGATTCCACAATGTCTCCTTCATAAGTGTTGGTCAATATCCTACCAATTAAAATAACAAAATAACTAACTGTTTTCCAGCTGTCTCTGTGACAGCTGTGCACTTGTAAGCCTATAAATACTTATTGTACTCTTTCTTTTATTCTTGACAATAATAATAGGAACATCAGAGAGTATTTTCTTCTCTCTTTCTAGTTTTCTCCCGTTTTTAACATTCTCAGTTTTATGGTGGACTGGTTTTTTTATTTTAAATGCTAATAGCAGGTTTGCTGTCACACCATCATCTTATAATTAGTGAGAATTCTCATGAGCTGATCTCATCCAACCTCCTTTTTAGCCAAATACATTGTGCCATGCCTCTATACAAGTTTCAGCAGAAACTAAACCATTCTGAATGGCATTTTTTCCATCTGGCTATCACTAAATAACAAGACTAGTACAAATAGTCCTCATTTAAATAGCAGCATGAAAAGACCATCATTTAACCACACTAATTGTCTATATATGGTAGTTTTTATTTATTTATTACCTTTTTTGTCCCACTATTTTTTTAAAATATTCAAGTTTGTCCCACTATTATTTTTAGATTCAATTTTGTTTCACAAGTTTTTAAATAACTTCAATGCCATCTCTGTATTATTTTTATTTAGATCATATTTTGTACAACCCTTTACATAACTTCATCCTTTTTGTTAGATTGAAGCTAACACAATAAAATCGTTTAATGTCTAGGGTTTGCGATGATTTTATCACTAAAATATCATTAATTAGTAACGGTTTTAAACTATCACTATTTGAATTTAAATTAAAAAATATTAAAAACTATAAAATAATTATGGATGATATTGAAACTATTTAAAGAATTAAGGGACAAAATTGACTCTAAAAATAATAATGGAATGATATTGAAGCTATTTAAAGAATTGTGAAACGAACTTAGCTGGAGATAATTAAGCCTTATTTTTTAAACGCAAACTGTCACTATAAAAATTTAGATTTTCACCTCAGCAAAGAAGGCCAGAATACCGACGACAAGCATAAGCAAAATAGACTGAATTCCTGGTAGCACGAAATCCTGCAGAAAGGAGACAATTTATTGTTAAGTAATTTTTTTTTTCACATGAGATATACAGTTGATACTTACCGCATTTGGTAAAAGAGATAACATAATAATCAACCTCAAACAAACTACATTTGACATCCAACTAGTACATATAGCCTTGTAGAAGAGCAGTTTATTCATAAAGCCACTAATGAAGGAACCATTTTTCAAGAGTTGTCAAAGTGGGTGAAAACTTGTGGATCAACCTGACCAGCCACCATGTGCTCGGGCTGGGTTGGATTAATACAGTTTAGCTCAAAACAATTATAGTGGAAATTAGGCACAACCTAGTTACAACCCGGCTCACCCAAATTGGACCTTTGGTGAGTCAGGTTGGCTCGTAGGTTTGTAATAATAAAAAAAGACTCTGGTCATACAACAGACTAGTCCAATGGGTCACTCTCATGACACGAACCCTAGTTCCCATGGCTTTGGCCTTTACCCTCATTGCAGCTAAGCTAATTAACATACAGACTGATGCTGACAACCCTGCAAATAGCCCTTTCCTCTAGTAGTGCTAGTGATGCCAAAGACCGTGCAGAGAGAGAGCTTCCCTGCTGTGGGTAAATTCTGATGCACCCTTGCCCTGCTCACACCACGGACTGAAAAAAGTGAAAGAATTCCTTGGGTGTTGATGTCTCATTTCAGTATTTTCATCATCCTTGGTACTTTGGACTATTTTATTGGAATTGAGATTCACAAATTACCTACTAGGTCTCTTCTTATAACCCAAACTAAATACATCAGAGACTAGTTGATTAGACCAATATGCTTGAATCTAAGCCAATTTCCTCTCAATGCTATCTGTTGAGAATCTTAGATATTTTAAATATAGTATATAGAAATAATACCTAAGATCATAGGGAATCATATCTTTTAAGTTGTATCAAGAGCCTAATAGAGGTTCTATCTCGTAAAACCTTCTTTTGCTTGGTAAACCCACTGTCTCCGGTGAACAATTTTTTTTTTTTTTTTTTACAAACTGTTAATTTCTGGTTCTCTTCCTGTTGGTGAGAGACCTTGCTTCGATAGCATTTTTGTTACCACTGTGACTGATGATGCAGTTCTACCTACCAAGGGTTCCATCACTAAGGTCATGGCTAGGAGGATAGAGGAACCGGAAAGAGTTCTCAAGACCTCAACTCTTATGTTTTATCATTAGATTGCCATGTTTAGTCATTATATGGTCATTTAATTCCTTGTCTAGCTTTTTGCAATTTTTTTCCATAAAAGAGTGTGGTTAGCTTCTTGAAACTGAGCATCTAGCTTTTAGTTCATAACATGTTTCTAAAAAAAATATCTCAAAAAAATATTGCTCAATCTCTTCCTAAATCATTTCTTATTTGAGTAGAAATAGCTTGAATGTGTTTTAGCTTGCTTGGTTGATTTTGTGTCTTGATTGGGGGCTGCAATTTTTGGGCGTGTTTTAGTGGCTAGAATCCTTGTGCAAACAAGCTTACCACAATACGAAAGCCCAACATATTATGCCTAAAAACTCGATCACCTAATTTGCAAAAGTTGCTTGAAGTTATTTCTTCTTCTTTGGTTTGCACTTTGATTAAATTTTGTGGCCATTTCTTCCATCTTTTGTTCAAGCGAATTATTCCTCTACACTCCTTATTATCATATTGCCTTTAATATTTTGCAAAGAGGTGTAGCAAAATAATTTCAAAAAAAAAAAAAGAAGAGAAAAAGTAGAATCAAAAGAACATAAATAAAAAAAAAAGTGTTAGTAGAAGTGTTAAAAGAGCAAAAAAAAAAAAAAAAAAAATTGTAGTGCACCTCAAAATGTTCAATTTGCTTGGAAATTACTTGAAATTTCATTATGGTGATTCAGCTATAAGCACAAATTTGGTGCAAATCTTAGAAATTTTGTGAGTCTTTTTTTGTGTTAAATCCAAAATCTACTCTAGTGTCATTCTTAGTTTCCTTTTGTTGTTCTAACTTTCTTTTACACCTTTAAATTGCTGCTTGTCTTGCTTCTACATTCCTTGAGTTCGTCAAATTACTCTATCCACTTGGATGTTTACCTTCCTGCTTTGAGCTTTTCTTGTTTTATTTGCTTGTGTTGCACTCTCTTGGCTCTTGTTTTATGCATCACTTTGTAGGGAAAAGGAGGCCAAAATCAAGATTTCCACAAGGGTGACATTTTTTAGGAGAGTTGAAACAAGCTACGGAAGAATTTCTTTCAAGGGGGTAGCACCAAAATTGAGGTAAACACTTCAAAGAGATAAACACTTAGAGTGGAATCAAGCCTTCAACTTCTTCAATCTCTTTATTTATTTTTTTTTAAATTGAGTGTCATTTTGTTAAAGGCCATTTTAATAAAGGTGTTGGATGCCCATAAGGGTCACCTCTTTTGATTGCAATAGCTTGTAGTTTCTCGCTTAGGTGGAGGAAGGAATTGGTACCCCATCCTTCCACCTTAGGTGCACATGCTTAGTTCCCTAAACCTTGTTTTAATTTCCTTTAATTCCTTTCACGTTTTTATTGTAAAGTGTTTTTGAGTTCCAAAAACTCTTATGCATTTCACTTAGGGAGAAAACAACAAAAAGAGCGAGGAGTGTAAACCTTAGGTTCTTCCCTAATCACTTTCAAAATGAGCTCACCCACTAGTAATAAAAGTGTTATTCAGGAGTTATCTCTTAAGTTAACGGTAGAAAGAGCTAAATATGCATGAATCTTTGTGTGTATCACAATCAAGGAGATATCATATATATATACTGCACAAAAGGCAAATACAAGGAAATGGGCTTAGGCCCATATATCGAACTACATCCAACACTCCCCTTCAAGCTGGTGCATATAAATCATAAGCACCAAGCTTGTTACAAATATAATCAATTCTAGGATTTCATAATGATTTTGTGAAAACACAGGCTAGCTGATCATAGGAACTAACAAATTGGGTAAAAATGGTTCCAGATACAATCTTCTCATGAATGAAGTGGCAATCTACTTCAATGTGTCTGATCCTCTTATGAAATACTGGATTTGAGGCAATATGCAAGGCAACTTGATTATCATAGATTAGAGTCATTTGTGTAACCTCTCCAAATCTTAATTCATCAAGGGGTTGTTTGAGCCAAATAAGTTCACAAGTTGCCATAGCTCTATACTCTACTTCTGCACTAGATCTTGCCACTACATCTTGCTTCTTACATTTTCAAGAAATCAAGTTGTCACCAATAAAGATACAATAGCCAGAAATAGATCTCCTGTCAATGAAAGAACCTGCATAATCTGCATCTAAGTATCACACAACCCGAGTATGATTATTGTGCCCATATAACAAACCTTTTCCAGGGGCTCCTTTAATGTACTTCAGAATGCGGATGACGACATCCCAATCTCCAGTACAGGGTGAATTAAGGAACTGACTTACCATACTAACAACAAAGGATATGTAAGGACGAGTGACTGTGAGGTAGTTCAGTTTCCCAACTAGTCTCCTATACTTCTTAGGATATAAAAGTGACTCTCCCTGACTTGGCAGGAGTTTAGCATATGGATCCATAAGTGTGTCATTGGGCTTGGAATTCATTAGCCCAACCTTCATTAAAATGTCCAATGCATACTTCCTTTGAGAAATCACAATCCCATTGTCAGATTCTGCTACCTCAATGCCCAGGAAATATCTAAGTTTGCCAAAGTCTTTCATCTCAAAATGATAGCAGAGATGTTTTATCTGTGAAATTCCATGGGTATCACTACATGTAATAACAATGTCATCAACATACATTATCATGTAGATGCACCCACCTCCTAGGCATACTAAGTTTAGATTCACTATTGGAAAATATGTGGAAGAAGTGACATGCGATATTGCTCCCATGAACTCATGTCATTTTCTTTTAGGGAGACCTTGGTTGCAGGGTAGAAGGATAAATCCTGAAAGACTTTTAGTTTCTTTGGTGCATGAAGGACGCAAACTTAATTTGAAATTTCTGACACCAAGCGAAGTTTGTGATAATCAACATAAGTTGAAGGAGAAAATAGAAAAAGAGAGAGAAGAAAAGAGAAAATTAGAAAAAGAAAAGAGTGAAGAGGAAAAGAGAGAAAAGGAAAGAGAAAGACAGAAAAAGAATGTTAAAATGAAAACTGCTAATGATTTTTCTTCTTTTGTTGGTATTTTGAATGCACAAGATGATGAGAATACAACCCACAAATTGCCATATTTGAGGAAGAAAAATGTGGATATCCCTTTTACAGAGTCAGTGTACATTCAGTACATTGTTGAAGTTAAAACTCAGGAAGAAAATGCACAAGTCTATTTTGAAAGAAGAATTCCTCTTGATTCCAGTTTGGGTTTGGAAACCAAAAAGGAAAACTTCTATGATGCATAAATTTTTACAAGTTACATTTGATCCTGGAGGTTGATTTTGTTTATTTTAAATTATAAGTAAATAAAATTGATAGGAAAATAATGTCATAGATTCGAGGACGAATCTATTCGAAGAAGGAGGGAATGATGTGAATGCTGAAGACATTGACTTTCATTTTTTGTAACGTTTCATTAATTTAGGAATTAATGTAACATGCAATTAATCATGTGTGATAATTGCGTGATAATGGAGTATTTAATTTTTCTTTTGGGAGGTATGATTTTGAACAGCCACCGAGTTCTATAAATTGGGACTGAATTGTACTCAAAGAGAACCATTGAATTAGTGAAATTATATTTGGGTTTTACCCTTTTGTGAGAGATGAATTTCTCTTTAGAACTTATCAAGAAATTTTTCCTTGTGGTGTTCTGCTAGACTTATCAAGGGTAAATCACTACCCCTGTGGCGTCATATGACTTATCTTCCATCCTTGGAAGTGGCGTCATTTATCCCTTCGTTAAACCATTTTCATCCTTTCCATTTTCTTGTTTACCCAATTCTCATTGTTTTGTTAACTTATTACCTTCCAACCTAGATAGATCCACAAAACGAATCCAACCCCTTTGGATTTCTATCACCTAGGGCCACCATTATTAAGTTTCTAAGGGGCTTGAGCGCAGACATAAGAGATAAAGTTGAGCTCTTACCATATAGAAACCTAGATGACTTGGTCCAACTTTGCATAAAAGTGGAAAATAGATTGAAGAGAAAAGTGTTTCAAAAAAAGAATTTACACCTTACTCTTATGCAAAGAGGGATTAAGCCAAGGGAAACTCTTCCAACTCCTAAAGAGGAGTCATCAAAGATCATGCATAAAGATCATAAGTCGTCGCATACTAGAGAAAACCCCCTTGCCAACTACAGCAATAGGAATAGTAGTATAAAATGCTTTAAGTGTCTTAGGGGAGATCATATTGCCTCTTAATGCCCAAATAAGAAAACCATGATCATGAGGGCGAAGAGATTTATAGCGAGAGTAGCTCATCTTTCTCCTCTAGTGAGAGGGAGGAAGAAGGGGGTCATGAGCATGACATAGAGGCAAATCTTTGTGATGGTGATTTCTTGATGATTAGGCAACTTCTTGAAAGTCAACCACTTGAGCTTGACCATTCACAATGAGAACATTTTTCACACAAGGTGCAAAGTTTTTAAAAAAACTTGTTCTTTCATTGTGAATAACGGGTCATGTTGCAACTGCTGCAACTCAAGGTTGGTGGAAAAGCTAGCTTTACAATCAATTCCTCATCCCAAACGTTACAAAGTCCAATGGCTTAATGAGGAAGGAGAAATGGTTGTAAACCAAAAAGTAAAGGTGCGTTTCTCAATTGGGAAATATCAAGATGAAATCATATGTGATTATCACAATGGAGGCTGGTCATATCTTGTTAGGGAGACTATGGCAATTCGACAAACAAGTCATTCACCATGGTCACTCAATTGAGATAATCCTCACTCACAAGTATAAAAAGATAAGTTGACTCCTTTGACACCTTACCAAGTGGCTGAGAATCAACTTATCATGAAGCATAAGAAGCTGAGGATCAACTCATCATGAAGCATAAGAGAGATGAGAAATAAAAAAAAAAAAGAGCTTTCACCCCTAAAGCTTGAAAGGGTTACGAAGAAGAGTTGAGAGGAGGTACCCCTTCCAAGGAGAGTCATTTTGCAACAAAAATAGACATAAAGAATGCTCTCTTAGTTGATAAACCTTTCTATCTTCTCATTTGCAAAGAGGTACCTTTTAGCACGACCACTTGTCTTGAAATTGAGTCTCTTCCAATTTTGAAAGAATTTGATGATCTTTTCTCTCAAGCGATCCCTAAGGGGTTGCCTCCTTTAAGGGGAATTGAACACCAAATTAACCTTGTGCCTGACCCTAGCCTACCCAATAGGCCTGCGCATAGGACAAACCTCATTGAGACAAAATAAATTGAGTCTCAAGTTCAAGACTTGTTGGAGAAGGGTTGGGTTCAAAAAACCCTTAGCCCTTGTGTTGTGTCAGTCTTGTTGGTGCCCAAGAAGGATGGCAAATGACGAATGTGTATGGATTATTGTATCATCAACAACATCACCTTTAAATATAGGCACCCAATCCCTAGGCTAAATGATATGCTCGATGAATTGCATGGAACATAAATTTTCTCTAAAATTGATCTTAGAAGTGGTTACCATCAAATAAGAATCAAAGAGGATGATGAATGGAAAACCACTTTTAAGACCAAATTTGGACTTTATGAATGGATGGTCATACCTTTTAGGCTGATCAATGTTCCAAGCACTTTCATGAATCATGTACTTACTTAGGGATTGATTGGTAGGTTTATAGTTGTTTATTTTGATGATATTTTAGTTTATAGTAGATTCCTATACAATCATGTAGGACATCTTAGGGCAGTCTTGTCTGTTCTCCAAAAAGATAAACTTTATACAAACATAGAAAAATGCACTTTTTGGGTTCCTAATGTAGTCTTTTTGGGTTTTGTTGTTAGTGCACAAGGGGTCCAAGTGGATCCCCAAAAAATCAAAGTCATCAAAAAATGGCTCGCCCCTACTAATGTGACTAAGATCAAAACTTTCATGGTCTAGCGAGTTTTTATACGTGTTTTATGCCTAATTTCTCCACACTAGCTTCACCACTCAATAAGTTGGTGAAGAAGGATGCTATTTTCTTGAGGGGTGAAAAACAAGAGCAAGTTTTTCAACTGCTCAAGGATAAACTCACCCATGCACATGTTCTAGCTCTTCCTAACTTTTCAAAACTTTTGAGCTAGAATGTGATGCATCGGAAGTAGATGTGGTAGCTGTTTTGTTGCAAGAAGGGCATCCAATTGCTTATTTTAGTAAAAAACTTCATGGTGTCCACCTCAACTACCCCACCTACAACAAGAAGTTTTATGCCTTGATCCGTGCCCTTCAAACTTAGGAACATTATATTGTTTCTAAGGAGTTTGTCATTCATAGCGAGTATGAGTCACTTAAGTACTTGAGGGGGTTAGGAAAGTTGAACAAAATGGGTCAAGTTTCTTGAAACATTCCCATATGTTACCGAATACAAAAAAGGAACGACAAATGTGGTGGGTGATGCACTATCTAGGAGGCATTCCCTCCTTGTCTACCAAAAAAAAAACTACAAATGTGGTTATGACATTAGCGAATTGTATCCCTCTGACCAAGATTTTGGAACCATTTATGTTGCTTCATTTTTCAAAGCCAAAGATGACTTTTACCTTTGTGAGGGGTAATTGTACAAAGATGGCAAACTTTGTGCACCCTAAGGATCAATTAGGAAATTGCTAACAAAAGAGCCATGAAGGTGGGCTCATGGGACATTTTGGGATTGATAAAACTTTGTTGTTTTTAAAAGAAAAATTCTTTTGGCTCCATATGAAAAATGATATCCAAAGACATTGCTTGGGTTGCATAGCTTGTTTGCAAGCTAAGTCTGGAATAACGTCTTATGGATTCTACACACCTTTACCCGCTCCTTCTACACCTTGGGTAGACATTAGCATGGACTTTGTTCTTGGACTCCCAAGAATCCACGAGGTGTAGACTCCATCATTGTGGTAGTGGACCGCTTTAGCAAAATGAATCATTTTATTCTCTACCACAAAGTGAATGATGCAAGCCACATCACAAGGCTTTTCTTTCGAGAGGTTGTCCGCTTGCATGGGATACTATCAACAATAGTTTCTGATAGGGATGCTAAGTTCCTTGACCATTTTTGGAAAACTCTTTGGGCAAGGTTAGGAACTAAGCTCCTCTTTTCTACCACTTGTCATCCTCAAATGGATGGGTAAACCGAAGTGCTGAATAAATCCCTACCCACTATGTTGAGGGCAATCTTTAAAGACAATCATAAGTCTTGGGATGAATACTTTTCCCACATTGAATTTGCATACAATAGAGTGATTCATCGAACCACTAAGCACTCCGCTTTTGAGGTTGTCTATGGTTTTAATCCTCTCACCCCTTTGGACTTGTTGCCTTTCCCTAATTCCCGTCTTTTTCATAAAGAAAGGGAAGCTAGGGCGGAGTTCATTAAAAAATTACATAAGAGGGTGAAAACCAAAATAAAGGGTATGCAACTGCTACTAACAAGGTGAGAAAGGAAGTCATCTTTGAAAAGGGAGATTGAGTTTGGCTTCAACTTAGAAAGGACCTTTTTCCTTCTAAGAGGAAGTTCAAACTTAACCCTAGAGGAGATGGTCCCTTCCAAGTCCTTCAGAAGGTAACAATAATGCATATAAGTTAAATCTTCCCAAGGATTATGGTGTCAGCACAACTTTTAATGTTTGCAATCTGACTTTGTTTCTAGGTGCTAACAAGGAAGAGGATGAGACTTCGAATTTGAGGTCAAATCCTTCTAAAGAGGAAGACATTGGCTCCCATCACTAGGGGCATGACTAGAAGGATAGAGGAAGACATGGCCTGAAAAGAGTTCTCAAGACCTCAACTCTTAATAGAAGTAAAGATCATAGGCCAATGTCATTAATTAATTCTGGTAAATATTAGTTTGCTTTGTATTTTCAATTGGGCCATGTATTTCAGCCACTTCCTTTCTCAATTAGGCGTTTAGGAGTAATTAGTGGAAACAAAGAGTAAGCTTAGGATAGGACTCTAAGTTAGGTATTTTGGACTTGTCCATGCACCTAATTAGGAGTTGCTATTTGCACCCATGGGAGTTAAGTTAGGCGCCTAGCTTAAGGGCCTAAGATTTGGGTTAATTAGGCTTAATCCTAATTAAGCCCAAGTCCCAAATTGCCTTGATTTGTGTGCCAAGCTCTCCCATTGGAATATATATACTCTTTCCCCCTCTTGCAATCATCACACTTGAATGAATGATAAGGGTCTCCATTATCACTCTTAGTAAAGTGTCTTGAATTTCCTCTCTTTGAGGGAGTTCTTCCTAAAAGCTTTTATCAAGGGCCATCTCCCTTGTGGCAAACATCCAAGTAAATTTTAACTTATCTTCTCCTTAGAGAAGTGGTGTCAAACCCCCTCCATTCCTTGCCTTTTCCATCCTCCATCTTCTTGAGGAAGGACCTTTGGTAAAGAAGATCCAAGGGAATGCATCAACTGCCATTGCCATAACTTTCTATGGCCATGCCTCTCATCATTGGGTTGCCTAGCCACTCTGATCCTACTCTTGTAATTTCCCGTATTTTGTTTTTGTAGATACCATGGTTGCAACAAGACCCTTTTCATCTACCTTTGATTCTCTATCAAAAGATCCAACTTGCGTTACACCAACTTCTTATGAGGACTTTCTCTGGTGGTTTGAGAGTCAGCAAACCCCAGACACGATTGCCTTCTTTGTATAATCTAGTAAATCCAATGCATGCATCTCCCAATCCCCTTACTTAGGTCCTTGGGTACTTGACTCAGGGGCATCTAATCAAATTTCCCTCGTTCTCTTTTTTCTTCTTTTCTATATTTGGATATTTACCCACCATTATCTTTGCTAAAATGGGTTTCAAACCTAATCCCAAGGTTGAATTTGTTTTTTATGTTCTTGATTATCCATTTAACTTACTTTTTGTTTGTTCTTTAACCTAGTCTCATTACTTAGTTGTCATCTTCATTCAAAACTCTATTATACTGCAAGAACGGATTTTTGGACAAACAATTGGTATTAGATATGAGTCACATGACTTATATTGTTTTTTTGCTTCATAAAAAATATGTTCATCTTCCATATCTCCCTTGGCAATACATGCTCAATTAGGACACCTAGTTTACTTCAGAAGATGGTGCCCAACCTTTCCAAATTAGCAAATTCACATTGTGAGTCGTGTCAGTTAGGAAGCATGTTAGAGTTTTGTTTCCTAATCATGTCAATAAAAGGGTTGCATCTCCATTTGCTTTAGTACACTCCGATATTTGGGTCCTTCTCACATTCTTACTCAAAATGGTTTCTGATATTTTATCTTTATTGATGATTTTTCAACAAGCACATGGCTTTACAAATAGATCTGAATTGTTTGTTATTTTTGAAAAATTTTACAATGAAATCAAAACTCAATTCAGTATTCCTATTTGATCCTTTCGAAGTGATAATGTGCAAGAACATTTATCTCAAAAGTTACAACGCTTTATGGCTTCAAAGAGAATTTTTCATCAAACATCTTGTGCACATACCCCACAACAAAATGGAGTTGTTGAACACAAAAACTTGACACCTTTTTGAAACAACTGGCACCCACCTTATACATGGGGAGATGCAATACTCATAGCTTGCTACCCAATGTTGTCTATGGCGGATGGCGGTCCATGGCGATTTGCCAACAAAACGCCATATGGTGATAGCAGATGGCATTGCGGGAAATGGCGGATGCCATGACAGACTAAAAAATAGTAATATTTTTATATATAAAGTTATAAACATTAACAAAATATTAAATATAAATTAAAAAACTACAAAAATAGAATATAAAACATGAAATATAATTAAAAAAACAATGAAAGCAACACTCATAGTCTCATATATAACTAAAACAGTATTTCCAAGGGGTATGTTCTAGAGCTAGCCCTTGAATCAGTTGGAGTTGGAGTTGGTGTTTTAGCCATTGCAAAATTTACTCAAAGGTTGTAGTGTACTAATACTAAAAAAAATTAACAAAAACAGAGTTACTCATTAATCAAACAGAGCAACTTCTCCATAAATAACACAATCAATAATTTTTACTTAATGTAAAAATATTTAAAATAAAAGATAAAAAAATTTAAAAGATAAAAAAAAGAGTAAAATTTCATTTGTATTGGTGTTGGTGAGAAATGGGTTGTTATTGGTGAGTAAAAAAAAGAGTATAAAGAGTAAAAGAAATTTGTTGCTATTAGTGAGAAATAAAAAAAGAGAGAGAAATAGAGAAGTATGAAACAAGGGAAAAGAGAAGTTGACCCAATGTCGCCGCCGTCGCTCGCCGTCACTTGCGTCACTTGTTGCTACGCCGTCGCTTGCGTCACTCATCGCGCCGCTGTCGCTTGCGTCACTTGCTGCAGTCGCTTGCATCACTCGCCGCCATCACTCGTGTCACCGTTGTCTTTTCCGTCAGTGCAGAAGTCGCAGGATGGAAGAAAAGGTAAGATTGGAAGAAGAATAATGAGTATTGTAAGGTTAAGAGAGTTTAAACTCTCGCGATCTGGTCGGGTCCGAGACCCGAAATGTTTTCTTTTTTTTTTAAAAAATGTCGAATCCGCCATTTCCGCCATGGCCCGCGCTGCCGCCATGCACGCCATGGCCATGGTGGCCGCCATGACCCGCTCTATCCGGATGCCGAATCGCCACCGTTCGTCGCGTTTTGTTAAAAAACCGCTTCGCGATTCAGCCATGGCGCCGCCATGGTTGTTTTTTAACAACACTGTTGCTACCTCATCAACCGTATGCCTTCCTTTGTACTTAATGAGAAAATTCCCCATTCTCTTTTATTTCCTAAGTCATTACTACATGACATATGTTCTTGTGTTTTTAGTTCTACATGTTTTGTCCATAACCACAGACCTGGGCTTGACAAACTCTCAGCCAAGTCATTCAAATGTGTTTTTCTGGGTTACCATCGTTAACAAAAAGGTTATCGATGCTTCTCCATTATACTCAACAAATGTTTCATCTCAACTGTTGTCTCATTTTTTGAATCTGTCCCATACTTTGAGTCTTCACATGTGTCACTTGACTTGGGAGAATTAGATGACCATAGTATACTAGTCTTCACATATATGTCTGTGCATTTTTAGTTTTATTAGATTTACCACATCTATAATAAGCTTGGTTCATATCACACATATGCTCTAATTTGAGGGGAGTGTTACAGATTATATATTATTTCCTTATTTATGGTTAGATAGTAATTGGAGATTAATTCCTTATTACCTATTATTAAATTGATATTTAGTCATTATTAAAAAGATCTTATGTAATCAATATCAATCGTATTTGATCATATTTACTCATTATAAATAAAGACATTGAGTGGTCATCCAACACAGATTAACACACATTTAAAAGTTGTTGCATTTCTTTCAATAATTGACAAGTATTAGCATCAAGTATCAATTTCTTGAAGAAAGTATAGCTCAACCATTGATTAAAAAAGGTAGTTTTTCCAAGCATGAACTTACCTCAAAGATATAAGTACATATTCCCATTGCAGGACTAGCAAACAAGCCAAATGAAAAGACAGTCAACCTACAATAAAATGAAAGGTCATGTAACTAAGATGGATTGACTTGCAAAAATACATTATACCAAAAACACATAATGTTTATTTGGCTACTATAAGAACTATTTACTGTTGTAATGTGTGTCAATGCACACCACCCCTTATGTTATTTATAATATAAAAAAGGAATCAGTATTGATTACAAGATCAATCAATTACTAATTAATAGGAAATCAAATATTCTAATAATAAATACAATATCAAGACATAATTTCACAACTACTATATCATATATGCTTTGCACTAACTTTATGAATATTATTTTGGTCTTTAAAGGTGGCAATAAATAAACAATTAAAACAAATTTGCATGTTAATAGAAGATTAGAATCCATCATAAAAAGATAAGGTTAGTCATTTTAGATAGCAAAATCTCATAGCAAATTTGCTCCGATAATGTTTCCTTAGTATATTTATAAGTAATTATAATTCCTTCACTAAAAACTAAATTCTCCTTAAAAGTGAAAATATGTTTTCACACAGAAACAAACTCCATTCATCTTTCATATTTGCAAGAGTTTATGGGTAGTTAAAATTGACATACAAAAATAGCTTATGAATTATGACTCATGAGCTATTTGTAGTTTATTTCAATTTCAATAAGCTTATTGGTAAAACATATCAAGATAAACGCTCTTTGCCTATTCTAATAGGTTTCATGGTAATGTTTATGGCATTGTAGAAAACATGGAAACTAAAGTAGAGACCGCACTTCTGAGACTTTAATGTGTATTTCATATTCTGATCTCATAGGCAATGAGATCAGCGTATATAGTTACAAAGAAGAGTACAAGGGAAGTTATAAGGTAGGCTAACTTTGGCAATAGCGAAACAGCTTACAAAGATTTAACCAACTTTAGTAACACTTGAGAATATTGGTGATTTGTTTGAGTGACTTCACTCACTCAGCTAAGCTCCATTCCATATATATATATGTGAAATAAGATGAGTGTACAAGAAGCAAAATTAGAATGCTGTCTGAAGCTGCCACTCTAAGAGGGTGCAGTCTGAGTTACCACCCTAACCTATGGCTATAACTTTGAAAAATAAAAGTACACAAGACATGAGAGTATTGTATATGTGTTTTTCCTTCTTTTTGTTAAAGGCTACTGTTATAAGCTGTTAGTTAAAACAACTGTTACAGCTGTCACTGTTAGTTAGAGTTTGTTAGTTACTCTTGCCTTTTGCTATGCCTATATATAGTTAGCTGAAATCTCTCATACTTAACTCATAACAAAATTTAGAGAGCATTTTTCTCTCAGCCTCTTCTCTGAAATTTCTCTTTTCGGTACCTTTCTTTCGTAATATGGTATCTAGAACCTAATTTTGGTCTATGGCAAATCCATCTTCATCTCCCTTCTTTTCCACACCCTCTGCCTTTTCGCATTCAATCTCTGAGAAACTCACTCACAAGAATTTCTTGTTGTGGAGGCAAAAATTGAGCCTGCGATCAAAGATCATCGACTTCAGCATTGTGTCGAGCACTCTATCCCGCTTCCTTATCAAGGTTGATCATGAAACTGGATCAGTGAACCCTACTTATGTGCTTTGGGAACAACAAGATCAAATCCTATTGTCTTGACTGCAATTCACTCTCTCAGCATCATTTCTTTCTCGTGTTCTTGGGAGCGTCCACTCCTATCAAGTTTGGGACAAGATTCATGATTACTTCCACAAGCAAACTTGTGCAAAGACTCTGCATTGAGCTTCGCGTCACCATTTTTACTGGTAAAACTATGGATGAGTATCTTCTTCGTATCAAAGCTCTTGCTGATGCGTCAGCCTCCGCTGGACAACCTCTTTCACCACAAAGCATCTCAATGTTATTCTTGAAGGCTAACCTAAATGGTAAAATTCGGTTATTGTCGTCATTGAGAGTCATTTTGATGCTCTTCCAATTAAAGAAGCTAAAGCGTTGCTTCTTGCTCATGCAACGTGTATTCAAAAGTTTCAGCAACAATCAACCGTTGCATTGCCCTCTCTCAATTGATGCAGTCCAAAGAATCAAACCCTAATTTGGATTCGAAGGCTCCTTCTGTCCAATTAACTGACTCTATTCGACCTTCTTCACAAGGTACTCTTTCTGGAGATGCGAAAAATTTGTTAGCTGCCTCTAGCAATGGCTATTCTGGGTGAAGTCATGGTAGACATGGTCGTGGTCGATGCGGTCACAGTAGTTTCTCCCACATTGAGTGCTAGGTGTATTTAAGTATGGGCACACTACTTCTTACTGCTATTACCGTTTTATCTGCCAAGGTTTCCAACTACTTAGCACTCCACCAATTATCAATATCGCCCGAACCAGTTTCAACAACCTTCAGCCATGGTTGCTAATGTTTCTAATGTCCCTAATGCCAACTGGTACCATGATTCTGGTGCATCCTTTCATGTGACGGGTAGCTCTCAAAATATTCAACAACTTGGTCCTTTTGACAGTCCAGACCAAATATACATTAGGAATGGACAAGGTTTGCAAACACATTCTTCTGGTTCCTCTTCTTTTCCTTTTTCCATGTAATCCTAATATGTCCTTGATTTTGAATCACTTTTACCTGTTTCATCTATAACAAAAAATCTAATCAGTGTTAGTAAGTTTGCTAAAGATTGTGCGTTTATTTTGAAATTTCATAACAATCATTGCCTTCTCAAATCTTAGGTCACCAATGAAGTCTTGGTGAAGGGCTTTGTTGGAGTTGATGGCTTATACAACAATGTATACTTTCCAAGTCTCATGCTCTAGTCTCCCTCATCTGATTCCTCTTGTTTAGTTTCAGATTCTGTTTCTCCTTGTATAAATTCATGTACTACAGAAAAATCCTTCTCTGTATGGCACAATAGATTAGGTCATCCTAATCAACATGTATTCAAACTTGTTCTACAACATGTATTGCTTGTCGTGTTGGAAAATCTCATTGCCTTCCTTCTACTGCCTCTCTTACACGGTTTATCATGCTCCGTTGGAATTAGTGTACAATGATCTTTGGCGACAGTCACATATTTCGTCCACTAGTGGTTATCTTTATTATGTCACTTTTGTAGATGCCTATTCTAGGTTCAGTTGGATCTATTTCCTCAAAAATAAATCTGACACTCTCAATGTTTTTCAGCAGTTCAAGGCTATGGCTACTTGCAATTCAATGTCAAACTTAAAAATCTTCAAACAGATTTAAGGAGTGAGTTTAGATCATTCACTAATTACCTAAATCAACTTGGTGTCAATAACAGACTTATTTGACCTCATACACATCATCAAAATGATGTTAAAAGAAAACACAGACATATTGTTGAACTAGACTTAACTCTTCTTAATCATGCCTCTTTACCTTTAAAATTTTGGGACTTTGCCTTTTCCACTACAGTTTATTTGATTAATAGACTCCCTACTGCAGCTTTGAAATTTTCCATTCCCTATACTATTTTGTTTAATTAATCACCTAATTATAGCTTCCTTAAAATTGTGCCTGTTTTCCTTTTTTCATACCTTATAATAGCCACAAATTAGATTCCAGGTCGCAAGAGTGTTTTCTTAGGGTATTCTTCCTCTCATAAGGGATATAAATGTTTGTCTTCCTCTGGAAAAATCTATGTGACCAAAGATGTTTTCAATGAGTTTCAGTTTCCTTATTTCGAGTTGTTTCCCTCTATCTCTCCCTCTGTCACTTAGCCTGCCTATCCCCCATTGTATACAGCTCTAATGGGTCAGATTATATCCTTCCTATTTCTCTTTTATATCATCTCTGGATTCTTTGTCTATTCCTAAGTCTATAGGTGAAACTATGAATGATCCATGTTGGCAACAAACTAAGTTGGATGAAATGGTTGCCTTACATACCAATGACACATGGGAACCAGTCCAATTGCCTCCGAATAAGACTATTGTTGGTTGTCGTTAGGTTTATACAGTGAAGGTTAGACCAGATCACAACATTGAGAAGTATAAAGGTCGTTTAGTGACAAAGGGCTATACTGAGATCTTTGGCCATGATTATGAGGATACCTTTTCTCTTGTGGCCAAAATTACTTTGTTCTTTTGCTCCTTGCCATGGCTGTTATTCGTCATTGGCTGCTTGAACAACTAGATATTAAAAATGCCTTCTTATATGCTGAACTACAAGAGGTAGTTTACATGGACCAACCACCAGGTTTCATTACTTTAGATGAATCCCATCTTGTTTGTCACCTAAAGGCATTCCCTTTATGACTTGAAGCAATATCCTCATGTCTAGTTTGATCGTTTTAGCTCTAATTTAATTCAGTTTGATATGAGTCCTTGTGAAGCTGGTTACTTTGTCTTCTTCCTCCATTCTCCATCTGGTCTGTACATTTATCTGGTGGTCTATGTTGATGAAATCATTATTACTGTGATGACTTTAAGGGTATTTGTCAACTTAAATTTCACATTCAGAGTCAGTTTCAGATGAAGGATGTTGGTCCGCTCAAATATTCTCTAGGCATTGAGGTTGCCCAATGTTGAAGCTGATGAACATAAGATGATTCAAAGAGAAAGAAAGAAACCAAAAAAGAGAGAATTCATTAGTATTCAGGCAACTGAAAAAAGGGAGTACATAGGCATTATATATAGCAGTGCAAAGTTGAAACACATAGCAACTAACTTATAACAAAAAGGGACACAATGCAACTAACTCATAACAGAAAGGGACATAGTGTAACAAATTCCTAAGAGAATGAGACACTATCCTAACTGAGAAACAGACCCTAACTAAATGGAAATATACACAAATAACCCAAGGCTGCAATTTAACAATTGCAGCTAGGTATAGAATGCTCTAACACCCAATCTACTTCAGATATTACCATCTCACAGAGAAAATATGCTCTGAATATTGTCAATGAGATTGCTACGATTGAGTGTCATTTGAGTGACACTCCTATGTATCCAAATCTCAAGCTCCTTCAGAGTTAGGCGGAACCATTGCAAGACCAGGAAAGATAGCAAAGACTAGTTGGCAGGCTCAATTACCTCAAAGTCACTAGGCCCAACATCGCATTTGCAGTCGGTGTAATAAGTCAATTCCTCAATACCCCTTATAATAGTCATTCGAATGGAATGCCCTTATATGCATTGTTTGTTATATCAAGAAAGCACCAAGTTGCAAACTCTTGTATGAAGACAAGTGATTTCAAGAATGTTTGTTACTCCGATGTTGATATGGTAGGTTTGCCATTGGAGAGGTCTACCTCTGGCTACCATGTTTTGTTAGGGGTAATTTTATTTAATGACACAGACATAAATTGTCATTTTGTGAGACAAAAAGTGCTCTCAGAAGAAATTACTGTTGACTTTGTCAACTTCGGTGACCAACTGGTAGATATACTTACAAAATTTCTCAAGGAGCTCGCATTGATTATATTTGTAATAAGCTTGGAACATGAGACATATATGCTCTAGATTGAGCGAGATGTTAAAGTGATTTAATTATATGTAAATAGGGATTATATTTTATCTTGTTTCCTTATTTATCTTGTACATCTCATTATAAATGCATCAATGTGTGTGTGACCCATAACGCATAATTCTTGAATTCCTTTATACTCTAATCCAATTTTGCATTAGAGGACCAAAGATGAGATAGATAGTCAATTCATTAGAGAGATGATCCTATCAAGTGACATTACAACAAATTTCGTAAATTCTAATAACAATTTGCAGATGTTTTCACCATGCCTTTAAGAGGTCATCAGATACATTATATGTAACCAACTTGGTGCATATAATTTAGATGCTCCAGGTTAAGGAGGAGTATTCAAACAGTATATATTGGGTCTATAATCCCAATTCCCAAGCCCACTTGTGTACTATATATGTTATCCCAATACCCTTTCTTTGAATCAATGAAATTATCGTTTCATTTTTCTAATTAACAATCACCACACTACATATAAATTGATTGCAAAGGCAATGTCTTTGGATACAAAAAAGGCGGGAAATACTAGATAAGATTATATATTTTATCCATAGTTATCAAACGCTCGAATTAACTCTCTAACTCTTACGAATTTATGAATCCACTTATCTTCTGCGAGTTAACTTGTATGCAAACTCTCTTTTTAGTAAACTCTGCATAAACTCGGTAGACTCTATGTAAACTCCCGAGTTTACTACTAAGTCATCGAGTCAATAAATTAAGTTGTTTTACACACGTTTTGAGTTCAACATACTTTCATTCAGTATGTCGTTCTTAAATCGAAGAACACTTGTCTCTAAAAACATCCAACTTTCATTTTCTAACAATACCAAACATGAATGAAAATAGTCTATCATTATTATCACCTTTGCAATTCACTATCTGATAGTGACACATTGCTAAACTTAGTTATTTAAGTACTGTGGAATTTATGGTTTACTATTTTGGTTTATTATGTTGAATTATTTAATCATATGTTATTTAATAGATAATTTTATTATTTTTATATAAAATAAACTCTTACAAGTGTACAAGTCAAGTTCACGAGTTGAGTTTTTCAAACTCCTACGAGTCTATGTAAACTCTCGCGTTTGATAACCTTGGTTGTATCTTACTATCTTATAGTTATAATCCAAGTAATCAAGTATAAACCAAATCAAAATAAACCAATCAGAAGAAAAGTGAGGTTTAATCATCCAGGACCATAACTACGGATTTTATCCATGCGAAAATCCAAAAGAACAAAAATATAAATCTTACAGCGGCTGATCAGATGCCTTAGCTCCAGCCCTTATAAGACAGTAACTAGTTCCACCCATGATTGATGAAAACAGGCCCAATAGGATTGCAAATATGTGATGACCTGTCCTAGTATATGCATTGCTGCCTTGCTTAACTTTGACCAGCTGTCCTGGAAAATTCATATTCAGAAATTAGGAAGTGTAGTTAAAGTAGACCTATTACTATTCTCCCTGAACCTAGATGATGCAGGCTATATTCCCTGCAATCAATTAGAAAAGAGCATAACCTCAGACCTCTGTAACAAATAGGTCAAAGGCATATTGGTCATTTTCTTCTCTTCTATAATTAAGTGGGGCATGCAGAATAGAAAGTCAAGAAAAGTTGGCCAATAAATTCAAACTTCAAACTAGGTTGAGTATATGGATCCGGGCCAACGAACCTACCAAACACATCCAGGTTTTGGAGTTTGGACCTTTCCTTTAAAGAATCAAACTTGTAGGAAAATTTTGAACCAGGTCTGCGAAACCTACAGACTTTGTGGGCTAAGTTTGTAAGCGCACGGGCTTGGCACATAACTGTTTAAAAGAACATTTTTTTCATTTTGACTAGTAGTCTGTGTTAATGTTGTAAATTTTTTGTTGTAAATTATGATATTTTAGACTTTTAGTATTGAAAATATTTGGTATTTTAAATTATTATAAATAATGATATGATTTTTAGTAATGATATATTATAGTTTAGTTTGTTTAAAAAATATAATAATTTTTTTAATTATTTTTAATATATAAATATATGTGTGTGTATGTGTACATGTGTGTGCGTGGGGGCTTACGCGGACCGGTCATTTAAGTTCGTGGGTTATTTAGTTTGGCAAAGCGGACTTATTTTGACGGATACAGACTCTTAAAAAAAAGGCCATTTATTTTCACAGAGTGGACTTATTCAGTCCGTTTAAAATGCAGGTTTCATAGACCAGACTTAAATGGTCAGGAACAATCCGTTTACCCACCCCTACTTACCAACCATTGTTCTTATTCTTATAAGAGTATTGTATACTCTAGAATTATATGAGTCTATTTTGTAAACAGGTAGTAGTTTGTCTTAGGCTCTTAGCTGGTCATAGTTTAGTTAAGGTCTGTAGTCAGCTAAATCTCTTCAGTTTGTAACTGACTTGTAGAAATACTATTCTCAGTTTTGGTTCGGTATTCTCTCTCTCTGAATTCTTCATTAAGTCACTAGTAAGCATATCATAGTTAACAGGAAAAAACATACCAATAAAATTATATAAAGGAAATAAAAAAATAAGAAATAGAAACAACTACTGTACCTTGTGTAGCAAGCATTTCTCGAAAGAAGAACAGAACACCGAAGAAACTACAAGCAAGACCTGAAGAATATGCAGCATTAAGTAAATTAACTAGTACTTGCAATTGATAATGAACTCTTACTTTTATACTACCTTTAGTTATCAAGACTAACAAAACTAGTTATGTTGATTAGTTTTAATTAATAATATCATAAACTTAAATATTATTTCAAAATATGCCTAGAACTAAAAGTTGATTTTCTATATACTTGGTTCTTGTGTTGCTTGAAAATATTATTACTAGTTGACTTATTAAGATTCAATATCCGAATGTAGGTTAGCATTTGCTTGATTTTTGAAGTCCTACTTTCTTGTCCAATTAGAATGAGGTTTAATTGGGTTCTCTGAATGAAAATTTAGGCAAATTAGTTCCCTAATGATTATATTAATATGCAAATTGGTACTTAAAGTACTTTTTAGATAACACTTTTAAACATTTTAAAAACACTATCTAAAGCGTTTTAGGAACTAATATATACATATCGTTAAAAAAGTTCAGGGACTAATATGTCGAAAAATATTTTTCAGAACCTATCAGTCACCTCTAACTTCTTTTAGAGACCCTTTGGAGATTTACTCTCACTGGAACCGTGCATAAAAATTTGAGTGTTTCAAGTTTACTCAAGTCTACACCATCCTCTGTATCAAAATATCTGAATTGTATAAACAGAAAGATGACATCAAATATACGATCCTAATTAGATAGATTACAATTAACATTTTGCAAACTGCTTTCTAAATTACTTTACAATAATTTAGGCAATGCCAAGAAATAAGAGTCATTATAATATAGACAAATGATGGAGAAAAAGGTATTGAAAAAGAAGAGTAAAAAATTGGGGTTTCAAGTTTCTCCTCATTCAATAATTTTATAAAAGGTAATTCAAGAGCACAACTATTTAATCTTACTTGCAATATCAGTAATTTTTAGTGTCTCGTGGAAAAATATTCTGGCCATAATTGAAGCCATAACTGGAATTGTTGAATTCAATACAACGGCCTGAGAGAAAGGCAACCTCTGAGAGCTGAAAAGGCAGAGATCTTTTATTACAGTAGATGGCAACCCATAAAATCCTCAAGGAACATAAAAGAAAATCAAATAGAGCACAATGAAATAAAAGGTTAGAAAGGATGAAGATAGTAGCATTAAACTAAGTTTATTAATGCAAATATGGATGTTGTCAACAAGGAGTTCCATATGGTTGGAGAAAACAAATAAAGTGTTAAATTAATTTGTCTTTACATACTTATAAGTATTAGTTACAATTCGCATGATATACTATGACCACTTTTTGAAAATTATTCTCGCAACGAGTGCAATAAGAGTTCAAACCCAAAAGCTTTATAAAATATACCGTGTGAAAAACTGTCAACATTGAAGAAAACAAGATTATCCAATATTGAATAGTATCCTAAAAGTGCAATAAAATATTCTCAAATTATGACATTTTATGAACATAGGAAAGTCCAATAGAGAAAAAATTATCCTAAAATGACAAATGAGTGCCAAAAAAGAATTAAAATTGAGAGCAAATATACTATGAGCCAATATAGAGAAAACAAATAAAGTGTTAAATTAATTTGTCTTTACATACTTATAAGTATTAGTTACAATTCGCATGATATACTATGACCACTTTTTGAAAATTATTCTAGCAACGAGTGCAATAAGAGTTCAAACCCAAAAGCTTTATAAAATATACCGTGTGAAAAACTGTCAACATTGAAGAAAACAAGATTATCCAATATTGAATAGTATCCAAAAAGTTCAATAAAATATTCTCAAATTATGACATTTTATGAACATAGGAAAGTCCAATAGAGAAAAAAATATCCTAAAATGACAAATGAGTGCCAAAAAAGAATTAAAATTGAGAGCAAATATACTATGACCACTTACCAATAAACAAAACTTGAAATTGCTATACAGCCTGTAAGGGCCCTTAAAAGTAAAATAATTCTAACATGGGGTGTTCCAAATAGTGGCTGTTCACTCCTTCTCAACCATAAATATGACAGTATCAAGATAATTGTACATCTTGTAAAAGCAGTCTCAAACAAAGGAATTGCCTGAACTGCCAAATGAAAATTGTTATCACAAAAATTAAAATGAGGAACAACTAAAAAAATGCATAGAAGAATAAAAGAAAACCGTAGATCTTGAAAAGAAAATCTTAAATTTAATTAAATAGCCAAATAAAATATATGTTAAAATCAAAGAAACAAAGAAGAATAATTGACAGAAATTGTGTTTCAATACACGCAAAATGAATGTTTATATAGACTTATTTCATAAATTACAAATGAATATAGAAGATATTGTTTCCTATATTATCTAAGATAATATGCCTACATACTATATTTAAAATCAATATAAGATAATATCTAAGATTCTTGTAAGAGTTTAGCTCTAATTATTTATATAGAGCACACATGGAATTCTTATTTATAATAAGTGATAAGTACAATAAAAAGGAAACAAAATAAATGTAAATAATGAATAAATCCCTAAAGATAATATACTACATAATGTAATCAAACATATCTTAATATACTACTTAATGTAATCAAATCATATCTTTGATATTCCCTCTCAAGCTGGAGCATATATATATCATATGAGCCAAGCTTGTTATATATACTATCAACACGAAAACCCTTGATGGGTTGAGTGAGCATGTCTACAAGTTGGTCAATTGAACTTGCAAATTCAGTAGTAATTGAACTTGATGGGTTGAGTGAGCATGTAACAAAATGACAATCAATCTCTATGTGTTTAGTCCGTTCATGGATGACCAGATTTGATACAATGTGCATGGCAACCTGATTATCACATACAATGTTGTCAAATTGCAGTCATGGCACCGCTATTGCAAAATTGCGTTGCAGCATTTTCACGTTCCGCCATGATATGGTGCTCACGTATTGGCATCCATGTTGCGGGTCATGGCGGCCTCCATGGCCATGGTGGTCGTGGTGGAATCGGCAGCCATGGCGGAAATCGTGAGTTTCAACGGAAAAAATTAAAAGAAGAAATTGAGTCCAAACCCGACCCAACTTGTGCAGGTTAAAATGTTTTAACTCTTTAAAAAACACTTCTCTTCTCTCTTTCTCGAGCACGTGAATACCCTAGGGAGACGAAGAAAATGAACTCGAACCAGTCCGACATGACGCAAACCACTTCTGACATGACACGAACCACTTCCGGCGTGACACGAACTAGTTCCAGTGTGACCAAACTCTGGCATTGAACGCAAACCAGTTCCAGCGAAGACAAGGCTCGAATGAAGATGAAGCAAACAAAGACGAACACAAATCCGACAACAAACTTCGGCGTGACGTGAGTTAGTCTTCTCCCCTTCTTTCTGCTTTTCTTTTTCTCCTTTCGTTATGCTCGCCAACACCAACTTCAACTCCACCTGATTCAAGGGCTAGCTCTAAAACAAACCCTGGTTGGAAATATTGTCACCAACAAAATAAAACTGATATAAACACAGTTGTTTGTAATTTTTGTGGAGAAGTTATGAAAGGAGGAATAACAAGAGCAAAAGAACATATAAAGTGGGAGAAAGGGAATGTTGCAGCTTGTAAGAAAAGTCCACAACATGTAAAGGATGAGCTTTGGGGACTTTTACCTAATAAAAAGTCTATATCAACTCCTGTAACTTCAGTTGATTTGCCCATCAACATTAGAGCAATGAACTTTGCTCCCATTGAATGTGATGAAGATGAACCGAATGAATTTAAGGACTCTAACCATGATGCAATTGCTACCAAGAAGAGTATGGCTAGAAAAGGGCTAATGGACATGTTTTGCATAAATCCACTGCAAGCAGTTAATAAAAGAAAAAGAGAGAAAGTACAACAAATGGAGATAAAGGAGGCATGTGACAAGAAATTAGTGGAGAAGGTTCATCAATACATTACTTAGTATCAAGCTGGATTGCATTCAACCTAATTAAGTTGAAGAGTTTCGAAAATATGGTAACTGCTGAAGAAAGAGATGGAATATACTGAAGAATTGATGAAAGGCCATAGGTAGCTATGGGAGAAGCACGAATGTTCTATCATGTCTGATGCATGGACCAATAGAAAACAAAGATACATCATTAATTTCTTGGTAAACTCTCATGCTGGGATAATGTTTTTGAAGTCTATTGATGTTTCTGATTATGTGAACTAGAGAAAAGATTTTTGAGTTAATTGATTGGAGGAGGTTGGAGAGTAGAATGTTGTGTAAGTGATCACTGATATGAGAGTCATTATGTATTGGCTGGTAAGAAACACGAGAAGAAAAGGCCGCACTTGTTTTGGATCCCCTGTGCAGCCCATTGCATTGATCTAATGCTTAAAGACATTGGGAAACTTCCATTGCTTAAGAAGATATTAGAAGGACAATCGCACTAGTTGGGTTTATCTATGTCATTCTAGTACTTTGAGCTTGTAGAAAAGTTTTACAGACAAGGAGTTGGTAAGACATGTAGTGACTAGATTTGCTACTTCTTATCTTACGTTGGGAAGACTCCATGTTCAAAAAACCAATATTATCAAAAGAGGCTAAGAGGAAGGAAGCTAAGGAAGTGACACTCATGCCTTCTTTTTGGAAGAATGTGGTGTAAACCCTTAAAGTCATGGCACCACTTCTAAAAGTGCTCTGTCTTGTTGATGGGGAAAGGAAACCATCAATGGGCTACATTTATGAAGTTATGGACAAGGCAAAAAAAATCATCATGAAGTCATTCAATAACAATGAAAGCAAATAACAAGATGTGTTTGCTATTATTGATAAAAGATGGAATTTTCAGCTTCATAGGCCATTACATGTAGTTGCCCACTTTCTTAACCCAGAGTTCTTCTATAACCACATGGAAATGAAGTTTGATTTTGAAGTCACAAATGGGTTATATGAATGCACTAAGAGGTTGGTTCCAGAAGTAGATGTCCAACATACAATTCTAACCGAGTTGCATCTTTACAAAATTAAAATTGGCCTTTTTGGACATGAATACACAATACATCAAAAGAAATCTCATTCTCCTAGTAAGAAACTTCTATTAATTTATTTTATGAAAGTTTTAATTTTACAAACCCTAAACTTACAACCCATGCTTTTTTCTGTATCTTATTGGTGGCGAATGTATGGCTCCAATGCTCTGAATTTGCAGAAACTAGCATAAAGATTTTGAGTTTGACTTGCAGTTCCTCAGGTTATGAAAGGAACTAGAGTGTATTTGAGCAAGTAATTCCCCAAACTGATTTTATTTTATTTAAATTTCATGGTCAAGTTTCATTTGACCTACATTTATTAATGTTACTTATGTAATATGCTTCAGATTCACTCCAAAAAAAGGAATAGACTTAAGCACTAGAAGTTGCATGATTTGGTGTATGTTAAATACAACTAACAACTTAAGCACAGATATAATGCTAGAGATGAAATTGATCCAATTTCTCTCAATGACATTGATGCCTGCAACGAATGGTTAATTGGAGAGATGGATAATGTTGCTGATGATGGAAATGAGCTAGTGTTTGATAATGATGAAGGTTTAAATTGGGCAACTATGTATAAAGCTTCGGGGGTTCGAAAGCCTCTAAAAGGAAGGACCCAACAAATGATGGTGCTCAAACATCTAAAAGGAAGCAAGCACTAGAAAAAAATAAGCAATCAGAGCTCATTTTGACGATGACAAGTCAGGTGGAAATGAGGAAAAAGGATATGCTTCTCTTGATGATAATGAGAAGAATTTAGATGAAGATTATGTTGGAGTTAATGAAAATGATTAGGTTTTAGGTTTTAAAAAGTAGAAACAGGTTCTTGTTTGCTTTAAGTTTTATGACTTTGGTTAATTTGAATTTTAGATTATGTTTTATTAGCTTTTAGTTGAAGAATAAATGTTTTAACATTGTATGTACTGTTTTTGTTATATATGAGATTATGAGTGTTGCTTTCATTGTTTTTTTTTAATTATGTTTCATGTTTTTATATTCTATTTTTGTAGTTTTTTAATTTATGTTGGAGTTAATGAAAATGATTAGGTTTTAGGTTTTAAAAAGTAGAAACAGGTTCTTGTTTGCTTTAAGTTTTATGACTTTGGTTAATTTGAATTTTAGATTATGTTTTATTAGCTTTTAGTTGAAGAATAAATGTTTTAACATTGTATGTACTGTTTTTGTTATATATGAGATTATGAGTGTTGCTTTCATTGTTTTTTTTTAATTATGTTTCATGTTTTTATATTCTATTTTTGTAGTTTTTTAATTTATATTCAATATTTTGTTAGTGTTTAGAACTTTATGTATAAATATATTACTCTTTTTTAGTCCACCCTTGCCTACAACGCCATCCGCTATCGCCATATGGTGTTTTTTTGACAAACCGCCATGGACTGTCATCTGCCATAGATAACATTGATCACATATCAACTTCGTACCACCAAGATCTCGAAATTTTAATTGTTGAACAAGTTGTCTGAGCCATATGATGTCACACATAGTCTTTTCCATGGCACAGTATTCTACTTCAGCACTGGATTTTGAAACTGTTTTCTGCTAGTCTTCGATGAGATCAAGTTTACTCCAATAAGAACATAATACCCAGTAGTGGACCTCCTGTCTAACTGTGACTCTGCCCAATCAGTATCAGAGTAACAACAATTTTAGAATTGCTTTTATCTTCATATATCAATCCACGACTTGTGCATTCTTGAGATACCGAAGAATACACATGGTTGTTGTCCAATGACCACCACAAGGCTTCTGCAAGAACCGAATAAGCATGCTAACTACAAATGTGATGTCTGGTTCAGTGACCTTGCAACAACTTGTTGCTTTTTGGACCAACAAGAAATTAGGTTAGGACCAAATGGCTGCCCTTGAGGAAGATCTTCTGTCATCAATATTTGAGGCCTAGCCAACATCACAGAGAGATCTTATACAAAACTGTTGATTAGAAGAGGCAGTTTGCAAGTGCAAACCATACAAGACATTGCCGTTTAGGTATCTCAAAATTCTCTTCATAGCAACCCATTGAGTTTCAAGAGGGTTGAATATGAATTGGAAGACTTTATTTACAGCAAAGCTGATTTCAGGTCTATTGACAGTTTGGTATTGAAGGGCTCCAACTATAAATCTGAAAGTGTGCGGTTAGGGAATAAGTTAGATCCTAACTTGGTGGTAAGCTTATAGCTGGAAGGCAAGGGTGAGGAAATAGACTGTGTTACAGCCATTTTTGTTTTCTGCAAGAGATCTTTGATATTTTTACCATGTCAGTAGTAAAGACTCATCAGGGAGATGCTTAACTTCAATGCCAAGGAAAGAGTCAAGGTGACCAAGTTGCTTGAGAGAGAAATTAACATGTAATTCAAAGCTTAGTTTTTGAACTAAGGTCTCAGAGGCGTCAATGATAATGATATCATCAACATAAACTAACAAATAGACAGTTTCAAAATTAGACTTATACATGAACAAGGCATCCAGAGGTAAGAAGAGTAGATTGCATCCTTTCATGCTCATTAATTCTAACATGGCCTCCAGAGCAACTACGGTCTAGGCTTCTCCTCTTCTCAACCTAGTTCTTTTTTTTCCAATGGCCTATTCCAGCAACTCATTCATTGATGCTTCCGCATTCCCCAATTCAATTTCAGAAAATTTGGATGATACAAATTTCTTGCTATGGCTTCAACAAATAGAACCAGTCATCAAATCGCATCGCCTTCATCAATTTATTGCCAATTCTATCTCGCTTCCTCTATGTAGAAGACCTCAAATCAGGCAACAAAAATCCTGCATATGTAGTTTGGGAACAAGATCAAGTTCTCCTCACATGACTTCAATCAACTCTTTCCAAGCAAATTCTCTTTCAGATGCTAGGTTGCATTCACTTATATCAAGTGTGGGACAAAATTCATGAGTATTTTAACAATCAAACTCGTGCTAAGGTTCACCAACTCACGTTAGAATTGCACTCGCAAACTCTTGTAATCGGAGCCTCCCAAGCTACATTCAGCAAATCAAGTCGATATGTGACGAGCTCGCCAATGTCGAATCTCCCATTTCTCTTCAAGATCATATTGATGAAGTCCTCAAAGGTCTTCCTCGTTAATATGGTGCAATAATCACGCTTATTGAAAGCAAATTCAAGTCACGTCCTCTTGAAGAAGCTAAAGCTCTCTTGTTGACAAACCTGCTATTTCTGATTTACCATCAATCAATGTTGCTCGTGCAAAGGATTTTGATGGTGGTTCTTGTGAGGGCTACAATCGTGGCTTCCAACACAATCGCGGGGGTAATGGTGGTCGTCGTGACAATAATTGTGGCAGAGGCAGATTTGCTAACTTTCAGTGTCAAGTGTGCCACCAGTTTGGTCACACTGCCACAAGGTGCTACTACCGATATGATCAATAATATCAAGCCTTTTCCTCCTTGGTCCTTCATGATCCTGGCAGTGCTGACTATTCTCACTTTTCTCAGAATACAAACAACCCCAATTCAGCATCTCAGGTTCACCCGAATAACAGTGCAACTCATCATTCCAATGTCTAGCTCAATCCAACAATACTGCCTATACTGCAAGTGCTTTGATACCATGTTAGAATTAATGAGCATGAAAGAAGAGAGAAAGAATGGCCAAAAGAATTTAGAGGAGAAAATTTAATTGTATTCAACAAAAAACAAAGGAGATACAAATGTACTATATATAAAAGTGCAAGGCTGAGAGATCAAGCAACTAACTAACTCATAACTAAACTCATAACAGAAAGGGAACAGAGTCAAACTTATTCCTAACAAAATCAGACAACTTCTAATAGAAGCAACTAACACCAACAAATTTCTAACAGAATAAATCCCACAGTTGCAATTTAAAAACTGCAGTTATACAATTAACCCAACGTTGCTGCAATTAAACAACTGTAGCTAGCTATTCAATACTGTAACAAGAACTAATGTATGCTTGAGAGATTTATCTCAAAACAAGATTAGATGGTTTCAATCAAATATTTGCCAACTAAATCCATTATGCCCCGTTAGGGATGGTTTTTCAGTTACCGGTTTTTGGTTTTGAAATGTATTTTGAAAATAGAAATGTGTTCGATAAAAAATGGTTGTGATTTTGGTTTTAGTTATTTCCAAAACAATTTTTATCTCATTTTAAAAACAATAAAATTTTATTTTGAATTTCTATTTTTGTTTTTGCTCAAACTTATTGTTCATCACTTGTCACTACCTGCTAACACTATCAACTGCCACCTCTAGTCACCGGTCACTAGCCGCCACTGCTAATAATTGATTGTTGGCTATCTACCATTGATCATTGGCCACTACCTGCACCATTGCCCACCACCTCCAATCACTGGGCATCGACTACTACCATCGATCATCAACCGTTGGTCACCAGCCACCGCATTTGGTCATTGGTTGCCAGTGGTCGTTGCAAAGGAAGCAGAGTTAAGATTTGACAACAATTTTTTAAAATTGGAAACAAAAAAATGTTTTTATAAATTTAAAACTTATAACCAAAACTAATTTTTGTTTTTATAATTTTGAAAATTGAAAATAAAAAATCACCCTAAACAAGACCTTAGTTGTTGACAAGGTTTGAAATTGTAAAAGTTGCATCACATGATGTGCTTGCCACAACATCTTAGTTGTGGCTGCATCAAAATTGCAACTGTGGACCACATTATCCATAGTTGACAACATCCATCCACAACAACCACAACCATAACAACAGACGCAACACAACCATAACCACAACCACATTGTTTTTTGGTACCTATGACATTGGTGTCGAGTATCCACTAGCTTAGCTAATGACTAATCTTTGCAGAAGAACCTAGATGTCTTTGGTGGGATCTCCCATTCCAACCATGTTTTTTTTCCATACACAGTCTCGGTTTTAAACCATGGAGATAGGTTAATGTTGAGGAGTTGTATTGGAGTAATATATACAACTGTAGTTACTCAACTGTAGCCTTGGGTTATATCATAAGCCTCAGATTATGTTGTAACCTCTATAGTTAGTCAAAGTTCAATTAAGAGAGGCTTTCCACTTCTTAAATATAAGTTTGTATTAAGTGTTATTTGTCATTACTTTGTTTTCCTGTCTTGGTGTATTCTCAGGTGTATGGTGGCTTAGTCTACACCTTATCTTCCTTCTTGTACACTCTTTTGACTCATATATAAAAAGCATTGTTTGAGTTGAGTGATCAAGTCACTAAAGCTATTTCCTAAACTGAAGTGCACTATTATAAATAGTGCTTATGTTACTCTATTACAGCTGATTTGAATTTATTTTTTTTCCTAATGGAGAATTCAACCAATTTGTATATCTTAAGTTCCGCTTTTCCCAATTCGATATTTTAAGAAACTCGACGGTATCAATTTCTTGCTATGGTAGCAACAAATTCCACCAGTCATTGAGTGACAATGACTTCAACAATTTGTTGTGAATCTAATTAAACCTCCTTGATTCCTCTCTTCTGAAGATCTTGAATCAGGGAATGAAAACCCTGCCTATGAATCTTTGTAGCAGCAAGATCAGGTTCTCCTAATAGGGTTGCAATCAACGTTTTCAAAGTTGATTCTATCTCAAATGTTACGATATATTCACCCGCATCAAGTTAGAAATAAAGTTCATGACTACTAAACAGTCAAATGCGAGATAGGGGTTCATCAATTGAAATGCAAATTGCGATCACAATCACTCGGTGATCACACAATGCGTCAATATTTTCATCATATTCAATTTGCAACGAACTTGTCAATACAAGAAGTTCAGTAGCTCTTCAAGATCATATTAGTGCAATTCTTGAAGGACTCTCTCATGAGTATAACTCCATGATAATTGTCATTGAGCGCAAGTTTAAGCCATGACCTCTAGAAGAAGAAGTGGAGTCTTTTTTCTTGGCTCAACAAGTCAAATTTGATATTCTAGATTCATCTTCCATTAATTTCGCTCAAGGCATTCCTAACTCCTCTTCTTTTTTATCAAATTTGTTATCAAATCTCCAGGATGGCATCTTCATGGAAGAAATCAATGGCAGGATTCTTGCCATCCGCCATGGCATAACAGTAGTGACTCAGTTTTTTTGTCACAGGCTGTCACGATCGCTATAGGCATTGCAACGTGACACCAAGAAGCTTCAAATCGTGGCTGCGCAGCAGCGTTTAGGGTACGTTTGGGAAGAAGACACAAGTTGCAGGACCCAACCCTGACCCGGTCTTTATGTTTTGTTTTTCATTGTTTTAATCTTCTCAGACCTGTTTTGCTACCTAAACCCCTCTATTGTTAGTGATGGGCCCGTTAGTGTTTTTTTATTTTATGTTGTTGGCAAACTAGGGTTTACAACCCTTCTCACTCAATTGTGCTACGCTGCATTGATTCTCTCCTTCTCTCCCACTTAGCCACTGTTGCACCCAGTTGTCGCCGCAGCGGCACCCAGCCACCACCGTCGCACTCAACACCGTCCATCGTCACCACACCCCCCGTCATGATATCGCAACCTTCGTCGAGCTGTCACTTCTAATTCGAAGAGTGAGAACATTTCCTCTATTTTTATTGTTTCTACTTCTTTTATTCTGATTCTTTTGTTTGATTTCCCCCTCTTTATCTATTATTGTCCACTGACAGAATGATGACAACTCAAAAGCTTCTAATAGGACTGATCCAAGTTGGAGCTACTGTCATCTATTAGTTGAGTCCAATTTAAACATTACTGTTTGCAATTAATGTGAAAAAGTGATGAAAGGAGGAATTACCCGAGCAAAGACATCTAATGGCAAAGAAAGGAAATGTTGCAGCTTGCACCAAGACTCCAAAAGATGTTCGAGAAGAGCAATGGAAACTATACAGGGAGAAGGCAATCAACTCCACTTTTACTCCAAAAAGGGATATTGTGGATGAAAAGATGCAAGAGAATGAGTGAAGAGGAAATTGAAATTTCAACTACTAGTAATCCTAAAAGAATGACTGGTACAAAAGGGCTAATGGATTTGTTTTGTAGAAATCTAGCCACTGCAATAGTAAAGAATGACACGGTTGTTCAATTATATCATATGCTTGGACTGATCGGAAACAGCGGTGCCTTATTAATTTTTTGGTGAATAGTCCCTACAGGGACCACATTTGTGAAGTTAATTGATGGTTCTCAATTTGTAAAGACAGCTGAAAAACTATTTGAGCTGCTTGATTCGCTTCTGGAATATATTGGTAAGGAGAATGTTGTTCAAGTTATCACTGATAACGGAAGCAACTATGTTTTAGATAGAAAATTATTGAAAGAGAAGAGACCAAACCTATATTGGACTCCTTGTACAGCTCACAGCATAGACTTGATGCTTGAAGACATCAGGAAGATTCCTATAATTAAAAAGGCAATACAAAGGGGAGTAAGAGGGAACTAGTAAGACATGCAATTACCAGATTTGCTACTTCCTATTTGTCATTGCAAAGACTTCACCAAACCTATATTGGACATTTGAGACTCCTTGTACAGCTCACAGCATAGACTTGATGCTTGAAGACATCAGGAAGATTCCTATAATTAAAAAGGCAATACAAAGGGGAGTAAGAGGGAACTAGTAAGACATGCAATTACCAGATTTGCTACTTCCTATTTGTCATTGCAAAGACTTCACCAAGAGAAAGGGAATTTGAGAAAAATGTTTACCTATGATGAATGAAGCAAGGGTAAACTGTCTAAAGAAACTAAGCGAAGGGAAGCTACAAAAATAGTTCTCATGTCTTTGTTTTGAAATCATGTGGTTTTCACTTTTAAAGTCATGGCACTACTTGTTCATGTGCTTCGTCCGGTGGATGGGAAAAAAAAAAACCAGCTATGGGTTATTATATATATGAAGTAATGGAAAAGGCCAAGGAAACAATTATGAAGTCCTTCTAACAATGAAAGTACAAGGATGTATTTACAATCATTGATACTATTCCACCTCTTAGAAAGAAAAGAACTTAAATCAAAATACTTAATAGCATGGCGATACATTTATACAGAACTTCTACCCCAAGCACACGCAATGGAGCCATAGATAGTAAAGTAAAATCCAATCCACGAAATCATTTTTGGATAGCATCATTGTCGTAAAGGTCGTAATGCTAGAGGAATCATTACCACAGGACATAAAAGGGGGGTCATAAGCGTCTATACCATAAAATCGATTTTCGATGGAATGAAAAAGACATATATGGTAGAATTGTAAACATAGAATGTTATTTTTTATTAAATGACTAAGTCAAAGATTTAAAAAATATTTTTTTAAAAAAAGGATTTAAAATATTGTTTGGTTAGATTTTTTAGGATATTTTAAAAAAAAATATATCATTGTTATAATATAAAAATAAACAATAAATTATAGTCACAAATTACATATCAACACTAAAACAAATTAAAATTAACATACAACTAAATTTTCAAACAATAACTAAAGAAACAGTTGTCCAAAATAAAAAAGTAAGCACAATTTGTCCAAGCTAGTTAAGCAATAAAAATAAATACAAACCAATGTTATCAATAAGGGATGGCAAAACATAGCGAAAGGCCAAAATTCCGACATAAAAACACGCCATTGCGCCTTATGGTGCTGCCATGGTGGACATTCCTTCATAAATTTTGTATAGTGGTTGGCAAAAAATCTGCCATGCCATGGCGCTATTACAATGCCATGGTGGTTATTTAACAACAATGATACAAACTACACAGTTTGTTCAAACTAACAAAACATAATATCAAAAGAAATACATAATAACAAAACAAATAGTTTTAAATAATAATAATATATAATACTTTAATATTATGGTCTAGTTGGATTATTTTCTTGGAATTGAAGTCAAACATCTATTTGATCATTCCCTATTACTCACTCAAGGAAAATACATTAGAGATTTCTTACTCAAAACCAAGACAATAGAAACTCAAACAATATTTTTTCCCATGACATCAAATTGCAAGTTATCCAATTCAGGACCTGATCTTTTCTTTGATCCTACTCTCGCATATCCATAGTGTACTCTCCAAAACCTAACTATTACAAGGCTTGAAATTAGCTTTTCAACCAACTAAGTCTGTGTCAATTCATGGCTAACCCATTTGAATCACACTAGATTGCAGTAAAAAGGATGCTTAAGTAACTTAAGGGTACCTTGCTCTTTGGCCTACTATTGCAACCAATCACTTCATCTCAACCCTTCTACATAAGGGCTCTATGTGATGCTGATTAGGTATCAGACATTGAGGACAAAAGATCTACACAAGTAGCAGCCATCTGCCATCTTTTATGGTACCAATCTAATCTCTTGGTGGTCTAAAAAGCAAGAAGTTGTTGCTAGGTCCACCACAAAAGCAAAAATGCAGATACAGAAGTCTAGTTGAAACCACAACTAAAATATCATGGATACAAACTCATCTAACAGAGTGAGGAATTTTTGTAAACACACCTATTGTTTATTGTGATAACCAAAGCCCAACAGCTCTGTCTCATAATCCTGTTCTTCAGGCCAGAACCAAACACATGGAAATTAGAACTTTCTTTGTTAAAACAAAATGATCAGCCATCTTTTATGGTACCAATCTAATCTCTTGGTGGTCTAAAAAGCAAGAAGTTGTTGCTAGGTCCACCACAAAAGCAGAAATGCAGATACAGAAGTCTAGTTGAAACTACAACTAAAATATCATGGATACAAACTCATCTAACAGAGTGAGGAATTTTTGTAAACACACCTATTGTTTATTGTGATAATCAGAGACCAACAGCTCTGTCTCATAATCCTGTTCTTCAGGCCAGAACCAAACACATGGAAATTAGAATTTTCTTTGTTAAAGACAAAATGATCAATAAACAACTTATTTTGTACCGCATTACTGCTATCGATCATTGCACTGATGTTTTGACCAAGCCTCTACCTTTCGCCAAGTTCTATTTTTTTGAAGGAACAAACTCAATGTCCTTAAGCCTTCTACAAAGTCTCAATCACCTTGAGCTTTAAGGGGGTATTGGAGTAATCTATAGCTGCAGTTACTAAATTGCAGCCTTGGGTTTTACTGTAACCTCTTTAGTTAGCTAAAGTTCAGTTAAAAACATAGTAGTTAAAAGCGTGAAAGTGGCGTTATCGTGGTGGGGCGGAGCAGAGCGGTTGCTCGTCGCTCCGATGGTTGGCGTCACATCACAGGTTGAAGAAGCGGGAGTCGCGCTGCTCTTTGCAGTCAAAAACACGTGCCAATCGCAGCGCCTCCCTTGTGCCCAGAAGGTATTATTAGGTTTTAGGGGTGAAGAAGAAGCTTGAAATGACATCATTTGGCTGTGTTTCTAAAAAAAAAAAACTTAAGTGGAAAGACATCATTTGGCATGTATCTGAGTATTTTTTAATGAAGGGTAAAAAGGGTAATTACCCTTTTTACTTGAAACAACATTTCTTATTTGTATTCAAGTTCAAAACTTCTACACTTCCAAGCATCCTCGTCTTCTATTCTTCCCTCTCAACTTCTTTGACCTTCGTAACCCATTCTCCTCTTCTCTAACGAGTGGTAGTTTCCGACGACCATTCCAACAGAAGAGATTACAATACCAGTGGTTTAGTGTTCTTCCCTTAACCTTTTTTTCCCTTCAACTATGGCTTCAAAACCCAATCCTTCCATTGATTTAGTGAAGCCCATTGGTCCAAACTTGGACATGGCTTGGCAGTAAATATAAATAACAAAAAACCTAAACAATAAATATATATTATATACTTCCTTACAATCAATTCTATATTTTTTAGTAGATATACATTATATGCATCTAGGAATATAAATCTACATAGAGATCAGAATAGCGATCACCCTGCTACAGCCAGGGAGCTTTAGCGTTTTTGGAAGGTGGCCACTCCAGGCCACCATCCACTATTAACTACTATGGTTAAAAAGTTAGTTAGGCTTTGCACTATTATAAATAGTGCTTCTTTTTTCTGTTACAGTCCCCCATTCATTAAGAACAAACACTCTTTTCTGTCCAAATTAATCTCTGATTTTTCTCAGAAATTCATTCAGCAACTCTTACAGGTTGGAGTGATTTGAGGTTGGCCTTAGGCTAAATAATTTATATACCCCACGACTTGTGCAGTGAAAACTAATATATTGACGTATTTAAATTTATCAATTTAATATTAATATGAATATAGAAGAAAATGGAATGAACGGGGGAAATTTACAAGGTTACCTTCTCTATCTCCCATCCCATAAAAAGTATGATAAAACTTAAAAGTTTAACACCAAGGAAATTCACAATCAGAATTGCTAGCTACTTCCAAGTAAATTCCTTTTTAATTGATTATTTCCATTATTCAGCAAATGCATAATGCCAACAAAAACAGAACATACCATTCAGACAGAAGAAGATTACCAGAAAATATCTCGGTAAGAACTCCCATGAAAAAGTAGATGGTAGATGAAACGGCCATACAAAGTAATCCAGAGTATCTAGACCCATTCCACACGCACAATATAAACTGCGTGAACGGAGACGTCTCAGACTCAAGTAATCTTGTCACTTCATCCTACAGCCAAATATAAGGTAAAGAAATTAACTTTACTTCAAAGCTTCCTTTGCTTCCATGATCTTTTTCTTTTTCTTTTTTAAACAGGAACAAAAAGAAATACCTTTTCTTCAATCTATAACTATGAACCTACGGCAGAATCTAGTATAAACAAAATTTGTTTCAAACCAAAACTATTGTTTACACCTACGAAAGTATAAAACTCCCCATCCATCACATCATGTATTATTCTTGTTTAATTCAGCTTATTGAGCTTCTAGTGGTGGTAAATTATTAAGGTATGCATCTTAGCTTGAATTTGAATTTTGTTGTAGATTTCTGGTTCAAAGCAAATTCCAAGTACCACAGCTGCGAAATCACATACATAGATCAATAGTCCAATATTTTGTAGTATCAACAATATATATAATTTTTAAACATCAGTACTGTTTAAAATGTTAGCATACAAAAAGTTCAGTTACCATGAAACAGTAACACCCTTATGTGCATGATTGCAATAATAGAAACACATGTACACCTTGAGATGGATTTTAGTAGATTGATAATTTGCTACAGACTAGATATATTTCATTGTAATGTCAATGATTCATAATGGTCATTCCTCAATTTTCCAGGTAAATGCAAGATTCACAGAATTTTGAGTAAACTCCCGTTTTGGTTGTAGGCACCTGAAAAAGAAAATTAGTCCTTGAGGATTGTTAAATTAATGTTAGATGTTGGTTATTAGTTGTTAGTTGAGGTATATTATGTTTCATTTATTATTGTATGACAGAGGTTGGTGATAGTTGTATTCATCACTCTGAGTTTCTAGATTATATTGTACCTCTATTTAATAAGAGATTCAAAGCTGAGTAAAGATATCTCAAGCTTTTTTTCTATATTCAAGTTGGTATCAGAGCAAGTTCGATTCTGCTCTTTATCGTCTAGAGTCACACAGTAGGCTGTCCGCCACTGTCACCGCCGTCCGTCGCCGTCTCCGACGATTTTTTCTCCGGTGAGCACAAATCCAGGTGCGCCTCGACGTGCGTGTTCTACCCCTGTAAATCGCTCTTCCATACGCCACTCCACGTGCCTCCACATGCCGCCTCGGTCACGCCAAACAGAAAGCGCGTGAGCTCCACGCGCCGGCTAAATGGTCTCCGTTCACCGTCGTTCCAGTGCCGTCTGACTCGCCGGATGAAGCCATTGCTGACCTGCGTGGTTCACTTTGAACAAGATTTAGTGGATTTAAATCAAATCTCTTTCTCAGTCTCTGTTTTTCCTCTTTTTCAGATCTGGAAAAATGTCTTCTTCTACCGCAGTTAACTCTGGTCCCATTCTTCCTATTTCTGGATATGCCATCATCACAACAGAAAAGCTCAATGGTAAAAATTATTTAGCTTGGGCTGATTCTGTGAAACTCTGGTTCCTTGGTCAAGGACACCATGAGCATCTAGAAAAGGTAGATATTGAGGGATCAGCTGAACAACAAGCTCAGTGGAAGAGACTTGACTTTCAACTTTGTGCTCTTCTATAGCAGTCAGTGGAGCCTAAGATATTGAGGAACCTCAGAGCTTTCAAAACCTGTTACTCATTTTGGAAGAAAGCACTTGACTTTCAGCTTTGTGCTCTTCTACGGCAGTCAGTGGAGCCTAAGATATTGAGGAACCTCAGAGCTTTCAAAACCTGTTACTCGTTTTGGAAGAAAGCCCAAGATATCTACTCTAATGATATCCAACGTTTGTTTGATTGTGTTCAAAAGCTAGCCTCCTTAAAACAAAATGACTCAGATATGGTATCATATGTTTCCGAAGCTCAAGCCGCTGCAGAAGAATTGAAGTTTTTCTTAGAAGCTGATTCTATATAAGAAATAAGGAAACGACTTGATAACCTCTATATGGTTATGATTCTTCGTGGTATGAACCCGACATTTAATCACATTCGTGATCAAGTTCTGACTGGTCAAGATATCCCTTCCATGGAGAGCTTAACTACTCGTCTCCTCCGTGTTCCTACCTTGAGCAATGAGGGTACCTCCCTTGAAAATAATATGGAGTCCTCTGTTATGATATCTTCAAGAGGAAGAGGAGGACGTGCAAACAGAGGTCGTGGTGGAAGAGGTAATCGTCCACAATGCACTCATTGCAAAAGGATGAGTCATACTCATGAAACATGCTACTCTCTGCATGGTTTTCCAGACAAGTCTGCTCATGTATCAAGGTCTGAGAAGCCGGAAGAGAGGAAACTGTCTGAAGAAGAATATCAAGGATACCAAGAGTATTTGAGAATGAAATCTAACAGCCTTGTTGGACCTTCTTCTGGACCTAATGTCTCAACGGCTTGTATTTCTCAATCTGTGGAAGGTCAAAACCCATGGATTGTTGACTCTAGTGCTTCAAGCCATATCTCTGGTAATAACTCCTTGTTTTCATCTTTATTACCTCCCAAATTTCCACATCTTGTCACATTAGCCAATGGGTCAAAGGTTTCAGCTCAAGGAGTGGGTTCAATTTCTATTTCTCCCTCCTTAAATTTATCTTCCGTTTTGTACATTCCTTCTTGTCCCAATTTCCTTTCCTTGAGTCAATTAACTAAGTCCTTAAATTGTTCAGTTACATTTAACTCTGACTCCTTTGTCATTCAGGACCGTGGTACGGGCAGGCAGATTGGCGCAGGACATGAATCACGAGGTCTCTATTACCTGGAATCTAGCTCTTCAGTGTCTTGTCTTACATCTATCTCTCCTAAATTGTTGCATGATCGGTTTGGACATCCTAGTCTTGCCAAATTAAAGATAATGGCTCCTAGTACTCAAAAAATCCAAACTTTAGAATGTGAAACTTGTCAATTAGGCAAAATGTTAGGTCTTCTTTTTCAAGTAAAGATAAATCAAGAAGTAATCCACTGTTCATTCAGATATTTGGGGTCCTAGTCGAATTACTTCTTTGGATTTAAATATTTTGTCACCTGTATTGATGAATATTCTCGGTGCACGTGGCTTTATTTAATGAAAGAAAGGTCTGAACTTCTATACATATTTGTGTCCTTCTTTCATGAAATAAAAAATCAGTTTGGAAAATCAATCAAATGTTTCAGAAGTGATAATGCAAAAGAATATTTTTCTTTTGAACTCTCGTCATTTTTGTCCTCTCAAGGTATATTACATCAGTTCAATTGTCCCCACACTCCTCAACAGAATGGGATAGCCGAAAGAAAGAATCGCCACCTTGTTGAAACCGCTCGCTCTTTAATGATTAATGCAAAAGTTCCATTACATCATTGAGGAAATGCGATTCTTTCTGCCTGTTATCTTATCAATAGGATGCCCTCTTCCTCTCTTGATAATCAAATTCCTCATTCCATCCTATTTCCAGTTGAACCTCTATATCATGCTTCACCTCGTGTATTTGGTTGTACTTGTTTTATTCATAATATTTCTCCAGGCCTCAATAAATTGTCAGCTAAGTCGATCAAGTGTGTTTTCCTGGGATACTCCCGCCTTCAAAAAGGATACAAATGTTATTCTCCTCATAACAAGAAGTATTACATGTCTGCAAATGTTACCTTCTTTGAAGATTCTCCCTTCTACTCATCCTCCACACCTGACTCCATTTCCATCCAAGAGATCTTGCCCTCTCCCTCCTCGAGTCCAGAGAATGTCATTTCTCCAGACATGTCTCATCAACCTGACCACACCAACATTAGTCCAATGCCTATCTTATCTGAAATTGATCATTCTCCCTCAACTCCTCCTCATGACATGACACCTGAAGCTAACCCCAGTATTCCTGATGACTCTCGTGGCTCATGTCCATCTTTGTCTATTTCTTGTAAAACGGCTCCTAATTCTCCTCCCATGGCTGATGACAACTCATGTTGGCCTGTTGCCCTTCGAAAAGGTATTCGCTCTTCTCGAAACCCTCATCCTATTTACAATTTTTTGAGTTATCATCGTCTGTCTCCATCTTATTGTTCCTTTATAAATTTCTTATTATCCATCACTATTCCCGAAAATGTTTGTGAAGCACTTGATCACCCTGGATGGCGACAAGCCATGATTGATGAAATGCAGGCCCTTGATCACAATGGAATTTCATCTTCCTCCTGGGAAGAAAGCTGTTGGTTGTAGATGGATCTATGCTATTAAAGTTGGTCCAAATGGTGAAATTGAATGCCTTAAAGCTCGCTTGGTAGCCAAAGGTTACATTCAGATATATGGACTTGATTATGGAGACACTTTCTCCCCGGTGGCCAAGATCACTACTATTCGTCTTCTTGCCATAACAGCTATTCGCCATTGGCCCCTGTATCAGATGGACGTTAAAAATGCATTCCTACATGGTGAGTTAGATGAGGAAATTTACATGGAGCAACCTCCGGGCTTTGTTGCTCAGGGGGAGTCTGGTCTAGTGTGTAAACTTAGGCGATCTCTCTATGGTCTTAAGCAGTCGCCAAGGGCTTGGTTTGGAAAGTTCAGCAATGTTGTCCAAGGTTTCGGAATGAAAAGGAGTGAAGCAGATCAATCTGTCTTCTACTATCACAAATCTGTAGGTAAATGTGTTTATTTAGTTGTTTATGTCGATGACATTGTCATTACAGGAAATGATGAAGTCACAATATCTCAACTAAAGCAACACTTATGCAATCACTTTCAAACAAAAGATCTTGGTCATCTGAAATATTTTCTGGTAATAGAAGTAGCTCAATCCAAAGAAGGCATTCTAGTTTCCCAGAGGAAGTATGCCTTGGATCTTCTAAAGGAAACAAAAATTCTGATTGTAAGCCAGTCAATAGTCCTATGGACCCATACAAGAAATTAGTAGTTGATATGGGAGACTTATACTCAGATCCAGAAAGGTATAGAAGGCTGATTGGGAAGCTCATATATCTCACTATTACGAGGCCAGATATTTCCTTTGCAGTTGGAGTTATAAGTCGATTCATGAATTCACCTTGTGTTGATCATTGGAATGGAGTAATGCGTATTCTCAGGTACATAAAAAAGGCTCCAGGCCAGGGTCTGCTGTTCGAAGATAAAGGAAATAGCCAAATTGTTGGATACTGTGATGCTGATTGGGCTGAATCCGATACAGATAGACACTCTACTATTGGGTATTGTGTGTACCTTGGTGGTAATCTTATCTCATGGAAGAGTAAGAAACAGAAGATTGTTGCTCGATCTAGTGCAGAAACTGAATATAGATCTATGACTCTTACAGCTTGTGAGTTGGTGTGGGTTAAACGACTCGTACAAGAATTGAAGTTCTGTGAAATTTCTCCAATGCAACTTTATTGTGATAATCAGACAGCTATCCACATTGCTTCCAATCCAGTATTTCATGAAAGGACTAAACACATTGAAATTGATTGTCATTTTGTAAGGGAAAAAGTGTTGTCCAAGGAAATTAGGACCGAATTTGTTGGCACCAATGACCAGCTTGCAGACCTATTAACCAAACCCTTAAAGGGTCCTTGGATTGAATACTTGATTTTCAAGCTTGGAACATATGATTTATATGCTCCAGCTTGAGGGGGAGTGTTAAATTAATGTTAGATGTTGGTTATTAGTTGTTAGTTGAGGTATATTATGTTTCATTTATTATTGTATGTCAGAGGTTGGTAGTAGTTGTATTCACCATTCTGAGTTTCTAGATTGTATTGTATCTCTATTTAATAAGAGATTCAAAGCTGAGTAAAGATATCTCAAGCTTTTCTATATTCAAGTAGGATTAAGGATTTTTGCTGTTTTGCGAATTGGTCTCTAGAATGCTTTAAAACACTTTTGAAAGTAAGTGCAATGTATGGCCCAACTTATACAACAATAGAATCAAGACTAATTTGCTTTCAAGCACCTCAATGGGTTCAATCACATAATTGTTTAAAATTGTAAAAGAAAAGGACTTGTCACAACTATTGAAACCTTCAAAACACAAGCTCTATTTAAAGTGAATTATACGACCAACTTACAGACACTGATACCTTTAAAACACTTTAAAAACAATATTTAAAGCCCATTACAGGACAAACTTACACAACACTTTGAAATCCACTTTTAAAAGCACTATTTAAAGCTTGTCATATGACCAACTTACACAGCGCTAACCAATTTTGTTTACACATCTACAGAATCAATAAGACAAATTTGCTTTCAGGCACCAAAACAGGGTTCACTCACAGAATTTCATTTAAAACTGAAAAAGAAAAAGTCTTTTTATAATTATGCAATTTTGGTCCCTAAGATGCTTTAAGCTGTTAAAAGTGCTTTGGAGGACCAACTCACACAAAGAAACTTACACAACTATTGAAAACTTGAAGACCCTGAGACCTTTAAAACACTTTAAAAGCACTATTTAAAGCCCAATTCAGGACAAACTTACACAACAACAACACTTTGAAATCTACTTTAAAAGCACTATTTAAAGAGCGTTATAGGGCCAACTTAGACAGCAACGCTGCTTTGAAACCCTTTAAAAGGGTTATTTAAGTGTGTAGGAACCAATTTCGCTCACACAACTACAGAATCAACAGGTAAATTTACAAACACGGATACGACACACTCTTACATGACTAATGTCCAAAATATAACACATGGGATACGACTTACATACATATAAATTATCTAAAGTTGTAATATACTCATCTATTTAAATCAATTTCTATGATAATAAGGTTAAAATACAGGAAAAGCATTATTTGTGTAACAACGTCAATGTGTGTTTATCTACATTGAAGTGTCAATTTAAGTAGTTGAGTTGTGTATAAATATCTATTCAAGTATCCAAGTCAAAAAAATGATTTTTTTGGGGGAAATGTCAATGGTTAACAGTTCAAACAATAAAGATGTGGATGTAGTAGGATAGTACATATCCCATGAGTCTTTCTCTCTCCAAAATTTGCCAGAGGAAATTTTTCCATAGAAATGTCCATGTTCGCAAAATTTTGTTTAAAATTGTAAAAGAAAAGGTCTTTTATAATCATCAAGTGTGGGGCGTCAAAGATTGCGTTGGCTAATTGCTCAACGTTTCCAAATATTTATGAGAAGCTTAACTTAAGCGGAAAGAGGAAAAAGAAAGTACTTTGGGTCTGATGCGAGGGTAAGAAGCGGTGAAGATGTTGATCTTGGGTCTTTCTGGATCGGAGAGGAGAGGGGCAATTTGGTCTTTCTCATCGGAATCGGCAGAAGAAGGTGGCGAGGGATCATGCACGACGAGCTCGACCACTTGACTTGAGGCGTCGTTTGATTCAGACGGTGTCGTCGCCATTCGCACATTCAGATTTCACACTAACGACGCGAATGCAAGGTTCGTTTTGTTTGTTTTGGTAGCGAGGAAAATGAGAAACTTCGAAAGCGACTATGAAACAGTCAGAGAGATACGTCGATTGAGCGTTGTGTTGTTCAGCGCGGGTTGGCCCCATCTTGTTTCGTTTTCTTTTCTCTATAAAATGCAAGGATACATTGGAAATATTATTATTAAACCTAGCTTTTTATTTGTTTTTTTTTTTTTACCAACTCAAAAGTTGGTTCCACGGTTGCATGAAAAATAATTTTTTAATCATTTTTAAAAATTTTTTAGAGGTTATTTCAAGCCATATTTTTTAGAAGTTAGTTTTTTATTTTTTAATATTTATTAGATTTTTTAAGCTTTTTTATATAAATCAATGATTTTTTTTCTTTTATATTTTTAGTTATTTTAATAGAGAATTTCACCTTCTACTACTTTTATCAAATATATATGTTTGGCAAAATTAATTTGAAAAATAGTTAAAAATAAAAAAATAATAGTTGTTTGTAGCTAAAAAAAAAAATTATGCATCGGAAGAAGAAGAGAGCAAAAAAAGATATCAAGCTATACATGAATAAAGTTGGTGCAAAACATCTAAATGGAGTCCCAAACAAAGAGAGGAAGGGGACTATGTTGTTAAACTACCTTCTTGAATTATAAATTAGTTGGTAAAATTATCTATTAAAGTAAATAAAAACATAAAAATAACAACAATAGAAAACAATATAATAAATTTTTATCTTATATTAAAATATTAAAAATAAATTTAATAAATATTCAAGGATAAAAAGCAATGAAAATAAAAGTTAGAAATTGGTATTTTTTTGCTTCCAGTAGCATTTCAAAAAATATTAGAATTTAAAAACTTATTTACCGAACAGTCAAACAAGATTTTCAGTAAGTCAAAACACTATATGCTAGTTGAAATGTCTTGTAAAACATAGTTTAAACCCGTCAATGAATTTATTATAAATAAATGACCTTAAAACTCATTATATTTTGTCAATATTATATATAACAATTACTTTATGTTTAGAAAATCCTCACATGTGATTTAATTCGATGCAAAGTGAAGAATCATATCAGGACTTGACATGTCGCAAATCCTCTTGAAAGAGAGGGGTGCCTTCGGGAACGCAGACACAGGTGGTGCATGGTTGTCATCAACTCGTGTCGTAAGGTGTTGGGTTAAGTCCCGCAACAAGCTCAACCCTCGTGTTTAGTTGCTAACGTTGAGTTTGAAACTCTGAGCAGACTGCTGGTGATAAGCCGGAGGAAGGTAAGGGTGACGTCCAGTCATCATGCCCCTTATGCCCTGGGCAACACACGTGCTACAATGGATGGGATAATGTGATTGAGAAATAATCTTCAATTATATTTATTGAAAATTAACCTTAGCCAATGTTGGCCAAAAAGTAACCTCTACTAACATCTATTAGAAAATAACCTTAAGTGAAACCAACTAAAAATAACCTTGCTAACATCGACAAAAAAATTGCTTTGCTAATTTTCCCCAAGAAAGCCTAACTAATATATGAGAAATTACATTGACTTATATCGGAAAAAAAATGCCTTGGTCCACATCATTTGCAAAATAACCCCAATTGAAAAATAACTATAATTGACTTTAACCTAAAAGAAACATTCGGTTTGATTTTAAAAAGATATTTTAAAAAGATAAACATGTTTTTGTTAAGTTTTTTATTTGAGCCTCGGTGCTTGGAGCCCAACACCTTATGGTGTTATCTTTTAGAAAAATACAACCAATGTCTCCGTTAGAGTGATTTTTGGTTTCCAGTTTTAAAATTTATAAAAATCAAAACTAATTTTAATTTTAATTTTTCAAATTTTTAAAACAACATTATTTTGCTTTCCAAATTTAAAATATTGTTTTCAAATCTTAAGAAAATAGAATTTTTCCTTCACAGAGATCGAGAATTGACAATTGATGACCAGCAGTTGGTTCTAGAGGTAGAGGTTGGAGGTGGAGAATAATGACCGGCGGTCAAAGGTTGCAGTTGGTGGCGGCTAGTCAGAGGTTGCAATCAGTTTGTCAGAGGTGGCAATTGATAACCATCGATCAAAGGTGGTAGTCGGTGATCATTGTAACACCCCAAATCTCTACCCAATTGATGCATCCTTCCTTGAATGCTAATTCCCCAATATCAACTCCTTGTAAAGGTCCATGAGAAGTGGCGGATGGATAAGGAAAGAAGTGAGCATGAAAGCACCACAATTAAGGATTGATAAGCCTAGAGTGGAAATGTTTGCTACAAGGGAAGGAACCCTTGATAAAAGCACAAGAAGGTTTCTCAAAAGTGAGAATGGGATGACACTCAAAGATGAAGAATTCTCTCTATGTCATTCAAAAATTAAGTGTAAAGGACACAAGTGAGCGAGGGTCCTATTTATAGCTAAGAAGGGAGGGGTGGCCGTGAGGTTTTGGAGGGAATTCAAATAGGAACTAAATTCAAATAATTAGCACATGCTCCTAAAATCATGGATCTTAGATTTAACCAAGTGCAATGTAGGATGTCATGTGGCCAATGCTTGAATTTGGTGCCTATTAAGGGGAACAAGGTCCCACCTTGTCTTCTCCATGCTTCATGTGTAACTAATTGGGGTTTAATTAGAAAAGAGAAGTATGGTTAACAAAACAACCGATTAACACCTTTTAATGGCCCAATTAGTTAATACACTCCATATTAAGACTAATCACACCATCTAGCCCTTAACCTACAAAAATTAATGCCCAAATACAAGGCCAAAGAGAAAAACTAGACTACTCCAGTTTAAGGAAAAAAATACAAGATAACTAAGGCATAATAACTATCCGCATGAAGAGGTGAGGTCTTTCTCCATCCACTTTAGCCATGTCTTCCTCTATCCTCCTAGCCATGGCCTAGTGATAGGCCCCTTGCTCGGGAGGATTACATCACCAATTCAATTATAACTTTTTATAGAAAATTTGTCAAAGATAATTAACATAATTATGGAAATTTTCAAAACTTGAAATGATATCAGATTGGGCTAGGTCAAAGGACGACCTAACCCCTAGTGCCCAACCGCAATCTAGTGGGTTGGGTCGGGTTGAGGGACGACCTGACCCTAGTGCCCAACCGCAATCTCAACGTAACTCACGTAATCATGTCTCCGTTTTCCCCACAAACGTCCCGTCATGAATCAGGTCGTGGGACGCAATTCCACAACCCCGAATTTCTCACGAACACCCCATGCCATAATTAGAGTGGCAAATAACTGCCTTATGCATCACCCGGTTCCATTTCCTATATAAGACAAAGGAGGTCATCCCCTAAGGCATTCAGTTTTGATAACTGAGACCAAAACACCTCATCGATACACTGCCCAACGACTTTTAGCAAGAACATTTTGGCGACCACATTGGGAGTTGGTAAAACTGAAGTCGATGACCTTACCTTTTTTCAACCACCATGGTATGACCTTGGTGTATGAAGGCATCAACCTCTAGGTTGACGGCTCTAGACCAACTTCTGCAAGAGATGAACGAAATTTTCCACAAAGCGTAAGAGGTACGCGCATATGTCGCCAAGGTTGAAAAGTGCAGTCGCGAGGCATAAACAAACACACAATGCCAAGTAGAGGCGACCCAATAGGAATTTAGGGCACAGTTGGCTACTATCTGACGTGCTGACCTAGACGTCTACCCTAAGCCCCAAGGTGATTTCCAGCCATTCTCACTAGAAATCAAGGCTAAACGGATCCCCCCTCACTTCCTCATCCCCGAAATGGAGGCATTTGACAGAAGTAGTGACCCGAATTACCACTTTCAAAAGTTTCTCTCACAGATGCTCATCAGCGGCAGGAACGATGCCATCAAGTGCAAAATGTTTGAAGGGACCCTAAATGGGTCCGCCTTGGACTAGCTTAGCTCATTGCCCGACCGAACAATCATTAGGTTCGAAGATTTTTTGAGGTTGTTCGATACTTATTTGCTGTGAACAGGTAGAAACCGTCTTCCTTGCTCGATCTATTTAAGGTAAAGATCTAATAAGACTCTGAAAAAGTATTTGGCACACTTCAGCATCACCATGGTCAAAGTTTGAGACCCGAATAAGCAGATGTTCGTTGCCACTTTCTTGAAGGGTCTCTGAGTTTGTCTCTTTGGGGAATTGTTGATCCATAAGGAGCATGAAAGCATGACGAAGATCAGGGTTCGAGTTGTCTACCATATTGATGCTATGAGGTAATGATGAAAAAGAGAGCCACGGAGAAGGACGAGAGGGCAAGTAGGTCGAGGTCGTCAAAATAGGATGGCAAGCCAAAACTCCTTCCAAACGACAAAAGAAAACACAGTAAGTTAAGCAGAACGCGACACGAATACAAAACACCCAACAAAACCACAAGCGCAACCCCAAAAAAGTCGCGTCACTATGATTATGACCTGCAGAATCCCACTTCGTTGACAATCCTGCAATGGCAGGTTCTACAGGATGTCAACACAACCAGACTTATACGCTTCCCTCCTTCGACCGATAGGTAACTCGACTGGGAGTAGGATTCGTGGTGCGAGTTCCACTGTGCCTATGGACATGACACTGAAAAGTGTTACGCCTTGATAAGGCAAATCAAGAAGCTTATAAAAGAGGGGCGGGCAGTTACGCCACTACCTACGAAGCATGAACCACAACCACGAGCAACCACCATAACTCATTCCCCCCAAGACGAGTAAAAGTGAGCTTGGATCGATGATAGTCCCCACAAGATACTGATCAAGGAGGACTTCAACACGATAGCCAGTGGTTTTTCCAGCAGTGAAACCATGTCCTCGACAAAGAAGAGATACGTTTGATCGGTCCTCAACATCTCAACACCCAAAGTAGAACGCTTTCCAACCCCAACATTCTCTTTCAATGACGAGAATTATGTTGGAGTCGTCCCCCACGACCATGACCTGATCATCATTTTGACAATAATGATGGGTTATAATGTGCATCACATCCTAGTCGATCAAGGGAGCTTCACCAACATCCTATTTTTGAAGATGTATGTGGGCCTAGGAATCTCCCAAGACCCTTAATAAAAGCCAACTAGGAAGATCTCTCTCTAGAGTGAGAAAGGTTAAGACAATTTTCTATGAATAATGCTAAAAAAGAGACTATTTCATTCAATTCAAGTGTGTCAATACAAGAGAGTAAGGTGGGTATCTAAGGAGAAGGGGGAACTTGGGTGTGTTTCCCTAGGCAATTTGGGACTTGGCTTAATTACCTTTTAAGGATAATTAATAAAGTCTTACACTCCTAATCCTACACGCCTAAGCTAATCCAAGAGGAGGGGTGCCAACACAAACCTAAAGGTGTGGAAAGAAGCCCAAGAACCCAACAAGATAAATCCCACCTTCTAAACATACACCCGCAAACTAACCAAAGGTACCTATATAAGCTAGACTAAGAAAATTTGGCCAAAATACAAGACCTAAAAGCAAACTAAGCTCACACCCCTAATTACTACATGAATTGAAATTATTTAGAAACAAAATAAAATAAAGATAACGGTCTAAGTCTTCCATGAGCTCCCTCCCAGGGATGGCAAAAAAATCTGCATGCTTGCAGATTAAATCCGTGAAATACCTACATGTCTTCCTCTAATCCTCTTAGCTATGATCAATGCTAGGTGGATTGCATCATTTCCTCCCCCATGGAGAGGATTTAACCTTAAATCCTGAGGCCTTTCTTCCTTTTTCTCCAATTCTGTAGAAAAATAAGTAAAGTAATAAGCAAATGCAGGCAGATGATCATGGAGGGAGTAAAAGGTCTATGGTGTCACCTATTAGGAGTGGGGTAGTGAAGATTGGCACTAAGGTTTAAAAAATGTTCACTGTGTTAGTGCCTCCACATAGTAACTCCATATCTTACTCCTAATGCACTAAGTGCTAGTCTCAAAGTATTAAAGATGTTTGGTGAGACTAGTCTTGGTGCATTAGAGCACTCATCAATGAAGGCTAGATAAGCCTTATCTTTATTTTCACCCCAAGAAATAGTGATGAGGCTAGGGGTGAATCATTCTTGCATGGTCTCTTGAAGTTGAACTTGAGATTAGCTAAGAGTTTCAAGAGTTGGGGGCTCAATCTCATGCTTAACTTTGTTGGCCTAGTCTTCAAGTAAAACTTGAGGTTGTGGTTCATTATGCTCAAACTCAACTTCCACTTGCTCATTGGGAGAGTTGTCTTTAATAAGACCTTCCTTGGAATTCAAGGTTAATCTTCTTAAAGATCCACTTTCCCTTCAACTTCATTCAAGTCTTGAACTTAAGACTCTTATTTGAGCTCAATGGGTAATGGTTCAAGTTCAACACTTGGTGAAGTGTTCAATGATGCCTCCATGAGTTGAAGGTAGAGAGGTTGTTCAAGTAGGATGTTTTTCTTCAAGTCCACCTTAATTGCAAAATGATTCTCCTTTTCAAGGGGCACTTCCTTCCAAGCCTTCAACTTATAATGCATACTTGTTTTTTATTTTTTTGGTTTTTCTCTTCCTCATCCCTTTTCTATTTCAAAAGAAGTTAATCCTACACCACTTGCGAAAGTGAAAGAGGATGCAACTTGATTTTCTTTTCCAAGTGGGTGAGGATAATCTCATTAGAGTGACCATCATGGATAACTTTCTTATCATATTTCCATGACCTCCCTAACAAGATGTAAGCCACCTCCATTGGTACCACATCACAAAGAATTTTATCATTATATGTTCCAATAGAGAAAGACACCTTTATTTGTTGATTGACTTCCAATTCCTTACTCTCATTCAACCATTGAAGCTTGTAAGGCTTAGGGTGAGGAATTGGAGCCAAGGCTAGCTTTTCTACCAACTTGTGCTACAACAATTGTAACATGAGCCACTATCTACAATGAGAGAAAATGTTTTGTCAAAAACTTTACATCTTGCATAAAAGATGTTCTATCTTTGAGAAGGGCCAAGGTCGCAAGATTGGCTTCTAAGAAGCCTTTTCACCATCAACAAGTCACCATCACAAGGATAAGAATCCTCAATGTGATGCATACTAGCCTTTTCTTCCTCACTTTCACTAGAAAATGAAGATAATTCACTTTCAATGTCTTGGCCCCTCATGATCATGGTCTTTTTGGTGGGACATTAGGAAACAATGTGGCCTCTCTTAAGAAATTTAAAGCACTTAATACTACTAGTCTTAGATGAAGGTCTAGTATAGGGGTTTTCTTTAGAATGCAAAGGATTAGTCTTTTCTTGCATGTTTGTGGTGGGTTCTTCTTTGGGGTTATTGTTGGAAAAGTTCCCCTTGATTTGGCCTTTATTTGCATAAGAGTGGGAAGTATGATCAGAGTAATCCTTCTTTAAAGAAGTCCTTCTTTTTAATTATTGTTCCACTTTAATACAAATTTGAACTAAATCATTTAGATCTCTATATGGAAAAAGTTCAAATTTGTCTCTAATCTCAATTAGCAAGCCACTTAGAAATCTAGCAAGGTTGGACCTAGGCTCCTCATTAATTCCTGCCCTTATCATGTAAAGCTCCATGTTTTGTTTATACTCTTCCTTCCATCATCCATCTTCTTCGAGACTTGGAACCTCAAGGAGAAAGATCAAGGGGAGTGCAACTTGGGTTGCATTAGGTTGTGCCAAAAATATTTGAGCACAATGATCCATAACCTTAAGTTTTACTTGAAGATTAGGCTCGCAAAGTTGAAAATGAGATTGAGCCTCAACCTTTTATGACTCTTCGACAATCTCTAGCTTAACTTCAAGAGACCATTCAAGAGTGGTCCACCCCTAGGCCTATCACTTTTTCTTGGGGTGAAAGAAAAGACAAGGCTTATCTTGCCTTTTTTAATAAGTGCTCTAATGCACCAAAACTAGTCTCATCCATCATTTTAAACCCTTTGAGGCTAGCACTTAGTGCATTAGGAGTAGGATGAAGAGTGTTTTTGTGGAGGCACATGCATAGTAAAAATATTTCAAACCTTAGCGCCAACCTTCACTACCCCAATCCTAAGAGGTTCTATCATAGGCCTCTTACTTCCCCCATGATTTCTTATCTACCCTTGCTTATTACTATGAATTTTTTCTTGTAGTATTGGAAAAAGAGGAAGAAAGGTCTCTAGATTTGAGGTCAAATCCTCTCCAAGGGGGAGGAGATGATGCAATCCCACCTAGCATGGAACTAAGCTAGGACAATAAAGGAAGACTTGGCAAAGATAAAGCCCGATTGAAGACCTTAGACCATAGTCTTAGACTTAATTTGCTTATAAATATCTTTAGTAATCTTAGTAATAGGGGGTGCTACCTTAGTCCTTGATTTATGCCTTGTATTTTGGCCATTTTCCTTTGTTAGAGCATGAGGTGCCTTTAGTTAGATTGTAAAGTGTATGTAGTAGGTGGGCTTTTAGCTAGTGGACGTTGGGCTCCTCTCCACACCCCCTAGGCTTAGTTTAGCACCCCTATTCCTTGATTAGCTTAGGCATGTTAATTAGGGAATGTAAGCCTTGATTAATTAACTTTAAGAGCTAATTAAGTGAAGTCCCACATTGCCTAGAAGTTCACACCTAAGCTCCTTGCCCCCTTACCTCTTCACACTCGAATTTAGAATTGATATAAGACTTCTTGAGAACTTTCTTTTATAGTAAATTGTCATTGGTTTTCCTCTCTTTTAAGGATACTCTTCTAGTTGGGTTTTTATCAACGATCCTCTCCCTTATGGCAAGCCTTCATTTGGCTTATCTTCTTCCAAGAAGTACTGCCCCACCTCCATTCCTTGCCTCTCCATTAACCAAGAAGTAACCTTTATAGAAAGATCAAGGACGTGCAAAAATATTTTTGCATCAAATTTTCTCACTCTAGAGAAGATTCTTCCTAGGGCTTTTATCAACGGTCATCTTCCTTGTAGCAAGCTTCATAGTAATTTTGACTTATCTCCTTCAAGGCATGGCCTCACCATTTTCATCCTTCTTGATGCATCCATCCCTAGCATGCGTTTGAGCTAGGACCAATAAAGGAGGAGCATGACTTGGATTGAGCTTTAAGGAGTTTAGTTTAGGACATATTCCATTATTTTGTATTGATTTAACCATTTTTAAGGCTTGTATAAACACCCTTGTGTCATTAGGATTCTAAGGATGTAGTTAGTTTTATTTCCGGCTTTGACCTATAGGTTCTTTTTTCCTTTAGATGTGTAATTAGTCTTTTTGTGGAGTGTGTTAATTAGTTGGGCTTGTGTGAGTTGGGTTTGGATGTGTGGATCTAATAACCACACCCTTAATTCCTTTTTAGACCCTTTTAAACAACACATGAAGCATCTAGGAGACATATAGGCGCCCTTATTCCCTCTTGTTAGGTGCCACCTCACTTTCTTACTCCTATATGAACTTTCTTGTTGCTTCTTATTTAAATTTTAATTTTGGGGGTGCCATGTCATCTCCCTCCAAAATTCAAATTCAAATTAAGAAGGAACATAAATTCATTTTCTTAGGGCCTTGTTTGGATGATCTAGTTTATCTAATTAAGTGCTAAATTGGTTTCCAACCAAACTAACACTTAATTAATTAAACTAATCCCCCTAATTAAGAGTGTGGACATCCAACTTGGGATCTAGGCCCATAGATCCATGCTTTGCTCTATAAATAGAGCTTTCATCCTCTTGTATCATGTTAACACTCATTTTATGAAAGAAGTATTTTCTCTATATTGAGAGTCTCTTTTTCTTGAGAAAGTGTTTATGTTCTCTCCACCTTGAGTAAGAGTTCTTCATGCTATTATTATCAAGGGTTCTTTCCCTTCTAGTTAGTATCCTCTTATGCTTATCTTCTTCCATAAGAAGTGGCGCCTACCTCCACCACTATTCCTTGTCTTCCAACTCCATTTCAAAGCTCCAAAGGACCACTAAAAGATGATCCTAGGCAGCAACCTCTTCATCAAGGACTCTTCAACCTTGGTTTAGGGAGGGATGCATTACTTCTTCCTTCCATCCTCTATGTTCTTTGGTGTTGAGAACCTCATGGATAAAGATCAATAGGAGTGGATGATGCATTCTTGTTGATGCTTCTCCCAGGATCACCTTCTAGCTTGGTTCCTTTGATGAAGTGAGTGATGGAAGAGGAAGGAATGGTGGTAGTGGTGCCACTCAAGGAGAGATAAGCCATGGTAGGAGCTTGCCACAAGGGAAGGAGCCTTTGATAAAATCCATAAAAGCTCTCAATATAGGAGAGAAATAAGACACTCAAATTTACTCCCAAAATGTTTTTGTATTCAATTAAGTGTAAAATGTACAAAGAGGGGGGAGGCGCTTATTTATAAGCAAAAACATGGGCCTATAGGATGAGGAGGTGGTGTCCACCATTAAAGAGGGATAAGAGAGATTAATCAAGTGTTAATTGAGCTAGAGTCAATTAGCACTTGATTAATTTTTAGGAAGATCTAAACACACCCCTAATTTTAAGATCTTGGTCCCCTCTCAATTTGAATTTGAATTTTGGAGCGAAGCCACATGGCAACTCAAAATTCAAATTAAAAAATGAGAGCAACATGAAAGACATATGGATGCCACCTTGGAGGAGAGAGAAGGTGGCGTAACACCAGGAGGGAACCAAGGGGACCCACATGTCTCTCATGCTTCATGTGTGAGTTGGAGGGGTGTGGAACCAACTTACGGGGTGTGGTTCATAAAAACCACACTCCTAAGCTACTCCAAAAAGGCCAAAACTAGTCAACACACTCCACAAAAGAGACTAATTACACCTCCTAATTTAAAATAAACATAAAGGCCAAAAAAAAAAACTATAAACACCTCTAAGTCCCAAATTAAAATACGTATATTACAACGATTAAAAATAAGACTATGACTTAATTTCTATTATCTTGATCTCCATGAGGAGGTGAGGTCTTCTTTCCTCCTCTCTAGCCATATCTTCCTCAATCCTCTTAGCCATGACACTTGTGATAGGACCCTTGTTAGGGAGGAATGCATAAGTGGAACTTGGATTACATCATTGGTGGTCGTGGGTTGGAGGTGGCGGTTGGCAACCGCTGGTTGCTGGTTAGAGGTGTCAACCAGTGACCGCCGATAAAATGTGGTGGTCAATAATGGCAAGTGATGTCAAATGGTGAGCTTGAATAAAAACAGAAATAGAAATCTAAAACCTAAATTTTATTATTTTTTAAATTGAGTGAGAATTCTTTCTAAAAATAAGTAAAAAACCAAAACAAAACCATTTTTACCAAACATATATTTGTTTTCAAAATACATTTCAAAACCAAAAACCAGAAACTCATAACCACCCAGAATCTTAACAAAATAGAATCTTTCCTCTATAGGGATTGATTGATTTGGTTTTGTTTCTCAGTTTTTAAGAAGGGTTCTGAAAAATAGTTTCTAAGAATGATTTTTTGGGAGAAAAGAACTTTTTTGGTAAGTGTTGTTTGAAAACTTTTTTGGAGATGTGAAAATGAAAAAATTTATCCATATTTATAGAAGTGTCATTAATGAAAAGCAAAAAACAACTTATTCCCTGTGTATTTCGAGTTTTCAAAGCCAAATTACAAAACTGAAAAAAAAAGAATACTAACACTTGTTTCCCTTTTTTAGTTTTAAAAACTAAAAAACCAAAATTATTTTTGAAAATTATTTTAACAAAACACTAATCAAATGAGTTTTTTAGTTTTTAAATACTAAAAACAATATTATAAAGCTTCTGCCAAATAAGCAGTAAGTCTTTTCCCCATCTTTCGTTTTTTCTTATAGATGCCTAAAAAGTATAAGAGAGAAATGAACAATGTTCTCAACCTTTAAGTTGTGTTGTCATGTTTGAGGTAAAGGGAGTGGATTATTTCAATCATGGGTGTGACAATTGATGCGTGTAGAAGGAATTGGCCTCCAACCCCAAATTAGGTGTATTTTCTATAAAGTGTCTAAGGGGAAATTATTTCCCCATCCTCTATCATGTAATACGTGTATAATTGGGTGTTTGGATGAGTATTGGATTGTTGTGGTTCTTCCTCCTTTTCAATGGTATTCTTGCATTTGATTTTATTATTAGGCATTTTGTTAAGTTTTGATTCTTCTTTTGTCAATGTTTTATGGGTGTTTTATGTTAAATATGAGTTAGGAGTGAGTTTTTTTTCAATTAGAGAACATAGGGCTTCATTGGTTTTGTTGTTTTTTAGTTTTTAAAAAAGGGTTTTCAAAAGTAGTTTTCAAGATCGTTTTCCTGGAAGAAGAGGAAAACAAACATATTTGATAAGTGTTATTTGAAAACTATTTTGAAGATGTGAACATGAAAAAAAGGTTCATATTTATGGAAATTTCATTAATGAAAAGAAAAACACAACATATTCTCGTTGTATTTTGAGTTTTCAAAACAAAAATAGAAAACTAAAATGCAAAATTATGTACCGTTGTTCCTCTTTTTTAGTTTTTAAATACTAAAATACTAAAAATAGTTTTATAAAATTGTTGTCAAACAAGAGAGTGAGTTTTATAAGAACCCCTTGAAAAGTGAAAAATGATGTAGAAAATCACAAAATTGCTATTGGTATGTTAAAGAATGTAAGTCTTCAATGACAACGAGAAAGAGAGTTAACTTATTGTTTTTTTAAAATTTTGCAAACTTTTCGTAAACAAATGTATTTGCATTTGTTATGTTTAAAAAAAAGTTATGAATAAAAACACAAGTCGTAGTTTGTTTGCAAAGATTTCACAAATATATTTTCTAAAAACAACTTCATAACCATAAGACTAAGTCTAGTTCCTTAGCAACTACTAAGGTTCTACCAACTTCAACAAGCTACAATTAGTCTTTCATAAGCATCTTCAAGTTTATCACAAAGTGGTCATTCACTGGTCTCTTCAAGCTACTATCCGATGTATTGTTTAACATTAAGACTCTCCAAAATCTTTACTAAATCAATAGATTTAGTGGTTTTGATCTTGTTTAATACCTGTTTGTAAGGAAAGAATTGCATATTTTTTTATAAAACTCACTTTTTAGTGTTTATTCTCACTTTAGACAGGTACTTAAAAAACAAGAAGAAAATGTTGCAAAATCATACCTTTCTAGAGAAATTATTGAAAATCCAGATCAGCACGACCGTGCTTAATGGAGCACAGTTGTGCTGGGTCAAAGCAACGCAAAATTTCAGTCAGAAGAAGCAAAACCATGCTTCATTCAACACAGTCATGCTGCAATCTCAAAGCCTCGAGCATAGTCGTGTTTACTAGTAGCAAGACCTACTTAAATTCAAAAAAGGACACTAAAATAAGCACATCCATGCTTAATTCAAGCACACTCATGCTAAAAAAACCCAAACCTTTTCTATAAATACTAGAAAATGAGAAACAAAAAGAGACTCGTTTTGGCTTAGACAAAGAGTCAGATTTATGACATAAAGGTAAGGAACAAGAAGGAAGTTTTGGATTGAGTCAATTCATAATGCTCCTTATCACTAATTTTATATTTGAACATTGATGCATTATGTAATTGACGAGATGTTTGAATTTTCGTTACCATGTCTGGCTAATTCTCCTTTTTCTAGGATTGTGATATGAACTCTTTGTGATTTGCCCTTGTACTTTGCATTATTATTTAATGTCAATTGGTGATTAAATCGTCTCACTATTTTATTTGTTAATATCTTAATTGTTTGAATATTCATGACCATTGATATTTGAATGATTAAACTGTGAATTGATTTAGTTTGTTCCAATATAATTGACCAAATTTATTGGGTAAACCTCCAATTGATTAATAAGGAAATCAATCCTCATTTGGAGTCTTGCATGGTCAAACTAGATAACAAGTTAAGGTTATAGTATGATATGAATGACCAAACACATCACAACAATTTTTGTAAAATACTGGTGATCAATGAATGCCAAAGAATGAGATTGCTTAGTATATAGGGGGTAAAAACATTGTAAAGGAAATCACAACCCTAGATCTTATCCATTGAATACTAAATTGATAACTCTCCTCTGTTTGTTTACATTATACTCACAATTTGAACAACGAGAATACACATATATCAAACATTGTTTCTCTTAAATTATTATTTTATCTCCTAAATTGAATTATTTGAGAACTAGATCCAGTCCTTTGAGTACGATATTCGAACTTAGGTCCACTATTATTATTATGTAAGGTACATCTGTCCTTAAGTGGTCATATTTTACGTATAAAGTTTCTAGCACCATTACTAGGGACTTTCTTAATTAAATTAATTTACAATAATTAAACAATATTTTTTTGTTCTATTTTTTTTCTTGCTTTGCTAATATTTTATTTTTATTTTATTTGTTTTGTTTTTATTTTATTGTTTGCTATTTTATATTCAGTATTTTTATTTATTTTATCAAACCGTGGAGGTTTAACCTTTTTCTCTATGTGAATTGTAACACGAGTAATTTCACTACTCAATTAGTAAGATGAAATGTTATAGATAAAATTTATTAAGAATTACTTCTCAAATTAAGCAGACAAGTATAGAAATAAGTTCTGCATGTACGTAGTTATAGGTTAGAATTTGACGTAGAATTGAGTTTTGTATGCAATTGATTGTTAGAGTAAGTTGACACTAGGTTATGGAACATTTTTAGTAAAGATTCTAAGTACCTGTTGCTGTCCAAAATCCATTTAGTGAAAACAAAATTTGCTCAGTGAATTTTAAGTAGTGGAATGAAATGGTGCAGAAGGAGCTAGAATCATGGTGCAGAGAATTTTGCTCAACGAATTTTGAAGTAGTGTAGTGAAGTGATGTAGCGGTGCAAAACAGTGGGAAAATTCTGGAAATTTAGCTAAGCTATAAAATCTGCTAAGTGAATTGGAACGCGTTGAGCGCATCTGGGCCAACATTTTGCTATAAATAGCCCTGTTATGTTCAGTTGGTTTCATACCAAAAACTTCATTAGGAAGTGTTCTGAGTTAGAGAGAATAACTCCGAGTTTAGAGAGAGAAAGAGAGATTTTGGGAAAGAAAGTTTTGAAGAAAGGAAAGTGAAAGTTGTGGAAGGTCTACACCACTTGTAGGCAAGCTTTTTATCAAGGTAAGGGGGGAATGAGATTTATAATCCGCGTGAGGTGTTAGTCTTAATAAGCTATGGGTGTTATTGGTTTCAATTGATTGATGTTGTATTATGTATTTGAATGTTAAGTGGTTGTTACTTTGTGTTGTTTACTTGATTTACAAATATTATTACTTGAATTATAATGAGTAAATTTGATGTATATTCAAAGGCAAACTAAGTATGCTATGTCAATGCAGTTTATGACCCAATCTTCCACATTAGAAAATTTGTCTTTGAGTAATGTTTGCTATTATTAACCTATTGTTATTATATTTGAGTAATGATTAAGACGTTAAGTTATGGGTGGATGAAAATTTGGTGATATTTCATGAGTAATTAATAGTGGTATTATTCTTGTATGAATATTGATATTATTATTTCGAAGAATGTTAACTAGATAATGATATGTGATTTACAACAAGTAAGTCGATGATTTATTAATATTCATTAGTAACATGTGATGAGTTTATTAATAATATGTGAATTAAAATGGTGATTAATGAATTAATATTCATTAGTAATGTGTGATAGATGTGAGGTGAACTTAGTGTAAAGTTCTAGGTTCCCTAGTAAAAGTATTATACTAGTGAAGGCATAGTATAATTCAGGAGACTATGGGTTGGCACTTTACTAGGTAAAGTGTGATTGATGGATTATATTATTTTAAAGAATATTGTCTAAATACTTATCTAGATTTAGAATAATATGTCTGACAGTGGGTCAATTATTTGAAGATAACATGGTTCTAGCATACGAGCTAGAATACTATCTCTGATTAGTAGTGTAGAGGAGAGTAATTCCAGAATGTACTAGAATACTAACTCGGAAAAGCAATTATGCGAACTGATCGTGGATCAGTATAAGTATGGGATTATATTGATTGTGGGTCAATACCATAATAATTGATATGAATCCGCTGTCAGTTTAGGATTCTGAAAGGACCCTAGGAATTTAGCTTGCCGTGTTAACAAAATTAATCAACATGGAATGCAAACAATTGCAAAAAAAAATAAACTGAATAGAATTACTATCAAACTTTTAGACACAGAATGGAAATTAAAAGGTTTTGAAATTCAACAATTAAACGAGTTTTTGAATAGTGTAGCACTTTCCTGTTATAGAGTTTGCGGGCCAGAATTGAGTATGAATGGAAAAGACAGAAAATGGAATTGGAATTGATAGACTTCACACTTCCAAGGATGGAAGATATGTCTACGAGATTGCACACACAAAGGGGTGAATTACCTTTGATAAATCTCAAAAGATTTTGGATTGTCAAGAACCCAAAGGAGAGAAAACCTCAACTAGTTTTTTTATTTCCAAAATATTCTGCCTTACATCTCAGTCTTGCCCAAATTTATATGCCTAATAAACTCAGCTTGTGTAGGTTTAGTGGCTTTCTAAATTCAGCTGAAGTTACAAAATAATAAAAACTAATAATGGGCAGCTTAATAACAAAGTGTAACTGCCAAAGTAAATTAAACACGTATACTAATTATAATTGATAACCTAGGTGGCTGCAACTTTAATTAGACAATTCTGGTTGCCCACCATTAACTAAGTAAACTCCAAGAAAATGAGTTTAATTTATTTCAAACTTCTCTTCCATTAAGGTCAAGCATTGCTCTCTTCAGTCCTGAGACAATTAACAATTTTATACTTTATTTTTTCAATGTTTGGCTCTTTTTGCAAAAGGGCTACCAATACTTGTTGAATAGCTTCCTTAGCTCTTCTTGTCCTTGCCCTTGTCATAGGTCCTCCAAGTCCTTCAAGCTTGATGTCCTCATCACTCCCCCCCTCTTGAAGAGGATTTGTCCCCAAATCAATAGCATCTTCATCTGCATCAAAGAGAGTTAAATCAGACACATTAAAAGTAGTACTAACATTATACTCATCTGGAAGATCAATCTTATAGGCATTGTCATTGATCTTTTCTAGAACTTGGAAAGGACCATTTCCCCTTGGTTGGAGTTTTGACTTTCTTTGTTTAGGGAACCTTTCCTTTCTCATGTGTACCCAAACCCAATCACCAGGTTGGAACACGACCTTCTTCCTACCCTTGTTAGCTTGCCTTGCATAACTCTCATTTTTCTTTTCAATTTGAGCCTTCACTTGCTCATGCAGCTTCTTCACATACTCAGCTTTAGCTTGTGCTTCATTGTGCTTAAACATAGAAATGTTAGGCATGGACAACAAATCAAGAGGAGTCAAAGGATTGAACCCATACACAATTTCAAACGGAGAACAATTAGTCGTGCTATGGACAACCCTATTATAAGCAAACTCAACATGAGGCAAACATGCTTCCCAAGACTTAAGATTTTTCTTTAAAACAGTCCTAAGCAATGTGCCTAAAGTCCTATTGACTACCTCAGTTTGACCATCAGTTTGTGGGTGGCAAGTAGTAGAAAACAGCAATTTAGTACCAATTTTACCCCACAAGGTCCTCCAAAAGTGACTAAGGAATTTTGCATCCCTATCACTCACAATGCTCCTTGGCAGTCCATGAAGTCTCACTATTTCCTTGAAAAATAAATCAGCCACATGGCTAGCATCATCCACCTTTTTGCAAGGAATGAAATGTGCCATCTTAGAAAACCTATCAACAACAACAAACACAGAATCCTTTCCATTCTTTGTTTTAGGCAATCCCAAAACAAAGTCCATAGAAATGTCAGTCCAAGGATACTCAGGAACAGGCAAAGGAGTATACAATCCATGAGGCTTAACCTTAGATTTGGCCTTTTTACACACAATGCAGTGGTCACAAAACTTATGCACGTATCGTTTCATGTGAGGCCAAAAGAAATGCTCTTGCAAGATTTCCAAAGTCTTTTGAACCCCAAAATGACCCATCAAACCCCCCTCATGTGATTCACTTACAAGCAACTCTCTAATGGAACATTTAGGCACACACAATTTATTGGCTTTAAACAAAAATCCATTACGCCTATAATATCCATTTTTAGAAAGCTTTTCACATGCAGCAAATATTTCAGCAAAATCCACATCATGTTTATACATATCTTTCAAAGATTCAAGACCAAACAATTTAGTCTCAAGCATAGAAAGTAATGCATGCCTCCTAGAAAGCGCATCAGCCACTACGTTCCCTTTTCCCTTTTTATGCTTGATAACATATGGAAATTGTTCTAAAAATTCTACCCACTTAGCATGCCTCTTATTAAGCTTACCTTGACCCTTTAAATATTTTAAAGACTCATGGTCGCTATGAATGACAAATTCCTTGGGTAACAGATAGTGCTGCCATGTTTTTAAAGCCCTCACCAACGCATATAATTCCTTATCATAAGTAGAATAGTTAAGGGCAGCCCCACTTAACTTTTCACTGAAATAAGCAATTGGATGACCATCTTGCAATAAAACAGCCCCAATACCCACATTTGATGCATCACATTCAATTTCAAATGATTTTGCAAAATTAGGCATGGCAAGAATAGGTGCATTAACAAGCTTATGCTTAAGGGCAGCAAAGGCCTCTTCTTGTTTCTCTCCCCATTTAAAACCCACATTTTTTTTAACAATTTCATTTAGAGGTGCAGCCACAGTACTAAAATCTTTAACAAATCTCCTGTAGAAACTTGCTAAACCATGAAATCCCCTCACCTCACTCACGGTTTTAGGTGTAGGCCATTCTTGGATGGCCTTAACCTTTTCCACATCAACCTGTACCCCTTTAGCATTAACAACAAAGCCTAGGAATACTACATGATCAGTACAAAAAATGCATTTGTCCAAATTGGCATACAATTGTTCTTTTCTAAGCACATTCATAACAGCCCGCAAATGTTCAACATGCAATTCAAGACTAGTGCTATAGATCAGAATATCATCAAAGTACACCACAACAAATTTTCCAATAAACTCTCTTAAGACATGATTCATTAATCTCATGAAAGTACTAGGTGCATTTGTCAAACCAAAGGGCATAACCAGCCACTCATACAATCCATATTTAGTCTTAAAAGCAGTTTTCCATTCATCTCCTTCTCTAATCCTAATCTGATTATAGCCACTTTTCAGATCAATTTTAGAAAACACACATGCACCATATAGTTCATCAAGAAGATCATCTAACCTGGGAATTGGATGTCTATATTTGATAGTGATGTTGTTTATGGCTCTACAATCAGAACACATCCTCCATGAACCATCCTTCTTGGGTACTAGAATCACAGGTACAGCACATGGACTCATGCTGTCTCTTACCCACCCTTTGCTCATGAGTTCAGTAACTTGCCTTTCGATCTCTTTGGTCTCCTGTGGGTTGCTCCTATAAGCTGGACGATTAGGCAAAGAAGCTCCTGGAATGAGATCAATGTGATGCTCAATTCCCCTCACAGGTGGCAAGCCATCAGGTACATTTGCTGGAAACACATCCTCAAAATCCTGCAAAAGAGACTCAATACAAGAAGGCAATTCAAACTTGTCAAACTGGTTAGCATACAAAATTTGATTTTGACAAAGCAATAAGTAGAGGGGCTGTCTTGCGCAAAGCACCCTCCTTACCTCCCTTTCTCTTGCTAAACACAGCTGCTTGCCCTCAAGTGTTTCACTCTTATTATTTTCTCTCTTTTTTCTTTCAGGTGTTTCACTCTTTTTCCTCTCAGGTGTTTCACTCTTTCTCTCATTTGCTAACTTTTCTCTCATTTTTAATTGATCCTCACATACCTCTTTAGGAGACAAAGGCTTAAGAACCACCTTTTTATCCTGATACATGAAGGAAATTTTATTAGTGAAACCATCATGAATGACTTTGGTATCATACTGCCACGGCCTCCCTAAAAGGATATGGCTGGCCTCCATGGGAACCACATCACATAAAACCTTATCTTGATACTTCCCAATGGAGAAAGGAACCTCTGCTTGCTGTTTCACTTTAACTTCTTCTCCTTCATTAAGCCATTGGAGTTTATATGGTCTAGGATGCGGTGTAGTGTCCATGTTCATCTTTGACACTAATCTTGAACTCACCACATTGGTACAACTCCCTCCATCAATAATTACCAAACAAACATTACCATTGACTGAACATCTTGTGTGAAAGATGTTCTCCCTTTGAGATGCATCTTCGGCCTTGACTTGACTTCCCAACAGTCTCCTAATCATGTACAACTCTCCTTCATTAGCCGCCAATTCTCCATCACTCTCCTCTTCTTCTCCACCACTAGCTTCTGATTGGCTTGTGTATTCCCCATTATCTTTGAGAAAAACAATCTTCTTTGTGGGACACTCATAGGCATAATGACCCATGCCCAAGCACTTGAAACACTTCACTTCTCTAGTCTTTTTAGGTGGATTATCATCTTTCTTATGAGGGGCTTTTCCATGGCTAGAAGGTGTTGTATTACTAGATGAGGCAGCTCCTTCTTTCCTCCTATCCTTCCAATTGGAATTATTAAAATTGGTAGAACTCCTTCTTGTTGCACTTTTTCTTTTTAACTGTTGTTCTACCTGAATGGCCTTATGCAACAGATCCTCCATTTCTACAAATTCCTGCAACTCAACAACATCTCTAATATCATGATTTAAGCCACTAAGGAAGCGAGCCATAGTTACCTCAGGATCTTCTTCAATTTTTGCTTGGATGATAATCACCTCCATCTCCTTATAGTACTCCTCCACTCCCTTGCTTCCTTGAGACAATTTTTGAAGTTTCAATTTTAAGTCTCTATGGAAGCTAGAAGGTACATACCGCTTCCTCATGAGCCTCTTCATTTCAGTCCAAGTGTCCACCATAGGCTCTTCATCTCTAATCCTCTCCCTTTGCAACTTGTTCCACCAAATCAAAGCATAATCTGAAAATTCAGTAGCTGCAAGTCTCACCTTTTGCTCCTCACTATAATTGTTGCAAGAGAACACATGCTCAATTTTTAACTCCCACTCCAAGTATGCCTCAGGATCACTCCTACCCTTGAAAGGAGGCACATTCAACTTCACTCCTTCTATTCTTCCTTCATTTCTATTTGGCCTTCCTCCTCCTCCTCCTCCTACTGGTGGGGTTCTATTCTCCAACTGATCCAACCTCTCATGGAACTCATCTTGTTGTTGCTTCATCAATCTCTCTAAATGCTGGGATAGTGCAACAATTTGAAGCTGAAGATCATTGTTATTATTTCTTTCCGCCATGATAAATAAACAGGTCAAATGTCACAAGAAAAAGTATGTATGTGGTGTTTGAAAATGTTCTCACCCACTCAAGTGTTTGCGCTAAAAAAAAAATAAAATTGGCTTTTACTATAATGAAACTCTCTTGCCTTTTTCCTCTTTATTCCTCCTTAAGTTCTTAACAACCAAAAGAGAAAAACTCAAAGACAAACACCAACTTGTGTGCAGGCAAATAAGACACAAGAAAACTAACAAAAATGACTAAAATGAAACCCAACGAAAGCAACAAATACTAGGACAACACTGGAATTTTTTTTTTTTTTTTTTTTTTTACACCAACAAGACAGAAGAAATTTGTCTCAAAATGAAAACAAAGGAAGTACGAAAAGAAATGGACAAAAACTGGGCACACAAAAACAAAGGTACAAACAGCCACAACCAGAATTTTGAGTAGAAAATTGTGCAGCCAATTTTAACAGGTAAAGACACAAACAGAGGATAAAATTTTGGCTTAAAATGAAACTAACAAGTGCAGCAAAATCCAGCAAGAATGTGCAGTATATGTGAAGCCAAAACAGAGTGGAATTGACACAATTTGTAACCAAGAAGTGCAGCCCAAAATTTCAGAAATGTAAACAAACAAGGTGCAGTAATTTTTCTTTCAAATCAAACACAATATTACCTTCAAAATGAAGAATTTCTAGCATGAACCATTCAGCCAATTTTATATATATATATTTTTTTTAAACACATTTGCATTCTTGGTTTTGCTTCTTTTTTTTTCTCTATATTTTTTTTTTCTTCAGATTTTCAAAATTCCTCTCCCCTTTTTTTTTTTTTTTTTTTTTTTTTTTAGAATCTCAGATTTTTTTTAAGGGCTTAACTTTTGCAATGGTTCATCCTAACTGATTGACAATTAAGGTAATATTATTGATGATAAGAATCAAGGAAAAAAAATTACCCGGAGTGCAGCCTTGCAATTCCTAGAAACCTAAGCTCTGATACCAAATGATATGAATCCGCTGTCAGTTTAGGATTCTGAAAGGACCCTAGGAATTTAGCTTGCCGTGTTAACAAAATTAATCAACATGGAATGCAAACAATTGCAAAAAAAAATAAACTGAATAGAATTACTATCAAACTTTTAGACACAGAATGGAAATTAAAAGGTTTTGAAATTCAACAATTAAACGAGTTTTTGAATAGTGTAGCACTTTCCTGTTATAGAGTTTGCGGGCCAGAATTGAGTATGAATGGAAAAGACAGAAAATGGAATTGGAATTGATAGACTTCACACTTCCAAGGATGGAAGATATGTCTACGAGATTGCACACACAAAGGGGTGAATTACCTTTGATAAATCTCAAAAGATTTTGGATTGTCAAGAACCCAAAGGAGAGAAAACCTCAACTAGTTTTTTTATTTCCAAAATATTCTGCCTTACATCTCAGTCTTGCCCAAATTTATATGCCTAATAAACTCAGCTTGTGTAGGTTTAGTGGCTTTCTAAATTCAGCTGAAGTTACAAAATAATAAAAACTAATAATGGGCAGCTTAATAACAAAGTGTAACTGCCAAAGTAAATTAAACACGTATACTAATTATAATTGATAACCTAGGTGGCTGCAACTTTAATTAGACAATTCTGGTTGCCCACCATTAACTAAGTAAACTCCAAGAAAATGAGTTTAATTTATTTCAAACTTCTCTTCCATTAAGGTCAAGCATTGCTCTCTTCAGTCCTGAGACAATTAACAATTTTATACTTTATTTTTTCAATGTTTGGCTCTTTTTGCAAAAGGGCTACCAATACTTGTTGAATAGCTTCCTTAGCTCTTCTTGTCCTTGCCCTTGTCATAGGTCCTCCAAGTCCTTCAAGCTTGATGTCCTCATCAATAATTGATTGTGTGTCTGTATATATTGATTTTAGTTTGAGGTTTGTATTTAGTATTATGGGGATGTGTTTGAGATTATATCTCTGTTTGAGATAAGAATTAGGTATCATGTTAGTGTATGTATGACATGTGCTGGAAGAATTATGATTTGATACTTTACATGGTAAAGTGGAGAATACTGGAATATGTCTTGTATTAGAGTTTTATATCTGGGTATGAGTTAATACTACAAGGATTAACAAGGGTCAGTACATTAGTTCTGAATCAGAATAATATTTCTGATTGAGTGTTATAAGTCACGAGGATTGGTTGGAGACCAGTATACTAATTCTTATTAAAGACTATTCATTGGAACTTATCTTATGAACCATTATGATTATTACAAAATCATGTGTAAGAGCAAGACACTTGAGTTTGGTAATGAGAAGAGCGAGATTTAGTTATATGATGAGGTAATGTGGAACTAAGTCCTAGGATAAACCTTAGGCCCCATAATTGTTAGTTTATTAAGATTAATATTTATGGTTTATAAATATCGCACTCCTCTGTATGTTTTTCTATATGTATTTATGTTTCATATATGTTCGGGATATGAAGATGATCTTGATCGGATAGCTACAATGAAGATTTGTGAAATTTTTCTTTTATATATGATGTTTAATATATATATATTGTTTATACTGAGTTTTGTTTCTATTGTAGAGGATCCATTGCCCTGAATTAGATTAATTTAGGGTAGTAGTTATGATTTATATTTGATGTACTCTGAACAATTATGTCAAAATTATATTTATAGAATGAATAATGTTGTTCCATAATTATCCTATATTGTTTTAAAAAAGATTATAGTTATTTATTTAATGTTTAGTTTTGAAAATTCCTTATAATTGGGCAAATACGTTTGATAATTTTTCCACAAATTAATAAATGAATTGGGTAAAAATTTGGGTCGTTACACTTGGGCTTAATTAGGATTAAGACTAATTAACCCAAGTCTCAAGCCAAAATCTAAGACCTAACTTAACCTAAAGGGTACTAAAATTAATCTTATGTGTGAGGGAGGAGAGCCCAATCACGCCTAGAACTAAAGGCCCTCTACTGGGCTTACCTTCTCACACTAACTAATGACACCTCTTCTTCCTATTCACAAAAGAAATGGCTAATTTACATGGCCCAAAAGAAAATTACAAGCCAATAAATATTTACAAGATTTAAACTAATGACATTGGCCTATGATCTTCACTTCTATTAAGAGTTGAGGTCTTGAGAATTCTTTCCAGGTCATGTATTCCTCTATCCTCCTAGCCATGACACCTGTGATGGGACCTTCATTAGGTAAGATTGCGTCATACTATGAAACATTTTGTAAAAGAAAAGTTTTTTGTAATGTAGTTCTATCCTTATTTTAAGAAGATTATGGTTCTTTATGTAAGAACTAATTTTGAAAAAATCTCATTATTAAGTAAAAGCCTTTGACAAATCTCAGTATTCTCACAACTGAATTGGGTTAGTAAAAAGAGGCGTTACAATTAGTGGTACCAGAGCAGTTGTTCCTGTCAAGCTTGGGGTATGGACTTTACTATTGCTTACTGCTTGTTTGTGTGTTGTTGCATTTTCTGTTGAGAAACGGAAATCCAAGATAGGTAGATTTACTCTTGCACCCTCTGTTGAAAAACAAGAGTACAAGATAAAATAGATACTTAGGACGATTGTGGAATTTATGGATAACGATTGCAAAGCTGCTTTGGAAGATTATTGGACAAGAAGTGGAATTTAGAATTTTATAATTACTAGTTGAGATATAGTGGAAGGATGAGGTACAATTCTGGGGAAAGTTCCAGCTAAGGAAAGACTTGGTATTTAAGAATGTCCGTTGTGACTCGCCTCTCTTTCCTGGGAACTAACTTGGGATGTGCCAATTACTATCTGCAATATTTCTCCAATCAAAGTACTATTCTAAGAGAAGACTAAGGCGACATGTTCTTTTTCAGAAGAAGATGGTGGCTAGACCAAACCATAGACATAAGTATGACAGAAGGAATGGCGGCAACATTAGAAAATGTGACTCAAGGACAAGAAGCTGAACCTACAAAACCTTGAGGAATAGAAACATTTTGCGAGAATAACCCACCAAAGTTTAAGGGAGGTCTTAACTCTGATGGTACTAAATCTTGGGTGGCCGACGTTAAGGAGCTATTTATCATAATAGGGTGTCCTGATAAAGATAAGATAACATTTGCAATATTAATACTTAGTGGAAAAATAGAGAACTGGGGGAACTCCACAAAACAACGATTGCAGGCTGAAGGTGTTGGTTCCAAGTGGGGATCGAGAAAGGGAGGTTGAATATATTCCAAAAAATATTATCAGAAATTTCTTTTTCAAAATATCAGAGTTTTAAAAAATCACCCCTTAAAGAAATTTCCAAAATCAATCTTAAGAATTTCCAAAAACAATTTCAAATAAACTTGAAACAATGTTTAAGGGTCAACTTTTTTCTAAGATTTCAAACACCAAACTAAACTAATCATAATTTCTTCAACTATGATTTCCAAATACACACTTAACCAATATTCAATTTTTCTAATACAATGGTGAGTTGCACAGACCCATCGAAGGTGTTAGTCTTAATAAACTATACGGGTTTACAACTTTTATTCTTGTTATTACTTTATTGGTATGTTGTTATTTCTGATGTTATTTATAGTTCTATGCTATGATTTTTTGTCATGTTATGATTTTTATATGAGTTATTCCTTGTTGACTATTTTTTATACCTTGGTTATAGTTGTAGTCAATAGTGATTATTCCTGAGCTAGGAAATGGATTTGTAATTTATAGATATATATTGAGATATGTTTGGAGGATAATTTAGGAATGATTCTGTGGAGGATAATTGAAATATAAGTCTTTAAGGATGTAGTAGTTTTATAGCTATGGCCATTAATGATTATTCATGAATTAGGACGTGGATCTATGAATTTATGTATATCTATTTAGGTCTTCTTGAGGATAATGCATCAATAATTCTAGGAATGATGATTGAAATGTAAGTACTACTTCAGTTGTGATATTTGATTTATGCTTAATAAATGGTGTTTAGGTATGAGTGTTACATAAATGGTTGTAAAATTGGAATTCCTGAGGGTATGTATTGAGAAGTCGAGAGTAGAACTTAGTAAAAAGTCTAGGTTCCCTAGTAAAGGTGTTGTGCAAATGCACGATTATGATGTTTGGTAAGTCATATTTTGGTACACTGTGAAATGAAAGGTGGGATTTGATATCCTTGGATTTGTTTTCAGTAAATGAATATTTAGGTGAGTATTGTGTATACTTGGACTGAGAAAGCTTCATCAGGTGGATGACATTCTAGAGAGTCCACGGAGGTCTTAGTTTGGATATCCATTTATTTAAAACTATCGACAAAGGTCAACTTCTCATGATGGTTGAGTATATCTTGCTTGGCCTTGGAAGTTTGTGAAGGGCAAATAGTATAGTCTGCAATAAGCTGAATAAGTTGGACAAATAGTCTAGTTGGCAATAAGTCGAATAAGTTGGATAAATATATTGGTTGGCAATAAGCCGAATAAGTTGAACAAGTAGTTTGGTTGGTAATAAGCCAAATGATTATGATGGTAGATAGCCTAGCTAGCCGTTATCCGAATTCTCAAGAAATTATCATACTAACTAGAGTAAGATATATGACTACTAATCACTTCCCAAACTAGATCCTTTATGAAGTGGTGAGTCATCATGGATGGTTATGGATCCATACATAGAGTCAAGAGAAACTGAGTCTGGTATTAAGGAGAGTGAGATTGTGATTATGTGGAACAGAGTCCTACGATAAAACTTAGGCCTCTTTGTGTGTTTAGTTTATTAAGATTAACATTTATAGTTTATAATTATCTCACTCCTCTGTGTGTTTGCTCTATGTGTTTCCATCATATATATTTTGGATCTGAATAGAAGAGGACCTGGATCAGCCTGTTGTGATGGGGACTATTGAAGACTTCTTGTATGCATGATGGAATATGAATGATGCTTCGTATGAAGTTGCTTTTATTAGCTTTTCATATCAAAGGTTCACTGCTCTGGATAGGATTAATCGGCATAGTGGTGATGATTAATATATGATGTACTGTGAAACATTTTGTAAATGAAAGGTTTTCGTAATATTGTTCTATCCTTGTTTTAAGAATATTATCATTTTTTATGTAAGAACTAATTTTAAAAATTTCTCCTTATTGAGTAAAAGCCTTTGACAAATCTCAATATTTTAATAATTGAATTAGGTTAGTAAAAATGGGCATTACAATTTTGGTCAGGAACTAGAATATTATACCTGATTGGGGGTCAAGACTATGAGAATTAGTCGAGGGTGAGTATATTGATTCTAGTTAGAGACCAGAACATTATATCTAGCTGGGGGTTGAGACTTCTTGGGTAGTTTTTTTGAGAAATATATTTTTGGTAGTTACAATAGGATATATAGCTATCACTTACTTCTTAAACAGGATTCTTGATGATTGGAGTGAATCAACTTGGATTAGTCATACATAGTGATCAGTGGATGGAATTGGGTCTAAGACTGAGATGAGTGAGATGGAGTTGTAAGATAAGAGTATATGGAACTGAGTTCTAGGAAGAACCTTAGACCCTGTTGTGTGTCTAGTTTATTAAGATTAACATTTATGATTTATAAATATCTCACTCCTCCGTATGTTTTCTCTATGTACTTCTTTTTCATATATGTTTAGATTATAAAGATGATTCTGACCAGAAAATCGTGATGGAGAATTCTGAAGAATTCATCTATGCATGAAGTTTAGTTGTAAATGATGTTTTGTATTGGATTATTTATGTTAGTTTTTTTGTCAAAGGATTTTCTGCTTTGAATTAGGCTAATTTGGCATAGTGATTATGGTTACTATGTGATGTACTCAGAAACATTTTGTAAAAATAAAGATATGAAATGAATACTGTCAATCCATATTTGTTCTAAAGAAGATTATGTTTCTTTATGTAAAATTAAGTTTTGAAAATTTATCTTAACTATGTAACATTTGGCAAATTTTCCGCATTTTAATAAATGAATTGGGGAAGAGATTTAGGGTGTTACATTTAATGGTATTAGAGCAGTTGTTCTTGTCAAACCTGTGATATAGACTTGACTATTGCTTGTTTGTATGTTCTTGCATTTTCTGTTGAGAAACGAAAGTGTAAGATAGATAGACTTGTTCTCGCATCCTCTGTTGAGAAACAAGAATGTAAAATAGACAATACCTAGAAAGAGAGAGATAAATAGTTATAGATTGATACTAGAAGATTGCCATGAGAAAGGAAAGTTGGGATTTTATTGATATTGGTTGAGATATAGTGGGAGTAGGAGGTACAATTCTGGGAAAAGTTCTGGCTAAGGAAATACTTGGTATTTAAGAATGTCCATTGTGACTCACCTCTCTTTCTTAGGAACTAACTTTGGATGTGCCAATTGCTATCTAGAGTATTTATCTAGTTAAAGTATTATCCAAAGGAGATATTAAAGTATTAGGGCTTGATTGGTTTGATTTTGTTTTTTAGTTTTTCAAAAGAGTTTTCAAGAATAGTTTTCAAAAACTATTTTCGGAAAGAAACAAAAAAAAATTGTTTGGTAAGTGTTATTTGAAAACTGATTTGAAGATATAAAAATGAAAAACTGTTCATATTTATTAAAATTTCATTAATAAAAACCAAAAGACAACATATTCTGCTTGTATTTGAATTTTTCAAAACAAAAATAGAAAATTAAAAAGCAAAATTGCTTTCAGTTGTTCTCGTTTTTTAGTTTTTAAAAACTAAAAAAGCAAGAGGGGATGTTGACTCAAGTAATTGCAAATCCATAAGTCAAAACTCAACCTATAATATCATTAAACCAAAAAAAGTTGCTAGTTCAAGCTTAATTTTCACTAAGTCATGTGAGACAAGTTTTTGGAATTTTTGGATCATCACTAAGTGAATCTCTTGTCGCTCAGGGAAACTGCTTCGAACCCATACTTACTTAGTGAATGGAAATTTCACTCGGCGAACGAGCGTAAGTTTTGCCTATAAATAAAGGCGGTCTGGTGCGAAATAGAGAGAGAAGAGGGGGGAGGAAAACTCTTGTGAGAGATAAGAAAAGGAAAGCTTCTTAAGAGGAAGGAAAAGAGAAATGGGAAGCTCTTGAGAAGAAAATTAAGGCTTCAAAGGTTTTCCTACCACTCTTCACAAAGTTTTTACTGAGGTAAGGGGGGAATGAGATTTATAAACCATGGAAGTGTTAGTCTTAATAAACCATATGTGTTTATCACTTTTATTTTTTTATTGCTTTATTGATCTTTAGATATTCAGTTCTTTTATTTGTTATTTACTCTAGATGATATTTCTGATCTTCTGTTTAACGTTTCCAACTATTGTTATGATTTTTATATGAGTTATTCCTTGCTGACTAGTTTTGATATCTTGGTTATGGCAAGTGGATTGTCTATACTGTAACATTGGTTTTCATAAATAATGGTTTTATAAATCAAGTTGTGAAAATTATGATTTGTGAAATTTTTATGAATTATCCTCGAAATAGATTATCTTAAACTTGTCAATATATTTTCAAAGGATAATGAATTAATATGTATTTTTTAAAGAATGAGTATTTATGTGAATGAGAGAAAAGCAAGATAAGTATGCTCTGTGGTTGTGGTCTAATCTGATCTTCCACATTAAAAAGGATGTCTTGTAGTAATATTGTACTGTCCTTTTAAAAAATATTAACATGAATTTTTGGAAAATTAAATTATTACTATAAATTTCTATTTAATAGTATGAAGCTTGATAATATAATAGTTTTATGAGTCATGATTTATGAACAAAGTTGTGATATTTGATTTATGAATGGTGTTGTGTTTTAAATACTGATGCAAAAAGCTTTTGCACTCCCCTTGATCTTTCTCTTTGAGGTTCCAAGCACCATGAAATGGATGATGGAGGGGAAAGAAAATGGAGGTGGGGCGCCACTCTTAAAGAGAGATAAGCCAAAGTGTTTAGGTTTGGCACAAGAGAAGGAACCCTTGATAAAAACAACTAGGAAGAGTTCCTCAAGAGAGAGGATCCTCAAGACCTTTTACTAAGAATGTGCTCACAAAGAGACTATTTTCATTCAACTTCAAAGGTGAAATTTACAATGAAGGGGAATGAGTATATATAGCCTCATGGGAGAGCTTGGGCACACTTTTCTAGGCAATGTGGGACTTAAGTGAGGCACCTAAGTTCACCCCCATGGTTGCAATTAGCATCTCCTAAATTGAATGAGTTAGCCCAAAATCATGTCTTGACTTATACATCCATTCTAAGCTTACTCTTCCTTTTTAACTAAAGACACCTATACCTTTTAAACTAAAAAGAATATGGCCGAATATACATGACCTTAAAGGAATTAAAAATATGCTCCTATTTAGCTAATTAAAATAAAATATTTACAAGCTAAAAATGAAGACTATGGCTTCCAATCTTCAATGAGATTTCATCCATGTCTTGCCTTCCTTGAATCCTCCTAGCCATGATGCATGCTAGGTGAGATTGCATCATGTCCACCCCCTTGGAGAGGATTTGCCTCAAATCCTGAGGTATTTCTTCATCTTTTTCAAAGTCTGCAAGAAAATAAGGAAAACAGTAAATAAATGCAGACAAGTGATTTTGGGGGAGTGAGAGGTCTATAAGGAGGCCTTTTAGGAATGGGGTAGTGGAGTTTCGAACTAAGGTGTAAAAAGATTTTAGTGTGTATGTGCCTCCACACAGCAGCTTCCCATCCTCTTCCTATTGCACTAGATACTAGCCTCAGGTTTTGAAATAGTAGGCGAGACTAGTCTAAGTGGAATGGAGCACTCATTAAGTTGGACTTGAGGGTATGGATCAAGGTGCTCAAAATATATAGGAACATCCTCAAATTCAACTTGTTCTTTTGGTAAGGGTTGGCAGGAAGATTTTTCTATGTAGAGAACCTCCTTTGAAGGCAAAGGTGGATCTTCCTTAGACTCGGTCTTCCTACCAACAACCTTATTTTCATTTTTATCCCCCACTCTCTTAAGATTAATGATCCTTCTATCCTCCACAACCTCGGTAGGGGTAAGAGGAAGTAAGGTAATCTTTTTACCTTTATGAGAGAGAGTGATTTTGTTAGTGAGGCCAATGTGCAAAGTTTCCTTATCATGTTGTCATGACCTTCCCAACAACATGTGACTAGCTTCCATAGGGACTACGTCACATAACACTTTGTCGTGATACTTCCCTATGGAGAAGCTAATCTCCCCTTGTTCTCTTACTACTACACCATCTTCATCATTAAGTACATGCAAAGAATAAGGTGAAGGGTGATGAGTAGTAGCAAGTGATAGCTTTTCTACCACCCTTGTGCTACAACAATTACAACATGATCCACCATCCATAATGAGAGAACAAGTTTTGCCCAAAATTTTGCATCTTGTTTGAAAAACATTGTCTCTTTGTGTTTGGGTTTCCTTACAAGAATGGGTACTCTTTTCATTTGATGTTCCCTTTAAAGTCCTTTTTCTTTTGGGACAAAACAAAGAAATGTGCCCTTTTTCTCAACACTTAAAACATTTAGGACTTTGAGAACGAGTGCTCGAACTAGTGGTAGAGGTGTCACTCATACTCAAGAGTTTTCTCTCGATATGCTTCTTTTGGATGACTCTCTTTTGGGTTTAATTATAGAAGGGTTTGTTTTTTTCTTAGGATGCCTCTTAGGGTTTTCCTTCTTACTAGAAGAAGCATGAATGTCATGAGTTATTCTAGGCTCTTCTAAGTCTCTATAACGTGTATAAATGTTACCACAAGGGCTCTTATAGGCGTTTCTCTCGTTTTGTATCTTCTCTTCTTCCCTTCTTTCTAACTCCTTTTGTTCTTTTTCTCTCTTTTCCAATTCTTTCTCTTTTTCTCTCCTTTCTCTTCTCTTTTTTCTATCTAACTTTTTTCTTTTGTTTTCTTCTTTTTCTCTTTCTTTCTATCGTTCCTTTTTTTCTCTTCTCTCTTCTCTTTCTTTTTTTCTTGCTTCTCTTTCTCTTTTTTCATAATGATGCACTCCCTTGATCTCTTCAACTAAGGTTCCTTCCTCTAAGAAAATGGAGGATGGAGAGGTTAGAAATGGGAGAGGGTTGACGCCACTTTCTAGGAGAAAGATGAGTCAAAAAATTTTATGTTGCTTGCCACAAGGGAGAGGTCCCTTGATAAAAGCTTTAAGGGAGACATTCCTCAAGAGAGAGGATTCTCAATGACATTCAAGAATAAATTGCTCAAAAAGAGTCTTACTTCATTCAATCAAGTGTGCTTTGTACAAGAGAGACTAGGTGTATTTATAGCCCAAAGAGTGAGCAAGGCACTCAAAACTAGGCAATATGGGACTTGGGCCTAATTAGTATTAGGAGCATTAATCCCTCTTAGGCCCACTAAAAGTGGTGCCTAGCCTTAAGCTAGGGAGTGTCACGACCTAATCAAGGGGGTGTGGAAAGAGATCCACACTCCTTTGTGTTATTAGGCCCTTTACTCCCCTCACCTCCCTTCCTAAGCTAATTACACCCTAAACTCTAGAAACTAAAATAAATGGCCAAAATACAAGGCCTAAAAGGGGATTAAAAGCTAATTAATATTTGCAAGAGGAAAACTAAGGACTATGGCCTAAAATATCTATCTCCATCATGAGCTGGGGTCTTGATGAGTCTTTCCGGGCCAAGTCCTCTTCAATCCTCCTAGCCATTGCCCTAGTGAGAGGGCCCTTGATAGGTAGGATTGCATCATCTCCTCCCCCATCAGAAGGATTTTTCCTCAAATCTGAAGGGTCGTCCTCTTCCATGTTAGCACCTAAAAAAGGGGTAAGATCACAAACATTAAAGGTAGTGCTAACTCCATAATCCTCGGGAAGGTCTAACTTATATGCATTATTATTTACCTTCTCAAGGATTTGGAAGGGACCATCTCCTCGAGGGCTAAGTTTTGACTTCCTCTTAGAAGGGAAACGATCCTTTCTTAGGTGAAGCCAAACCCAATCGCCCTTTTCAAAGATGAATTCCTTCCTCCCCTTGTTGCTAGATGAAGCATATCCCTTAGATTGGGTTTCAATATTAGTTTTGACCCTCTCATGTAATTTTTTGACAAAATCAGCCCTAGTTTTCCCTTCTTTATGAAAAATTCCGGTGTTAGGGAGTGGTAACAAGTCCAGAGGGGTGAGAGGATTAAAACCATATACAACCTCAAAAGGGGAGTGCTTAGTGGTTCGATGAACCACCCTATTATATGCAAATTCAATGTGGGGGAGATATTCATCCCAAGACTTGTGGTTGCCTTTCAAGAGTGCCCTCAACATAGTGGATAGGGATCTATTTACTACCTCAGTTTGTCCATCTGTTTGAGGATGACAAGTGGTAGAAAATAAAAGCTTAGTTCCTAGACTTGCCCAAAGAGTTTTCCAAAAATGGCTAAGGAACTTAGCATCCCTATCAGAGACTATGGTTGAGGGTATTCCGTGCAAGCGGACAACCTCACGAAAGAAAAACCTTGCAATGTGACTCGCGTCATCCACTTTGTGGCAGGGAATGAAATGTGCCATTTTACTAAAGCGGTCCACTACCACAAAGATGGAGTCTACACCTCGTTGGGTTCTTGGGAGTCCAAGGATAAAATCCATGCTAATATCTACCCAAGGTGTAGAAGGAGTGGGTAAAGGTGTGTAAAGTCCATGAGGCATTACTCGGGACTTAGCTTGTAAACAAGCTATGCATCGCAAGCAATGTCTTTGGACATCTTTTTTCATATAGGGCCAAAAGAATTTTTCTTTTAAAAGCATTAAGGTTTTATCAATTCCAAAATGCCCCATGAGCCCACCTTTATGGCTCTCTTTTGTCAGCAATTTCCTAATGGATCCTTGGGGTACACAAAGTTTGCCCTTTTTGAATAAGTACCCCTCACACATGTAGAAGCCATCTTTGGCTTTGGAAGATGAGGCAGTATAAATGGTTCCAAAGTCTTGGTCAGAAGGATACATTTCTTTTATGTCATCAAATCCCAAAATTTGAGCACTGAGGGTGGCAAGGAGAGAATGCCTCCTTGAAAGAGCATCGACCACCACATTTGTTTTTCCCTTTTTATATTTGATGACATAAGGAAAAGTTTCAATAAATTCAACCCATTTAGCATGCCTCCTGTTCAACTTTCCTTGCCCCCTCAAATACTTAAGTGACTCATGGTCACTATGAATGACAAATTCCTTGAAAACAAGATAATGTTCCCAAGTTTGGAGGGCACAGATCAAAGCATAAAACTCCTTGTCGTAGGTGGGGTAGTTGAGGTGGACACCATTGATTTTTTCACTAAAATAAGCAATGGGGTGCCCCCCTTGCAACAGCACAGCTCCTACACCTACTCCTGATGCATCACATTCTAGCTCAAAAGTTTTTGAAAAGTCGGGGAGGGCTAGAACGAGTGCATTAGTGAGTTTATCCTTGAGCAGTTGAAAAGCTTCTTTTTGTTTTTCACCCCACAAGAAAGGAACTTCCTTCTTCACCAAGTCATTAAGTGGTGAAGCTAGTGTGGAGAAGTTAGGCACAAAGCGCCTATAAAATCCTGCGAGACCATGAAAGCTCTTGATCTCAGTCACACTAGTAGGGGTAGGCCATTCTTGAATGGCCTTGATTTTTTGGGGGTCCACTTGGACCCCTTGGACATTAATGACAAAGCCCAAGAAAACCACACTAGGAACACAAAAAGTGCATTTTCTAAGTTTGCAAATAGTTTATTCATTCTAAGGACAGATAAGACTTCCCTAAGGTGTCCTATATGTTCTTCTAAAGACCTACTATAGACTAAAATATCATCAAAATAAACAACTACAAACCTACCAATGCAATCCCTAAGTACATGATTCACGAGACGCATGAAAGTGCTTGGAGCATTGGTGAGCCCAAAAGGCATCACCAACCATTCATAAAGACCGAATTTGGTCTTAAAAGTGGTTTTCCATTCATCTCCTTCTTTGAATCTTATTTGATGGTAACCACTTCTAAGATCAATTTTTGAAAATATTTTGGCTCCATGCAATTCATCAAGCATATCGTCTAGCCTAGGGATTGGGTGCCTATACTTAATGGTGATGTTATTGATGGCACGACAGTCCATACACATCCGCCATTTTCCATCCTTTTTGGGCACCAGCAAAACAGGAACCACACAAGGGCTAAGGCTCTTTTGAACCCAACCCTTCTCTAACAAGTCTTGAACTTGAGACTCAATATCTTTGGTCTCAACGGGGTTTGTCCTATAGTGGGTCTATTGGGCATACTTGCGCTAGGAACAAGGTCAATTTGGTGTTCTATTCCCCTTAGAGGTGGTAAACCCCTCGGAACCTCTTGAGGGAAAAGATCATCAAATTCTTTTAAAAGATTTTGAACCCCTTTTAGAAGAGACTCAATTTCATGACTTGTGGCAGTGCCAGAAGGTACCTCTTTACAAAGAAGGAGATAAAAAGGTCGATCAAGCAAGAGAGCTTCTTTAATATCCATTTTTGTTGCAAAATGACTCTCTTTCTTAATTACCTCTTTGGAAGGGGTACCTCCTTCCAACTCTCCCTCTTTACCCTTTTCAAGCTTTAGGGATGAAAGCTTTTTTTTTTTTGACTTTGAACTTTTTTTTTCCCTCATCTCTTTTATGTTTCATGATGAGTTGATCCTCAGCGACTTGTGAAGGTGTGAGAGGAGTCAACTTTATTCTTTTACCCTTATGAGTGAGGATTATCTCATTAGAGTAGCCATGGTGAATGACTTGTTTGTCAAACTGCCAAGGCCTCCCTAACAAGATATGGCCAGCCTCCATTGGAACTATATCACATAAGATCTCATCTTGATACTTTCCAATGGAGAACGGCACCTTCACTTGTTGGTTTACAACCATTTCCCCTTCCTCATTAAGCCATTGGATCTTGTAAGGTCTAGGATGAGGAATTGGGTGTAAGGCTAGCTTCTCTACCAACCTGGAGCTACAACAATTGCAGCAGGATCCACTATCCACAATGAGAGAACAGGTTTTGTCTAAAACTTTACAACGTGTATGAAAAATGTTCTCTCTTTGGGAGTGGTTAAGCTCAAGGGTTGGCTTCCAAGAAGGCGCCTAACCATCAAGAGGTCTCCATCACAAGGATTTTCAACAATGTCATGCTCATGATGCTCATGACACCCTTCTTCCTCACTCTCACTAGAGGAGGAAGATAAGCTACTCTCACTAAAAATCTCTTGGCCCTCATGATCATGGTTTTCTTATTGGGGCACTGAGAGGCAATGTGGCCTCTCCCAAGACATTTAAAGTACTACTAGTCCTATTGTTAGAACTAGTATGGGGGTTGTCTCTATGATGCATGGGTTTATGTTCTTTATGTACATGCTTGGATGGTTCCTCTTTAGGAGAGCTCTTGGAAGAGCTTCCATTGCCTAGGTCCCTCTTTGCATAATTGTAGGATGGAAATTCTCTTTTTGATCCACCTTTTCTTTTTAATTGATTTTCCACTCTTATGCAAGTTGGACTAGGTCATCTAGATTATTATATGGTAAGAGCTCAACTTTGTCTCTTATGTCAGAGTTCAAACCACTTAAAAATCTAGCTTCGGTGGCCCTTGGTTCTTCGGTGACGTCCGCTCTCATCATGAAAAGCTCCATGGTTTGTCTGTACTCCTCAACACTTGAGTTGTACTGTTTTAATCTTTGGAGTTTATCCAAGAGCTCTCTTTCATAATAAGAAGGGACATGTCTCCGCCTCATAGCCCCCTTGAGATCATTCCAATAATCCACCGGAGGGTTACGAAGGTGGCGCCTCTCATTGACCAAGGAGGTCCACCAATACATGGCATGCCCTTGGAAGCTAAGGGTTTCTAGTGAAATTTTTCTTTCTTCACTTATGTTATAACAAACAAAGAGTTGCTCTACCTTCATTTCCCAATCAAGGTAGGCTTCCACATCCTCTTTGCCATGAAAATGAGGGAGGTCAACTTTTTGTTCCCTAGGTTGGGCTTGGGGTTGGTTATGATGTTGTTGTGCTCTCCTTACCCTAGGTCTTTCATATCCCTCACTTTCACTTACTTCACTAGAGGCAGACCTATACCTATGCCTTTCTCTAACTCATCTTTCTCTTCTTTCTTTTCTTTCACGCTCTTCTCTTCTCTCTTCCCTCTCTCTCTCTTCTCTTTCCTTTTTTTCTTCTCTTTCTCTTTGTCCTCTTTCTTTCTCTTCCCTCCGTTTTTCTTCTATTTCTTCTCGTTCTTGTCTCTCTCTTTTCTCCTCGCTTTCTTTCTCTCTTTTCTCACGCTCTTTTTCCTCTCTTCATCTTTCTTCTCTTAACTCTCTTTCTCTCTTTTCTTTTTCTTTCTCTTCACGCCTCTTTTCTTCTCTTTTCTCCTTTTCTTTTCTCTCTTCTACCCTCCATTCCCTAAATTCACTCACAAACTTATCCATGTTGTTGGTTTTTTGAGAACCTTGTTGATTTACACTACCTTTACTAGATGTGTGTGAGCTCATTTTGAAAGTGATTGGGAAGAACTATGGGCAACACTCCTTACTCTTTTGTTTTGTTTTCTCCCTAAGTGAATTACTTAAGAGTCTTTGGAACTCAAAGGCCTTTCACACTAAGATGCAAAACAAATAAAAGAAATTTAAAGCAAAGGTAAGGATCTAAAGGCGTGCACCTAAGGTGGAGAGATGGGGTACCAATTCCTTCTCCCACCTAAACGAGAAACTAAAAAATTATTACAATTAAAGAGGTGACCCTTATGGGCATCCAACACCTCAATTAAAATGGTCTTAATAAAATTTACACCCAATTAAACAAAAAGAAACAAAAGGCTTGATGTTTGAAGTTGCTCTCTACTCCAAGTGTTTGCCTCTCTCAAAGTGGTGTTGCTCCCTTGAACAAACCTCTTCCTTAGCTTGCTTCAACACACCTCAAGATGCTTCCCTTGTGGAAAGCTTGGTTTGACCTTTATTTTCCTTCAGCAAAGTGGCACACCCAAGGAGGAACCAAGAGAGTGCAATACAAAAAAAACATGAAAAGAAAACTCAAGGAAGGGAGATAAACATCCAAGTGGAAAGAATTATTTAGACAAACACAAAGATAACCAAAGAAGACAAGCAAGTAAAAATGGTGTAGATCGAAAGATGGTACACAAAAGAAATTCCTAGAATGGGCCTAGAATATAATGGACTACAAAAAAAAAAAAGACTCAAAAGTTTCAATCATTTGCATCATTTAAAATCAATATGGCCGAATCATATGCAAGTATGTTCAAGCAAGATTCATTAATTTTTTTTTTAAATCACTCCTTTTAGTCATTGGGACAATATGAGGTGTACTAAAGATATTTTGTTCTTTTCACTTTTTTTTTTTTTTAACAAATTTTTTTTTACTAACACGTTTTTTTTTCACTTGTTTTCTTTTTAATTTCTATTTTTTATACAATTTTGCTACACCTCTTAACAAAATTTTGAAGCAAATACGGTGAGGAGTCAAAGAATCATAAATGCTTGAACAAAGGATAGGAAATGGCCACCATAATTGATATACAAAAGTGTAAAATTAAGAAACAAAGCAACCTAATATGAACTAGTAATTTTAGGTGATAAAAATAAATGGCACAAGGAGAGTTTTATGGAAGTTGAGGCCAACTTGATTACTCAATAATCAACCCAATTACATACCTAACATGCCTCTCAAAGCCAATCAACAAAAATCACCACAAAAACTAGCACAAAATTAAGATACTAAAATTATTGAACAAGTGAATGAAATTTGGAAGAAATTGAGCATTAATTTTTTGAAGATTTTTTTTAAGAACATGCTAAGATCTAAATAGCATGTGAGACTCTAAGGACATGGGATCAAGAGTAAGCCTCTTTGATGCTCCATTTCCAATAGAGAAATAACACACTTTTATGGTAAAATAAAAGAGCTAAACAATGGATTTTAAGTGACAATTAAAAGGACTAAACAATACCAAAATAAGACACAACGTAGGAGGATTAAAACTGAAAATAAATGACTCAAAATGACCAAGAATGTGACACAAAAACAGAGAAATAGGGGCTGGAAAAAATAGAGAAATAGGTGTAGGAAAAAAATAGAGAAAAAGGTGCAGGAAAATAGAATTAAAATGCAAGAACTCTAAATGAAAGAAGCAAAAGTGCATCCAAGGATCAAAACCACAATTGTGTGGCTTCCTTCACAAAGTTTGTGAAGTCATTACTATGATCCTCTTAGGTTAAGCACTAGAATAAGGAAAAATTAAAAGATAGGCAGAAATTTAAAGAAACAAACCTAAAGGAAACATACAAAGATTCAATAGAAATGAACAAAATAAATTGAATCTAGAAAGCAATAAAGACATGGAAATAAAAATTGCAAGAACTAAGACATAAACTTCAAGACAATAAGGAATTTAAATGACAATAAAGGAAGCAAGAAATAAAGTATAAAAAACTGCAGAAAAAAGAAACTAAAGAAAGACACATAAACTAAGGAGAAGGAGGAGGAAATGAACCTTCATGAAGATGGATCTGATACCAAATGATGCACTCCCTTGATCTCTTCAACCAAGGTTCCTTCCTCTAAGAAAATGGAGGATGAAGAGGTTAGAAAAGGGAGAGGGTTGACGCCACTTTCTAGGAGAAAGATGAGTAAAAAAATTTTATGTTACTTGCCACAAGGGAGAGGTCGCTTGATAAAAGCTTTAAGGGAGAGATTCCTCAAGAGAGAGGATTCTCAATGACACTCAAGAATAAATTTCTCAAAAAGAGTCTTACTTCATTCAATCAAGTGTGCTTTGTACAAGAGAGACTAGGTGTATTTATAGCCCAAAGAGGGAGTAAGACACTCAAAACTAGGCAATGTGGGACTTGGGCCTAATTAGTATTAGGAGCACTAATCCCTCTTAGGCCCACTAAAAGTGGTGCCTAGCCTTAAGCTAGGGAGTGTCACGGCCTAATCAAGGGGGTGTGGAAAGAGATCCACACTACTTTGTGTTATTAGGCCCTTTACTCCTCTCACCTTCCTTCCTAAGCTAATTACACCCTAAACTCTAGAAACTAAAATAAATGGCCAAAATACAAGGCCTAAAAGGGGATTAAAAGCTAATTAATATTTACAAGAGGAAAACTAAGGACTATGGCCTAAAATATCTATCTCCATCATGAGCTGGGGTCTTGATGAGTCTTTCCGAGCCAAGTCTTCTTCAATCCTCCTAGCCATTGCCCTAGTGAGAGGGCCCTTGATAGGTAGGATTGCATCACATTTTCCCTTCTCTTTTGTGTCTATTTTTCTCCTTCTTCTCTTTCTCGTTGGTCCCTCTCTTCTCTTTCTCTTTTCTCTTACTCTTTTCTCTCTTGTCTTATTCTTTCCCTCTCTTCTCTTTGTCTCCTATATTCTTCTCTTTCTTTTTGTGTTTTCTCCTCTCTTTCTTTTCTCTCTTTTTCATACTATTCATTTTCTCTTTTTAATCTTTTCATATATTCCTCCCATTCTTTTTCTCTTTTATCTTCCCTACTTTTATTAACACTCATAGATCTTTTAGATGTGTGTGATGAAATTTAAAAGTGCAAGGCCTAGGGAACTAAGTACAATGCAAGAAACACTTTTCTCTCTTTGAAGTTTTCTCAACTAAAAGTTACTTAAGCCTTTGGAACTTAAGCACTTTCCTAAACGTTGAAAGCAAATAAAGAAGTTTAAAGCAAAGGTAAAAGATTCTAATGTGCTCCTAAGTATGAATAAGGGGTACCAATTCCTTATCCACACTAAAGCAAATGTGACCCTTATGGGCATCAAACACCTATAATTAAAAAGACCTTTAAGAAAATACACTCAATTTAAAAATACAAGAAACTAAAAAAAGTATTGAATGCTCCTTCTTCCAATGCTCCCACTAAGTGTTTCACTCAAGTCTTTGCCTCCTCTTCAAGTTTTCTCTTCCTTGGCTTAAATCAACACTTCCTAAGGATGCTACCCTTGTGAAAGTTTCAACAAATGGTCACCTAACCAAGAAAGTAATGCCTAACAAGTACCAAGGGAAGCAAGATTTTGGAAGCACAAAATCAAGAAAAGCATTAACAAGAATAGGCACACATCCAGGTGGAAAGAATTTATTTGACAAACACAAAGAAAACCAATAAGGAAAAGCAAACAATAAAAGGTGTAGAAAGAAAGTTGGCACACAAAAGAAATTCCTAGAATGGGCCTAAAATAGAATTGGACTTAAAACAAAAAAGACTCAACAAATTCAATAATTTGCACAATTGTAAAGCAAGGTGGGTGAATCATATGCAAAGAAATTCAAGAAAATTTCAATAGAATTTAACACTCCTTTGAATTATTTAATAATTTTGAGGTGCACTAAATTTTTTTTGTACTCTTTTTACTTTTTTTAGCACTTTTTACTAACTCTTTTTTTTTACTTATTTTACTCTTTTGATTTCTTTTTTTTTCTTTTTTTTTGAAACAATTTTGATACACCTCTTAACATATTTTGAAGCAAATATAATAAGGAGTTTAAGAATTAGAAATGCTTGAACAAGAATAATAAATCAGCCACAAAAATTTGATGTAAAAGTGCAAACCAAAGAACACAAAGCAACTTAAAATGAACTAGTAATTTTAGGTGATTATAACATGACACCAAGTGAGAGTTTTTATGGGTTTAGGTAAACTTGATTGGTCAAGTTTTGCAGCCCAAATATGTGCCCCAAAATGCTCAACCAGCCAGCACAAAGAAATCACCACAATAAACTAGCACAAAAATAAGCTACTTATACAAAATAAAGAAATAGACTCTAAGAAAGAATTGAACAATTTTCTCTTTTTGGAATTTTTTTTAAACATCCTATGATAAGCATGTGGGACTCGAGAAATAGAAATAAGAGCATATGCTCAATTCCATAAGAATCAACACAATTTTTAGAAAGCACAACACACTTTTATGGAAAAATTAAAAAGGCATAACAATGTGAAATTAGAAGACAATTGAAGGACTACACATGATCAACTAAGACACAAATTTAGGAGATGAAAAACTGAAATAAAATGACCAAAAATACCAAGAAATATGCACCCAAAACAGAGGAAAAGGGGCTGGAAAAATAGAAAATTAGGTGCAGGAAAATAGAATTAAAAACTCAAACAAGAAGAACAATGTGCATCCAAAGATCAAGACCACAATGTGTGACTTCCTTCACAAATTTTGTGAAGTCATTACAATGAACTTCTTCGGATTTGCACATGAACAAAAAAGAAATAAAAGGCTGGGCAGAAATTAAAGAATTAAAGCTAAAGGAAACACACAAAGATTCAATGGAAAAGAACAAGATAAATTGAATCTAGAAAGCAATAAAGACCAGGAAACAAATTGCATAAAATGAAAACTATTAAAACATAAAATAACAAGACATAAAAGGAATTAAATGACGAGAATTAAAGGCTGGAAAAAATAAAGAAAATAGCAAGAACACTAAGAAGAAAAGCTGGAAAAAAGAAAATTAAGACTAGAAAAGAACCTCATGGAGTTGGCTCTGATACCAAATGATACAAAAAGCTTTTTCACTCCCCTTGATATTCCTCCTTGAGGTTCCAAGCATCGTGAAATGGATGATGAAGGGGAAAGAAAATGGAGGTGGGGTGCCACTCTCAAAGAGAGATAAGCCAAAGTGTTTAGGTTTGCCACAAGGGAAGGAACCCTTGATAAAAACCAACTAGGAAGAGGTTCCTCAAGAGAGAGGATCCTTAATACCTTTTACTAAAAATGTGCTCACAAATATACTATTTTCATTCAACTTCAAATGTGAAATTTACAATGAGAGGCAATGAGTATATATAGCTCAATGGAATAGCTTGGGCACACTCTTCTAGACAATATGGGACTTAAGTGAGGCACCTAAGTTCACCCCCATGGGTGCAATTAGCAACTCCTAAAGTGAATGGGCTAGCCCAAAATCATGTCTTGACTTATGCACCCATTCTAAGATTACTCCTCCTTTTTAACTAAAGACACCTATACCTTCTAAACTAAAATGTAGATGGCCGAAAATAATGGTCTTAAAGGAATTAAAAATATGCTCCTATTTAGCTAATTAAAATAAAATATTTACAAAAGATAATGAAGACTATGACTTCAAATCTTCAATGAGCTTTCATCCATGTCATGCCTTCCTTGAATCCTCTTAGCCATGATGCATGCTAGGTGGGATTGCATCAAATACGAATGTTATATAATTCGTGGTTGTGATTTAGAATTCCTTGGGAATGTGCTGAGAAGTTGAGAGGAGAATGAAGTACAATGTTGGGAAGTCACAATTGGTACACTACAAGATGAAAGTAGGATGAGGGAGGTCCTAGGATTTGTTTTAAGTAAATGAATATTTGAATGATTATTGTGGATACTTAGGCTAAGGGCATTCATTAGGTAGGTTAACATTGAAGGGAGTACATGCTGATGCTTCAATGGAATGTTCATTTATTTATAACTGTCAACAAATGCTCAGCATCTCATGATTGGTATGGGATATCTTTTTTGGCCTAAGTATTGTTGGTCGTTTGTGATGGACAGGTAGCCTAATTGGCAGTTAGCCAAATGATTATGAATAGGTAGGTAGCCCAATCTCGTAAGAGAATTGTCGTACCTACACAGGAAGGATATAACGGTTATCAATCACTTAACGAACGAGATCCTTGATTATGTGGGTGAGTAATCATAGATAGTCATAGATCCATACATAGAATTAAGAGAAACTAAGTCTGGTGTTGAGAAGAGTGAGATTGTCATGATGTGGAACTGAGTACTAGGATAAATCTTAGGCCACATTCCTTGATTATGTGGGTGAATAATCATGGATGGTCATGGATCCATACATAGAATCAAGAGAAACTGAGTTTGGTGTTGAGAAGAGTGAGATTGTGATAATGTAGAACTGAGTACTAGGATAAATCTTAGGCCATATTAATTAGTTTATTAAGATTAACATTTATGGTTTATTCTTATCTCACTCCTTTGCTTATTTGTTTTATGTGTTTATTTTCATGTGTTTAGGATATGAATAGAAGATGAGTCGAATCAGAAAACTGTGATGGCAACTCTGGAGATTTTCTTTATGCGTAATGATATCTTAGTTATTTTGTCAAAGATCGACTGCTCTGATTTATGATTAATTGGGGTAGTGGTGCTAAGTAATATATTATGTAAAAGAATTTTTTTTTGTGATGAATTATTTTTGTTCTATATTTGTCTTAAGAAGATTATGCCTCTTTATGTAATATCAAGTTTTGAAAATTTCTCATAATTGAGTAAAAGCCTTTGACAAATCTCCGCATTTCTTAGTTGTATTGAGTTAGTAAAATGGGTCCTTACACTAGGTAGACCCAAGAACTTTTAGAAAGGATGACCACTATTCTAGAAAATATGAACCAAAGTCGCAACACCGAACCAATGGAATATAGAAGGCTAGAAACATTCCGTAAAAATAATCCACCAAAATTTATAGGAGGTTTTGATCCTGACGGTGCTCAATCCTTGTGAGTGGAAATTTAGAAGATATTTGATGTTATGGGTGCTCAAAGTTGGATAAGATTACTGTTGCAAATTTTATGTTAAATAGCGAAGCACAAAACTGGTGGAAGTTTGCCAGACAACAACTTCACGCTGAAGGAAGACCAATTGTATGGCCGACTTTTAGACAAAGATTTTTTGAGAAGTATTTTTCAAAAGATCTCTGCCGAAGGAAGGAGATGGAATTCTTAAACCTTCATGATGAATCCATCCCAAGCCATGATTGCTCATTTGATGGAGAAGAAGTTGTTGCCTATGATCTTGCTCATGGAGGTCCTTGAGGTTGAAGTAATGGAGGTGGAAGACTAGGAAATAAAGGAGAAGTAAGCGCCACTCTTGTTGAAGGAGATAAGCCAAAGGATGAAGGTAGCCACAAGGGAAGGAACCCTTGATAATAGCATGAAGAACTCTCACTAAGGAGAGAACAAAGAACATTCTCTAAGAAGAAGAACTCTCAATTTAGAGAAAGGAATTTAATTCAAAATGAGTGTTAAAATGATACATGGGGTGGAAAACTCTATTTATAGAGCAAGGCATGGAACCATGGGCCTAGAACCAAGTTAGAATGTACAACCTCTTAAATTGGGGGATTAGTTTAATTAATTAAGTGTTAGTTTGGTTGAAAACCAATTTAGAACTTAATTAAATAAACTAGATCCAAACAAGGCCCTAAGAAAATGGATCTATGTTCCCTCTTAGTTTGAATTTGAATTTTGGAAGGAGATGACATGGCAGCCCTAAAATTCAAATTTAAATAAGAAGCAACAAGAAAGGCCATGCAGGAGTGAGAAAGTGAGGTGGCACCTAACAAGAGGGGACAAGGGGGGGCCACATGTCTCCTACATGCTTCATGTGTTGGTAGAAGGGTGTTAGAAGGAATTAGAGGTGTGGTTAATAATTCCACATGTCCAAATACATCCTTTTTTAGCCCAACTAATTAACATACTCCACAAAGAGACTAAACACACCTCCTAAAGGAAAAAAAGAACCTATAGGCCAAAATACAAGAGCGAAAATAAAACTAAATACACCCTTAAAATCCTAATGACTTAAGGGTGCTTATACAAGCTTAAAAATGGTTAAATGAACACAATTAAATGGAACATGTCCAAAAATAAGCTCCTTGAAGCTTCATCTAAGTCATGCTACTTTCTTATTGGTCTTAGCTCAAGCCTATGCTAGGCGTGCATGCATTATATCATCTCCCCTGAGGAGGATTTGACCTCAAATCCCGTGGTCTTTCTTCCTCTTTTTCCAGTCCAGCAAGAGAATGAGCATAGGAATAGATATGTGATTATGTAAATAGATTTTAAGGGTAGGAGTTCTGTAGGGAGACCTCATAAACTTGGGGTGGTAGGGGTATGCAGTGAGGTTTAAAAATTGTTTGTTGTGCCTATGCCTCCACATAGCAGTTCCCCAAGTGACTCCAAGTTCACTAAAGGCTAGTACCATCCAGGTAGGAAGTGAGACAAGCTTAGATGCCTTGGAGCACTCATCCAAGAAAGCCAAGTAGGCTTTATCTTGTTGTTCACCCCACAAGATGATGATGAGCCTAGGGGTGGACCTTTCTTTCAAGGTCTCTTTGAGTGAGCCTTGAGATTGGCTTTGGATAGAAAAGATTTGTAGCCCAATCTCTTGACCACACTTGGCCATATCCACAAGTAGTATTTGAGATTGTGTTTCATAGTGCTAAAAAGTTATGGAACAACCTTATTTCCTACTTGTAACATGGGAACATTGTTTTCAATTAGATTTTCCTTGGATTACAAGGAAAAATTTCCTTGAAGAACAACTTCCTTTCCTTTCAAGTGTTGAACTCGAGTTTCTTGATTTAGCTTTATAAAAAAAGGGCTCAAGTTCAACACTTGGTGAAATTTTTTCTTTAGGTGCAATTAGAGGTTGTGGAAAGATATGTTCAAATGATTGAGACACAACCTCCACTTGCACTTGTCCTAAGAGAGAAGTTTCTTTAATAAGATTCTCCTTAGGACTTAAGAAGTAATCTTCTTGAAGACCTTTTTCTCTCTCACTTTTGATGAAGTTTTGAGGCCCTTGTTTGAACCTTAATGATGTAGGCTTAAGTTCAAAACTTGGTGAAGTGTTCAATTGGACACCACTTTCACCATCCTCCAACAAGACCTTTCTTAAGTATCAGACTTCACACTTTTGTTTCTCAAAGGGTAAAGGTATATGTCCACTTGTTAAAGTACATGATGAAGGAGCATAGCCAAGGGAAGTTTGAGATTGCGAGTCAATGTGCTCAAAAGATTTTTGCACAATGCCAAACTCCACTTGTGTTTTAATGGATTGGTTAGAACATTGACCTAAGCTAAAGTTTAAAACTAAGTCTTGCCTAGGGTCACTTTTCTCACCAATTTCTTTTTCAAATTTTATTTCTTTTTTTTTTAAATTCTTTTGGCTGCACCTAATTTCAGATTTGGATAGAAAATTTTAAGAGGAATAAAGAGGCATTAAACACTTGAAGCAAACTTAAGCAAGGCAACACAATTTCCAAACCAAAAGATGCAATCTAAGAAAATTTTGGTAACTCAAAGTGCACTAAAATTTGAAGTGTTTTAAGGTATGCTTAGGAGTGCTTGATTTGTGCATGAACTAACTTGTTTTGCACAAGATCTTGTTCAATAACAATCAGCCAAAACAGCTCCACACACCAAACAAGATTCACCTCAAACAAGCACACTAAAAACTACTACAAATTCAAATAAGACACTAAAAATTTAGAGAAGAAATTGAGCTATAATTTTTTTTTGAAATTTTAATTAGAAAACATGCTTGAACTAAAAGCATGTGTAACTTCTTAAGAGACTTAAACAAGAGAGAAGAACTCTCTTAGAAGCTCAATTTCAAGAAGTGAACATAACTCTTTTTTCAAGACACAAAATCAACACACAAAATTAGTAAAACCTAAGGAAATTGATATGAAAAAATTAAGGACTAAACAAAACTCTAAATGACATAATACTTTGATATTTAAAAATGAAAATAAATCCTAAGATAAGCAACAGAAAAAACACAAAAAAAACAGTCAAGGAAATGCAAAAATAAAGCCAAAACACCTGAGTCATAGCATTGTAGGAAATGCCACAAAGGTGTAGGTTCATGGTTTGGTGTTTCTTAGGAACTTCATTATGCACCAAAATAACTCAAAAAAAAGTTTAATGGTGGAAATGAGTCCTAAACACAAGAGTACATGATTCAAAGCAAGAATAAGCAATTTGAACCAATTAAACTCAAAATAAAGTGCATACAACACAATTGCACCAATTAAAATGAAGAGAAATGACTTAGAATTAAAATGAACTGAACACAATCACAATCACAAGCCAAATAACACAAGACAAGCAAGTAATACTATCACAAAACACAAAATGGTGAAAAGAAAATAGAATTGGCGTAGAAGAAGAAGATGACAAAACAATGAACAAGACGAAAAAAATTTAAAAGCTAGAAATAGTAGAAGAACCTCTATCAGAGCCTAAGGTCTGATACCAATGATGCATCCCTCCCAAGGCAAGGTTGAAGAATCCTTGATGAAGAGAATGCTCCCAAGATCTTTTCTCATAGAGGTCCTTGAGGTTGAAGAAATGGAGGTGAAATACTAGGAGATGGAGGTAAAGATTGGCACCACTTCTTCAATGAAGGAGATAAGTCATGGTGAAGCTAACTACAAGGGAAGGAACCCTTGATAATAGCATGAAGGAGTCTTACAAGAGTAGAGAGAACATGAACACTCTCTAAGAATAAAGAACTCTCAAATTTAAAGAAAGGTTATTTTCAGTCAAATGCGTGTTAAAATCTATTTATAGAGCAAAGCATGAACCCTGGGCCTAAAAGACTAATGGTGAATGTCCAACATGCTTAAACAAGGATTAGTTGGCTTAATTTAGTGTTAATTTAGCATGTGCTCAATTAACACTAATTTAATCTAACTAAAGATCCAAATATGACCCTAAAAATATGGATCTATGTTTGCTCTAGTTTGAATTTGAATTTTGGAGGGAAATGACACCTCCAAAATTCAAATTAAAATAAAAAGGAATAAGAATCAGCCATGTAAGAGTGAGAAAGTACATGTGGAGTGAAACAAGGGGACAAGGGGGCCCACATGTCTCCTAAATGATTCATGTGTTAGTTAGAAGGGTTTTAGAAGCAATTAGGGGTGTGGAGATTAAAAACCACACATCCAAATGCATCCTAGATAGGCCCAACTAATTAACACACTCCACAAAGAGACTATTTACACCTCCTAAAGAAAATAGAACCTATAGGCCAAAATACAAGGCTGAAAATAAAACTAAATACACCCTTAAAATCCTAATGTCTCAAGGGTGCTTATACAGGCCTAAAAAAGGTTAAATGAATACAATTAAATGGAATATGTCCTAAGCTAAGCTCTTTGAAGCTTCATCCAAGTCATGCTCCTTTCTTATTGGTCCTCGCTCAAGCCCATGCTAGGCGTGCATGCATAAAAAAATCTTTGAAATAAACTGCTTCCTAACTTGTCATTATTCCACCTCAACAATTGGTTACATACAAACATATTTCTACATCATTTACTAACTCGATAACTGGCTACATACAGAATTAATCCTTATTACTTAGTCCACTAACCTTGATGATGAAATTAAGGGTGTTACATGAGGAGCATAGGGAACATTTAAGTATTGTATTACAAATTTTAAGAGAGAAAAGGCTATATGGAAAGATGTCAAAATGTGAATTTTAGTTAGAGCAAGTTCAATTCTTAGGACATGTGATCTCTCAAGAGGAAATTTCAGTAGATCCTTCCAAAATTTAGGTTGTGATAAGTTGGGAGCAACCAACTAATATCACAGAAGTACATAGTTTCTTGGGGCTACTAGGTTATTATAGAAAATTCATTGAAGGATTTTCTAAAATAGCATTGCCTTTAAGTAAGCTAACTTGTAAAGGCTAATCCTTTGGATGGAATGAATTGTGTGAGCTTGGTTTCCAAAAATTAAAGGAAAAATTTACCTCTGCTCCTATGCTAGTTTTACCCGACCCAAGTAAGAAATTTGATGTTTATTGTGACACTTCAAGACAAGGGTTAGCTTGTGTGTTGATGCAAGAAGGTAAAGTAGTAGCTTACACATCTAGGAAGTTGCGAAAACATGAAGTTAACTACACTACTCATAAGTTGGAACTAGCTGTAGTAGTATTTTCCCTTAAAGTTTGGAGACATTATCTATATGGGGCAAGATTTTAGGTGTTTAGTGACCACAAGCGCTTAAAATACCTCTTTGATCAAAACGAATTGAACATGAGACAACATAGATGGATGAAATTTCTTAAGGATTATGACTTTGAACTACAATACCACCATGCTAAAGTCAATGTTGTAGAAGACGCCTTAAGTAGGAAATATCTATGAGTGTCCATGATGATGGTTAAGGAATTAGAGCTGATAGAATCATTTAAAGATTTGAACTGTCTTTAGAAGTGAGACCTAAAAGTCTGTACGTAGGTATGTTAACAATCTTTAGTGAATTTTTGGGACAAATAAGAGAAGCTCAAGAAAGAGATCTTTGTTTCTAGAAAAGTTTATGAAGAAAGAAGGGAATGAATTAGATTTCCATAAAGATGTTGGTGGAATCATTAAATTTAGAGATAGGGTATGTGTACCTAAAGACGAAGAAATAAGAAAGATTATTTTGGAAGAAGGACACAAGAGTAGGCTAAGTATTCATCTAGGAGCCACAAAAATGTACCAAGATTTGAAAAAGATGTCCTGGTGGCCTACCATGAAGAAAGAAGTGGTTAGGTTTGTAGAATGTGGTCTGGTCTGTCAAAAAGCTAACATTGAACATCAAAGACCCTCTGGTGAGCTGAAACCCTTATATATTCCTAAGTGGAAGTAGGAGAGTATCTCTATGGATTTTGTAACACGCTTACCTAAGACAACTTCTGGTCATGATGCCATATGGGTAATTGTAGATAAATTAACCAAATCAGGCCATTTTCTACCATTAATGTTAGGTATTCTATGGATAAATTAGCTCAATTGTATATAATTAGGTTCCATGGTGTACCTTCCAGCATTGTGTCAGATAGAGATCCTCGCTTCACTTCAAGATTTTGGAATAGTTGGAAACAAGCCTTGGGAATGAGGATTAGACTAAGTTCAACCTACCACCCTCAAACAGATGGACAATCTGAGAGGACCATTCAATCCCTAGAAGACCTATTGAGAACCTATGTGTTGGAACAAACTGGAAACTAGGATAAATTCTTATCTTTGATTGAATTTACTTATAATAACATTTTCCATTCTAGCATAGGGATGACACCTTATGAAGCCCTATGTGGGAGAAAATGTAGAACCCCTCTATTCTAGTACGAGTTTGGAAGTTCATTGATTCTTGGCCCAGAGATAATACAACACGCAACTGATTAAATTAAAATAATTAGAGAGAAGATGAAGGTATCTTAAGATAGGCAAAAGAGCCACTATGATAAGAGGAGAAAACCTCTAGAATTCCAAGTAGGGAATCATGTATTCTTAAGAGTCACTCTGATGACTAGGGTTGGTAGAGCTCTTCGGTCACAAAGACTTTCTCCTAAATTTATTGGACCCTACCAAATCCTTAAAAGAATTGGTCCTGTTGCCTATCAAATTGCATTGCCACCGAATCTTTCTAACCTCCATAATGTATTTCATGTGTTAAAACTCCAAAAATATATTTCTAATCCCTTTTATGTAATAGAGCCCGATATAGTACATATACACGAAAATCTTACTTAGGATTATGAAAAAATCTGTTTAAAAATCGTTTATATGAATAACAGACCAAGGTAACCGATTATCATACGTAACCACTTAATTACCTGCTAGTTCTCTCAAAATCAGCCCAGAAATGCATGTTCTATGTGATAAACAATTAATATGATCAGGTAATTGATTATTCCCGAGAGCTTGCATTGAGATTTTTTTTTTGCAAGTAATTGATTATCTCAAAATGGTAGTCAATTAACATTTGAAAAAATCATATTTTATGAGTTTCTTGTTTGATCCAACTTAGGTAATAACTTAAGTAATTTATTACCCATGAGGTAATTCAACTCTTAACCTAGTAATTTTGATTCTTTTGCTATCCAAACAATAAAACATCATAAAAATCAAGATTCAATCATGCAAGTTATAGGAAACAAACACTCAAACTCATTCATGCTTATCTAAACAATAAATACAAGTACCACACCTCTTAAATGTGTTTGGTACCATAAAATGAATTAATAAGAACAAAACTAAACTACAAAACCAAAACAACTAAAGACTTGAGATGCTTAACCAAAGATGTTTTCCAAGCTTCAATCTCAACAAGCCTTTCCTACTTCCTCGGTTCGGGCTTCTGCTCTCTCTCCAACCTTGAACAAACCTTGGATCTTCCTGGGTGTAATCCTTTAAATGGTCAGCCTTGATTAGGTCTTCAATCTTGCATGCAAAGTCACGTACTTTTCTATTGACTGTTCATGGTTCTTATGATACCGACACTCTTTCGCCTTGTTTGTGCCAGGGTGTTTGCCCTTTTAGGGATTGGCAGCAATGCAATTACCAAAGCTTGCTCTAACACTTTTGTGTTGCTGGCATTAAGCAGAGTATAGTGCGAATACTTGGAGCGGAAAGTCTTCTCCCATGAGCCTTCTTCTCCTCCTCTAAGACGGTCCTTCTCTACATCCTTCTTTTCGAACCCGCATGCTTGGGCTTGATCACAATAATCCTTAATGTCCTCTACCTCAATATTTGTTGCGGCCCAGGCCCACAACTCTTCCATGGTTTGGGCTGGCTCTAAGCACAAACTATTCGAGAACTTGCTTGGCTGCAGGGCAACGATTATTTGGTGCAAAACTAATGCTAGGTTTAAATCCTTGATTTGCACAACAATTCTCTCAAAGCGATCCATGAAGTTGTGAAGAGACTCTTTCCTTCCCTCTTCATCTTTATTAGCGCAAGGGATGTCAGCTGGTGGAGGCATCGAGGGGCAAACTTCATTGTGAACTTGGATGACAGCTCCTCATATGTGGACACGACCTAGCAGGAAGGTTGGTGAACTAGCTCAAGGCCTACCTCACAAGAGATATGAGAAAAACCTTGCACAAAACTGCATCCTCTATGGTGCAAATTCGGGAACACGTGACAAAACCATCAAGGTGTTGTTCTAGGTCGGTACTTTCATCATACTCCAGAGTTAGATGCTTTTAGTTGTCAGGTAAGGGGGTCTCCATAATACTTGGAGTAAAAGGATGGCACTGCCTGGCCAGCCCTCCTCCCTTTGTGGTAGTAGAAATCTACTATCTTGCCTTAGTTAGCTACGAGGGCATGATGGACCCCCAGTTCTGAGAGATGGTCTATTGATCCATACCCTTCTTCAAACTATTGACTTCCCCACACAACTACTTGTTTCATGCCAAATTTGCTCCATGTCTTTCTGTATCTGCTGAAAAGCTACGACAAACACATCCTCCTTAGCTGCTCTAGGGGTTGCTTCCTCATGCAGGGGATTGCGTGAAGTTCAAACATTGCTCCTTGTCTGAACCATTGTCTTCTCTACTCAATCTTCTCTTGGAGGTTGAAAGGTCTTACTTACTCAGCCCTATGATGGGTGCTAGAAATGTTCTTGCACACTACACAAGTTTCCTTTCCTTTGTCAGGTCTTCCTTCAGCACTTTTAACCTCCTACTTGGGCCAACACAGGTGGATACCTGCAAAAGCACTCTGACGCTCAAGTCACAGGGGAGTTGATTATTCTTTCAAAGTACATTGTGTTAGTAGGAAAATAGTAAAATATTCATAAATTGTGTTAGGGGTACTGGACCCTACCTGAGACAAGATACCTGACTGCTCTTTTGTCGGGTCATCCCGATATCCTAGCCATTGAGGGTAGATCCAACCTTATGGGTAGATTTGATATGGAGCTCCTCCGATATACAACTATTGCTACTGTAACAAATAATTCCCCCAAAACGAGAAGTTCTAGGATTTCCCAAGCTATTGTTATTAACATTAAGCTTGAGGCCAAAATCATCACAAAGGAGCAATCCAAGATATAAATGCTTGTTTGACAACAATTTTATAAAATCATTTTCAGTATTTTAGTATTTAAAAACTAAAAAAATCGTTTGGGTAGTGTTTTGCTGAAAATAGTTTTCGAAAACAGTTTGATTTTTTAATTTTTAAAAACTAAAAAACAGGAACAACAAAAAGTAGTTTTGTTTTTCAGTTTTCTATTTTTGTTTTGAAAATTCAAAATACAATCAGAATATATTGTTTTTTTCTTATCATTAATGAAATTTTAATAAATATGAATAAGTTTTTCTATTTTTACATCTTCAAAACAGTTTTCAAATAACATTTACCAAACAAGTTTTTTTTTTTCTTTTCTTCTTAAAAACAATTTTTGAAAACTATTCTTAAAAACTCTTTTTAAAAACTAAAAAACAAAATGAACTAAATTTCTAATTCCGTGTGACACCGGTCTCCATGGAAAAAAAATAATAATATCGTAGGTGGTGTAAATATGATTAACGGTGAATCACAATGTCCAAAGTTTATCATCGAGTTGCCATGTTCCATGGTCTCCAAGTGAACTAGCAGGCCCAAGCGAACAAGGACCCATGAGTCTAATTAACAGTGAATCACATCTGTTTATTTCTAATAATAAGATTGCATAAAAATATAAACTTACTAAAAATTCTTTTAATAATTGGAAAAACTAGAATAGATAAAAATAAGTAATTAATATACTTTACCTCATCTGTTTACTAAATTTTACCTCATTCGACCATAACATTCTTTAACAGTAATTACGTTCCAATTTTATGCGTACCTTTACCTGTAATTCTTCTTCTTATATATTTATACTTTTTAAGGTGTTAATTAATATGATCATTTTTTTATTCGAAAATCTATGTTCTCAATTTAAAAAATCATACGGTACTAATATTGTATATTTTATTTTGCTATGATACAAAAGAAACACTTCATTCCACTTTTTTTTGGAATAAATAAATTGTAAAAAATAATAAACAATAATCATACTATTGAAAATCTTATATATTATCTTATTTCATTTTAAATATATTATGTAGGCATATTATCTTAGATATTATAGAAAATAATATATTTTATATCCATGTGTAATTTATGAAATAAGTCTATATAAATATGCGTACTAAGACACACTATTTTAGTCCATTATTCCTCTATTTTTCTCTAATTATAACATGATATTAGAGGTAGGTTGAAAGAATATTGAGAAAATATACCTTACTAGAGGCCCACTATCCTTGCTAAGCTCATTTTCCTCTTCTAAAACCTTTCCTCTTCTTCTGGAATTGCTTTTTCGACGTCTTTCTTTTCTAATGAATTTTTTGATAATCGTCGATGTCTATTTTGACCATGACCTACATCAAGGTTCTTTGAAGTTTTTTTAAAGAGTTGTTTTTTTCCGTTTATCTTGCTATTGCTCTTTTTTAACGTGTTTTTGAGTTACTATCTTCTACTTGCCACTCATTTTCGGTGAAGAACTTTCTAGTTGCCTACCTATCCTTTTTTGGCATGTTTCTTAATATAAATAATTTTTTATCTTCACAAATATTGGTTTGAAACCTCAAAATATTGGTTTTAAGAATGTTGCAACTTGCTCTACATGCCATGAATTTTCTTGGGTTGATGAATATTCCAGCTATCTAGCAATATTCTCTAACTTTGCCAACATCCCTAAGTTATATTTCCAGATATTGTCTTATGGTGAAAGTCAATTTTATTACTTCTTTCTTGTAACAAGTTGAATACTTAGTAAGCTCCAATTTAAGGGAGAGTGTTAAGAATCTTAGATATTATCTTATCTTTATTTTAAATATAGTATATAAGCATGTTTTCTTAGATATTACAGGATACAATATATTTTATATTATGTGTAATTTATGAAATAAGTTTATATAAACATGTTTCCACGGTATATTAAGAGACACAGTTTCAGTCCATATTCCTCTATTTTTCTATGATTTTAACACATACAATACCCAATACATGTAGTTTAGTTGAGAACATACGTTGAGTTTATAGGTGAGAACCTAGGTTCTATTCCTGCATATATGTGCTTGAAAATTAAAAATATTTGTTGAATGAAAGTAGTCAGTATCTCAACACACTTAGCCTACGAGTTCAAGTTAGGTCGACCAACCTGACCCACTTAACTAAAAAATTAAAAAAAATGCACATTTTTATTGAAAAAACTCCACTTAAATAACATAAATAATTATTTTGTTATGAAACTTTACATATTTTTAATATTATTATTTCATTTATTTGTAATTGTTTATGAAAAAATTCCACTTAAAAGAATTTACTTATTTTTTATTTTATTTTAAATCTAGTGGCTATCCCATTAGCCTATGATAGGTTAGGAAGGGTTAAATTTTTATATCATATTTAATAAGAGGCATTTTCTTTTAACACCCCCATTTGCTATTTGCACCCCCAAAGTTTATATTTTTTTGTAAATTCCTAATATACCCTTATCCTTATTTGATTTAAATTTTTTGAATTTATTTTTTTATTTTCTTGTCTTGTTGTGCTTTTTCTTGCTACTCTTGTGTGCCAAACACAAATTCTCACATTCTACCCTATTGTAAATCTCTAATCATTCTTATAAGTCTTTAGGGTATTATTTGTTGATTTAAGCGCTATTTGAAAAGAAAAACACAATTTTATTCAGGTATAATTTTCTTGATTAGTTTAGGGTTTTGGGATTTATGATTGAGGTTTAGTTTGCATTTTTATTTGTACTACGTCGAGTGTTACAGTATTCCGGATTAGTTGATTCAGGACTAACAATATTTACCCCAGACCACCTAATCTGGAATACGCATTTGATCCACTTCCGGATTAGTTGATCCAGAATATACATAATGCATTCCGGATCAACTGATTCGGAATGGACATAATACAACATGATCCGAAACATACTTGCTGAATCTCATTTGCCTTCCGGATCATGTGGTCCAAAATATACTAGCAGAATCCCATTTTCCTTCTGGATCATGTTGTCCAGAATGTACTTCGTTACGCAAGTAGGGTAAGAAAAAGAGAGGGTATTTTTGGGTTTTGAAAAAAATTCTAAAGCCTAGAGGGGTGCGAATAGAAGATGGGGAGATATTAAAAGTAATTGTCTTAGGAAGATGGACAAGTTGGCCTGACCCACTTAAAGGGTAACCTATGGTTGACCAGCCTATATAGATTGAATTGACTCATTCTGACACCCGTGAAGAAGTGTTGGTGTAAGGTTTTAGAGCGATTATAATAGGAGTGTTAGTTTATTGTTTTTAAACTTAAAATAATGTTAGAGTAAGAACATAAAATAATGAAATTATGTTGTAAAGTTTTTAGGCATTTGCAAGAATTTCAAATGCGTCTAAAATTTACATCAGAATTGCGAGAAAGAATTCCTTTGCTAACATAAGTTTTAATAACACATTTTAATTTGGCAATCTAATTTGCAAAAAAATTGCGATGGTTATTTTCTTCGTAGATTAACAACGAATAACGAAAACAAAATCCCCCGCCAATTTTTATTTTTTCTTTATTTTAAATATTCCTTATGTAGCGAAGGATTAATGATGGAAAATTCGTTCACTAAATTATTTTGTAATTTTGTGAGAAAATAGCAAGGGAATGTTATGTAGGCATCAAATTAGTCTTAGATTATTCCACCCTCCGTAAATATTGGCTAATTAGTGAGGCAAATTAGCATTCTTATAGTAATAATACACTGTTGAAAAAAAGCGAAAAGGTTGAAATATGACTAAACTTCCTCGAGTAATTATAATTATTGTTAATATAATAAACAATAACAATACAATTACAAATGTTGTCTCTCTTCAATTCTCTCTTTTACTCTCTTTCGGTAAACTATAATACAAATAATTTGAATAAAAAAGTCACATATGTTTATGAATAATTAGTTTACATAAAAATTTAAAATTTTTAAAAATTGGAAAACTATAAAAAAAATAAAAGAGTATCTGAATTGGATTAAGTTGAATGAGTTAGATTAGGATCATATTAAGCATATGTTTTACTTGAATGAATAATGTTATACTAAATTTTACCTCATTCAAGTAAAAAAAAATAAAATTACCTCCTTCAGATCATTGTATCAACTATAAATTAGATTTAGCTACATTTTGCACCGTCAAATTGCTCCATACAGCCCACATTTGTTAAAAAATTCCTATATTACCCTTATATTTTTGTTTAAATTCTAGAACACTCAATCTATAATGTAATTTATCTATATTGGATTGTCCATCTGGATTGAGCTATTTGGATGATAAAAAATACAATCCAAATATAGTGTTTCAAAATATATTTAAGTTATACGCTCATTAGAGAGTCAGGCAAGCCAATTTTAATTCCTAAAACACCCATCCTAGAATGCAATTTGAACATTTCTAATTGTACATTCCTAGTTCTCCAACTAGATTAGACTATCCAGAATTTAAAAAATACAATTTGAATTTAGTGTTCCAGAGGATATTTAAATTTATAACCCACCAATTATAGTCGACTATTCTAGAACACCCAAATGGCACTGCACCCAGTTGCTCTTTTAGATCTAGAGCCATAGATCCACTCATTCATATGGAAATTTGGCATCTAGTGAGGACCCTTAACTACATTTATAGTGACAAAAGAGAGGTTTGTTGCCGACAATGTGATTCACCTTCGTCTACATAACCACTCACCATTAGACTGAGTCGACTAAGCCAACTTTAATAGGTTGAGATATGTGTATGAAGGAAATGGATGAGTGCAGGAACAACACCATGCACTCAAATTTTATGCTTACCTCTAAATGTATTTTTTATTGTTATATAAAGAGGAATCCCCCTACACCAAGAGTAAATTTAGAATAGTTATTTTTTATCTTTATCATTCATTTTCTTAAAATCTGATAGTTAAAAGTAATTACTCATTATAATAATTAAATTTAAAAAAAAAATGAATGGTGTAAAAAATAACTTTGTCAAACTTACTCTTGAAGTCCCGTTCGAGGTGGTTTTTGGTTTCTAGTTTTGAAATTTATAAAAACAAAAATTAGTTTTGGTTTTAAGTTTCTAAATTTTTAAAAATATTGTTTTTGTTTTTAAATTTAAAACATTGTTTTCAAATCTTAACCAAAACACTAGTTGGAGGTAATGGTGGAGACAATCGTGAAGGTGGCGCTCAGTGATTTATGATCGAAGTTGGTGGTCGGAGACTGGCGATCGAAGTTGGTGGTCAGAGACCGGCTATCGGAGTTGGTGGTTGGTGACTGGTGGTCAGAGGTAGCGGTCAATTAGAGGTGGTGGTCTGTAAATGTCAGGTGGCAGCCAATGATCACTGGTTGGAAATGGCAGCCAATGATCATCGATCAAAGGTGGTGACTGGTGATCGCCAGTCGAAGGTGGTGGCCTATGGCTGCTGATCGGAGGTGGCAGTCGGTGACCGTCGATCAGAGGTCGCGACTGATGATTATCGATTAGAGGTAATGACCAGTGACTACTGGTCAGAGGTGGGGGCTAGTGATTGCCGATCGGAAGTGGCAACCGATAACCGCTGGACCGAGGTGATGGTTGATGACTGCTAGTCAGAGGTGATGGTTGATGATCGCTAGTCAGAGGTGGTGGCCAGTGACTTCCGGTCGAAGGTGACGACTGGTGACTGGTGACTGGCGATCAGATGTGATGGTCAATGGTGACAAGTGATATTGAATAATGAACTTAAATAAAAACATAAATAGAAATATGAAAATAAAATTTTATTGTTTTTAAATTGAGTGAAAACTGTTTCGAAAATGAGTAAAGAACAAAAATAAAATAATTTTTGTTGAACACATTTCTATTTTCAAAATACATATCACAACTAAAAATCAGAAACTCAGAACCACCCGAATGGGGCCTAAGTTTTAAAATAGTTTTAGTATTTTTAAAATGTTATTTTAAGAATTATTTTTTATTAGAATGTATTTAATGAATTTTTTGAGTGAAATAAAAAAGTCACAATAAGTGTAGAGACAAGATATCAAGTTATATTAAATAAATTTGAATAATGGGTATAGATATAAGTGATATAAATATGTTAAACAAATGTATTTAGATCACTTATATTTACACCCATAATATCAAATGCGTCTAATTTAGTTGTTGAGTTGTTGTTGTGAACATTTGAAATTGTGTTCAAATCTTAATAGGGATAAAAAAAATAGATTAAATTTAGTTACTAACTAATAATTTTATATTGGGTTAAATAAATTTTATCCTTACAATAAAATTTCAGACTTTTTGTTTTAATTTTATAATTCTTTTTATATTTTAGTCTCTTTTTTTTATCATTAATATTATTTTTATGAGTGACTGAAAATGGGATACAGAAGTAAAAAAAAAATAAAAATTAAGCATATAAAACTAATATTTTAAATAGTTTTTTTATCCTAAAAAGAATCCAACTCAATTTAATTAAAAATTATAACAACTAAGACACCTTATTCAATTAATTGAGATTCCTCAATCCAATACTCATGAAGCAAAAGGACAATCTAAAAATAGATAAAAAAATTTATAAGAGCTACAATTAGAAATATAAATTTTACATGGATAAAATTTATTTAAACCATTTATATTTTACATTACAGCTTTTTTATTTATCACGAAGTGTTTTTTTTAAAGAAAAAATTCAAAATGAATTATGATACTGAGTATAACTATTCATATAAAAGTTCAAAATACTTATTGGCAAAATATTGGGAAAAAAGGAATAATCTGAATTCTGGAACTGTCATACTGATACAATAATATTAATTTTGTCTCCCCAATTTGTTTCATCGTCTCTATCTAATAAATCCTTTTTTGTAATTCATATAATGAATTAAAATTATGTTTCAAATTGGTCAATTTAAAAAAATATTATATTATGAATTAGTAAATCCATATTGAAAAGTGTATTTTGAATTAAGTAATATATATATATATATATATATATATATATATTTGTTTCTAATGATCAATCTGGAATAAAATATATATTATGATGAAAAATATATATAATTAGGTAATTTGTAATGTGATTTTTTATTTTAATATAGTCAATATAAAAATAACAAAATACATTTTTTTCATTTTTGATGGGAGAAATCTGAGATGAATCCACCAAGTCGCAGTAGCTTTAACCAACTAAAAAAATATTGAGTTGACACTAAACAATGATATAAACTAAAAGGGATGAAGTTGGAAAAGTAAAACTTCTAGAAAATGTAGGAATAAAAATGGAAGTTGGGAAAATAAAATTCATTGACCTATGTTAGTTTCAGCCAAATATATGCTAATATTTAGGTAGCAACTCCAAAGATATATTGAGAAGTTAGTCCATATGTATGTATAAATCTTACTATCAACATATAAATCATAATTAATAAGCCATATTATCATCACCAATAACTTTACCAACCTACCCAATAGTCTTTGTGTATAAAAATTTTTGTATTCACTATAAAAATTTATATTTCACGTGTTATTAGTTACCAATATTATGAAAAGGCTTTGAAACTAATAATTCTTTATTGAATGAGATGAAAATTAATTGAATGAATAAATGTAAAAAAAAAAAAAAAGTTATGTCGTTGGTGCAACTCTTTCAGATTTATGATTTTGTGGTATGGGTGTGACATTTGGGGTTTAATATTTTTTTTAATTTTTAATTTGTGACAACTTTTAATATAATATTAATAAATAAAATGACATGCCTCCATTTAATGGTTAAAATAAATAAAATGTTAAAAAAAATGTTTATATACTATTAGTTAATAAAAAACTTATGTACCAAAATCATAAATTTAAAAGTTCTTCCTAATCTTCTATTTTCATTGTGGATTACATTGGTCCAGATAGTAAATTTGCAACCAATGCAGACAAAACTTAAAAAGATCATTATTAACCTTGTATAAGTTGTTGATTCACCAACCATAGCTTTTACTAACTCTATATTAATTAGTCAAGTTATTTTGGTTAATTTTTAGTTTTTTATTGACTAAAATTTGTTTAAAAGTTTGATAAATAAGGTCTGTTTGAGGTGGTTTTTTGTTTTTAATTTTGAAATTTATAAAAGCAAAAATTAGTTTTAGTTTTAAGTTTTCAAATTTTTAAAAACATTTTTTGTTTTCAAATTTAAAATATTATTTTCAAATCTTAACCAAAACACTAGTTGGAGGTAGTGATCGTGAAGGTGGCGGTAACTGTCGATTGGAGGTGAGGATCGGTAACTGCTGGTTAAAGGTAGAGGCTAGTGACCGTCAGTCGAAAGTGGTGACCGAGGTGACAGTTGATGACTGCTAGTCAGAGGTGACAGCCAATGACTTTCGATCATAGGTGACAGCCAATGACTTCCGATCGAAGGTGGCAACTGGTGACCACCAGTCAGAGGTGATGGTCAATGATGACAAGTGGCGTCGAGTAATGAATTTAAATAAAAACAAAAACAGAAATCTAAAAATCCAATTTTATTGTTTTTGAAATTAAGTGAAAACTATTCCGAAAATAATTAAAAAACTAAAACAGAATCATTTTTGTCAAACACATTTCTATTTTCAAAATAAATATCAAAACCAAAAATCAAAAACTCAAAATCACTCCGAACGGGATCGAAGTAAATGCATCTCTACTCTTGTTATATATATATATATATATATATATATATATATATGTATGTATATTTTAAGGTGCTAATTAATAAGTAAAATGAATTAATCTATTTATTTGTCATTTCATCAAATTATAATTAGGACTTTACTTTTAAATATAAAAAATTAAAATTAATATGTTCATTTTTTATTCCAAACTCTACTCAGTTTAAAAGATGAAATGGGTACTAATATTGTTTAGTTTTTATTTTATTGTAATATAGAAGAAAATTGTCATTCCCCTTATTGGAATAAATAATTATAAAAAAAATAATAAACAAAAATTCATCTTATTACATATCTTGAACTAGATAGTGTTAAATATAATGGGATAAGTAGAATGTTTCACTCTAAGCTGTAACACAATATTTACTTTGAGAATAAATAGTCAATTTAAACGTACCATATAAGCAATACTACACATGTTGCTGTTTAGTGGCATATAGCATTATGAAAGCAGTATGCAGATGCTGGTTTTCTTATCAGTTAAGTTCATTTTGATGCTTATATAGTTTGATGGGTAAATAACAAGGTTCAAGCTTTCAGGTTGAAAGATCGTTCTATTTCTTCTAGAGAGCGCCCCTTTGTTTCTACTATGAAATAATAGGCAAATGCTGCCGCTAACAGGGAAACTGCTCCAAAGCTGGCATATACAGGTGCAACTCCAAATTTCTCCACCAACTCAAGGAAGAATAATCCCACCACAAAATTGCAAACCTGCATATAAGGGATAAATTAAAGTTAGTAGACAAGTACCAACTAAAAAGTCACATGAAAGAGATTGAAATAGCGGAAAGAGGTCCTAATACCCACCCAGTGGGTAGAAAAACTGAACCCCATGATCTTCCCTCGCGTCCTGGTACTGCTAAGTTCTGGTATAATTATACCAGTCACAGGGCCAGCTCCAATTGCAAAAGAGAATATATACCTGCATAAGGGGAACATGCATCAACCTTGTGCCAATCTACAAGAAAGTATCTATCTCGAAACATATAAACTATGTTCATGATAATAAATTATAAAGTAATTATGTTGAAATCCTTACATAAATATGTCAATCATTTTCTTTCTTTTTTTTTTGTTTAAGAAACGCGTTGATAAACTATTATGTCATATTATTATTGAATTAGGAAAAACATTAATACATTCCATTTCCAGACGGTATCCATTGCATGCTCTAGCAGGGGCAGGTGACTGATATGTTGTGCGTGTTGTGCACATTTACATAGCGTTTGCATGTTGTGCTTGCAATCATATAGCCAATATCGTGACATAAAACCCACTACAATACATAGCGACATAAAACCCAACTTAGCACTTGCTTTTTTTGTTTCCTAACCTTTTTCTTTTGGTATTTTTGTGATTTACTTTTCTTTTTCATTAAAAATCCCAACAGGGTTCGAAACACTTCATTTGATGCAAGCACTGAAGCAACCCTTGAATGGCTCCCGGGCATTGTTTCCAGCCAAGTCTAGAATTTTCCTCTACTGATCTTACCCATGCTCAACGTAGTCTCCTTAAACTTTAGCTTCATGCCAATTGATCCTTAAACTCTACTCTCTTTGTAAATAAATTCCATAAACTTTACTCTATAAATAAAATGCCTTAAACTCTACTCTCTTTATAAATAAATGCCGTAAACTTTAATTTTGTCATAAAGTATCTTTAAATTTTATCTTTTTTTGCACATAAAGAGCTTAAATTTAATTTCACCTCAACTAAAATTTCAAATTTGTAAATAGTCTTAGATATTAAATTGGTATAGTTTTCTAGAAGGTTGGATAGAAAAAATCAGATCTGATTCTGATTTTATTTTATCCTTGTTCTCCTATCTTTAATTTTACTTAAAATTATTTTCTAATGTGACGGGGCTAAATAACAAAGTTTGTTGATTTATATCCTTATGACAGCTCTTTGGTAATCAATGAATAAGAAAAATAAGTATTTGAAGAAAGAAAAACGAACAGAGAAGCAAATTTAATTTGAACAAACATCAAGTAATTTTCACTCACTAACAAAACTGGTGCAAAATCCATATGTGAAGAGATACGGAGGAAGAGATCCTGAGTTCGAATCCTTCCATTAACAAAACTAACAACTAATATTTGCCTACTAGAAAAAAGTAATTGTCACCCATAAATTTAGGATGAAAAAGCCAGGTTGATATCGCAAAAGGCATATGGCACTAAATTCTTAGCGGTGGCTAGTAAATGCTTACATGACAGTCCCTAGTATTGATAAATTGTTGATGAGTTGCTCTTCCAATGGAAATATGACAGCAGAGACCACAAGAAACATTGAAAATGCCTACAAAGATACAGAAGTGAAGGTCATCTGTAATAATCTAGAGAGAAAAAAAGCTACATTGCTAGTACAGGAATTTGTAAGTATAACCCTTTTTTATTTATAATAATTACTGATGAGAACCAATCAAAGCAGAAAATACACTGGAAAAAAAAAAAAACAGTTGCATCTCCTTTCCCAATCACATTTATCAACCTGACTGACTACCAAGACGCACGCCTTCTGCAAAATACGGTACATGAATCTGATTTGTTTAAAGGGAATAAATCTGAACCAAATCAGATTAGATACATTTTAGAAAGTTTTCTATCTTGTTTATTTTGTTTCCTCTTTTTTCTGGTTATTGGAGATTTATTTTCCTAATTATTAGCAGATTTGATCTGCATAAATGGTATTTGTACCTTTATTCAGAATTCATTGAGAAATAAAATATTTTTTGTAACCTAGATGGTACGAGATCTTTAGCTCTCATCTCTTTCAACTATGGTGAAGACAGAAATGATGATTGGCACTTCCACAAACACGTCCAATACCATGCAGCAGACCCAAAAGGATGCATCGAACACCACGAAAGAACCTCCAAGAAACACTCATGCAGTCCCATTCAATGTTTTCTCACAAAACCTGAGTTTACAACTCACTGTGCATAGATTCAATGGCAAAAATTACATTGAGTGTACCCAATATGTGAAGTTGGTCATAGATGGGAAAGGAAAATTGGGATACCTTACTGGAGAAGTTGTGCAGCCCTTCAAGGATGATTCCTCTTACATAAGGGGGAGTCAATTACTGCCTGGTTGATCAACTCCATGGAAACAGCATTAGAAAAACCTTGTTTGTTCCTTCCTACAGCCAAAGATATTTGGGATTCTATACGTGAATGCTATGGAAGTTCAAACAAACAAGGTGATAAAGATGTCACATCATATTACAACTTGATGCTGAATCTTTAGCAAGACTTAACGAGTGTTAATGGGGAAAATCTCAGAGATTTTGGTTGGTTCAAGAAGGGGGAGAAGAATGATTGTTTGTGCATGTTCCTTGCTGGTCTTAATTCTGGGCAAAACCCCTTATATTCTATTGGGAGATCTTTTGAGGTTAGAAGGGAAGAATAAAAGAGGAAAATTATGCTGAACACTCATTAACAATCCCTAGTTCATGAATCCGAAAGCTAAGCACTTGTGACAAGAGATGTAACATACTGTTTTTTTTTTTAAAAAATAAAATATTAATAAAAAGGTATAATTTATACTAGTAAACTTAAATTAATTTATTGTTTGTGTTTATTAGAATAAATTAAGAATTGGTTTTGTAAAATAAATAAATAAATAAAATAAATGAGTATAAATAGTAAGATAGTCGAAAAGTTATGTTTGGGTCTAGTGTTAGAAAACTCAATTTAATTATTAACTTAGAATAATTCAGAGGGGTTAGATTATTGTACGGCAGTTTCACATTTCTAAATTTGGAGGGTTGAGAGAAAGCTGAACAGGAAACATTAAGCAGCAACATTTGGAGACTTTTGAGGTCACACCCTTTGCATCTAATATCATCACTCAAGGTTTAGATATTTTGGATGATGCAGAAATAGAGTTGTGGTATATTGATTTGTTCGTGTTTGAGTACGAGAGATCTATCGTGCAACATAATTGAATTTCCCAAAACAATTTTAAATTTTAATCTCATGCAAAAAAATCATTTGATCCATGGTCCAAATCATATACTTAATCACATACACGTTTGACTTTTGCATTTAAAATGAAACTTTGTCGGGGGAGCTTGAAGAGCAGCATTTGGGAACTTGAGGACACACTCTTCGCATCCAAGATCATATTCAAGGTAAGGAAGTGGGAAGTTATCTCTCATGTGGCATGTGTAGAGAAAATAGGTAGTGAAACAATTCCTAAGCTTCAATAAGTTTTATGTATGTCATTGAAGGGTTATGAACACCCACAACGAGTGCTGATAAAATAAGTGTAATTGTATGAATATATTGTTTTATTTAATTGGAGTTTTGCATTTGAATGATGGGAAGTATTGACAAACTGGAATCATGTGTTTGGTACCCCTAAATAGTTAATGAGTGTTTGTATTAATTTATTTTCTTAGATTGTTGATTGTGCTAATACACATATATAAGAAATAGGGTAGTAGAGGTAAACCCTAAGTCTTTCTAGGAATTAAAGTTTCATGTGTTTTATGAGACTAATGAGTGTTTGTTTCTATGAATACTATGGATTATTAAACGATGAAAAACTTTATTTATATGATCGATTAATTTGATGATTGAGAGACTCTGGTAACTATTCTCTATAGGTAAAAGATTAGGTATTAGGTGTTGGAAGTTTTCTTCCATCGAGGATATTGATGGAAAAATTGATGATTATCAATGCAATTGTGAAATGTGATGATAATAAACCAAAGAGACAGAGGAGTAGAATGTTCGAAGTTGAAATTATATTTTAGGAACCTTGTATAAATTGAATACTTGTTATTTGAAAACTTTTGTATGATCTTACTTCAGTGTTACTGTAATATCTTTCTATATGGTTAACCAAATCGAGTTTCGTTTGTTGTTTTAGAACATAAAGGGTACAATTTATGCTCAAGAATCACATAAAAACGTTAAGAATTGACTAAGTTATTATGAGAGTTAGAATTTGAATTTCTAATCAAATGTGCGAAACATAATTTGTGTGTTGTAACCCTGCGAGGCAACCTAGACAACCTTATTAGGTTTTGTGTTCTTCATGAAATTTGTACCCGTGGATGTTATCTTTTCAATGGAGCTGAAATCACTTAAAAAAGATATATATAACTCAAATTATAAATAAAATAGTGAATAAAAGTCAAACTGTCAGATTTAGGTTTAGTGGCTGCGAGTTTGTAATGTTAAAAAATAGTATATGATAAAACTAACTTTGGACATCAACATAAAAATTTTAAGTAATTGCATTTTATTTCTAATAAAATTTGTGACACACTCATATCATTCGTACAACTATAGATATTATATTTTGACTACACTATGTAATAAAATAGTAAGATAAAGGAGATAGTGTGAGTTGTAATGATGTTGATTGTTATGGTGTAAAATATTTTAATATATCTTATAATTGTAAGTGTGGTGAATGATTGAATGTTTGAAAGTTTTATGAATTGGGGATTTGTCCCACTGTATGATATTAATGTTGATTACAATTGTTAATGTTGGTCAGGGTATGCCTAACAAAGTGTCATCTCAACTGTAGTTGGGAATGAATTGTGATGATGTTATTAGATTATTGATGTATCTTATAATTGGGGATTTGTCCCACTATATAATATTGATGTTAATTTTAACTAAACGTATAATATGTTGATGATGATGGTTAGGGTGTGTCTAACAAGGTGTCATCCCAACTGCAGTTGAGGGTGAAGTATGATGACATGATTAGACGTTGATATATGATTTATCTTGATGATGATGGTCAGGAGGTTCCTAACAAGATGTCATCCCAACTGCGGTTGAGGGTGGAGTGTATTGACATTATTAAATGTTATCATTATGATTTATATTGTAGATGACATGACACATAAGTATGGCAGTTGAAAATATTTTGTAAGGATTGCTCATTGTGTGGTGTTTTGAACCAAATCTTATGGTTTTTTTTTATATTGCACGGTTGTACCTACGTGTTACTAGTGTAGAAGAGGATTCACTTCGGGTAGACCTATGGTGAGATAGTCGTACTAACGTGTTATTGGCATAGAAGATGACCACTTCGGCGTGTATTTGAGAGAGCATGCATGAGTGTGACACTCGGAAAGTTTTTGTAAGAATCATCCATTGTGTGTTGCTTTGTACCAAATCTTCTTAGATTGTTTTGCATTGCATAGTTATACCTACATGTTATTGGCATAGAAAAGAATTCACTTTGGATGAACCTATGGTGAGATGGTTGTACTTACATGTTACTGGTGTAGAAGAGGACTGCTTCGAGCGTGTACCTAGGCATGCATGAGCTTGTATTGCATGAGCATCATTAGCATGGACGAATTTACGTATTGATGTATAATATCTGTCATTGGTGTTGAAGGAATTTATATGTTTATTTGTTGTACTTAAATTGATTGTGAATGAGATGTATTCTCACCTCCTTGCTACTTATTGTTGCATTTTATTTGGGTTAAACGACACTTTCAGGTGAGTAAGATCTTGATGATATCATGGATAATGAAACTTCGGTTTTTCTTTACCTCTTTCCATTAGGATGCTTTGATTAGGTGTAACATTGGGTTGGAGAGGATTAGTTGATAGTTTTTCATCATGTATATCAATTATTTAAAATTTCATTATGAGCTTTTATTAATTGAGAATGTTGTAAAGGTCATTTTGAGCCTAATTTATTTACTTATTTTCTACATTTTGTTATAGTATAGATTTGGAAATAAGTGTATATTATGTGATTTGAATTTTTTTACCTAATTGCAAAGTCTAGTATTTAAATAAACAAATTTCTATAATATTTTATAACTAAAGAGTAAAGTATTTTGAGGTAGAAAAGTGTCACAAGAGGGAAAAACCATGGTGTGATATTTGCAAAAATGCATGGCATACTAGGGAGACTTATTGGCGTATCCACAGAAAACCATCAAATTAGAGAAGAAATCTATTAAAGTTAGATGTGCATTTCAGACTATATAAAGACTTGATTGGTTTGATTTTGTTTTTTAGTTTTTAAAAATAGTTTTCAAGAATTGTTTTTTGGAAGAAGAGAAAAAAAAAACTTTTTTTGTAAGTGTTGTTTGAAAACTATTTTGAAGACGTGAAAATGAAAAAATCTGTTCTTATTTATAAAAATGTCATTAATCAAAAGCAAAAAACAACAGATTCTCCTTATATTTTGAGTTTTCAAAACAAAATACAAAACTTAAAAGCAAAATTACTTACAGTTATTCTTCCTTTTTAGTTTTTAAAAACTAAAAAAACCAAAATTTTATTTGAAAACTATTGTAAGAAAGCATTAACCAAACGAGTTTTTTAGTTTTTAAATACTAAAATACTGAAACTAGTCTTGTAAAACTATTGTCAAACAAGCATTAAATGTGTGTCAATGGGTATCTTATGTGACTACACAATGTATTTATTTATAATGAGAAAATAGGATCACTATTTATCACATAGGATCCCTCTGATGACTAATGATCAATCTAATAATAGGTAATAAAGAATAAATTCCAAATTACTATCTAATTATAAATAAGGGAATAATATCTAATCTTTAATACTCTCCTGCAAGCTAGAGCATATGCGTGTGCTATGAGCCAAACTTGTTATAGATATGGTAAATCTAATTAATCTTATAAGAATGAAAACAAAAAGCGGTTTCAATTGTGTGGTTGTGCTGGATAAACATGGTTCAGCAATAGCCAACTAAGGTTTCACAACGGCGATGGAGACCAATACGATGCTTTCTACAGATGTATCATGTATGTGAACTTCACACATCAGCTTCCTACTTGGGGCCGCGTGCAACAGTATTGAGTTGATTGTGCACGTGGATGATATAGCAATCTTCGAAAAGGTCGTTGACGTTAAACATGTTGACTAAACCATCAGAATTTTCTTTAATTCTAAATACTCATTTGAAGTCAATAACTTTCCTATTAGATGGAAGAGGGACTAAGTCCCAATGCATTTACAACACTAAACACAAAGGTATAAACCCTTTGAATGTTTTTATATAAGGAGGACCCATACTTAGAGTAGAGAATTATGATCCTTTTCATAACCATGAAAATATGAGGAATCACCCAGTAATCCATATCCTATCCTAAAATTACATGAGTAATTCAAATTGACTCTAAATCTATTTCACATTCTAAATCCATTGAGTTCGGCAATCATGACCATCTCATTGCTCTTCAAAAAGGTATTATAACATGTACCGGACATCCTATATCTAATTTTGTGTCTTGCGATAAAATGTGACCAAACTTTTGTGCTTTTATCTGATAACTGTCATGTATGGAGATTCCAAAAAGTATACAGGATGCCTTAGAAAATTCTAGAGTGGAATAAAGATGTCCAAGAAGAGATGAATGCTCTCAGGAAAAATTGATGTGGTATGCAAATGGATATTTGCTATATAGTACAAATCTGATTGTTTTGTTGTGCAAGGCCCATTTGATTACCAAAGGGTTGACACAAACCTAAGGAATTGATTATTCTGGGATCTTTGCTCTGATTGCAAAACTAAAAACTATGAGAGTTCTTTTATCTATTGCAACTAATCTAGATTGGCCTTTATAGCGGCTAGATTAGAGGAGGAAGTATATATGGATGCTCCCCCAAGATGTTAGCAAAAGTTTGGTTCTAAAATCTACAAGTTAAAGAAGTCACTATATGGTCTAAAACAATCACCATCAACATGATTTGATACATTTACACAGTTTGTGAAAGGACAAATGTATACTCAGAGCCAAGCAGATCATACTATGTAAAACAATCCATTAATGGAAGGGTGGATGACATAAAAGTCAAAGGAGAGACTTGGCAAAAATGAAGAGGTTGAAAGAGACCCTTACAACAAAATTTGAAATTACAAATCTAGGATCATTGAGATACTTCCTGGGAACAGAGATAGTCCGCTCAAAAGGGGGTGATTATTATCTCACAAAGAAGGTATGTTCTTGTTCTCCCCTTAAGGAGAAAGACATGATAGGATGCAAACTAGCAGAACTGCAATTGATCCAAATTAGATACTTGGGGATGGCAAGGAAGGAACTCCAGTTGACAACTTCAAGTATGGTAGGAAATTGATTTATCTATCCCATACTGGAGTAGACAAGACATTGCATTTGCAGTGAACTTAGTAGGCCAATTCATGCATTCTTCCAAGAAAGACCACCTTGAAGTTGTCTAGCAGATCCTAAGATACTTGAAGAGTGCTACAAGAAAAGGTATAACTTTTAAGACCACATATTAGACAAAGATGCATACATTGATATTGACTACGTAGGATCAGTCATATACAGGAGGTCTACATCTAGCTATTGAACATTTATTTAGGGTACTTGTTACGGATATGATTTGATACTATTAAGTAGTATATTATCTTTAGAAATTTAGTCATCAATTACATTTATTTTGTTTCTCTTTTATTGTACCTATCACTCATTATAAATAAGAAATTCATGTGTTTTATACACACAATTACAGTCATACGCTCTTACAATACTCAGTTACATGGCATTAGCAAAAAAAGGCTAGGAGCAGTACTGAAGCTTGTTAAATTAATGTTAAATGTTGGTTATTAGTTGTTAGTTGAGGTATATTATGTTTCATTTATTATTGTATATCAGAGGTTGGTGGTAGTTGTATTCACCACTCTGAGTTTTAGATTGGATTGTATCTCTATTTAATAAGAGATTCAAAGCTGAGAAGAATGACTCAAGCTTTTCTATATTCAAGTTGGTATCAGAGCAAGTTCGATTCTGCTCTTTATCGTCTAGAGTCACACAGTAGGCTGTCCGCCACTGTCGCTGCCGTCCGCCGCCGTCTCCGGCGACTTTTTCTCCGGTGAGCACAGATCCAGGTGCGTCTCGACGTGCGTATTCTACCCCTGTAAATCGCTCCTCCATACGCCGCTTCACGCGCCTCCACGCGCCGCTTCGGTCTCGCCAAACAAAAAGCACGTGAGCTCCACGCGCCGGCCAAACGATCTCCGTTCACCGTCGTTCCGGTGCCGTTTGACTCGCCGGAGCCTCCTGAAGCCATTGCTGACCTGCGTGGTTCACTTTGAGCAAGATTTAGTGGATTTAAATCAAAACTCTCTCTCGGTCTCTGTTTTTCCTCTTTTTCAGATCTGAAAAAATATGTCTTCTTCTACCTCAGTCAACTCTGATCCCATTCTTCCTTTTTTCTGGATCTGCTGTCATCACAACAGAAAAGCTCAATGGTAAAAATTATTTAGCTTGGGCTGCTTCTGTGGAACTCTGGTTCCTTGGACAAGGACACCATGAGCATCTAGAAAAGGTAGATATTGAGGGATCAGCTGAACAAAAAGCCCAGTGGAAGAGACTTGACTTCCAGCTTTGTGCTCTTCTATGGCAGTCAGTGGAGCCTAAGATATTGAGTAACCTCAGAGCTTTCAAAACCTGTTACTCGTTTTGGAAGAAAGCCCAAGATATCTACTCTAATAATATCCAACGGTTGTTTGATTGTGTTCAAAAGCTAGCCTCCTTAAAACAAAATGACTCAGATATGGTATCATATGTTTCCGAAGCTCAAGCCGCTGTAGAAGAATTGAAGCTTTTCTTAGAAGCTGATTCTATAGAAGAAATAAGGAAACGACATGATAACCTCTATATGGTTATGATGCTCCGTGGTATGAACCCGACATTTAATCACATTCGTGATCAAGTTCTGACTGGTCAAGATATCCCTTCCATGGAGAGCTTAACTACTCGTCTCCTCCGTGTTCCTACCTTGAGCAATGAGGGTATCTCCCTTGAAAATAATATGGAGTCCTCTGTTATGATATCCTCAAGACGAAGAGGAGGACGTGGAAACAGAGGTCGTGGTGGAAGAGGTAATCGTCCGCAATGTACTCATTGCAAAAGGATGGGTCATACTCATGAGACATGCTACTCTCTGCATGGTTTTCCAGATAAGTCTGCTCATGTATCAAGGTCTGAGAAGCCGGAAGAGAGGAAACTGTCTGAAGAAGAATATCAAGGATACCAAGAGTATTTGAGGATGAAATCTAACAGCCTTGCTGAACCTTCTTCTAGACCTAATGTCTCAACGGCCTGCATTGCTCAATCTGTGGAAGGTCAAAACCCATGGATTGTTGACTCTGGTGCTTCAGACCATATCTCTGGTAATAACTCCTTGTTTTCATCTTTATTACCTCCCAAATTTCCACATCTTGTCACATTAGCCAATGGGTCAAAGGTTTCAGCTCAAGGAGTGGGGTCAATTTCTATTTCTCCCTCCTTAAATTTATCTTCTGTTTTGTACATTCCTTCTTGTCCCAATTTACTTTCCTTGAGTCAATTAACTAAGTTCTTAAATTGTTCAGTTACATTTAACTCTGACTCCTTTGTCATTCAGGACCGTGGTACGGGCAGGCAGATTGGCGCAGGACATGAATCACGAGGTCTCTATTACCTGGAATCTAGCTCTTCAGTGTCTTGTCTTGCATCTATCTCTCCTAAATTGTTGCATGATCGGTTTGGACATCCTAGTCTTGCCAAATTAAAGATAATGGCTCCTAGTACTCAGAAAATCCAAACTTTAGAATGTGAAGCTTGTCAATTAGGCAAACATGTTAGGTCTTCTTTTTCAAGTAAAGATAAATCAAGAAGTAATCCACTGTTCATTCAGATATTTGGGGTCCTAGTCGAATTACTTCTTTTGGATTTAAATATTTTGTCACCTTTATTGATGAATATTCTCGGTGCACGTGACTTTATTTAATGAAAGAAAGGTCTGAACTTCGGTCCATATTTGTGTCCTTCTTTCATGAAATAAAAAATCAGTTTGGAAAATCAATCAAATGTTTCAGAAGTGATAATGCAAAAGAATTTCTCGTCATTTTTATCCTCTCAAGGTATATTACATCAGTCCACGTGTCCCCACACTCCTCAACAGAATGGGATAGCCGAAAGAAAGAATCGTCACCTTGTTGAAACCGCTCGCTCTTTAATGATTAATGCAAAAGTTCCATTACATCATTGGGGAGATGCGATTCTTTCTGCCTGCTATCTTATCAATAGGATGCCCTCTTCCTCTCTTGATAATCAAATTCCTCATTCCATCCTATTTCCAGATAAACCTCTATATCATGTTTCACCTCGTGTATTTGGTTGTACTTGTTTTGTTCATGATATGTCTCCAGGCCTTGATAAATTGTCAGCTAAGTCGATCAAGTGTGTTTTCCTGGGATACTCTCGTCTTCAAAAAGGATACAAATGTTATTCTCCTCATAATAAGAAGTATTACATGTCTGCAAATGTTACCTTCTTTGAAGATTCTCCCTTCTACTCATCCTCCAAACCTGACTCCATTTCCATCCAAGAGATCTTGCCCTCTCCCTCCTTGAGTCCTGAGATTGTCATTTCTCCAGACATGTCTCATCAACCTGACCGCACCAATATTAGTCCAATGCCTATCTTATCTGAAATTGATCATTCTCCCTCAACTCCTCCTCATGGCATGACACCTGAAGCTAACCCCAGTATTTCTGATGACTCTCGTGGCTCATGTCCATCTCCGTCTGCTTCTTGTACAACGGCTCCTACTTCTCCTCTCATGGCCGATGACAACTCATGTTGGCCTGTTGTCCTTCGAAAAGGTATTCGCTCTTCTCGAAACCCTCATCCTATTTACAATTTTTTGAGTTATCATCGTCTGTCTTCATCTTATTGTTCCTTTATAAATTCCTTATCATCCATCACTATTCCCAAAAATGTTTGTGAAGCACTTGATCACCCTGGATGGCGACAAGCCATGATTGATGAAATGCAGGCCCTTGATCACAATATAACCTGGAAGTTGGTTCATCTTCCTCCTGGGAAGAAAGCTGTTGGTTGTAGATGGATCTATGCTATTAAAGTTGGTCCAAATGGTGAAATTGAATGCCTTAAAGATCGTTTGGTAGCCAAAGGTTACACTCAGATATATGGACTTGATTATGGAGACACTTTCTCCCCGGTGGCCAAGATCACTACTATTCGTCTTCTTCTTGCCATGGCAGCTATTCGCCATTGGCCCCTGTATCAGATGGACGTTAAAAATGCATTCCTGCATGGTGAGTTAGATGAAGAAATTTACATGGAGCAACCTCCAGGCTTTGTTGCTCAGGGGGAGTCTGGTCTAGTGTGTAAACTTAGGCGATCTCTCTATGGTCTTAAGCAGTCGCCAAGGGCTTGGTTTGGAAAGTTCAGCAATGTTGTCCAAGGTTTCGGAATGAAAAGGAGTGAAGCAGATCACTCTGTCTTCTACTATCACAAATCTGTTGGCAAATGTGTTTATTTAGTTGTTTATGTCGATGACATTGTGATTACAGGAAATGATGAAGTCACAATATCTCAACTAAAGCAACACTTATGCAATCATTTTCAAACAAAAGATCTTGGTCATCTGAAATATTTTCTGGGAATAGAAGTAGCTCAATCCAAAGAAGGCATTGTAGTTTCCCAGAGGAAGTATGCCTTGGACCTTCTGAAGGAAACAAAAATGTCTGATTGTAAGCCAGTCAATAGTCCTATGGACCCATACAAGAAATTAGTAGCTGATATGGGAGACTTATACTCAGATCCAGAAAGGTATAGAAGGCTGGTTGGGAAGCTCATATATGTCACTATTATGAGGCCAGATATTTCCTTTGCAGTTGGAGTTGTAAGTCGATTCATGAATTCACCTTGTGTTGATCATTGGAATGGAGTAATGCGTATTCTCAGGTACATAAAAAAGGCTCCAGGCCAGGGTCTGTTGTTCGAAGATAAAGGAAATAGCCAAATTGTTGGATACTGTAATGCTGATTGGGCTGAATCCGATACAGATAGATGCTCTACTACTGGGTATTGTGTGTACCTTGGTGGTAATCTTATCTCATGGAAGAGTAAGAAACAGAAGACTGTTGCTCGCTCTAGTGCAGAAGCTGAATATAGATCTATGGTTCTTGCAGCTTGTGAGTTGGTGTGGGTTAAACAACTCGTACAAGAATTGAAGTTCTGTGAAATTTCTCCAATGCAACTTTATTGTGATAATCAGGCAGCTATCCATATTGCTTCCAATCCGGTATTTCATGAAAGGACTAAACACATTGAAATTGATTGTCACTTTGTCAGGGAAAAAGTGTTGTCCAAGGAAATTAGGACCGAATTTGTTGGCACCAATGACCAGCTTGCAGACCTACTAACCAAACCCTTAAAGGGTCCTCGGATTGAATACTTGATTTCCAAGCTTGGAACATATGATTTATATGCTCCAGCTTGAGGGGGAGTGTTAAATTAATGTTAAATGTTGGTTATTAGTTGTTAGTTGAGGTATATTATGTTTCATTTATTATTGTATGTCAGAGGTTGGTGGTAGTTGTATTCACCACTCTGAGTTTTAGATTGGATTGTATTTCTATTTAATAAGAGATTCAAAGCTAAGAAGAATGACTCAAGCTTTTCTATATTCAAGTAAGCTGAATAAAGAGCCATGGCTCAAGAAGTGTGAAATGTTATGGCTGAGGAGGCTTCTTGAAAAGTTGGGAAGACAGGTTAACCCACCATTTAAGTTGGTAAGGCAGCTATAAGCATAGCACAAAATCCAGTTCAACATGACCCATCAAACAAGTGGAAATTGACAAACACTACTAAAGGTTGATGATGGAGTTATTTGTATGCTATTTGTTCCATTTGCACAAGTGGTTGAAGAATATATACAAATTCGTAGCATTGAGTATAGAGGAAATCAATCTCAACCAAATAAAACTAAATATATTTTAAGAAGTTTTCTATCATGTACATTTTGTTTACTCTTTTTTTCTCTGTTTATGGTAGATTATTTCTTGTTTATGGGAGATTTATTTTCCTTATTTGTAACATATTTGATCTACATGAATACTGAATGTGTCACTATTCTGAATTCATTAAGAAATAAAATATTTTCTCTAAAATAAGAAATTCTATCTCCTATTGTCACATTAGCTTTCAATTCTATTTCCTTGTTCTCATAGTCTCATACCCGACGGATATGAGATTTATGTCTCATCTTTGTCCTCTCGGATATTAGGTATACTCGTATCTATCTCATACCCGCAAAAAAGAATTGTAATAATTTTGTAATAAAAAATAAACTATTTGAATATAATGATATTAATTCAAAAGTTATCTAATAAAATGCAAAGTTTGTAAATTATTGAATTAAATGTCAAACCTTTCTATTTTTTAGAAGGCAAATGTCAAACCTTTCTTAACATCCCAAAATTGTAATTTGGGGTATTTTAGTCATTAAAATAAGGGTGAGGCAGGGACAAGGACGGAATGAGTATGTATATCTCCATCTCCACCCCCACTCTCGAATTTCACATACCCGTACCCATGCCCAATCAAATCAGGGGTTCCCTGTCAACTTTGAGATGGGTTCAGAGATTACCCACGTGTATGGGTTTACTTGCCATTCCTAATTCTACTACTCAGCATAAATATTCCCTCATTTCCCATTTGTTGATAAGAGCAAAGTATTGCAACATGGAAATCATTTTTTTGCAATAAAAGATTACCTTAGAATTTGAGACTTATCTCTAGAATAGTTACTTGCATGTGCATGACAGATGTCTTTTGTTTACATATATAGTTACCTAGCATGAAGTTATAAACATCTTGTACACACTCACCATTCCTACGTAGCTTCCTATTAGAAGTTTTTGTCTCCCTTCCCTATCGATTAAGTATAAAGCACAAAGAGCACCTGAAGAAAAACAACAAATTAGAGCAATCCGAATCAGATCCCTAGATAGAGAATTTTACAAATGCAAGAAATTTGAAATACATTAAATTTGAAATCTTTTCAATTCAAATTACTTCATTTTTCATATGTTTTGTTTGGATAAGGTAATTTAATTCTTACTAAAAATAAAAATTAATTTTATTAAACAATATTTTGAAAAAAAATTGTTCTTTTTAAAAAATAATATAAAATTTGATTTCAAATAAATTTAGTTTCTCGAAAAAGTCATGCTTTTAAAAAAATAAATAGAAAAATAATAAAAAAAAGTAAATCTTGATTTGGTTTTATTTTTTTTGACAATATTATGCTTTTAGATAAATAAATGACAAATAAATTCATGATAAATTTTATTTTGTTTTTTTAACAAAACTATTTTTATAAATTTTACTTAATAATTTATTTTATATTTTAATTATTATAATCTTTTTAATTTACATAAATATTATAATATTTTAAAAATAAAATATAATATTGGTGGGTTGGCGAGCTGATCCATCCTACCTTTCGTTCGCTAAATTGATGGGCTATGTTATCTATGGCGAATGACGGTCCATGGCAGTTTACCAAAAAAAGGGCATATAGCGATAGCAGACGACATTACAGGAAATAGTAATATATTTATATATAAAGTTATAAACACTAACAAAATACTAAATATAAATTAAAAAACAACAAAAACAAAATATAAAACATGAAATATAATTAAAAAAAAACAATCAAAGCAACACTCATAGTCTCATATATAACAGAAACAATACTTACAATGTTAAAACATAATATTCTTCAACTAAAAAGCTAATAAAATATAATCTAAAATTCAAATTAACCAAAGTCATGAAACTTAAAGCAACAAAAACCAATTTCTTCATTAACTTCAATATAATCTTTATTTAAATTCTTCTCATTATCATCAAGAGAAGCATACCCTTCTTGCTTATCTTCATCTAACTTGTCATTGTGAAAATGAGCTTTGATTGCTTCTTCTTCAGACTCCCCTTCCTCAAACTCTTCGTCCTCTTCTTGAACTTGAACTTGCTAATTTTTATCTAGTGCTTGCCTTTTAGATGTTTGGGACAATCATTTGTTAGGTCCTTTCTTTTCTTGGTATATCCTAGGCATCTCTAACCCCTGAAACTTCATACACAGTTGCCCAATTTAAACATTCATCATTATCAAACATCAGCTCATTTCCATTATGTACAACATCATTCATCTCTCCAATTAACCATTTGTTGCAGACATAAATATCATTGAGAGAAATTGGATCAATTTCATCTCTAGCATTATATCTGTTCTTAAGTTGTTGGTTGTATTTAACATAAACCAAGTCATACAACTTCTGGGGCTCAAGCCACATATTACATAAGTAACATAAATAAATGTAGGTCAAATGAAACTTGACCATGAAATTTTAAATAAAATAAAATAAGTTTAGGGAATTACTTGCTCAAATATACTCCAGTTCCTTTCACAGCCTGAGAAACTACAAGTAACTCAAAATCTTGATGGCTAGTTTTTGCAAATTTGGAGCATTGGAGTCATACATTCACCACCAATAAACTACAAAAAAAAGCATTGCTTGTAAGTTTAGGGTTTGTGAAATTAAAACTTCCATAAAATAAATTAGTAGAAGTTTCTTATTAGGAGAATGAGATTTCCTTTTATGCATTGCATATTCATGTCCAAAAAAACCCGCTTTAGTTTTGTAAAAATACAACTTGGTTAGAATTGCATGTTGGACATCTACTTCTGGAACCAACATCTTAATGCATTCATATATAACCTATTCGTGTCTTCAAAATCAAACTCCATTTCCATGTGGTCATAGAAGAACTCTGGGCAGTTACATTTAATGGCTTATGAAGCTAAAAATTCCATCTTTTATCAATATTAGCAAACACATCTTGGCATTTGCTTTCATTGTTGTTGAATGACTTCATGATGGTTTCTTTTGCCTTGTCCATAGCTTCATAAATGTAGCTCATTGATGGTTTCCTTTCCCCATCAACAAGACGAAGCACTTTTACAAGTGGTTCCATGACTTTAAAGATACATACCACATTCTTCCAAAAAGAAGGCATGAGTGTCACTTTCATAACTTCCTTCCCTTTAATCTCTTTTGATAACTTATTTAGTGTTCATTCACTGGAAACAAATATCGTTCTAATATTGGTTTTTTGAACATGGAGTCTTTCCAACATAAGATAAGTAGTGAATCTAGTCACTGCAGGTCTCACTAACTCCTTATTTGTAAAACTTCTCAACAAGCTCAAAGTACTAGAATGAGCATAAATAAACCCAAGTAATGCGATTTCCCTTCTAATTATCTTCTTAACCAATAGAATTTTTTTAATGTCTTCAAGCATTAGATCAATGCAATGGGCTACACAGGGGGTCCAAGACAAGTGTAGGGTCTAAGACAAGTGTGACCTTTTCTCCTTCAGCTTCTTAATAGCCAATACATAATTAGTTTCATTATTAGTGATCACTTGCACGACATTCTGTTCTCCAACCTCCTCCACAACTGAATCAATTAACTAAAAAATCTTTTATCTAGTTTTCACATAATGAGAAGCATCAACAGACTTCAGAAACATTGTTCCAGCTTGAGAGTTCACCGAGAAATTAATTATGCATCTTTGTTTCCTATCCGTCCATAAATCAGACATGATGGAACATTCATGCTTCACCCATAGCTCCCTATGACCTTTCATCAATTCTTCAGTATATTCCATCTCTTTCTTCAGGAGTGGAACTCTAATATCATGGTAACTATGGATGAGCAAATGTGGTCCATATTGACCAATAGCAGTTACCATATCTTCAAAACTCTTCAACTTAATTAGGTTTAATGCAATTTCATCTTGATACCAAAAGCGAGTAATGTATTGATGAACCTTCTTCACTAGTTTCTTGTCACATGCCTCTTTTATGTTCATTTGTGGTACTTTCTCCCTTCATCTTTTATTAATTGCTTCTAGTGCATTTATGCAAAACATGTCCATTGACCCTTTTCTAGCCATATTCTTCTTGTCAGCAGTTGCATCATTGTTAGAGTCCTCAAATTCATCTGTTCATCTTCATCACATCCAATGGGAGGAAAGTCCATTTCTCTAATGTGATGGACAAACCAACTGAAGTTGCAGGAGTTGATATAGACTTTTTTTTAGTTAAAAGTCCCTAAACTCATCCTTTACATGTTATGGACTTTTCTTACAAGCTGCAATGTTCCCTTTCTTCCCCATTATATGTTCCTTTGCTCTTGTTATTCCTTCCTTCATAACTTCTTCATAGAAATTACAAACAAAACAACTGTGTTTGTGTCAGTTTCATTTTGTTGTTGACAGTATTTCCAACCAGGGTTTGTTTTAGAGCTAGCCCTTGAATCAGTTGGAGTTGGAGATGGTGTTGGTGTTTCAGCCATTGCAAAATTTGCTCAAAGGTTGTAGTGTACTAAAACTAAAAAAAATTAACAAAGACAGAATTACTCATCTATAAAACAGAGCAACTTCTCCACAAAACAATTTTAGAAACAAATAATACAATCAATAATTTTTATAGAATGTAAAAATTATTTAGAACACCTAATAAGTTTTAAAAATTAAAGGAAGGTTGTTGCTCACTAGATTGCAAGCAAAACCAAAGGAGAAAAAGAATAGCCAGAATAAAAGGAGAAAAAGAAAAGCAAGAAAGGAAGGAAGAATACTGACTCACGTCGGAAGGGCTCGCGTTCATTGCCAGAGATGGTCGTCGGAGTTCGCATCACGTTTGAAACCGGTTGCCAGAGTTCGCGTTCTTCTTCGTGCGCTTTGTCTTCGTTCGTGCTTTGTCTTCGCTGGAACTGCTTCGCGTTCATTGTCGGAGTTCGTGTCATGTCAGAACTAGTTCAAGTTCGTTTTCTTCGTCTCCCTAAGGTATTCATGTGCTCGAGAAACAGAGAAGAGAAGTGTTTTTTAAAAGAGTTAAAACGTTTTAACATGCACAAGTCTGGTTGGGTTTGGACCCGGTTTCTATTTTTTAATTTTTTCCGCCGAAACCCGCAATTTCCACCATGGCCCACAACATGGACGCCGATATGCAAGCGCCATATCATGGTGGAATGTGAAAATTCTGCAATAGCAGTGCCATGGCCGCAATTTGACAACATTGAGCTCGAGCAAATAACCTCAGTAAATTTTAGTAAAAGAAAAGGAGGTTTGAAGAATTTCAAATTCTTACTTTTTTTAAGGAATTTGAAATTCTACAACTTTAACTAATTAAAATGCTTTCCAAAATGTATAGAATTTCAAATTCTTTTAAAATTCCTCATCCAAACAGATATTTCGTCACACAGTAATTGAAATTCCAAAATTAAATGAATTACCCTTTTAAAATTTCTCATCCAAACACACTATAGAGAAATTTATAGAGATAAAAATGAAGCTAACCTGCAAAGTTAGTAAGCCCAACAAACAAGCTTGCTAAAGCACTATTTTCTACTCCAACTTCTTGAAAGGTCAATGATGAAAAATAAAGAACTCCATTTATGCCTGCAAACTGCTGAAGTAGAAAAAGAGTACCTCCTACAAACGCAACTGCTACAAGAAAATTCAGTTAGTTTTATAGTTCAACTTTCAAGTGCATTTGTAAGTAATGATTATATTTAGAAAAGAAGAAAGTTCTGTTTATGGAGCTAAATTCATTCCACTCTCCAGCAGAAACCAGAACACCGAAAAGAATAATTTTCCAAGCACAGAATGTTGCCTATTGTCTATTAGTAACAGCCAAAACCACCTTGATACAACCTCTAGAATTTGGTTCTTCCAAGATCTCTAACCATCTGCTGTCCAAATCACTACCATCATTCTTGCTGACAGACTGAAATTCCTCAATTGCACTATCAACTTCAGATGCTCCCCAGAGCTCACGAACTACTGTTTTAGCATCATTTATTCTCCCGGCCTGAGCAGAAATATTAAAGCTTTATAAAACAGTGGAAACCTTTTAATTATCAATTAACTATATAGAGTGATTGTATGTACTTCATACACATTCAACTTTTAATGAATAAAGAATCATGAATAGTACCTGAAGAAAAAAAAAATCCTAAATTCTAAGTGTACAACTTTCTTTATTTACAAATATCTAAGCATATTGCTCATACTCCCCTTAACCTAGAGCATGTATGTTGTATGAGTCAAGTTTGTTACAACACCCTTGGGAGATTTTGTGAAAATGATCATGAAAGACTGTGTTAAAGATTAGATATTATTCCCTTATTTATGATTAGATAGTAATTGGAGATTTACTCCATATTAGCTATTAATAGATCCTTATCATTATTAGAGAGATCCTATGAAATCAATAATTATATCCTATTTGCTCATTATAAATAAAGACATTGTGTAGTCATCTAAGACACATTTACAAATGTTTACATGGTATCAGAGCCAAAACCAGATCCTAAAAATCTAAGTGTCATAAATGCCTAAACTATGGACCCATTACATGGAAACCCAGTGTCATATTGTTGTCTTCCTTCCTAGAGACTTTTTCTCAAAGACCATTCCCAAATACCCTTCTTAGAGACCATTTTTAATGGAGACCATTCCTAAAAACCATTCATGGAGACCCTTCTTGGAAAGCATTTATGAGATCATTCTCAGAGATCATTTTCGGAGTCCATTCCTCAATACCATTTCTAAAGACCCTTCTTAAAGACCATTCTAGAGATCATTCACAATGTTTTTCTCTTATTTTGCCACCTTTCTCCTTTCACCTTAAGGCATGCTTTATTCTTTGAGGTGAACAATATTCGTGCCTACTATCGAAGATCATCATGCCACCCTCGTGCGTAGTCAACTAAAATCACCAGCCCCAAGTAGAACTTTTGCACGTGAAGTTCAAGCACATGATACGTGATACATCTTCGAAAAACATCACACTAGTTCCCATCATCGTAGTAGTTGAGCCAAGCTTATCTAGCACAACCATACAACTGAAACCACCTTTCGTTTTTATTTTTATTAGATTTAACACATATGTAACAAGTTTTGTTCATACCGCACATATATGCTCCAACTTGCGGAAGAGTGTTAAATATTAGATATTATTCCCTTATTTATGATTAGATAGTAATTTGAGATTTACTCTTTATTACCTATTATTAGATTGATCTTATTATTGTTAGAGAAGTCCTATGTAATCAGTTGAACTTAAAGAAAAATAGAGGTATAATGAATTGAAACAGTGTGTTTGAATACACACAGAATGAATCTATTTATAGTTTTACTTCATAGGTAATACATGAGTATAAAAGATATGATTCTCTATAATCTCAAAGATATTATTTCTAACTACTATATTTAAAAACAAAAAAATTTAATATCAAAATAATATAATATCTAAGATTCTCAACACTCCCCCTCAAGCTGGAGCATATAAGTTAAATATGTCCAACTAGTTACAAATGTATTCAATTCTAGGTCCTCTCAAGGGCTTAGTGAAGACATAGCCACTTGGTAACGATATCCCCTGACTCAACTTTTTCCCTTATGAAGAGACAATTTACTTCAATATGTTTGGTTATTTCATGAAAGACTGGATTAGAGGCAATATGAATTGCAACCTAGTTATCACACATGAGAATCAATTTTATCTATTCTTCAAATTTGAGTTCTCTGAGAAACTGTTTCAACCATATGAGTTCACAAGTTACTAGTGTTATATTCCTATATTTTACTTCGATAGTTGATCTTGCTGCAACACTTTGCTTATTGCTTTTCCAAGAAATTAGGTTCCCACCAATCAATATGTAATATCCAGATGTAGATATCCTATCACTTGGTGAACCAACCCAATCAGCATCTAAATATCCAACTATGTCAAAGTGTCCCTTATCCTCATAAATGAGACCTTTGCCTGGGAATTTCTTAATGTATTTAAGAATCCAAGAAACGACATTCCAATGATCTTCATAAGGAGAATTCAAGAATTGACTCACTACACTAACAGTAAAGGTAATAGGTAATGTCAGGTCAAGTGACTGTGAGACAACCAATATTCTATATATTCCAGGATTTGCATATGGCTCCCCCTGCTTTGAATGGCAATAAAAAACAGAATGGTCGGCTTCACTGCAGATCATGCCAAACTATTGTACTCCAGTGCGCGGCCGAACCATGCTCGTCAAGGGGTACGAGTGTGTTAAAATCAATCAAAAGAAAGAGATGAATATTGGAATGAAACTTTGTGTATGAATACTCACATGATGAATCTATTTATAACTTTATTTGATGGGTTATACATGAGTATAAAATATATGATTCTCTATAATCTTAGATATTATTTTTACCTACTATATTTAAAAATAAAATAATATAATATTAAAATAAAATAATATCTAAGATTCTCAACACTTCCCCTCAAGCTGGAGCTTACTAAGCATTCAACTTGTTACAAGAATCAATAGTAAAATTAATAAACCAAAATTGAGTTCCACCATAAACAATATTTAGAAATACAACTCAGGGATGTTGGTGAAGTTGAGAAGTATGGCTTGAAAACCACCACAGCTACTGGGACATAGTTGGGTCTAGTGCAACAGGGACAAATGGGTTCAATCCATCTGGGATAAAGACAGGGGTCGGTACATCTAGGACAAAGATGAAAGCATTATTCAAGAGGAAAATAAACAATATCGAAACAGGACCATCACTGCTACTGGAAGATAGTTGAAACTATTGCAACAGGGACAAATGCGGCCAGTGCATCTGGGACAAAGACAGGGGGTCAATGCATCTAGGATAAAGTTGAGGCCAATGCATCTTGGACAAAGATGAGGTTAGTGCATAAGGGTAGAATCGAGCCAATGAAAGCCATTATTAAAGAGGAAAATAGAGGCAACATGAACATTATTGAAACGAGACCACCATTGCTACTGGGACATAGTTGGAACTAGTGCAACAAGGACAATCAAAGCTAGTGCATTTAGGATAAAGACAATGGTCAATGCATCTAGGACAAAGCCGATGCCAGTGCATCTAGGACAAAGATGAGGTCAGTGCACAAGGATAGAAATGAGCCGATGAAAGCCTTATTGAAGAGGAAAATAGAGGTAAGATGAACAATATCAAAACACTATGTTTTAGGATAGGAGCAACAAGCAAAAGAAAGTCATCGGGGACAATGAGCATTGCCCCCGGTGGGAAATGTTTTGTTATGCTAATTAGGCAACTCTTAGGATATAAGGAGAAATGAAAGTTAGTTATGCTAATTAGAATATTAATAAAATAGTTAGTCAGTTAGAGGGGTTTTATTAGCTATAAATAGGAGCAAAAAGATAGGGGAGAAGGGGAGTTTGGTTGTCATTGTAAATTGAGCATTAGCTCTTTGTCAAAGGAAAAATCCTTTATGAACAGGAAACCCTTGGTAGAGAGAGTCCTCTCCTATTTTCAGCTGATAAAAGCCCTATAAGACTAACTAATTCATTAAAATTCTAATTAGCATAACTAACTTTCCCTTCTCCTTATATCCTAACACCAATGGCAAAACAGATAGTCATCCAGACTCATGTTCTACTCCAATCATCCGTAAAGTATGTCTATCCTAAACAATAATTATTAACAAATAAAACAAACAAGTTAAGGGAGTCAACTAGTTTGCTAATGGAAATTAAAGTGAAAGAGAAACCAGGAACAAATAAGATACAATTTAAAGGAAGGTTAGGAAGAGGGTTGGTTTGACCAATGCCATAAACTTGAATCTGAGAATCATCAGCAAAAGCAACAAATAGCACGAAGTTCAAAAGGATAATTGTGAGAAAAATAAAGGTTACCAATCATATGATCAGACGCATGAGCACTAGAATAAAATATTCAAGGCCAAGGAGGAGGACTAAGAGACAACGGTTACAAGATTACCCGACTAAGCTATAACAATAACAAGTGATGTTGGTTGTTGAGTTGCCCAATACTAAAGGAAATTGAGAAACTCAATAACCAAACTAGTGGCATTTGCAAATGAGGTAGGGTTGGCAACTTGACCCACGCTATCCACTTCAATTGTTCCCTGACTTTAGTACAACACTCCACTTCAACATGACCATAGCAATTACAATAATTGCAGGAGGACAACCCTTGCCACCATGTCCACCACGATGAGATGATTGCGAGAAATGGTGGAGGAATCAGCAAGAGAGGTGAAGGGATGTCCAAAAGTGTTGTAGATAATTTAGTAATAGTTTGTGGTTCTATGTTAGCTGGGTAGTTAGTGGGCTGATAACTAACTAATTACTTGTAACTGAATACTATAAATAAGGATGCTGTATTGTGACATACAATAGTGAGAAATAAAAATTTCAAATTCAGTATCTATATCTCTCTAGATACTCGTGAGATAGAGCTGTAAAAACGAATCAGCACAACCCACTTGACCCACTTCAACATTCTATATATATTACAAAGTAAATAACAAGCTCCTACCTTGCAAAGCCAGCGTGGACTATCAACAGCAAACTGCATACCAAATGCAACCAGAATGCCAGGAATGCTAGCAATATACAGCATTGTCCTCCACCTGAAAGATTTAGCTGTTGGTGCCAAATAGGCATTATTTCAAAAGCAATTTTCCGTTTTAAAGGCTGTAAATATAATATAATTAATGGAAGAATTAACATGAATTTATACGTGCATGCTTGATTTCAGTGAACCTTGAAAACACATTAAATTTTAAAAGAGTGTTGAAATCAAGATGTGAATTTTAAAAAGTATTTTCAAAAGCTTAGGAAACCTAAAATTTATTCATCCAAATACACCAGCCATTCTTGTTTAACATTCAGCGTATTTTACATTCTGTTGGTAACCGAAAATCTGAATTTCGGTTGAAAATTGAAGCTGATTGGGACAAGGTTGGTTTGAAGCCCATTTGTTATTCAGAGGCCTTTTTGAAATTGAATATATAAATTTATTAATTTATTAATTAAAAGAGGCTACTGATACATTGGAGACTGAGCCAAAGGAAAGGAGAAAATGGAAGTTACTGTTGAGGTCGAAAAACAAGGGATTTAAATTTAAGATCATGGGTCTAAAATGCTGCATAGTGGATTTCGGTAGTTACGATCAGCCGTTATAGATAGATTTCCCTATAAATATCCTATGTATAACAACTAAAAGAGAACCTTCTACTGAGAATCACATCCAATTACTTTATATTTTTTCAATTTTAGCAGATTTTATTGTTTTACTGCTTTGTAGTTCATTTAGGTTCCCTTACTTTTCCAATTTAGTTTGTTAGCTATTTCATCAACACTAGTGTTCTTTGGGGTAGCTTAGAAATCCATCATTGAAAAGTAGATTTCCCTCTTTAACATTAATTGCTTGAGCTTTACTTTGGAATCGTGTTGAGGCAGTGAGCTGACTCAATCGAGTCATTTTCCCATCAGACAACACATTCCAAATAAAACTATTTAAATACCAATTCCACGAATATACAAGGAAAAAATAGAAAGAAACTCACCAATGTGGATCATTCTCAGAAGGCATTCCAAGAAATAGTGAAGTAATAATACCAAGGCAAGTGCCAATTTGACATAATGACCCTAGGGCACCCCTATATTTTGTAGGAGCTACCTACACCGCATGATAGAAAAGAAACATAAATATGAAGGACTTGTTACTGCTGTTTAAAATGTTTTTTGCCCCAAAAAAAAAATAGTAAGTACAACCTGTTTTCTTTGGAAATATGAATATACTTTCTACATGGAAGGGGGACTTTGAAGTATAATTAATTATAGTATAAATAACAAAATTTAGAACTTGGCCAATTTTATTTCATTATTATAACCAATAATTAACCCCACTTATGGAAAAAATTATATGGATTTGGTATAGGGTGTAGATTGTAGAGATCAGATAAGTCAACCTAGTAAGGTTGGAGAACAAGAAAATGATTATTTACAAAGCTAAAGTTGATATTAAGTTACCAACACGTACCTCAGATATATATATTGGAACAAGAACGGTATTCACGCCTATACCAAGACCAACAAGAAACCGTCCCCCAATTATCTCATTCAAGGAGTGTGCTTGTGCACTGTTACAAACTACAACAGGTAGTTAATAATATGATAGCAAAGCAACTATAATCTCTAACCAAAGTGCTAGCAATCTGTGGGCAACATGTATTTATGTTAAAAAAATTGGAAAAGCCAATCATGTTATAATTGTAAATCATTTATACGTAGTAAAATCATATTTAGAACAACGGGTTAAGAGTAGCAGATAACAATGCTATGGTAGAGAAACTTTATACACTAGATATTTTTCAACACAAGAAATAAGTACATACATTTAACTTAGCGAAGTTAAATGTTACCTCAAACAGATTATTTTGTTACCTCAAACTACAACAGGTAGTTAATAATATGATAGTAAAGCAACTATAATCTCTAATCAAAGTGCTAGCAATCTGTGGACAACATGTATTTATGTTCAAAAAATTGGAAAAGCCAATCATGTTATAATTGTAAATCATTTATACATAGTAAAATCATATTTAGAACAACGGGTTAAGAGTAGCAGATAACAATGCTATGGTAGAGAAACTTTACACACTAAATATTTTTCAACACAAGAAATAAGTACATACATTTAACTTACCATACGAAAGTTAAATGTTACCTCAAAATCAGATTATTTTGTTACCTCAAAATCAGATTATGTTTTCCTAGAAACCCTACTCTCCTATTAATAATAAATGTATATTATTTTATTCTAGTTTTCAACACTCGGTCTCAAGTTGAAGCTTACTAAGCATTCAACTTGCTACAAGTACAAAAAAGAAAAATAAACAAATCAAAATTGAGTTTCACCATAAACTAATATTTTAAAGGACAACTCAAGGATGTTGGAGAAGTTGGAGAATATTGCTAGAAAAATAGCATTGCATAATAGTCGAAATACTCATGAGCCAAATAAGATTCATGACAAGAAAAGCAAGTTCAAACTTTCTTAAAACCAATTTTGAAAGTTTTAAACAAATATTAATGGAGACCCAAAGTTATTTTGAACTTGAAAATAAGTCCATTACTAATGGGAAAGAGACCACTGCTGCAATTGGGAGTTTGGGACATAGTTGGAACTAGTACAGCAAGGACAAATGGGGCCAGTGCATCTGGAAAAAGTCGACGCAGGTGCATTTAGGACAAAGATGAGGTCAGTGCAGAAGGGTTTTTTTTATAGGCAAATGTTAGTTATTAATATATTAGTTTGATTAGTGAAGGGATTCAAACCTATGACTTCTCCCTCCTCCTTCTCATCATATGTGGACTTTGCCACTAAACCAACCTTATAATCCCAATGCATAAGGGTAGAGACGAGTCAATGGTAGCCATTATTGAAGAGGAAAATAGAGTCAAGATGAACAATATCGAAATACTATTTTTCAGAATAGGAGTAGCAAGCAAAAAGAGATTACTAAGGTCAATGGGCCCCCAATGAGAGATGTTCTTTTAGTATTTCCGCAACCTGACTTTGATACAATATTAAAATAAGAGAAATAAAAAGGAATAATGGACTGAAACCATGTGTTTGAATACACAACCAAAACACATTTATATAAATTAATAAGAATAAATACTAATAATGAGGGAATATTTTGTTATCTCAAAATCAGATTGTACTGTCCTACAACTCCTATTTTCCTATTAATAATAAATGTCTATTATTTTATTCTGATTTTCAACAAAAGTAAAACCTCAAGGGGTGTCGGTTTAATGATTAATGAAAATAAAAAAAACTATGGGGGTTTTTTGTAGGATTCAAAAATGATTAATCAAGGGGGCTTTGCATAATTTACCCAAATAAATTTAATAAGAAATTAAACAAAATGAAAAGAGACCTTCATTTGGTATTCTACCAGGCCAAGAAATTTTATTGATTATTCTATACAATTAGCAATGCCTTTGTGTTTACATACTTCTGTACATGACAAAGAATGAATTTGATCAACTATCTCCATAGAACATTTTATACTACTGGGAAATCGGGAGTAGCTACAACATTGTAGTAAGTTCAGGCTCAAATTAACTTATATTGAGGCCAAAAAGCTCCTAAGCAAAAGTTTACAGAGAGAGCTTTCGGAAAAAGAAAAAGCAATTACTTCCTAAAACATGCTCTAAGTATAACTTTTAATTTCTTGTAAAACACACATTGAGTAATTAAAATAGACTGCCGTTAGTTTCTTATGCATAAGACATTTCACAGGGGAAAAAAAAATATAGAACTTAAAAGCATGCAAATGAATTAATTTGTTTAGAAAATCATATTAAAAGCTTTTGCTGTCTAGAAACTTGACTCTTGGGTGAGTTAGCCAGTTAAGAGGATGTAAGGTACTATGACTATAAGAGAAACAAAAGAAAAAAAATGATATTGTATTACTATATGAACTCAGGTCAATTAATCTCAGAGTCAGCATATGAGTGTGTTTAGTTTGCCATTTCAGCTAACTGCAAGCTAAAAAGGTAGCTGAAATGGTTTCAGCTCTATTTAGATAGCAAAATTTTAGGAATTTTTGTAAGAGTTACTAGCTTTTTCAAAAAAGTTAGTCTAAGTAGTTTTTTCAAAAGATCTCTTATTACTAGCTGATTTTACTTTTACATGTTTACTCTTCATTAATTAATGTATTGTCTCCCATTAATTCTCTCTCATCACATTATACAACCTCTCTCTCCTTCATTTTTCTCCCCTTTATTAATGTAATTATAGTAATTTATAATATAAACATATAATTATAAAAAATTATAATTTAAATATGTAATTTAAAATTTATATATTTAATTATAGAAATTATAATTTAAATTTTAATTATAGTAATTTATTATTTAAATACGTAATTACATAAATTTATAATTTAAATACATAATTATAATTTAAATATGTTATTATACAAATTTATAATTTAAATATATAATTAATTTATATCATTAAAATATGTTATAATTATTTTAATACCTCATTGTTGATCTAATGATTAATAATGTTCTTATTTGTCATTTTAAAACTTTTAAGTAGTTTTACTAAACATTTACAACTAGCTTTTTAACTTTCAGTTAGCTTAACTTTTAACTTTTCAACTAGTTTTGTAAAACAAAAAAAAAAAAAAAAAAAAAAATTTGAGTGCTCCCCTCTCCTAATGCTAAGTTCCAGAATTTCCTCAAAAAGATTGCCCCCTCCTGCAGAGGGTTCTAAATTATAGGCTTTATGGCCTTTCCCCGCTAATTCATGATCCCACTGCCAACTAGGCAGTTAGTTACATCCTCTCCCTATTTATTATGATTAGGTGCATTGCACCTATGTTTCGTTCTCTTGTATACCTGAGGGATTTTGTGTATCTTTGGCCATAAAAAAAGGACTCATTTCCAAAATCTTCACATGAAAGCGAGACAATTCCAAGATTCACAAGAAGAAAGGATGCTATTGACAAATTTCCTTATCCAGGTATGTACACTACCTTATTATAGCCCCAAGGATTAAGGGTATGCTAGCAATCTGAAATGTGAGCCGACAACCAAGTCTATCTACCAATGAACCAGAGCTTATACTCCCAATAAATGCACCAGCAATAAATATACTGACCACAAGTCCCTCAAGGAATGAGTTTCCTTCAAAACCAAGCTCCCGAGCAATGGAAACAATAGGACCATTCATGACTCTGCAAAATATGCAATCAAGTTTCAAATAATTTCACACTTCACAAAAGTCTAGAAAATAAAAATCCAGGCACCACATGGTTTTATAAATTCATCATGCTGTTCGCACTCAGCTTCTAACATAAAAGGATACCAGATACATGGGTCTGCATAATCTGTCAACATTAATCATCTATTCTTGCTTTAAGAGATGCAATACCATCCTGGTTTTTACTTTCACAAGCTGAATGAAACACTCAACTATAACCGGTGAAATATTCAATTCTAATCCAATGCCAACGTAAAATTTTGCATCATCAAATCAATCTTGTCGCATTACAAAAAGTGTTCTATCTCTCATCATGATTTAAAATTGCAAACCACATGTCATGATGCGATCATAACATCTCAGTTGCATTGGCTGCCACAATCAAATCTAGCCAGGATTGTGTACAGAACAAGCTACCACCACTATCACAAGTATAATGTCAAACCTTGTTAGTGTATCAAACTCTCTAACGGTCTGTTTGGGCTTTAGACTTTGGAAGGGCCAGGAATGAGAAAAAATGAAATTAACATACCATAAATTATTCATCACCATCAACCTTTTCTACTGATGTGGTAATACGCAAACAAAGAAGTATTAGTGCGTGGTTCAACTTATTTTTTTATTTTAAATTCCAAGCAAGCAAACCAACTAGATAAGTATAATAACTTTGATAGTAAAAACTCTATACATGTAAACCAATCAGATAGGTATAACTAGAATACTAAAAGGCAACAAACTCACTTTCCTATACGAATACATGTACCTAGACTATTTTCTTTATATTTTTTATCAACTATCTAAGAGAGTGATAGAAAAATAAACAGTTTTGAAAATTATTTATTTTATTTCAAGAGTTTGTTAAGTATGGCAGTCGGAGAGCTTATGAGTTTTTTACTAACTTATAAATTAGTTTGACCAAATTAATTTTGTTTGGTTTATTTTAGTAGTTTATAGTTTATTTTCATAAATAAAAAACAAACTAACTTATAAGCTATTATTATTTTAATTTCTTTTAAATTACTCAATTAGTACTATACTTGAGTATCTCTTACTCCCTAATCCCTATAACTACAAACAAATATATAATTATTTTCCTCTATACGTAAAATTTCAAATTATTCTACTCTTTTATTCCTTATTTGTTTTAACTTTACCTTTTAGGATAAAGGAATTTAAAATTGTACGTAGCGAGAATAAAAAATGAGTTATTTTCAGTTTTTAGTAAAAGTAAAGTTACCACAAGTATAGATAATCAATAATTAACTTTTCCTTTTTTTTTTTTACTTTTTCTTTTTTATCCTAATTTATTTATTTAATATTTTTTTATCTTTTTATTTTTATGGCTTTTATGAAACTTCCCTTATGATCGAATTTTTTATGGATTCAACTTGTTATAAAATTGATAATTTCTAATAAATCCAGGGATAATTTCTAAAGAAAAACGAGTTTGAGTATTCCTAGCCCTCCCCTTTTACGAGACTTCATGGGATTATATTGCTTTTATTTTTTAAAATAAAGAGAATGCACTGCGTCTAAAAAGTTTTCAACTTCCACTGGGGGCTTGTGACTACCCTTAAATTCAAGATTTGGTATTATATTTTAGAAATTTTCAGAAATAATAAAACTAAAAATATTATGTCAGATAAATTTAAATTGGTGTTGAGTTATATTTAGATAGTCCTTGAAAAGTTTTTAAATTTTAAAGTAATTTAAATAAAATATTAAAATTTACATATGTATCTAAAAGTAAGTTCTATTCGGATGAGAATCTATCAAAAGCCGACGAGAATCTAACTTTTACAGTCTTTACTATCAAAATAAAAGCTAGGAATACAGAAAATTGAAACATTCTCAAAAATAAAACATGAATAAAAGAAAAAATCAAGATTTAAATAAGTTTTTAGTCATTAAAAATAACTTTTATTTTTTAAAATTCAAAAATATTTGTTAACAGTTAAAAAATTACTGATAAAGAACATTTTCATCCTCTGAATTACTTCTTTTTAATCTACCTCATTCAATTTTCAATTTTTATATTATTAATAAAAAAACAAATTAATTTGAAGATATAATAATAAAACAAATTAATTTGAACAACCAAAATTATTTTTTAGTGAAACTTTAATAACAAGAAAAACTTATTTGAAACAAAATCAAACTTCAGGTAACAAGTATCATTTCCTTTCTCATTTTGGATCAAACTAATCCATTAACTCAAATAATTTATGGGAAAAATTGAATTAATTAAATCCTGAGGACATACAAACATTGTTTTTTAACTCAAATAATTTATGGGAAAAATTGAGTTAATTAAATCTGGAGGACATACAAACATTATTTTTTTTTACCATCCAACCGATGCAATTAAATTATTTACCTTTTTGGGAATAATGCTCTAGGTTTAATTTGTTTGATTTTATTTTTCAGTCGAAAAGAATTTTGAAAAATAATTTTTAAGACCTATTTTACAAAAAAATATTAAAAAACTTGTCTGATAAATATTATTTGAAAACTAGCAAAAACAGCGCAACATCGACTATGTATTCGCATTTCTATTTTAATATGTTATAACAATTGTAGGATTTTAATTTAATATCTTTTATAAATTTTATATTTTGAGATATAAATTGTTATATGACATGTAATTTTATATTTTTTGTTTATGATAACATGATAAAAACATTGTCATATCATATTTGAAATGCATTGGCAAATATGAGATGAATATGAAAAAATGGAAAGAAAAAAGTTTCAATAGAACTCAAAATATTATCTATTTTTATGTCTATACTATTAATAAAGGGAATATCTCATTTTTATGTCTATTTTTTAAAATACTTATTCTACCCTTGCACCTATTTTAAAATTAAAAAATAAATCAATTTGACATAAGAGGAACTTGAACCCACAACCACCCAAATCCAAAATTAGTATTTTAAAGTATGATTATTGCTATAAGGTTGGTTTATTGGTAAAACATATGTTTGGAAAATAAGAAATAAGAGGTTACGAGTGCAAGTTACTTTTATGACAAATTAGTTTATTTTTTTAATTTTAAAATAGTTATAAACCTAGAATAGGTATTTGAAAAATAGACATTAAAAAGAGTATTCCATTTATTAATAGTTTAATTTTAAAATAGGTGTAACGATAAAATAAGTATTTTGAAAAATGAACATAAAAATGGACTATTCTATTTATTAATAGTATAGATTATTTTAAATATATAAACAAAAAACTTATTTATATTTATTAAAATTTTATTAATAAAAAACAAAAAATAAAATAATCTGACTTGAATTTTCAAAATAAAAAAAAAATTTGAAAAACAAAATATCGTTAACTATTTTTTTTTTAATTAAAAAATCAAAAGGGCATTAGAAAACTATTTTATCTAAAAGTTTTTTATTTAATTTTTAAATATTAATATACAATCTCTGAACAAATAACCTCTTAAAGAGAGAGAAACTGACCCGATGTGATACCCAAAAGTAAAATTTGACATTGAAGCGACAAGAACGTGGGGAAAAGAGGGCAACCATCCCGAATCGTTTTGAGGCAGTGAAAGCATCTTTGATCCTTCGACATCGTCAACCTCGCGGGTTTGTCGTGACTCGGAAGGGTCGCTTTTGAGGGCCGCAACTCTGAACCGATTGGAATGGCAGCGTGAGGAGCAGATCGGAATGCAAGGTTTGGTCTTGGCTTTGGCTCTGAAGAAAGAATCGAGTTTGGGATTGGGGTCGCGAAAATGAGCAGAGACGATCGCTGCGGAAACTAAATTAAGGGAATTCATCTTTTCAAAACTGAAGGACTTGTTCTCAATGTATGGTGGATAACGTTAACAGAGAGAGAATCTTTAACCTTCTTTTTAAGGCGAAGATGCAACACTCTATCGCTCTGGTGCTCACGGTTTAAAGATGCACCACACCCTAGGGGTATTCACGGTTGGCTTCTTTTGGTATTGAGAAAAAGAAAAAAAAAAAAAAGAAGATCAATTAATTTTAATTTATTTTAAATGGGTTCGGATTGCCGGCATTTTCTTTGCTATACGGTCGGGATTCAGAAAAAATCTATAAAAAAAATATTTTTTTTTATTAATTTATTAAATTTATAATTTTATAACATATTTAATATATATATATTAAATTAATTAATTTAAACTATTAAAACAACTCAATACAATACACATAACGAACAAATTATATATATTTAAAACAATACAACACAAGTAAAATATAAAATAAATATAATATTTATTTTATTCGAATTGGATCCAAAGTTTTAAAGTGTTAAAATCGTAAATTAAATTGAATATGATCGATTTTACTCGATTTGGTTTGAATCAAGATCCAATCAAGTAAAAAATTCAAACTAAATTAATTGGTTTAGTTTAGATTGACAAAACTTATAAAAATCCCTATAAACAAATGATATAATGAGATAGAAAGAATAACAATGCAAGGAAAATTGTTATTTCAATAGCAAAATTTATTTTATTTTGGAATTTTGATTATGAAATATCTTGTTTGGACAAAAGAATTTGAAATTTTAGCCATTGTGAAAAATATTTGATTAGTTAAAATTGTAGACTTTTATATTCTTTAAAAATGAATTTAAAATTCTTTAAATTTACTTTTCTTTTACTAAGATTAATCGAGATTATTTTTTATTTGATATCGGCTAAAATTTTTTCAGTTGACATCCATAAGGGTTTTTTTTAACATTTTTTAAGGATATGTCACTTATATTTTTTGCTAACGTTAATAGAAGTCATTTTTTAGCATGCAGAATTTCATGACATTAATTACAACATCTGTAAGGGTTTTTTTTTTAACATTTTTGAAGGATATGTCACTTATATTTTTTCCTAACGTTGATCGAAGTCATTTTTTAGCATGTAGAATTTATGACATTAATTACAACACTTTTTGTCTTACTCTACCATTCTGATAGGTGTGTTGATGACCAAATTTAGGTCACATTCCTATGGCCAAGTTAAAATATCTAAGTTAAAATATCTATTTTATTAGTTATAATAATTTAATCAATATTTTTAATTATTAAATATTATTTAATAAAATAAATTTTTATTTTTATTAAGAATTGAAATACTTTGTCTAAATAAGAAAATTAAAATTTAATAAATTTGAATTATCTTATCCAAACAAAACCTTTAAAAAATGAAGTCATTTGAAAAGAATTTCAAATTAAATTTACTTCAATTTTTTTGCATTTATAAAATTCTTTATACAAATACAATTGATTAGGTGATAAATGAATTTTCAAGTCATCCGCTTCACCTCACTTAATGATGATTCAAATGTTTATGAGATGTTTTTAAATTTTTTGGGTTAATTAATTTTTTGGTTAATTCCTATTTTTTTAAGTCTATTTTATTATTGTTTTGATATATTGAGATGGAATTAAAAAAATGATACTTTCTTTTATACACACATCTTAAATTCATTATATTCGACTCGGAGGAATGTCTTCAAGTTCCGACAGGCTAGGAAGGCCCGAGCTCTTGAAAGGAATCTAATTGCTATACCTATAGAGGTGTTTGACCCTTAGTCGATCCCTAAGGACCCCCAAAGGATATCTTACCACCACCCTCAAATTTCGACTTATGGGAGGAAAAGAACAAAGGAAAAGAAAATAGAAAGCACAAATAAGGGGAAAAAGATTCAGGGAGGAAGTCCAAAAAATTAAAACAAGCAACATTGGATTACCTAACCTTTAATAATTTTATTTCACCTTCTCTTTAGTATTTCAATGCATTTTAGTAATTGAGAATCATGTAAAGTTCATTTGTAAAGCCTAGTGTATTTACTCATATTATAATTTTTGAAAATAAATATATACTTGGAAATGTGAATCCTTTTACCTAAATGCAAGGCCTACTACTTTTAAATAAATAAATTTTTTTATTATCTTCTTTATTTAATGAATAAAGTGTTTGGGGATAGAAGAGTGTTACACCTAACTTGATGTGAACTATCAGTAACATACATCTTCTCATAATAGAATTCCAACAACTCCATTTTATATCTGGGATCCAAAATAGTAGTTTCACCCATAATTTCATGAATTATGCTCCAATATTTATCAAACTTCAACAACATATTTTTAGCATTTTTTTAATCAATGCATTTGAAGATGAAACTCATTGATGTAGTTTCAACTTTATCTCACATATTTTTGGAAAATACATATTTGCAGTTGGGTGCTTAGTGGCAGAAAATAATTCGGTGACAACATTAAACAACTTCAATCTACCACACACGTCCTTTGCAAAGTTCCATTGTTCACTAGTTGGCAAGCAAGTATATTGACTTTCTCTTTGCTTTAACCTACTAAACATACTCTCATATGCTATAGCAACTTCAAGCATCTTAAAAGTAGAATTCCACCTAGTGGGGTAATCAAGGACCAAATTTCTAGTGTTAGACATTCTTAATTGTTTAGTCGTTTCCTCAAATTTTTCCTTTCTTTTTGGTGCTGCACTCTAGTAAGCCACATTATCTCAAATCCTTTTCTATCCCTTCTTTGAACACTTCTAACCCATCTTTTACTATCAAGATGCTTCCTAAATGTAATAAAGAACCATCCCTCAGTAAGCTTCCTAAATGTAATTTATCTTTAATTTTATCAATTATTGCATCATTTGTGCTACAATTATCAAGGGTGATAGTATATAACCTTGTGTCAATATTCCAAGCCATCAAACATTCAACTAATGCATTACATAATCTATCACTTGTGTGAGGAGTAGGGACATAAATGAACCTAATATAAATGAAAATATGTATATACATTAGATTAAGATTATTTATCATACAAATGTCACAAAAATGAAAGTTAATATAAATTGTTTTAAGAAAGTTAAAATATCTCAAAAGGAGACTTTGCAAGTTCCAAGAATCATTAATATAATGTGTAGTGATGACCATATATCTTTAAAGTCACAACTCTCTCTTCTTTGTAGATATTGAATTTTTTTTTTCTCCATTGTGTTCCTAAAGGGCTAGCATAAATCTCCTAAAAGCCACATGATCCACAATTGAAAGTGGATACTCATACATAATAATCATAATAGGCAGTAACTCCTAGCATTTTCTAGGTCACAAATCCCTATGCTTAACTCTTGTTTACCTTGATTGAAAGGACAAACCATTAGAAGAATATTTTTAATATACAAAGAGATTAAATTACATAAAGAAAGTTTCCAATAATGCATGCTCAACTCTTACTTACCTTGGTTAGCCTTTGGAGTAATAAAAGTTTGTCCTTTTCCTTTTAAGAACAACTTGTAATGCAAACAACATGCATTGTGTTGCTACAAATGCTTTGTTCCATTTTTAGATTTTCCTCCCAACAATTTATTACAATACTTATATTTCACCTTATCTTCTCCGTTGACTTTGATTTTATCAAAATTCTTTCCAAATCTCATTTTTCAATTTACTTCATTTTGTTTCATTTATATTCTTTATGTTCAAGTTATCAACAGTCTCATCCTGCAATGGTTGTGGTAAATCAGTTGAAGTTAGAGTAGGTTCATTGCTACTTGGAGTTGGAATGTCAATACTTGGACTTGTATTTGAATTTGGTTGGTGTATACTGATGCAGTCCTACCTACCAAGGGCCCTCTCACTAGGGCAATGGCTAGGATGATTGAAGAGGACTTGCCCGGAAAGACTTATCAAGACCTCAACTCATGATGAAGATAAATATTTTAGGCCATAGTCCTTAGTTTTCCTCTTGTAAATATTAATTAGCTTTTAATTCCCTTTTAGGCCTTGTATTTTGGCCATTTATTCTAGTTTCTAGAGTTTAGGGTGTAATTAGCTTAGGAAGGGAGGTGAGAGGAGTAAAGGGCCTAATAACCCAAAGGAGTGTGGATCTCTTTGTACACCCCCTTGATTAGGATGTGACACTCCCTAGCTTAAGGCTAGGCACCACTTTTAGTGGGCCTAAGAGAGATTAGTGCTCTTAATCCTAATTAGGCCCAAGTTCTACATTGCCTAGTTTTGAGTGCCTTGCTCCCTCTTTAGGCTATAAATACACCTAGTCTCTCTTATACAAATCACACTTGATTGAATGAAGTAAGACTCTTTTTGAGCAATTTATTCTTTAGTGTCTTTGAGAATCCTCTCTCTTGAGGAATCTCTCCCTTAAAGCTTTTATCAAGGGACCTTTTCCTTGTGGCAAGCAACATAAAATTTTTGACTCATCTTTCTCCTAGAAAGTGACGTCAACCCTCTCCCATTTCTAACCTCTCCATCCTCCATTTTCTTAGAGGAAGGAACCTTGGTTGAAGAGATCAAGGGAGTGCATCATTTGGTATCATGAGCCATCTTCATGAAGGTTCATTTCCAACTCCTTCTCCTTAGTTTATGCGTCTTTCTTTAGCTTTTTTTTCTGCAGTTTTTATACTTTATTTCTTGCTTCCTTTATTGTCATTAAATTCCTTATTGTCTTGAATTTTATGTTTTAGTTCTTTCAATTTTTATTTCCAAGTCTTTATTGCTTTCTAGATTCAATTTATTTTGTTTATTTCTATTGAATCTTTGTGTGTTTCCTTTAGGTTTGTTTCTTTAAATTTCTGCCCATCTTTTTAATTTTTCCTTATTCTAGTGCTTACCCTAAGAGGATCATAGTAATGACTTCACAAAATTTGTGAAGGAAGCCACAAATTGTGTTTTGATCCTTGGATGAAATTTTGCTTCTTTCATTTAAAGTTCTTGCATTTTAATTCTATTTTCCTAAACCTTTTTCTCTGTTTTCCTTGCACCTTTTCTTTGTTTTTACTGCACCTATTTCTCTGTTTTTGGGTCTTGTTTTTTATCATTTTGAGTCACTTATTTTCAGTTTTAATCCTCCTAAGTTGTGTCTTAGATTGGTCATGTATTAGTCCTTATTTGTCTCTTAATTCTACATTGTTTTGCCTTTTAAATTTTCACCAAAAAGTGTGTTGTGCTTCTAAAATTCTTGTTATAAATCTCTTTGGAATTGAGCATATGCTCTTGATCATAATTCTTAGAGTCCACATGCTTTAGATCATAGCATGTTTCAAAAAATATTTTCTCAAAATTTGCTCAATTCTTCCTAGAGTCTTTTTGTTGATTGTTGTGTTAGTAGTTTAAAGTTTTGTACTAGTCTTTGGTGAATTGATTTTTTGCTGGCTGTTTTGAGATCATTTGGGCATGTTTTTGGGCTGAAATCCTTGACAAATTAAGTTGGCCTAAGCTCATTAAGTATCTCATTTAGTTCCTTCTTTGTTCACCTAAATTTACTAGTGCATCTTGAACTATTTTGCTTTCTTTGGTTTGCACTTGATTCCAATTTTTGTGGCTGTTTTATTTTCCTTTTTCTTTTCAAGCAAATTCTTCTTCATGCTCCTTATTATTTATTATTTTCAAAATTTTTGTTGAGAGGTGCAGAAAAATATATATAAAAAAACAAAGAAGAAGAGAAAAAGTGAAAATCATTAAAAAACAAGTGTTAGTAAAAGTGTTAAAAAAAAAGTATACAAAACTTTTAGTGCACCATAACCTTGTTATTTGAAGGAGTGTTTAAGATTGTTAAAAACTTGCTTGAAATGGTGTATTTAAGATTCGGCCATAAGCTTTCAAATTGTGCAACTCATTGAATTTTGTTGAATCTTTTATTTTTAGTCCATTCTATTCTAGTGCTAATGTAGGATACTTTGTGTGTTCCGTCTTTCTATTTATACTATTTTTACTTGCTTGTCTTCTTTGGATATCTTTGTGCTTGTTTAAATAATTCTTTCCACTTTGATGTTTATCTCCCTTCCTTGAGTTTTCTTTTCTTGTTTTTTTTATTGCATTGCACTGCACTCTCTTGGTTTCTCCTTGGGTGCGCCACTTTGTTGAAGGAAAAGAGAGGTCAAACCAAGCTTTCCATAAGGGAAGCATCTTGAGGTGTGTTGAAGCAAGCTAAGGAAGAGGTTCATTCAAGGAAGCAACACCACTTTGAAAGAGGCAAACACTTGGAGTAGAGAGCAAATTCAAACATCAAGCCTTTTGTTTCTTTTTGTTTAATTGGGTGTAAAATTTATTAAGGCCACTTTAATTGAGGTGTTGAATGCTCATAAGGGTCACTTCTTTGATTGTAATAGTTTTTAGTTTCTCGTTTAGGTGGGAGAAGGAATTGGTACCCCATCTCTCCACCTTAGGTGCATGCCTTTAGATCCTTACCTTTGCTTTAAATTTCTTTTATTTTCTTTGCATGTTAGAGTGAAAGACTTTTGAGTTCCAAAGACTCTTAAGTAATTCACTTAGGGAGAAAACAAAACAAAAGAATAAGGAGTGTTGCCCATAGGTTCTTCCTAATCACTTTCAAAATAAGCTCATACACATCTAGTAAAGGTAGTGTAAATCAACAAGGTTCTCAAAAAACAACCAACATGGATAAGTTTGTGAGTGAATTTAGGGAATGGAGGGTAGAAGAGAGAAAAGAAAGAAAAGAAAGGAAGAAGAGAGAAGAAAAGAGGCGTGAAGAGAAAGAAAAAGAAATGAGAGAAAGAGAGTTAAGAGAAGAAAGACAAAGAGAGGAAAAAGAGTGTGAGAAAAGAGAGAAAGAAAGAGAGGAGAAAAGAGAAAGACAAGAACGAGAAGAAAGAGAAGAAAGACGGAGGGAAGAGAAAGAAAGAAAATGAAGAGAAAGAGAAGAAAGAAGGGAAAGAGAAGAGAGAAAGGGAAGAGAGAAGAGAAGAGCGTGAAAGAGACGAAAGAAGAGAAAGAGGAGTTAGAAAGAGGCATAGGTATAGGTCTGCCTCTAGTGAAGTAAGTGAAAGTGAGGGATATGAAAGACCTAGGGTAAGGAGAGCACAACAACATCATAACCAACCCCAAGCCCAACCTAGGGAACAAAAAGTTGACCTCCTCATTTTCATGGCAAAGAGGATGTGGGCCTACCTTGATTGGGAAATGAAGGTAAAAGCAACTCTTTGTTTGTTATAACATAAGTGAAGAAAGAAAAGTTCCGCTGGCAACCCTTAGCTTCCAAGGGCATGCCATGTATTGGTGGACCTCATTGGTCAATGAGAGGCGCCGCCTTCGTAACCCTCTTGTGGATTATTGGAATGATCTCAAAAGGGCTATGAGGCGGAGACACATTCTTTCTTATTATGAAAGAGAACTCTTGGATAAACTCCAAAGATTAAAACAGTACAACTCAAGTATTGAGGAGTACAGACAAACCATGGAGCTTTTCATGATGTGGGCCTACCTTGATTGGGAAATGAAGGTAAAAGCAACTCTTTGTTTGTTATAACATAAGTGAAGAAAGAAAAGTTCCGCTGGCAACCCTTAGCTTCCAAGGGCATGCCATGTATTGGTGGACCTCATTGGTCAATGAGAGGCGCCGCCTTCGTAACCCTCTTGTGGATTATTGGAATGATCTCAAGAGGGCTATGAGGTGGAGACACGTTCTTTCTTATTATGAAAGAGAACTCTTGGATAAACTCCAAAGATTAAAACAGTACAACTCAAGTATTGAGGAGTACAGACAAACCATGGAGCTTTTCATGATGAGAGCAGGCGTCACCGAAGAACCAAGGGCCACCGAAGCTAAATTTTTAAGTGGTTTAAGTTCTAACATAAGAGACAAAGTTGAGCTCTTACCATATAATAATCTAGATGACCTAGTTCAACTTTTCATAAGATTGAAAAATCAATTAAAAAGAAAAGGTGGAGCAAAAAGAGCATTTCCATCCTACAATTATGAAAAAAGGGACCTATGCAATGGAAACTCTTCCAAGAGCTCTCCCAAAGAGGAACCATCCAAGCATGTGCATAAATAACATAAACCCATGCATTATAGAGACAACCCCCTACTAGTTCTAGCAATAGGACTAGTAGTATTAAATGCTTTAAATGTCTTGGGAGAGGTCACATTGCCTCTCAGTGCCCCAATAAGAAAACCATGATCATAAGGGACCAAGAGATTTTTAGTGAGAGTAGCTCATCTTCTTCCTCTAGCAAGAGTAAGGAAGAAGGGGGTCATGAACATCATGAGCATGACATTGTTGAAAACCCTTGTGATGGAGACCTCTTAATGGTTAGGCGCCTTCTTGGAAGCCAACCCCTTGAGCTTAACCACTCCCAAAGAGAGAATATTTTTCATACACGTTGTAAAGTTTTAGACAAAACCTGTTCTCTCATTGTTGATAGTGGATCCTACTGCAATTGTTGTAGCTCAAGGTTGGTAGAGAAGTTAGCCTTACAACCAGTTCCTCATCCTAGACCTTACAAGGTCCAATGGCTTAATAAGGAAGGGGAAATGGTTGTAAACCAATGAGTGAAGGTGCCATTCTCCATTGGAAAGTATCAAGATGAGATCTCATGTGATATAGTTCCAATGGAGGCCGGCCATATCTTGTTAGGGAGGCCTTGGCAGTTTGACAAACAAGTCATTCACCATGGCTACTCTAATGACATAATCCTCATTCATAAGGGCAAAAGAATAAAGTTGACTCCTCTCACACCTTTTCAAGTGGCTGAGGATCAACTTATCATGAAACATAAAAGAGATGAGGAAAACAAAAGTTCAAAGTAAAAAAAAAAATGCTTCCACCCCTAAAGCTTGAAAGGGGTAAAGAAGGAGAGTTGGAAGGAGGTACCCTTTCCAAAGAGGTAAGTGAGAAAGAGAGCCATTTTGCAACAAAAATGGATATTAAAGAAGCTCTTTTGCTTGATCAAATTTTTTATCTCCTTCTTTGTAAAGAAGTACCTTTTGGCACTGCCACAAGTCATGAAATTGAGTCTCTTCCAAAAAGGATTCAAAATCTTTTAAAGGAATTTGATGATATCTTCCCTTAAGAGGTTCTAAGGGGATTACCACCTCTAAGGGGAATAGAACACCAAATTGATCTTGTTCCTGGTGCAAGTCTACCTAATAGACCCGCGTATAAGGAAAACCCCATTGAGACCGAAGAGATTGAGTCTCAAGTTCAAGACTTGTTGGAGAATGGTTGGGTTCAAAAGAGTCTTAGCCCTTGTGATGCATCCCTCCCAAAGGCAAGTTTGAAGAATCTTTGATGAAGAGAATGCTCCCAACATCCTTGCTCATAAAGGTTCCAAGGTTGAAGAAATGGAGGTGGAAGACTAGAAAATGGAGAAGTAGGCGCCACTCTTGTTGAAGGAGATAAGCCAAAAGATGAAGCTAGACACAAGGGAAGGAACCCTTGATAATAGCATGAAGAACTCTCACTAAGGAGAGAACATGAACACTCTCAAGAACAAAAGAGCTCTCAATTTAGAGAAGTATAATTTTCATTCAAAATGAGTGCTAAAAGCTACATGAAGGAGGGTATGCTCTATTTATAGAGCAAAGCATGAACCATGGGCTAAGGATCCCAAGTTGAACGTCCAACATGCTTAATTAAGGGTTAGTTAGCTTAATTTAGTGTTAATTTAGCATGTGCTCAATTAACACTAATTTAATCAACTAAAAATCCAAACATGACCCTAAAAATATGGATCTATGTTCCCTCTAGTTTGAATTTGAATTTTGGAAGGAAATGACATGACACTTCCAAAATTCAAATTCAAATAAGAAGCAACAAGAATCAGCCATGTAAGAGAGAGAAAGCACATGTGGAGTGAAACAAGGGGACAAGGGGGCCTACATGTCTTCTACATGCTTAATGTGTTGGTTAGAAGGGTGTGAAGATGAATTAGGGGTGTGGAAATTAATAACCACACGTCCAAATCCTCTAGGACCAGCCCAAACTAATTAACACACTCCACAAGGAGACTAATTACACCTTCTGAAGAAAATAGAACCTATAGGCTAAAATAGAAGGTCGAAAATTAAACTAGCTACACCCTTAAAATCCTAATGACTTAAGGATACTTATACAAGCCTAAAAATGATCAAATTAATATAATTAAATGGAACATGTCCTAAACTAAGTTCCTTGAAACTTCATCCAAGTCATGCTCCTTTCTTATTGATCCTAGGTCATCCCATTACATTTGAATTTGGTTGGTGTGTACTTTTTTGTGAAATGTCCATCTTTGCCATCGCTTTCCTATAGAAAAATATTTGTCAATTAAGCATAAGTACAGGACTAATTTTAAATATTGCCATGTAATAAGTACAAGACTAATTTTAAATACCACAGGAAAAATATAATATTGAGTACAAAGTCATAGCTTGCTGTAAAAATAATGCCATGCAATAGGTACAACATTAATTTTAAATGCATTCGCTTCTCAAAACCTCATTTACCATTTCCATGGCAATTCTCGAAAAGAAAAGAAAATCTCGTGGCAGACACTATTTATCCAGCACAGAAATGTAATTAAATAGGTGAATAGTGATAATTAAAAAGTGCTAACACTAATGACAATGTAATATAGAAGATATGAATAGGATTAGATAATATAAAAAGTATTAACACTAATAATTAAAAAGTGCTAACACTAATGACAATTCACAAGCACCAACCATTGACGAAATAGAGGGAAATATGATTCTAATAAGACTAGATATTAGAGACTGGTACACCATGTGTCCTAGACACTACCTTATTTATCGCAACTGACAAATATTGGTCTTCCTATGTTACTCGTAGATATCTTCTTTAAAATTGGATTTTTATTTTTGAGTCCCATCCGAAATTTGCTTCATTATACTTAGATTTATTAGCATTTCAAGAATAGTAATTTTATTATTTTAAATATAGTAGATGACTCAAGACTCGAGAGTAATGGCTTTGTATTTTTACTTTAATGTAATTAACATAGTAGAATAGAATAGCAACTTTGTTATAAAATTATGGAGGGGCTACTTCTCATAGTTGAGCTAGAAACATTCTAATGAAATGATTTAATCTTCAATTTTTCATCAAAAGTTATGGCTGTTAGTTATCTAAAATAAACTTATCTTCCAGTGCTTGTCAATTCATTTCAACTACAAAGAGAAGGCAAAGGAAAAGTTATCAGCATGGTGTTAGGTGTTTCTTAGTTGAAAGGAAACCAAAAAGAAAGAAACATAAAAAGTAGACTCAAATAGGTGTTTTGTTCATTTAAGCCAGCACCTTTAGTTCTTCTAAGCTAATTGGCCAATCATGTATTACCTCTATCCTAATTATATTCTTTTCTTTTTTGTTACTTGATTGCTAGCTAGTTTACTATACATAGTAATCTAAATACCAACAGTAGAAAGTTTCGGCCAAGCCACAATATCTCTATTTTGAAATGTCTGTTTTCATAGGTAAAAAGTTTTTTGTGTAATGATTTAAGAAGTTTATTAAATACTCTGTTCAAACATAGCTTCCCAACTATATATATAAGAAAATACTTAGGGGAATACACTATCAGGCTTCTAATACATCTTTACAGGCACTGAGGCACATAAGGCAGCAGAACAAAATAAAGGATATTTTATAAGAATAAAACTTAGTGATTTTTTAAGTATTCTTGTTTTCCTATCACAGGTCGATCAAGTATAAGTAATGTATAGTAACAAAATGCAACAACGAAGTGGTAGCTGAGGAGAAATCAGGAGTTGGATGCCTTTATATAAAGGTTAGCATGGATGGTGCCCCTTATCTCAGAAAGGTTGATCTGAAAACCTACACAAACTATATTCAACTTTGTTCAGCTCTTAAGAAAATGTTCAGTTGTTTTATCATTGGTATGCGACTCTGTCTCCATTCTCCAATATTAATTTGTTAACCATATATTATTTAGTGGTCAAATAACCAATTATGATTTAAGTGTCAATAAATGAATTGATTATCAAATTAGCTACTAAAATTATAAAAACTTCATTCTCCTCTATTTATAAACAAAAATCAATATTGCTAAAATCATATCAATGCAATTTTCATGTGAAAGATGCATTAAGTGACCAGCTTAATAAAAAATCTGTATTGATGTTTTAATATTTGACTATTATACAAATACATTAAATAATAACATCAATATTTTTTTCATTGAGTAGATTATTATTTTCAAAAAAATCTAATCAAAACCTATTAGCGTTATTCGGTCACAACTTCAGAATGTTTGTCAAGAAAAGCTTGATTTCTGATTGTGACTTCTAAATCTCATGGAATTTTCTCACTACAATTGTATGTAATAATTTTTGTCTATAAGTATGCTCCTTGTCTAATGCTACGATAACTTGTCCCTTCAGGATGTTCAGAGTCATGCAAGAAACTGAGGATAATGAAAGGCTCTGAGGCAATCGGGCTAGGTAGGTATAATTACCATACATTTTAAAGTCTCTTTAACAGGCTTAGGTCAATATATTGAATACTGTAACTTATATTTTTAATTTTAAATGGAAGATTGCCTAAAAATATGTTATCAATTTCCTTGCAGCTCCAAGGGCTATGGAAAAATCTGGGACCCAAATTCACTGCAACTTATGAAGAAGGTTTATAGTAGAATTTGAAATTATGGTTCTGTATAAAATAAAACAAAACGTGTGTGATGCAGCGTTTCAAGTTCAAACAGATACTCAGGTTCAAAAGGTAGTAACAAATCATCAGCACAGTACTGTCAAACATTCATAACCCATTTTTTTATTATAATGACCAGTTTTAAAGGCAATGGAGGGGATAGCTATTGCTAGAAACAGAGAAAGACTTGGGTAAATAAATAATAAATAATCTTTCAACAAATGGTGATTCTTCCTTAAAAACATACTTAAAAAGTGAGAAAGGTGAACCTGCAAGTCTACTTGTGGGAATTCTTCGTGGACTCTAGTAAATGCTATATCTGGACTCTGATTTCTCAGTGTGAGACAGAACTACGGGAGTTTCTACTCTTGGTGGGGAAGGGGAACTAGGGAGCGCTGCTAGGGTTCATGCCTTCATTGACAAAGAAGACTATGATCATGAGGGTCAAGACATTGAAAGTAAATTATCTTCTTCTTTCAGTAAGAGTGAGAAAGAATGGGATAGCATGCATACCATTGAGGATACTATCCTTGTGATAAGGACTTGTTGATGGTTAAAAGCTATGTTGTAAAAACTGGACCAGACCGGCCGGTGAACCAATCTGGTAACTAATTCGGTTAACCTTCAAAACCGGTGAAACCAAAAACTGATATTAAAACCGGTCAAGAATCGGTGAAATTGGTGGTTCACTGGTTCAACCGGTTTGTACTTTGTTTTTTTTTTAATTTTTTTATTTTGCTAAATACACCCCTTATTTTTCTAAATCAATCAATTTTGAATTAAAAATTAATAAAGTGGGGTTTAACTTACCAATATGAAGATGTATTTAGTAAAATTACTTCTATCCTTTTATAATTACAATCTTAATACATTTTTCTTTTATAATTTTAATTATTATAGTATATTAATAATAAAAAAATATTATTTTATTAAGACCAGTTTAACCGCTAGTTCAGTAACGGTTGGACCAATGAACCGTGAACCAGTGCCTTCACCGATTCGATCACTTGTCCAGTTTAAAAAACATAGGTTAAAAGGCTTAAGCCAACCTTGTGTTCTTGGCCCTTCTCAAAGAGAAAATATCTTTCACACAAGACGTAAAGTTTTTGAAAATACATATTCTTTCATTGTATATAGTGGTTCATGTTGCAATTGTTGTAGCATAAGATTGGTTCAAAAGTTAGCCTTGGCTCCAATTCTTTACTCTAAGCCTTATAAGCTTCAATGATTATAATGATGAAATTCTTTGTGATATCGTACCAATGAAGGTGAGTCATATCTCATTAGGGCGATTATGGCAATTTGACAAGAAAGATATTCATGATGGCCACTCTAATGAGATCATGCTCACCCACTTGGACAAGAAAATCAAGTTGTATCCTTTTCCACCTTCTCAAGTGGTGGATGGCCAACTTCTTTTGAAAAAGATAAGGGACGAGGAAGAGAAAAACAACAAAAAGAGAAAAAGAGCATGCATTGAAAGTTGAAGGGCTAGAAGGAAGTGCCGCTTCCAAGAAGGTTGTGTAAAAGGAGAATCATTTGGCAACAAAAGTGGACTTTAAAAGAAGTCTCCTTTCTACCTTCAACATCATATTGTGGCACCAACTAGAACTTCCACAAATGTTAAACTTGAGACATTACCCCTTGAGGTAACTCAAGCTAAAGACTTGCTGGAGATTGGTAGGGAGAATAATCTTAAAGAAGATCCCCCTTGGATTCCAAGGAAGATCTTAGTGCAAAAACCTCTTCTCACCAATTTGATCAAGTAGAAGTAAAGGTTGTGCCAAAACCTTTTGAGACTCATAGTCCATCTCACATTCAACTTTAAAAGATCATGCAAGATTAATCCACCCCTAAGCCCATCACTTTCTCTTGAGGTGAAAGGAAAGATAAGCATACTTATCCTTCTTGGATGAGTGCTCCAATGAACTAAGAAAAGCTCCAACTTTCATTTCTAATCCTTTGAGGCTAGCACTTAGTGCATTAGGAGTAGGATGGGGAGCTGCTGTGGAGGCACATGCATAGTGAAAATATTTCAAACCTTAGTGTTAACCTTCACTACTCCAATTCTAAGAGGTCTAATGATAGACCTCTTATTCCCCAATGATTACTTGTTTAAAGTTACTTATTTTGTTTCATATCTTCTTGCATGATTGGAAAAAGAGAAAGAAAGACCTTAAATTTGAGGTCAAATCCTCGCTAAGGGGAAGGAGATGATGTAATCCTGCATAGCATGGAACTTGACTAGGAGGAAGGAAGAAGACATGACAAGGATGGAGTTCATTGAATAACTTAGGCCACAGTCTTTGATCTATTTTCCTTGTAAATATTGTTTTCATTTGTATTCTCTCCTTAGGCTATGTATTTTGGCCATTTACATTAGTTTAGCACATGAAGGTGCCTTTAGTTAGTTTGAGGAGTGTATCTAGTAGGTGGAATTTAGTTTCTGGATGTTGGGCTCCTCTCCACACCCCCTAGGTTTGCTTTGTCACCCCTTTCCTTGATTAGTTTAGGCGTGTAGCTTAAGGGAGTGTAAGACTTGATTAATTAGCCTTAAGAGCTAATTAAGACAAGTCCCACATTGCCTAGGGAAACATGCCCAAGGTCACTCTCTCCCTATATATACCCACCTTACTCTCTTATATTGACACATTTGAATGAATGAAAAGCAAGGCTCTTTTGAGAGAATTTTTAGTCTAGTAAAGTGTCTTTGAATTTCCTCTCTTTTGAGGAGATTCTTCCTAAACTTTTATCAAGGGTCCCCTGCCTTGTGTTAAGCTTCCTAGAGTAAGACTTATCTTCTTTCTCCTTGAAGGAAGTGACATCCCATCACCACCTTCTTGCCTTCCATCTTCCACCTTCTTGGATGCTTGAAACCTTTGTGATAGAGGACTAAAGAGGAGACTTCAAACTTTTCTTGAAGATTATGAATATTGCACGAAAGAAAAATTAAAACCCATTTTCTATTTTTTTCTTTGAATTTTCATAATATTTTTATATAATAAATTCATATGACTCTTGGTATATTTTGGGTCAGTTTTATCTTTTTTTAAAGCCATTAAGTGGTTAGTGAGTTTTTATGTAGGTGAGAGTTTAATTCTTATTAATTACCAATGAGTTTTTTAGAAATTTTAGGCTATAAATAGGCAGACTTGAAAGAAATCAAATATAGCTTTTGCTAAAGTGAGAGTTTTTTCTCTTTGGGTTCTTGAGTAGAACCTTTTCAAATTCTTATAAAAGAATTCCTATTCTTTATGGAAAATTCTCCTTAACTTATCAATCCTTAGAGATTGTGGTGTTGTTCTTTCCATTTCCCTACCTTAATCCATTTTTATCTTTTCTTCTATAAATTTTCCTTTTAATTTTCTTATTGTTGATGTTGATTGTATCAGTCCAAAATAGGTCCATATCATTTGGTAATTAGAGCAAGGATTTCAGCATCAATGTGTTTGTTGTTTATATGAAATTGTATGCAAATATTCTTGGAGAATTATTATGGTTGAAGGGCTTGTGAAACATCAAACTTATTCCAATTTTGTTATTGATTCATCGTTGTTGTTCGATCTACATTGAAATGGGTTAGAATTTAAAATAAAGAGGGGGAACTAATGAATTCTAATTAACAGATCAAGTAGGTGCACAATTCAAATTTCCTGTGCCAATTTTGGTGAATTGCTTTATGCGTCAATGTTATTGGAAATTTATACCCGTTAAAAATTCCTTGCATCAATTGTGACCATATTTTTCCTTGTGTCAGATTTATTGTGCCTTGAAATTGTTGTGGTCATACAATTTTTTATTTTTTTCTTTTATCTACTATCTAGTTTAATGAGTTTATTCTTACATTTCTATGTTTAAATTGAGTCAATTCTACACTAGTACCTTTGTTGATTTCTAGAAATTGGAGAACAACACTCAGTATTCTTATGATGTTTATGAGAATTTTGGTGTAGATTTATTGTTTGATAAAAAAATTTGGAGGCAAAAGTGTAAAAAAAATTGATAAAAAGAAAGAGAAAATTATGCCCTATATAAAGTTCTTCTATACCAAATTCAGGTTCTTTCATTTTCATAGACTTGAACTCAAATGATCACCTCTTGAATACACTAATTTTGAATCTTATGTGTTTCTTGTTTGAGTTGCTCTTTCTCTTGTTTATTTTTCCTAATTTTGTCTTTCTTTGACATTTTATTTTGATTTTCCCTTTCATTTCTTTTTTAGCTTTTTTTGGTTGTGTTTAAAATGTTATTTGTTTTTTCTTGGAGTTTTCTCATTCCTGGGCCTCTTGACTTGAGCTTGAAATTTCTTACATATTCCACATTGAATATTTTCTTGATTTGGATTTTAAAAGTTCAATTTTAAGAGCTAGTAGAGGAACAAGAGTTGAAAAAGGCATGCATGAATCATTATAGAAAAAGCCTAAAAAATGTGAAACATGAGTGAGTATTGAGGGAAAACACTTAGAGAGTGGGGAGGTCCTATTATTACTTTCACTTTTGTTTCTTTTTTTGAACCATGTTAGATCAAATGTAATAGTTCATGAACACATATTCTTACAAAAAGATATGTCACCATGATTCTTCTAATGGCAAGTACACGTCCAAGAAGTAGGGATCTTCCTTATCTAAGCAAAAAGGTTCAAAGTCTTCAAGTGATAAACATGTTTTTAACCCTTGCACTTCTTTTACTCCAAAAACTAATACAATTAAATTATTTAAATGCTTGGGTAAAGGTTATATTGCTTTAAATTGTCGAAACAAGAAGACCAAAATTTTGGGGAACAATGAGATTGTCACTAGTGAGGCTATGGATAAGGATCATATTAAAAAGGATAGATGATGCATTCACTCCTAGCATGTGTTTGAGTTAAGGACCAATAAGAAAGGAGCATGACTTGGATGAAGCTTTAAAGAGCTTAGTTTAGGACATCCATTTAATTGTATTAATTTGATATTTTTTTAGGCTTGTATAAGCACCCTTAAGTCATTAGGATTTTAGGGGTATATCAAGTTTAATTTTGGCCTTGTATTTTGGTCTATAGGTTCTAATTTCTTTAGGAGGTGTAGTTAGTCTCTTTGTGGAGTGTGTTAATTAGTTGGGCTTGGTCTAAAGAAGTTTGGACATGTGGTATGTGATATCCACACCCCTAATTCCTCTTCTCACCCTTTTAACCAACACATGAAGCATGTAGGAGACATATGAGCCCTCTTTGTTCCTTTAGTTGATGCCACCTAGGCTTTCTCACCACTACGTGGCTGATTCTAGTTGCTTCTTATTTTAATTTGAATTATGGAGGTGTCATGTCATTTCCCTCCAAAATTCAAGTTCAAACTAAAGGGAACATAGATCCATATTTTTAGGGTCATGTCTGGATCTTTAGTTGGATTAAATTAGTTTTAATTGATCACATGCTAAGTTAATATTAAATTAAGCCTACTAACCTTTGATTAAGCCGAGTGGAAGTTCATATTAGTATTGTTGGCCCATGATCCATGCTTGCTCTATATAAGGAGCTGCCCTCCCTTCATTTATTTAGCCTTTAACACTCATTTTATGAAAGAAATATTATTCTCTACATTTGAGAGTGTCTTCTTCTTAGAAAGAGTGTTCCTTTTCTCTCATTGAGTGAGAGTTCTTCATACTATTATCAAGGGTTCTTTTCCTTGTGGCTAGCTCCCTTATAGGCTTATCTCCTACTTAGTAGAAATGATGTTACTCACACTCACCTTCTAGTCTCAACACCTTCATTTCTTCAACCTCAAGTACCTCTAAGAGAAGATCCTAGGTAGCATATTCTTCTCCAACAATTGTTCAACCATGGCTTGGGGAAAGATGCATCATTTGGTATCAGAGCTTAGACTCTAATAGAGGTTCCTTCTATCCTATCTTGTTTTAGTTTTTTGACTCATTGTTGTGTTGTCATCTTCTCTTCTACTCCAACTCTATTTTCTTTTTAATCCATCTGTGTTGTTTATCATACTTGTTTACTTGTCTTGATGTGTTGTCTTGTATGTTGTGTACTCAAATTCTTGCTTCTAAAATCCAAAAAATTATAAGTGCTTTTAGTAGTGTTGTACTAAATTTTGTTTGATTCAATTTTTGTGTTAAATCATTGAATCAAATTTTCCATTTAGGATTCCTAATATTTTTAGCCCTATCTTTGAGTGTATGGATTCTTGTGGATTGAGATTGCCTAAAAATAACTTTATCTTAAATTCACACCGTTGGGGATCCACAACGCTGTGGTCAAGCACTTTGGCCTCAATTTCACTATTCTTGTGTGCGTTTTTCTGTTCTATTTGCTTACAATTCCAGGTCGGTTTTTGAGTGTTGTGTTGTTCAATTTGTGCTTGATTTGACCTTTGTTTGCTTGAGTTTGAAGCCTAAGAGGATTGGTGGATTAAATTCACACGGCTGTGGCTAAAATCACAACATTGTGGTCACTTCCTTGGTTGGATCTTGCATCAAAGCCTAGGTGCAATCTTTGCTGTGTTTTGTGTTCTGTTTTTAGGTGTTATTTTTTCAGTTTTCTAATCTTCAAAGTTTGTCTTAGAATTGTCTTGTTTCGTCCTTAATTTGTCAAATTAAAATTTCTTAAGTTTTACTAAGTTTTGTGTTGTTTTTGAGTCTTGAAAAAAAAAAAGAGTGAGTTTGCTTCTTGGAATTGAGCTTCTAAGAGAATTAGATCTCTTTTGTCTAACTCTTAAGGAGTCTCCTATGCTTAAAAAAAAGGATAAATATAAAAACAAAAACTGCAGAAAACAGAAATAGAAAACTGCAGATAATAGCAACAAAAAAATGCAGAAAAACAGCAATAAAAAGATTCAGAAAATAGCAATAGAAAAATGCAGAAAATAGCAAATGCAAACAGAATGCAGAAAATGCGTAAAGAGAGTTAAAAAAAACTTCCTCCCTACACTTAAAATCCACATTGTCTCTACAACAAAAATTACTTTAGACAACAAAAAACATAACCTAATCTACAAAAATTGTGGACTAAGCTTAAGGCAACGGTCTAGCAAAAATTTCAAACCTGGATATAGGTAGGTGTAAACTATTCTCAAAAACAATAGTTTTGTTGCAAAGCTCACAATTTTAAAAACTGTTGCTTTAGAATTGACAATATGCAACGCTTATTTCGGCAACAATTTTTTGGACACACTTTAGGGAATGTTAGTAAATTGTTGCCTATATTTTTAGGCCACATTTATAAAAATGTGGTTGTATGTTTTAGGCAACATCTTTTAAGTATTGTTTAAATATTTATACAACTGTTGCGTATATTTTTATAGCATAGTTTGATGAATAATAGACAACATATTTTTAAACGTGAAAATACTTGTAAAATGCAAAAATTTTAACAAATTTTTATTACAATATTTACCATGTTTATTAACAGGAAACTTGGGCTTGATTAGTTTATTTTTGTTTTTTAGTTTTTAAAGAGTTTTCAAGAATAGTTTTCAAAATCTATTCTCGGAAAGAAAAGAAAAAAAGAACTTATTTAATAAGTGTTATTTAAAAACTGTTTTGAAGATGTAAAAATAGAAAAACTTATTCATATTTATTAATATTTTATTAATAAAAAACAAAAAACAACATATTCTGACCGTATTTTGAATTTTTTTTAAAAAAATAAAAAACTGAAAAACAAAAAACTGTTCTTATTTTTTAGTTTTTAAAAACTTAAAAACGAAAACTATTTTCAGAAAACATTACTTAAATGAGTTTTTTAATTTTTAAATACTAAAATATTGAAATTTTTTTATAAAACTATTGTTAAAAGAACATTTATTTATTCAAATATTATGTCACTCCCATATCTGCTCAAAAGAAAAACATCAATGACATCACAAAAACAACCACACAACCATTGTATACTCGAAAAGGAACAAATAGCTTTACTTGAAGCAAATCCTTTCCAATCTATATTGTATCACTATGTCTAATTGACTCCATGATGCGCAATTACATCAATACAAGATGGACAAGCCTTTAATTAACCCCTAAATGGCATCATACAAAGCATTCATAACCATGAGTTCACCCTTCAATGGCTGAACAACTTAAGAGAGTTTGCCTTCTCTTGTAGGGAATTTAGGAGGCTGTCAAAGCTTTTCTTAAACGAATCCACACCTTCATGTTCAAGCTGCGAACCAACGCGGCTCCAATCAACACCTAATTTCGGGAGAGCATCGTAAATTCCTTCAGCTTCAGAAGCATTTGAGTCTATATTGTCCTAGATATGGTACCATAGTCAATAAACGCTCGAAGGGCTTGGTCTGGAATGGTTGATATGATACTTGGAAAGGAAGATTTTCCTATGAGATATGATAAAGATTAGGAAAGTTTGGGATTTAATGTTTAACACAATCAAAGCCAAACCACAACTTAATTAAAGACAATTCTATCTGCATCAGATCCACTGCATAATAATTCTAAACATAAAGTAAAAAATAGTACAATTTACAGTGTTCGGTCCAATAAGAGGAGCAACATATAAAGTGTTAGGATAGGCAGGATTCTTGATACTGGAGGAGGCCCAGAGGAGGCTTTGCTTCTTGGCCCCTATTAGAGCTTCCCAACTTTGACCAGAAAATTTCCTTTGGTAGAGCTGCTAAGCCAATGTGGCTTGGCTACTACTACTTATAAAATTCAATTCGCCATGACTATAAGCATATTTGACATTTTTTTGGGGTAAGCAATGGATATATTTTTAAAACCACCAGAGGTGAAAAATTACAAAATAAAAGGTGATAAAAAACATAAAAAGCAGAACAGCAAAACCCCCAAAGAATGAAACTGATCTGAGCATATGAATGGTTAACAGGTATTAGGATTCTAATAGAGGTTAACCACTATGCTATAGAGTCTTAATACAATTATAGCATAAGCCCAAGATACACCAGAAAAGAGCTGCTAAGAGGTAAACCAAAATACATAAAAACCACCTAACTCTGAAAAGTGTCAGCTAGAAATTGTAATCTGCGAAGATAACCTTGCCCCCCATAAAAAAAGCCAAAGATCAGCAAGATCTATATCCCCATGTTACAATACACCAGCACCATAAAAATACCTCTTGGGTCCACTAAATCCAAAGCATGACAATGAATACAACAGTTGTGGCATCTATAAACAACATCAATCAATTAACACAATCAACAACATGTATATCCAATTCCATGTTTGATGAATTTTCTAACTACTACACCAGTAACATTAGCACGTATACTCCATTTTGCCCTTGCGCCAGCTGCCTATGTTAAATCAGTAGCAGCAATAACCCCGAATCTAACTATTAACACAGAGCAATTATACAATCATTAAAAAATAAACATTAGAATCAGTAACACATACACCAGCAAACAATTTCACAATACCAGCAACCTTTATTAGTAGTTTGGCTACTACTAACAAGTGTTTTAGGTCACCTGACTCATTTGCAACATTATAAGGGTCCCGTCAATCAATAATCAAACCCAAACAAGCACTTAGGTTAGTTGACCAAATTCCAAAAGAGGCATGGAAATCCTTGAAACTACTTTTTAACCATCTCTAAGCCCATAACCTTAACTCATCTTCTGTTGACTCATAACTTAAGACCTTATTTCTAAAAATTTGATTATTTCTACAATTCCAAATGCTTCACACAACTGCCACTCATACAACCATCCACCAATGTTGTGTCTTTTTGTTTCCTACCCAATATTGATGTTGTAGAAAGTGTTGTTCTACAATTCCTGGGCTAGCAGTCAAAACACCTAGCTTTTTATACCATGATTCCCAATTTTTTTGTGAAAACTCACATTGAAAGAATATGTGATCAGTTGATTAGATGGTCCCATTGCAAAATACACAAAATGTTTCAGTGTGTTGAATCTGAACCCTTCTTCTAATAAGGTTAATCTTTGTTGGAAGTCTACCTTTTAGATAGTCTCCATGCATAGAATAGGCATCTGGGACATGCCTTAATCCCCCAAAACATCCGAATTTTTGCTGTTGTTCACCACTAGAATACTGTGTCTGTAAAGCTGCATAGGAAAAAGAAACAGAATAAGTTCCAGTAGGATCTAGGGTCCAAACCCAAGAATTCTCACCACTTTCTCTCACACTCAACCTATCTATGAGTAAGTTGAACTCATTAACCATAGGCACCTCCTAGCTAAACCACTGTCTACACCACTCAAAATCTCAAACTCACCTACCCTTTTGCTAATTCCCAAAAGTGTTTATTGTCCCATCCCTATTAACCGAATTTGAGAAGAAACGACTAAATTTCTTATGCAATTCTTCACTTTCCAACAAGTTATCCAACCATAATTTGAATTTGGATCCGTCCTCAAGCTTCCATTCTAAAAATTGATCATACCAGCATTGTTCATTTTTTATCCCACAACATTTTCTCAGATCTTTCCACCAAATTGACATGTGATTTTTGTCTTCACCTTCAATTAAGCCTCTCCACCTGTTGTATTTGGATTCAACAATATTTTCCAACAGAAGTCCTTCCTGTGACATTATTTGCTATCTCCATTTGCCTAGAAGCACATTATTGAACAAGAAAATGTCTTTCAGACCCAAACCTCCATTTCTTTTGATTAACAAGCAGTTTTCTAGCTCACCCACGCTTTTGATTAACTATGTTGCATTGAAAATAAATATTAGCAGTCAAAATTTTTGTGAAGTTAATTAACTACTGTGAGCATTTATTATATGTAAACTATCACGTAAGTAATACTTAACCAAGATTTAAGTGTTGGTTGTGAAGAACTCAGTTATGAAATTTAAAATCTAAAGGATTTAAGTATATAATGTTGATGAAACAATAAGGAATCGATTAATTAATCTAATTAAAATTAGTTATACTTTTTATATAACATAATCCAAACAAATTGACCAATTACATAAATGACAGCATGAAAAGTTATTCTAACATAGCTTCTTGAAATAGAACAAAGAAAATTTGCTTGAAGTAGCAGTAGCTATAACAAACACTAATTAAAGAGGAAAATGTAACCCTTCATGATGTAGAAATCTCCGCTGAAACTTGAAAGGAGTTTACATAAACATGTACTGACAGAACTACTAAAGGAGAAATAGCAACCTTGTTGGTCATGTTACCTTTTCCTAATTGAAATCTCATTATTAATCAAGTCAACTCTTCTTTTGTTGATGAGTCATCAAATCACCTTCAAAATTAAAGCCACAATACGGGTAAACTCGATTAAACTGAATGTTTGGATCCATGATACCAGGGTCCTACTGATCATGTTACCTTTCAAATCATTCATGTGGATGTCCGTGAATCTGCATGGCATTAGCAACTACCAGCATAGACATGAAAATATTTATACCATGAAACAATCTTCTTAGTATATACAAGTGAATACGTTCTATGAATTAGTTGGTTGCATTGAATATACATGTCAGCCATCATAATTTATTTTGAAGTTAATGACACTACAATAAAAAAAGGTACAACATCAATGTTAACAGTGGGTTTGAAAAAAAAAAAAAACTGATGTTAACGAAAGCGTGGTGGTATTTGTGTAAATATTTTTAACATGTTTCCGTCGGTTTCCATAATAACGGATGTTGTATAAAATTCACAATTTATATAAAGTTAACATGTTCTGGGAAAGACCGCAATTGAGTCTGTGGTATTAACTGATTGAAGAAGACTCGCAAACTTAAAATGAAAAAATTAAAAATTTTAGTTTTTTTCTTTAATTTTTTTTACTTTTATGGTATATTTTAAAAACTTTTAGTTTTTAATTTTTAATATTTAAGTTTTATTTTTCATTTTTTATTTTTAGTTTATAATTTATAATTTTAAATTTTTATTCTTAATTTTAATTTTATTTTTTATTGTTAATTTTATTTTTAATTTTCGTTTTTAATTTTCATTTTATGTTAATATATTTTTAATTTAGAGTATCTAAGTTTTTATTTTTTAATTATTAATTATTTAATTATTAATTTTTAGTTATCAATTTCTAATTTTAATTTTTAATTTGGTTAATACTTATAAAGATGAAAACCAGACCCAACAAGAAGTTGATGTCGTAACCTGGCTATGTCCAAGTTCAAGCGCATTATTAATTCATCTTGTTCCCCTAGATCTTACTTCTACGAAGAGGTTTAAATAGGTGAAATGTAGTACGGTTATGTGAGAAATGGGTTGTCACGACACTATGAGGATAGAGAAAGTGAAGAGGTGCTTACCAAAAGAAGGGATTCTTGATAAAAGTCTCTCCCAAAGGAGAGAAGCTCACGACCAAAGGGGAGAGAGTCACTCTTACTTAAGGCTCACAATCAAGCAAAGCTCAATTCTATTCAAATGATAAAAAATTAAAAAGTTCCTTAGATGTAAGTGTTGGGCCCTGTATATAGGCCAGAGGGGATGAGTTAGGCTAACTAAATAATAAGTTAACCTAACCAAGATTAGGCTAACTCTAGTTGGGTCAAAATCTAACCATGGTAGGCTAACTATGGTCATCTATAACCAATTAAGAACAAGCCCTTATTCTTGTCTAGATACATTTGGGTGTGGATAGTAGAAAAGGGTGGTGAAGAGTAGTCATGCTTAAAGCATGACTAGTGGGGGTAGCACCTAGCAAGGAAAAGGTAGGAATAGTAGTTATGCTTTGTGCATGATTAGGGGGTGCGCTCTTAAGAGAAGGGGTGAACTCATCACATGCCTATTTTCTCTAAAAGTTAGCCCAAACTATCATACTCTACCATGATGACTATAGTATCGTAGAAAATAAGGAGTGACCTAAATACAATGGTCAATAAGGAAGGTTGACTTTAGGAGTCAACCTACTAAAAAGTCAAAATCAACAAAAATATAATGAAAGAAAGGAAGTTCTTTATGTATTCTTCCAAGGGGCCTTAGGTCGGTTTACATAATCCTCTCTCCTTTAAAGGATTTGTCCTCAAATCTTGAGTTTTCTTCCTTTTCTTTCATATTGGTGAATGAGGTCAAACCTTTAGATAAGGCTTCAAATGGTGAATGAGGTCTAGACTTGATGCATTAGACCATTCATTCCTAAAGTTATGCTCAAGTTAGACTTGAGGTTGTGGGACAATGTGCTAAAAATGTTTAAGCACAACCTCAAATTCAACTTGTTCATTTTGTAAGGGTTGGTGGGAAGACTTCTCTATGTAAAGAACTTGCTTCGAAGTCAAAGGTGAATCTTCCTTAGGTTTCTTCATCCTACCAACAACCTTATCTTCATTTGTTCCCCTCTTTCTCTTAAGCTTCATTTGCCTTTTTTCCTCTAAAACCTGAATAGGAGTAAGAGGTTACAAGGTAAATTGTTCCCCCTTATGAGAGAAAGTGATTTTATTGGCGAGGCCATTATACAAAGTTTTCCTATCATGTTGCCATGGTCCCCAACATGTGACTATCTTCTATAGGTACTACATCACATAAAACTTTATCCTTATAGTTCCCTATGGAGAAGCTAATTTTCACTTGCTCTCTTGCTACCCCTTTTCATCATTGAGCCAATGGAAAACGTAAGGTGAAGAGTAGTATTAAGAGCTAACTTTTCCACCATCCTCATGCTACAACAATTACAACATGACCCACCATCCATAATAAGAGAAGAAGTTTTACCCAATACTATACATCTTGTTTGAAAAACATTCTCTTTGGGTGTTTTGATGTCTTTAAAAGGATGACTTCCAAGAAGTTTTTTAACCTTTAAGAGGTCATCACCACAAGGATAAGTGCCTCTTCATTTGATTTATTTCCCCTTAATGTCCTATTTCTTTTGGGACAATGCAAAACAGTATGAGCCTTATCTAAATGCTTAAAATATTTAAGGCTCCTAGAATGATTGCTCGAACTAGTAATAGGGGTGTTACTCTTGCTCAAGGGTTTTCGCTGTATACATTTTCTTTTGGATGACTCTCTTTTGGGGTGATTCCTAAAAAGGTTTTTCTTTTTCCTAAGATGCCTCTTAGGTTTGTCCTTTTCACTAGAAGAGACATGAGGGTCATAGGTTTTATTAGGATCTTCTAGGTCCCTACAAAGTTTATACATTTCACTATAGGAACCCTCATAGGCATCTCTCTTTCTTTTTCTCTCTTCTTTTCTTCCCTTCTTTCTATTTCTCTTTTCTCTCTTTTTCCCTTTCCTCTCTTTCTTTTCTCTTCTTCTCTTCTCTCTTCTTTCTTGTTTCTCTTTTTCCCTTTTGTCTCTTTCTTTTTCCCTTTTGTCTCTTTTTTTTTCTCTCTCTTTTTTCATTCCCCCTCTTTCTCTTTTCTCTTGTTCTCTTTCTCTCTTGTCTCTTTTTTTCCCTTTCTTCTCTTTGTATCCTATACTCTTTTCTCTCTTTTTCTCTTTTCTCCTTATACTCTCTCTTTCTCATACTCTTCTCTTTCTCTTTTTATCCTTTTCTCATTTTCTTCTCTTTCTTTTTCTCTTTCTCTTCCCTACTTTTATTATCACTCCTAACACTTATAGATATGTATGAAGACATTATGAAGTGCAAGGATTAGGAAACCTAAGAAAAGGTTTTCACTCTCTCACCCTTTTTGGTGTTCTCAACCAAAGTGTTAAGATCCTTTGGAACTCAAAACACTTTGCCTAATAAAACGTCCAAAGGAAAGCAAGAAATAAAAAATAAAATGCAAGAAAGTTAAACTAGGTCGTGCTCCTAGATGTGAATGTTGGGGTACCAGTTCCTCCCTTCACACAACAAAATTTAAGCTAATAAATTATTACACAAAAAAGAGGTGATCCTTATGGGAATCCAACACCTCTAATAAAAGACCATGAATTACAAGGAATTAAACAATAAAATAAAAGAAACTTGAAACTCCTCTTCCTCCCAAGTGTTTGACACTCCAAGTGTTTTCTTCTCTCTTTTCCTTTTTGGTAAGTTCCTACTCCAAGAGTAGGTCCTTAAAGCCTTTGATCAATATCCAAAGCACTACCTAGTGGCAAGGTCTCCAAACTTGGTCCCTACACACAAAAAGTGGCATAATACAAGCCAAGAAATGGAAGAAGACGCTAAAGCAAACAAAGCACAAAGAAGGAAATCTAAACCTCCAAATGAAAGATTTATTATGAAAAACTCAAGGAGTAAAGAAATGAGGCTAGTAATAAAAAAGTCTAAAAGAAAGCTGGCACACAAAATATGTCCTAAAAAGACACTAGAATGGAAGGACTAAAAAATAAAAGACTCACATCCTCATGAATTACAAATTTAATCAACATGGCCCTGAAATTTAAATAACATTTCAAGCAATTTTCCAAGCAGTATAAACACTCCTTTTATCAAATTTTATGTGCACTAATTTTTATTTTATTCTTTTTCTTCTTTTAGTACTTTTTACAAACACTTTGTTTTTATTTCTTTTCTTTTGATTTCTTTTCTCTTCTATTTTTACAACAATTTCGCTGCACCCATGACTTAATTTTGGAATGAAATTTAACAAGGAGGTCAATGGTCATAAATTCTTGAAGCAAAGGAATGAAATAGCCACCCAATTTTGATTCAAAATGTAATCCAAGAAGAGAAGCAACTCAAAATGGACTAGAGTTTAGGTGAAGCAAGAAGGAAGCACAAAAGAGAGTTTGTAAATAAGTTTGTGATGCATTCTCCCCAAGCAAGGGCCCTATCACTAGGGTCATGGCTAGGAGAATAGAAGAAGACATGGCTAGGATTTTATTCTGGACATGTATTAGTCCATTTAATTTTCTAGGAGGTGTCTTAGTAATAAGAAGGGGTAAGATTAACTTTTGGGCCTTTATTTAGGAAATAAGGGGGTAGTTTGATAACTACACCCTCTTTTGCTAAATAAAACCCAAAACTAATAAAGGAGTAATCTTGGCCCTTGGATGAGGTAGCTTGGGCACCAATTCTCATCTAAAGGAGGGTATTGATTGGACTTTGGGCTTCAATCCTCCTCCCTTGGATGACTCCTTTTAATCCTAGCTCTTCATTTCCTTCATGACTTGTCCAAGAGGTTAGCTCCCTCTATAAAAAGGTGCTCCTTCACACTCTTGTATTTTTGACACTTGATTGAATAGAAAAACCTTGAGTTGGCCAAAATTATCTTAGTGTCCACCCTTCTCTCTTTGAGAATTTCTTAGGTTTTTATCAAGGGTTCTATCCCTTGTGGCAAACTTTCCCTCTTAGGCTTATCTTACCTTAAGTGGCGCCTAAAACCACCTCACTTATTACCTCTCCACAAACCATTTCACCAAAGAATAAAACCTCTAGAAAAAGATCAAGGGAGGCATGCATCATTTGGTATCAGAGTCTGGTTCTAGAGGTCTAAACTCTCTTCCTATCTCATTTATTTTTTCTTTTTTTTTTCCTATTTTATTTTATCTTTAATTTCCGCAATTTTTTCTAGAGGTTTTCTAGAGGTTTTCTGTATTTTATCTTTATTTTATCAGAGCCACAAACCATTTCACCAAATGATGCATGTCTCTCTTGATCTTTTTCTAGAGGTTTTCTTCTTTGGTGAAATGGTTTGTGGAGAGGTAAGAAGTGAGGTGGTTTTAGGCGCCACTTAAGGTAAGATAAGCCTAAGAGGGAAAGTTTGCCACAAGGGATGGAACCCTTGATAAAAACCTAAGGAATTCTCAAAGAGAGAAGGGTGGACACTAAGAGAATTTTGGCGAACTCAAGGTTTTTCCATTCAATCAAGTGTCTCCCAAGTAATCTCTCCCAAGGTGTTTCACTCTTTGTCCATGCTCTTTCTTTTGTTCAAGTCCTTTTAGCTATTTCAACTCTTCCTTAAGAGGCTATCCTTGTGGAAGGATTCCTTACTCAAGGCTTACCTACACAAAAGTGGCACCAAACCAAGGCAAGAACCAAAAAGAAGGACAAGCAAAAGTAAAGCAAGAAAAGTATAATTTGAATGGTAAACTATCCAAATGGAAAGATTGATGAAGACATGACTCAAAGAATTCAAAGAAGGCAAACTAAAAATAAAGGTAGAAAGAAGGCTAAGCACACAAAGGAAATCCTAGAAAAGTTCTAGATAAGGATAAGGACTAAAAATGCAAAATGACACAAATAATTTTCAAAAATTGCACCAATACAAATATGAATGGCTGAATGTTTTAGGTAATGTTTCCAAGCAATTACAAAAATATTCAGTCCTCTTTTTCAATTAAAAGAATTTTCTATTAGGTACACCAATTTTTTCTATGTATTGTTTTTTACTTCTTTGTTTGAGCACTTTTTTATTTTTGTTCTTTCTTTTCAAATTGTCTTTCGAATTCTTCTCTTTTTTTTTTAAATTTCTTTTGGCTGCACCTAATTAATTTTTTTTTCAGATTTGGTTTGCAAATTTAATGAGGAATAAAGAGGTACTAATCACTTGAAAATTTTCAGCAAGCAAGGCCACACAATTTCCAAACCAAAGATGCCATCTAAGAAAATTTTGGTAACTCAAAGTGCACTAACATTTGAAGTGTTTTAAGGTATGCTTAGGAGTGCTTGATTTGTGCATGAACTAACTTGTTTTGCACAAGATTTTGTTCAATAGAATTCAGCTAAAACAGCTCCACACACCAAACAAGATTCACTTCAAACAAGCACACTAAAAGCTACTAAAAAAACTCAACAACACACTAAAATTTAGAAGATGAAATTAAGCTATAAATTTTTTTGAGAATTTTATTTAGGAAACATGCTTGAACTAAAAGCATGTGACACTTCTTAATAGACTTAAAGAAGAGAGAAAACCTCTCTTAGAAGCTCAATTTCAAGAACCTTCTTGTTTTACTCCACGTGTGCTTTCTCTCTCCTACATGGCTGATTCTCTCTCCCACTGTGGTCGCCATATGATGCATGCACGCCTAGCATGGGCTTGAGCTAGGACCAATAAGAAAGGAGCATGACTTGGATGAAGCTTCAAGGAGCTTATTTTAGGAAATGTTCCATTTAATTGTATTAATTTGACCATTTTTAGGCTTGTATAAGTACCCTTAAGTCATTAGGATTATAGGGGTTTAGCTAGTTTAATTTTCGGCCTTGTATTTTGGCCTATAGGTTCTATTTTCTTTAGGATGTGTAATTAGTCTCCTTCTGGAGTATGTTAATTAGTTTGGGCTGGTCCAAGAGGATTTGGACGTGTGGTTATTAATTTCCACACCCCTAATTCCTCTTCACACCCTTCTAACCAACACATGAAGCATGTATGAGACACGTGGGCCCCCTTGTCCCCTTGTTTTACTCCACATGTGCTTTCTCTCTCCTACATGGCTGATTCTTGTTGCTTCTTATTTGAATTTTAATTTTGGAAGTGCCATGTCATTTCCCTCCAAAATTCAAATTCAAACTAGAGGGAACATAGATCCATTTTTTTAGGGCCATGTTTGGATCTTTAGTTGGATTAAATTAGTGTTAATTGAGCACATGCTAAATTAACACTAAATTAAGCTAACTAACCCTTAATTAAGCATGTTGGACGTTCAACTTGAGGTTCCTAAACCCATGGTTCATGCTTTGCTCTATAAATAGAGCATTCCCTCCTTCATGTACATTTTAAACACTCATTTTGAATGGAAATTATACTTCTCTAAATTGAGAGCTCTTTTGTTCTTGAAAGTGTTCATGTTCTCTCCTTAGTGAGAGTTCTTCATGCTATTATCAAGGGTTCCTTCTCTTGTTGCTAGCTTCATCCTTTGGCTTATCTCCTTCAACAAGAGTGGCGCCTACTTCTCCTCCATTTTCTAGTCTTCCACCTCCATTTCTTCAACCTTGGAACTTCTATGAGCAAGGAACTTGGGAGCATTCTCTTCATTAAGGATTCTTCAAACTTTCCTTGGGGAGGGATGCATCAAGTGGTATCAGAGCCTAAGGCTCTGATAGAGGTTCTTGTTATATCCTATCTTGCTTAAATTTTCGGTTCATTTTGTGCATTGTCATCTTCTCTTCTACTCCAATTCTATTTTAATTTCATTCCATCCGTGTTGTTTGTTAATTTTCATTTACTTGTATTGATGTGTATTGTCTTGAAGTTGTGTTTTCAATTTTTGCTTCTAAAATTTCAAAAAAATTCTAGGCACAAGTTTTGTGCTACATCTTCTAAAAATTTTGATTCAATTTTTGTGTTCTTTCATTGAATCATAATTCTATTTTAGATCTGATTTTTTCCGTTGCATATTCTTGCTGTCTCTTGTGTTGTTCATGCTTGGATCAATCCTAAGAAACACTAAATAGTGATTCCATAATTTTTTGGATGGAACCACACATGTGTGGTTAGTGCTTTGGATTGAAACTAGCTTTTCATGTGCTGTTTTTTGTGCAGTTTTAATTCTCTGTTTCTAGTTTTGTTTTGAGCGTTTTGTGCAGTCCAATTTGTGCTTGTTTTAGTCCTTGATTGCCTAAGCTTGGAGCCTAAGAGGAATTGTGGAATAAATCCACACGGCTGTGGCAAAAATCACAGCATTGTGGTCACATCCTTGGCTAGTTTTGCATCAAGACTAGTGCAGTTTTTTGCTCTGTTTTGGTTCTGTTTTTAGGTGTTAATTTTCAGTTTTATAATCTGCTTGTTATTTCATTAGATTAGTCTTGTTTAGTCCTTAATTTTTCAATTTAAAATTCCTTAGGTTTTACTAAATTTTTGTGTTGTTTTGAGTCTTGAAAAAGTGTTATGTAAGCTTCTTGAAATTGAGCTTCTAAGAGAGGTTTTCTCTCTTCTTTAAGTCTGTTAATAAGTGTCACATGCTTTTAGTTCAAGCATGTTTCCTAAATAAAATTCTCAAAAAAAATTATATCTCAATTTCATCTTCTAAATTTTAGTGTGTTGTTGAGTTTTTTTAGTAGCTTTTAATGTGCTTGTTTGAAGTGAATCTTGTTTGGTGTGTGGAGCTTTTTTGGCTGAATGCTATTGAAAAAAATCTTGTGCAAAACAAGTTAGTTCATGCACAAATCAAGCACTCCTAAGCATACCTTAAAACACTTCAAATGTTAGTGCACTTTGAGTTACCAAAATTTTCTTAGATTGCATCTTTGGTTTGGAAATTGTGTGGCCTTGCTTGCTGAAAATTTTCAAGTGATTAGTACCTCTTTATTCCTCATTAAATTTGCAAACCAAATCTGAAAAAAAAATTAATTAGGTGCAGCCAAAAGAAATTTAAAAAAAAAAAGAGAAGAATTCGAAAGACAATTTGAAAAGAAAGAACAAAAATAAAAAAGTGCTAAAACAAAGAAGTAAAAAACAATACATAGAAAAAATTGGTGTACCTAATAGAAAATTCTTTTAATTGAAAAAGAGGACTGAATATTGTTGTAATTTCTTGGAAACATTACCTAAAACATTCAGCCATTCATATTTGTATTGGTGCAATTTTTGAAAATTATTTGTGTCATTTTGCATTTTTAGTCCTTATCCTTATCTAGAACTTTTCTAGGATTTCCTTTGTGTGCTTAGCCTTCTTTCTACCTTTATTTTTAGTTTGTCTTCTTTGAATTCTTTGAGTCATGTCTTCATCAATGTTTCCATTTGGATAGTTTACCATTCAAATTATACTTTTCTTGCTTTACTTTTGCTTGTCCTTCTTTTTGGTTCTTGCCTTGGTTTGGTGCCACTTTTGTGTAGGTAAGCCTTGTTGAGTAAGGAACCCTTCCACAAGGGTAGTCTCTTAAGGAAGAGTTGAAATAGCTAAAAGGACTTGAACAAAAGAAAGAGCATGGACAAAGAGTGAAACACCTTGGGAGAGATTGCTTGGGAGACACTTGAAGAATTGTTTTTAGTTTTATTCCTTAATTGATAATTCTTAATTGTATTTTCTTTTCCTTGGTTTGTAAAAGGCCATTATTCTTAAGTATTTAGCTTAGTCTCTCGCTAATTAAGGTGTGAAGGAGGAAGTGGTACACCACCTTCCACACCTTTAGGAGCACGTTAGATCCCTTTCCTTTTTTAGTTTTTTGCCTTAGTCTACCTTATCTTTTTTTCATGCATTTTTTAGAGGAGTGTATGGAGTTCCAAAGGCTCTTGCACTTGTAGGAATTCGTGTAGGTTAGTGGTATATGCTCTTGCGTTTTCTAGGTGGTGTTTTAGTTGAGAAACAAAAAAAAAAGGGTGAGATGAGTGAGTTCTATTCTTGGTACAAACCTCCTCCTAGTGCTTACCATGACTCAAGTTCTCCCTTATTTTACACTCTTTTTTCCTACCCCTATGAGAGAATAGAAAAAGAAAGAAAAGAGTGTAGAGAAAGAGAAAGAAAAATAAAAGAGAGATATAGGAAAGAAAGAATAGAAAGAAAAGAAAGAGAGGAAAAAGAAAGAAGAGAAAGAGAGGAGAGAAAATTATGAAAAAGAGAGAAAAGAGAGAGAAGAAAAATGGGAAAGAGAAAAGTGGGAAAGAGATAAGATATGGGAAGAAAAAGAGAAAAAATGGAGAAAGGAAAAAGAAGAAAGTTGGGAGCGTTTAGAAAAGAGTTTGATAAAATTGGAAAGAGAAATAAAAAGAGAAAAAAAGGAAAAATAAAGAGAAAGAAAACTCAAGAGGGAAAGAGAGAAGAAAAGGAGAGAAGAGGAGAAAGGAGATAGAAAACACACACACACCCTTGAAAATTCTAAAAATATAAAATTAGAAAAAGAGATTGGTGAGAAGAGTGAGCCTAGCCAAGATCTAGTTTTGAGCTCTAGCTTAGGTCAATATTCTAACCAATCCATTAAAACACAAGTGGAATTTGAGATTGTGCAAAAATCTTTTGAGCACATTGACTCACAATCTCAAATTCACCTTGAATATGATTCTTCATCAAACACTTTAACAAGTGTTGGACTTATATCTTTACCTTTTGAGAAACAAAATTGTGAAGTCCAATGCTTGGAAAAGGTCTTGATGGAGAAAGGTGAATGTGAAGTCCAACTTGACACTTCACCAAGTTTTGAACTTGAGCCTACATCCTTAAGGTTCAAATCAAATCCTCAAGTTCAAAACTTGGTTAAAAGTGAGAGAGAAGAAGTTCTTCAAGAAGATTACTCCTTAAGTCCTAAGGAGGATCTTATTAAAGAAACTTTTCTCTTAGGATAAGTGCAAGTGGAGGTTGTGTCTCAATCATTTGAACACATCTTTCCACAACCTCTAGTTGCACATAAAGAAGAAAATTCACCAAGTATTGAACTTGAACATTTATTCATAAAACTCAAACAAGAACCTCAAGTTCAACACTTGAAAGAAAAGGAAGTTGTTCTTCAAGGAGATTTATCCTTGCCATCCAAGGAAAATCTAATTGAAAACAACCTTCCCATGTTGCAAGTAGGAAATGAGATTGTGCCCATAACTTTTGAGCACAATGAAACACAAACTCAAGACCCATTTGTGGATATGGCCAAGTTTGGTCAAGAGATTGGCCTACGAATATTTTCTATCCATAGCCAATCTCAAGGCCCACTCAAAGAGACCTTGAAAGAAAGGTCCACCTCTAGGCCTATCATCATCTTGTGGGGTGAACAACAACATAAAGCCTACTTGGCTTTCTTGGATGAGTGCTCCAAGGAACCTAAGCTTGTCTCATTTCCTCCTCGGATGAGATTAGCCTTTAGTGAACTTGGAGTCACTTGGGGAATTGTTGTGTGGAGGCAGAAGCACAACAAACATTTTTTAAACCTTAGTGCATACCCCCGCCACCCCAAGTCTATGAGGTCTCCCTATAGACCTCCTACCCTTAACATTTGTGTACATAATCATATACTCATTCCTATGCGGGTGCTTTTACAGGATTGGAAAAAGAGGAAGAAAGACCACAGGATTTGAGGTCAAATCCTCCTCAAGGGAGAGGATATGATGCATGCACGCCTAGCATGGGCTTGAGCTAGGACCAATAAGAAAGGAGCATGACTTGGATGAAGCTTCAAGGAGCTTATTTTAGGAAATGTTCCATTTAATTGTATTAATTTGACCATTTTTAGGCTTGTATAAGCACCCTTAAGTCATTAGGATTATAGGGGTGTAACTAGTTTAATTTTCGGCCTTGTATTTTGGCCTATAGGTTCTATTTTCTTTAGGAGGTGTAATTAGTCTCCTTGTGGAGTGTGTTAATTAGTTTGGGCTGGTCCAAGAGGATTTGGACGTGTGGTTATTAATTTCCACACCCCTAATTACTCTTCACACCCTTCTAACCAACACATGAAGCATGTATGAGACACGTGGGCCCCCTTGTCCCCTTGTTTTACTCCACATGTGCTTTCTCTCTCCTACATGGCTGATTCTTGTTGCTTCTTATTTGAATTTTAATTTTGGAAGTGCCATGTCATTTCCCTCCAAAATTCAAATTCAAACTAGAGGGAACATAGATCCATTTTTTTAGGGCCATGTTTGGATCTTTAGTTGGATTAAATTAGTGTTAATTGAGCACATGCTAAATTAACACTAAATTAAGCTAACTAACCCTTAATTAAGCATGTTGGACGTTCAACTTGAGGTTCCTAAACCCATGGTTCATGCTTTGCTCTATAAATAGAGCATTCCCTCCTTCATGTACATTTTAAACACTCATTTTGAATGGAAATTATACTTCTCTAAATTGAGAGCTCTTTTGTTCTTGAGAGTGTTCATGTTCTCTCCTTAGTGAGAGTTATTCATGCTATTATCAAGGGTTCCTTCTCTTGTGGCTAGCTTCATCCTTTGGCTTATCTCCTTCAACAAGAGTGGCGCCTGCTTCTCCTCCATTTTCTAGTCTTCCACCTCCATTTATTCAACCTTGGAACCTCTATGAGCAAGGATCTTGGGAGCATTCTCTTCATTAAGGATTCTTCAAACTTGCCTTGGGGAGGGATGCATCAAGTGGTATCAGAGCCTAGTTCTGATACTAAATTTTTGTGTTGTTTTGAGTCTTGAAAAAGTGTTGTGTAAGCTTCTTGAAATTGAGCTCCTTCACACTATAAAAAGGTGCTCCTTCACACTCTTGTATTTTTGACACTTGATTGAATGGAAAAACCTTGAGTTGGCCAAAATTCTCTTAGTGTCCACCCTTCTCTCTTTGAGAATTCCTTAGGTTTTTATCAAGGGTTCCATCCCTTGTGGCAAACTTTCCCTCTTAGGCTTATCTTACCTTAAGTGGCGCCTAAAACCACCTCACTTCTTACCTCTCCACAAACCATTTCACCAAAGAAGAAAATCTCTAGAAAAAGATCAAGGGAGGCATGCATCATTTTGGTATCTAGAGCATTGATTCTAGAGGTCTAAACTCTCTTCCTATCTCATTTATTTTTTCTTTCCGTTTTCCTATTTTATTTTATCTTTAATTTCCGCAATTTTTTCCAGCTTTCCATTGTTGTTTATCATTTCCATTTATGTCTTGAGTTTATTGTTTTGAGTTATAGTTTATTTGCACCATTTATTTTTTGCTTGATGCAATTTATATTGTTCTTTTCTTTGCATCTACGTCTCTCCCATATTCATTAATTTCCGCTTAAGCTTTGAGTTGGGTGCTTTCTTGCGTGAATTTTGGTTTTGAGAATTTCTTGCTAAAAATCCATGCTGTTGTGGTGAATTCCACAACCTTGTGGTCAAGAAATTTAGACCAAATTCTTGTGTTTCCTTGCACCTAGTTGCCTTGTTTTTGCTTTATTTTTAGCTTTTATTTTTCACTTTTATACTCTTGTGTAGTTGTCTATAAGTCATGTTTATAGTTTCCCATTTTGTCTATTAATTCCTTTTAAGTTTAGCCTCTTTTGTTTTTACAAAAAAAAATTTGAAACTTCTTAAAATTGAGCAACATAGAGGGTCATACCTCATGTCTAAGTCTCTTTAGAAGTTCATGTGCTTTTAGTTTCAAGCATATTCTTAAAAAAAAAATTCAAAAATAGTTGCTCAATTTCCTTTGTCTTTATTTTCCTTATACGTATAATTAGTAGCTCATTTGTGTGGTAAAGGTAGTTCTTGTTTGTGGGTGCTTTCACTTAAGCTATAAGTTTGGTATTTGTGTTCAACAAATTACTAAAAACTTAACAAAGCTTGAGTCCAGTGGCACACCAAACTACTAAACCATTAACACATCTATATCTACTTTGCATTTTGAAGTCATTTCTAGTAGTACCTAAATTGTTGCTTTTAATTTTCTTTATTGTTCCAAGCGCATAACTCTTTGTTATCAAGCACTAAATTCACAATCAATTTAGGTGCATCTAGTAAATATTCAAAAAAAAAAACAAGAAAACAAAGTCTAAAATAAAATAAAAAAAACAACAAAGGATTCAAAAAAAAAAAGAGAACAAACAAAAGAAAAGAAAGTTTGAAAAAAATTCATTTGATGTACCTAACCTAAAATTAGCAAGTGCTTCAACTTTGAACTTGGAACCTTAAAAGAAATTTTATTACTTTTGGTACACTAGAACTTGATATTTGTGTTCTTCTACTCTTTAATCTAGTGTCATTCTTAGGTATTCCACTGTGTGCTCTATTTCTTTTGTTTACCTTTTAGTTGTTACTTGTCTTTTAAATCATCTTTCTAGTTTGTCTTATATACTCTTACCATTTGGTTAAGTGTCCTTTTGATTGTGTTATCTTTTATTGCTTTTTGAGTTTCTATTCGCACCTCCCTTTGCTACTTTTGGTTTCTTTGGTTTGTGTGTTAGTGTCACTTTTGGGAGAAAGCTTGAAAAAGGAGCTTACCACAAGAGTAACATATTTTGGAAGGTTGGACTAAGAGCCTAAGGGATCACCTCAAAAGGAAATACACCTAGCCGTGAGGACTTTGATTTGAGGGAGCATTTGGAGAATCATTTTTTGAAGACTTTACTTTTTCTTTAATTTGGGTGTATTAATTTTGTAGTTGGGAGTTTGAGTGCCCTTAAGCCACCTTTTTCCTCTTATAAATTCAAGCACAATGACATCACACACTCATTCTAGTGCTCATAGTTATTCATCAAACAAGAGTGTAAACCAAAGAAATATTTCTAAACATTACACTCTAGAAAACTTAAACATGGACTTTAGGGAGTGGATGGCAAAAGAACAAGAGAGAAGAGAAGAAAAAAGGAGAGAAAAAGAGTCCAAGGAGAAAAGAAAAATAAAAGAAAGAGAGGAAGAAAAGAGAGAAAAAAAAGAGAAAGAAGAGAGAAGAATAAGAGAAATGAGAGAAGATGAAGAAAGGAGAGAAAGAAAAGAAAGAGAAAGAAGAAAAGAGAAAGAAGAACAAAAAAAGAAAGCATGGGAATGGTGAGAATTAGAAAATGAAAGGGATAGTCTTAGGTTCCCCATCAAGACATACCCATAGGAGTGAAAGTGAGGAAGAATACTACAATCATCCTAGGAGAAACTCCCATTCATCCATGCATAATAATGGGGCCCCTCCAAGGGAGCCCAAAATTGATCTCCCCCCATTTCATGGGAGGGAAGATGTGGAAGCCTACCTTGATTGGGAAATCAAGGTAGAACAACTCTTCACTTGCCATGAGGTAAGAGAAGAAAGAAAGGTTCCAATGGTAACCCTTAGCTTCCAAGGGCATGCCATGCATTGGTGGGTTGGGTTAACCAATGAGAGAATCCATACCAATATGCCTTCCATAAGATATTGGAATGATCTTAGAAGTGCTCTAAGAAGAAGGCATATTCCTTCTTGGTATGAAAGAGATCTTTTGGATAGACTCCAAAGGCTAAGGCAAACCAACCTTAGTATAGAAGAGTATAGACAAAAGATGGAACTTCTTATCTTGAGGGCGGGTATCATTGAGGAACCCAAGGCCACTCTGGCAAGGTTTTTGTGTGGGTTGAGCCCCGAAATTCGTGATAAGGTAGAGCTCTTCTCATACAATTCCCTTGATGAGTTAGTTCAACTTTGCATCAAGGTGGAAAATCAACTTAGAAGGAAAACTTTTAAAAAGGATAACCCACCTTATGTAAAGAGGGACCAACCTACGGGGAACTCTTTCAAGAGTTACCCCAAAGAGGAACATCCCAAGCACTTCAAAGAGCATAAAACATCACATATAGAGAGAAAAACCCCTACTACTAACTCTCACGAGAAAGTTAGTAGTATCAAATGCTTTAAATGTCTTGGGAGAGGCCACATTGCCTCTCAATGCCCTACTAAGAGAAACATCATCATGAGGGCCCAAGATGTTTATAGTAGTGAGTCTAGCTCACACTCCTCTAGTGAGAGCGAAGGAGAAGGGGTTCATGCATACCAATCTGATTGTGATGAAACCGCTTATGCATGTGAGGGAGACCTCTTAATGATAAGAAGACTTCTTGGAAGCCAACCTTTGAAAGTGTCCTCATCTCAAAGGGAGAACCTATTCCACACTCGCTGTAAGGTGAATAACAAAATATGTTCTCTCATTGTGGATAGTGGGTCATGCTGCAATTGTTGTAGCTCAAGGTTGGTGGAAAAGCTAGCCTTGACCCCACTTCCCCACCCTAAGCCTTACAAGCTTCAATGGCTCAATGAGCAAGGGGAAATGGAGGTCAATGAGCAGGTCAAGGTTCCAATTTCCATTGGGTCTTATAAAGATGAGATCCTGTGTGAGATAGTCCCAATGGAAGCTAGCCATATCTTGCTAGGAAGACATGGCAATTTGATAATAAAGCCATACACCATGGTCATTCCAATAACATCATCCTCACTCATAAGGATAAGCGCATTAAGTTGTGTCCTCTAACACCTTCACAAGTGCCGGAGAACCAACTCATCATGAAACATAAGAGAGATGAGGAGAAAAAAAAAAGCAAAGCTTTACCCCTAAAGCTTGAAAGGGGTAAAGAGGTTGAGTTGGACGTTGGTGCCCCTTCCAAGAAAGTCATTAGTAAAGGGAGTTTATTTGCGACAAAATTGGATTTAAAGGAAGCTCCCTTAACTAACAGACTTTTCTATCTCCTCCTTTGCAAAGAGGCATCCCCCATTTCTTCCCCCTCCACTTTTTTCCCTTCTAGTTCTAGCACTGCCATAGAACTTGGACCTGAGAACCTACCTCAAGAGGTTCAAGAGCTTTTAAAGGAGTTTGGTGATATATTCCCTAATGAAGTTCCCAAAGGACTTCCTCCAATTAGGGGTATAGAACACCAAATAGACTTGGTACCTGGGGCTAGCCTGCCTAATAGGACTAATCCCATGGAGACCAAGGAGATTGAATCTCAAGTCCAAGAACTATTGGAGAAGGGTTGGGTTCAAGAGAGCCTAAGCCCTTGTGCTGTGCCAGTTTTGTTGGTGCCTAAGAAGAATGGCCAATGGAGGATGTGCATTGATTGTCGAGCAATCAATAACATCACCATCAAATATAGGCACCCTATCCCTAGTCTTGATGACATGCTTGATGAATTGCATGGGGCCCAATTATTTTCAAAAATTGATCTTAAGAGTGGTTATCACCAAATCTGCATCAAGGAAGGTGATGAGTGGAAAACCGCTTTTAAGACCAAGTTTGGGCTGTATGAGTGGTTGGTAATGCCCTTTGGGCTTACCAATGCCCCAAACACCTTCATAAGGCTTATGAATCATGTCCTTAGGGATTGCTTAGGAAAATTTTGTGTTGTTTATTTTGATTACATCTTAGTGTATAGCAAGAGCCAAGATGAACATGTAGGCCATCTTAGGCGCGTCTTTTGCATTCTTAGGTCACACCAACTCTATGGAAATCTTGAAAATGTAATTTTTGTGTGGAGAGTGTGGTGTTCTTAGGTTTTATAGTTAATAAAAATTGGGTTCAAGTAGACCCCGACAAAATCAAAGCCATCCAAGAATGGCCCACCCTAAAAAGTGTGACTGAGATCAAGAGTTTTCATGGTCTCGCGAGCTTTTACAGGCGCTTTGTGCCTAACTTCTCCACACTTTTCTCACCAATCAATGATTTGGTGAAGAAGGATACTCCTTTTCTTTGGGGTGAAAAACAACAAAAAGTCTTTGAACTTATCAAAGAGAAACTGACCCATGCACCCGTTTTAGCTTTTCCTGACTTTTCTAAAACTTTTGAGCTAGAGTGTGATGCATCGGGAGTGGGTGTGGGAGCTGTGTTGTTACAAGGTCGTCATCCCATGGCTTATTTTAGTGAAAAACTAAATGGAGCCGCCTTAAACTACCCCACCTATGATAAAGAGTTTTACTCTTTCATAAGGGCCCTTCAAACTTGGGAACATTATCTTGTACCCAAGGAGTTCATCATTCATAGTGACCATTAGTCACTTAAGTATTTGAAGGGTCAAGGCAAGCTTAATAAAAGGCATGCTAAATGGGTAGAATTTCTTGAGAGTTTCCCTTATATCATCAAATACAAGAAAGGAAAACATAATGTGGTGGCTGATGCTTTGTCTCGTAGACATACCCTTTACACCACCTTAAGTGCAAAGATTCTTGGATTTGATAGTATTAGAGAAATGTATCTTTCTGATAAGGATTTTGGATCCATTTATGCTGCCTCTACATTTGCATGTAAAACCCAAAGTGGGTTCTTTGTGAGTGAGGGGTACCTTTTCAAAGGTAGCAGACTTTGTGTACCCCAAGGATCTATGAGAAATCTGTTGACAAAAGAGAGCCATGAGGGTGGGCTCATAGGGCATTTTGGAATTAACAAAACTCTTCTGCTTTTACAAGAAAAATTCTTTTGGCCCCATATGAAGAAAGACGTCTATAGACATTGTCGTAGATGCATTGCTTGCTTGCAAGCTAAGTCTAAGACAATGGCTCATGGATTGTACACACCCTTACCTGCTCCTTCTGCACCTTGGCTGGATATTAGTATGGATTTCATCCTTGGCCTACCTCGAACCCAACGAGGTGCAGACTCTATCTTTGTAGTGGTAGATAGATTTTCAAAAATGGATCACTTTATACCATGCCACAAGATAGATGATGCGAGCAACATTGCGAGACTTTTCTTTAAAGAAGTTGTCCGTTTACATGGAATTCCCCAATCCATAGTCTCTGATAGAGATGTGAAGTTCCTTAGCCACTTTTGGAAAACATTGTGGGCAAGGCTAGGAACTAAACTCTTATTTTCTACCACATGTCACCCCCAAACTGATGGGCAGACTGAGGTAGTAAATAGATTTCTATCTACTATGCTTAGGACACTTCTTCGAGGAAATCACAAGTATTGGGATGAATACCTACCCCATATTGAGTTTGCATACAACCGGGTGGTTCAAAGGACCACCAAGCATTCTCCCTTTGAAGTTGTTTATTGCTTCAACCCCCTTACTCCTCTTGATATCTTGCCCTTACCCTTCCCTTCTTCTGTTCACAAAGAAGGAATAGTAAGAGCGGATTTTGTTAAAAAATTACATGAAAGGGTAAAGGCCAACATTGAACATCATTCAAAGGAGTATGCTAGTAAAGCCAATAGGGGCAGGAAAGAAGTTATCTTCAATGAAGGGGATTGGGTATGGCTTCATTTGAGGAAGGATCGCTTCCCTACACAAAGGAAGTCCAAGCTTAGCCCCCGAGGACATGGTCCCTTTCAAGTCCTCAAGAGAGTGAACAAAAATGCATACATATTAGATCTTCCTGAGGACTATGGTGTCAGTACTACCTTTAATATTTGTGATTTGATCCCTTTTGTAGGTACTGATGAAGAATAGGAGGACCTATCAGATTTAAGGTCAAATCCTTCCCAAGGGGGAGGGGATGATGCATTCTCCCCAAGCAAGGGCCCTATCACTAGGGCCATGGCTAGGAGAATAGAAGAAGACATGGCTAGAGTAGAGGGAGGAAGATCACACCTCCATCTGACCATCAAGTTATGCAAGCCATGACTTATTTACTTGTAATTTTTATTTTAGGAACCTAGGATTTTATTCTGGACATGTATTAGTCCATTTAATTTTCTAGGAGGTGTCTTAGTAATAAGAAGGGGTAAGATTAGCTTTTGGGCCTTTATTTAGGAAATAAGGGGGTAGTTTGATAACTACACCCTCTTTTGCTAAATAAAACCCAAAACTAATAAAGGAGTAATCTTGGCCCTTGGATGAGGTAGCTTGGGCACCAATTCTCATCTAAAGGAGGGTATTGATTGGACTTTGGGCTTCAATCCTCCTCCCTTGGATGACTCCTTTTAATCCTAGCCCTTCATTTGCTTCATGACTTGTCCAAGAGGTTAGCTCCCTCTATAAAAAGGTGTTCCTTCACACTCTTGTATTTTTGACACTTGATTGAATGGAAAAACCTTGAGTTGGCCAAAATTCTCTTAGTGTCCACCCTTCTCTCTTTGAGAATTCCTTAGGTTTTTATCAAGGGTTCCATCCCTTGTGGCAAACTTTCCCTCTTAGGCTTATCTTACCTTAAGTGGCGCCTAAAACCACCTCACTTCTTACCTCTCCACAAACCATTTCACCAAAGAAGAAAACCTCTAGAAAAAGATCAACAGAGGCATGCATCAGTTTGGATAACTTGTTTGTGCATGTTTATGGCGCAAAAATAATCAACAATTTGCACTCTCAAGGCCTAAGCAATTCACCTCATAAACTAGCACCAAAATTTAAGCTACTTAAAATTGAACAAGGAAATAAAACATGGAAGAAATTGAGCAATATTTTTTGAAAAATTTTCAAGAGACATGCTAGAACTAATAGCATGTGTGACTCCTTGGACATGGATGAAGAGGTCAATTCCTCTTTCATGCTCAATTCCTCAAGAAGCAACATCACACTTTTTATGGTAAAATCAAAGAAGCTAAACAAGGAAATTAATATAACAATTAAAGGACTACACATGACAAACTAAGTGACACAACTTAGGGGAATAAAACTAAAAAATAAAGTGCAAAAAATATAACAATAGAAGCTGCAAGAAGTAGTGATAAAAATGCACAACACAAGGATAATGTGACTCCAAGGATCTTGACCATAATTGTGTGGCTTCTTTCACAAAGAGTTGTGAAGTCATCACCATAGATCCTCTTAGGAAAATGACATGAACAACAAAATAAAAGGAACTAGGCAAAAATTAAAAGGAAGCTTAGCACACAATGATTCAATGAAAAGAACAACGAGAATTGAATCAACAAAAAAAAAAAAAAGACAAACACGTATAGTGCAATATAATGGAAGGGAAAAAAAAGAAACACAAGACAATAAAAAAACTATAAAATAATGAAATTAACTTAACAACACAAATGCAATAAAAAAAAGGAAGAACAACACAGGAATTGAAATGACAAAATCGAAATTAAAGAGACAAAAAAATAAGAACAATGCACCACAAGGAAGTTGGCTCATGATATCATATGATGAAGATTCATCTTGCTCCTTAGATCTTAATTTCATGAAGAGTTTTGAATAGGTGAAATGGAGTATGGTTAGGTGAGAAATGGGTTGGTCACACCACTCTAAGGATAGAGATAAGTGAAGGGATGTTTATCACAAGGATGGATCCTTGATAAAATTTAGAAGGCACTCTCTCCTAAAAGAGAGAAGCTTACAACCAAAGGGGAGAAACTCACTCTCACTCAAGGCTCACAATCAAGCAAAGCTCAATTCTATTCAAATGATAAAAAGTACAAAGGTTCCTTGCATGTTGGTGATGGGTCCTAAATATAGGCTAGATGGGATGGGTTAGGCCAACTAGACCATGAGTTAATCTAAACAAGATTTGGCTAACTCCTGTTGAGTCAAATTTAACCATGGTATAGGCTCATTAAGAACAAGCCCCTAATCTAGTCTAGATACATTTGGGTGTGGAAAGAGTAGTCATGTTTAGAGCATGGCTAAACATGACTGGTGGGGTTGGTGCCTAGCAAGGGAAAGATACGAATAGTAGTCATGCTTTGTGCATGACTAGGAGGGGTGCGCTCTTAAGAGAATGGGTGAGTCCATCACATGCCCATTTTCTCAAAAAGCTAGCCTAACTTAGCATACTCTGGCATGATGACTATAGTACTATAGAAAATAAGGGGTGACCTAAATACAATGGTCAAAAGGGAAGGTTAACTTTAGAAGTCAACCTACTAAAAAGTCAAAATCAACAAAAATAAAAGAAAGTCTTAATTATAATTTATATAATGAAAAAAAAGGAAGTTCTTCATGTATCCTTTCCAAGGGGCTTAGGCCAACTTGCATCAATGTCATTGTCTCAAGGGAGCAAGGAAACAATGTAACTTGGACGATTTTGGTTAAGGAGAATTAACCTTGATTAGTTCTCTCTAATCCTTGGTTAATTAGACTTAACCTCCACCTCCTAATCTCGTCTTCACTCCATAAATAGGCTTAGTCTTATATTCAAATTTTATCATTTAGTAAATTGAGAGAATTCTTTGCTAAGTGACATTCTCTCTTTTGTTGAACTCTTCTTGCATCAAGAATAGTTCCCTTTTCTATATTTTATCAAGGATTCTTCCTTGTAGCAAGCATCAAGGCTTATCTACTTTCTAAGTGGTGCGTATCACCTCTATCTCAAGTCTCTTCCACACTTCATTTCATCATGGTAACCGTATCAAGGAAGAATACCCAAGAAATTACATCAGGGTTTCATTCGTGGTTGATTGGGGTGTGTAATGGTAGGCCTACAAAATTTCTAGCAGTTATTCAGCCCATCCTTTATTCACTCCTACCATCATCTTTCGAGCTCTTCCAAGATAAATTTATTAGTTGTTTCAACTTAGCCATTACTTTAAGGATATTCTGCAGATGTCACCCTATCATTAATGTCAAGGCCTTCAAAAAAGGATCTGAGTTTCTAGTCCGTGAACTAAAACCTATTATCAGACACAATTTCATGTGGGATTCTAAATATCATGACAACATTCATCCCGACAAACCTTTGTGCATTGTAAGCAGAGCTTACTGTCAACAACTACCAACAAGAATTACATTGTCCTTTAGCCAAGAGGAATGGCCTGAGAATGTACATTCCCCATGTTGAAAAAAAAAACACAGTGTTGTAATGATTTTTAATTCATCTGTTGGCTGGAGAATGAAGTTCTTATGCTTCTAACACTATAGACATTTTTTTAACGAAGTCTAAACAATTTGTTTTCAAGGCTGTCCGATCATATCCTACTTTGAAGACTCTTGTTGCCATGAATCTTCCTTCAGAATACATGCTGCAAATTCGTTCATGAATTTCTTTGAGCATATATTTATCTTTTTCTACCCCTAGAAATTTCAATAATAGAGCCAAAAAAACCTCTTCAATAAATCTGGCTTGCTATGATTGAATAACAAGCAACTCTAGTTTTAACAAGTTTAGCTTGGGTAAGATCTGATGGAAGATCTTCCTTTGTTATATATGTAAGGATTTCGATTCGTCAATCATTTGGTTGCACCAAAAGGTTGAAAATTGAAAGAATCTCAATATTGAGTAAGGGACTCTAGTAGAAGCAAAGTTCTCATATGGCTAGGTTTTTAACTACTTTCTAAACTGGCTAATCGATTGACCTCCTAGTTCTGTTCTTGGGGATGCAAGTCAGCATTACTTTCTCAAATTTTGCCTTCATGTTTCAGAAAGTATGGTAGTACTTGATGCAAACTAATTTTACACTCCCTTCATATTTCTCCTTGAGGTTCCAAGCACCAAAAAATGGAGATGGAAAGGAAAGAAATAAAGGTGGGGTGGCACTCCTTTAATGGAGATAATCCAAATTTTTTGGAGGCTTGCCACAAGGGGAGGAACCCTTGATAAAAGCCAACTAGGAAGAGGTTTCTCAATACCTTTTACTAAGGATATGCTTAACAAAGAGACAATTTTCATTCAATTCAAAGGTAAGAAATACAAGAGAAGGAGAGGAGTATATATAGCCCGAAGGGGAGAAGTATATATAGCCCAAAAAGGAGGCTTGGGCAAATGATCCAAGGCAATAAGGGACTTGAGCTTAATTAGCCTTAAGGCTAATTATAATTAAGCCTACTCTTAAAATCTCTAATCAAGGACACTCATCTAAGACAAAAGAGGGTGAAAAACCTAACCTAGGGGTGAGGGGAAAAGGCCTAAACGTCCTAAGCTTAAGAGGCCTCTACTATACATACTCGTTATACTAACTAAAGACATCTCTCTTCCTAAGCTAAAAGGAAATGACCTAAATACAATGGACTTGAAGGAAATAGCTCACACGCTTATTTCCTATGACTATTGAAAATATTTAACACCAAATATCCTAAGGCAATGGCCTAAGTCTTCAATGAACTTTGTTCCTTGTCATGCCTTCCCTTAATACTACAAGCCATGAGGCACAAACAAAATTTTTCAAATCTTAGTGTCAATCTCCACTATCATAATCCTAAGGGGTCTCACCAAGACCTCTTACTCCTCCCATGCATACCCTCCTGCATTTACTTATTGCTTTATTCATTTTCATGCAGGAGGTTATGCATGGGAGGAGTAAGAGGTCTTGGTGAGACCCCTTAGGATTAGGATAGTGGAGGCTGATACTAAGATTTGAAAAATTTTGTTTGTGCCTTCACACGATAGCTCCTCATCCTACTCCTAATGCATTAAGTGTTAGTCTCAAAAGATTTGAAATGGGTGGTAACACTATCCTTGGTACATTGTGTAACACCCTATTTTTCATTCTAGATTAGGTTATAATTTATTTAATTTCAATTGAGGTTTTAAAGTTAGAAACTTAGTTATCAATTTGCAAAAGTTTCTTTTCTGAAATTTTCTAAGCGAAATTAGATTTGCTCAACGAAATTTAGGAGTAAGATAAGTCTTTTTCTAAAGCAATTCATTAAGCCAAAAAGGAAGCTCTCTCAACGAAGCTTAGGTTGATTAGCAAATGAGGCCTCTCTACAAATACTTTCATGGCTTAGCCATGTGAGACAAACATTTGGACCATCGCTAAGCAAAGCTTCTCGCTGACTGAAAGTGCACTGAACTTATGTTTGCTCAATGAATGGAATTTTGCTCAGCAAATGAGCTCAGGTTTTGCCTATAAATAGAGGCATCTAGTTTGCTAATTGGAGGAAGGAAGAGATAAGGGAGAGCTTGGAAAGAGAGAGGGGTTTCATAGAAAGAGAAAGAGAGAGCTTTGGAGCAGGAGGAAGAAGGAGGAAGCTCTTGAAAGGGAGATTAAGGCTTTAAAGGTCTTCACCACTCTTTATCAAACTGTTACTAAAGGTAAGGGGGGAGTGGGATTTATAAACCGCGGGAGGTGTTACTACCTTATTATTGATCTATTGATGTCCATTCCGTATGCTTGTTATTCACTCTAGATGTTATTCTGACTATGTTTATGATTTCCAATTTATTGTTATGATCTTTATATGAGTTGTTCCTTGCTAACTATTTTCAATATCTTGGTTATGGAAAGAGGATTGTCTATATTATTACATTGGTTTCCATACATAATGGTTTTATAAATCAAGTTGTGAAAGTTATGAATTATGAAATTTTTATGAACTATTCTCGAAATGAATTATCTTAAACTTGACAATAGGTTTTGAAAGGATAATGAATTAATGTGTATTTTTTTAAGAATGAGTAAAAACGTGAATAATGGGAAGACACATTGAGTATGCTCTGTGGTTGCGGTCTAATCTAATCTTTCACATCAGAAAACATGTCTTGTAGTGATACAGTACTGTTCTTTTGATAAATATTAACATGAATGTTAGGAAATTAAACTACTTACTATAAACTTATATTTGATATTATGAAGCTTGATGATATAATGATTTTGGGAGTTATGATTTATGAACAAAGAGGTGATATTTGATATATGATTAATGAATGGTGTTGTGTTTAAGTATGAATGTTATATAACCCGTGGGTGTAAAATTGGAATTCCTTGGGAATGTGCTAAGAAGTTGAGAGGAGAACATAGTAAAAGGTCTAGGGTCCCTGGTGGAGGTACCATGCAGGAGTATTAGTAAAGTGTTTGGAAAGTCACAGTTGGTACACTGCGAGATGAAAGACAGAATCATGGAGGTCCTGGGATTTGTTTTAAGTAAATGAATATTCAAATAATTATTGTGGATACTTGGGATGCGGATGTTCATGAGGTAGGTAAACATTCCAGGGAGTCAATCCTGGTGCTTAAATGAAATATTCATCTATTTATAACTGTCAACAAACGCTAAACAATTTGTGATAGGCAAATAGCCCTAGGTAGGTAGCCCAATTGGCAGTCAATCGAATGATTATTGCTAGACCTTATGAGGGGCCATTTTTTGTGATGATGGATAGGTAGCCTAATTGGCAATAAGCCAAATACTTATGATGGGCAGCTAGTCTAATCTATTGAGAGGATTATCGTACCAACATAGGAAATATATAGATCCTACCAATCACTTCCCAAATAAGATCCTTGATTATGTGGGTAGATCATCATGGATGGTCATGGATCCATACATATAGTCAAGAGAAAATGAGTCTGATGTTGAGACGAGTGAGATTTTGATTATGTGCAACTAAATCCTAGGATAAATCTTAGGCCCCATTAATTGTTAGTTATTAAGATTAACATTTATGGTTTATAATTATCTCACTCCTTTGTATGTTTGCTCTATGTTTTTCCTTTCATACATCTATTTGATATATGAATAGAAGAGGAGTCGGATCAACCTACTATGAATGGGGCTACTGAAGATTTCCCTTATTCTTGATACTTTAATGATGAATGATGTTTTGTACTAAGTTACTTTTGTTAGCTTTTATGTCAAAGGTTCATTTCTCTGGATAGGATTAATCTGGGTAATGAGTAAAATATGATGTACTACGAAATATTTTGTGGGAGAAAGGCTTCATAATGAATACTGTTGTCTTATCCTTCTTTTAAGATGATTATGGTTCTTTATGTAAGAACAAATTCTGAAAATTTCTCTTAAATGAGTAAAGTTCTTTTACCATTATTCCACATTTTCGTAAATGTTGATGGGCCTACGGTGGACCATGCTTCCATGGTCTCTTGAATTTTAAACTTGAGATTGGCTATGTAAGCCTTGTCTTGTTGATGCTCAATCTCTTGCTCAAATTGGACCTCATCATCAAGTAGAATCTGAGGATGTGGTGCATTGTGCTCAAAAGGTGTGGGCACAACCTCAACTTCCACTTGCTCAAGGGATGAATTGGTGTTGACAAGATCCTCCTTGGAATCCAAGGGGCAATCCTCTTGAAGATCATCCTTCATTTCATCTTCTCCCAAATCTTGAACTTGTGATGCATGATAAATCTAAATGTTTAATGGTTCAAGCTAAACACTTGGGGAAGTGTGCATTGGTGCCTCCATGAGTTGAAGGTAGAGAGTTTGTTCAAATAGTAGGCTTCTTTTAGAGTTCATTTTTGTTGCAAAATGGCTTTCTTTTTGTACAACCTTCTTGGAAGGGGCACTTCCTTCCAACCTAACAACTATCAATGCATGTTTGTTTTTCTCTTTCTCACCCTCTTCTTTTTCAAGAGAAGTTGATTCTTCGCAACTTGAGATGGTGAAAGAGGATGCAACTTAATTTTCTTTTCATTATGGGTAAGGGTGATCTAATTAGAGTGGCCATGATAAATAAATTTTCTATCAAATTTCCATGGCCTCCTAACAAGATATGTACCGCCTCCATTAGTACTATGTCACAAAGGATTTCACCATTATAGCTCCCAATGTTGAAAGACACACTCACTTGTTAATTGACTACCAATTCCTTACTTTCATTCAACCATTGAAGTTTGTAAGGTTAAGGGTGAGGAATTGTGATGCAAGCCCACCTAGCATGCATCATAGCTAAGAGGATTAGAGCAAGACTTGGCTTGGACGGGAGCTCATTGAAGATATGAAGCCATGGTCTTAGGATTTTTACACTAGTAAACATTTTATTTTACTTAGCGAAATTGGGGTGTATTTTATTTTCTTGAAGGCCATTGTATTTTTGCCATTTTCCTTGTAATTAGGTAAGTGGTGTCTTAAGTATTTATGTGGAGTGTGTATAGAAAGATGTGCAACCCATATTTAGGAGTGTGGGTTATTCCCACACCTCCTAGCTCATTTTTGCATCCCACTTTCTAACACACAAAGCATGACCAACATAGGGACCCACCTAGCTTGATCATAGGTGCTAGTTTAGGAGGTTGTTTCCTAGTTAGTTAGCTTAATCCTTACTTAGGACATGGGCCTAGTTCAACAACCATGATTATCCCTCTAATCTTAAACTCCCACTCCCTATAAATAGCTCCATTCACTCATTGTATTCTTCACCTTGAATTTGAATGAAATTTGTCTCTCTTTTGGAGAACATTCTCTAGTAAAGGTCTTGAGGATCCTCACTCTAGAGGAACCTCTTCTAGTTGGCTTTTAACAAGGGTTTCTTCCCTTGCGGTAGGCCTAAACACTTGGCTTATCTCTCTTAAGAGGGTGGTGCCCTACCTCACTCCTTTCCCCTCCATAATCCATTTCTTGGACCATTGGAACCTCAAGGAAAAAGATCAAGGGGAGAAAACTTGGGTTTGCATCAAGTGGTATTAGGGCCAACTCCATGAGGTTCTTATTTCTTTCCTAGTCTAATTTCTTTTATGCGTTTTTCATTTTATGTCTTAAAGTTTATGTCTAAATCCTTATTTCTTATTTCCTTTTACATCTTGAAGTTTATGTTTAATAGTTTTTCATTTTATGCAATTTATTTCCTAGTCTTTATCGCTTTCTAGATTCAATTTCTTTTTTCTTTTCCATTGAATCTTTGTGTGTGTACTTTAGGCTTTATTTCTTTAATTTCTGCGCAGCTTTTTTTATTTTGTTTAATTCATATGTAATCCTAAGAAGATCATAGTAATGACTTTACAAAATCTGTGATGGAAGCCACACAATTGTGGTCTTGATCTTTGGATGCACTTTTCTTCTTTTACTTTGAGTTTGTGCTTCTTTATTTCTGTTTTTCCTGCACCTAATACTCTATTTTCATGTCTTGTTTTTGCTGTTTTGGGGTCATTTAATTTAAGTTTTTAATCTTGTAAGTTGTGTCTTAGATTGATATTGTTTAGTCCTTTAATTGTCACTCAAATTCCATTGTTGTGCCTTTTAATTTTTACACAAAAAAAAAATGTGTTGTGTATCTTCAAAGGTATGTCTTCTTCTTGAGGAATCGAGCATCCTAGAGGAGTATCCTCTTGTGGGTTCATGTCCTAGAAGTCCCACATGCTTTAGATCATAGCATGTTTAAAAAAATTCTCAAAAAATCGCTTAATTCTTTTTCCTAGAGTCCATTTTTTCATATTGTCTTGGTAGCTTAATTTTGTACTACTTTTTGGTGCTTTATTTGGCTGAATTGAAGACCTAATTTGGTGTGTTAATTGGGCTGAACATTAAGCATTCAAGCTTACCAAAAAACACTACTAAATCTCCTCTTTGTGCTTTACCTTTAGTCACCTTAAATCTAGTGCATATTTTAAGTTGCTTTGTGTTAATTGATTTGCACTTTTACTCAAAATTTTTGTGGCTACTCCTTTCTAATTCATTTAAGCGTTTATGATTCTTCACTCCCTAACTATATTTACTTTCAAAATTTTTTAAGAGGTGTAGCAAAATCAATTTAAAAAAAAGAAGAAGAAGAAAAATAGAATCAAAAGAGAAAATACATCAAGAAAAGTGTTAGTAAAAAAGTGTTAAAAGTGAATTAAAAACAAATTTAGTGCACATCAACTTTGTTAATTCATTTAAAAGAGTCTTTAACTTTCTTGGAAAATTGCTTGAAAGTGTTCTTGTGTGATGCGGCCATAAACGTCAAATTGTGCAAAAAATTGATCCATTTTGTGAGTCTTTTTTGTTTTTATAATCCATTTCCATTCTAGGAATTTCGTTTGTGTCCTATCTTTATTTCCAAACCTTTTATTTGTTGATTGTCCTTATTGTCATTCTTTGTGTTTGTCAAATAAACTCTTTCCACTTGGATGTATGCCTTTTTTTCTTGAGTGTTTTTCTTGCTTTTTGCTTTCAAAATATTGCTTCCCTTGGTACTTATTTGGGCACTTCTTTCTTGGTTAGGTAGCCACTTACTGAAACTTCCACAAAGGGTACAAGGAAGAGAAGACTTGAAGAGAAAGGCAAGACTTGAGTGAAACACTTGGTGAGGAGCACTTGAAGAAGGAACATCATTCAAGAACCTTTTAATTTTTGAATCATTAACTTGGGTGTACTTTTTAAAGGCTTTTCTAAATAGAGGTGTTGGATTCCTATAAGGGTCACCTCATTTGTGTGTAATAAGTTTAGTCTCTCATTTTAGTGTGGAAAAGGACTTGGTACCCCCTTATTCATACCTAGAAGCATGTTTAGAATCCTTAACCTTGTCCTTAATTTCTTTATTTGCTTTCACATTTAGGAAAGTGCTTAAGTTCCAAAGGCTTGAGTAACTTTTAGTTGATAAAAATCTTCAAAAATAGAGGAGTGTTCTCTACTTGCTTACATTTCAATCCATCTCAGTTCAACCTTTGCACTCTAAGTGGCATCATACACTTCAAGCAACAAGAGTGTTAACAAGAGGTAGGCACTTTATATAAGTTTTGTACATGAATTTAGGGAGTGGAGAGTTGAAGAGATTAAAGAGAGAATATAGAGAAAACCAAGAGAGGAAAAAAGAAGAGAAGAAAAAGAAAAAAAAAAGAAAAAAGAGAGACCAAAGAGAAGAAAAGAGGCGTGAAGAGAAAGAGAGAGAAAGAAGAGAAATAAATGAGAGAGATCTAAGAGAAAGAAAGGAAAGAGAAGAGAGAGAAGAGAAGATGAAGGAAGAGAAAGAAAAAGAAAAAAGAGAAAGAGAAGAAAGAATAGAAAGGGAAGAAAGAGAAAGAGAAGAAATGAGAGAAAGATAAGAAAGAGAAGGAGAAGAAAGAAGAGAAAGAGAGGAGAGGGTAGAAAAGGAAGAGAAAGCAAGAAGAAGAAGAAGAGGCCATAGCCCTAGCTCTACTAGTTAAGATGAAAACCTTGAGGGCCATCATAGACCTAGAGGGAGGAGATGATGTGGAAGCCTATCTTGATTGGGAAATGAAGGTAGAGCAACTCTTCACTTGATTGGGTTTACATCAAATTGGAGTTAAAGATAACTTTTCAACCAACCTCGTGTTACAACAATTGCAACACAAGCCACTATCTACAATGAGCGGACATGTTTTGTCAAAAACTTTACATCTCGTACGAAAAAGTTCTCCCTTTGAGACAGGCTAAATTGACAAAGTTGGCTTCCAAAAAGCGTTCTTATCATTAGCAAGTCCCATCATAAGGAAAAACCTCTATGTCATGCTCAGGCTCATGACCCCTTTCTTCCTCACTCTCACTAGAAGAGGAAAATGATTCACTTACAATGTCTTGACTCCTCATGATCATGGTCCTTTTGGTAGGGCATTGGGAGGCAATATGACCTCTCCCAAGACATTGAAAGAGCTTCATGCTACTAGTCTTAGATGAAGAGCTAGTAAGAAGGTTTCTCTAAGATGCATAGGATTATTCTTATCATGCATGTTTGTGGTGCGTTCTTCTTTTGGGTGTGATGCAACCTTGGTTTGTATGCTACCAAGATCTCTTCATGAGGTTCATCCAAGGAAGATGATGAAGGTGAAAAGATGAGAAATGGAGGTTGGACGTGCCACTTCTATGATAATAAGCCAAGAGAAAGCCTGCCATAAGGGAAAGAGCCCTTGATAAAAGTCATATGAAAGTTCTCTCAAAGGGAGAAGAAGACACTCAAATTCAATTCTCTCAAGGAAAAGTCTTAGTATTCAAGTGTAAGAAATTACATGTAGAAGGAGGTGTCTATTTATAAGAGAAGATGCTAGGCTGTGGGCCTTGAGTTGGACGTCCAACTCAAAGGAGATTAGGAGGAGATTATTTCGTTTAATTAAGTGTTAATTGATCTCAGCCAATTAGCACTTAATTAAATCAACTAGATCTAAGCATGGCCCTAACATCATGGATCTATGTTCCTTCTAGATTCAAATTTGAATTTGAGAGTGCCATGTGGACTCCCTCCAAAATTCAAATTTGAATTTGAGAGCCATGTAAGTGCCACCTAGGAGAGAGATGAATATTGGCGCCTAATGGAGGGAGTAAGGGGCCCTACTTGTCTCTCATGCTTAATGTGTGAGTTAAAAGGGTGTGGGAAAAATTTAGGGGGTGTGGTTGAAAACAACCACACGACCAAGACTCCCAAAAAGGCCCAAACTAATTAACACACTCCACATAAAAGACTAGCTACACTTCTTAACTAAAATTAAAAGAATAGGCCAAAAATGAAACAAAATACACTTCTATGAAACTATAAGAATAGGCATGAATACAAGATAAAAAAAATGAAGACTATGGTCTAATGATCTTCACTTCAAGTAGGAGTTAAGGTCTCTCACATCCTTCCTAGCTATGTCTTCTTCTATCCTCATTGTTATGACCCTTATGATGGGACTCTTGGCAGATAGGTTGCATCAGGGTGGCTCTTGGAAGAGCTCTCCTTGGTTTGATCCTTATTTGTATAAGAGTAGGGAGAATGGTTAGAGTAGTCCTTCTTTGAAGAAGTCCTCCTCTTCAATTTTTGGTCCACTTTTATACAAATTTGCACCAAGTCATCCAGATCTCTAAATGGCAAGATTTCAACCTTGTCACGAATTTCAAAACTCAAGCCACTTAGAAATCTAGCAAGGGTGGACCTAGGCTCTTTGTTTATTCTCACCCTCATCATGAAAAGCTCCATGTTTTGTCTATATTCTTCAGTTTTAAATTGTGTTGTTTCAATATTTAAAGCTTATCAAGGAGTTTCCTTTCATAATAAGTGGGGATATGCCTTCACCTCATAGGCCCCTTAATATCATTCCAATATTCAACATGAGGTTTATGATGGCGATGCCTATCATTAACAAGAGCGGTCCACCAATATATAGCATACCCTTGGAAGCTTAGGGTAGCTAAAGGTACATTTCTTCACTCGGAAGCAAGTGAAGAGTTGCTTTACCTTCATTTCCCAATCAAGATAGACTTTCATTTCATCTTTTCCTAAGAAAGGGGAGAGGTCTATTTTTTAGGATTTTTGGAAGTTCGGGCAGAAATCTAGACCATTTTTATTAGGAATTGATATTTTTTTATGTAAATTAGTTTTGGGCCCATTGGCCCATTGCTTGGCCCATTATTCGTGTGAGTAAAAACCTAGCAGGGTTGAGGACCTGAGATGCACACTTATTCAGTTTTCAGAATTTTGAAAAGTTTTTAGAGAATTTTTGTAGAGAGAAGATTTTCTCTCTTGGAGTTCAATTTCAATTTCAGTCTTCATTTTCAGCTTTCAATTCCAGTTTTCCAAACTACTCTGAGTTTGTATTTTTCTCTTGCCTCTCTATTTTTCATTTTGAAGGAAATATCTCACACCCTAATTTCCTATGATTATTGAAAATATTTACAAGCAAATATCCTAAAACAATTGCCTAAGTCTTCAATGAGGTCCACTCTTTGCCATGCCTTCCTCTAATCCTCCTAGCCATGATGCATGCTAGGTGGGATTGCATCAGTACTTCAACAACTTATAATCATTTACCTGGAAGAACTGTAACCGTAACAATCGTGGAGGCTTCTTAGTAGGTGGTAGACATTGTTGGGCTCACAAATGAGGTTGTCGAATCTCCTTTATCCTATTGTGTCTTGTTGCTGATTGAGGTTGAGATCCTCAATACGCCAAGTTTTACTTAGCTCTACAGGTTGGCATTCTCTCATCGTAGGTCATACATCTTATCAGCATATAGCTATCTTGATGCTAGTATGCCTTCACACAACAAACGAATAGACTCAGACAAATCAGTCTTGTCGTCCAGTTCAACTTGTTCAACATTTGTTTGCAGTTGTTAAATTCCCACTTGATCTCCTGCATTGCACCTAGTTACTACCATCATCTCTCATTCTTCCAAGGGGTCGAGGGAATACTAGTTACTTAGGCCCCACGATGGGTGCCAAAATATGTACTTATCTGAGATAATTTGGTACTCCTTGTTGAGACTATCCTTGTCTTTGGATGGTGAAGTGTCGAATGGAAGGGTACCTATCAAAAGCACTATAATGCTCAAGTCAGATAAAGGTTTGACACGGAGTAATAAATGAGTTTATTAATGAACAGTAACTATCTCAATACCTGGGAACCTATTTAAACTTGCTTAGTGAGCCTATTATCAATTGGCTTTATCCAAATAATTAAGGATTAGGTAATAAAAAGTCATTCAAATTTTACCCAATAATTCTTACTCAAGCGATGCTAATTATGGTTATCGTTCAACCACATTTAGATTTGGATCACACATTTATATTAATAGAATTGAGGCATTCAGTCTTCGACATGGTCAAATATCGAACACCCCCTTCGGCATTGCTATGCAGGTGGATATTTATATTGAGGTTTTACCCTTGCCAAACGTTTATATTGGGGGATTGGAGGCATTTGGCATGGCTGATTATTGAACACCCTCTTTGGTATTGCTTTGCAGGTAGGCACTTATATTGAGGTTTTGTCCTTGCCAAAACCTCATATATGTTCGATCTTTGGTGTAATATCCTAGTTTTTTTATATAAATTATTTTGGTGTATTTTTCTAAAATTATTTTTATTATATTAGTAAATACATATTAAATATTTTGGAGAAATAGGAATGGATTTTATCATTTAATTTTATTCATGAAACTTAAATTATATTCTAATATATAGTAGGATTTTATGAATAAATTAGCTTAACACATCTTAAGTTAGAAGATATAAATTATTGAATATTTGATGAAATTAGATGATTTTTGTAAATCTTAACTTTGTTGTTGTTATAATCATCTTGATTTTGATGTTTACTATGAAAAAAAAATATGAGGATGTGGATGAAGATTTTTTAAAAGTTTAAGGCATAAAAGTTCAAGGATAAGATAAGAAAAAAAAATAAAATAAAAATCAAATGGAACTACAACGTTCATAGATCTATGGCTTCAGACACAGAAATGTGATTTTTCCCCTAGAGCATGTCAACTTGACCCATGTTGCCCACAGGTCTATGGCTTCAGAAACAGAGGTTTGATTTACGCTACAAAATTTTTATTTTATAATGAGTTGCAAAATTTACCATATATATGTGAGGGAATAATTTATGTAATTATTTTATAGGTAATTAGTGTAATTGTAAAGTAGAAATAATGCTTATTCTAAAATATAAAGAGTTTTTGGAGATAGATGCTTTAGATATTAAATTTGTTTATCATGTGAGTTATTAAATATGTATTATTCTTCTTATGTGATTTTTGCATAGAGTATATTGCATCATAATGCATATTACATCATGTGATTTTGAGTCAAAATATTTTGGGAGAGAATTAATGAAAATATTTGCAAAATGATTATGAACTTGATTTTCAATTATATACTGTCAAGGAAAGTTGACAGTAACATATGAAAAGTTTTTGAAAAGATAATGAGAAAGTTTATATTCACTATCAAAGATAGAGAATAGTATAAGAGATGATATTATTGTATTTTTATAAATTATTATCAAGGACGGTAGACAATAAGATATAAATTAAATGTCATGAGAATTTTGAGATACATAAATTGTTGTTCTTGATAGTGAACGGGTTGGGCTAAGTTGGCATAATGGATCGTATGGTCTAAGGAGTATTCGAGGTATTGGCAACTCCATGTGAAATTCGGATGTTTCGTTCTGATTTTTTGGTGTCCTTCCAAGGTACATTGATGTCTTCTCACTTATGTATACCAATTCAATCTAATGGGGCATTGCTGAATTAGATGTTTCATTCTAATGGTAAGCTCTAACTTCACTAGACACCTACAAGGAAAAATCTCCATGGAGTATTAAGTTAAAATGATTTTCAAAAAATGTTTCAGTCAAAACCTATATTACATAAATGCATTGCATGTTTATAGGTTATTTTGTTGTATTTGTGATATATAATTATCGTATGGTAATTGAGTGATGTTGTATATATTAAGTGTATATTTTATTTTTTATCAATGAAATTAAATAATTAATTCATACTCAGACAAAACATCTCTTTCATACTTCCTGTAAGAACTGATTCTCAACCTTAATCTCGAGGATGAAGATTTAAGCTCAAAATGAGAGATCTTGTGAGATGAGAGCCAATGTAATATAATGATTAACATGTTTTGATGATGAACTCTAACAAAGCGTAGGATGAGTGTTACATGTTTTATGCTTGAATGCTTGTGATTCATGCATCCACATAAGGTAGACATATTTTGATTCATTATGCATATAAGTAGATAAGAATTTATCATGCTTCTCTAAATCTTTATGAATTCTAACTTGAATTAGCCATGTGAATCATAAACGAGATATCCATTGAGAAAGTTTTTTGGAAAATGTGTTTTAGCTCATTTATGAAGCAAAAATTGATTTAAGAAGTAATTTAGTTTATTGAAATGCATAACTGTTGTTTTAATCTGCTAAATTAGCTTCATAATCAATTAAAGTTGTATTAATCAATTAATACTTGAATTAATTAGTTAATCTATTCTTGGTTGGCTAAGGCAAGTCTAAAGAACAATTTAATCAATTAAATACTTGAGATAATTGATTAAATTGATCCTAATAAGTCTGGATAAGCTTGATGAACACTTTAATTGGTTAAAAACTTAAAATAATAAATTAAACCAAAATGAAATTGTTTTCTTATAAAATCTGAAATAAAGAGAATTCAAAAGAGAGTTACAATTCGAAAAATCTGATTCTACATCTTTTGAGAGAACACCAACTGTAATTTTTTAGAGAAAACTTAGCAACTTTAACATCTTTGCTAAGAAGTCTCAACATTGAATCAAGAATTCAAAGGAAATTCAAGAAGCTTTGTCATTGCTCTTGTTACTTGTTGGTAACCTGATTTGTTTCTATCTTTTGCATCAAGATATTTAGGTGATATATAATTTAGTTATTGTAAAAGTCGTTTCTAGGTAGGTTTCCTAGAAGGTGCATTGTGTACAATAGGTTTTGGCATACTTAAATAATTTTCTTGATAGATTTTCAACAATAGTGCATGTTGTGACTACATGTGCTTGTGAGCTTGTATGTAACTTTGTTGATTCTATTACCTAATTCACCCTCCCTCCTCTTGGGTTTGATATGTTACACCCATTATTCATTACACTTGCTCATAAACTCTAGGGGTTTAATTATGCAGGAAAATTATTCCAAACTTAGCAGAGATACTTGATGCAACTAGCGCATTGGGATTTTGAAGAATATTTTAAAAGATATGATGTAATAGAATTATATTTTGAAAATATGGTTTATAAATTATTTAATTTGTGTAACTATGTACTTAATGGTACCTCTAGTGTTAATCTAATATATATGTTTTTATATAAAATTACTTCATCTTAATATTTAATGATATCTCATAAGTATAATATAATTAATTAAATAAAGAAATTAAATATAATTTGGAAGGAAGTTTACATTCGGCATAACCGTTGTGAAGTACTCTTTAGCATGTTTCATTCTTGCAATTAGGTCATACACTATACACTTACGTTGTTGAAATTAGCATTGACAATGGGTAGGGTTTGGGTAGGGCACTATAGTACCTGTTCCCATACCCGCATTTAAATAATATTGTAAGTTTATTAAGAGTTATTTTATAAATAACTCAAATTTTCTTTTAAATTGTATTTTTATCTTATTAAATTTGCATAGTATATATTATATGTCTGTTTTTATTCTATAATTATATTATTTATCATAAATTATAATATAAATAATACTTTTAGAAATATATTTTACTCAAAATTATAATTATGTAATATTATATAATATAATTATATATATATATATATATATAAAGATGTGGGGCAGGGCAAGCTAGGAACTATAGTACCCATTCCCGCCCCCATACCCTCGTATTTTTTGCAAGTCTAAACCCACCCTGTACTTGAACCCATTTTTGTTGGTAACTACTCACCCTGCGTGAGGGTATTTTTGCAGGTACCCATAGGATTTTGGTCCATTATGCCATTCCTAATCTATTGTATATGTTTTTATATAAAATTACTTCATCTTAATATTTAATTATATCTTATTTAAGAATAATATAATTAATTAAATAAAGAAATTAAATATAATTTGGAAGGGGCTTTACATTTGGTGTAACCGTATGCGAAATACTCTTTAGCTTGTTTGGTTCTTGCAATTAGGTTGTACACTATACACTTACATTGTTGAAATTAGCATTGATCGTTAAGCCAATTAGGTTTGGGAAATACTCTTTAGCATGTTTGGTTCTTTAGCATGTTTGGTTCTTTAGCATAGTATATTAATAAATATAAAAGAAAATCCATAATTTAACGAAAAATTGCTTAGTCTTAAATTTGTAAAACAATTATAGTTTTGAAGCAAAACTAAAATATTAAAACAAATAAGATTATAAAAAATTATATATTTATTATATTTAGCAATGTATAAAGATAATAAATCAACATCTTTTACAGATAAATAAATATAATATAAAAAACAAACCAACATAACATTATATATAAAACAAATTATAAAATACTCCCTAAAATTTTATATGATTACACATACACCTTTTTTTTTTACCATAACATTGAATAATATTGTAAGTTTAGTAAGAGTTATTTTATAAATAATCAATTTTTCTTATAAATTGTATTTTTATCTTATTAAATTTGTGTAAAATATATTATATGTTTCTTTTTATTCTACAATTATAGATTTATCATAGAGTATAATACAAATAATATTTTTCACTCAAAATTATAATTATGTAATATTATATAATATATTATAATAATAATAATAATTATTATTATTATTATATGTACATGTGTGTGTATAACATGTGAACATGTAGGCTGGGTACTATAGTACCCATATCTGCATACTTTTTGCAGGTCCGGATCCACCTTGTACCCATACTCGTTTTGCGGGTAATTACTCACCCCACATGAGAGTATTTTTGCGGATACGCATAGAATTTAGGTTCATTTTGGTATCACTATATCTAATTCTTAAACTAGATACAAGTATGTGTATATAACTAACCATCCCATACACATCCTTGCCCTGTTAATTATAATAGCTACATGATAAACTTAGAATTATATATTTAATTAAAAAATTTAATTCTTAAACTTTTATTTATAGCTTCTTATTTTTTATTATTCTTATTTTTTAAATTAAAATACAATTAATAACTTAAAACATAATTTATTTAATGATAAAGAAACGAATTAAAATTATAAATATAACCAAACTTAAAAATATCCAATGAAAATGAAAATAAATATTAAAATTTCATATTCATTTATTTTATATCCCAACTTGAAACCCCGCCTCCCCTCATATTTTTCAAAAATGGGGATGGAGATTTCGATTATTTAAATTAATCATATTTTGACTAATTTGGAATGTGAAACTTATTATATTCACATACATGAACATTATATAATACAATTAATGTATAAACAAAAGAGACATGAAAATTACGTCAAAAGTATAATAGACAATAAAAAAAGTTGAAAATTTAAATATCACTCTTTTGCTATTCGTTTTCATGTGATTTTTACCTCATTTATGACTGTTTTATTTCAAATATGAGGTGATGCTATAATTTATATTTATCAGAACTAATAGAGCAAATTTCACATTTCATATCTATCAAAAGTGGATAAAAATTGTATCTTATAATCGAAAATAATGATCTTTTGAAAAGACTATTTTAACTCACTTTAAAAACATAAAGGAATAACCTCACTATAATTTCTATTTTTCTTTTGTTTTTTATTTTATTATTTTAAAATTTTAAAGTATTTCCAAAAACACTAAAAGCTAACCAAATATTTTTTTTATGACTAACATTGATACTTGTTGAAGATCCTAGTATTCAACATTGATTAATGATATAGTCAAATAATAAAACATAAGTGAAATACAAACTTCACCTTACAAATCAATTTTATGAAGTTGAGTTGACTCTGAGCATATAATTTTAATATGATATAAAAACTTATCAAAGATCCATTAAAGACTTAGGATTTGATTGGTTTGGTTTTATTTTTTAGTTTTATTTTTTAGTTTTTGAAAAGAGTTTTAAAAAATAGTTTTCAAAAACTGATTTTGAGAAGAAAAGAAAAAAAAAAACTTGTTTGACAAGTGATATTTGAAAACTATTTTGAAAATGTAAAAATGGAAAAACTTGTTAACGCTTATTAGAATTTCATTAATGAAAAACAAAAAACAACATATTTTGATTGTATTTTGAGTTTTCAAAACAAAAACTGAAAAACAAAACTACTTTCAGCTATTCCAGTTTTTTAGTTTTTAAAAACTAAAAAATTAGAACTATTTTAAGAAAACACTATCCAAACAAGTTTTTTAATTTTTAAAAACAATTTTATAAAACTGTTGTAAAACAAATACTTACAAATCAAACCCCACCTTACATATATTTTAGCATTCCAAAGTTACCCCATATATTGAAGGTATGAGTTTTTCGGAATCAATAGTTTGAAAGTTTTAAAACCAATTTAGATATGTCATCCATATAATGGTTATTATGGATCTCACTCTGAAATAACTATTGTGGATGGCATATCTAGAGTTCATGTTTAAGATAGTTTTGTTCTTCCTCCAGAACACAATTCTGGGTATGCACCTCACCTAAATTGATGCCAGCATTCCACCTTCACGATTTTACTCGATAATGGCCACCGCCCACCCCCTACAACTACTCTTCCTCTCTAGAGCACAGCCCCAACACCGGCACCCCAGTCACCTAGCATCCTTCCCTTTCTTCCCTACACTTCACAGCCAATCCTTCCTCCAAACGGAATTTGAGTCCAGAAGAGTATTCTTGTCTAATGAATTTATCATGGAGGTGCAAAGAGAAAATCCCTCCATTAAATGGGCTACTCACCTTATTATCCACACAACAAATCCACTGATATTACTTGACGTTAGGGAGTGTATTTGAAAAAAAAAAATTCATATTAACCGGTAATATAACTAAATAATATATAAATGGGTGCAAATTTCATCTTACTAACCATTTATAGTTGCATTAGACACGTTTTCCCAATAATACTCCAAACAGAAAATCAGTGCATCAAGCATAATCGGTCACATGACCTGTATCCACGACCATATGCATGCCTGGTTACTTTGGAAATGATTAGTTTTGGATTAATAGTTTTATTTTTCAAAGCTCTCTCATGGAAGTAACAAAATTATGCAATAGTTTCTTTAAAAATAAGTCAAATTAAAGACATTACTTTTACCAAGACTTAAGGAATTGATTTTTAGTTGCTTATAAATTTCCTTTTCTGCTGACTTTGCGTATCATGATAATCAATTCAAATTTTCTAGTCAACAGCTAACAATTAATATGTTCCCTTCGGAAGGTAAATTAAATTTAGTGCCTATGCCTGTTCAAATGTCCAACATCTGATAGTCGAGGAACTACAACAGGTACACCACGGGCCTTCTCAAGAGCGAAATTTATCCTCAATGGTCTACCTAACAGTGCCTACAAAGAAAACATTGCCTTCAGAAGGAACTTCTACAGGTAATTATATAATATGTTCTTTATGTCATACCTTTCCATCCATTGCATCCTTTGCACATTTGGCATCATATTCATTTGAAAATATGACAAATCCAAAGCCTCTAGACCTGCCACTGTCTTTATCATATACTATCCTCACTACAAGAAAAGGGCATGGATAATTTTGAGCATGTGATCAAGACATTAACAGAATGAAGGATAATATACTGTATATTGAATTGATGTGAATCAATGAAAATAACAAAATCGTGGGAAAAATGCAAGTAGTCCTCAACATGCTCCCAAAATAACTTAGAGGCAGCTAAAAGCTCTCAATATATACAATGCCAAATCAGAGAATTAGTTATGGTTTCCACAAAGGTTTTAAATTGCAGTCACAAGCAAGGTTTTGTCGCACTTCCCGCTTCTTAATAGTTAATATTGCAGACAGATACAGCTGATGTGGCTGCAATTGAGGTTGTGATGCAGTTGTTGAAACCTCAAAAACCTATACATAGCAACCACAAATGCGATTGTGGATCAATTGCCAAATGTGCATGGCTCAAACAAGACTGAATTGGACACTTTTTCTTTCAATTACTGGCATCCAAACACCCAAGCATGGATGACTCAAACTTTTGAACACATAATGGGTGTAGGAACACATTAAGATATTGTTTAGATTGACAGTAGAAAACATAATGGAAAGGAACAAAATATAATAAAACCGAATGGAAAGGACTAAAAATACCATTTCTTTGTTTGGGTAATTTATAATAGAATATCATATATATTTCATTCCATCATTTGGAACAAGGATGAAACGTGTGATAATTTTTTATTTCCAGAAATATCCTTATTTTAAAGTTATAATTTTTTACTTATCACAACTAAATTTAATATTAAAACCAATTTTGTTAAATTTAGTCACCCAACTTATTTTATTGTTATTAAAAGAACTACTTATCATCAATAACAATTAAAAGCCTAATTGAAAATAAAGTTAAAATTCATAACTGCCAAAACATGCCATTAGTGTGGCTATGTTCAGAAAGAGGTGGAAGATGCACCAGAAGATAAAGTGCATTAGGGATTTTCCCACAGTGGCATGGCATAGACCACATAGGTGTAGCAGACACACTGATGCACTTTCTCTTTTAGAGCATTTTCCACACCTATGTAGAATTTGTCACACTGCTGTTGGTGTACCCTGATAATATTTTTCTTCTAACGCAATTCCCACATCTCTAATCATGGCCGCATCACTGTGACAGATAATTATATGAATATAAGGGCATATTAGACATTTAATAAATCGATAATCCGTGCTCTATCCTCTGTATCCCAAATTCAGGGGGATGAAAACAATCATTAGTAATGGGATGACATCCATCCTTTCCCATCTTCCATCCTGTCACCTTGTGTTTGTAAACCTAGAAATGGTATAATTTTTTTTATCCACTCCATCCCCTACCCCAAACAAACCCTAATTTGTGACCATTCCTTACATTGCACATGTTTTGTTAAATCTAATCAAATCTAATCCAGTATATGAAGTGCAGATATTTGCAATAATAATTGAATATAAATAACAGTAGTAATGAGCATTGAACAGTCACCAAACTTCATATCCATGCTACAACTCCTCCCCTCCAAATTCAGTTGATAGTTAGAAATGCCACTAACAAACATGTAGCAACCTTTTCATTTTCGTTCACACCCTTTTACTCCATGCATCCTCTGTTTTCCCTTTCCTTTGCCTTTATTCACCTTATCCTTCTGAGTCCTTAAACTTCCTAAAATATTCAGAGACAAATGTTCCATGTTGCATTACCGAGAAAAAACATTAGGTCACCAAAAGAGCCTCTGGGATCAAAAGGACAATTGGCATGCTAATTGTCACATGACCCAGTGTTTGGAAAGTGCAGACACGCAAATTGAAAAAAAGAACTGGAAAAGTAAGTGATGGACTGGAAGTGATAAAGAGTCCAAGGAGGTTGATACCACATTGTGAAAAAACAGTTACCACATCATTGGCTGTGAGTGTTGAGTCAAGTAGAAAGCAGTAGCTCTCTGTAGGAGCAGAGCTCTATAGTGGATGGAATACCTCATTCCACAGTAGATTTCTTATTTCAGAAATAATGCATTTCTTTTATTACAGAATACTGAATCATTTGTTTCACCTTTCTGTGTTGTGTGAATTCTGATTTTTATCAAACTGGTCCAAGCTGCCAGATATGGGAGGATCATTTGCTCTCTAAGGAGACCAGCACAGGAAAGAGGTGGAGGAGGAGAATTCCACCAAAGAAAATAGCAGAGAGGGGTATTGATACAAAAGGTCATGACTCTGGAGAATTGCAAGTTAAGTTGGATAAGATCTAGGCGGGTAGATACAATAACGGACAATTACAGTGAAGGCAAGGCATAGAGATGTAGTAGCAGGAGGATATTTCCACTGGGTTTTAGGAAGTAATGAACGCTATTGACACTCTTTCTAACACTCTCCCTGTGACTGGTTGAAGTGGTTAATCCACACTTAGTTGAATCATATATTTTTTATGTATAAAACTCTGAATAGAGAGAAAAATAAAAGGAAGACTACATAGGGCAGAAGCCTAAATCTGCTATATCAGAATAGGTACAACAAGAATAGCTCAATGGCTGTCACTAAGCCAGAAATACAATCAGAAAATCTAATATAATCTAACACCCCTATTGCTTGAACATTCTTTTCCTCCTTCCCATGGTACATTGGAGTGTGTTTCCATCCTCAGGGCCATCTATATTTCTCTCCATCAACTCCTTCACTATCTCCTTCAAAGACTCCACTCCCCATCCTAACCTTCAAATTGCACCTCCTTGTTCAGGTGCTGCACTGCACCTCTTCATGTTGGAGATGAATCTCCTCAATTATGGCTTCAGGATCACAGCTGGAAATCATGAAGAACCCCACCAAACCTCTGAAATAGAAACTCCAAGAACCTGCCGCAATTTGTACCTACAGTCCTAGATCAACTGCTCCAGATACTAGTTAATAAGACCAGTATCATAACCGAAGCAAAGATCAAATACTATTGAGATAATAATAGGGAAGATCTCCCTATAGAACAATAGAATGTCTCAAGAAGTGCAGAAGAATGAGGTGTCCAAATCTATATTTTTAATCATAGATTGTTTCTTTATGCCATCAGGGAGGACTGGTTGCTAATTCTTCCTAGAATCCCCAATTGCTGCAGGAATTCCGTACTACACCACAAGGTGGATATTCATGGACATGGTTTTACAGAACTTACGGAATAATTGATGGATATTCCCAGAATCCCCAATTGCTGCAGGAATTCCAGTATCATAACATGGATGGGATTCGAACCCACAACTTCCCACTCCTCCCTTCAAGTGGATTTTAACATTAGGCCAACCTATTAAATTTGACGTTACAAAAATTACACTTGTGAAAAACCAGCCATTAGTCCCAATTTTTGTAACAACAGTTAAGTGAGACAAAACGTCGAACAGATAACGTGCATGGGAAAAAGGGAAAGACCCAGAAAAGCATTAAGGCGCATATTACCTTCAGTGATGTCTCCGAAAGAAGAGAAAGCGTCTTTGAGGGATTTCTCGTCCACTGACCAAGACAAACCTGAAACAAGCTAAGAGTCAGAAAACAGTGAAGAATAAGCAAAAGAGAAGCAAAATGGAAAAGAGAAGGGACCTCCCACAAATAGTTTGTTGGAGGAAGGAGATGGCGGAGAAGAGTAGAATCGGCATTGAGTTTGAGGAGGAGGAACACGGAACCTTGTTGAAATTACTGTAGCAACAAACGCCATGGATTTCTTCATATTTTCAAATTTCTAACTAACAATAAAAAACTCTCATGACTCGCGGGTATCCATAAATCTGACGAGGTTTGAATCAAATTCTGGCACTTTCTTTTCGCACCTACCGTTTTTCTTCCTGCAGTCCCTGTATTTTGAAAAATTCTTTATTCCCAAAATACAACCGCATGTTATATGTTTGGCTTGACTCCCATTCATGTCTCCCAATTTTCCAATCTTGCGATATTGTACCCCATTTTAAAATCTTGATGTTGTGTTTCCATTTTTAAAAGAATCATAAATTAATGCCCAAACATGAAGTCTCACACATTAATAATTAAATTATCTATGTTGACTTGGTGGGTGCGCAATGTCCAGGACAGAAGATAACGGGGGATGCGTTGCATTTTTATTTATTTTTATATTTTATTTTCATTAGGATTTTATTTATTCTAATGTGATTTAGGTTTAATATTTGCATTTTAAATGTCTTTTAATTATATTTTAAAATTTGTTACGCTTTTAGTGTATTTGGTGTTTTAGGATATGATTTACTAGAATTTGAAACACCTTTGGACTAATTTGGAACATTGGAGTGAAGTTTGAAGCTTTGCAAGAAATTTGGAAGAAAAAAAATGAGTTAACTAATGAAATTTAAAAGACTGTACTCTAGTACAAAACATGTATTCATTTGTATAATCAATTTAAGTGTTTTATTTTCTTTTCTTTTTATTGAGGAAGCCTATTAGTTTAAATAGAAATTTTTTGCTCTAAAGTAGGGTTCCAAAAACATGTACTCTTTATTTCTGGTTAGATGTTCTTTGTTTACTTGTTTTGATACTCATGAATATGTGTTAGCAGACCTTTTTTATTTTAGGATTGGGGTTTAGCCTTTGACTTATGTTATGATAAATTAAGTATTTTTACGTTTTAATTTTAATTAGGTTTCTCATGATTTCTTCTCTATTGCTTTTACATATGAAATATGTTTGATCATTGTTTTGCAGTCATAAATAATTAGAGAAAGACCATGTGAACCTAATTATTGGAACTCTAGGGAGGAACTTAAGAATTAAAACATGAAAGTAGGTTTAACCCTTCGAGACTCAATGAATTAGCAAAAAACCTAATGAGTTTAATTGAACATAGCTACCATAAAAGTATGGATTAACTCAATTAATACACCATGACGAAGGTTACAGTTAATTCACTTCACAAATAACCAATAAGAGCCTAAAAGTAATTAAGATTGAATCAATTGGAAGTTATCTAAATTTGAATTTTGAAATCTTGAATTATCATTTATTTTAATTTATCCAAATTTTCCTTATTTTTAAATATATAAAAATCTAAAAAAAATTCTTTCTATTAGTTATGATTTTCTTATCTTAGATTTTATCTTATTTGAACTTTTATATTTATTTTGAATCTAGAATTCACTTTTGTGACATTCTTCAACCCCTCACATACTTTATTCATTAATTAAAAAAATGAAAATTTTGTTTACTTAAAATAATAGGACTTTGCATTTAGATAAAAGGATTCACATCTCATAATATACACTTATTTTCGAAAATTATAATATAATAAAGCATAGCATATAATTAAATACTAAGGCTTCACAGATGACTTTTACAAGATTCTCAATTACTAAAACTCATTGAAATATTGAATAATTCATCTTCATAATAGAAAAATATTAAAAACTCTTCCTAACCCGATGTCACACCTAATCAGAGAATCCAAACTGAAAAGGTAAAGAAAAGCCAAAGTATTCATCACCAATGATACCATCATAATCTTGTACACCTGAAAATGACATTCAACCCACATAAAATGCAACAACAAATAGCAAGGGGGTGAGAATATATCTCATGCATGTTAAGGTACATATAGAGAAAATAAACAGTTAACTAAAGCACAACAAATAAACACATCACAAGTGCATACACAGAATGACTCAAGACTCTTGACTCATGACAACTTATGCTTTTAACTGTATACACAGGTTGTACCATAGCTCTTAGCACAAATCGCACATATTGTGATGCAATCTTGAATTGCTCCTTCTTGGATCTTTCTTCTAGTGGTTCCTTTAGGTTGAAGATAGAGGTGGAGAGACTAGAAATGGTGGTGGAGGCACCATTCTTGGAAGAGATAAGCCCTGGTTGGTAGAAGCTTGTCATAAAGGAAGGAACACTTGATAAAAGTCATAAAAGAACTCTCAAAGAGTAGAGAGAACAAAACACTCACAAGGAGTCTTACACACAAAGTGTATTTCATAAAATGATCAAAGATCCTAACATAAGGTGAGCTGAGTGCTATTTATTGAAGGGAGAGGCGTTTGGGACTTTCAACTAAGGCTAGGGGAGTTAGGAATGCAAGATCCAAACAAGGCCCTAGATTAGTGGATCTAGTTCCTTCATGTACCACTTAGATCCTAAAATAGTAGATCTAGTTCCCGTAATTCAAATTTAAATTTGAATTAAAAGACAAATAGATGCCACCTAGGAAAGAGAAGCCAAGTGGCGCCTAAATGAGGGGACATGTGAATCTCATATGTTACTCATGCACATGTGTATGTTTAGGAGGTGTGGAAATCAAACACAGGGATGTGCAAAGTAAAATCCGCACATCCTCTTACTCTAAAAAGGCCACTTCTACCATACACCCCACACAAATAACTAATGACACCCCATACTTAAAAATAAGGGGAAACAAGGGGATATGGTTGAAAATATAAAGGCCCAAAATATGCTAATAGCACTATTAAAAATATTACACAAACTACACAATATTTACACACAATTACAAGACTATAACCCTAAGTGTCTTCATGAAGCTCCTTTGAAGCCATGCCTTCCTTTATTCTTCCTAGCTTAGTTCCATGCTAGCTGGGATTGCATCAACTCCTCTCCTTTGAAGAGGATTTAACCTCAAATCTTAAGGCATTTCTTCCTGTTCTTCCAATCCTGCAAAAAGATAAGTAATGTAGTAAGTAGGTAGAGACATATAAGTTCAGGGGAAGGTAAAAGTCTATGGTCCAACTCCCTAGGGTTGGGGTAGTGGAGGTTTGCACTATTTTTTGAAAAATGTTTGTTGTGCATGTGCCTCCACACAGCAGTTTCCCAATATGTCCCTAATGCAATAAGTACTAATCTCAAAGGTTTTGAAAAGAGTAGTGAGATTTTCCTTTGTGCATTGAAGCACTCTTCCAAGAAGGCTAAGTAAGCCTTATCTTGTTGTTCACCCCAAGAAAGAGTGATGGGCCTAGTGATGGGGCCATTCTTGCATGGTCTTTTTTATTTGAACTTGAGATTGGCTATGATTTTGCAAAGGTTGCTGCTCAAATTCGGCCTCATCATCAAGTAGAACTTAAGGTTGTGATTTATTATGCTCAAATGACGTGGGCACAACCTCAATTCCTACTTGCTCTAAGAGAGAATTTTCTTGAATAAGATCCTCCTTGGAATTCAAGGAGTATTCTTCTTGAAGGATTACTTCCCTCTCAACTTCTTGCAAGTTTTGGACTTGAGATTCTTCTTTGATCTCAATAGGTAATGACTCAAGTCCAACACTTGTAGAAGTGTTTAACGTAATCTTATGCTTAAGTTGAACTTGAGATTGTGGTTCAATGTGCTCAAAATTTTTTGGCACAATCTCAATGTCAACTTGATCATTTTTTAAGGATTGGTGGAAAGATTTTTCTATGTTAATCTCCTCCTTTGAAGTCAAAGGTGAGTCTTCCTTAAGAACCTTGTTCCTACCAATCTCTATGTCTTTTTTCTTTTTTTATTAAATCTTGAAGGGCAAGTATATATTTTCTATCTCTTTCTTCCCACTTTTTCTCTCTTTCCTTTCAATACTATTATCTCTTTTTCTTTTCTTTTTCCCAATAGTCTTTTCTTTCTTTTTCCTCTCTTTTTCTATATTTTTGTATGTTTAGTTCTCTTTTCTCTTTTTCCTTTCTTTTTATTCTCTTTCTCTTCTTTCTTTTTCTTCCCTTTCTCTTCTCTCCTCTTTTTCTTTTATTTCTTTTTGTTCTCTTTGCTCTCTTTGTTTTCTCTTCTCTTATCTTTTTCTTGTTTCTCTTTTATCTCTTCTCTTGCTTCTCTCTCACAATTGTAGTATGAGGTGGAGCAGAAGTTGGAGTATAAGGTGGAGGAAAAACTAGAATCATACACACTCATCTCACCCTTTTTGGTTTCTTACCTAATGAGGACCAGAGTCTGTGGAACTCAAGCCTCCAACTAAACATTTTTCCAAACAAACACTAAGCCTAAAACAAAATCCTAATGGCGTAAGAGCTTTTGGGACTCAAGGCACCTCTACACAGTTTTGAACAAAAATAAAGCAAGAAAGTAAAAGAAGAAGGACCTAAACGTGCTTCTAAGGATGTGAACAAGTGTACCACTTCCTACCTCACACCTTAAAATCAAGAAACTAATGCAAACTATTACACACAAAAGGAAGTGACCCTTAGGGGGCATCCAACACTTCCTAAAAGAGGCCTTTAATACAAGGAATTAAAAGTAAAAGAAAAAAGATCTTCACTCCAAGCTTCACTCACGTGTTTATACTCTTGTCTTGCTTCCTCCACTCCTTTGAGTCCTTCTTGGCTTAGTCAAATCTTCCTCAAAGTGTTACCCTTCTAAAAGACTCCCAAACCAAAGCTTCTCTACAACAAAGTGGCACAACACACCAAACAATCCAAGACAACAACAGTAGAAGCACTAAAAACAACAAAAGCTCAAAACAAGGAAAAGAAACTATCCAAATAGAAGAAGAATATATGACAAAACTAGAAAGAATAAGATAGAAGACAAACTAGAATTAAGGCTAAGAAAGAAAGCTAAGCATAACTAAAGAAAATCCTAGGAATGGCACTAGAATAGGAGTAGCGAATAAAAAGCAAAAGACACAAAAATATTTTCAAAAATTGCACAATAAAATTGATTTAGCAAGGAGCATGCAAGGTATTTGTTGGAACCAAAGGAATTACATTGATGTTTGAAGAAGTGTTGGTTTTGCTTTTCTCTCTTTGTTTTTGCTCTTAAATCAATTTTATGGTACCAAACACATTTATAGGTGTGGTACTTGTATGTGTGTTTTAGATAGGCTTAACAATGTGTTTGGGATGGTTTTGGATACATTACATAGGTTGGGTTATGCTGGAAAAGCTTCAAAAATGGATTTTTAGGTTAGGTAATCGATCACCTAAAAACAGTAATTGATTACCTACAAGAATTTTTTAGAACAAGAATTCATGCTCTCTATGGTAATTGATTACCTAATTTCATTAATCGATTACTCTCGAGAACAAGCACTTTGGACTAGTTTTGTGCAGGATATCAGGTAATCATGTGGGTAATTGATTACGTGCATAAAAAATTATATAAAAGCATTTTGAAAACAGATTTTACAACTTTTTATCGGTCCAATCAAGTGCTTGCTTTTCTCATACGATTTCTAAGAATTCTCTCCAATATTCATACCATTTTTTTATGGTTTGAAAGTGCTTCAATTTCAAGATGCAAGGAAGAGACTCTATTGAATTTTGATTTTTCCATTTGGGTATTTTGCACATAAGGTGATATTGTTCTATACCCTTATTTGTGTTTTTATACAAGGTTAAAAATCTCTTGAGGTGTTCTTGAGATTGTGGAAAAATCTTGCAGCAGGGTGTTGCAAGTGAGGCATTGTAAGTGGCGGGGTGTCACGGTGTAGCAAACTTTTGTGGGGTGCAAAAGGAAACCTCTTCTTTTGTGATTTAAATCTTTCTGGGAGAAAAATATATATGTGTGGTGTGCATATACTGAGATTTTAGTGGAAAGCATATTAGAAGAAGGCTAAGTCTATAAACTAGATGTAGGTCAGTTGGATCGAACCAGTATAAATCATTATGCAAATTCTCTCTTCCTCATACTCTTTAATTTCAGCCTTTATTGAATTGTTGGAGCACTAACTACTGGATTTTTGTAGCTATGTTTGAGTTATTAAGATTTCTTGTTGCGGATCAAATTCTTGTTATACACTTACTTGATTTTAAATTTGGGTTTTGACCCATATATTTGTGGATTTGATTTTTATTCTTTCTATCTTTTCCTTTTCGCTAACTTTCTCTTCTATTTTATTTGAAATCATTACTAAAGGAATGGAATTGATTGTTGTGTTGCCTTGAGGGTTGAATTCTTAAAAAATCCATTTTTTTTAAAAGAAGGTAGATTTTGAAAATTTCAAAAACGAGTTATTTTTTAAAATATTTTAATACTATGAATACAAAATTTTGAAAAATAATTTGGTGAATCTATTCAACCCCCTTTCTAGATTCCCCCTTGGGACCAACAATATTCTCAAGCAATTTCAACCAAATTTCAACACTCTTTTTTCATTTTAATTTTGATATTAGGTACATCTAATTTTGATATATTTTTCTTTTTTCTTCTTTTATACTTTTGTTCTTTTGTTTTGACTTTTTTTTTATCCTTCTCTACATACACCTAACCACTTGCTTTTTTGAAAATTTAGTGAGCTATTTAGTGGTAGTAATTGCTTGAGGAGATAAGCACTAGCAAGGCATAAAAAATTTTCAACCCAAAGTGCAATCAATGAAAATTACAAGTAACTAAAAAATGAGCTAAAGATTAGAAGCGACTTAGGTAATGCACCAAAAGCTTTGGATTGTGAACTAGAACTTCTTGTTTGCACAAGTTTTGGCTCAAAGAGATCACACAATTTTCTCAAGCACACCTCAATGACAATCACCTCAAAATTTTAGTACAAAAGAGCTACTAAATTCAACAAAAACAATGAACATAAGGAGAAATTGAGCTATTAATTTTTTTGAGAAATTTTTTTTATAAGAAAATGCTTGAACTAATAAATGCATGAGAGTCTACTTAAAAGACTTAATCAAGAGAAAGAATCATCTTAGAAGCTCAATTTCAAGAAACTAACACACTTTTTGGAAAGCAAAATTCAAAATAAAAGAGGTAAAACCTAGAGAAATTAATGTGACAAAATTAAGGAATAAAAAAGACTCTAAATGAAAAATACTTGAGATTATTAAAACTGAAAAGTAAAACCTAACAAAGCAACAACTAGAAAGAATTAAAATCTTCTAAGGAAAAGCAAAAATGAAGCTAAAACACCTGAACCACAATGTTGTGCACAACACCACAGAGGTGTGGGATCACAGTTTGGTATTTCTTAGGAACTTCATTATTCACAAAATCAACTCAAAACAAAATGATACAATCTTATATTGCTCCTCCTAGGATCTTTCTTCTAGAGGTTCCTTTAGGTTGAAGATAGAGGTAGAGAAACTAGAAATGGTGGTGGAGGCGTCATTCTTGGAGGAGATAAGCCTTGATTTGTAGAAGTTTTCCCCAAGAGAAGAAACTCTTGATAAAAGTTATAGAAGAATTCTCAAAAGTAGAGAAAACACTCACTATAAGTCTCACACACAAAGTGTATTTCATAAAATGGTCAAATATCCTTACATAAGGTGAGGTGAGTGCTATTGATAGAGGAAGAAAGGTTTGGGACGTTCAACTAAGGCTAGGGGAGTTAGGAGAGCCACATAGATACTAAAATAGTGGATCTAGTTCCCTTTATTCAAATTAAGTTTGAATTAAAAGACAAATAGATGCCACTTAGGAGAGCGAAGCCAAGTAGCACCTAAATGAGGGGACATGTGGGTCCCATATGTTACTCATGCACATGTGTATGTTTAAGAGGTGTGGAAATAAAACAAAAGTGTGTGCAAAGTAAAATTCACACATCCTCTTGCTCCAAAAAAACCCACCTTCTACCATACACCCCACACAAATAACTAATGACACCCCATGCTTAAAAATAAAGGGAAATAAGGGGATATGGATGAAAATACAAAGGCTCAAAAATATGATAATAGCACCCACTAAAAATACTACACAAACTACACAATATTTAAACACAATACAAGACTATGGCCCTAAATGTCTTCATGAAGCTCATTCCAAACCATGCTTTCCTTTATTCTTCCTAGCTTAACTCCATGCTAGATAAGATTGCATCATATTGTGTATAAAGTGAAACACAAACCACCAAGGGCATCCATTTCTGGATCAAGGAAAGCCACAAGGGGTACACCAAACACTAGGTCTCACAACCACCTAGGCATCCATTACAGGTCAACACAAGTCATAAGCGACCCAAATCGTACATCGGGTCATGCAATCACCTTAGGCACCCATTACAGGTCAACACAAGCCATGGGGAAACCCAAAAACACACCCTGGGCCATACAACCACCTTAGGCACCATTATAGGCCAGCACAAGCCATAAGGGCCCTAAAACACATGAATGCATGCATGAACTCTCGCACAACACATCACAGATGTAGACATATGGCTATGCAACACAAGACTTAAGAACTGCTAGACAAAATCTAGACTTCATAAATGATCCAACAAATGGGAGTTCACCCACTGCTAAGCAACAACTTAAACTTAACTCTTAGCACAAATAAGCTCTTCAACACAAATTACCCAAAGCACATATTCTCATGGTGCAAAATATCATTTATAATGTTGAATATATTCTGTTTCTCACATATAAACATAGGATTATTATATTCATAGCTCACTATCAAAACATTTTCTAACTTTTGAAGATCTACTCATTCATTTTCTAATAAACCTCTACGACCTTTGTGGAGTATAAACGCAAAATCTCAAGATTTATTAACCCTATGATATTGTTTCTTATCTAGTTTGAAAGCTATGACATTTACCTAAAACTCTTATGCAGATATCAAGAGTTAAACCAAATGTGTACTATGTTAAAACTTGGAGAAAACATTAATTTATCGCTTAATTTTGGTAGTTCGACCTTCTATCACTAATCTGATTATAACTTGAGTTGTAGGTATCTTTTCTTAATAAAACCAATGGCATTCATTGGCTAACATCTAGGGCTACAACTTTCATGCAGACCATGTTCTCAAATTTCATCATTTTTCTATTAGTTTTCTTATCCAAACATCATGAACGCTGATTGTAAAATATTCCTTAATTCTAGCAGTTTGACCTTTAGTCACTAATCCGATGATAACTTGAGTTCTAGGTATCTTTTTCGGGTGAAACCAACTGTATTAGTTAGATAACATTTAGGGATAAAAATTTTATGGTTATATCATTTTTTAATGGTTTTCTCATCCGAAGATCACAATTGTTGAGAGTAAAATATGCATTACGATTTTCCATTGTTTCTCTTTCCTAAGGTTTGATTAATCCTTGAAATCACACTCTACATTATGAAATTGAAATTAAATCATTCTCAATCAATTATTAAAATAAAAAAAAAGATATAAAACAATGATAAACTAATGATAACCTCATCTCCAACTAACCAATTGTTGTAACTAATCATAGGGGACTACAAAAGGGCACAAAAATTGTTATAATTAATACAAATTTAAGAACACTAATTTCTCAGGTATAAAAAGGAACACCTCAATGCCAAAATAATCATTATATCTAAACTATTTTACCCAATAATTGATAATCCCTCTAAAATCAATAGAATTAATGTAGACATTCATTTGTACATCAAACATACAGGAATTAAATTACAATACATATATTTATATGATTACACTTAAAACATATATTTACTCTCATTTGGGGTGTTCATAACCCTTCAATGATATTATATAAAACTATTAAAGCTTAGGAATCGTTTCACTACCTATCTTCCCTATACATGCCACATGAGAGGTAATTTCCCACCCCCTTACCTCAAAGGATGATCTTGATTTTGAAAGGTATGGCCCCAACTCCCCAAACACTGTTCCTCAAGTTCCCTTAATAAAGTTCCCTCTGTAACTTTCTCTTAAACCTTTAGAGTCAGAAACGTGACATTGAAGTGCAATAACCTAAACCCTATGAATTATTAGGTTAACCATTGGATTGAACTTTCTACCATTAACAAATTAACCTTTCTTACTCTTTATACTCATTTATTTTATTTGTTTTATAAAACAATTCTCAATTTATTTTAATAAACACAAACAAAAATTAATTTAAGCCTATTAATATAAATTACATTTTTTATCAATAAATTATTTTTCTAAAAAAATGGGATGTTACAACTTCAATTTATTTTTTATTTTTTCAAAATTATAGAACTTTGGTATGTTTATATTATTTTAAATTAATTAAAAAATTAATTAAATTATAAGAAATTATTCTTTACTAAACACATGTGAAAGACCAATTTTAATTATTACTTAACAACTCTATTCACTAGAGGTTTACTTTCTAAAAAATTATAAAATGATGTTCATGTTTTTATACAAGAGGTTGTGCAATTTTCCAGTGATGTGATCCTTCATTGGTATAAGGGAGAAGAGGATAATAATCAACCTATTAAATAAAGTTGAAGAACTAACACTTAAAGGACAAAGACTATGGACAAATATTACTAATACGAAGAAAGGGAGAAAATTTCTTGCCATGGCATAGATTTTTTGTCGGTTGATTGTAATATTATTGGTTGCTCTAATTTTTGGTAGGGAAACTTGAACAAAGAGACTAGTTTTTGTTTAGTGTAGGCATGCTTTGGAAGGGAAATACTGATAATGTACATGGTTGTTTTGTTTGAATTGAATATATTTGGTGTTCTTACAGGAATTTGACAGAACTCACGATCTCTCCAGTCTTGAACGTCGGTGACTCTAGGTTGACAGGTGGGTACCTGCAAAAGGAACTCCGATGCCCAAGTCAGAGTACGAATGAGATGAGAGATCTAGCGTCTAGAATAATGTACCTTAGATTGGACCCCCTGGTGCTCTTTCATGTTGTATTCCTGTGGGTTTGATTCCTAGTTACCTTTCTTAGGGAGTTAGGCCTTTTGGCTATCTGGTTAATGCCAAGATAGATGGACGTCCGACACCTTAGTATTTTCCCGGTGTTGAGGTGTTGGGAGTTCTGGTACTGAGGTGCTGGGGTTAATCATATCAACCTCTAGGGTACCAAGGAAAAGGGGAGCGAAGCTACGAAGTACCAAAAAGAGATAAGGAAGGGGTACATATGCCCCCTATCCTTGAGCTCAGCCTGTTATAGGGGTGATTGAAAAGGCTGAAAGGACGTGGGCGAGAAAGACGTTAAGGGTGGTTATGGGGTGCTACGTGTCGCTTAGCTAGTGGTTGAGGGTTCTTTGATGTTTGATGTGACGGTTCGCTGTTTGGGCGAGAATATAAAGGCTTGGTAGATTGTTTCTTTTTTGGCGTAACGTGCAAGTTTCTGCATTTCATCTCATATCTTGGTTCTTCACCTTCTGCATTGCTTCTTCATCTTCTGCTTGGCATTCTTGTGGCTATTTAGACAACGGGTTATATGAGCGCTTTGATTCCTGGTACGTTTTTTTCTTTTGTTGTTAGGTTTGTTAGTCCTAGGATGTCTAGTTCTAATGGTCTTGGTAGTCTAGAGAGAGACAAAGAGGGTTCTTATGGGCGATTCTTTAGGTCCATGGTGGAGCGGGAGGTGGAGGGTTTGAGTGAAGGAACAGAGTCGGAGTGTTTTTTTTTATTTGCTAGGCCTCCTTGATGATGAGGAGTTTGTGCGATTGATTGAGGAAGCCTTTCACAAGGTTGACGAAGTAGGGGCCGGTGGTGGTGAAGTTCCCATATGGGTAGGGTCTAGACAGCCACAAGTGGTGGACTTGGGATCATCTAATACTGGTGAGGTGTCAGTGGATGGTTCGGAAGTAACTCCAAAATGGGTATCTAAGGGTTTGTCTGAGGTTGGAACATTGGTGGCGTGAGGAAATGCCATGGGGTTTTGGTTTTACTAGGGGAAAACGAGGACAGTGGGGGTCCTCTAGTGGTTGCTGAGCAAAGCCGGGTAGGGAAGGGGACAACTAAAAGGAGAGAGAAGAAGGTGTTGCCACCTATTATTAAAGTTGGCCATAAGTGAGTGTCCGACAAGGTGGGCTCATATCCGAGCTTACTAGGCTGGCTTCTGAAGTTTGTAGCGAGGTCAATATTTCCTCTTACCTTGATTGCCCTAATTGGGTGCTTTTGGAAGCGTGTGGGGCAGATGAGCACGTGTATTTTGGGGCTGCTAAGGGGAAGGAGTCATTTATTTATGTCTTTGTCGATCTCTTTCAACATGTCGAGGTGACCCTCCATTTTTTGACATCCAATGCACCATCTCAACTTCATCCTAACAGCTGAGGCTTTGTGCAAGGGTTTGAGATTTTGTGCGGGCTGCTTAGGATTTTCTTGACAGTGAACAAGTTTTTGTACTTCTACTAGGTGAAAAGTAGGGGGCAGGGGAAACTAAGACTGGGTGGATCTGGATGATGGGGTACCAATATGGCACCTTTTTTACCTGGCTGAACGGCTCGTGGATGAGCTTCAAATCCAATTTCTTCAATTTTTGAGCGAATACCTCCTATGACGATCACCGGAGTTTGTTCTATAAGGAGGATGGGTGTTTTACTCAATTTCCCCTATATTGGAAAAAGCAACCTCGACGCTTCAAGTCTCATGCCGACCATGTGTTGCTAATACAAAATAAATGTGATATTGCTATAATTTCCTACTTTTTGTGTTGGATGAGTATAAAGGAGGTGTTGGACCTAGAGTATTCAATTTATGTAGATAATTCGTTGAGTAATGAGTGTTCTTTTATTAGCTTTTGGGTGTTTCGCGTAAGTCCTTTTTGTAAGGTTTGACCATGACATTATGTTCGTTGCAGGCATAATCAAGGGTTTTGATTACAAGGCTATGAGGGTTGTTGTCTCAGTAGTCGAGAAGGAGAAGGCCTTTAAGGCTTTGGAGGAAATGATGAAGAAAGGGAGTAACAGGAAGGAAGACCCTATTGCTCTGTCGAGGCCAAAGATGACTCGGGTGAAGTCACGGCTAGAGGGTGCTCAGGTTTCACAGGGTGACGGGAGAATCGAGGCCTTTGGTAAGGTGTCCTCAGTTGCGACAACTGTAGGGGCTGCTTTTGACATCTACCATGGGTCCGCCCAATGAAAAAGCCCTTGTTCATTTTCCTACTGGTCACAATGGCTCAAGTGTAATTGTGTTGTCTTATTGTTCTTTCTTGGTGACTCATTATTTCATCGTTTATGATGGTGATTTTAATGGTTACAGCTCTCTCCACCCCCGTCGAGGTCAAATGGTCTACCATTATCACAAGGCGAGGGTGACTCGTTTGGATTATTGTTTTGTTACCCTTGAGGCGACCTCCCTCTAGAACACCAAGTTAGCGGTTGCCCAAGTTATTGCAGATTCTGTACCAATCTACGATCATAATTCATTATTACAAACAGAACATGTTGGATGCGGATGGGAAGATTAAGGCCTTCACAAAAGAGAAGAAGAAAATGGTGGAAGAGAGGAAGAGCTCGAGCGAGGCTGTAGAGAAGCTAAAATTGGTTCTAGAGGTTGAGCAAGGAAAACTGGTGGGCTTGGAGGTAATGGTAAACCAGCACCTGAAGGAAAATTAGGCATTAAAGGTAGAGTTACATAAGGTATAGGCCACTCTAGAGGCTGAAGATTATGCATGCCTCCCTTGATATTTTTCTAGAGGTTTTCTTCTTTGGTGAAATGGTTTTTGGAGAGGTAAGAAGTGAGGTGGTTTTAGGCGCCACTTAAAGTAAGATAAGCCTAAGAGGGAAAGTTTGCCACAAGGGATGGAACCTTTGATAAAAACCTAAGGAATTCTCAAAGAGAGAAGGGTGGAAACTAAGAGAATTTTGGCCAACTCAAGGTTTTTCCATTCAATAAAGTGTAAAAAATACAAGAGTGTGAAGGAGCACCTTTTTATAGAGGGAGCTAACCTCTTGGACAAGTCAAGAAGGAAAGGAAGGGTTAGGATTAAAAGGAGTCATCCAAGGGAGGAGGATTGAAGCCCAAAGTCCAATCAATCCCCTCCTTTAGATGAGAATTGGTACCCAAGCTACCTCATCCAAGGGCCAAGATTACTCCTTTATTAGTTTTGGGTTTTATTTAGGAAAAGAGGGTGTAGTTATCAAACTACCCCCTTATTTCCTAAATAAAGGCCCAAAAGCTAATCTTACCCCTTCTTATTACTAAGACACCTCCTAGAAAATTAAATGGACTAATACATGTCCAAAATAAAATCCTAAGTTCCTAAAATAAAAATTACAGGTAAATAAGTCATAACTTGCATAACTTGCATCATCTCCTCCCCCTTGGGAAGGATTTGACCTCAAATCTGATAGGTCCTCCTCTTCTTCATCAGTACCTACAAAAGGGATCAAATAACAAACATTAAAGGTAGTACTGACACCATAGTTGATGTGACCATGCCTAGCCAAGGACCTATCACTAGGGCCATGGCTAGAAGGATTGAAGAAGACCTAACCCTTGCAGACAAAGGAAGACTTCACCTCCTATGGAGAGTGAAGATATTAGGCTAGACACTTTTAGTTAATAAAATGTAATTTTCCTTTATTTTAATTTTGAGGAGCATTAAGAATTTAATTTGGGACATGTATTTAGTCCTTTTTTATTTTTAGGAGGTGTCTTAGGAATTTAGAGGGTGGATTTAGCTTTTTGGGTCTTTATGAAGGAAATAAGGGGTAGCGTTGATATCTACAGCCCTCTTTTCTACATAAACCCCCTAAGCTAATAAGAAGGAATCTTGGCCCTTGGTTTGAGAAACTTGGGCACCAAGTTTGATGATCTAAGGAGGGAATTGTTTCTCAATTCTCCTCCCTTAGATCTCTCCTTTTAATCCTAGCCCTTCTTTTTTAGGTTATCTTGTTCAAGAGGTTAGCTACCTCTATAAATAGGAGCTCCTCCCTCACTTGTATTTTTTACACTTGAATTTAATCCTAGAGACCATATTGGTTGAGGTTCTTACCTTTGAGTGTCCCCCTTTCTCCTTTGTGAGAGCTTCTAAGAGTTATCAAGGGACCCCTCCCTTGTGGCCTCTCCCCTTTGGCTTATCAAACATAGTATTTGTGGCGCCTCACCCCATTCCTTTCCTCTCCATAAATCCATTTCCCTTCCAAGTGACCTTAGAAAAGATCCTTTGGGCACGTGATCATCAAAGATCACATCAAGTGGTATCAGAGCCACTTTCTAAAGGTCACATTCTTTCTCAATTTTTTTTTTTGCTTTGTTGTTTATTTCTTTGATCTCTTTATTTTAAAGTCCTTCATTTTTTGTCATCTCTATTTCCTTTATTGTCTAGTAGTATAGCTTTTTATTCTTGCTATTATATGCGCTTTTGTTTTCTATCTACGCGCCTATGTTCCATTTAATTTGATGCGATTTTATTTGTCCCTTTCTTTGCATATTATTTTTGTGTTCAAGTTGCTTAATTTTCCCTTGGTTTTTTATGTTAAAGTGTGCCTAAGAAGTTGTGACCATTAAACCCACATGGTTGAGGATTTTTCCACACCATTGTGGTGATCAACTTTGGCCACTTTGTTGTGCCTTTTGTTTTAAGTCTCTTGCTGAAATTTTTGCTCTATTTTTAGCTGTGTTATTTTTTCTTAATCTTGTGTTTTGTCAAATACTAGTCATGTTAGTTTCCTATTTTGTCTCATTTAAATTCCATAGGTTTTAGCCTCTTAAATTTTTTACAAAAGGCCTTCAAAAACAGTTTGAATTGAGCTCCTAAGAGGTGAACCTCTTGTTGAGTCTCTTAAGTCTTTTATGCTTTTAGTTCAAGCATATTAATCTCTTTGTTGTTTGTAAATATTTGCTCAATTCAATCTTTATATGTTTCTTGTTTTATGTTGAATTATTAGTAGTTTTCCACTTGGTTTACCTTCACTATTGGTGCCTCTTTATGGAATTTTAGCTTGGGTGAATTGTGTTAGTAATTTGAGCAATCAATTTACTTCAAAATCATCCCTAAATCATTCCTTAAGCACCATTAGTTCAGTGGTCTTTGGAACTACTAAGTTGTTTTTCCTTTAGTTGCATGCATTGCTTGAAAATTGTGTGACCATACTTTGTGCTTATTCACTCAAGTGTTATTATTTCAAGAATCCTCATTAAAATTTCAATTCAACAAGCTATTAGGTGCAGCAAAATGATTAGAAAAAGTTAAAAAAAAAATAGAAAAAGTTCAAGTTAAAAAAAAAAAAGAAGATAAAGAACTCAAAAGAAAGACAAATTTGAAGTTGTGTACCTAATAGTAGAAAAATTTGATATGAGGAACCAATTGTTATTAAAAAAAAAATTACTTGAGCAAGCTTTTTAGTTTTTGGTCACTTAAATTTTATTAAGTGTGCAACTATTGGTTTCATTTTTTTGTTTGAGTCTTTTTTTCATCTCTACTCTTAGAGCTAATCTAGGAAAGTTATTTGTATGCTACCTTCCTTTATGAGCCTTATGTTTTCTTGCTTGTCTTCTTTACTTCTTTGAGTTTGTCATTGTTTAATCTATCCACTTGGATTTGTAAACCTTGTTTTGTTATTCAGCTTTGTTTGTTGTCTTGTGTTGTATTCAGCCTTAGTAAGGAAAGGTTGGCAAAGGTTCCATATATAAAATTTTGGCAAGTCCAAACAAGAGGAAACAAGGGTAGCATTCTTGGGGTGAGTTGATGCAACTCAAAGGGGCTTGATCAAAAGGAGACAAACACCAAAAAAGCTTGGAGTGAAGACTTTGTTTTATTTTTTTTTATTCTTTGTATTGTGTATACTTAGTTTTAGATTGGGAGTTTGAGTGCCCTTAAGGCCCTCCCTTGGTTTGTAATAATTTTGGTTAATTTTAGCGTAGTTCCTCGTTAATTAGGTGAAGAAGGGAGAAGTGGTACACTTCCTTCAACACCTTAGGAGCACGATTAGAGCCCTTTCTCTTTTACATTCTTGCACTTTTATTTTATTTTATGTTATTTTCAAAAAACGTGTAGAGGCTAAGAGTTCCAAAGACTCATCAAGCCACCTTAGGTGAGAAAAAAAAAAGAGAGGAGTGTTGCTTGAAAAAAAAAGTTTTTGGCCTACCCTTTAGTTTTTAGCATCCAAGCACCATGACTTCCCACACACATTCTAGTGCACATAGTTGTTCATCAAGTAAGAGTGTCAACCAAATAAAACCTTCTAAGGGAGACACTCTTGAAAACCTTAACTTAGAATTTAGGGAATGGATGGCTAAAGAACAAGAAAGAAGAGAAGAAAAAGAGAGAAAAAAAGAAATAAAAGAAAAGGAAAAGCAAAAAGAGAAGGAAGAGTTAAAAAAAGAGATGTTGGAAATGAGAAAAGAGAAAAAAGAGCGAGAAGAGAGAAGGCAAAGAGAGAGAAGAGAGGATGAAGAAAGGAGAAGAAGGAAAGAACTAGAAAGAAAAATAGAAAAAGAGGAAGAGAAGAGAAGGAGAGGAGAAGAGAGTAAGAGGAGAGATGGGAGGGAAAGTGATAGAAAAAATAAAGGAATTCTCATAAGATCCCCATCTAGGCATTTTAGCTCTAGTGAAGAAGAATACTATAGAAATCAACATAAGCATCACTCTCATTCATCATACAATCATCATTCTCCTCAAGAGAACATAAATCATGCTAGGGAACCAAAGGTAGACCTACCCCATTTTCATGGTAGGGAAGATGTTGAGACTTACCTAGATTGGGAAGTAAAAGTGGAACAACTTTTTCGATGCTATGAAATTAGGGAAGAAAGGAAAGTACCTTTGGCATCCCTTAGTTTTCAAGGTTCTGCTTTGCATTGGTGGGATGGGTTAGTCAAGGATAGGGCCCGTAAACAAATGCCTGACATTCGCTACTGGAATGATTTAAAAACTTGTTTGCAAAGAAGGCACATTCCTTCATATTATGAGAGGGATCTTTTGGATAGGCTCCAAAGACTTAGGTAACATAACCTAAGTATTGAGGAGTATAGACAAAATATGGAGCTTCTCATACTAAGGGCTAATATCATTGAGGAACCCAATGCCACCCTTGCTAGGTTTTTGTGTGGATTAAGCTCTGACATTAAAGATAAGGTAGAGCTTCTTTCATACTCAAACCTTGATGAGTTGGTAGAACTTTGTGTAAGAGTTGAGAATCAACTCAAGAGAAAAAGTTTTAAAAAAGATTCTCCCTCTTACTCAAAGAGAGACCAACTTAAGGGAAACTCTTTCAAGGGTTTTCCCAAAGAGGAACCCAAGCATTTTCAAGATACAAAAGCACCTCATGTAGAGAGAAAACCCCCTACTAATAAGCCTACTGAAAGGCAAAGTAGTATCAAATGCTTCAAATGTCTTGGGAGAGGCCACATTGCCTCTCAATGCACTAACAAGAAAACCATGATCATGAGGGGACAAGACATTTGTAGTGAGAATAACTCATCTTCCTCCTCTAGTGAGAGTGAGGAAGAAGGGGGACATACTTTTGAACAAGAGTGTGAGGAAGCTTTTCCTTATGAGGGGGACCTCCTTATGGTTCAAAGGCTTCTTGGAAGCCAACCTCTAGAGCTTGGCCAGTCACAAAGAGAGAACATCTTCCATACAAGATGTAAAGTAAATGACAAAGTATGTTCTCTCCTTGTTGATAGTGGCTCATGTTGTAACTGTTGTAGCTCTAGGTTGGTTGAAAAACTAGCCTTGACTACCATGCCTCATCCCAAACCTTACAAATTGCAATGGCTCAATGAGCAAGGGGAGATGGTAGTCAATGAACAAGTTATGGTTCCAATTTCCATAGGATCTTATAATGATGAGATTCTTTGTGACATAGTTCCTATGGAGGCTGGTCATATCCTGTTGGGGAGACCATGGCAATTTGACCAAAAAGCTATTCACCATGGCCACTCCAACCAAATAATTCTCACCCATAATGAAAAGCGCTTCAAATTGTATCCTTTGTCACCTTCTCAAGTGGCTGAGGATCAATTTGCGATGAAAAAGAAAAGAGTTGAGGAAAAACAAAAACAAAAAAAAGCACAACAAGCTTTACCCTTAAAGCTTGAAAAGGGTAAAGAGAGAGAGTCGGAAGGTGATGTCCCTTCAAAAGGGAATATTAGTAAAAGGAGCCTATTTGCTACTAAACGTGATTTAAAAGAAGCTCCTTTAACTAACAAGCCCTTTTATCTCCTCTTTTGCAAAGAAGCATCAAATCCTTCTTCCATTTTGCATTCTTCTGCTGAGAGCACTGCCACAGCCCATGCACATGAGCACCTTCCTCCAGGGGTTCAAGATATTTTAAAAGAATTTGATGACATATTCCCTAATGAGGTTCCGAAAGGACTTCCTCCCATTAGGGGTATAGAACATCAAATTGATTTGGTGCCTGGCGCAAGTCTACCTAATAGACCTGCCTATAGGACCAACCCCATGGAGACCCAAGAGATTGAGTCTCAAGTGAATGAGTTGTTGGAGAAGGGTTGGGTTCAAAAGAGCCTAAGCCCTTGTGCTGTGCCAGTCTTGTTTGTGCCCAAGAAGAATGGCCAATGGAGGATGTGTGTTGATTATCGTGCAATCAACAACATCACCATCAAATATAGGCACCCAATCCCCTGTCTTGATGACATGTTGGATGAATTGCATGGGACAAAAATATTTTCAAAAATAGATCTTAGAAGTGGTTACCACCAAATAAGGATCAAAGAGGGTGATGAGTGGAAAACTGCTTTTAAGACTAAATTTGGTCTTTATGAGTGGTTGGTTATGCCTTTTGGGCTAACTAATGCCCCAAGCACATTCATGCGCTTAATGAATCATGTACTAAGGGATTGCCTTGGTAAATTTTGTGCAGTTTACTTTGATGACATTTTAGTTTACTCTAGGAACCTAGATGATCATTTAGGACATCTAAGGCATGTTTTTTCTCTTCTTAGGAGTAATCATCTTTTTGGTAACTTAGAAAAATGCACTTTTTGTGTAGATAGTGTAGTTTTCCTAGGTTTTGTAGTTAGCACAAAAGGGGTTCATGTTGACCCCGAAAAGATAAAAGCTATTCAAGAATGGCCCACCCCAAAGAGTGTGACAGAGATCAAAAGCTTTCATGGTCTCGCTGGATTTTATAGGCGCTTTGTGCCTAATTTCTCCACGCTCTTCGCACCAATAAATGATTTGGTGAAAAAGGAAGTTCCTTTCCTTTGGGGTGAGAAATAAGAGAAAGCCTTCCAGCTAATTAAGCATAAACTGACCCATGCACCAGTCTTGGCATTACCTAACTTTTCTAAAACATTTGAACTTGAATGTGATGCCTCTGGTGTAGGTGTGAGGGCTTTTTTTGTTGCAAGGAGGACACCCCATTGCGTATTTCAGTGAAAAACTCAATGGTGCCCCCCTCAACTACCCCACCTATGATAAGGAGTTTCATGCTCTAATTAGGGCCCTTCAAACTTGGGAGCATTACCTTGCTCCCAAGGAGTTTGTCATTCATAGTGACCATGAGTCACTAAAATATTTGAGGGGTCAAGGTAAATTGAACAAAAGGCATGCAACGTGGGTGGAATATCTTGAATCCTTCCCTTATGTCATCAAGTACAAGAAAGGAAAACAAAATGTGGTGGCTGATGCTCTTTCTAGGCGTCATGCCCTTTATTCATCCTTGAGTGCAAAAATCTTGGGATTTGATGACATTCGGGCTATGTATCCGTCTGATAAGGATTTCGGCCCCATATTTGCTACCTCTGCATCTGCATTTGCATTAAAGGCCCATGATGGGTACTTCATCAGTGAGGGGTATCTTTACAAAGGGAGTAAGCTTTGTATACCCCAAGGATCAATTAGGAACTTACTTACAAAAGAGAGTCATGAAGGTGGGCTCATGGGGCATTTTGGGATTTCAAAAACCCTCATGCTTTTACAAGAGAAATTCTTTTGGCCCCATATGCGTAGAGATGTCCATAGACATTGCTCTAAATGTATAGCTTGCTTGCAAGCAAAGTCTAAAGCAATGCCTCATGGACTATACACACCTTTACCTGCTCCTTCTGTACCTTGGGAGGATATTAGCATGGATTTCATCCTTGGGCTCCCAAGAACCCAACGAGGTGCAGACTCCATATTTGTGGTGGTGGACCGATTTTCAAAAATGGCCCATTTTATTCCCTGCCACAAAGTGGATGATGCGAGCAACATCGCAAGACTTTTCTTTAAAGAGGTTGTCCGATTGCATGGTATACCCTCTTCAATAGTGTCAGATAGGGATGTGAAGTTCCTTAGCCATTTTTGGAAAACTCTTTGGGCTAAGCTGGGAACTAAACTTCTTTTTTCCACTACCTGTCACCCTCAAACTGATGGGCAAACAGAAGTGGTGAATAGATCTTTATCAACTATGCTGAGGGCTCTCCTTAAAGGCAACCATAAGTCTTGGGATGAGTACCTTCCCCACATTGAATTTTCTTATAACCGGGTGGTTCATAGAACCACCAAGCATTCTCCTTTTGAGGTGGTCTATGGCTTTAATCCTCGTACTCCTCTAGATCTTTTACATCTTCCTCTTTCTGTTGCTGTGCATAAAGAAGGAGATGCAAAAGCCATTTTTCTAAAACAATTACATGAGAGGGTTAAAGTTAACATAGAGAGCCAATCCTTGAGAGATGCTACTTTCGCCAATAGGGGGAGGAAAGAAGTCATCTTTGAAAAGGGCGACTGGGTATGGCTTCACTTGAGAAAGGATAGATTTCCTTCTCAAAGGAAGTCCAAACTTAGCCCTAGAGGAGATGGACCTTTCCAAATCCTTGAGCGGATCGGTAATAATGCCTATGTTTTAGATCTGCCAGAAGATTATGGGGTAAGCACCAGTTTTAATGTTTCTGATTTGTCTCCATTTGTAGGTGCTGAAAATGACGAAGACCCCATGGATTTGAGGTCAAATCCTCTTCAAGAGGGAGGAGATGATGTGACCATGCCTAGCCAAGGACCTATCACTAGGGCCATGGCTAGAAGGATTGAAGAAGACCTAGCCCTTGCAGACAAAGGAAGACTTCACCTCCTATGGAGAGTGAAGATATTAGGCTAGAGACTTTAGTTAATAAAATGTAATTTTCCTTTATTTTAATTTTGAGGAGCATTAAGAATTTAATTTGGGACATGTATTTAGTCCATTTTTTATTTTTAGGAGGTGTCTTAGGAATTTAGAGGGTGAATTTAGCTTTTTGGGTCTTTATGAAGGAAATAAGGGGTAGCGTTGATATCTACACCCCTCTTTTCTACATAAACCCCCTAAGTTAATAAGAAGGAATCTTGGCCCTTGGTTTGAGAAACTTGGGCACCAAGTTTGATGATCTAAGGAGGGAATTGTTTCTCAATTCTCCTCCCTTAGATCTCTCCTTTTAATCCTAGCCCTTCTTTTTTAGGTTATCTTGTTCAAGAGGTTAGCTACCTCTATAAATAGGAGCTCCTCCCTCACTTGTATTTTTTACACTTGAATTTAATCCTAGAGACCATATTTTTTGAGGTTCTTACCTTTGAGTGTCCCCCTTTCTCCTTTGTGAGAGCTTCTAAGAGTTATCAAGGGACCCCTCCCTTGTGGCCTCTCCCCTTTGGCTTATCAAACATAGTATTTGTGGCGCCTCACCCCATTCCTTTCCTCTCCATAAATCCATTTCCCTTCCAAGTGACCTTAGAAAGGATCCTTTGGGCACGTGATCATCAAAGATCACATCAATAGTCCTCAGGGAGATCTAATATGTATACATTGTTGTTCACTCTCTTGAGGACTTGAAAAGGACCATCTCCTCGAGGGCTAAGCTTGGACTTCCTTTGAGTAGGGAAACGATCCTTCCTCAAATGAAGCCATACCCAATCCTTTTCATTGAAGATAATTTCTTTCCTGCCCCTATTGGCTTTACTAGCATACTCCTTTGAATGATGTTCAATGTTGACCTTCACCCTTTCATGTAATTTTTTAACAAAATCTGCTCTTACTATTCCTTCTTTGTGAACAGAAGAAGGGAATGGTAAGGGCAAGATATCAAGAGGAGTGAAGGGGTTGAAGCCATAAACAACTTCAAAGGGAGAATGCTTGGTGGTCCTTTGAACCACCCGGTTGTATGCAAACTCAATATGGGGTAGGTATTCATCCCAAGACTTGTGATTTCCTCGAAGAAGTGTCCTAAGCATAGTAGATAGAGATCTATTTACTACCTCAGTCTGTCCATCAGTTTAGGGGTGACATGTGGTAGAAAATAAGAGTTTAGTTCCTAGCCTTGCGCACAATGTTTTTCAAAAGTGGCTAAGGAACTTCACATCTCTATCAGAGACTATGGATTGGGGAATTCCATGTAAAAGGACAACTTCTTTAAAGAAAAGTCTCGCGATGTTGCTCGCATCATCTATCGTGTGGCATGGTATAAAGTGAGCCATTTTTGAAAATCTATCTACCACCACAAAGATAGAGCCTGCACCTCGTTGGGTTCGAGGCAGGCCAAGGATGAAATCCATACTAATATCCAACCAAGGTGCAGAAGGAGCAGGTAAGGGTGTGTACAATCCATGAGCCATTGTCTTAGATTTAGCTTGCAAGCAAGCAATGCATCTACGACAATGTCTATAGACGTCTTCCTTCATATGGGGCCAAAAGAATTTTTCTTGTAAAAGCAGAAGAGTTTTGTTAATTCCAAAATGTCCCATGAGCCCACCCTCATGGCTCTCTTTTGTCAATAGATTTCTCATAGATCCTTGGGGTACACAAAGTCTGCTACCTTTGAAAAGGTACCCCTCACTCACAAAGAACCCATTTTCGGTTTTACATGCAAATGTAGAGGCAGCATAAATGGATCCAAAATCCTTATCAGAAAGATACATTTCTCTAATATTATCAAATCCAAGAATCTTTGCACTTAAGGTGGTGTAAAGGATATGTCTACGTGACAAAGCATCAGCCACCACATTATGTTTTCCTTTCTTGTATTTGATGATATAAGGCAAAGTCTCAAGAAATTCTACCCATTTAGCATGCCTTTTATTAAGCTTGCCTTGACCCTTCAAATACTTAAGTGACTCATGGTCACTATAAATGATGAACTCCCTGGGTACAAGATAATGTTCCCAAGTTTGAAGGGCCCTTATCAAAGAGTAAAAATCTTTATCATAGGTGGGGTAGTTTAAGGCGGCTCCATTTAGTTTTTCACTAAAATAAGCCACGGGATGACCACCTTGTAACAACACAGCTCCCACACCCACTCCCGATGCATCACACTCTAGCTCAAAAGTTTTAGAAAAGTCAGGAAGAGCTAAAGCTGGTGCATGGGTTAGTTTCTCTTTGATAAGTTCAAAGGTTTTTTGTTGTTTTTCACCCCAAAGGAAAGGAGTATCCTTCTTCACCAAATCATTGATTGGTGAGAAAAGTGTGGAGAAGTTAGGCACAAAGCACCTGTGAAAGCTCGTGAGACCATGAAAACTCTTGATCTCAGTCACACTTTTTGGGGTAGACCATTCTTGGATGGCTTTGATTTTGTCGGGGTCCACTTGAAACCATTTTTATTAACTATAAAACCTAAGAACACCACACTCTCCACACAAAAATTACATTTTTCAAGATTTTCATAGAGTTAGTGTGACCTAAGAATGCAAAAGACGCGACTAAGATGGCCTACATGTTCATCTAGGCTCTTGCTATACACTAAGATGTCATCAAAATAAACAACACAAAATTTTCCTAAGCAATCCCTAAGGACATGATTCATAAGCCTCATGAAGGTGCTTGGGGCATTGGTAAGCCCAAAGGGCATTACCAACCACTCATACAGCCCAAACTTGGCCTTAAAAGCGGTTTTCCACTCATCACCTTCCTTGATGCGGATTTAGTGATAACCACTCTTAAGATCAATTTTCGAAAATAATTGGGCCCCATGCAATTCATCAAGTATGTCATCAAGCCTAGGGATAGGGTGCCTATATTTGATGGTGATGTTATTGATTGCTCAACAATCAATGCACATCCTCCATTGGTCATTCTTCTTGGGCACCAACAAGACTGGCACAACACAAGGGCTTAGGCTCTCTTGAACCCAACCCTTCTCCAATAGTTCTTGGACTTGAGACTCAATCTCCTTGGTCTCCATGGGATTAGTCCTATAAGCAGGCCTATTAGGCAGGCTAGCCCCAGGTACCAAGTCTATTTGGTGTTCTATACCCCTAATTGGAGGAAGTCCTTTGGGAACTTCATTAGAGAATATATCACCAAACTCCTTTAAAAGCTCTTGAACCTCTTGAGGTATGTTCTCATGTCCAAGTTCTATGGCAGTGCTAGAACTAGAAGGGAAAGAAGAGGAGGGGGAAGAAATGGGGGATGCCTCTTTGCAAAGGAGGAGATAGAAAGGTCTGTTAGTTAAGGGGGCTTCCTTTAAATCCAATTTTGTCGCAAATAAACTCCCTTTACTAATGACTTTCTTGGAAGGGGCACCAACTTCCAACTCAACCTCCTTACCCCTTTCAAGCTTTAGGGGTAAAGCTTTGTTTTTTTTTTCTCCTCATCTCTCTTATGTTTCATGATTAGTTGTCCTCCGCCACTTGTGAAGGTGTTAGAGGACACAACTTAATGTGCTTATCCTTATGAGTGAGGATGATTTTATTGGAATGACTATGGTGTATGACTTTCTTATCAAATTGCCATGGTCTTCCTAGCAAAATATGGCCAGCTTCCATTGGGACTATGTCACACAGGATCTCATCTTTATAAGGCCCAATGGAAATTGGAACCTTAACTTGCTCATTGACCTCCATTTTCCCTTGCTCATTGAGCCATTGAAGCTTGTAAGGCTTAGGGTGGGGAAGTGGGGTCAAGGCTAGCTTTTCCACCAACCTTGAGCTACAACAATTGCAGCATGACCCACTATCCACAATGAGAGAACATATTTTGTCATTCACCTTAGAGCGAGTGTGGAATATGTTCTCCCTTTGAGATGAGGACACTTTCAAAGGTTGGCTTCCAACAAGCCTTCTTATCATCAAGAGGTATCCCTCACATGCATAAGCGGTTTCATCACAATCAGATTGGTATGCATGAACCCCTTTTCCTTCGTTCTTACTAGAGGAGTGTGAGCTAGACTCACTACTATAAACATCTTGGGCCCTCATGATGATGTTTCTCTTAGTAGGGCATTGAGAGGCAATGTGGCCTCTCCCAAGACATTTAAAGCATTTGATGCTACTAACTTTCTCATGAGAGTTAGTAGTAGGGGTTTTTCTCTCTACATGTGATGTTTTATGCTCTTTGAAGTGCTTGGGATGTTCCTCTTTGGGGTAACTCTTGAAAGAGTTCCTCTTAGGTTGGTCCCTCTTTACATAATGTGGGTTGTCCTTTTTAAAAGTTTTCCTTCTAAGTTGATTTTCCACCTTGATGCAAAGTTGAACTAACTCATCAAGGGAATTGTATAAGAAGAGCTCCACCTTATCACGAATTTCAGGGCTCAACCCACACAAAAACCTTGCCATAGTGGCCTTGGGTTCCTCAATGATACTCGCCCTCAAGATAAGAAGTTCCATCTTTTGTCTATACTCTTCTATACTAAGGTTGGTTTGTCTTAGTCTTTGGAGTCTATCCAAAAGATCTCTTTCATACCAAGAGGGAATATGCCTTCTTCTTAGAGCATTTCTAAGATCATTCCAATATCTTATGGAAGGCATATTAGTGCGGATTCTCTCATTGGTTAACCCAACCCACCAATGCATGGCATGCCCTTGGAAACTAAGGGTTGCCATTGGAACCTTTCTTTCTTCTCTTACCTCATGGCAAGTGAAGAGTTATTCTACCTTGATTTCCCAATCAAGGTAGGCTTCCACATCTTCCCTCCCGTGAAATGGGGGGAGATCAATTTTGGGCTCCGTTCGAGGGGCCCCATTATTATGCATGGATGAATGGGAGTTTCTCCTAGGATGATTGTAGTATTCTTCCTCACTTTCACTCCTATAGGTATGTCTAGATGGGGAACCTAAAACTATCCCTTTCATTTTGTAATTCTCACCATTCCCATGCTTTCTTTTTTCTTCTTCTTTCTCTTTTCTTCTTTCTCTTTCTTTTCTTTCTCTCCTTTATTCATCTTCTCTCCTTTCTCTTATTCTTCTCTCTTCCTTCTCTCTTTTTTCTCTCTTTTCTTCCTCTCTTTCTTTTATTTTTCTTTTCTCCTTGGACTCTTTTTCTCTCCTTTTTTCTTCTCTTCTCTCTTATTCTTTTGCCATCCACTCCCTAAAGTCCATGTTTAAATTTTCTAGAGTGTAATCTTTAGAAATATTTCTTTGGTTTACACTCTTGTTTGATGAATAACTATGAGTACTAGAGTGGGTGTATGATGCCATTGTGCTTGAATTTCTAAGAGGAAAAAGGTGGCTAAAAACTTTTCACAAACAAACACTCCTCTCTTTTTGTGTTTTCTTGCCTAAAATGGCTTGATGAGTCTTTGGAACTCTTTAGCCTTCTAAGCGCTTTGAATAAGAAAAATAAAGCAAGAATTTTAAAGCCAAAATTCAAAAAAGAAGGGATCTAAAGCGAGCTCCTAAGGTGTTGAAGGAAGTGTACCACTTCTTCCTTCTTCACCTAATTTTCGAGAAACTAAAAAATTAACTAAATCTTATTACAACCAAAGGGAGGGCCTTAAAGGCACTCAAACTCCAACTACAAAATTAATACACCCAAATTAAAGAAAAAGTAAAGTCTTCAAAAAATGATTCTCCAAATGCTCCCTCAAATCAAAGTCCTCACGGCTAGGTGTGTTTCCTTTTGAAGTGATCCCTTAGGCTCTTAGTCCAACCTTCCAAAATATGCTACCCTTGTGGTAAGCTCCTTTTTCAAGCTTTCTCCCAAAAGTGGCACTAACACACAAACCAAAGAAACCAAAAGTAGCAAGGGGAGGTGGGAATAGAAACTCAAAAAGCAATAAAAGATAACACAATCAAAATGACACTTAACCAAATGGTAAGAGTCTATAAGACAAACTATAAAGATGATTTAAAAGACAAGCAACAACTAAAAGGTAAACAAAAGAAAGAGAGCACACAATGGAATACCTAAGAATGACACTAGATTAAAGAGTAGAAAGACACAAATATCAAGTTCTAGTGTACCAAAAGTAATAAAATTTCGTTTAAGGTTCCAAGTTCAAAGTTGAAGCACTTGCTAATTTTAGGTTAGGTACATCAAATGAATTTTTCAAACTTTCTTTTCTTTTGTTTGTTCTCTTTTTTTTTTTTTGAATCCTTCGTTGTTTTTTTTATATTTTATTTTAGACTTTGTTCTCTTGTTTTTTTTTTTAATATTTACTAGATGCACCTAAATTGATTGTGAATTTAGTGCTTAATAACAAAGATTTATGCGCTTGGAACAATAAAGGAAATTAAAAGCAACAATTTAGGTACTACTAGAAATGACTTCAAAATGCAAAGTAGCTATAGATGTGTTAATGGTTTAGTAGTTTGGTGTGCCACTGGACTCAAGCTTTGTTAAGTTTTTAGTAATTTGTTGAACACAAATACCAAACTTATAGCTTAAGTGAAAGCACCCACAAACAAGAACTACCTTTACCACACAAATGAGTTACTAATTATACGTATAAGGAAAATAAAGACAAAGGGAATTGAGCAACTATTTTGGATTTTTTTTTTAAGAATATGCTTGAAACTAAAAGCACATGAGCCTATAAAGAGACTTAGACATGAGGTATGACCCTCTATGTTGCTCAATTTAAGAAGTTTCAAAAACAAAAGAGGCTAAACTTAAAAGGAATTAATAGACAAAATGGGAAACTATAAACATGACTTATAGACAACTACACAAGAGTATAAAAGTGAAAAATAAAAGCTAAAAATAAGGCAAAAACAAGGCAACTAGGTGCAAGGAAACACAAGAATTTGGTCTAAATTTCTTGACCACAAGGTTGTGGAATTCACCACAACGGCATGGATTTTTAGCAAGAAATTCTCAAAACCAAAATTCAAGCAAGAAAGCACCCAACTCAAAACTTAAACGGAAATTAATGAATATGGGAGAGACGTAGATGCAAAGAAAAGAACAATATAAATTACATCAAGCAAAAAATAAATGGTGCAAATAAACTATAAATCAAAACAATAAACTCAAGGCATAAATGGAAATGATAAACAACAATGGAAAGCTAAAAAAAATTGTGGAAATTAAAGATAAAATAAAATAGGAAAACGGAAAGAAAAAATAAATGAGGCAGGAAGAGAGTTTAGACCTCTAGAACCAATGATCTAGATACCAAATGATGCATGCGTCCCTTGATCTTTTTCTAGAGGTTTTCTTCTTTGGTGAAATGGTTTGTGGAGAGGTAAGAAGTGAGGTGGTTTTAGGCGCCACTTAAGGTAAGATAAGCCTAAGAGGGAAAGTTTGCCACAAGGGATGGAACCCTTGATAAAAACCTCAGGAATTCTCAGAGAGAGAAGGGTGGACACTAAGAGAATTTTGGCCAACTCAAGGTTTTTCCATTCAATAAAGTGTAACAAATACAAGAGTGTGAAGGAGCACCTTTTTATAGAGGGAGCTAACCTCTTGGACAAGTCAAGAAGGAAAGGAAGGGCTAGGACTAAAAGGAGTCATCCAAGGGAGGAGGATTGAAGCCCAAAGTCCAATCAATCCCCTCCTTTAGATGAGAATTGGTGCCCAAGCTACCTCATCCAAGGGCCAAGATTACTCCTTTATTAGTTTTGGGTTTTATTTAGGAAAAGAGGGTGTAGTTATCGAACTACCCCCTTATTTCCTAAATAAAGGCCCAAAAGTTAATCTTACCCCTTCTTATTACTAAGACACCTCCTAGAAAATTAAATGGACTAATACATGTCCAAAATAAAATCCTAGGTTCCTAAAATAAAAATTACAAGTAAATAAGTCATGACTTGCATAACTTGATGGTCATATAGAGGTGAGATCTTCCTCCTTCTACTCTAGCCATGTCTTCTTCTATTCTCCTAGCCATGGCCCTAGTGATAGGGCCCTTGCTTGGGGAGAATGCATCAAAAGAGGTAGACCTATTGAAGGAGATGGAGAGAAAGACGAAGGCCAAGTAGGAATTGTCCCGAGCTATGGGTGACAAAGATGATTTGGAAGACAAGGTCTTTCAGATAAAGGAAGGCATCGAGGGTCAAACTTGTGGTTTGGTTATGCGTACGCTAGAGGCAGGTTTCAAGAGGGCGTTGGACCAGGTGAAGGTATTAATGCCTAACACTGACCTGTCCTTGTGTGATGTTGGAGCTTCTGTTGAGAACAGGCGCATTGTTTCTGGGAGGAAGGATCTGAAGGGGTGGTCGAGGGTTATGCCAAGGGGGATGGGCAGATGTCGTTGAAGTGGAGGTTGAGGCTACCCCGTAGGAAGTGGTCAAGGATAAGGTTGACATGGTTATGGAACCCCCCGAGGTTGTCCAGGTTGATGAAGTATCTACAGGCGGTGTTACTGATGTTGCTTAGGTGTTTTTATTTCTTTGTCTTGTTATGATTTTTGTTATACGGTGGATTCTAATATCCTTGTAATGATGGTGTTTCTTGTAGTGTTTGTATGTTTTTTTTATGTAGTGAATGTTGTACTTATGTAATCTTTCTTTTTGCATGTAATGAAGTGGACTTAATTTTGTTGTTGTGTTTCACTATCCTCTGTGGATTATGGGTGTGTTTTGAGTTTCGTTAGGGTTAGAGTGGCGATGATGGTCTCACCAGGTCGGAGTGTTGAGCGAGTGACAAAAGTGCCATGGAGGTGACTGTGATCTCGTCAGACCAGAGCGTCGAGTAGGCGATGAGAACGCCAAAAAGGCGACGGTGGTCTCATTAGACTAGAGCACCGAGTAGGCGATGAGAATACTGAGAAGGCGATGGTAGTATTGTTAGACCAGAGTGCCAAGTAGGCGATGACAGCACCGAGAAGGCAATGAGTGGTCTCGTTAGACCAGAGCGCCAAATAGGTAATGAGAGCATTGCGAAGGCGATGATGGTCCCGTCAAACCAAAGTGTCGAGTAGGCAATGAAAGCATCGTGAAGGCGACTGTGATCTCGTCTGACCAGAGCACCGAGTAGGTGATGAGAACACCACAAAAGTGATGGTAGTCTCATCGGACCAAAGCACCAAGTAAGTGATGAGAGTGCCAAGAAGGCGATGGTTGCTAGTCGTGCAACAACTGTGTAAGTTTATGTTTATTGACTGGTTGTTTATAGGTGTGCCTTCTTAAAACCTCCTCAGCCAAAACGCATATTCTTTTCTTATTGGGAAAAAGACTGAGGTAGGAAAAATAGTACATTGCATGTGTACATTTTAACTGTAATATTTCTTTAGGTGAATGGCATTCCAAATGTGGGGGAGGTGTTCTCCTTCAAGCGTTTTCAACCAGTAGGCCTCATTGTGGAGGGTCTTGGTGACCCTAAAAGGTTCTTCCCATGTAGGGGCAAGCTTGCTTATTTGTGGATCTTTGTGAGCGTCTCCTCACAATCTTCGTATGAGTTCACCTTGTTCAATGCACGCTCAAGTATGTTTTTATTGTGAGGTCTTTCCACTCTGTGCTTTCATGCTATTTCTTTGATGGCTACTTCTTCGCGAATCTCATTGACTGTATCAAGTTTAGTTCTCATTGCTTCAAGGTTGGTGCTCGAATTATATCTAGTTCTCCTCAGTGAAGGTTTGCCGAGCTCAATCGGGATCATGGACTCAACCCCGTAGGTTAGTCGTAATGGTGTTTCACCTGTCTTCATTTGAAGTCAGTAGTGGTAACCCCAAAGGATGTTGGGTAGCTCGTATGCCCAGGCCTTGTGCTGGGACCCTTCTCGGGTCTTGAGTTCGTTGAGTATGACCTTGTTAGCGGCCTCAGCCAGTCCGCTTGTTTGGGGGTGCTCTACCAAGGACATCGAGTGTCGAATGTCGAGGTTCTTTAGGAATTCTTCAAAAGACGACGCCATGAATTGCTTACAATTATCGATTACTATGGAGTGACAGAGGACGAAGCGACAAATTATCTTCCATGTGAACTTTTGGACCTGCTGGGTCATGATCTTGGCGATTAGTTCAGCCTCGATCCATTTGGTGAAGTAATCAATGACCATGATAAGGAATTTGACTTGTCCTGTGGAAGGGGGAAATGGCCCGAGTATGTCCATCATCTAGGCAAAGAACGACCAAGGTGCTGTTATGGTGTTCAACTATTTGGAGAAGGACCAAGCTTTGTTATTGTGCTCTTGGCACTTGGTGCATTTCTTGGTGTATATTGTACAGTCATAATGGTGCATGGCCGGCCAGTAGTACCCGACCCAGATTATTCATTAAGTCATGTTCCGAGCTCCTTACTGTGATTCGTATATTCCCTTATGGATCTCGTTCATTATGTATTCGGCTTGATCGGTACTGAGGCACTTGAGCAGTGGTTGAGAAAACCCCCTCCGGCAGAGGTCGTCACTGATCATGATGAAGGATGCTTACTAGCGCTTAACTTTGTGGGCTTTCATGGGATCATCAGGTAGGACGTTTGAGGTGAGGAAGGTGATGATATGGTTTCTCCATTCGTTGGGGATGGTGCTGATTTGCATGACATAACTGACTTGGATGCTTGGGGATGTCAACCTTTCCTGGATGATCATATGTAGTTAAGTTACTTGTGTGGAGGTTGTAAGTTTAGAAAGAATTTCGGCCTTGCTATTGCTTTTTCACGGGACATAAGTTACCTCTATCTCTTCGAATTGCCTTAATACATCTTTCGTGAGAAGGAGGTATTTCAGTATTTGATTTTCCTTTGCTTGCATGGTGTCGTTCACCTGTCCCTCTACTAGCTTGGAGTTTGTCTAGCATTCGACTCTTCGTATACCTATGTCTTTGGCGAAACTCAGGCTTACCAATATGGTCTCATACTCAGCTTAGTTATTGATGGTTTAGAAATCGAATTGGAGTGCTTGTTTGATGTCGATGTCATCGGATCCTAAGAGGGTGATGCCAGCTCCATACCTTTTGGTATTGAAGGAACCATCCACATGGAGAATCCACCACTTGGAATGATCTTCTACTACTGGTGGTAGCTTCGTTAGGAAGTCAGTCAGGGCATGTTCCTTGATGGGTCCTCGAGACTCGAATGTTAGGTCAAATTCTAATAGTTCGACCAACCATGCTACTATCCAGCCTGCAAGGTCAGGTCGTTTCATATCTTCATTATGGGGTGATTGGTTTTAACAACTACGTGATGGCTTTGGAAGTATGGCCGAAGTCAACAGGCAGCATTGACGAGGTAGAAAGCCAACTTTTCTACTATCTAGTACCTAGTTTTAGGTGGTTGGAGGACCCTGTTGGTAAAGTAGACAAGATTTTGGGTGTTGGCTCCCTCATGTGCTAGGACCGAACTGATTGCGTACTCAGTAATGACATATATAGGAGTAATCTAGCTCCTGACGTTGGCTTCGTAAGGATGGGTGGTGATGATATAATGATTTTATCTCGGTGAACATGGCTTCAGCTTCATCGGTCCAGACGAACTTATCCTTCGATTTCTTCATCAACTTAAATAGAAGATGTCCTCTCTCGGCATTTCCTTCAAGCTTAGGAAGGAAACGAGTGAGCGAAGCTAGTCACCCGTCAGTCTTTAAACCTCCTTAAGCTTTGTAGGGATTCTCATGCTGAAGAGTATGACACATTTGTCTGGGTTGGCTTCATTTCCTCATTGGGTCAATATGAAGCCTAGGAAATTGCCACCTTCTACCTTGAAGGTGCACTTTTTTGGGTTGAGTCTCATGTTGTGGCGGAAGATTTTGTCAAATACAACGACCAGATCTCGAGAGTGAACTTCAAATGCATGGGATTTTGTCAAATACACCGCGTTGGCAACTTTCAGCTGCCTCATATGCTTTTTTCTGGCTGAGTTGGATACTCCTCCTCCAACGAAGCCTTCCGCAATCACGTTGATGATGCCCCGCACCTGCCGTGTTGGTTGTTTCATGATCTTGAGATGGGGTTGGTCCATGTGCGGCTTCTCATCTCGACTCTGCCAATCAGGATCGCAATCTCAGTTCTCTCGATCCCAGATGATATGTGATAATGTCGGCTTCGGGAGCTAGTGTAAGGTTTACAGGCGAACTGGTTGAGTTGCCCTTGTTGGATGAGCTCCTCTATTCTGTCTCAAAGAGCAACGCATTCCTCAATGGTGTGCTCGTAAGTTCTATGAAATCTGTAATGCTTGCTCCAATCAGCTTCGACATTGGATGGGGTTGGTTGAGGGAGCTTGAGGATCTCGATGTTGAACCCTTCTTTCAGTACTCGGGCCCTTAACTTTATTAGTGGCGTGTATGTGATGTACTTAGGTTGAGGTCGACCCGATCTCTTGAATTCCTTGTCATGCATAGGCCAGTAGCAATCTCCTTCCTTGTCTAGCCGGGGTCATTTGTAATCCTTCTTCGCTCCAAGTAGGGCTCTAAGTTGTCATTGTCTGGCAGATGTTTCTTCCATATTGACATACTTGGAAGATCATTCTAGGAATTCGCCTAAGGTCCTTAATTGTCATTTGGCTACTATTGGCGAATCTACCAAGTGCCAAGGGCTTCGTGGAGAACCACCCCTGGTTGTAGGTCAATGATTTGGGTGAGCAGCTTGGATAGTCAGTAATGAAGGTGCACAATGGCTCGTCCTCTCTTTGCTGGAGTTAAATTAGATCATCGGTTGTCATCCATTGGGGTCGATAGGCAGCATAGTGTGCTATGAATTTGTCTGTCAATGTGTTGAACAAGTTGATCGAGTTGGGTGGGATTCAAGACCACCAGTTAAGGGTGGTACCTGCAAGAGAGATGGGGAACATCCTACATAATACACGATCATCATTAGGATATAGATTTACCTATGTGAGGAATGTTTCTATGTGGTTGTTTGGGTTGCTCGCCCCCTCATAAAGCTTCATCACCAGAGGTTTCCAACCTCGAGGCAGAGGGGTGTCGAGGATACCGTCGACAAACGGATGTCATCAACCCCTTTTGCTCGAGATGGCGACATCCTTATCAATCGTTTTCTTTTTCTTGCTTTCCTATAAGTTTCTACTTCCGGGGGGTTTGCTACTCGTCGGATTATACTGACTTGTTGTTTAGTAGTCATCAGAGGCCTCGTCATCACTAACATCCTTGGTCGTGTGTTTTCGACAATGGGGGCAAGTATCTTTACTGTGGACGTTGTTGGTGGCTCGATTATGGTTGTTCCTGGTTTCTCCATTATCGGTGTTACCCTTTCCTTCGTTTTGCTTCTTGGAGGTCCTAGATAGCGGTCTTCATAGCGGCGTTTTCTTCCCTTAGGGAGTGAAGGGTGTCCTCGTGTCTTTGGGCCATCTCCTTTATCTGCTTCCCGAGGGACTGCAGGGCGCTCATGTCATTCATGGTGCTTCGGGATTGATTGCTCCTTGGTTGTACCATATAGGATAGGGTCTAGGAATTTTATGTCCCCACAGATGGTGCCAAATGTTCTTACCAGAATTCGGCAAACCTCACGATCTCTTGGGTCTTGAACATCAACTACTCCAGGTTGACAGGTGGGTACCTTTAAAAAGGTCTTCAATGCCAAGTTAGAGTATGAATGAGATGAGAGATCTAGTGTCTAGAATAATGTACCTTAGAATGGAACCCCTGGTGCTCTTTTATGCTACTTTCCTGTGGGTTTGTTTTCTAGTTACCTTTTTTAGGGAGTTAGGCCTTTTGGTTATTGGGATAATGCCGAGATAACTGGGCATCCAACACCTCGGTCTTTTCTAGTGTCAAGGTGTTGGGGTTCTGAGTACCGAGGTGTCAGGGTTGATCATGCCGACCTTCAGGGTACCGAGGAGAGAGAGGAGGGAGTACATTTTGGAATAGAGGAGTGTTCTATTTAATCAATTACTATCCTTCTTGTCATATTGAGAAATTAATAACATTAACATCTGATTTATATAAAAAAAAAAAACATTGAGAAACTAATGTCATTGCTAAATTTACGAAAGACCAATTTAATGTTCAATATATCTCAAAGAGAAATAATTTGAATATTACTAAAATGTGTTAGAAAATAAAGGTTAAAAATATATGTTTTTAACTCTTGCAATTATTTTGAATTTTATTTTTAGTCATTATCATTTTTTTTAGTCTTTTTATTTTTAAATGTTTTATTTTTAATCCCTACCATAATTTTTCATTACAAAAAATGATTGTGGCATACAGTCATAGGTGAACATATGGTGAATTTGCACCCACTCAATTTTAAAAATTCACAAGTAAATATTTAATATATTAATATTTTGTTTCTATATTTGAACCCCTATGCTTAGTTTTATATATTTTTAAATTTTACACTCTTAAATTTATATGTTTGAGCCATTTAGTCTTAATTAGTTTATATTTCCCTCCTAAATTTTATATAATTGAACTAATTATCTTTAATTTATCAATTAGTTGAGATATTTATAACTTATTATTTAAATATTTAGCTTAAAAGTCTTTTTTTTTTCTTTTTTCCTGAATTTGTTTTGTTTATTTCGTACATTTTGACTTTTATTTATCTTTTGTATCCGCTACTTCAGGGTCTTAGATCTACCACCGCATATAGTGATGATGTTATGCTAGCATTATTGGCGGTCCTATTAGCAAATTATGTCATTAGGGACTAAAACCAAAATTAACATATTTTAGAGGACTAATACTAAAATTAACATTTTGTAGAGATTAAAATAAAAAAACATATTATATAGAGAAACTAAAAGCAAATATTTTTACTATGACTAAGGCTCTATTAAGCCCAACTTTATGTTAGCATGTTTTTAAGTTAAAGTAAAAAAGTTTAAAAAAATAAATAAATCAGTTTTCATTTTTACTTTTTTGCCTTAAAAATTTCTTTTAAGTAAAAATTTGTTAGATAAATTATTTATTTTTATTTGTAATGAAGAGATATTTATAATTAAAAATTAAATTATAAAATAAGCTACTTAAAAATTTAAGTATTAATACTTTTTTTTCTAAGCTTCTTCTTTTAAGGAGAAACAAATTTAATATATTTCCAAGGACAAAAAAATATTAGAGACTCTAAAAGCAAACAAAAATAGGGATGAGAAATATTTAAAATTTAAGATAAATATTAATATGTTGTTCATCTTTATCAAAGTTTCATTTCACCTAATTGATTAAAAATGTGATAAAAATTGTTTAATTTTATATGTTCAAACTTTACAACTTTGAACTCCATAAGTAATAATTTTGAAATTCATGATTCAGAGTATTATTTGAATATATTAAATATATTTTCATAAAAAATAGAATAAAATTATAATATTAAAATAAGAGACATAAACTACTTTTAAATACTTTAATTATTAATTCACTTTTATACCTTTAATTTAAATTTATTGTCGAGTCTACTAATGTATTTGTTCATTTCCATAAAAATAGATGTATTTATTGGAATACTAACAATATAAGCCATAAATATTAGTGGATAAAATTATTTTTTGAATTATATTAGTAATATTATTAAATATAATGAGCACTTAAACCATTTAATTTCAAGGATATTTTTAGAGTGAAATTTAAATCTGTGACATTATTAAATAAAAAGATTTAAATATCATTTTAGTACATTTAAAATTGTCCATGTGAATTTTAATACCTAAATTTTTAATTTTTTTATTTTAATGTCTAACATTTTTTTAATATTTCAAATTATTATTTGTTATTAAGTGTTTTTGGTTACCAAGTGACGTGACTAATGAACATCACATCATAAGTTAGTATCCAAAGGGCAGATACCTTTTTAAAAAATTAAAATTTTTCAGCCATCAAAATTTAAATATAAATAAAAATTAAGTATCAAAACCAAAATATTTTATTTTATAGGCACTAAAAAATTATTTAAGACTAGAAAATTAATTATCATTATCATTACCCTCATACATTTTGTCATATGATATACACCTCAATTGATATTTTTATCTTAAAATTTTTCAAATGTTATCGATGAATGAATACAACATTAACAATGAAATTATCAAAGAAGCTTTTTTGTATGGTGAAATGGCTATGTCTAAACTATTAAATAATTAGTCGATTAAAGACACAGTATAACATATTTATGAAAAAAAAGGCTTAAATATGTGTGTTGCTTTACGTTGTGTTTCCAATATCTTTTTCTTTTTTTATCTTTATAGCACTTTAAATTATTTTAAAATGCTTTAAAATAAAAATGTTTTAGATAACGTTTTAAGAATTCTAAACAAAATGAAAAAATTTTAATAACTAAAATAAACAATTTTATAAGAACTCAATACAAATTTTCTAATATATCAGGAATACAAAATATTTTATTTTAAAAAACTGTGTGATACAATGATACTGGTAATTTTTTTTTTTCATAAGCAATTATAGTGGTAATTAACTTTTTTTAAGGACTAAATGATTTTTTATATTTATAAAATAAATTATTTTGATTTTAACACCTAGAATTTATTTATATTTTTAAATTTGATATCTAAAAAATTCTATTTTTTTTAAAAAAATACTTGTTTAAATATGACAAAGATTTGACTCATGAATTTAAAATAACATTCACTTGATCAAATAACTTATATTTATCAGGTCATCAATCAAGACATTATATATTACACTTTAAATCATTAGGAAGAATGAAACTTTAACATAAAAGTTGCAGAATATATTAAACATTTTGCCATTATATTCATCGAGATCAAACTTAGTTCCTCTTCCACAAACTCATCATGTATTACTTTATCATGTATTACTTGCTAATTGAGTTACACTCGTTAGGTCATATATTAAACATTTTAAAATACCTTTTTTCCATCCTTACAAATTAGTTGCTAGTCCGTGTAATATTTTTTGTTATTTCTTAAACCAATGTTATATTTTTATTTTAATCCCGGAAAAAAGATTGATTCTAATCCTTACAAATATGTTCCAATTTTAATGTTAATTTTAATTTTAGTCCAGAGTTATGGAAACGTGACATCATCAGCATATGCTACATCGGATTTTTTAGCGACAAAAACTAGAAACTATTTTTAGAAATTACAAGAACTAAAATGGTAAGAAACAAAAAAAATGCAAGAACCTAAAATAAAATCGTATATTTACAGGATAAAAAACATATTTTAGCCATACATAAAAGAATTTTAATCTTGAATGATCTTGACGTTCTCGGCCAGGGCAGGCTAAAGTTCTTTACCTGCAACTGCAACGGACGTGTCACAAAAGAAAATTTATATCACGCTCAATATTTTTCCTAAATTAACACACAAGGAAATTGGAATAAACTACACCCCCATGCAAATTGGTAATAAAAGGGGAAGCAATTAAAGTACAAGACACTGAATACACATTTTGAAAGACGTAACGCATAATTATGTTCGGTATAGCCATATTTTCCTCCAGTATGAATTACGTGGCTCAATGTCTGTTGGCTGCAACCATGTAACAACAGCAAAAAATCTTGTCGTACATCTATCTATAACTTGAGTAAGGATAACACATTTCCTCTTTTCACAGCTCTAACTTCTAAGTGACGTGAATTTTTGGATCTTCCAAAACCCAAAACAAATGCAACCTGCATATATTGAAAGATCGTACAAACCCCATTTAAACGCAGGAGATTGACACGGAGAAATGTGGAAAATATAGAAAATTCAACCAACATTTATTGAGTGATTAAGATTAAAAGATGTAGAGAATGCAGAGCAAATTGAAATGTGTTTACGAAAACATGCAAAAAAGACATTCAACGTGGAAAAACAATATTTCAGAAAGAGAAAATTTGTCTGGAAGTTCCACAAATTTGTTTTAGGGCGCCTCATTTTATGCATTCCTTTTCAAACAGAAAAGCCGGGTCAGAAAGACTGGTGATGGTGGTAATGCCAGAAAGAAAGAGGTTGAGCATTGAAATTTGAAAGTAGTTTCTAACAAGTAAAACAGTGTTACAACAGGAAAATATGGAACTTACCTTCAATCTGAACCCAAATTATGTGGGCAACCAACAATCTCAAACATGGTAACAACCGAAACAGTAGCAATTGAATTGCACCAGACTTGCTAGCATTACCATTGATACTTTTCAAAGTTGTGTAATCTATTTTAACTGCAGAATTATTTGATTGCTATAGATGCTGAGGCCGCTGAGGCATCTGCTATTAAGGAAATAGGTTGACGTGCTTGCAGGCAGGCACCTATATCAAACGGAAGCAACTCAGAACCATCAAAAATAAGATTTACTCCAGGAAGGGTTACTTCTTTACTATCACTTTCATCTGTTTCAGCTTTTATTGAGGTGGCTTGAGTTGCTTCTTCAATGGATCTTGTGCCAGCTTCGTAAACAGGACTTAAGGCATAAGATCTGCATGCACCATCCAAAAATGATTAGGAAACCAAAATTAGGGGCTAAAATGAACAGATGGAAGGAGTTATAATAGATTTCTTAATATTTCAAAATCTTGAGTTTGTGTAAAAATATCACCATTTTCATTTTAAACTACTACGACCATTTCCAAATACAAAATAATAAAAAGAGAGAAAAACATTGGATACCAAATACCAATGTATCATAACACCACTAATCAGTTATAAACAGTGTCAGCATGGCAGAGATTTTAGGCAGTAAAGTAAGTAGGCACGGTCTTGAAGAAAAACAGGATGCCGGAAGCATTTCTGATTATGATAAGTCAAAAATAAATAAACAAAATAAAAAGATACACTTGTGGTATGTTGAACCATTCACACTGATATGAACACCAAAATTGAGAGACCCACCAATTTGAAACAAACTTGAATGGGCAAGATAAGTATCAAAAGGAGTAGGAATGTCTCATGCAAGATATTTAGCACAAGTCTGTGAAAGTGATGCTACTGATGCATAGTAGTGCACGGAGAGGATGGCAGCACAACTTTGAGTTTGGTGTCAAGAGAAAGCAGTTCTGATACATGGGTTACCAGACCAAATCTGAAAATTTTGAGGTTGCTTGAAAGTTTATCTATAGTGAAAACCCATCAAAAAGAGATATTATTTAAAGGCAGACTAATCACCAGTATTGACAAACGATGAGCAGTAGAACTTAGAGTTTGGTTGGGAGAAATGGATTGAGATTGCTCAATACCAAGTTAAGAATTACAAGAACATTCGGATTAGGGACCAAATTGTGTCTAATCAACCCCCATATTGTCACTATACATGATATGCTACCAAAAACATCTAAGATATTCATTCACTTTCATTTCAACACCAAAGCAATTGCAAATTTTGTACTCGTAATTTAGAATGTATCACCAAAAATGTTTACTACCAGTGGATTAGATTCCAGGAGAAGGTAGGTGATTATTTGTGATAAACTAATTGATTTTATGTTTATCTAACAAAAATACTATAAGAATCAATTTAACTGAGAAGAAAATTCAACAATTTTCAAGAATTAAATTTTAAAAGGTAACAAACAAACCTAAGAATGCTTCCATCAAAGCTTAAAACTTCAGTTCGGCAGCGTTGTCGATTAGCAAGTTTTAACCTTTGGTGCTCACTTGAGGCCCCTGAAATGGGAGAAGAAGGGTCCATGAGCGGATTCCACCTTCCACTAGCATAATTCATAAGTTGCCGTGGGGATTCCTTAGCTTTCTCCTTCTGGTAAAGAACCTTTGCAGCAGGACCTGTAGCTTGGTACTCAGCACAAATGTCCCGCAAGTTTTTCCTTAAGCTTTGCATTGCATGATGGTGTTCTTCAAATGAGCCAGATTGCAGTAATTCAGATGAAACAACCCTTTGACATATCTTATTACACAACTTTGGACTAAATAGTGGCATCCCAAATTCAACACTCAGCAGAACCCATTCATACTTCTCTTCTTCAGGTGAAAACTGGCCAGATTCTCTTTCATTATATAACTTCAATAGGCGAATATACCCAACTGTCCACAGTTCCATCTGGTTTGCCAAATCTGTCAGGAGAGCATTCAGTTGTGACATTTCCCCTTCACATATTCCTAACTCTTTGCCAACAGTGATAATTGATCCATCAGAGTTATTTAAGGGCAAAGGGATATCCACTGTAATCACCTTTCCAGATTCATCAAGGTCAAACTTACTTAGAGGCTGCACAAGCACAGCTGAATGTTTAAGAAGTGAATTTAAACAATGCAGGAGTATACTTCCCTTTACTAAATTTCCTTCATGTTTTCCCCCCAATCCTCCTACTGTGGAACCATCCCAAGACCATATGAGAGCTTTCTCACAACCAGCCAATGGAGCAGGTAGCGAGCGCAGACACTGTCCTTTCATCAGAACAACAGATACAGGTCCACTAGCTACAGCTGAATATAATACCAATTTCATCCAAGGAGTCATAAAAGAATATGAGGGGGGACCAAAATGAACCAGACCTGTGGGTCCAGGAAGAAATGAGGAATGGGGAAGAGGCACTATGGACACTACTACATCATAGTCACGAACAAACAATCGATCCAGGGTTGCAGGTGCAAGAGAAGCCAAGCTTTCGCAGCGGAGAATGTCTACATGATATTTCTTTTTTCTTTTCAACATTTCAGTTCCATCATCTGACTCTTCAACCATTAGTTTCTCATCATTCTGAATATTTCCATTTTCACTGGTTTCCTGTACATGAGTACCATCACCTTCAAAAGGAATAGAAAAGGTTCTGCCTGCCATATTACTAGGAGCAGCTTCTGTTGAAAAAGGAGCCTCTACAGACTTAGCTAAATCAGAACTTAATATATCAGAATTATTCATCCCAACTTCTGTAATACCAGACTCTCCAGATTTGCCAGTCAGAGAGATTTCAGATATTAGAGAATTAGACTCATCATTGTTAGAAGTCGCCATATCTATCTTATCTCCACCCACTTTTGCATCAGAAGCAACTCCACCTGATTGTAGACATTCTAATACACAGCGCAAACTAAATGCATGATTTGCAAATTCCTGCAGCTCTCCCTCAAATTTGGTACCTTCCAGAGTGCTAAGATCCTTGCAAAGATCAGCAATGCTGCCATGACCCAATTTCCCCGCTTCATAGAGTGTAACAGCATGAGATTTCAGGCCTGATAAGGTTCAGCAGGAAGAATGATTTTGGTTAGACTATACTCTATAGGCAGGCGTACAAATAAATTCTCAGACACAGAAGAGGGAACACAAACACCCTCACAAGGAATATAGACCAAAACGATAATTTTACAGCTTTGAAAATTGAAATAGAATAGAACTAAAACACATGGATTATTGACCAATAATAATCATACAAAATCGCAATTGTAATCCCATTAATTTATTTTGCAATGATGTATCTCTTTTGCAAGCTTCTCAGCATTTGGTAATATGAATTTGAAGACTAAGAATCATAAACAGCTATCACATTAATATGCAACCACATTATTTAAAGGTAGCTACTTTTTTAGAGAGCAAGTGGGATCTTCAGGGAGCTCTAAAGTTCCGTCTTATTTTTGAAATTCAGTGGCAGGTTAGGTTTGAAAAAAGGAGGTCAAAACCTTGTGGTAAAGTGCATATATTGCAATCATTAGGTCATTTGTTTGGAGAGGAGTTTAGGGACCGCCTCTACTCTTAATTTTGCAATAAAGTTGTTTTCATGCTATTCTACTGTTCAGTTAATGCTAGTTTCAGCTGATGTTAGCCTCAATGGAGTTTCCATTTCAGACATGTATTGAGCAACTTTACTGTATTTATGCTTCTTTCTCGAATGAAATATGTTAAGCTTTTGATACGGTTCAAGATTAGATACTATTCCCCTATTTAATATTAGATAGTAATTGAGGATTTACTCTTCATTACCTATTATTAGATTGATCCTTATCATTATTATTAGAGAGATTCTATGCATTCAATAGTGATCTTGTTTGATCTTATTTACTCATTATAAGTAAAGACATTATGTGATCATTCAAGACACACATTTACATGTCTAAACTAGATCCTAGGAGCCCGAGTGTCTTGCACTAGTGGCCTACGGCCACTGGTGGACCCATCCTCTGTTGACCCACTTTAATATCATCACCTTCCTCACTGGTGGACCCATTGTCTAGCAACCTACTTTCATATCACTTCCTTCCTTCCTAGAGACATTCCCAAAGACCTTTTTAGGCCCCTTCCTGGAGACTCTTCCTAGTGCTTTTCTCTTATTCTCCTGCCTTAAGGCATGCTTCTCCTTTCATCTTAGGGCTATTCATCAAGGTGAACAATACTTGTGCCCACTGTTGGACCCGTTTGGCAGCTACCATGTAGCCCTTTGTTGGTCTATACTAGCCAACTCAAAACACTATTGTACATGGTCCCAATGACGCGTGAAATTCACACACATGATGCATGACACATTTTTGGAAAGAAACATTGTTGTTCTTCATCGTCACTGTGGGACCTTTGTTGGCTGCCACCAATCCAACTTTATCTGGCACAACCATACGATTGGAACCACCTTTCGTTTTTATTTTATTAAATTTTCTACATTTCTAATAAGTTTGATTCATATCACACATATATGCTCTAGCTTATAAAAGAATATCAAAGATTAGATATTATTCCCTTATTTAATATTAGACGGTAATTGATAATTTACTCTTTATTACCTATTATTAGATTAATTCTTATAATTATTATTAGAGAGATCCTATAGCAGTGTTATTAAATAGCCGCCATGGCAACGCAATAGCTCCATCGCATGGCGGTTTTTTTGCCAACCGCTATACACAATTTGTGAAGGAATGTTCGCCATGGAGATGCCATAAGGTACAATAGCAATGTTTATAGAGGAATTTTGGCCTTCCACTATGTTCCGTTATTCCCCATTGATAACAGTGATTAATAGTGATCCTATTTACTCATTATAAATAAAGACATTGTGGAGTCATCCAAGGCACACATTGACACATTTACAGAATACATATACCATGAAGTAATAAGGGTTTGAGAAGGAAAGAAAAGTAATTTTGTATTATTATCTTTCTATTACAAAGATACATATAAACTAGAGGGAAAACTATATAATACAATAGTGCTCATAATAAGAATATGTGCATCCACTCTAAGTCTAACAAACATCAGCATATCAGACTTTATAATAACAATAAAAAAAACATAATTAAAAAAATTCTTGTGAATGAATTTAAGCTTTAAGAAATGAGGAAGGTATAAACCTGGTGAAACAGAACCCATCATAAGATATGATGTTATATTAGCATCAACTATGAAAGCAACACGAGTATAGGCTGAATGAGAACCATAAGCATTGCCTTGATTGATATCATTATCAATAAGCATATTATCAAAGGCATGAGTAGCAATAGAAGCATCTTCATCACTGACTACACTTCTAGGAGACCCAGATACGTTTGTTTCTTGAAGGATAGATGCTGGATCAATTACTTTTGTTGCCCATCCCAACCGACAAACAAAAGAAGCAGCAGCCAGCAGTTGTGACAAGTCAGCCTGTAGGGTTGCTGCCAATTCAGCAACAGATGCATTTTCATTTGAAACAACAAAAACTGCGTATAATAACCTAGTTGAAAAAGATACAATGTTACTTTGAGTCTCACTAAAAGGAAACAACATCTGAAAAGAAAAGAATGGAAACAAACTGGAATAAATGCATTACTCTTCAATGGGATCTTCATAAGACTGCTCCCTGTTGGAAACAAAACCTTCAAGCCTGGAAACTGAATCACCACCATACATATAAAAATTACTCAAGTCAATTAAAACAAGAGAAAGAATATCCAATATAGGGGGTGTACTCAATTACTTAGTTTTAGTTCTAGTTCCTGTTCCTAGTTTAGTGAGATTTCTAAATAATTCTAGTGATCACCCAATTTAGTTTTTTTTTTTTTTTTACTTTAGGCTAGATGTTGTGCCTTGATTGTTGAATATATGTGTGTTTGTGTATAAAATCATTATAAGTTATACTCAATTACTCGGACCCCCCTCTGTGATTGGAGTTACTATACCCCATACCACTACTTCTTTTACCCCTATAAAAACCACCCGTAATTTTTAAAAACATTACACAAACACCCTTTTTACTCCTAGACACCCCCTTTAAGGTTTAAAATACATTACACAGACTAGTCCTATAACGATGGTCAAAGTAATGGTTAGATGATTGATGCTTAGTGAAGAAACCTTGATCTTCCTTTTTCCTGCATCAATGATGTCTATATGATCAAAGAAGGATACATCATTAGAAGAACTAGAAGACCATGGTTCCAAATTTTGGGATATATTATAAATGGTGAAACTGGGTCTACCTCAACCTCACAAAACCGACTTGTAACTGGTGTTACTTAAGATAAGAGATATATGAAGATTACTTGAGAGCTTGATTTTCTCTCAGCAGTATTATCTATTATATATAAAACTTATCTATACAAAGAGTGAAATTGAAAAAAGGTTATTCCTAGGTGTCAGACAGACAACAAATTTTTATACTTAGAAAGCCTATTCTAACAAGTTAACCAATGCTAACAAGCTAAACTATTTAACACTCTCCCTCAAACTGCAGCATATAAATTGTATATGCCAAGCTTGGAGCATATAAATTGAATCTAAGGTCCCATCACGGATTTAGTCAAAATATCTGCAAGCTAGTCATAGGAGCTGGCAAATTCGGTGCAGATTTCCTTGCACATCACCTTCTCTCGAATAAAATGACAATCAACTTCAATATGTTTGGTTCTTCATGGAACAAGAATGGAAGCAATGTCTATGGCTGTCTAGTTATCGCAATACATCTTCATATGCTAAATTTCACAAAATTTCAGCTCTTGGAGGAATTTTATCCATATAAGTTCACAAGTGAGAAACACCATTGCCCTATACTCAGCTTCAGCACTAGACTGAGCAACCACATCATGTTTCTTACTTTTCCAAGAAATAATGTTGCCTCCAATGAAAACACAATATCCAGAAGCGAAATGCCTGTCTGTAAGAGATCCTACATAATCAGCATCACATTATTCGGATATTTGCACATTTCCCTTGTCTTCATATAGCAATCCTTATCTTGGAGCCTTCTTGAGGTATCTGAGAATCCGAATGACAACATTTCAGTGATTCAGGCCTAGAGCATGCATAAACTAACTAACCACTCCCACTGCAAAGGATTAGTCAGGTCTAGTAATAGTGAGATAAGTTTTCCAACAAGTTTTCTATGTTTTTTTGGATCTGAGAAAGGCTCATTTTGTTCTACAATTAATTTCTTATTTGAATTCATAGGACTGTTCATGGGTTTACAATCAATCAAACTTGTTTCTTCAAGGATATCTAAGGTATATTTTCTTTGAGAAATAACAATTCCTTCCTTTGATTGAGCTACTTCAATGCCCAAAAAATATTTGAGACTTCCAAGATCCTTGGTTTGGAAGTGATCACTTAGATGTTTCTTTAGCTGAGAAATATTAGAGGCATCATTTCCTATGTTGACTATGTCATCAACATACACAATTAAGTACACACATTTCTCAAGGGAGTAATGACAATAGAAGACCGAATAATCTGCTCCACTACATTTCAGCCCAAAACTTTGTACAATATGGCTGAACTTTCCAAACCAAGCATGTTGAGATTGTTTGAGACTATAGAGAAATCGACGTAGTTTACAAACTAACCCACACTCCCCTTGAGAAACAAACCCAGGAGGTTGCTCCATATAGATTTCCTCTTCTGGATCACCATGAAGAAAAGCATTTTTAATATCCAACTGATGGAGAGGCCAATGACGAATAGCAGCCATGGCAAAGAAGAGTCAGACAATGGTAATTTTGGCCACAGGAGAAAAAGTATCCTCATAGTCAAGACCATATATCTGTGTGTATCCTTTTGCTACTAGTCTTGCTTTCAGCCGATCAATTTTACCATCCGGCCCGACCTTAATAACATAGACCACCTACATCCGACGGTCTTCTTCCCAGGTGGAAGAGAAACTAGTTCCCATGTCTTATTCTAAATAAGAGCCTGCATTTCAACAATCATGGTTTAACATCATCCAGAATTATCAAGTGTTTCATTAACATGTTTAGGTATAGTGATAGAATATTGTAAATGAGACGAAGATTATAGGTAGAATGAGTACCTTTTCAAAGAGCAATGGACTAGTTAGATTCTTCATCATTCAGAATCATGGTCTGGGTAGATTGTGGTGAAGGACTTGAAGAAGAGGATTCACCATGTATATTGGACTAGTTCCTTGTGTTTTGCGATGGTAGGTAAGAAAAGGAGGTGATGATGGTTCAGAGGGTCTTGGAGGAGGAGAAGAATTTTCAGTCGTGGTTTGACTTGGGATGTTAGGAAGGAAAATAGACAACGGTTCAACTAATGGAACAGGTAAGACTTGTTGGATAGAGCTAGTATTTTGGCATGAGGAAGAAAAGAAGGGGGTCTCCTAAAAAAAGGTGACACTAGCGAACATGGAGTACTTTTTGTGTCTAGAGAGTAACATCAATATCCTTTTTGGAGACGGGAATAACCCAGGAAAACACATTTGATGGCCCGTGCAAATAGTTTGTCTAACATGAACAAAACACACAACCAAAGATACGAGGAGAGATATGAAATAGAGGTTCATCAGGAAACAGGACAGTATAAGGAATTTGATTTTTAAGGGAAGAAAAAGGCATTATATTTAGGAGAAAGCAAGCAATGAGAATAGCATCTCCCCAATGATGAACTGGTACATTAGCACAAAGCAATAAGGTATGAGTAATTTCAACTAAATGTCTATTTTTCCTTTCTGCTATACCATTTAGCTGAGGTGTATGGGGGCCTGTAGATTGATGTAAAATGCCATGAAAACTGAGAAGGGTAGAAAAATTTGAAGAGAAATATTCTTTGGCACTATCACTTCTCAAAATTTTGAGAGTGGGAGCATGAAGCAATCGCATTGTCAGATCCTCTATAGATGGAACTTCTTGGCTAGTCATAATTTGATCCCGAACATGATCAAAATCTGAATTCATGGCACAAAGAATCATAACCATATAAAACTTATCCAAACTTCTTAATATCTTCCAAGGAGTCAGCTTCTAAGAACACTTTTAATTCCTCAACAAATGATTGATCTCAAACAATGAAGGAGGTCATATTGCGATCTGTTTGTTGAAGTGATGCCAATTTATGGGTTGAATCATAAAGGCGTTAAATATCATTTGCAAAAATACTCTTAGCCTTCTTCCAAAAAGAGTTACATGTTTTGAATATTCTGGGTTCCCAATATGTGGGGTTCCACAGATTGCCATAGCCAAGCACAAAGTTGAAAGTCCATCCTCTTCCATTGTTCAGCTTTGTTTGATGGAATATTACTATCATCTTCTTCCAAGTGATCATGAAAACCTTGGTAAAGGAACCAAAGTTCAACAGATGTAAACCAAGAGAGATAGTTTTTGCCATTCAGATTCTCTGAAGTAATGGTGGGAGTCCCAAAAAATGAGTAGACATGTCCAGAAGCCATTTTTTACCAAAAAAAAGGTGCTAGAAATGGAATATTAACAAAAACTATGCCTCAACTTTGGTGGAAGGCCGAAATGAAGGTTGAAACCGGAATTAGGGAGGACGACGAGTCGAACGGTGGTGGTGCAAAGGCGCTCCGGTGGCCAAAAGGCAGCATGTGGACGCCACGTGCCGAAGAGTTCCGCACACAGAAGTTGTGCATGGAGGCGCGTGCGGTGATGTCTGGCTCTGCAATAGGGAGGGTTGAGCGTTGCTTGAAGAGACGCTCCAGATCTAGTGGTCACCAGAGACAATGGCGACGGCCGGTGGCGGCAGCAGAAGGAGATTTTTTCGCCAAGAAAAGAACAAGCGGAGTTGGATCGACCCACTCTGATACCAACTTAAGATAAGAGATATATGAAGACTACTTGAGAGCTTGATTTTCTCTCAGCAATATTATCTATTACATATAAGACTTACCCATACAAAGAGTGAAATTGAAAAAAGGTTATTCCTAGGTGTCAGACAGAACACAACTTTTTACGCTTAGAAAGCCTATTTTAACTAGTTAACCAATGCTAACAAGCTAACTCTATTTAACAGTTATCAATGGCAGATGGCAGTCCATGGCGGTTTGCCAAAAAAAAAACCATATGGCGACAGTGAATGGCGTTGCGGGAAATGGCAGATGCCATAGTGGACTAAAAAATAATAAGATATTTATATATAAGCACTAACAAAATACTAAATATAATTAAAAAACTAAAAACAAGATATAAACATGAAATATGATTAAAAAACAATGAAACCGTCATACATAATAAAAACAGTACACATACATAACTACACACAAAGAATAGACCTTGTCCATATAAACGAACAACAAAACAATTTTAAAAACAAATAACACAACTAATAATAAAAATTATTTAAAAATTAAAATAAAGTAATGAATATTAGTGTATCACTGAGTCGAAAGAAAGAGAAAACAAGGGAGAAGAATGGTTCATGTTCATTGCCGAGAGGGATCGCTGATACGCCGGAGTTTGTCGTCACACCGAAACTGGTTCGCTTGAACTTGTACGTGTTCGTTGTCGGAGTGCTTCGCATTTGTCGTTCGTCTTCGAAGTCGCTGCTCATCGTCACAATAGTTGTTCATTGTCGCAGTCGCCATTCGTCTTCGCGCTTGCCGTTCATCTTCACATGTCATTTGGGTGCTCTCGCGCGTCTCGATTAGTCTCAACAAGGTGAGAGAAAGAGAAGAAAAGTGTTTTTTTTAGGGTTAGAAGCCCTTAATAACCCGCACAAGTTGGGGCAGGTTAAGGCCCAGCGTCTCTTTCGGTTTTCTTTTTTTTTTTTTTTTGCCGAAACCCACACCTTGCTTACTATTGTTTGGTCATATCACTAGTCGATGTGGAATCTCCAACAAGATACAACCATGAAGACTAGCAATGCTCAAGCAACTAAACTAATGAAATGAAAGCTAATATTGGGTAATAATTTAGAGTTTTCCGAATCATATGGTTATATTTTATTGATGTTAGGTATTGTATTTAATCGTTGCCAAATGTGTTGTGCATCTATGATTACAAAATTAAACATCATGTGCTGATTTATTTTCTGAGCTTTGATTGATTAGGACAAGTTTATTTCACTTATGACTGGATGATCTATTTGCGTGCACAACTAACTCTTAAACAAGCAATTCAGCCATGTTGAAACTAATAAACTATCCTTTTAGATTTGGTATCATTCAGTTATAAAACCAAAACAGCAAGGTCGATTGAGTTGGTCAAAATACATATGCCTCTAAACATATCATATCGAACATATGAACCACTCTACTCTGTATGCCATATCTCCCCTAGGGCATGCCTGAAAGTTTTGAAACTTTAGCTCAAAAAATGATATTTTAAAGTAAAGTCGAGTAAGAAAAAAATAAAAAACTAAAATAGAACCTGACTATAACGAAAAACACACCTTTAAACCGATCATCAGGATATACAGGAACATCAAAATAGATCAACCCTCGGCTATAAAGACCCTTTACAACATCAGGATCAAACAGGAAAAAAGCATTTGCTTCCTCCTTACATACTTTATCAATCATGGCCATTTCCTCTTCGGTAAGTTTCTGTAAAGGCAGAAGACAACACAAGAAAAAAAAAACAAGTGAATACCTACATTACTTCATATTGCCAAATTAACACAATGAACAAGATTATTGTGAACGAACCCTCCTCCATTAATAAGGCTGAGATGCAGACCTCACCTTGAATTCCTCCAAAGTAAAGTTCACGAGACAAACTCCCCACCAAGGTTCAATAGGAAAATCAACAGGTTGCATAGGTAACAGTTCTTTTGCAATTGACTTGTTCAGTTTCCACATAATTTTCTGATACTCCAAATGAGGAATGACAAGTAAGAAAAGAATGTTATTAAAACATTATCCAATTTAAGAGAAGGGGCAGCAAAGTCTTCGATAAGAAATTCTAGAGGAACAAAATTAATAGTCTGGTCAAAGGCATATAATTTAGAAGTGTCAAATGATGAAGATAGTCATTAAGGTACATTATTCAGTTGACATCATTAGAAGCAATATCTTGCCAGCTTACATGAAACTGATGAAAGTACGTTATAAAAGATAAAATTGGCACTACAATTGGAACAAACAATGAAACAATCACAGAGAGCATACAGTATCATGATGATATGTGAAAGCCAAGAATTAAACATATTTCTGTATATCATATGGGAAAATCTATCCAGTACCTTAGATCTGCACTTATTCATTATATCAATAAATTCATTTCTCCCAATTCCTGTAAGTCTTAAAGCATCGGCTGCACTAAAATTTGGGATACTGTCATAAGGTTGCTCTGCAAATAATTAAAACATGCAGCAAATATTTAGGCCAGCTTATTTGCAAGCAAATGTTTATTATTCTGCATATTAATTAACCTATAGCACACAATCATACAATTACAAATGAATGGAATAACACTGCAGGTACTAGATGTAAATTCCCATAGACTAAGTATTTATGATGTAAATACTATAATAAAAAATTTAATAAAACCAAATAGAATATTATCCTCTACACTACCACAACTGCAAAGCTTAACAAAATGCCCAACAGCATAAGCAGTTAAAAAAAATACCATAAAACATTTTTGTTGTGTCAGAATATCTTAAGTATCTTAGATGATCTGTTTGCAGGGGCTTTTGTATTTTGTGATATTTCATTATCAGTTTCCTTATTTAATGAGATATTCTACATAGTGTTATTATAAATGGATTGGACCAGCCAGTTAGACTGGAAAAGCATCACACCATTATGGTCCGTTCAAATCAATTAATTGTACACGCAGTGGAACCGGATCAAGCTGATTTGAATCGACTGCGTTTGACAGAAAACCAGAAACTGGTTAACACGGATCTGTTTGAAGATGTAATTTTTTGCTTTATTTCAAATGATGCAGTTTAGCTTGTTCGGTGGTTTTGCACATTTTCCGGTCACTTAGTCTAGTTTCACAAATCAATTCGAGTGAACCCTACATCCCCCTTTCTAAAAGAAGAGACGCCAGCCTCCCTCTTGTCTTGCCACGGTCGATGCTGCAATGTTGCATCCAATGGCTTCCGTCTCATCACTGCAACATTTCTCCACCAATGCTGCAATGACGTGCTGCTTTTGTTTCTGGACACCGCCACACTTCTTTGTTCACGCATGAGTGTCACTCCACAACCAACAGCCTTTGTTTAGGACTTCAAAGTCTCCAACATCCCCCTTTCTAAAAGAAGAGACGCCAACCCTACATCCCCCTTTCTAAAAGAAGAGACGCCAGCCTCCCTCTTGTCTTGCCACGGTCGATGCTGCAATGTTGCATCCAATGGCTTCCGTCTCATCACTGCAACATTTCTCCACCAATGCTGCAATGACGTGCTGCTTTTGTTTCTGGACACCGCCACACTTCTTTGTTCACGCATGAGTGTCACTCCACAACCAACAGCCTTTGTTTAGGACTTCAAAGTCTCCAACAATGATGTTGTACTTCAACCTCTGTTTTGCCGCAATATTTTTCCTCATGGTCCCATCTTTGGGGCCAGATCTTCCTCCTAATAAGGTTTATATATAGCTATGTAACTTGCATTTGATGTATCATTTCTCCTATTAATTTCAATATTTGCTGCCTTGGACTTCTTAATGATAAATAACTAGCAGGCTTGAAAGTTAGAACTGTTGAAGAGTAAAAATAATTAACTCCCTAACCAATTATATGAGATACTATCCAATATTGATGATAGTTCATCACAGTGATGTCATAATAGGATTAGAGATCAGGTTTGCTACAACTGTAAGTTAATGGTGGTGTACCACTGAAATGCTAAGGTTGACAAACCTCTATAAAGTTCCATCATCACTTTGTTTATAACTTACAGTCATCTAACATGATCTTTAAATATTTACAGGCATCTAGTGTTAAGGTTGAGGAACAGGAACCTTAACATTATTTAGTATGACAATTATTTTAAATTTGATGGATGAAATATCTTAAATTATGTTTAAGTGTATTATTTTCTTATTTTTTTAACATAAACTGGTTAAGCTAGTGATTATTTGATCCGACTATTGAACCATAAAACCACTGCCTAGATTGGTTCAGTTTTTATAACATTGATTCTACTGTTAGTAATAAATGTAAATAGGGGTATTGTGCTTTGAATATTAAATCATATCACTTGACATCAAATCAATTTCAAATTATTCAGTCTCTATTTTCAATAGGACATCAAACTATCAAAGTGCAACCATACTATGTAGCCTATCCCAATCCCATCATTATTGACTGCCAAGTTACCAAGAATCTGAAACAAGACATTATTTCCATGATTATTTTATTTCCAATTCATCATCCCTCTCAGAATTTAGGGTAGAATAATTTTTCTTATTGAATTATGCTGCGAATACAATTCATATATACAAGACTGAAGTTATTTTAGGAAGTATAATAATAGCACCTAGACAACCAGATCCCTATGATTCAGGAATATTCCAATCATATACTATAATTGTAATCTGCTAAATAAGAAAACAATACAACTAATAAAACATAGATCTTGACAGGAATAAAACAGCTAATAAAACAAATTCTAACAATCCCTCTTGTGATGTTCTTCTTACACCCTTCCTCAATCTTTCTTCTAAACACAGAAATATTTATTTCCAAGATCATACACAACAAGACCACAAATCTTAAATTCCAATCCCCAACTACTGTTGCTTTCACCATATTGATTCTTAGAACCACATATGGTTCAATCCATATTGTGTATACACTTCATCCCCAAGTTTACAACATATGATTTAGCTTTTTTATGTAGGATGACTCTGCTCAATTTAGACAAGGTAGCATCAGCCCATCACCTATGAGCAGGGGGGAGAAAGGAATTTTACCATTTCAGAGACAACTTTCCTCTCTTCAATGGCTTGCCAAGAGCATTAAGATCCAAATAGAACAATCATATTCTATAGAAAGGTTTTATAAGTCTACATTATAATACTTCTTACTATCATCAATCTGTATTATGAACATAATTTTCATTTCAATATCAACGTTAATGCCCAATTATTTCAGTTCTAACCATTCAAGTAACAAAAATACCTACAGTAAAAGATATTCTTACAAATATACTATTCATTTGGTAGTCAGCAATCTGGTTAAAATGGCATGATTTTAGATAAAAATTACAAAAAAAAAAATGCCACTCAATTGCAAGCTATAAGCAACAAATATTAATCAAGTTTTGTCATGAAGAGATATTTATTAGAGAATTGCAACAAGCAAGAAAAGGTACCATTTCTCATTACTTCAAAAATCATATCACAGTAATATCTGAAAGGTGATACTCTCATTACACGGCAAATATACTCTGCTAGATGATAAGGAAATAGCTGCAAGTGAAAAAACAAGCACATTAAATGCAGATGCATTGCAACAAAAGCAGAAGATGAGCTCACTGCTCAACTTCCAGGTTCCTAATTTTTAGTCTTATTGGTTTAATTATATGGGTTAAAATACTACCACTTTTACTCTATTCAATAAAGCTTTGCTTATAAAAGAAATGGCCAACACAGATGGAGTGGTAGTGTAGTAGTTATATTTATATGATTATATCTAGTGTTCATCGATCCAAGTACACAGATAATTTTTTTTTTTCAGAAAATGACAAGTTAATATGGTTAAATTATTTACTATTATAAAAGAAATTATCCTAATACAAAACAGCAACAAAGTCCAGTTTTTAATTACAATGTTGCAAATTTCTTTTGAAGCATTAAACATTATTTTTTTCCAAAAAAAGATAGCAATAATTTTTTAATCAGTGATCATGTAAACAATGTAATGTTTCAGAATCAGATAGAACTCAGTACACGACATACAGCAAGATTCTTCCGCAAGTAACGCATCATGTCTTCATAATATTCACTTTCTTTACAAACTTTACGAGCAAAAGAATTATTCCATTGGAGTCTCTTTTTTATGCAACTTTCAATTATCCTGCAAAAAATTTGCATTGCCAACAAAAAGCAAAAGGCAATATTAAGATTGTCAGAAAGAAAGTAAATAGGACAATAACTTATACAGTACTATGTAGGTGGTTTGGACATCTGCAAAGAAGACCACTAAAAACCCCAGTGAGGAGAGTAAACAGCATGGCTTTAACACTGAAAACAGGTAGAAATGAGACCAAGAAGGATATTGGATAAAATTATTAAAGAAAAAAGAATCCCATGATGAATTATATCCTTGAGAATTTGATCTTGAACTGAACCCAATGGCATCATGTTATCCATATAGCCGATCTCACCTTGTCTGAGGAGGATATGACTTCTGTTGTTGTTGTAGTTATCAGTGCTATGTAATTACAGTAATTTGGTTTATTGTAATTTGTAAATTCTAGTGAATACTTTCAGTATGAATAACATTCTCGCATTTCTTTACCTCTCAACAAATATTATGTATTTCAAAATATATATATTAAAGGACTTGACACATGAGCCTAGAAATAAGTGGAATGTAGCAGCCTGTGATTATCAGTAAAGACACAATATAGCCTCTCAAAATATAATATCCCGTCATTCTGAGAAATTTTCTTTTATTCTACTCTACAGTTATTCAAGAAATATGTTTGCCAAGTGCCAACAAATTTGAAAACTCAGCTAGCATTCTAGAACTTCCCATCATTATGTCCAGATTGTGATGACAATGTCATAGATCCCTCACTAGATCACCTATCCTTCTTAAACAACTAAGTTTTCACCTAAGAGGGCATAAGAACACATACTTGGAGATTAAACGGTCATGTATGGCATGCTAACCCTATAGTGTGGTATACTTAACAAAAAAAAAAACTCTCTAGTGTGGTACACATACAAAAAGTTTATTGAGTGGCATGCTTAATACCTCCATTGCATTGAGGCAACATGTAATATGTAATCCCGCCTCCTAACACACATGGCATATATAGGATGAAAAGAATCCAATAATGAGTGGTACAGTTTGAATCATGCCTTTTTATTCAAAAAAATGTTACAGAAAATAACTGTGTAAGTGTGTAATACAATACCTTCGATCCAATCTCCCAAATTTTTAAAATGTTTGGTTCTTTTTATAAGAACCAGTAGTTAATATATTGTGCATAAATTTTTTCAACAAAAATGCCCATCATTAAATACATTTATCATAAGTAGATGGAATATAAAGAGCCTCATTTTGCCTCTTGGAGTACAAAAGGCTTTGAGAACATCAAGTCGGGAGTAACTTTGAAAAGAAATATAAATTTAAGACATCTTTGTTGTTTTCAATTAAAAAAAACAACTTCCTCAAATCAAGAATGCAAATTAAAGAAGATAGTGTCAATACTAAATTTGTGACTTATTTAATATTAATTTTAAGTGCAAGTGGCAATCACATATAGGCAAAGTCACAGAGATTGAAGCCAAACGCAAACACACTAAATTGCAAAGAGTGAAAACTGAATGTAGAAAAGGCTATTACGGGTCTTTTCCCCCTTCAAAACGACTTCGTTTTACCATTTAAAAAAAAATGACCCCGCTGAGTTGTCGAGTCACCGGTTCACCGGTTCGCCAGTTCTAAGCTGAGTTTGGCCTAGTCAATCCAGGTCAATTTAGTTATTATGCATTTCCCATTCAAAGAGTGACTTGGACTGGTTATATGGTCGGTTTCCAATCGAACCGGTTGAATCGGTCAGTCAAAGCCGAGTTTTAAAACATTGATCCAAGAGGTTATAAGGTTGATCTAGAAACAACGTTCACACATGTGGGGACAAGGGGAAGGGGAAAGGGAAAGGTCATGGGTTCAAACCCTCTACTAACAAAACTTTTTTTTGTTAATCTCTATTAACACATTATCAACTAATGTTTGCTTATAGAAACAAAACAAAACAAAAAACTAGGTCAGAGCTAACTATGGGTCAAGAATCACAAGAAAAGCCACTCTAACCTTCTGTGCCATTCTTCTTTAGAAGAAAGAGTAGCTTGAAGCCTCTTAGGAAGGTTCTCCCATGTACACTCTTCCTTAATCGCTTTTTGCAACAACTGTTCCTCAACTGTCACCGGAGCACGCTGCATTTCTCACTCCGCAAACACGACAGAAGTCAACAGAACACACACCAGCGAAACTGCAAAGTTGAAACCAATTATGGCGAATCATACAAAACACAAGAAAGATCAATCAAACAAACCCGAACGAGTTTATGAATTAAGCCAAATAGAGTGATCAGAACCTGATTGGGGGATTCAAGTCCAATTAGCTAGGGTTTCGGAATCGGTGTTCCAGAAAGAGAAGCGATTCGATTCGGTGGAAAGTAAGAATAGTCAGAGATCGTTGTGGTTGGTGGTCGGTGATGCCCGTTCTCATCATTCATTACACGTTCCATTGGGTTTATAACCGACCCGTTTCCGACAATATAATGCGTGAAGTAACGCGGTTTTTATTATATTTAAAAATAGTTGGGATAAAAGAGGCACTCTATTTCTACCTTCGTGAAAAGAGTGTGTATGGTTTGTATTTTACTGGCTTAATTAATGAATTAATGCATTATTTTTCAGTAATTTTTTCCTGTCACATTATATAATTTTTTTATTAATTTTATTATAATAATTTATAATATAAATATATAATTATAAAAAATTATAATTTAAATATATAATTTAAAATTTATTATTTAATTATAGAAATTATAATTTAAATATAATATATAATTACACAAATTTATAATATAGAAATTATAATTTAAATATAATATATAATTACACAAATTTATAATTTAAATATATATTTTAAAATTTAATAATTTAAATAATTACACAAATTTATAATATAGAAATTATAATTTAAATATAATATATAATTACACAAATTTAGAATTATTATTTTAAAATTTAATAATTTAAATATATAATTTATAATTTAAATATATAATTAATTTATATTATTAAAATATGTTATATTATTTTAAATACTTTGTTGTTGAACTAATGATTAATTATGTCCTTATTTGTTATTTTATAACTTTTAGCTAATTAATCAGCTAGTTTTACCAAATACTTACAATTGTTTTTTCAACTTTAAATTTTTAATTAGTTTTTCAGTTAGTTTTGTCAAACACACCTCATCTAAACCATCTCTCTAAGATTGATCTTAAAAGAAGCGTTGAAAGGTGTCAACTCAAAAGGGATAAGATCAAAGAATTAAGTTAGAAAGTTACTTCTCCATGGGTGGTTATTGGAAATTTAAGTTTATTTCCATTAAGAATAAAATAATGGTTTCTTTTTCGCTCATGTGATAAAAAAACCATTGTAAAAACTATATAATACTTTTCATCATTACTGAAATTGAGGATCATAACACTTAACATAGAATCTAATTTAACTCATTACGTGTAGAGAACTACACGGGCGAAAATATAAAATAAATATGTTTTTCTATGGCTTTTAGTGTAATTTGTCTTTTTTACAATTTCTTTTATTGTCTTTACATTTTCTCTTTTATTTGCATTTAATCTTTTACATCATTTATATTTACTTTTTTCTTTACTTGCACTTAATTTTGAAATTATTTACTTTACATTTATTTACTTTATGGTCAAAATTTCTTCAACATCTCACTTTGGATTTACTTTTTTCTTTTAATCTTACCTTAAATAAAAAAAATAATCATGTTTTTGTTAAATTTAAAATAATTAAGTCATCATTCATGTTTGTAATTTGAAAGTATTAATTACTATTGGTTTGAACAAAAATAACTCTCTTGTTTTTTAATTCTAAAATTTCTTAAATGAATATAAATTTGTTTTCTTTAAAAAATTACGTAAAAATTTGTTAGTCTTAATATATTTATTTTATTAAAAAAATTAACTACAAACACACTAATGTTTTAATTTTTCACATTTTCTTTGTTTTTAATTTGGGTTCTTACTACCCATTTAAATTGTCTCTATAAAATAGTCACCGGTGGACTGCTTTGGTTTTGGTTGGCTTCAAATCTCATTATTTAGTCTATGTTGTGTTATTTATGAATTAATTTGTGATGGGATTGAATCAGAGGACCAAAATAGTTGAAAATCATGTATGTGCTTGTACTTCTAAGTCGAGTTTGTTCTAATGCAAAATTTCTGTTATGTTTTTTAAAAATTTAATACTTATACAATTTTAAAAATTTAATAATATACCGTAAAATATCATGGGAGACTCTCCCTTTAATTAAAATTGTACTATTAAATTAGATGAATGCACGATCCATGATGAATAATATCTTGTAATTTACTATCTCACTTACACACATCTTTTTATTTTCCTTTCTTTCAAATCACAATCCAACACTGATTGAACTCGTATAAACTTACTAGAACAAGTTGAACGCAAGGTGCGTGATGAATAATCTTTGCAGGAAGAGGTTCGCAATTTGTTTCTCCTTTTTCACTCGGCAGCCTTTTATTTCTTTTAATTGTAATTTGTTTTAAGTCAATTGAATTGGGGGAACCATTCATTGGAATATGCAGTGCCATTTAGTTAGTCAGGTAGGTGAAATTTAGATTGAATTGATTGCCCAAGAAATTAGTTTCATAATGGAGGCATGCACGAAGAGAAAACACGATGATGATGATTAGGGCATAAAAAGGAAAGGAAGGTGATGATAACTTGATAAGGAACCCAACAAGGAGGGAAATGAATTCACACTGTAACGGCATAAAATTTCAATTATAATAATAAATTTTATAATTAAAAAATATAAAATATAAAAAATTTTAACTGTTAAATTATGACTGTATGTTATTATAATCACAAATTAACCATAAAAAATCTAGATTCAAAAAAGAGAAAGCACTCTAAAGACTTCCAAATCCTTTTCAATCCGTCTTAGATTGTGTTTTGAAAAGGAAAAATATATGAAATAGACATGAATAAGTGAAACAATGAATTACAATATATTATCTTATTTTATTCTTAGTCATTTATCTAATTTAACTATCCAATTTGAATACATGAGAGATTCTCTATTATGTTTTATGGAAGACAATTTAAAATTTTTTATGACAATATTTTATGTAGTATAAATTTGTTGATTTTATTAATTAATATTTTAATAAATCATGAAATTATGAATACCCGACAACATATGATTTCCTACACTAGTGACCACTTTATCTAATTCACAATCTTTTTAATGCTATTTACTACGGATTGGTGAACTTTTAATTGATTATTTTTCATTTGCCGGATATTATAGCAGACATTTTTATATATAAACTGTGATTAACTATATAGTAATGCTAACTAAAGGTGTACATGTTATATCGAATCAGAAAACAACAGGACCGATTCATAAATGTTACTTAAGTGTTGATTTTTTAGAGTAAGTGCATGATTGTTTTTGTTTTGTTTTTTAGTTTTTTAAAAGAGTTTTTAAGAATAGTTTTCAAAAATTGTTTTTGGGAAGAAAAAATAAATTATTTGGTAAGTATTATTTGAAAACTGTTTTGAAGATGTAAAAGTGAAAAAACTTGTTCATATTTACTAAAATTTCATTAATGAAAAGAAAAAAATAATATATTTTGATTGTATTTTGAGTTTTCAAAACAAAAATAGAAAATTGAAAAGTCAAACTACTTTCACCTGTTCGTGCTTTTTAAATGTTAAAAACTAAAAAACCAGAACTATTTTCGAAAACTGTCTTAAAAAAACACTATTCAAACGAATTTTTTAGTTTTTAAATACTAAAATACTTAAAACAGTCTTATAAAACTGTTACTAAACAAATAATAAATAAAGGTTTGATTGGTTTGATTTTGTCTTTTTGTTTTTGAAAAAAGTTTTCAAAAATTATTTTTAAAAAAAAAACTTGTTTGGTAAGTGTTATTTGAAAATTGTTTAGAATATATAAAAATGGAAAAACTTACTCATATTTAATAAAATTTCATTAGTGAAAAGCAAAAAACAACCTATTATAATTGTATTTTCAGTCTTCAAAATAAAAATAGAAAATTAAAAGTAAAAACTATTCTTGTTTTTTAGTTTTTAAAAACTAAAAAATTAGAACTATTTTTAAAAACTATTATTAGAAAACATTAACCAAACGGATTTTTTAGTTTTTAAATACTAAAATATATAAAACAGTATTATAAAACTGTTCTTAAAACAGTAACTCTTAAAACCTTGATTTTTGGTATAATAAGATTTTATTTTTTATGAAAATGGAATGAAGGGAGAGTAAATCTTGGTCTGGGTTCAAGGCTGAAACAATGTATCCAATTGAGTCAAATATGATTATATAGCAGTACAATTGTACAAATATTCCCATGTACTTTTAATATGTATTTTCTATGCAGGATAATCAAAGTTTTTTTTCATTTTATGTTGCAAAACTTGTCATGGGATCTAGAAATTTTACGCAGTGGAACATTCAAATTTTTAAAATAAAAATTATAAAAATTGAAATTTTATATATGTATATCTAAAAATTAATAAAGATGAGACAAAAAATTTTGAGATTTAAAAAAAAATTCCACAAAAGAAATATTATACACTTAAATACTTAAATTAAAATCTGCATATGTAATTTAATTTAATTAAAAAAATCATTAAGTGATTAAGATGGAAGAGAACCTATCAAAGAAAATAAACGAGAAAAACAAACAAATATTTTGTTGGAGATGAAAAAAAATTAATGCAATAGTGAACTCAAATTTAAAAACAATAATTTAATTAGTAAAAATTTGTTAAAAAATTTAAAATATTAACTATTTTACATCAAAATAAAATATTAACTATCTTTTAATTATTTTTAAATTAAAATTGCTATTAAATAAATAAAATTATAAAAATTAAAAATTATCTCTTTAATTAATATTAAATAAAAATTATAAATAAAAAATAAAAAAATATTATTTCATCTTTTTAATTTAATTAAATATTTTTGTAACTATTAAAAATATTTTTAATTATTGCGTAAGAAGATAAATTTACAGAATTCAAATATAAATCATGTGAGTATTTAAATTAATTATTTTAATAATGTTGGAAGAAAAATGAATATTTTTTATTAATAACTACTTGAAAAAAATTTGTTTTTAAATAAAAATTATAACTGCAAAAAAAGTTGTTTTTCAAAATTATAATTAAAAAAAAAAACCTTGCTAATGTTGTCCACACCTCGATAGCAATGTCCACAACACAGCAATAAATGCCTAAGTAGAAAACATTAAATATGTCTTTAACGTCGTTTGCACTTCTATGCTGCTAATATCCACATTTATGTGGAAAGTACATTTAGTAGAACAACTAGTTTAATTTAGGACTCTTTTGAACTAATTTCGAAACAGTTTACAATTGCTTTTGTAAAAATTATATGATTTCGAACTAGTTTTTTAAAACAATGCATGTTTTTAGTTTTATAATCATTCGCATTTTCATGATGTCAATGTACACATCAAGGTGGAAAATATATTGAGTAGAACAACTAGTTTAATTTAGGATTCTTTTAAACTAGTTTTGAACAAGTTTAAGTTTGCTTCTAAAAAAATTATAGGATTTTTAGCTAGTTTTCTAAAATAATTCATATTTTAATTTTAGAGTCGAACTGTTTTCTGTTCAATTTTCTTAAAAATTGGTTTGTGCCATTCCTAGCATCTAGGGTTTGACAGACTTATAAAAGATAAAAAAAATACAAAAAAAAATTCAGAATATGCCATTTTTTTATTTATTGAGATTAAAAATAAGATACAAATTAGAGACCCAGATTTATAAATAACACATAGTAATGACATGACAATTGTTTGTTTTTATATATATATACTCATACGTATGCTCTTTTTTTTTGTTGAAATATTCATATATATGCTAAAACCATGAGGGATGAGATGAGATTCTGCTATAATTGAGTCTTTTAGTGATTTGATATATTAACACTAAGTCTGTGTAAATATATTAATAATTCATATTATTAATTAATTTTTATCTTTTTTATACGATTATTTAAAAATAAATTGATAAATAAAAATATTTATATTAATTATTTTATTAATTTTAAGCAATATTATTTACATATTAATTTTATTGTCACTTAATACACTTAAAAATTAATAAATGACATAATATTTAAAAATTTAAAAGAAATGAGAAGAAATATTTATGGGTGACTTCTAAAAAAATTACACTTAAAAATAGTAATACTTACTATTTTTGTTAAACAAAAATAAAAAATATTTTATTAAAATTATAAAATATCTTATCTATAACTGTTATAAAAAAATCCCATTTGGTATATTTTTATTTAGACATTTTTATTTCTATAACTATTATAAATAAAATAATCCTATTTACATAATTTTTATTTAGATCTTTTTATTTTTAATACATTAAATAATCATATTATTTATTTAACTTCTAAGTTTCAATTATTTCTAAAAAAAATTCCAATTTTATTTATATTATGAATAAATTTCAGTTTTTTATTTTTAAGATAAATATAATTAGTTTTTATTGTCATGTAGAAATAGAGTGTCTCTTAGGAGTGTGTTTGGAAAAACTATCTGAAAAGTTTGTTGAAAGTTGAAAAACTAGCTGAAAGGTGAAAAGTTAACTGAAAAGCCAAAAGCTGAAAAACTAGTTGAAAAAGTAATTTGTCAATGTTCGGTAAAACTAACTGAAAGTTGTAAAATAACATATAAGGACATCATTAATCATTAGATCAAACAATAAGGTATTTAAAATAACATAACATATTTTAATAAATATTATAATTATATATTTAAATTATAAATTTCTATAATAATTTATTTAAATTATAATTATATATTTAAATTATAAATTTATGTAATTTTTATATTTAAATAATAAATTACTATAATTAATATTTAAATTATAATTTTTTATAATTAAATATATAAATTTTAAACTACATATTTAAATTATAATTTTCTATGATTATATATTTATATTATAAATTACTATAATTACATTAATGAAGAAAAGAGAAATGAAGGAGACGGATTGTATAACGTGATGAAAGAAAATTAGTGGGAGACAATGCATTTAATGAAAAGTAAGCATGTAAAAATAAAATTAACTAGTAGCTAAAAATAGGAGATCTTTTAGAAAATGTATTTGGAGTAGCTTTTTTGAAAAAGCTAGTAGCTCTTAGAGTTTTACTATCTAAACAAAGTTGAAATCATTTCAGTTAGCTACAATGACAAACCAAACACACTCTAAGTGTCAAGTTTGTCTCGATCTTTTGCTTTCTCCCTTCGTTCCCTATGCAGTTTACATGCTGCTTAAGTCATCTTTCTCGATAAAAGGTTATTTGGGGTTTCTCCCTTTAGTCATAGTCTCAAGCCAAATGCATCTTTCCATGACTCCTTTAATAATAGTTATTTGCATTGGTATGAGTATGCCTCATACCTATAATAACTTGCTATCCCATAGTCATAGTCCTATGACTCCTTTAATCTCAAGCCAAAGGTTATTTGGGCTTACATGTGTTGTAATTGGTAGAATTCACCTATAATAATAGTTTTCGCATTGGTATGAGTTTGCCTCAATTTGAAGTGTTATATAGAAAAGGTGTAGAACAAAGTGTGAACTTGTTAGTAAGATCAAAGTTGCTACAACATATTATAGATAAAGCAGGATAAATTCAAGAAAGATTGAGTTTCTAAGAATAGATAGAAGACTAATACAGATAAGGGAAGAAGACAACTTAAGTTTAAAGTCGTTGATGATGTGTTTCAAAATGTTATCCAACCATCGATGTAGGAAGAGTTATATGGTCAAAGAAGTTTACTCACAAGTACATTAGGCTTTACTTGATCAACATATATGTAAGCCTAATTGCTTATGATATTACTTCACTGCTTTTTTATAGCAAACCTATAAAATATTTCTGTGTATTTTAGTAGAGAAAGTATCATTAAACCTGATGAGAAGATCTAACTTATGGATGCTAACCTTGTGAGGAACGGAGATTTGAAGATCAAACAACTCCAAGGCATTTTTATTCATCTAGTTAAACCAATATGGAACAATGTTATCAATGTTGTCACCTTCTACTAAAAGGATGGGATGTGAAAACAATACCTCTCTTTTCCAACTGAGAGAATTTTCAAGGATGAATTTTTTCTTGTTGGGGAAAATTATAACATCTTGTTTTTTTATTAATCTTTTATAAGTGTATGAAGTTTATATTTTTATTTTTAGTTATGTGTAATTTATTTATTTATATGTATTATTTGCATAAAAAAATTATGAGTGAAATATCTTGTAAGTAATATATAAGCAGAATAAGTAGGGTTGTTACATGCATGAAGAACACATATTGCATAACTCCAATCAAAATTTAATTGTACTTTTATGTTTGACTCACTTTTGTTCTATTTATGTTGAGTAAACTATGGAGTGTGAAATATATTGGAACCTTAAAGGCATAGAGGGTGGGCTTGCACAAAACAAAATTTAACAATAGAGGCATGACTCAAGTCGTGAGTAAATGTAGGGGTTGATTACTTTGAATTTAGGTTTTCATTTTTTGGGGCAGTTTTTTATAAAGTGAGACTACAATAAATTGAATTATTTCTAAAACTAGTTAAGTTCATATTTATTTGATTTTAAAAATTGCTAGTTTATTATTATCAAATTGGTTCGATTCAGTAAGGTCCAATGCAGAACCAATTTGATTATTCGAACTACTTTTTTGTCCACTAAGCACAAAGTCTACAAACCTTCTTCGACCAAAGACTATGTTTAGCCTTTTGTGCTTTCCCTCTAGCTTTTGGGCCCTTTTGTGTTTAACCCGTGGTATTTTATCTTTTAAAGCAAATAACACAATAGGAAAATTTAATTGTGTTTTAAAAAAATTCCTAAAAAAAGTTTTGTCTTATTAATTATGTAAAACAAGTTTTGATAAAAGCAGGCAAATGTTTTCTAGGAACCAATTCATAAATCTTTTTGTAGCTTGATATCAAATAACCCAATGTTAGCATAAAGAAAATGATGCAATCTTGGATTGCTCCTCATATGATCTTATTCCAAAGAGGTTCCAAGATTCAAGATGGAGGTGGAAGACAAAGAGATGGAAGGTGATTAGGTGCCACTTCAATGAAGATAAGCCATGGTTGGTAAAAACTTGCCACAAGGGAAGGAACCCTTGATAAAAGCCATAGAAGAATTATCACAAAGATGGAGAGAACAAGAACCCTCTAAGATAGAACTCTCAAAATATGAGTGTAAATTCATTCATTAAAGTGTTAAAATGATACAAGAGAGGGTGAGTGCTATTTATAGACTTCCTATGAGAGCTTGGACATGCTATACGACTACCTAAGGTTAAGGACTCATTAAAACAAGCTAAGCTAAACAAGGCCCTAAGAAAGTGGATCTATGTTCCCTCATGTGACATTAGATCCTAATAATGTGGATCTAGTTCCATACCCTCATGTGATATTAAGAGACAAATAAATGTCACCTAGGAAAGAAAAGGATCTAGATGCCATATGGAGGGGACATCTGGGCCCCAGCCCCACATGCTACTCATGTACATGTGTATGTTAGAGAGGTATGAAAATCAAACAAGGGGGTATGGAAAGTAAATCACGCCTACTCTTGTTCTAAAATGGCTCACCTTCTAACATACACTCCACACAAATAACTAATGGCATCCCACCTACTAAAATAAAGAGAAAATGGCTAAAAATACATGGCCCACAAATACTAAATTACCCACCAAATTTACTAAACAAAATACACTACATTTACAAATAATTTCTAAGACTATGGCCTAAAATATCTTCACTATGCTCCATCTTTGTCATGTCTTCTCTTTATTCTTCCTAGTTAAATTCTATGCTAAGCGAGATTGTATAAAAAAGCAAGACAAGATATTTTTATGCTCATTCATCTCAACCTAAGACAACTTCTAATCCGTTGGCAACCACCAAAGTTTTATTGTCTTAAACAAGGTACAAATATTTTCCTAAGTCACTTATGATATGATTCCTCTTAGCTTTGTTTAGAATCAATCTAGGACCTCTAGGAAATAGGTTTTCTGACTTTACTAAATTAGACAAAGAAAATTAAGAAATTCTGCGCACAAGAACTCAAAATTGACACATAAAATTAAACAAAGAAAAAGAAGCAATAATAAAGCAAACTCAGTGTGAATAATGAAAAAGAAAGGTGCATAATGTTATTCAAACCCAACATGACATTTGAATAGAATATGATGTAAATTTGATGACAAACTCAATGCAACTTATAGGACCAAATTGATATAGTATCAGGTGTGAAAAATATAGGAAGAAAGGGAATGATTTTGTGAAAGGCGTCACACTCCCAAGGATGGAAGATAAGGCCAGAGATTGAACACACAAATGGGTGGTTAACCGTTGACAAATTTTTAATTCTTAGATTACAAAGAACCTAGGAGAAAGATCTCACAAAACTTGGCAAATTGCAATTTAAATTTTGGTTGTATTAACAAGAGTCATGCCCAGCCTATAAAAAAGGCTTTTCCAATTTAGTTTGGTTACATAAACACAAGTAAAATAAAAACTAATTAAACTAAATTATTGTACTTAAAAACAAGAAATGTAACTACCAAATTTAATTACACTTAACCCACAATTCCTTACTGTTGGCCACCCTTAATTGAAAGAAAAGTAACAACCAATTGATACTTAATTCTTGAATACAACTCAACCGCATTTCATCAAGTCTGGTGGCAACTATTAAGTTATCTTTTGTACTCCAACTTGAGTTATGCTAATCTTCCCATCCATTAAGACTATGTACCATCTCCTTCAATCAATGATGCAATTGATCAATTTGTTCTTTGCATCTTCAAGGCTTGCCCCATTTTAATAGTTGCTCTCAATACTTGTTTTAGAGCTTCCTTGGCTTTCCTTGTCCTTGCCCTTATCATAGGTTCTCTAAGTCCTTCAAGTATTTTACAATCCTTGCCATGGGTTATGTCTTCATCACTCCCCCCTCTTAAAGATGATTTGTCCTCAAATCAAAAGCTTTGTCATCTACATAAACAAGAGTTAAATCATACATATTAAATGTAACACTTATATTGTACTCATCAGGTAGATCAATTTTGTAGGCATTGTCATTGATCTTCTCTACCACTTGGAAATGACCATCTCCCCTAGGTTGGAGTTTAGACTTCCTTTTTTCAAGAAACCTTTCTTTCCTTATGTGTACCCAAACCTAATCACTTTGTTGGAACATTGTTTTCTTTCTTCCTTTATTAGCTTGCTTTGCATAGCTTGTATTCTTCTTTACAATTTGAGCCTTCACTTGCTCATGTACATATTCTGCTTTAGCCTATACTTCTTGATGCTTAAACATAGAAATGTTAGGCATAGACATCAAATCAAGAGGAGTCAAAGGATTAAATCAATACACAATTTCTAAAGGTGAAAAATTAGTTGTGTTATGGACAACCCAATTATATGCAAACTTAACATGAGACAAACATGCTTCCCAAGACCTTAGATTTTTCTTTAAGACAATCCTAAGTAATATGCCTAAAGTCCTATTGACTACCTTAGTTTGATCATTAGTTTGTGGGTGACAAGTAGTAGAAAACGACAATTTAGTACCAAGATTACCCCACAATGTCCTCCAAAAGTGACTCAAGAATTTAGCATCCTTATCACTTACAATGCTCCTAGGCAGCCCATAGAGCCTTACAATCTCTTTAAAGAATAAATCAGCCATGTGAGAAGCATCATTCATTTTCTTGCAAGGTATGAAATGTGCCATCTTAGAAAACTTGTCAACAACAGCAAACATTGAATCTTTGCCATTCTTTGTTCAAGGCAACCCCAAAACAAATTCCATAGATATGTAAGTCCAAGGATATTCATGAATAGGAAAAATGGTATGCAAACCATGTGGCTTCACTTTTGATTTAGCCTCCACGCTTCTTTAGCCTCCTCAGCTTCTTGCTCTTCTGACTCTGAAAACAACCTTTTTCATAAGATGGAAATCCTAGTGAATAAAATGGGTTAAAAAATAAGTTTGCAATTAACATTGTTCCTAGTCGATGTGAAATTCGGAAAAACAATCATGGTACCCATAGTAATAAAAATATTTTTCTTTATACATAAATTATGATTTGATACAAATAATTTCTAGTAATAATAATAAACACGATAAAAATAGTTTTTGATTTAACATCTTCATGCAAACACACAATCCACAAAGTATAGTGATACTCATGATCACTCACTCCCACTCTTCGGTTCCCAAAACCAGGTTTTCAATAGATTCGTCAAAAGATTTATGATCTCATATTCCATACAATAGTGTCTCGTTGTCTTCCTCATGCTATTATGGAGGTATCCCAAATCTTTTCCCCATCCTAGATGGAGGTATCTAAAACCTCTTCCCCATATTAAATGGAGGTATCTCAAAAAATTATCAAATTAATTCTCACTATTACACAGTCAATCACAATTCTTAAAATTCTACCATTCAAAAGTCATAATTTTTATATATCAAACAATAATTATAAGATGTATACACATATATGCGCATGCACAAATCATCAAAACATGTATCATCAAAGGATGCCAAATTTGATGAAGCATGGACAATTATTCAGAAAACTAAAGTCAGTATTTGAATCATTGACGTATTCTTATATATCAAATGTATATATGATTAACAAGATATACTATTATAAGCATTAATGTTTCCATAATGACATATTAGTTCTGTGCTTAGGAATTTTAAGATTATATTCTTTGAAAAGTATTATTCTGCTATTGTGGAAACATATATGCTTAATGAAAATAAATAAATGGTTGGATGCCCTTATATCAATCTAACACATATCAACATTAAATTATTTTTAGAATTGAAAGAGTTAGAAAAACGGTCATCGTAATTATCTTATATAAAGAATAAAACATGTAGAATGTTTACAAAATCATACCATGGATGCTTTAAGCAAGAAATGTTTTACTCACCTCTTAACCGAGATCTTAACTCTTTAATTTGTTTTCCTCTGTTCTTCTGCCCTTCTTTATCAATTCTTTAATAGTCAACTAATCTATAATTCTTTGAAGGAACTACTTAACCCCATATAATGACTTATTTTGATGAAATATTGATTTATAGTTCAAATTTAAAATGAAGTCAAATATTATTTTTATCTTATCTTACTATCATTTTAAAAATAGCACTATCTTCACCTAACTTATTTTTTTGTTTAAAAATCCTAACAGTTTAATCTTTTAATTTTATCTATCAAAATAATATATATATATATATATATAAAACAAATATGATAAATATATATATCATTGTTAAGGATCATCAGTTCAAATATAACAAGTATTTTATCTAAACTATAATATACATTTTATAATAATAGATTCTTAATCTTTAAAAGTCCAATGAATCTTTATTTTAATATTTTTTGGACAACCTAATCTTCTCTTAACTATATGATTATGCAAATATTTTTATTATGAATTTTGGAATGTTACACATGTTTCTACAAAGTACATCAACCATTACATTCCCTTTCCCTTTTTTATGATTAATGACATATGTAAATTGATCTAAGAACTCTACCCACTTAGCATGTCTTTTATTAAGCTTACCTTGTCCTTTTAGGTGCTTCAAGGATTCATGATCACTATGAATGACAAATTCCTTGAGCAATAGGTAATGTTGCCAAGTCTTCAAAGCTCTAACCAATGTATACAATTCCTTTTCATAAGTAGAATAGTTAAGGGTAAGCCTCCTAAATTTTCACTAAAATAAGTAATTGGATGACGTTTTGCAATAAAACAGCCCCAATACCTACATTTGATGCATCACACTCAATTTCAAATGATTTTGCAAAATTAGACATAGTAAGAAAGGGTGCATTAGTTAACCTATGCTTAATGGCAACAAAGACTTCTTGTTTCTCACCCTATTTGAAACCCATATGTTTCTTAACCACTTCATTAGGAGGTGCAACCAACGTGCTAAAATCCTTAACAAACCTCCTATCAAAACTTGCTAACTTATGGAATCCCCTCACTTTACTCATGGTTGTAGGTGTTGCCATTCTTGAATGCCCTAACCTTTTCCTCATCCACTTTTACTCACTTAGTACTAACAACAAAGCCTAGGAATACCACATGATTAGTACAAAAGATTCTTTTTTCCAAATTGCATACAAGTTTTCTTTCCTAAGCACATTCAAAACAGATTGCAAATGCTCAACATGAAAATCAAGACTAGTGTTATAGATAACAATATCATTAAAGTACACCACAACAAACTTGCTATAAACTCTCTTAAAACATGATTCATCAATCTCATGAAAGTACTAGGTGCATTAGTCAAACCAAAAGGCATAACCAACCAATCATACAAACCATATTTTGTTTTAAAAGCAGTTTTCCATTCATTACCTTCTCTAATCCTAATATGATTATAGCCACTTTTCAAGTCGATTTTAGAGTACACACATGCACCGTACAATTCATTAAGAAGATCATTTAACCTGGGAATAGGATGCCCATACTTGATGGCGATGTTGTTTACCATTCTACAATCAGAACACATACTTCATGAGTCATCCTTCTTGGGCACTAGAATCATTAGTACAACACACAGACTCATGTTATCTCTCACCCAACCTTTGCTCATGAGTTCACTCACTTGCCTTTCAATCTCCTTAGTTTCTTGTGGATTGTTACTATATGTTGGCCAATTGAGTAATGATGCTCATGGAATGAGATCAATATGATGCTCAATTCCCCCTCAAAGGTGGCAATCCACTATGTATACTTGCTGGAAAGACATCTTGGAAATTTTGCAAAAGAGGTTTAACAGAAGAAGGCAATTCAAAGTTGTTAAATTGGTTAGCAAGCAAAATCTGACTTGTACTATATAACAAATATAGGGGTTATCTTGCACAAAACAACCTCCTAGCTTCCTTTTTCTGGCTAAACAAGTGTGTTTTCCCTCAAGTGTTTCACTTTTTTTCTTTTCACTGTTCTCCCTCTCAAATGTGTTACTCTTTTTCCTCTCAAGTGTTTCACTTGTTGTTTGCCTTTCTTTTCTCTCAAGAGCAATCTTTTTTCTCATTTTAATTTGATCCCCACATACCTCTCTAGGACTCAAAGGCTCTAGTACAACTTTTTTATCATGATACATAAAGGAAATTTATTAGTAAAGCCATCATGGACAATTTTCGTGTCCTATTGCCATGACCTCCCCAAAAGAACATGGTTGGCCTCTATTAGAACTACATCACATAACAACTTATCTTGGTATTTTCCAATGGAAAGACATACTTCCACTTGTTACTTTGCTTTCATCTCTTCTCCTTTACTAAGCCATTGAATTTTGTGTGGCCTAGGATGTGGTTTAGTGTCCAAATCCATTTTTGACACTAATCTTGCACTTACAACATTTGTACAACTTCCTCCATCAATAATCACCAAACATACCTTCCTATTGATTGAACATCTTGTACGGAAAATGTTCTCCCTTTGAGATGCATCCATGTCTTTTATTTGGTTGCCAAGTAATCTTCTAATCGTGTACAACTCTCACTTTGTAGCCTCCATCCCCTCTTCACTCTCCTTTTCTTCTTCACCACTAGCTTATGATTGGCTTGTGTACTCCCTATTATCCTTGAGAAGAATAGTCTTCTTTGTAGGACACTCATATGCATAATGACCCATGCCCAAGCACTTGAAACACTTCACTTTTCTAGTCTTCTTAGGGGGTTGTTCAACTTGCTTTTGAGGTGTTTTCCCATGGTTAGAAAGTGTTGCCTTGTTAGAGGATGCAACACCTTCTTTCTTGATTCTATCTTTCCAATTGGAGGGATTAAAGCTAGTAGAACTTTTCCTTATTGTCCCTTTTCTTTTGATTTGTTATTCTACTTTGATTGCCTTGTGTAAAAGATCCTCTATTTCTACACATTCCTGCAACTTCATCACATCTCTAATATCATGATTTAAACCACTAAGAAAGCGAGCCATAGTTACCTCCAAATCTGCTTTATTTTTGGCTTAGATGATTAATACTTCCATCTCTTTATAATACTTTTAAACTCATTTACTACCTTGAGACAATTTCTACAACTTAAGTTTCAAGTCTCTATGGAAGCTAAATGGCACATAATGCTTCCTCATGATCCTTTTTATTTTTGCCCAAGTATCCGCCTAGGTTCTTCATTTCTTATCTTGTCCCTTTGAAGCTTATTCCACCAACTGAGTGTGTAATTTGAAAAATCGAAAGTGGCAAGTCTCACCTTTTTCTCTTCATAACACATGCTCTATCTTGAGCTCCCGTTCCAAGTATTCCTTCTAGTCACTTCTACCCTTGAAAGAAGGTAGATTAAGCTTGATTCCTTCAATTCTTCCATCATTCCTATTTTGTCTTCCTCCTTTTTCCTGTTGAGTTCTATTCTCCAATTGGCCCACCTTTCATGGAATTCATCATGTTGTTGCTTCATCAACCTCTACAAGTGTTGAGTAAGAGTTGTGATTTGGATAAGAAAATAATATAGTTGTTGTTTGAGACCCTTACCCACTCTAATGTTTGCACACAATTCGACTTTTACTCTAATGGATACTCTTGCCTTTTCCCCCTCTATATTCCTCCTTGAATTCTTATTAAACCAAGAAGAGAAAACAAAAATAATACTCACCAATCTATGAGCAACTAAGAATTACAAGAAAAGCTACAAAAATGACTTAAATAATGGACAAAAGAAAGAAACAAATACTAGAACAACATACTCAGAATTGGACAAAAAATAATTTATGAATTGAAATCCATCACACAAGAGGTGCAGCAAACTCAGAATTTGAACGCAACAAAGGAAATGAATTTTGACATGAAATCAAGCAAACAAGATGCAAAAAAAAAAAGAAGCTTTAGACTTGAAAATTGCAATAATTCTTCCTTCAATCAACTACAATATTACCTTAAAGAATGACCTTAAAAATTCTAATGGCATAGACCATTTATCCAATATAAATTTAACTCATTTTGTATGTTTTCTTTCACTTTTATTTTGTTCTATTTTTTTCAGACTTTTAAAATTTTTTCAAGAGGCTTAGTTTTTACAATGATTCAACCAAAGAAATCACAATAAGGTAACATTAAGGTATTGTAAGAATCAAGGATCTTATTGCCACAAAGTGCAACCTTTAAATTCTTAGAGCTCTGATGACCAAATGATATGATTCCTCTTAGCTTTTTTTAGAATCAATTTGGGACCTCTAGGAAATAAGCTTTCTAACTTAACTATATTAGACAAAGAAAATTAAGAAAATATGCGCACAAGAACTCCAAATTGAAACATAAAAATGAAACAAAGAAAAAGAAGAAATAATAAAGAAAACTCAGTGTGAACAATGAAAAGGAAAGGTGCATAATGTTATTCAAACCCAGTGTGACTTTTGAACAACATATGGTGCAGATTTAATGACAAAGTCAATGCAAATTATAAGACCAGATTGATACAGTTTTAGGTATGAGAAATATAGGAAGAAAAGGAAGGAATTTTGTGAAAGGAATCACACTCCCAAGGATGGAAGATAAGCCCAAAGATTGAACACATAAAGGGGTAGTTAACCTTTGATAACTCTCTAACTCTTGGATTACAAAGAAACTAGGAGAGAGCTCTCACAAAACTTGTCAAATTGCAATTGAAATTTTGGTTGTATTCCCAAGAGTCATGGACAAAATATATAAAAGGCTTTTCCAATTTAGTTTGGTTACATCAACACACACACCAAACATAAAATCTAATTAAACTAAATTATTGTACTGAAAAACTAGAAATGTAACTGCCCAAATTTAATAACTCTCAGGCCACAATTCCTTAATGTTGGCCGCCCTTAATTGAAAGAAAAACAACAACCAATTGACACTTAATTCTTGAATACAACTCAACCACATTTCATCAAGTCTAGTCGCAAGTAATAATTTCTTTTTTGCACTCTAGCTTGTGTTTTATTCATGTCAATTTGCGTTTCCTTTAAGATGGCCAATACTGGTTGTAGAGCTTCCTTGGCTTTCCTTGTTCTTGCCCTTGTACCTCCAAGTCCTGCATGTGCTTCATGGTCCTTGCCCTTGGTCATGTCCTCATCAACTTATAACTTATACCCAAGTAGCCTTTACAACAGTCTCTTCAAGCTAAAGACTAGAGTATTGTTTTTCTTAAGCAAACCCCTATAGAATCAAAGGATTTTTAGTTTTGTTTATAGGGCACAAAGACTTATCTATATTTTAATGATGGATATTAATATGTTCTAAGTTTATATTCTCGAGGTATACACAAGTTTTAGACACTTTTACATATGTTTAAATAATTACACATTAAAATATTTTCATAAGACTTTTTTCAATTTGTCTTGTGCATTATTTATTTTTTGACCAAAATACCCTCAATTACTTTACAATAAATGTCATATTTCTCCTCTGAAAATGGAATGATATGGTTAAAATACATAGATTAATTAGGTAGAAAGCAATATGTGAAAACAAAAAATGGTGTATCATAATAAAGTTAAAGAGAATTTTGGAAGTTAATCTTAAATTTAATGTTCTCAACTAAATTAACCAACTTTCTTAAGAAGTATAAATTAGGTAAATGTGTTGAGTTTAGAAGGTTCTTACAACCAGATGATCTCATGTATACCCTAATGGTTTTGATCATAACATATAAGATTAAGATTGATTATCTAACATTTATATTGAAAGATGTATACAAATGATATGATAAACAAGTGTTATACAAGGCTTACAATATAGATTAAACGCACTAGGAAGACCTTGTTAGTTATAATAAGTGTCTTGTCAAAGTAGCAGATCATTTTATGTTGTTCACACAAGATGCGTCTTGTAAAAAGTCAAACACAATGCATGAAGAGTTAGATTCAGAGGTAGATATGGACATTTGAGTTCAAGTTCGCAGACTACCTGCAAAGTCCACAACCCACATGGCATGTGAGTCCTAAATTTTTTGACTCACTTAGATATGCAGATTTTTTAGGCTCAACCTGCAAAAGTTGCAGGTTTAGTAGTTAACCTGCAAGCCTCTGCATAATTAACCTTTTAATAAAACAATTATATTAGTTATAAAAAATGGGATGTCATAAGTAAAAAGAAAAAAACAATCAATACTTTTATAATAACATTTAATATTTGAGATTTGAGATTTTTTAGTACATTTATATTTTGTTTGTGTGCATTTTAAATTTAACTATTTTATTTTATATTTAAGAATTGAGATTATGTTTGAAATGACATTTAAGATTTAACTAGAGATAATTACATATACATCCTTAAGTTTATTGTAATTACATATGTGTCTCTCCTTTTTTTTTTTAAACTACACATCCTTGCTTTTATGTACCTATTACAGTTGTACCCCTCTTTCCCAAACGATGTTCAATTCATTAACAATTCCAGTTAGGTCTTGATCATGTGATTTTTAATTAAATTTAAATGATAAAATTACCTTTCCCTCTTTCATAAAGCAAAAGCTTCTTTTTTTGTTTGATAGTTTCGTATTGTTTTGTTGAAGAAAGGGAGACTTTCATCCATTGAATATACATATACATATATATGGTATATTAATATAATTTATTTTTTTGCATTATTACATTTGTATTTTTGTGTAAAAGTGATATGAATAATTTTTTTCAAACTTCATAATAGTACGATAATGGAGGTGAGAGGGATGCCAGCTATAAAGTTTAAAAAATATAATAGCGTACAAAACTTAGAGGTACATGTGTAGTATCATATAAAACTTAAGGAGTACATGTGTAATAAATTTATGTATGATATTACACATGTATCCCCTAAGTTTTGTACATTATTACACATGTACCCCTATGTTTTTCAAACTTTCCAATAGATACCCCTCTCACCTCCATTGTCATATCATTACGAAGCTTGAAAAAAAAGCAATTCATATCATGCTTACATGAAATACAAACATAATAATAGGAAAAATAAATGAGATTAAAATACCATATTCAAATTCAATTGATGAAAGTCTCTTTTTTTCAACAAAATAACACGGAACCATCAAACAAAAAACAAAATAACCTTTTAGTTTATGAGAGTGATAGGGGTAATTTTGTCTTTGAAATTTAATTAAAAATCACATGACTAGCACATGACCGAATCTGTTAACGGATTTAACATCATTTGGGAAGAAGGGGGTACAATTATAATGAATACATAAAAGTAATGGTGTTTATATAGTTAAAAAAAAAAGAGAGAGTGCATCTATAATTACACTAAACCTGAAAGGGTGCATCCATAATTACTTCATTTAACTATTAAGTAATAAATACTTTTATTTTGCTTAATGACTGTATTGTAACTCATTATGTTATGACTTTAAACATATATTAATTTTTTTTAATAATTTAAATTGAGATAATTTTTTTTAAAAGAAAAGTTTTATTGGTGTTTTTATGCGAGTTGGCCTGCGAGCCTCAGCGGACTTTGTAGAGTAGGTGCAAGCTCAAATATAATGAACCCGTTAGAATGTAGGCTTCACGAATTTGCAGGTTTTGTGGGTTATGGGTTTCACGGGTCAAATTACTTGCATGCTCATCTCTACGTAGGGGCGGCTTAAGAAGTATATGGTGAAACTTATCAAGAGTGAAAAGACAGACACAACTATGTCACTCAAGAAGTATAAGTTACAATTTATCAAGAGTGAAAATGCAGACGTAACTCATAAATATGCATTTCATAAAGAGTAAGATGTTGTGAATATGAAAATGAATATTGTGAAGATGAAGACATATCCTATAAAAACGCAGTTTATTAACTTATCAATATGCAGTTTGTCATCTTATCAAGACACAAACGTATCTTGTGAACAACATATGCATCTTGTCAAGTGTAAGAAGTAAACATAACTCATGAAATGTAAGTCACAACTTCTATTAGGCCAAGGCAACTCAATCTTCCAAGTTGATTCATCTATTGATTGTCGCACAAAGTCTAATGTTCAAATCTCAATTTAAAAATCTAATGAAGTTAGAACAAAATGATAACTAGAAAACTAGTTTAAGCACAACAATGCCTTTTACAAAAAAGCTACCTACTGGTTGTGATAGGCTGAAACTTTCCTCAACTGCTATAAATCTTCAACGCCTATATAAAGCAAGCTTGAACAGGCAAACAAATTGACAATGAAAAAAAGAAAATTATGCTAAGTGAAAATTTTATTCATGCCTTCATCTTCAAATAAAAAAAGAAAAGCAAACACTTTGGTTGTTTGCATCATACCGTCTAGTGTTAGTATCGTTTGATAAGTGAATTTTTTATTATATATCTTTCACTAAGTGAAGTAATCTTTGTTGAGCAAATCTTATATCCTCTTATGTGAGACTTATCTGTATAACACAATCTCTTTGTAATATTTGGGTATAAGCCAAGAGTGACTTAGTGTTTCAAATAATACTCATGTATGTCAGGAATGGCTTAGTGTTCAAAGAATACTCATTCTTAAACTCAGAATTTTTAGGGTAGAACAAAGAGTGATTTGCCTACTCATTGTAAGCTAAGAGTGACAGTCACAATAGTTATCTTGTATATTAGTGGATATATAGTGGAACCTTCAAAGAATTGCTTGGAAGAGAATTGGACATAGTCCAACTGGACTAAACTCGTATAAAACTACTTTATTGCACCTTCTATTACAACATTTATATTAACATGTTGGTTTTACTTTAAAATATTTTATAAAAATATATTTGCGAACTTGTTTTCAAGCAGTAGATAGTTTATTAGATTGTCTACCTCTTAAAATTCTCCTTAAAGTTTCTTAAGATAGTGTTTTTGAAAAGTATTGCAAAAAAATTTCTTATAGCTCTATTCAATCCTCATTCTAAAGCTAGCTTATTAATTTCAAATGTGTATTACATTTAGGGACACAAATTACTGCTTCGTCTTCTACGGAAACCGTTAGAGACCTCAATGGAACATTAAATGTCTTTCACAGTTAGTCATTTTGATAGATGGCTTTCTGATCAAAGCTAACACATCTTTTTAGGTATGGACTTGGTTTTTCGTATATTGAATCTTTTCAAAAACATCTATTATTATAAATATTTATAATATGAAAAAAAAAACTAGAAGACATTAGGTAAAAATATAAAGATATTATTTTAATATAACTACTTTTGATTATCAAGCATCGTTTGCTACACAATTCATGCTCATAAGTCTTTGTGTTTTTATACGATTCATGTGTCTTTGGCCTTTATGTTTTTTTGTCTTCGTTTATCTTACCAAGTTGACATAATTATTTATCTATTTTTCTAAAAACATAACTTAACTATTTATATAATGTTTTTTATTTATCAAAATTTAAGGGTATTGATTTATGTTTTGTCTTAACCTCTCCTTTCTTTTATTATTTTCCTTTTGTTGGGGTGAAAAAATAATTTGCATTTAATGTTGTTCAAAAAACTAAGGGTACTCAAATCGAGGGGAGCAGTACATAAGGAAATTCAAAGGATAAAGCTCGAGGTCGAGGAAACCTTGAAACAGAGTCATAGAAGACCATATCTTGCTTGAGGCAAATAGCTTTAAAAGACTTGGTCAATAAGTAGAGGCTCGTCCTTGGGAACCCGAATAGAGAGGTTACCTACTCGAGATATCAGTCAACACGGACTCCTAAAATAAACTTTTCCTCGAGAAAATAGGAGTGAAGCGAAGATGCTTGAGCAAAGCAATGAAGGAGGTAAGATCAAGAACCAAGATGGAGACACTTAGAATAAAAAACATCTTTAAAGATTCAAATTTAAAAGATAGGTCCAGAGTCAACAAACCAAAAAGATAAGGATCAAAAGTCAAAAGATGGAAGTTACTATCCGTTAGGTAGTTAGCAGCAGTTAGGAAGTTTTTGGTAGCTTATTTCCGTTAGGAATAAAATATTATTTTCTTTCAAATTTTTAAGACAAGTGTCCGTTGTAAAAATTCCTATAAATTCTCTTCACTTACGCCAAAATAGGGATTGGAACACTTACACAAGATCTTGTATAAATCAAGACACCTAGGAAATAGTAACAAGTAAAGAGATTCATGTATGTTTTTACCACCACTTTGAGCGTAGTTACTTTTGCTGTAAATTTCATTTATGGCTTTTAGGTTTAATTTCATGTTTTTAATATTCTTTAATCTCTAAGGTTTTATGTTTCTACCTACTGTTTTTATTAGCTTTAGAACTTTGAGGTTTTCTTTTAAAGATTTACGTTGCAATTCATTTACGCTTTCTGCACGTTTATTTATTTTAAAATCAATTCTTTCATGAATAACTTCGAATACATCCCACTTGAGATTCTTTTCTTTTAATATGAACGTAACAATAAAGAAAAATTGTATTTTAATCAAATCTCAAACCTTCTAAGTCATAATTCATGTTTCTAGATCCAATTATTGATTAAAACTAGTTTGACAAAAAAGAACTCACACATGTGTACACCTTTTATATTTTAAAATTTCTTAGATAAATATAAATTTTTGGTTTTAGAATCCTAGTGAAAATTTGTTGATTTTAAATATTTATTTCATTAGAAACAAAATTTCACCACAAACACTTTTACACTTCCAGGTTTTCAGTTTAACACCCTGACATTGTTCATTATAAAAAAAATGTTGAGTATTTGTACTTTTTTTTTTAAGAATTTGAAAGTCAATGATAAATGGTTACTCTAACACCTCTTAAAATCTCAAATATTGAGTCTTTTATCAATTCCAAGAGCATCAAATGAAGATAAAATTTACATTTACTTTAAAAAACTAATATATTAATTAATAAAACTACTTTTATTAATGTCTTTTATTTATGTCCAAAATACTGTATAAAAGAGAGTAAAAAGCTATATAATTAATATAATGTATATCTAATCCTAACATAAATAATGTAAAAAAAAATCCTAACATTCCTAAATAAAACAATCAGTCTATATATTTGCTAAAGGAAAAAAGTTCAAATAAACTATATAATATGTACTTAGATAGTTTCTAGTTTTCAGATGCATAGATATTAGATATAGTTAATAAATAAAAATTATTATTTTTTAAGTTTTTAACCTGGCTTAAACATTTGTTTGTTCTAACATGTTTTCATTTACTCGAATGTATTTTTCATTTGTATTCCTTTAATGTTTTTTATTCTCAGTCCATATAACTTTATTTTTCCATTTTTAGTCCTGTAAATTTCTCTTTTTATTTTTAGTCTCTTTAAGTTCTTTTTTTCATTTTTGATTCTTGGGACCTTATGATGACGGGAAACTAATACCATGTCAATGTGCTAAGGTAATACTGATAATGTGTTATTTTGTTAAGGTGACACATTTTTAGTTTTAACATACCAAGAATGCATAATTATGTAACATGATATGATGTCACGATGACATCATAATTAACTTTTTTGTAATAAAGATGGATACTAAAAATGAAAAATAAAATGTTAAATTATAGGTATTAAAAATATAAAAAGAAAACTTATTTTTAATAAAACTGAAAACATCACATGAGTACATGACATCTTGCAGAGGCGGAAAATTAAACCTAATCTTTTTAATTGGTGGCCTAAAAAATTAGTTTTAATTGCTTCATCGTGACCAGCCCAAAGATATCGGGTCTTTTTGCAACATGTGCGAAAAAAGGATAAAAAATAGAATCGTTTTGCAACGGTATAGTTTGCATCAACTCTGTCACATAACAGCTTGTATTAAATTATTACAAAATTGATTGATGAGTTGTTAGTTTGATAATAAAATAAAAAAGAAAATGTAGAAATAGAAAGTATTAAATTTTTAGAATTGTATAGTTTACACAATTCCATTACATGAATTGACAGTTTATATTAAATTATTACAAAATTATCTCATGAATTGTTGGTTTGTATTAAATTTCCTTTTTATCATTTTACCATACCGATAACTCATTTACCGATTTTGTAGTAATTTAATCAAAACCAAAAATCCATCTAACAAATTTGGTGTAAACTATATTATTTTAAACTTTTTTTGGAAAACCACTCTATTTTTATATTTTTTTTATTTGCACTGTGGGAAAAAACCCCTAAGATATCAGACTACTTTTCATTCAAACAGTAATAAGCAGGTACATGAAAAAACAGAAGAAAAAAAGAGTTCTAATCCAGTATAAATATACTATGAATGCGTCACTCACAATGAAGCTGGTTACTTGTGAGCCAGTAGCTCTGTCTTTCTGACTGTGTGTGAGAGTGTCTCTTTTGATTAGATAATGATTAGCTAGATAAAGGTTTTTTATTGCTTTTCACACTTTGTCTTGGTCCTGTTTATTTTGCTGCTTTCACCTTTTGCTATGATTTGGTTCCACAGAAATCCACAGCATTCTGTGGAAAATGAGAATATAGAAGTTACTGTTTGTGTAGGGTTTTGAAAGCATCAATGCCACAGAATTGCACAATATATAGTGGTTTTTTTCTTCTCAACAACTCATCTGTTATCTCAAGTTGCTTCTGTTCTCTACCTTCTTTCACCTTCCACAAAGCATAGAGTGGAGGATCTGCTTTTACCTTCTTTTGTTCCCATCAATGAAGAGGCTCAATAACTTGGATACTATGGCTACTTCACTTTCCATGTGCCCATCAAAAGGTACAGAAAATAATTAAAATAATCTGGGAACCTTTCTCTCCAATTGGTTCCTTCTTCTGCACCACTCATTCTTCAGATACCCTTTCTAAGAATTCTCATTCAACCACTTCAAGGAAGCCTAATGGATCAACAGTTCAACATCCGTAAAACAAAACTCTCTTTTTTTCTTTATAGTAGCTGAAGAGATTAGTTTTTTTTTTTTTAATTTTCAACTATCAATTAGCATGAAAACAATCAAAAAAGTTTATCCAGAAATATTAATAGTTAGTTTGTTAGTTTTTTTTTGTTTAATGGATGGATGCAGATGCAGTGACCTCTCTCTATACCTTCACCTCATGTGATGTTTTTCCACTCCTAAAAAAACCCTTTTTGTGTGTGTAGGTTATTTTTTGGTAACAAGTTTTTCATTCCACTATTTGTGCATGCAGGTGTCAATGAGAGGAAAGAAAGGCAGGGTTATAGTGAAGAATTTCAGGCAATGTTAGATAGATTAGACCAAGAAGACAGCTATGAAGATGGTAGCTTAGTGTTGGAGAAAAAAAGGAGACTGAGTTTTGATCAGGTGAAAGCCTTAGAGAGAAGCTTTGAGCTAGACAACAAGCTAGAACCAGAACGCAAATCAAAGCTAGCAGAAGAACTAGGCCTTGAACCGAGACAGGTTGCTATTTGGTTCCAAAATCGTCGAGCACGTTGGAAAACCAAGCAATTGGAGCGAGACTATAGCATTCTCAGGTCCAATTATGATGTTCTCAAGGTTGAGTACAATAATCTTGAGCAAGAGAATGAGACTCTCACTATTCAGGTACAACACTTTTATTGCATACAACAATTATGCTTTTTATCAGTAGGTGTGATTGTCTTTGTATTCTGTTACTAACTTTGATTTCAAACCTAGTTTAATTCTTTACTTTGAGGGGAGGATTTCAAACCCAGTTTAATTTCAGTAGGTGTGATTGTCTTCATATTAGTCCATCGTTTATATACACTGAAACATCTTACTGATATGATGTGTGTGCGAAGAACCCCTGTGGCACAACAATTTAATCATTGTTAACAAGAGTATTTGGAGAAAATAGAATTAATTAAGAGAATGAATTTTTTTTTTTTTTTAAATTTTTGTTAGCGAAAACAATTTGAACTTGTGACTCTACTCTTTTTTCTGGTTCATAGCAACAAAATGAAAGAATTATTTCAATTGTTTAGCATTTTGATTTTTAAAATATTGTTTTTGAAACAAATTTCAGAAGTTAACATATGTCAAATGAAAAATTGACTGTTTAGGAGTATAGAATTGTTTCAAAAAACAATTTCTAGAAAGAAAAAAAAAGGGAATCAAACATGTCCCTAATGTGCAGATATTGAGGTCTTGTGATCTTTGGTGTGTGAACTTCAGGTAAGAGAATTGAAAGAAAAAGTGCTTAGAGGTAAAGCTGAATGCAATGAATCACTGAAAGAGGAATCTCCCATTTCAGAGGTTAGAGACAGAGGAGCATCAGAGAGCAATTCAAATGGTGTGGTTAAGGAAGAAAGCAATGTTGATTCTCCTCTCTGTGTGAGTGGATCTTTGCCCAGTTCAAGTTCAGTCATAAACTGGCTTCAATACTCTGATTCAAGAGGATCTCCTGATAAAATGTTTCAGACTCAGTTTATGAGAATGGAGGAGCAGAATTTCTTTAATGTCAATGAGTTTTGTTTCTTTTCAGTTGATCAATCCCCTACCTTGTAACAATACATTGAATATATAATGGGATCATTATTCAGAAGAGCAATGTCATAGCTCAGAGTTCATTGTAATCGACTCCAATTTAAAATTGTTTAGTTACATAAAATTCTTAAATAAAATGATGTTTTCTATCATGGTCACAAATATTATCAAATTTTATAACGAGATCTAATCACAATCCTATTTTTCAACTTCACTCGTTATTAAATTGTAATTAAAGATTGTTGTAATTTACACTGATGAATAACTATTATATTAAACTCTTAGAATATATCAGTTTTATAATAGAAGTGACATAAATCATACAAGATTCAAATAATTCCTACTTTAATATGATCTTAGTTCTGTAAAAAAGAAATTATGGATCTTTAATTTATGATGTATTTTCCAATTTATAATATGTCTACCAAAGAATTCAATACTTGTATACCTCTAATTTCTCCATCTAGATAGAAAGACGTGATTTTAGAAAAAGTTGGGCAATCTTGTAAAAAATAAAAAATAAAAAAGTTAGGCTAGTAAGGGGTAAGAAAGAAAAAAGAGAAGTTGAGGGCGAACACTAATCTTTTATCAGATTCTCTCAAAAGTCCAATTATATTTTTAAATTCTTTTTTTTGGGTTTTTTTCTCCATAAAATTTAAGGATAATAATGTTTTGTGGACGAGACTAAAAGTCAATGTTGTAGACTATATAAACTATGAGAGAGAAAGATATACAAGAAAAAAAAGAGTGAGAATTTTATTGATAAATATAATGAGATAAGAAGAAAAGAAACATACACAGAAAAAAAACAAAAGAAGAAGAGTTAAATGACTGTATATTTTTAAGGTTGCAAAACAACACAGCACTTGTTTTTTCTGTACTGATTTTTTGTAAATTACTTTCTCCCTTTCATAAAAAAAATTGACATAATTATGGCATAATGCTAAAACTTATCAGATTTTTTAAAAAGATTTTATGATTAAAATTTTATAATTTGAATTTTAATAAATTTATATAGTAAGAATTTAAAAAAAATTAAAATATTTTATAGATCTATAAGATTTCAATATAGATTATTAAAAAACAAATGAAAATTTTCATGAAATTGTTTTGAATAGGTAGAAAACATTCAAACAAATGGAGGAAGGAAATCCTTTCTTCAAATATTGTTCCTTTCCTTTTCTTTTTCCCTAAAAACATCAAACAAAATGTACAGAGAAAATACAAACTGAATTACAATTCCATATTGGGAGGTACATCACATAAATCTGGTAAGGGCGAAATTCAGCTTTACCATGCAACGTTATATACATTGTGCCAAATATGGAGAGTAACCAAAATAGGTTAGAGGTGACTGATAAATTTTATAAACATCTTTTAGTAGGTTAGTTTCTGAATTTTTATAGCCTTATACAAATTAGTCATTAAAATACTTTAAATATCATTCTTAGAAGAGTTTAATTAGTATACACGGTTTTTTACCTGACATTCAACTATGATTATGACCTTTTATACGTGACTTTTAAAGTGCGAATGAGTAAAGTCAACAAATCTACCATGAAAAGAGTTATGATTGAATATCAGTGTAAAAACTTTATACTAACCGTGTATATCAATTAAACTCTTTTTAAAATGTAATTAAAAATGTTATCTAAAATGGTTAAGATCAATTTGTATAACAATTTATTTGAAGAAACAAATTTATATAAAGATTTCATTAAAGATACTTAAGTGTTAGTAATTCTAAATTTTAGAAATAAAAATGGTACTTTATTCTAAACAGGAAGACATTTTAAATTAAGAAATCTGGCTCATAGTCATAGTTTGTTATCCCATTACTAACTTTTGTGCTTTCACATTCTTTTTCTCATTGTCAGATCTACCCGGACATCAATGCATGTGGTAGGTGAATCTGGAGAAATAACCCCAGGTTTATTTGAATAAAATTGATTTTATATAATTATTGCAATTAAAATTGATTTTGAATGAATGTGATTTATATTGAAATATTTTTATTATGAAAACAAGTGCAAGTGCAGAGTAAAACTTAATGTAAAAGTACTGCTTTATCATAAAATTATTCTAAGTGCGTATTTGATTGGATGTTTAATTTTGTATTTAAAATTGTTTACGAGTTGAAACATAAATTTTATTTTTTATCTATTTTTATAATAAAAATATTTAAACATAAATTACATGCTCACAAACTTAGTTATATAAAATCAATTTTATCAATGTTCATTTAAGTATAAATAGTCAAGAATCTTAAAAAAAAATTATAAAATTGATCTAATAATAAAGTTAAGAGATAACAAGAAAAAGTGGTGGATTCAAATTATTATAAAAAAAGAAAATTGATATATGTACATTTTATATGTTATTACACACGTAGTGATAGAAAGAAAAAAAAATAAATATATAAATATAGGATGAGAGAAGAGAAACAGAAAGAAACATCATATGTTGATAAAGTGTATAAAATAAATATGTATATGTGTATTATTACCCATAAAAAAAATTTAAAAAGAAAAGTCTAAATGGCATGGTTGGTTCCTTGAACATGAAAAACATACCTTCGCAGGCAAAAAATCAAAAGTAACATATATCTTACTTTAAAACAAGCATTCATTGAGCCTGTTGAAACGGTTTCACAATCAAACAGTAATTCATTTTAAAGCAAAAAGATCACCAAAATAGATTTTGTCTTTCTTAACAATGATTTTGCTTGTATTTGTTTTTACTATACAAGGTAAATTTGCAATAAAACACATTTTACAAAAGTATCATCACCTTAGCTTTTAAAATGTAGATTTTGTAAGTTATTAATTTAATCTAGAGTTATAAAATTAGTTTGGTGAAAAAATAAAAAAGTAAGAAAAAAAAAGTCGTAGGTTTAAACTCCTTCATTAATAAAAATTAATATATTAATAATTAATATTTTATCCATAAAAAAATCATTAGTTTAATCTCAAATTTCATGCATGAAAAATTGAATTTAAAACTATACACATTTTTTTATTTACATAATTATAAAAAAAATATTAACTATATCGGATAATTGATATATATAGAAACTTGTAGTTCATGTGAATGAGTTTTCATTTACATAATTATGAATAAAATACATAGTATATTAACTATGTTAGAATTGTTGGTATATATAGAAATTTGGAGCTTATCAATGAGTTAATATCTTTTTTATTTTTTTATTTTTTATTTTCTTTTATTAATAAATTTTTTATACATAAATATCAATAAAATTTATATCATCTCTATTTAATTAATTTTTTTAAAAATATAAAAAATATAAGAAAATGAAAGGAAATTAACAAAAGAAAAAATAGAAAGTATCCATACTCCATCGGTATGCATATCTGTGTTTTCTTCGAACAAATTTTTCCAACAATAATAAGTAAACAAGACCTTAATATTCATTTAATTTTCTTTGTAAATAAAATTTCCACACTTTCTAAAGTAAAAGCACATGGTTCAAAATGCGTTTTTTAAGTCAAAAGTCTTGATTCTGGCCGAATTTTGTTTTGTTGACAACTCAAAAGGTGATTAAATTTTCGAAAAACTAAAAAGTAAAGGAAAGATCATTTATTATTTTTGCTACCAAATTCTCGTATATTCTACTTTATTTTAATGAATACATACAAGTAATTAAGTACGGTAATAATCTTTCCTTTTTCCAGAATATAATCGATATTTAGTTAAGAGTTTAATTAATATATTATCATGTAATTCAAGTTATTTATGGTAAGTTTATTTTTTTATTAATTAATTATTTAAAAATAATATAAATGAAGAGTTACTATTAAATATTATTGTAAATGATATAGATGTTATTTAATTAAAATTTTAATTAATATATTATCATATAATTTAAATTATTTATAATAAATTTATTTAGTAAATTTATTGTTTTACTAATTAATTATTTAAAAATTATATAAATAAAAAATTATAATTAAATTAAATGTCATGATAAATCTCTTTTATGTTATAAATGAATATTAATTAAACTCTATATTTAATCCAAATGATTAAGAGTGTTTTTAAAATAAGATTTTTTTTAAAAGAAACTTAAAAATACATTATTTTAATAATTAACTATAATTATAATTATTTTTATTTTTATTTTTATTTGAATAAATTTTCTAGTTTGAAAATAATTAATCTTACATATAAAAAAAATTATAAAGTAAAAGGGTGAAAAAATAACTTAAAGAAAGAATAAGCTTAAATTTTTTATTTTCTTAAAAAAAATATTTTTTAAATTTTTTCCAAATTTAACATGATGAAAAAATTCATTTTTGTTTAAAACAACCTATGATTGGAAAAACAAATTATTTGCATATTTTCCAAATCTCTTCCAACAAATCTACACATCTCCATGACAACATACACTAAAAAGTAAATGAAATTCAAGAAGACACACATGCATATTTCACAAACAAAAAATAAAAAGTACAGTGAATGGTCAATACTTAGTTAATAATAAGGTGTACTAGTGTGATGTAATTGGAGAAGCTAGAAAACGAAAAAATGTGAGGGAAAGGAAGAGAATAGTAATTAGAATAGAAAGGAAATGAAGGAGCAGAAAGAAGAGAAGAGATATTTGGGTGATGGAGGTGATTTGAGCAGAGGTCACTGTCCCACTTTTGTGAATGTTAGTGGGAAAGAGTCAGTCTATAAAGTTGGCTACGACACCATACCTATCCTTCATTGTCTAGCTTCTGTCATAAGTAGGACCCTTTCTTTTCTGCCATCTTTGACTCTTCCTATAGTACACACAAATTAACCTATTCAAATAAATGCATTCTTCTTCTTCTTGTTCTTTTTTCTTCTTCTTCTTTTTGTTTCACACACAAGTTAAGATTTTTTTTTACTAATCATATTAAAATTATTAATATATTCATGTTTTTAATTTAAATTATATTTTAAATTTGTATCATATTATATTGAATAAGAATTTTAAGAGTTTAATTAGTATATTCTTTCATTTTAGCATGAATGAATCAAGAATTGTCTGTAAAAATTTTTATACTAATAATATATATCGATTAAATTTAAATTTTAATTACAATACTCTCATGTAATAAAAACATATTTGGATTGTGGAAAATAACATATTTAGAAATTTTCAAAATAAATATGTAAATTAATAAGTGCATGTTTCACAATAATCTGAAGTTTGTTACAATTTTAAAAATGACTCTTATAAAATAAATTGTATAATTGTTATACAAATAAGTAATTGGGTCTACTTAATATATAGTTAATCAAATAAGTTACCCAAATATCATCATATTTTTTGGTAGACAAATTAAACGTTGTTTATTTATTTAAATAATTAGAATCACGGTGCTAAAATTAAATTTTATATTTTTTATATTATTGTATTTTTTTAATACTTTGTTACTTTACATAAATAAAGTTTATGTAATAAAGTAACATATATATTTAAAAGTAACATATAAATAATTATATATGTAATTTTTTATATACAAATATATTGAATTTTAGTTAAATTTATCTAAAGTTTATTTTATAGAATATTAACTTTATAAATAAACTTAAATGTTAATTTAGTCTATAAATTCGTATTCTTTTAAATTTTGGTCCAACAAGATTTTTTCTTTGTTTAAATTCTTCTCAGTATAAATGTTTTTCATTGATGAATATTGTAAGTTTGTCTTTTTTTTTCAATTTTAATTTATAAATTATGAATTTATAGAACTAAAAATGAAAAAAATAGAATTTAAAAGTCAATAAAATTAGAAACATGTAAACTTACATAGACTAAAATAAACAAATAGATTAAAATTGACAAAGTACATATTAAGACCAAAAGTTTTATAAATGTATAAAATCATACAATTTATGACATATTATTGTAAAGAGTTTTGATGATAACAAATGTGATTAACTTTGATAGATTAAATTTTTTATGAAAATGTATACATACAAAGAATACAGAAAACATTGCGCTTAAAACAAAATAATTATCAAAACTACGTAACAAATGATACATGTTAACCAAAAACATCTAAAAATAACACCTTAACAAACATCTAATCATAGCATCAAACACGTCTTTATAAAACATTAGAAACATCTACATATAAATGCTAGAAACATTTGAAATAGTATAAGAGTGTTTAATCATATACAATTAGAAGCGTCTGGACCTAATAAGGCTTAAGAACTCATGTTTAGTAAAAACCTTCTTACGATAATAAGAATATTTTAAACCTTATCTTTATTAATCATATAAATTTTATATTAGTTTTATTTCTACAAAACGTAACATCAATGCATTACAAGACAATATCTAATCAAGCCAAAAATAACACAGTTATAAAAAACAATACGAACTTTTCAAATATGTTGTTTGACCTCCGTGTTTTTTAATAAACATTCTAGCATATATGATGAAAAGAAAAGTAGTTAAAAAGGATGTTAGAGAACATAAGAAAGTTTTAAGATAAAACCTACATTGCATAATTCTTCTTTTTTGTTTTGAAGCAAACACTCAATTTGTAATACCACACCTTATAGTGTTGGGACCATAATTTTGAGTGGGCACTTGTATATCCTTTTTCTGAGAGTTATCTCGTTGTATAACAAAACTTATTTAATATGTTTGGTTGGAAAGGCAGAAATAACTTAGTGATAAAATATACATGGTCTTAATCTTAGGGGACATTAAGGATAAAACCATGCGTGATCTAAAATACTTGTTGTAAGTCAGAAGTGATGAAAAAATATTTTTTGTATATCAATTGATATAATGGAACTTTTAAAAAATTGTTTTAAAGAGAACAGGACATAGCTCAGCTGAGTGTACCAATATAAATTTTGTTCTTGTTTCCTTTCTATTACAACTTTTTTATTCTATAGCTAATTTTACTTCGAGTTGTTTTCAAAAAGGTTTTTGAACCAAGATTTTTAAATCAATAGATTGTTCTTTAGAACATTTATAGTCTTAACATCTCTCATAAAGCTACCTAAGAAAGTTTTACCGGAAAGATCTACCAAAAAACTTTCTTTTATCTCTATTCAACCTTCCTCTTTTAGAAGTAACTAGTTATTTCAGTACAAACTTACATGGACTAAAAATTAACAAAGAAAACTTAGGAGATCAAAATTAAAAATTTGCAAACTTACGGGACTAAATTCATATTTAACCTTGAAAATAAACTTATATTTCTTATTATAACTTAAGTAACTACTAAATTTTATGGACTACCCCATTTTGATGTCCACATTTACTTGTATTTTTTTGTCTTTAAGTAACTACTAAATTTTATGTAACTTTTTTTTTTAGTTTTCATGTTTTATTTTTTTTCTTTTATTTTTTTATTTAGTAATATAAAGAGAGGTAGGAAGTGTCTCTTCTCTACTAGTATTAATAATAACAATAGTAGGGAAAGAGCAAAGAAGGAAAAAGAGAAAAAAAGAAAGTATACCTGGTTTATAAGGTCATAAGGACAGTTTGGATATTTTAAAAATGGAGGTGCAAAAAGAAAATGTCCCATTGCTAACGTGGTGGCCCTATTGTAATTTCTCCTGGAACAGACCAAGCCCAAACCCCTTCAAATAAAACTAATGTCTACCTATCTAAAAGACTAAAACTATTAAAATCCCAATTTTTTTCCTGAAGAAGGTCAGAACATTATATTATCAATATCATGCTTAATTAATGCAAATGTATTCAAGTGTTAGACAAGGCGAAAATACGAATCTCACCAACTATTAGTGGTATTTATGGTTGTTAAACTTGACAGTTTAACTTATATTAAAATAATATTAAAAATTATTTTTTTATATCATAATACACAAATAAAAAAAAATATTTTCTTTTATCAACAAATTTTATCAAAATCTATAAATGGTCAATTTAAAATGAAATTTGTATATAATAAAGGTATACAAAAAATATCATTAACAAAATTTATAAAAAACTAACTAAATCCGTTCATAATAAAGTCATGCAAAATATAATCTTGTTTAAAATAAAAACAACATATTAATAAAATAAGAATCAACTACAAATGTTGTTTCAATTGTGAACGAATTTCATACGAGTTGACTTGTTTTATTTATCTAAATTCGTAAGATTTTACAAGAATTGCGATTTTAACAACTTGCTATTAATACTCAACGGCTAAAATAGATTCAATGAAAGTATTAATATTATTTTGTATTTTTTGGCCATATATTTTCACTCACTTCTTAGTTTAGGAACAAGAAGTATCATTAGTTAGTATGTAGAGTGAGTGTAGAAGAGAAATAGACCCATTTTGGACGTATAGTTTGATAACTACATATCCTTTGACTTGTTTTTGCACCTCTCTTTACACTCAAAAAGCATGACCAACATATGAACCCCTCTTGTCCCCCATGTGGCACCTAATAGGATAAAGAAGGAGACAAACCTCCTTAATGGATTGTTAAATCTAAAATGAGTTTAAGCTTTGATTAATTAGCTTAATTAAGTTAATCAACCAAGACCCATTCATCCAAGATCCACTCGTCCAAACCTCATCCTACTCTTATATATAGTGCTCATTTACTCCTTGTAAAACATACTTGAATGAATGAAGTAAAACTCCTTTTGAGAGCATTTGATCTAATAAAATGTCTTGAATTTTCTCCCTCTAGAGAAGAATCTTCCTAAAGACTTTTATCAAGGGTTCTCTCCCTTATGGAAAACTTCAAGTAGTTTTTTTGACTTATCTCCTTATGAGTGGTGTCAACCATCTCCATCTCCTTCCTTCCATCATCCATCTTCTTGGTGACTTGGAATCCCATGGAGAAAGATCAAGGGGAGTGTAAGTTGGATTGCATCGCTCCTAGAGTTCTCCAAGACTTCATACAAAACACGTCTTGTGACCAAGGTTAATTAAAATCGAGATCCTACCTACCTACTATCGATAAGAGTATAAAAAATTCATAACTAGAATAGTAAGATTCTATCTTTTTTAATTAAAATACTTATATATATATGTATATTTTTATTATTTTTATTTTTTAATTTACCATATTATATATTATGCCTTTTTAGTTATGATTATTTAGCTTATTATATATTATGTTTTTAATAGTTTATTATATTTTTATCATTGTTACTTTTTATTATTAAATTTCATTTTATAATATAAAGAATAAAAAATATAACAGAATAAAAAACATGGTGAAAAAAGCTGAAAAACATGTTATGTTATCGGCATTTTCTTTTTGCACCACACTTTACTATTTGCACCTTAACATTTGAATTTCCTAAAATGCCCTTATCTTCATCCTCTTCTCCCTCGTGTTTGCGTGCCACCTATCGCCCATCCACACATCGCGTGCTGCTTGCAGCTCCCCGCCCATGCTCAACCCACTCCTCTACATCCACCCAAACATTAAAATATAAAAAGTTGGGATCAATATATTGTGGATTATGTGATTTGTAACTCACAAATTTGACTTGTAGATCATGTAATCCGCAAGCTAAAAAATTTAATACAAAAATACATTGTGGATCATGTGATTTGTAATTTTTTTTTTTTGCACATTTTAACCATTGCGAATGATATAATTAGCAATTGTGTACAACATATTGCGGATCAGAAGATTCGCAATTATGTAATTGCAGATCATGTGATCCACAATGAATATTTTTTTCCATTCATTTTTTTTACCTTATGGATCACATGATTCGTAAGTCAAATTTGTTGTTGCATATTCGTAGTTCTGCAACAGGGGGATGCGAGTTGCAAATTTGTGGGAGGGGGAAGGGGCATGAGGGGAGGGAGGCATGGAGGAGGAGGGGAGCAACGAGGGAGGGAAATGATAAATGATACAATGACAGTTTGGGAAAGCACTTTTTTGGGGTGCAAAAAGAAAAGGCCTGATTTGCAATTTGTAAATTCCCAATCACAATAAAAAAATCCTTTATACCTAGCATCGCGTTTGCGTTGCATCGCTCTCTCCCTTACTCCCTCAAGCCTCAACCTTGCATTTCTGCGTGTATCCTTTTCTCCTTTAAGGCCTAAATCTAAGTCCTCAATGGTTGTGTTCGTCGTCTCTCATGTTTGTCTCCTTCCATCTGCATTTGTGTGCCCTACATGTGTTTTCATGGCTACCTTGCCTGCGTCTACTCCTCCCCTGATTTCCCACCTTTACTTTCGGTCTCTCACGCTATCTCTACTCTCTTGTGCTCCTTGATATCTCCCTTTCCCTTAAGGTCCTTCTCCCTTACTGATTATGTCAATATAGCTATGCTTTTATTGTTTTTTTTGTGGCTGATATATTAGAATGTTTATGGTTTTACTGATTTTTTCATGACTAATTTTGGTAGATTTATTAGAGTGGTTAAGGTTTCACTAATTTTTTTCATATCTAATTTTGGCTTATTTATTAGAATGATTATAGTTTTGTTGATTTTATCCATATTGATTTTAATTGATTTATTAGAATGATTTTGGTTTCACTAATTATTAATTTAAGTATTTTATTTTTTTAAATCTAGTGTGTTAGCTTACCTAAGTCGTTGGCCGAGTTGGAATTTTGGATATCCTTAGCAAGGTGGACAAGTTGACTGATGAAGTGCAAAGTTTTCTACACTACAACTATCATTGTTACTTTTTATTATTAAATTTCATTTTATAATATAAAGAATAAAAAATATAACAGAATAAAAAACATGGTGAAAAAAGCTGAAAAACATGTTATGTTATCGGCATTTTCTTTTTGCACCACACTTTACTATTTGCACCTTAACATTTGAATTTCCTAAAATGCCCTTATCTTCATCCTCTTCTCCCTCGTGTTTGCGTGCCACCTATCGCCCATCCACACATCGCGTGCTGCTTGCAGCTCCCCGCCCATGCTCAACCCACTCCTCTACATCCACCCAAACATTAAAATATAAAAAGTTGGGATCAATATATTGTGGATTATGTGATTTGTAACTCACAAATTTGACTTGTAGATCATGTAATCCGCAAGCTAAAAAATTTAATACAAAAATACATTGTGGATCATGTGATTTGTAATTTTTTTTTTTTGCACATTTTAACCATTGCGAATGATATAATTAGCAATTGTGTACAACATATTGCGGATCAGAAGATTCGCAATTATGTAATTGCAGATCATGTGATCCACAATGAATATTTTTTTCCATTCATTTTTTTTACCTTATGGATCACATGATTCGTAAGTCAAATTTGTTGTTGCATATTCGTAGTTCTGCAACAGGGGGATGCGAGTTGCAAATTTGTGGGAGGGGGAAGGGGCATGAGGGGAGGGAGGCATGGAGGAGGAGGGGAGCAACGAGGGAGGGAAATGATAAATGATACAATGACAGTTTGGGAAAGCACTTTTTTGGGGTGCAAAAAGAAAAGGCCTGATTTGCAATTTGTAAATTCCCAATCACAATAAAAAAATCCTTTATACCTAGCATCGCGTTTGCGTTGCATCGCTCTCTCCCTTACTCCCTCAAGCCTCAACCTTGCATTTCTGCGTGTATCCTTTTCTCCTTTAAGGCCTAAATCTAAGTCCTCAATGGTTGTGTTCGTCGTCTCTCATGTTTGTCTCCTTCCATCTGCATTTGTGTGCCCTACATGTGTTTTCATGGCTACCTTGCCTGCGTCTACTCCTCCCCTGATTTCCCACCTTTACTTTCGGTCTCTCACGCTATCTCTACTCTCTTGTGCTCCTTGATATCTCCCTTTCCCTTAAGGTCCTTCTCCCTTACTGATTATGTCAATATAGCTATGCTTTTATTGTTTTTTTTGTGGCTGATATATTAGAATGTTTATGGTTTTACTGATTTTTTCATGACTAATTTTGGTAGATTTATTAGAGTGGTTAAGGTTTCACTAATTTTTTTCATATCTAATTTTGGCTTATTTATTAGAATGATTATAGTTTTGTTGATTTTATCCATATTGATTTTAATTGATTTATTAGAATGATTTTGGTTTCACTAATTATTAATTTAAGTATTTTATTTTTTTAAATCTAGTGTGTTAGCTTACCTAAGTCGTTGGCCGAGTTGGAATTTTGGATATCCTTAGCAAGGTGGACAAGTTGACTGATGAAGTGCAAAGTTTTCTACACTACAACTATCATTGTTACTTTTTATTATTAAATTTCATTTTATAATATAAAGAATAAAAAATATAACAGAATAAAAAACATGGTGAAAAAAGCTGAAAAACATGTTATGTTATCGGCATTTTCTTTTTGCACCACACTTTACTATTTGCACCTTAACATTTGAATTTCCTAAAATGCCCTTATCTTCATCCTCTTCTCCCTCGTGTTTGCGTGCCACCTATCGCCCATCCACACATCGCGTGCTGCTTGCAGCTCCCCGCCCATGCTCAACCCACTCCTCTACATCCACCCAAACATTAAAATATAAAAAGTTGGGATCAATATATTGTGGATTATGTGATTTGTAACTCACAAATTTGACTTGTAGATCATGTAATCCGCAAGCTAAAAAATTTAATACAAAAATACATTGTGGATCATGTGATTTGTAATTTTTTTTTTTTGCACATTTTAACCATTGCGAATGATATAATTAGCAATTGTGTACAACATATTGCGGATCAGAAGATTCGCAATTATGTAATTGCAGATCATGTGATCCACAATGAATATTTTTTTCCATTCATTTTTTTTACCTTATGGATCACATGATTCGTAAGTCAAATTTGTTGTTGCATATTCGTAGTTCTGCAACAGGGGGATGCGAGTTGCAAATTTGTGGGAGGGGGAAGGGGCATGAGGGGAGGGAGGCATGGAGGAGGAGGGGAGCAACGAGGGAGGGAAATGATAAATGATACAATGACAGTTTGGGAAAGCACTTTTTTGGGGTGCAAAAAGAAAAGGCCTGATTTGCAATTTGTAAATTCCCAATCACAATAAAAAAATCCTTTATACCTAGCATCGCGTTTGCGTTGCATCGCTCTCTCCCTTACTCCCTCAAGCCTCAACCTTGCATTTCTGCGTGTATCCTTTTCTCCTTTAAGGCCTAAATCTAAGTCCTCAATGGTTGTGTTCGTCGTCTCTCATGTTTGTCTCCTTCCATCTGCATTTGTGTGCCCTACATGTGTTTTCATGGCTACCTTGCCTGCGTCTACTCCTCCCCTGATTTCCCACCTTTACTTTCGGTCTCTCACGCTATCTCTACTCTCTTGTGCTCCTTGATATCTCCCTTTCCCTTAAGGTCCTTCTCCCTTACTGATTATGTCAATATAGCTATGCTTTTATTGTTTTTTTTGTGGCTGATATATTAGAATGTTTATGGTTTTACTGATTTTTTCATGACTAATTTTGGTAGATTTATTAGAGTGGTTAAGGTTTCACTAATTTTTTTCATATCTAATTTTGGCTTATTTATTAGAATGATTATAGTTTTGTTGATTTTATCCATATTGATTTTAATTAATTTATTAGAATGATTTTGGTTTCACTAATTATTAATTTAAGTATTTTATTTTTTTAAATCTAGTGTGTTAGCTTACCTAAGTCGTTGGCCGAGTTGGAATTTTGGATATCCTTAGCAAGGTGGACAAGTTGACTGATGAAGTGCAAAGTTTTCTACACTACAACTATCATTGTTACTTTTTATTATTAAATTTCATTTTATAATATAAAGAATAAAAAATATAACAGAATAAAAAACATGGTGAAAAAAGCTGAAAAACATGTTATGTTATCGGCATTTTCTTTTTGCACCACACTTTACTATTTGCACCTTAACATTTGAATTTCCTAAAATGCCCTTATCTTCATCCTCTTCTCCCTCGTGTTTGCGTGCCACCTATCGCCCATCCACACATCGTGTGCTGCTTGCAGCTCCCCGCCCATGCTCAACCCACTCCTCTACATCCACCCAAACATTAAAATATAAAAAGTTGGGATCAATATATTGTGGATTATGTGATTTGTAACTCACAAATTTGACTTGTAGATCATGTAATCCGCAAGCTAAAAAATTTAATACAAAAATACATTGTGGATCATGTGATTTGTAATTTTTTTTTTTTTGCACATTTTAACCATTGCGAATGATATAATTAGCAATTGTGTACAACATATTGCGGATCAGAAGATTCGCAATTATGTAATTGCAGATCATGTGATCCACAATGAATATTTTTTTCCATTCATTTTTTTTACCTTATGGATCACATGATTCGTAAGTCAAATTTGTTGTTGCATATTCGTAGTTCTGCAACAGGGGGATGCGAGTTGCAAATTTGTGGGAGGGGGAAGGGGCATGAGGGGAGGGAGGCATGGAGGAGGAGGGGAGCAACAAGGGAGGGAAATGATAAATGATACAATGACAGTTTGGGAAAGCACTTTTTTGGGGTGCAAAAAGAAAAGGCCTGATTTGCAATTTGTAAATTCCCAATCACAATAAAAAAATCCTTTATACCTAGCATCGCGTTTGCGTTGCATCGCTCTCTCCCTTACTCCCTCAAGCCTCAACCTTGCATTTCTGCGTGTATCCTTTTCTCCTTTAAGGCCTAAATCTAAGTCTTCAATGGTTGTGTTCGTCGTCTCTCATGTTTGTCTCCTTCCATCTGCATTTGTGTGCCCTACATGTGTTTTCATGGCTACCTTGCCTGCGTTTACTCCTCCCCTGATTTCCCACCTTTACTTTCGGTCTCTCACGCTATCTCTACTCTCTTGTGCTCCTTGATATCTCCCTTTCCCTTAAGGTCCTTCTCCCTTACTGATTATGTCAGTATAGCTATGCTTTTATTGTTTTTTTGTGGCTGATATATTAGAATGTTTATGGTTTTACTGATTTTTTCATGACTAATTTTGGTAGATTTATTAGAATGGTTAAGGTTTCACTAATTTTTTTCATATCTAATTTTGGCTTATTTATTAGAATGATTATAGTTTTGTTGATTTTATCCATATTGATTTTAATTGATTTATTAGAATGATTTTGGTTTCACTAATTATAAATTTAAGTATTTTATTTTTTTAAATCTAGTGTGTTAGCTTACCTAAGTCGTTGGCCGAGTTGGAATTTTGGATATCCTTAGCAAGGTGGACAAGTTGACTGATGAAGTGCAAAGTTTTCTACACTACAACTAGCAAGTGCACCAGTTTATGTAGTATTCGATAAATACCAAGTCGATCCAATAGAGACATTGATGATACCTCAGAAATCTCAAGACTTTTTACTCGTATGAACGAAAATGATAGAAATTTATACTAATAACTATTGAAAGAAAAGTAAGTAAAAACATAAATAAATATAGTATGTGGTTACACATATGAGATTTAGTTGTTGGACTTTGACTTCACTAAACCCTCTCTCAAGTGCATAAATGAACTCAAAATTATCATTCAATATCCATGTTTCCTTCACCCATAAAAATACCTTTAACTTCAATTCCTTCCACACAAGGGACTAAACTATTTAAGATTTCGACTATCGATCCCTCGCATTAATATAAAGTCAAACAACTCGTATTAAGAAAAGAAGCTTACGATGACCAATGAGTCTTACTCTCTTCTAAGCAACATGATTAACCGAATTTCTACCTGTATTTTAACTATGATTAATAGATGTTTTAGTATTTATTCTTACTTTCGACAGGTACTTAAGAAATGGGCAAAAAAAGGGGCAAAATTGGATCTCGTAAGAGTAATTATTGACGATCCAAGTTAGCATGACCATGCTACATCTCGGCACAACCATTCTAATTTAGTACAACCCAAAAAGTTAGCCAGAAGAAGCATAGTCGTGCTTAGAAGCAGCACAGTCGTGCTGAGATCATGAAGTTACTTGGTAAAGAAGTCATTAAAATAAGCATATTGTGTTTAATTCCAACACACCTGTGTTATGTGGGTCATGAGAAAGACATAAAAAACCCAAATCCTCTTATAATTAGGAGAGAAGAAGCCATAAGAAGGGGATTCACCTGACTCATAAGAAGAGTTAGATCTATAACCTAAGAGGCGAAGAATGACGAGGAAGCTTTGGGTTCGAGGTAATTTAGAGTGCTCCATACAATAATTGCTTATTTATTTGATGTACTTTGTGATAAGAAGGAATGTTTGACTATACAGTAACCATGTTGGGCTAAGCCCATTTTTTCTGTGGTTGTGATATAGCTATTTGTAATTCCCCCTTGCACTTTACATGATTGTTTAATGTCATTTAATGATTAATTTCTTTCTCTATGTTACCCTTGTATATCCTAATTATTTGAATAGTCACAACCACTGATATTTGAATATTAGTTGCACATTAATTGCTTTAACAATCATGACCATTGTGTTTGAGCAATTGATTTGGGAAGTAAATAGGTTAATGTATTCTGTTTGTTAACATCTTAATTGTTTAAATAGTTATGATCACTAATATTTGAATGATTGATTTATGAAGCAAATAGGGTTTTATCCTAGTAAAATCGACCAAATTCATCAGACAAACTTCCGATTGGGTAAAAAGGAGTCGATCCTAATTTGGAACCTTACATGATCAAACTGGATGATAAATTAGGATTATAGTGTGATGTGCATGATCAAACTCACTACGACAAAACACATTAGATTATTGATAATCTTTGAATGATAAAGAATAAGATTGCTTAGTAATAGGGGGTAAAAACATTGTAGTAAAATCACAACCTAGGTCTCAATCCATTGCATTCCAACCCAATATTCTCTCTTGTTTTATTGTCTATTCTAATTTTGAACTATCATGCCTTACTAATCAAACATTACTCTCTTCATTCAGCTGCTCTCTTATCTTGTAAATTGAATTAATTGAACAAGATTTGATCCCTTGGATATGATATCCGGACTTAGGTCCATTGTTGCTACTGCATAGGGTGCGCTTGCCCTTAGGTGATGATATTTTATGCATCAAGTTTCTGGCATCATTTCCAGGGACTAGATTGTGTCCAATTCTCAATTAAATTAATTTAAGATAACTAAGGAAGTTTATATTTTTTTTAAATTTTCTTTGTTCTTGTTTATTTTACCTTTATTTTATTTTATCTCTTTGATTTAGTATTTTTTTATTTTTATTCTTTCAAGTTGTTGCGGTTTAACCTTTTTTTTTGTCTATGATAGTTTATGCACACTCAATCTTAGGGGCCTGCCCTAAGGTATAACCCTGAGATTGAAAGAACTACTCGCAGGAACAGAGCCAAACAGAGAATAATGGCAGCACATGAAAACAACCATGGGAAAGAGTTGTTGTTGAACAAACCCTATAAGACTTCTTCACCCCTACAGTGGGGATTGCTAGTAGTATCCTGCTTCTTGACTTCAAACATACTGTGTTTGAACTAAAACCAACACTACTACATATGATTGAAAATAAATAGTTCAGCAGTTTGCCATTAGAAGACCTAGTTGTTCACCTAAAGTGCTTCATGAGGATAAATGATATCATCTGCTACCCTGGGGAGACTTAAGACACACTAAGTCTTGCAGATTTCTCATTTTCACTAAATGGGAGAACTTTGGATTGGTTGGAGTCATTACCAGAGCACAACATCAGTACTTGGGACGAATGTGCTCATAAATTCTTGAGAAAGTATTTCTTTGCCACTAAATATGATCAGTTGTACAAAAATATTGGAAGTTTTGCCCAGTATGAACAAGAATCACTCACAGAAAACTTGTGATAAATTCCAAGAGATGCTGAGCAGTTGCTCTCACCACAAGTTGTCATTGGAAAGAATATTTCATATCTTCTACAATAGCCTATCAGATTCAAACAAAACATGTGTTAATGCTGCCAATGAGGGAACCATAGTGAAGAAATCACCGACTATGGTCCAAAAAATAATCATAGACTTGGCCTCATCAGCTACCATTAAACAACTGATAGAAGAATTTTGAGGGGGATGAAGTCCATTAGGTAGAGGTTCAAGCAGTAAGTTCAGGAATTGATAAAAAAACTTGATACCCTAACAAGGCAAATAGAGACCCTCATGAGAACACAAATGCATAGGCTACAATCTCCTTCTCTTCCTCCTCTCACTTGCAGAGATTGTGGAAAAATAGCCCACATGACTGAAGACTATAAAATTAGTTATATATTTGCCCATAAAAAGGTAAATTATGCCAGAGGGAGAAACTATGAATATGATCCTTACTAAAAAACATTCAATCCAGGGTGGAGAGATCACCCCAATCTGGCATGAAGGGATAAGAGAGAATTACCAAGGAAAAACCCCTACAAGCCCCTCGTATTCAAAATCAAAGGCCAAGATAAGAGAAGTGTTGGTCCCAAGAGAGAATCTAGAAGAGGAGGTTCCAAAAACGTTTTTCCATTTTTCAAAAATATATTAGAGTTTTCTAAAACAAGAATCCCCTTTTAGAAATTTCCAAAATCTATCTTAGAGTTTTCAAAATAATTTCAAATAAATATTTAACTTATGTATTTATGCCTCTAATTCTAGTTATGTTTCAGGTTTTGCTTTTGTCTATTATGAGGTGAGCGTGATGCAGAAGAAGCAATTCGTGCACTTGACAATGTTCCATTTGGTCATGAAAAGCGCAGGCTGTCTGTGGAGCGGGCAAGGGTATGATAGTATTTTACTGATCATGTTTTAGTTTTATTTTCTTATTGAGAAGATCATGTAAGTATAACAGTGTCCTACTGAAGTTTAATGAGAGCATTCTATTTTTTTTTTGGCAGGGTGAACGTGGACGTCATCGTGATGGATCGAAGGCAAACCAAAGGCTAACAAAAACCCTGTTTGTGATTAACTTTGACCCAATCCGTACTAGAGTTCGTGATATAGAGAAACACTTTGAACCATACGGGAATGTTCTTCATGTTCGAATTCGGCGGAACTTTGCGTTTGTGCAGTTTGAAACACAAGAAGATGCTACTAAAGCTTTAGAGTGTACAAATATGAGGTAAGTACTCAGTGGTGAGATTGTGTTGTCCTATGGTTAAGTTCTCTGTTTTTATTTTATTTCATTTTACTATATACAAATGAATTCTGGTTTCATTACTCTTGCAGTAAGATCCTGGATAGGGTGGTGTCTACCGGAGTCCTGAATATGGTAGATACCGCAGGTATTATATTTCAATTTAATACCCTCTCCTGCAACTGTTTTACCTCCTCCTAATATGAATCCAAAAAATTATATGTAATATATAATTAATTATATGTAATAATTGCGTGATAATGAATTATTTAATTTTTTTTTAAATTATGATTTTAAACCGCTATCTAGTTTTATAAATAGGGACTGAAAGACGACAACCATTTAATTTTTTCTTGTGGCTACAGCCGTTCACCAGTGCGAAGGTCAAGAACGTAAAGGATGTCTGGTTTTAGAGTAAGACGCAAGGCTGCAGTGGCATTGTTACTTTCTATTTGTTAGAATAGCAGTCGGTAACATCATGTAGTTAAGGATACTTGTCCGTTTATGTGTGTGTGTTTTTTTTTTTCTGTTTAGCAGTCAGTGCCAATGTTGGTTACTATAGAGGACCTAAATATGAGACTCTTACCTGTTTAGTGTCATTATTGACGCATATTTTTGCAATGACATCTGCCTTTTTCGATTTGACTGAATTTATTGCTTAGGTTCTTCGTACTGAGGCTAAAGTGATTGAATGTGCTCTTACCAGTTAAAATTTGTAATCTAGTATAATTGTAGCATGTCCATTGGTAATTGGTTAAATATCCACTGCTCCAAAACGATATTTCATTTGCCTATTGCCCGAGCAATGGTTCAGCAGTAATGCATATTCAATACCTCCTTTTTCAACCATATATTTGGTTTCTCAAACACACGCACTCAGCCTCAAGTATGTAAAAAAAAAACATTTTAACATTTGATGATAAAACTTGGTATAAATTTACCCATGCACTTTTTACATAAGGATTGGAATAGACCACGTAGCTTCTACGGGGAGACAAGGCTTGGGTACTAAAAAAATTTATTAGGCTTAATGAAATTTAGTTAAAAATATATCGGGCTTTAACATTTCAGACTTTTTAAGTTTCATTACTTTTAAAGATTCACTTTGTACATTTTTTTAATTTTTTTATGTTGATCGATCTGATTTACTTAAAAATTGTGTTCATGAAATAACGGCAAATGTACATCGTCTTAATTGTTGTTACTTCATGTAATAAGTCATGACATAGTAACATACGCAGTGCCAATTCTCTGAGTAAGTCTTGGCTTTAACATCGTTTTAGGCGGAGAAAGGTTAATTTTCATGTCCTAATTGGACATGAGGTAGTATGGTGTTTGCATCCTTATACTTCAAGAAACTCTTGGTTTCTCATTCGAATAAAATCTTTGTTTTTTTAAAAAAAAAAAAAAGTCTTGGCTTTAACTCATTGCATGTTTTTTTTTTTTTTATTCATTGTGCAGATTTTTTGTGAGTTATTGTACTTGGTGAAGTATCTTTTTTAGGAGTTAGGAATGGAAAGTGACCACTTCTCAAACTTTTTTTCATCATTTTAAAAAATATATATTTTTTATAAAAAAATTGTAATTGTTTTTATAGTATACCTATTTTATTGTTTTTGCCTTTTTAAATTTGTTTTTTTTTCTTTTAACAAATATAAAATACAAAAAAGGTTTAAAGTTTAGGGTATTTATTTGTTGGCAAAATTTCGCCACTGATTGTACGCCAGAAAAAATAATTTATACCCATTGCCTCTGCATATAGCATTGACATGAGTTAATATTATAGTATTGACCTAATTTTTGCCTACCGCTCAGGAGCGTTTCCAACAGGAACAAGGTGCTTATTTGGTGCAGTTCCTGATGCCTATTGACTTTTGATTCTCGGATCACTTGTTTATTTATGCCTCCATGCTTATTCTTTTTTAAAATTAAAAAGTAATAAAAGTATTTTAATGAAAAGATGTAAATATTTGTGATACTAATTTAAGAATTTAAGCGAGAAGCTGGGTTGGAGAGACTTTCCTTAAAATGAGAAGAGTAAAAGCAAGTGGGAGGGATTCATTCAAACATCTTTATAATTTGAGTTGTTCCATTGGAGATCTTAGATATACTTCTTATTGTGCCTATCCAACTCTATATTTTGGCATGTTTATGTGCCCAAATATTTGTTCTATCAATTCTAAAAACAGTTATCCAATATTCAAGGACTATTTGATTAACTTACTTGTTTTTTATGTTTTGCTCTAGCTAATAATTTGAGTTTATTTTCCATTTAATTACAATTATTTATTTATAATTTTTAAAGTATTATTTTAAGTCAATCAATTTATCATAAGTTAACATTTATGATTTAATGACCGTTAATACATATTAATTAAACTTATAATTTTATTTAAAACAAAAGTTTATTAAAAAACTTTACATATTCATTTACTCGCAATGATTATTTTTTTTTAAAACACAACATTTTTTGTAAGGCAAACTATATTAATAAATATTTTAAAAGACATAAATTTCATAATACAAATAAATTGGCTGTATTATATTTTATCAATATTCTTAATTCAAGTGGTTTCACACATATTAAGAAAATGAATTGGTTGTATTAAATTTTATAATATCTTTTTAAAATTGTACTTGTATGGAAAAAATATGAAAACAAAAAATCGTACTGCATACAAAGAGTCAAACATTAAAGGAAGAAATTTTTATTGAAAAATATCATCAAATGAAGTAAGAATAATTGAAATTTGTTTATATTTCAGGAAAAAATGTATAATTTTTTTTAATATAAAACACAGAAACGAATTGGGATACAAAATTATCAAGATAATAACACATGGTTTAAAAGTAAAACATGTTAACTTCACACTCCTTTGTTCTGGTTAACAAAATGAGTTGACTACATAAAATTATACTAATGTTACAATATTTATCTTAAATATATTTGCATGTAAAAAAGTAAAAATAAAAAATAGTAGTACATACAAAGAGTCGAACATTAAAGAAAAGACATTTTAGAAAAACTATAATAAATGAAATAAGATTATTGAATTTTTTTTATATTTAAGAATTTTTTTTTTCATAGAGAACAGAGGGAGCATGCTATAAGCCAGTATTTTAAAATATTAAATTAATTTTTGTGTCTGGAGTTTTTATTATATTTATATTTAGTAATTATTCTTTTAATTGAGCTTCTTTTTGTCTTAGTATTGTGAAAATAAATGATTTAAATTAACTTAAAAAACTGAAATATAAATATCTTATAATCCCTGATAGTAACATCAATTTTCTTTTTGGAATTTTAAGAACTCCCATGACATTTTTTTAGAAGTCGTTAAGTTGAAGAATTGATTTCTCATAAGAAATCCTTATACTAGATAATCTATATACAAAAGTTTCTTATCTTTATTTATAAAAAACATTTTTTTAATAATAAAAAAAATCATATTGCCATTAACCATTGTAGAGAGACGGAAAGGAATTATCAAAAAAATAAATCATTGTCAATTTTTGACATTGGAGTAAAATTATGTATAAATTTTTTAACAATGATGTAATTAATAATCAACTCTTTTTCAATATTTGAGTTCAACCCAGGATTTATATTAAAATCTTTCACTAATGTGTTTCAATTCAATATTTGTCAAACTCAATATAGAATTCAAGAATTGATCTTCAATGACAAAGATTAACTGAAACAAGATTACAATTTTATTTATACAAATATTTTAACCAATGCAGTAAAATAAATACAATTCAATCAAAATTAAAGAATAAGGATAGAGAAAATTGCACAAGTTATATTGGTCCAGTCAATAAGATCTACATCTATTTTTCATATAAGTCTTTCGCTAATCTGCTTTCCACTGAAAATCATATACATGCACCCTACACAAACACAATTTTACAGAAAGATTTCAAACAACTCACAAAAATAGGCATACCCTTGCACCTCACAAGAGATTGCTATATCATGACACCTTGTCACTCACAATCGCCTCACTCATGAAACCTTGTCATGAGATTCCACAGTAACCTCTAGAAATCTCTTCAAGAGATTACCAAACATGCACAAAAAAACAATGAACTGGGTAAAGAACAATATCACCTTGTGTGAAGAATATCCAATGCACAAAAATATAGTTTTTTTATCCTTTCTCTTTCAATCAATAATTCTTGAGATTCAACTCATAAGATTATGGGTTTTCTTTTCATTTCAAAGGTTTTCTCTCATGAAAATCATTTTTTCTCTCATGAAAACCTAAAGACCCTTCCATTTTGATAAAGATTTCTGTTTAAAAATGGTTTAAAAATGAGTAACAGACCAAGGTAATCGATTACCATATGTAACCATTTAATTACCTGTACTTCTTTCAAAACAATCCAGAAATGTATGTTCTTTATGAGTTTCTTGCTTGATCCACTTAGATAATCCTATTACCAACTTAAGTAATCTATTACCCCTGAGGTAAATCAATACTTAGGTTAGTAATTTTGATTTCTTTGCTATCCAAACAACAAAACATCATAAAACTAGAATCAATAATGAAATTTGTAAATGCTAAGATGTTACAGGTTTTGATGATGCCAAAAGTGACAAAGAATGTTGATACAAAAGCAAGAAAGCAAAAAGAACAAAACAACATTGACAGAGATTCCAGATAATGTTAAGTTAAAAAAATAAATTAACTCAGTTATTGTAAAAGAATCTCTAAGAATTTGCATAAACTTAATTTGGCAAGATATATTTTTATCAGTTCAAAATTATGAACTGGTAACCAATTACCCGGCTATGTAATCGATTACCAGAGGGCTTGTTATTCAAATTCTGAATTCAAAAGTGACAACGGCACAATTTTTAAATCACGTAATCGATTACCATTTTTATGTAATCGATTACCAGAAAAGTTGTTATCACAAAATTTTAAAAAGTCACAACCTTTCGTGAAAAGGCACAATTTTTTAGTCGTGTAATCGATTACCAGTATATGTAATCGATTACCAGTAGGCTGTTACGAAAAATTTGAAAAGTCACAACCTTTTATGAAAGAGCACATCACTTTGGTTTTGACACTATAAATAAGTGACTTTTTTTTGTTTCAAAACACGAATTTTTCCAATCTTTTACAGAAAACAAACTATTGCCCAAACACTTTCAAATTCCAAAAGAATTCTTATAGGATCGTCAAGTTGTATCATTTGCTCTTTAAGAGAGTTTCTTCTTCTTCTTACTGATCACTGATTGTATTCAAGAGGGAGTTCTTGAGTGAGAAAAGGAATCTCAAACACAGGGAGAGAGCTCCCAAGGTGATTGAGGATTCACTCATTTGTAAAGAGATTTACAAATATAGTAAAAGCTCAAGTAGGGTTACTTGAGGACTAGACGTAGGCAAGTGGATTGGCCGAACTAGTATAAAAAGAGTTTGCATATTTCTCGTCCGTATACTCCTATCTATTTATTCTGTTTGCATATTTGAATACTTCACTTTCATTTTCAAATATTCTAATATAAATTCAAAGAGAAAAAAAACTAAGTTTAAATTTTTATCTACTTAATTCACCCCCCGTCTTAAGTAAACTGAGGTCAGTTGTCCCACAAACTCTCTTAATCGATTAGCATATTTAGGTAATCGATTATTTTCAAGAGCTTGCAATTGAGCCACCAAGTTTTTCTGCAGGTAATTGATTAGCTAAAGAGAGTAATCGATTAGTTCCCGAAAAATTTAGATTTTATGAGTTTCTTGCTTGATCCAGCTTAGATAATCCTATTACCAACTTAAGTAATCTATTACCCTGAGGTAAATCAATACTTAGGTTAGTAATTTTGATTCCTTTGCTATCCAAACAAAAAAACATCATAAAACTAGAATCAATAATGAAATTGATAGGAAACAAACACCCAAACTAACTCATGCACATACTTATGCCTATTTAAACAAACAATACAAGTACCACATCTCTTAAATGTGTTTGGTGTCGTAAAATGAATTAATAAGAGCAAAACAAAAACCTACAAAACTAGCTAGAGACTTGAGATGCTTCCCCAAAGTTGCTTCTAACCTTCAATATCAACAAGGAGAGGGAGCCAACATTACAGGATACTGTGCTGCAGTACGTTGATAAAACGATGAATGCATTAGAGTCACAAAGGGCTAAAAGAATGAAGGCACTAGAGACACAAATGACAAGCTTGGTGAATCTCATGACTCAAAGGGCATAAGGCATTCTACCCTCTTAAACAAAACCAAACCCTAGGGAGGAAGTGAAAGCAATTACCACAAGAAATGAGAAGCAACTGGAGGACCCACAATCACAATTAACAAGCACCTCACATCTATTATTAGAATTTCCTACTGAAGGGGACCAAAATGAGGAAAATGAAAAAGGTAAAAGGATACTTACACCCCTCAAAATCAAAATGTAGAAAAGGATAAGGGCAAGGGGGTACAAACCTCCTCACGAAAGAGCTCCAGAACCACAATTAACAGGCACTCAACCGCTATTATCGGGATTCGTTATTGAAAGGAACCAAAAAGAACAAAAGGAGAAGGGTAAGAAGGTATTGAAAACTCCTTAGGTAAGAGTTCCATTCCCTCAAAGATTAAAAAGTTAGCAACATGATAAGTGGTTTCTTAAATTCTTAGAAATGTTCAAGAAATTGCATAACAACATTCCTTTTGCAGAGGCCATGTCTCAAATGCCAAAAATATGCCAAATTCCTAAAAGAAATTATCTCCAATAAATAGAATTTGGTGGATTTGAAACAATAGGCCTCAACGAGGAACCTCTGTTGTGGTTTCAAATAAATTGCCCCCTAAACTGAAGGATGCTTGAAGTTTTACACTTCCCTGCACCATAGGAACCTTATTTTTTGAAAAATTATTGTGTGACCTAGGGGGAAGTATAAATTTATTGTCATACTCTATTTTAAAAAAATTGCACATTAGGAAACCACAACCCATAAAAATCACTCTATAACTTGGTGATAGATCTCTAGCCCATCCTGAGGGCATTGTAGAGAATGTTTTAGTCAAAGTATTTAATTTTATTTTTCCTGCAAACTTTGTGGTGTTAGATATGGAAAAGAATAAAGATGTCCTAATCATACTGGAGCATATTTTCGTCAATACATGTGATGTTGTTATTGAAGTAAGGCGGGGTAGGCTCACCCTCAGTCTGGGGGGAAGAAAAAGTCACTTTTGAAATATTCAAAAAGTTTATCCCCCTTGTTGCCTACAATTTCATACAGGTAAAAAAGGATATGAAATGTGCAAGTAAGTTAAAAGAGTTGGGTGATGGTTGTGAATCAAAATTCAAAACCTTAATGGAGAAACCTCCTTTTAAGGAGCAGAAACTTCCTCCATCCAACTCAAAATCTGTTATTACTAATCTTCCTTTGTCAATTATCAATTCCATAAGTCTCACAGGAAAAGGGGAAAATAAAGCATTAGCTATGCTAATGATAGATAAAGAAGCCCTTGGGTGAACCATTCATGGCAAAAATGTATTGAACCCATAAAGAACACCCATGAGAATTACACAAAGGATAAAATTGTCTCACTTAAAGCACATCAGTAGGGGAAACAATGGGTAATAAGTTCTAAGCTCAGAAACAAGCCACCGTGATCACCTTAACTCTCACGCTCAAGACGTTAACAAGCACTTGTCAGGAGGCAACCTGTCACTCTGTGATTTTTCTTTCTTTATTTTATTTTATTTAGTTAATTGTTCTATTTTATTTGTGCTCTGCATAACACGTTTGTGCTTCATATATATCACGGTCGCATTGCGATCTCAACTTTCTGAGCATGTGGTGTTCTCTGTTAGCACGACATGCTAAGATTTGTGCTTCATATATATCATTGTGCTATTTGTTTCTTTCTCTTTTTTCTCTTATTTTATTTGTTTAGTTTTGTTTTTCAATTTATTTTAATTTTAAGTTTAAATCATTGAGAACATTGATAACTTTAAGTGTGAGGAGGGAATTTGAGACTATGTAATAATATTGTCTGCTCACAATGGATGTGAATACACCCAAAGATGTTCTTACTCCTTTAGTTGATGATAAATATTCTTATGGAGAACAAATTTTTTTTAGGAGTCTTTTCTATAAAGAAGCTGAGTAATTAACATATCTTAAGATAGTTTTCCTGCCATATTAACCACAGAAAAAGTGAGGTTGGAGCAATAACAAGGTTACATTATAAACAACCTCTTGATCTTTATTTTTAAAGTATGAATATCTCCAAGCTTGGTAACTTCTGACTCTTGTGTTGACGTCCGTATCCTTTGAATTTACCTCTTTACTTGCTAATTTTTGGGGGTTTTGTAGGTCTTCTTTCAAGCCACTACCTAATTGAACTTAATTACCCTTAGTTGCCCAAGTTGAGCCTATGCAAATACTTATTTGTCACCCAACTTTCTCTCACATATGTTTAACAAGTGACCACTATCATCACCATGGAGCAACCTCTAAAAAAGGGAAAATTAATAGCATAAGTGAAAAAGAATTCATAGATGACCTCACAAAAGAAGAAACCCGACTTTGTCTCTTCTAGTAAAGAAAATGATATATCCAAAGAGGTATGTAGTTAAAACAAGGTGTTGGGGATTCTCTCAAGGATGCAAAGAAGTCAAAATTTAATTTTGTAACCATTTTAGTTTTTATCATGAACACTAGTTTTCCTAAGTTGGATGTTATAGCTTATATTGCTTGAATGTGTGTGCAACATATCATGCATTCATATAGGTAGTCAAATTAACTAAGTATATCCCTAATCTTGGTTCATTCTAAGCATTGATTAAGTCATACATGGATGAGATTATTGGCCCCTAAAAAGTTTTTAAAATATTAAATCTCATTGATGTTGCAAGAGAAAGTAAATAATTGATTTATGAAGTATCTTAATTGATTAAGGAAGCATAGCTGCTATTTTAATCTATTAAAATCCCTCATAGTTGATTATCTGCATCATTTAATCGATTAGATACTTGAAATAATCGATTAAATTGATCCTGCTGACTTGGTCATAGCTGATGAACATTTTAATCAATTATGTACTTATGTTAATCGATTAAATTGATTGAAATCCATCTAGGCTTGAACCTAGAACATTTTATTCGATTAAAAATCGTATTAATTTGTTAAAATAGAGCTTTGAACTTTTTGTATAAAAGACTTTCATTTAAAAACTCATAATAACGATTACATTTTTAGAAAATCTTATCTAAGATCACAGTTTTGAGATTCCAAAGATATGAACAAAGCTCTCTAAACATGAAACATCAAGTCAAGCCAAGATCTAGCAAAGAATGAACAAGAACACAAGATATGCATTAGTTTCTTTTATATAGTTTAGATATAACCTGTGTTGCAACTCTTTGTGTTCAAGATAATTAGGTGATATCGTTCTTTTTATGTTTTATTTTTTGTATTGATTTAAAAAATCAACTAGCTAGGTTTCCTAGGTTCATGCATAGGTGTTGCATGTGGTAGAATCATTCTCTTGATAGGTTTTCAAGGTGCGCAAGTGTAGGTTTCATTTGCATTCGAGTTTTTGTGTAAACTCTGATTGATTCTAGTGTTGAGTTTTGTCCAAGGTAGGTTTCCTTGGGATTAGAACAATTGGATATAGCCCATGTTTAGGTGAACCAATATAATCGTTGTTGTTTCTTGTCGTTCTCTTTATCTCTTATCATATCGTATTCTATCTTTAAATATATTGCTTTATTGCTTCTGTTGTCATTTAAATTCTCAATTAGGTGATAAGATAAAATCTGATCTAATCTAAATTTGTTTAATGTAATGTTATATACGATAACAGTAAAAAGCCATCATCAAAATTGTTCCAAATACAGTTGAAAGATTTGATTCATCAATATTTCATCAAGGTCTTTTAAAATCTGTTTCTGAAGAAAAATAAGAAAAATATTTTAACCATTCAATTCACCTCCCTCTTGAACAGCTGTTTGAAGTTATTTAAACCTTCTCACAAGGGTCATTAAAAAGTTTGAAAATAGGGAGGTTGTTTCTTGAAAATCTTACGGTTGTTTCTTAAATCTTAAGGAATCAAATTTTTATTTTTCCGATATTCTTAGCCCTTTGCATTTTCTTTTTCCTGCTATTTTTCGCAGGTGACACAACTACCTTGACCCCATTACATTCTTGTAAAAACCCTATAATTACTTGTTTTGAGGTGAATTTAATTAACATGACTAATATATAATTGTCTTGAGTAGCCTTGCTTGGATTGATCCTTGATTGTTAACAATTCCCTAGTCCCTAAACACTTGAGTATGGTGAGATGAGCACTTTTCTTGGTAGTTAACTACATTTACTTTCTCTCAAGTCTAATTAGGGTTTCTATGAGAAGACTCATTTCTGAAAAATAATTTTGAATGTTCTCTTCAACTAGAATTACTTCAAGACAAGTAATGTTCAAGTATGGAGGTTGATAAATCGGATTCTACCCTTATTTTCACTATGATTAACATCTATTTTTTAGGAAAGAATTTCTTTTTTATTGGCAAAACTCATTTTTTAGTGTTTATTCTTAATTTAGATAGGTACTTAAGAAATGAGCAAAAAAGAGACCAAATTGGGCCTTTTCAAAGCAATTATTTAAGATTCAGGTCAACACAGTCGAGCTCCATTTCAGCACAGCCGTGCTAAGTCAACATAGCCCAAAAATTCAGCTACAAGAAGCACAATTATGCTTAGAAGTAACACGATCGTGCTAAGATCACGAAGTTACAAGCACAGTCATGCTAAAAAGTAATATGGTCGTGCTACCTTACTTGCAACAGAAGTCATTAAAATAAGCATGCTCGTGCTTAATTCCAGCACACTCGTGCTGTACGAACAACTAGAAAGAAATAAAAAAGCCCAAATCCTTTTATAAATTGGAGAGTAGAAGACACAAGAAGTGGAGTTGCCCTGGCTCCATATAGTAATTTTTTATAAGAAGGAATGTTTGAATATACAGTAACCATATTGGGCTAAGCCCCTTTTCTGGGGTTGTGATGTAGCTCTTTGTAATTTTCCCTTGCACTTTGCATGATTGTTTAATGTCATTCAATGATTAATTTGCTTCTTTGTGCTACCCTCATATATCCTAATTATTCGAATAGTCACGACCATTGATATTTGAATATTAGTTGAGCATTAATTGCTTGAGCAGGCATGATCATTGATGTTTGAGCAATTGATTTCAGAAGTAAATAGGTTAATGTATTTTGTTTGTTAACATGTTAATTGTTTGAATAGTCATGATCATTGATATTTGAATGATTGATCTATGAAGCAAATAGGGTCTTATCCAAATAGAATTGACCAAATTCATCGGGCAAATCTTCGATTAGGTAAAAAGGAATGATCCGAATTTGGAATATTGCATGATCAAACTAGATGATGAATTCGGATTATAGTGTGGTGTGTATGATCAAACTCACTACAGCAAAATGCGTTAGATTATTGGTAATCAATCAATGTTAAAGAATAATATTGCTTAGTAATAAGGGGCAAAAGCATTATAATGAGATCACACTCTTATTCTCAATCCATTACATTCCAACCCAATATTTTCTCTTGTTTTACTGTCTACTCTAATTGTAAATTATCATGCCTCACTAGTCAAACACTACTTTCTTTATTCAACTGCTCTCTTATCTGTTAAATTGAATTAATTGAGAAGAAGCTTTGGTTCCTTTGGGTACGATACCCGGACTTAGGTCCACTGTTGCTACTGCATAGGGTACGCTTACCCTTAAGCAATCATAGTTTACGCATCACAATAAATCCCATTGGGAGCTCTTCTCATTTTACAAGTCAAAATTCTCTCTCGAGCTCGTTCAACAAGTAAAATCCACAAAATATAAAGAAATAAAGCAAAGGGTAAAGAAGAGCACAAACATTGAATAGTAAACTTAGATTGAAAGAACAAAAATACACCAGAGTTCAGGTTCAGTTACATGAAACCCCAACAAAATGGCAAGCCTAACTAACCATCGGGATGGATGGATGTGAATAATGGATGAAGATGGGTTTGGAGTATGCCCTCATTCATCAAGGTGTGCAACCCCAAGATTCCCTATAAATAGCCTTAGATATATTTGGGGGTGCTTAGTGTCCACGAAGTGGGAACTAGGCAGTGAAATTCGCTTTTCACAAAATATTTCATTGAGTGTTGGCGCCACAAAGTGTGCGTTGGGTGCCCACTGACTTGGGGACCAAGTCACTCGAGCACTAGGCGCTTACAAAATGGGCGATGGGCGCCCATATGGGACTTTAGAGTACTCTTTGCTAGGTATTGTTGGGTGCTTGTGGACTGAATACAGGGTGTTTGGGCACTCTACAACACCAATTAGCTCAAGTTCTCTGACATATCTTTGGTCATTCTAGTAACTTGTCTCAAAACTACTAAAAATAAGAAAATAAACCTAAAATATGCATAAATTAAATCTAAAACTAATATCCTAATTAATTCTAATTTTGAGTGAAATATAAGGAAAACAAGACTTTAAATAAGAAGGAATTAGGCAGCTATCATTTACTCAATCTGTTTAACAACCATTTGTGGTGGGTCAAGTTGGCCTTGATACCTCTAATTGAAGAGTTTTCATTTTTATAAAAGTTAAGGGGATTATGTTTTTAGGTGTTTTGGTACTTCACCCTAGGGTTTTGTCTCCTTGCACTTCCATATATTTGAAAAGACAAATAATACCTTTATGTAAAAATCTCCATAACTCTACACACAACAACTTTCTATTTCACCTTTCTTTCACAGAAATGACAATAATAACCTCCATCTCGTGTTTTTATTCTTTTGAATCCGAACTTCTAAAAGCTAGTTCTTGTTTGTGCTTGCTTAATCCATACTCCATTTCTATTTCTTTCTCTCTTCTTCATCAAAGGAAAACTAAGTATGTGCTTGTCCCTCAAACTTCATTTTCATTTACACTCAAAGTTTTAATTCAGATTAGTGGAGGTGTCAATCTAGATTCAATATTTGATGGTGATGGATTGTAGATCTAGATTAGGGGTGTTGAAACATATTTTGATTTATGTAGTTAAGTAGTCCAAATAGGCAAATCTAAGTGAAAGAAATTTGTTTAGTGAAGGAGGATTATGCAATCCGGATTCCGTTGAATCAACCAATCTAGATTCAATATAGAATAGCTAACTTAGACTCAATCTAGAACACCTAATTGGACTTAGTCCAGAGGACCTAATTCGAACTCATTCCAGAACAACCAATTTGGACTTCATCATAATTTATATTTTATTCTAATTTTGTCAAATGCAATCTTGTAACCATCCCATTTATACTTGTATGCAAACATGGTACAAACTAGAGGTCATGGTTCTTGACTTGAAGCAAATCATGATGATGTAGAATAGATAAGACCAACAACATCTATATGATGTAGACTACTCAAAGCGATGAAAAACTTCATGATGGTGATCATTATGAAGAACAGCTCGAGACAATACCACCACCACCTTTAGTGGAGATTTATGATGTTGGACCATAGAACACATTTGTATTGACCTTATATGATTATCATGTTGCTTGTAGTTTATAAATGGACATGTAAATTAAAAAATGTTAGTTTGTTTTTTAATTAAATTTTATATTATTCAAAAATTGTAAATGTTAATATTTCTAATTTAACTTTATGTAGGATTATAGGGAGTTGAAGTTTGTATCTCATGGGTGCAAGTTGAGTAGATTTGAAGTCTTACACCAACAAATTAATGGTTATATATTGGATTCTAGAGTGTTTCCACTAATGACTTGTAGCTAGGGTTGGGCAAAAATTTGTTTTTCAAAAATCTGAACCAAATTGTTTGAAACAATTTGATTTTTAAACTTAAAAAACAAACTATTTTAGAAAACTGGTTCGGAACTGAATTATTTTTATAAAGTTGGTTCTGAAACTAGTTTGAAACAATTCTAGATTAAACTAGTTTTTTTTTTCAGTTCTTTTCCTACAGTGTTGTGGATATGACCACAATAGTGTGGACAACTAGTGGGAGTGTTTTTCTAGTAAGTGCGCTTCTCATATGATTATGGAAAGTTTCACAGAGGTGTGGGATACAAAAAAAATGTTTTTTTATATAAACCAGTAAACTAAACTATTTATAAAATCGGTTCGGTTCGAACCGAATTGGTTTAAAAACAATTCAGTTCGAATTGGTTTTAAAAATAGTTCGTTAATTTTTATTAAACTGACTTGACTCAAAACTAGTTCAGTTTGGTTTGGCTCAAAACCAATTCGGTTCGAACTAGTTTTTTTGCGCACCCCTACTTGTAGCTATGAGATAATTGATAGGGAATTACTATCCGCTTTTGTCAAAGAGGTGGCATAAGGATACTAGTAACTTCTAGTTACAGTAGGTGAAATGATCATCACACTTGATGACATGTCTTCTTTGTTGCATGTTCCCATCATTAGTCAATTTTGTAGTTATTCCCACATAGATAAGCACAAAGTTGTTCCTGTCCTTATGGAATTATTAGCGGTTAGTGAGGACGATGAACTGATGAAGTGAAGTAGATGCATGACCAAATGTTCAGTTACAATTTGTTAGAGACATGTATGATACATGTGTCAAGTAAGAGTTGTGGGTATTTGCTGCTAGGCATACTTGCTACATTTGGTGGGATGCACAACTAATTTTGATAAAAGTGTGACAACTGTGTATGTGGGTTAGTTAACACTTTTTTTACACTTGATCAACTGTTTTGGCTATTCATGGGGTGCATCAACTCTAAGTCATATGTATGAACATCTAGGGGAGGCATGTTTGGCTAAGACGAAGCAAGTGGATGGTTATGCAACATTAATGCAAATATAACTAACACATAAATAACTAAATTTATGATATTTATGTTAGTATGTCATAAACCCTAAACATATTTTTTTTGTTATATTCATGTTGCAAGGTGGCATATATGAGCACTTTTTCAAAGTTAGTTTAAAGGAGCATGTATAAACGACGAGATTGCACCTCATTGTGCTTGATAAGGTGTTCAAAGAACCTTATTATTAGTTTTTGCATACATAGGCAATTAAATCAACTAACACTCAATGCAATTTATTGGACACCTATGATGCACATCGAGCTCAGAAGTTGTTTTAGTTGGTATCACTTTTCTCTGGGTACATAAGGATTGGTCCATACAAACATTTGTATTTACCAGAGAGGTCATACACCAATTTGGATATGCCTAGGACATTCCTAATGTTACTATTACCACTAAGAACATTGACAATATGTGGCATCAATTTTTGAATAACCTAGCTACATTGACGCAACATGCAATCAATCCTTCAGATTGTGTTACTGGCTACATGGAGTGGTGTTTTAGGATATCTCATCCATACATTTGCCCTGTACGAGAAGGGGACCCTCTAAGAGCACCAATATAGGTGGCAACGATTACTAATAGGAAGATCCTAATAACTCATAACAATATCCAACAACTGTAAGTGTTAAATATTTTACTATGTTTAAGTTTGGAAAAAGTACATCATGATATTGACTATGTTGAATTTAAATTTAAGGAATATTCCGTAGGACTGCTACGAATTTGCAATGACTTATTGATCTTAGGCAAGTCATTGAAGGGACAAACGCATAAGACGGAGTTCAAGCTACCTTAATTTTAGCACGTGGAGTGATAGCTGAAGGAAATGTTTTACTTAAAGAGTATGCACAAGGCAACCAGAAAAAAACAGGGAAATAGGGAACTTGGTGGTAGTAATGGAACATGTGAATGACTTTAGTAATTTGTTTTTATATGGTTGTATGTCATGAGTCTTTTATTTTGTTTGGGATATATGATTGAATATGACAAATTTACCTATTTTATCATATACTTTAAGTTCTGATTAATATATTTGTATAATTTTAGTTGTTTAACTACATTGAGAAAAAACACATATGGTTCATAAAATAAGACTTATAAGATTATAAAATTAAAATGAATAATATTTAAAATTATTATGAAATTATAATGAAAGCTATGATCATATTAAAGTATGAAATTCCAATTTCATACATATTAATCGTTAATTAGAAAAAAGTTACAATGACTTGTGATTTCATTCCTTACGATTAATCTACGACTAAATTTATATATTCATGTCTAACCCCAATTAATTGTGAAAATTCTTGTATCCAACCAATGTAAGACAATGGCCAAGTTTTCCTCCAGGATAGAAATGTGTTTACCAAAGTATATCAATATTTGGTATCAGAGAACGATCCTTCAAGTAAACTTATAAAAACATTTCTTTGTCACAGATAAACTATTATAGCAATGTAAAAACAAATGAAAAAATTACTTAATGATAACCTGAATAAAATGGTTCTCGTAAGCATGCTCAAATCTATAGGAGGTTGTGATCTAATTGGGAAAAATGTGATATTTTGTTTGAGTGATAGAAACACAACAATGACATTTTACATGCAATTACATGTCATATGTCAGGTATAGTTATTCACTTATCTATAGTATCTATCAAAGATACATAACTATATTAGTTCTTAAAATATATGTTATAATGGCATAAACATATTTAACGATCAATAATACCATAAATATATTTACTGAATGTCTACCATATCGAATCCATCAAACACAAGATAATTCTATAGCTGTTCAACACGCTTATACCTTCCAAATAAAGAAGCATATATTCATCAAACCATTGCCTAAACTCTTTATGCAAACTCATACATGCTAATGACCATGAATCTTCACCCATGCCCAATAAGGCAACTATGGCACAATAATTACATTAGCTTTGATGTCAATTACGTTAAATACAAATTGATGTAGTTTAATGTTGAATTGATCAAGCATGGACATTGCTCTCTTGGGCCTAACTTGATATGATGTTTGACTTGACCTCCTAGTTGATAAATTATCATTAATAGAAGGAAGTACATAGACGTGCTCAAAATATGAATGGTTACATCTAGTTGATCTCATATATATGAATGTTCACATAATTCTTATTTTTTATTCCAACAACTATTTGTAACACTTTAATCAATTACCTTATTTTTTAATCGATTAAGCTCATTAAAAATCAGTTTTCTTTAAATAGTTGACTTCTCATTCTTGAAAGAGAATGAATGAAAAACTCTTAGAAAATTCTTCAAAACATTTATGCATTCTTTGAACAAGTCTGAGAGAAAATCAAACCATTTTCTTCACAAAGATTATGGTTCTTCGATCTTGACTTTGGAAATATTGTGAAAAGCGTCAATGTGGATTATCTGCACAAATTAGGTGTATTTTAATCCAATCCTTAACTTCGTTCTTGTATTGGTAATGCATAGAGCTTGCATTTAGGCTTTTGATCATAGAGATTTATCAAGGTTTAGCCTTTTATTTCCTTGTAGGGTTCAAGGATAAAGTGAAAATAGTTTAATTTTTGTGTGTGTACATAGTGTTTGTAATATACAAAGATTAGTGGAAGATTTATTTGGTGTGTATAAATCAAACTGGATGTAGTCTTTTTATGTTGAACTAGTATAAGCTCTTGTGCATTTTCTCTCTTTTCTCTTATTGACAAATTTTATTAATCATTTGATTTGAAAGTTTGATTAATCTTTGGACTGAATGGAAAAACCTTTTAGTGCCAAAAGAAAATAGTTTTTCAGAAATCCATTCACCCCTCTGTATTTCCATATTATTACGCTTGGAATCAACAATGTGTAAATCTTAATGTGAAATCACACCAAGTACTATCAACACCAACAAAGTTGACTCATTGACCTTCATCTATAATATGATTTAATGCATATTTTGAAACAAAACCACACAACCTCTAGTATAATGTTGTGTTAAACATGTGACCAACATGATGAATGGTTATTTCAAAAGAATATTTTATTTCATTATGTTGTAAAGTTATAAAATTGTTCATTACTTCCAAACAACTACACGAGTCTCCCATGCTATTTTCAAAGAGTCTCGTCAAGCTCTAATGAGCCGACTCAACCCTACACATAAATAAATGTAATTTTCAATGTATGAACACAATTATAGCATTTTAGAGAAAGAAAATTTATAAATGTTTAGGGAATAAAAAACTTTTTAATTGTATTCCCTAAATGGATGATCTTATTTGTCCATGCCTTGATGAATATCTCTTTGTGAGGGATTAATCATGTGTCCTTCACATAGTCCAAAAACATCAGCCATAGTGAACACACAATCTCTAACATTGTCACACGATCTTCATAAGCATGAATTATAGGACAATTCATACCACCATACTAAGCTTCCATGACCTGATCCCATGTCTCTTTAGGATGCACATACATCTTATATTTTACCTTAATATTTTTATGGATATGGAAATGACATAGCAAGTTAGTAGTCTCTAGAAAGATAATTTTGATTGCATTCATCAGTGCTAAATCTCTATCTGATGCATCCACCCCTAGCAAGGGCCCAATCACAATGCTCATGGCTAGAAGGATAAAAGAGGACTTGGAAAGTGGAGAAGGAGGAAGACCTCACCTTCTATTAAGCATAGAGATCAAGCATCCTTAGTCCTTATTTGGTAGTGTTTTAGCCTTTTATTTTATCCTAAGTGGAGTGGTCTCTCTTATCTTTCTTGATCATGTATTTTAGCCCTTATTTTCGTTAGTTTTATGGCTTAGGGATGTGCCTAGTGGAAATGTGGAGTGTATTAGCTAATTGGGTCATATGAGAGTGTTGGTGGGTAGTTTTGTTAACCATACTTCCTTCTTTCTAATTAAATCCAATTAGTTAGCACATGAAGCATAGAGGAGGCAAAGTAGGGCCTTTGTTCCCCTCCTTAGGTGCCAATTTTGAATAATTTCCACATGGCAATTAGTTAGATCTAAAATCCATGATTTTAGGAGCATGTTCCAATTATTTGAATTTGGATCTCCCTCCAATTCTCACGACTAAACCCCCCTCTCTACCTATAAATAAGTCACTCCACTCTCGTGTAAATGTTACACTTGATTTTTGAGTAATAGAGAGCATTTTCCTTATTTCTTGAGTGTCTCCTTATTCTTTCTTTTGAGAGAATTCTTTGAGCATTTATCATGAGATCCCTCTATTTTGGCGAGCTCCTCCACCTCTGGGCTTATCTTCTCTAAGTGGTGCCCTCACCTTCACTTTCTTGTCTTCCCACTAACCACTTCACAATTTGGAGAACCTTTGGAAGTAGATCAAGGGGCAAGCATCAAGTGGATGCATCACTATCACTAACACATAATTAAGGAAATTAATTACCTTTTAAAAACAACCCTCTTAGTATTTCAAGTGCTCAAAGAAAGTTTATTTCACACTTAGATTCCAACACATAAAAAAGTAGCAAAAGATGTTAACATTGTAGATGTCACACCAACAATTCAAGTAAAGGAAGTTGATATTTATTTGTTTTGAATGTATTATCCATCATCAAGACTATATTAAAAGCATTAAAAAACTTCGCTCTTCAAGATGTGTCTAGAAAATATCACCCACAACTTTAGTTGTATTGTTCACTCCATGCCAATGAATATACTTGTTATTCTTAAGTAACTGCATCAAATGTTGCATTTTCATTCTAGGACCCCTTTAAATGACCAGTACTTGTGTTTTGTATTATACACTTGCTTGATAGTTGTAACATTTTTTTTCTATGTGTTCTTTAAATGTAAGTATACTACTTCTTTATTTAACCCTACTCTTTGTCATATCAACAAACAAATCATGCTTATTAGTTGTTAGTCGGCTAACATAAGGTTGCTCTATTAAGTTCTCAGATAACTCATGATTATGAGTCCCACGCAACAATTAAACCATTCAACCTTCACAATTCTTCATAGGTTTACCATGTAACCTAAAGGGCAACTGTATTTTCAAGTTCCACTTGTTGTTCATTCTTTTTCTTTATTTTTTTTGTATTTTCCACCTCTCTCGCAACCTAATAAAACAAATGTCTTCCTTCCATGTCGGCCATCGGTTGTATCTGATCTAAGGATGACAATTCCATAACTTGATCTCATTTTAATAATTCTTCTCGAATTGCAAATACCTACATGAAAGACATCTTGATAAGCGCAAATTTGTTAAGTTAATTGAAAATAGTCTAAAAATTACTTTAGTGGTTATGAAAGCATGATTACAATCTTCATGCATGAAACTATCTAATTATGCCTTCATTTTGTCAATATGATCAATACTTGTGTCAAGTTCCATATATGGTGATGCATTCCCTTAATCTTTCTCCAATCAAGGTTCTTCCCCTTATGAAATGGAGGAAGATGAGGCTAGAAAATAGGGATGGGAGATGCCACTTTCTCTTGGGAGAGAAAGATGAGTAAAAAATTTTGAAGCTTGCCACAAGGGAGAGGATTCTTGATAAAAACTAACTAGGAATAGAATCCTCAAGAGAGAGGTTTCTCAAATGACACTTTACTATATCAAATGATCAAAATGAGTCTTCATTCATTCAAGTGTGAGGATACAAGAGAGTGAGAGGAGTATAAATAGCTCAATGGGAGAGCTTGGACACATAAATCAAGGCAATGTGGGATTTTGACTTAATTAGCATTTTAAGGCTAATTAAGCTTAGTCTTAAGACCTTAAGAAGGGCGCCTAAACTAATCCACCAAGGGTGCAAAAAGCAAACCTAAAGGTGAAGCCCAAGACACCTAAAAGAAAGCTCTCCACTAAGCCTATTCATCAAAACTCACTAAAGACACCTCTTCTTCCTAAATTAAAGGTAAATGGCTGAAATACATGACCCAAATGAAATTACAAGTAATTTTAATATTTAGAAGAATTAATCTAAGAGTTATAGCCTATGATCTTCACTTCAATCATGAGTTGAGGTCTTGTGAACTCTTTTCAAGCCATTTCCTCTTCTATCCTCCTAGCCATGACCTTAGTGATATGATCTTTGGTAGGCAGGATTGCATAATCTCCTCCCCTTTTGGAAGTATTTAACCTTAAATCTGAAGTCTCATCCATTTCCTCGTCATCACTCAGAAAAGGAGTCAAGTCGCAAACATTAAATGTAGTGCTAACACCATAATCCTTGGGAAGGTCTAACTTATATGTGTTGTTGTTTACCTTCTCAAGGATTTAGAAGGGACAATCTCCTCTAGGGATAAGTTTAGACTTACTCTTAGAAGGAAAAAAATCCTTTCTAAGGCGAAGCCAAACCCAATCTCCCTTTTCAAAGATGACTTCCTTCCTTCCCTTGTTACTAGATGAAGCATACCCCCTTAGTTTGGTTCTTAATGTTGGTTTTTACCTCATATTAACTTTTTAATAAACTTAACCATAGATTTCCCATCTTTATAAAAAAAGTTTGGAATTAGGGAGAGGTAGCAAATCCAAAGGGGTGAGAGGATTAAAACCATTGACAACCTCCAAAAGGGAGTGTTTGGTGGTCCGATGAACCATCCTATTGTATGCAAACTCTATGTCGGGAAGGTACTCATCTAAGACTTATGGTTGCCTTTTAAGATTACTCTAAACATAGTGGATAAGGATCTATTCACCACTTTAGTTTGCCCATCCATTTAAAGATGACAAGTGGTAGAAAAAAGGAGGTTAGTTCCTAACCTTGCCCAAAGAGTTTTCCAAAAATGGAAAAGGAACTTAGCATCCTACAAGAAACTATGGTTGAGGGTATCCCATTCAAGCAACAACCTCTCGAAAGAAAAATCTTGCGATGTGGCTCACATCATCCACTTTGTCATAGAGAATAAAATGAGCAATTTTACTAAATTGGTCCACTACTACAAAAATGGAGTCTATACCTCTTTGGGTTCTTGTGAGCCCAAGTACAAAGTCCTTGGTAATGTCTATGCAAGGTGTAGAAGAAACGAGTAAAGGTGTGTAGAGTTCATGAGACATTACTCGAGACTTAGCTTGCCAACAAACTGTGTAACTTAAGCAATGTCTTTGGACATCCTTTTTCATATGGGGTCAAAAGAATTTTTCTTTTAAAAGTAGCAAAGTTTTATCAATCCCAAAATGCCCTATGATCCCACCTTCATGACTCTTTTTTGTTAGCAATTTCCTAATTGATCCTTGGGTACACAAAGTTTGCGATCTTTGTATAGGTACCCCTTATAAAGGTAGATGTCATCTTTGGCTTTGGAAGATGAGGCAACATAAATGGTTCCAAAATTTTTTCAGAGGGATGCATTTCCCTAATGTCATCAAAACCCAAAATTTTGAGCACTAGGGTGCAAGGAGAGAATGTCTCCTAGAAAGAACATCGACCACCAAATTTGTATGTTCCTTTTTATATTTGATGACATATGGGAATGTTTCAAAAAACTTGACCCATTTTGAATGCCTCTTGCTCAACTTTCCTTGCCCCCTCAAATACTTAAGTGACTCATGGTCACTATGAATAACAAACTCCTTAGAAACAAGATAATGTTCCCATGTTTGGAGAGCACGAATCAAGGCATAAAACTCCTTGTTGTAGGTGGCGCAGTTGAGGTGTACACATGAATTTTTTCACTGAAATAAGTAATTGGGTGCCCCCTTGCAACAAAACAACTCTCACACCTACTCTCAAAGTGTCACATTCTAAATCAAAAGTTTTTGAAAAGTCAGGAATAACTAGAACAGGAGCATAAATGAGTTTATCTTTGAGCAGTTGAAAAGCCTGCTCTCGCTTTTCACTCCAAAGGAAAGGAGCATCCTTCTTCACCAACTATTGAGAGGTAAAGCTAGTGTGGAGAAGTTCGGCACAAAGCACCTATAAAAGCTTGGAGACCATTAAAACTCTTTATCTCAATCACACTAGTTAGGGTGCGTCATTCTTGAATGACCTTGATTTTTTGGGATTCATTTGGATCCTTTGTGCACTAACTACAAATCTTAAGAAAACTACGCTAGGAACACAAAAGATGCATTTTTGTAAGTTTGCAAAAAGGTTAGTTTTCCTAAGAACTAACAGGACTTCCCTAAGATGTCCTACATGATTATCTAAGGACCTACTATAAACTAAAATATCATTAGAGTAAACTATGACAAACTACCAATGCAATACCTAAGGACATGATTCATGAGGTGCATGAAAAGTGCTTGGAGCATTAGTGAGCCCAAAAGGCATCACCAACCATTCATAAAGACCGAATTTTGTTTTAAAAACAGTTTTCAATTCACCACCTTCTTTGATTCTTATTTGATGTTAACCCCTTCCAAGATCAATTCTGGAAAAGATTTGTGTTCCATGCAATTCATCAAGCATATCATTGATCCTAGGGATTAAGTTCCTATATTTAATGGGGATATTGTTGATGGCATGATAGAAAGCTTTATCAAGTAAGAGAGCATTTTTATGTCCAATTTTATAGCAAAATGACTCTCTTTCTTGATTACCTTTCTAAAATGGCCACTTCCTTCCAACTCTTTTTCCTTACCCTTTCAAGCTTTAGGGGTGAAAACTCTTCTTTTGTTTTTTTTTTTTTGCTTTTGCTTTTGATTTTTTTCCTCGTCTCTCTTATGCTTCATGATGATTTGATCCTCAGCCATTCGTGAAAGTGTTAGAGGATACAACTTTATTTTTTTATCCTTGTGAGTGAGGGTTATCCATTAGTATGACCATGGTGAATGACTTTCTTATCATTTCATGGTCTTCCTAACAAGATGTGGCCAACCTCCATTAAAACTATGTCACATATGATCTCATTTCTATAGATACCAATAGAGAATGACACTTTAACTTGTTGATTTACAACCATTTCCCCTTCCTCATTTAGCCATTGGAGTTTGTAAGGTTTCGGATGGGGAATTGGTTGTAAGGCTAGCTTTTCCACCAACCTTGAGCTATAACAGTTGCAACATGAACCACTATCCATAATGAGAGAACAAGTTTTATCTAAAAATTTGCATCTTGTGTGAAAAATGTTCTCTCTTTGTATATGATTAAGTTGAAGAGGTTGACTTCCAAGAAGTGGCCTAACCATTAAGAGGTCACCATCACAAGGAAATGCTTCAATGTCATGCTCATGCTCATGACCCATTTTTTCCTCACTCTCACTAGAGGAAGAAGATGAGCTACTTTTACTACTATAAATGTCTTGGCCCATCATAATCATAGTCTTCTTATTGGGGCATGAGAGACAATATGGCCTCTTCAAAGAAACTTAAAGCAGTTGATGCTACTAGTCCTAGTGGTAAAACTAGTAGGGGGTTTTCTCTAACATGCGAGGGCTTGTGTTTTTTATGCATACTTTTGGATGGCTCTTCTTTAGGGAAACTCTTGGAAGAGCTCCCATTGACTTGTTCCCTCTTTGCAAAAGGATAAGAATTGTATTTTTTTTTGGAAGCATTTCTTCTTTTCAATTGATTTTCCACCTTAATGCAAAGTTGGACCATGTCATCTAGGTCCCTATATGGCAAGAGCTCAAGTTTGTCTTTTATGTCCATGATCAAGCCACTTAGAAACCTAGCTATGGTGGCCTTAGGCTCCTCATTAATGTCCGCTCTCATCATGAATAGCTTTATTGTTTGTCTATACTCCTCAACACTTAAGTTGTATTGTTTTAATATTTCAAGTTTATCTAGAAGCTTTATTTCATAATAGGAGGGGACGTGCCTCTGCCTCATAACCGCCTTGAGATCATTTCAGTATTCCACATGAGGGTTATGAAGGCGGTACCTCTCATTAACTAAGGAGGTCCACCAATATATTGCATGCCCTTGGAAGCTAAGGGTTTCCAATGAGACTTTTCTCTTTTCACTCACTTGGAAGCAAGTGAAAAGTTACTATACCTTCATTTCTCAATCAAAGTAGACTTCCACATCTTCTTTACCATGAAATGGGGGTGAGTCAACTTTTTGTTCCCTAGGAAGGTTTTGATTTTGATTATTATGATTTTGATGTACTTTTTTCTCCTAGGTCTCTCATAAGCCTCACTCTTACTCGTCTGACTCATTTTAGATGAGCTAGACGTATACCTTTTTTTCTCTTTCTTCTCTCTTTCTTCTCTCTCTTTTTCTTCTTTCTTGTCTTTCTTTGTTTTGTCTTTCTTTCCCTTCTCTCCTTTCCTTTCTCTTTTTTCCCTGTCCTTTTCTTCTTTTTTCTTTCTTCTCTTTTCTCTCTTTCCTTTCTCTTCTTCCCCTTTCTTTTTTACCTTTCCTTTTCTTATGTTTTTCTTTCTTCCCTCTCTTTTCTTTCCTTTTTATATTCAACCCTTCACTCCCTAAACTCATTCATGAATTTTTCCATGATGTTTAATTTAAGAGAACCTTCTTAATGAACACTTCTATTACTAGATGCGTGTGAGCTCATTTTGAAAGTGTGCTAGGGGGAAGAACCTAAGGCTTACAGTTCTCACTCTTTTTGTTGTTTTCTCCCTAAATGAAATGTCTAAGAGTCTTTGGAACTCAAAAATACTTCAAACTCCACGTTGAAAGCAAAAAAGAAATTAAAAGCAAGATGAAGGACTAAGGGTGTGCATCTAAGGTGGAAGGATGAGGTACCAATTCCTTTTTCCACCTAAGCGAGAAACTATATAATCAAAAGAGGTAACCCTTGTGGGCATCCAACACCTTTATTAAAATGGAATTTATTAAAATACAGCTAATTTAAAAACAAAAATTAAAGAACAAGTTAAGGTTGTTGTTGATAAAACTTCCCACTCCAAGTGTTTGATCTCTTAAAAGTGAAAAGACTTTTTTGCATTGCCCTAAAAGAAAAAAAGACTTTAGGGGGAACATCAAATGAAGAGGGTACTCATTTATGTGATGATCTCTTAAAAGTGAAAAGGATTCTTGGAAGCCACCTTTGTAAAGAAACCCAAACACAAAGAGAGAATGTTTTTCAAACAAGATGCAAAGTTTTAAGCAAAACTTGTTCTCTCATTGTGGATGGTGGGCTGTGTTGAAACTGTTGTAGCACATGGATGGTGGAAAAGTTAGCTCTTACTAGTAATCCTCATCCTTTACCTTACTCTTTGCATAGGCTTAATAATGAAAATAGTGTAGTAGTAAGGGAGTAAGTGGAAATTAGCTTTTCCATAGAGAATTATAAAGATAAAGTTTAATATAATGTAGTCCCTATGGAAGCTAGTCACATGTTGTTAGGAAGGCCATGACAACATGATAGAGAAACCATGCACAATGACCTCATTAATAAAATCATTCTCTCTCATAAGGGAAAAAAGTTTATCTTATATCCTCTTACTCTTATTCAGGTTTTGGAGGATCAAAGGCTCATGAAGCTTAAGAGAAAGAGGGATAAAACTAAAAATAAGGATGTTGGTAGGAAGACCAAGCCTAAGGAAGATTCTATCTTTGCCTTCAAAGCAAGTTCTTTACATAGAAAAATCTTCCCACAACCTTTACGAAAATAGCAAGTTGAATTCGAGGTTGTGTTTAAACCTTTTGAGCACATTGATCCACTACTACAAGTCCAACCTGAAGAGTGCTACAATGCACCTAGACTAGTCTCCTCCACCATTTCAAACCTTTGAGGTTAGTGTCTAGTGCATTAGGAGAAGGATGGGGAGTTACTGTGTGAAGGCACATGCATACTAAACATTTTTTACCTTAGTGCCAATCTCCACTACCCCAATCCTAAGAGGTTCTATCATAGACCTCTTAATCCTCCCAAAATCTTCTATCCGCACATAGTTACTGCTTTACTTATTTTTCTGTAGAATTTGAAAAAGAGGAAAAAATGTCTCAAGATTTGATGTCTAATCATCTCTAAGGGAGAGGAAGTGATGAAAACTCACGTAACATGCATCATGGCTAGGAGGAGTAGAGAAAGACATGGCAAGGAAGAAAGAGATCATTGAAGACTTAAGCCATTGTGTTAGGATAATTCTCTGTAAATATTAATTGATAATAATTTCCTTTGGACCATGTATTTATGTAATTTACCTTTAGTTTAGGAAGAAGATGTGCCTTTAGTGAGTTTTGAAGTGTAAGCTTAGTGTGAGGGCTTAGTTTAGGCCTTTTGGGCCTATTTTCCCTTCACCCATATGTTGATATTTGCATCCCTTTGAGCTTAAATTAGGCAGCACTTTCTTAGGGCCTTAAGACTAGGCTTAATTAGCCTTTGATGACTCATATTATATGTTCATATTTATACTCTTGCTATATCTTCTTCGTGTTCTTTCTTATTTATTTCATGCATTTAGCATACATTTATGTTTTTCTGCATAAAATAATAATTTGAATAAAACATAGCTATAAGTTGCATTTTTATTAAAGTCTGCATTATTTCTGTCCTGACACTGTCTAATGTTTTGGCCATAACTTTTTCTGTAGAAATTATTTTTGACTGATTCTTTTTGCATTGGATTCTTGACTTCCAACGATTCAATTTGGATATCTGGAGCATGGTGTTTAGAGTCTGGATCTATTTTTGAGGATTTTTGGAAGTTCGGGTAGAAAACTATAGCTTATTGTATTAGGAATTGATTTTCATGTAAATTAGTTTTAGGCGCATTGACCCAATGCTTGACCCATTATTCATGTGAGTAAAAAGCCAATAGGGGTTGAGGGACCACACACTCTTATCAGTTTTTGAATTTTGTAAAGTTTTAGAGAATTTTTTAAGAGAACAGATTTTCTCTCTTGGAGTTTTATTGTAGTTTCAATTTCAGTTTCCAATTCCAGCTTTCAATTTCAGTTCTCAATTGGATCTGAGTTTGTATTCTTCCCTTGCCTCTCCATTTCCTTATGCATGATTCTTGATCAAGAATTAGCATTTTCTTGTAACCGATTGGTTGCATGTTAGGCTAGGTGTAGAAGCAAATTCAGATTTCAATTCTGATTTTTGTTCTGATTTCAATTTTGATCTTTGTTCTAATTTCAATTCTGCAACCTTCTATTCTTGTTTCAATTCTGCAATCTTTGTTTTCTATAATTTTCAGTTTTGCTACTTTTCAGTTTCTGCACTTTTCCATATTTCAGTTTCTGCAAATTTTAGTTTTCCTGCGAATTTTAATTTCCTGCGCTTTTGTTCATCTTTGTTGCGAATTTCCAATTTTCTTTCTGGCAAAATTTTCTGAATATAAACCCCCCCATTGCTAATTTGTAAAAAGAAAAGATATTAGAACTAGCTAGAGATAGAAGCGATCTTTGTTTGATGCATATTTCCTTGTGATTTGATCTTAGGTTAGTCCTATGTTACATTAGGGGGATTTTTATAGTTTTTGCAAAACCTAGTGCGAATAGGTTTTTGTCAACCTTAATGCTAATTAAGTCCAAGTCCCACTTTACGTTGGATTGTGTGCCCAAGCTCTCCCATTGGGTTATCTATACTCATTCCACTCTTTTGTAACCCCACCTTTGAATTTGAATGAAAATTGTCTGAGCACATTCATTAGTAAAAGGTTTTTTATCAATGGTTCCTTCCCTTATGGCAAACCTAAACATTTTTGGCTTATCTCTTTCCCATGAGTGGCACCCTACCTCCATTTTCTTTCCCCTCCATCCTCCATTTCTTAGATGCTTGGAACCTCAAGGAGAAAGATTAAGATTGCATCATATGGCTCCATATCTACTTTGTCTTATATCTTACTAATAAAATCACCATCCATTGCAATTCTACACAATATAAATACGTGATTAGTATAGTAATGCATAAATTATTAGAATGTATTAAAAACTTAAAAAATTTTCATTTCTTTGGACGTTCAGATTTGGTAATCCAGACTTGTTAGAAAAAAAAGCTTCAAATTATCTAATTCGGATTTGCAATTTATTTTTATGACTAGATTAGGTAATCCAAAGTTTTTTTTAACAAGTCTGAATTCATTAAGAGTTTTTTTTTTCAAGTCTAAATTAGGTAATATGGATTTGTAAAAAAAAAAAACTATCGATTGCCTAATTTGAATTCATTAACATGTTGTTTTTTATGAGTTCATATTAGATAATCAAATTTGTTAAAAAAACTTTCAAATTACCTAATTCAGATTTACAAACTTTTTTCAAGTTTGAATTAATTCAAATTTGTAAAAAATAACCTTTGAGATTACTAATTTAAATTCATTAAGCTGTTTATCTTATAAGTACAAATTAGATAATTTAGATTTTTTTTTATAAATCTAAATTCATATCGAGTTTCAAATACCTAATTCAAACATACTTTTATTTAGATCATGTAATTCAAACTCCTTGATATAACTCCAATTTTATTATCCAACTATTTTAGTTCCAGAAATAAAAATAACATTTAAGAAAGTTCAAACATGAACAAACTTTTACAAGTACAAATTCAAAAGAAAAAAAAAAAAAAACACAGTAGATGGAGGTTTCCATCACTCTCATGAAAGAAGGGTGAAATAGAGAGAGCTATGTAGGGTATAATAGGGATTTTCACTTAAGGTATTGTTGTCTTTTGGAAAATATGGAGGTGTAAGTCAGAAAACCCCTCACCCTAGTCATCACGTAGAGCGCCGTAATCACATTGGGCGAAGTTTTCAGTTCCTTTTCTATCAACTCAACTCCCGCCTTCTCTTCCCATTTCCTAACTTTCACGATTCGCTAAACACAGCGTAATCTTGTTATAAATTCTTCGTTGTTCTGCAAACAGATTCGCGGAACGTTGCGACACAATTCAATTTCCATGGCATATATTGTGAGTTCACCCATCTCTTTTCATGTCCAAATTAATTAATTTTTTTGTTTTAATCTGAAATAGTTGATTTTCTTTTCGTCGTTGTGCTTGGTAAGATCCCTTTTTAATTAGGTTACACTTTTGTTTGGAATGACTTATAGGAATTAGATTGTCCGGCAAGTGTTAAGAAACAGTTGTCGAAGTTGTTTGAGGTGTCTCTGAGGACAACGGTGCCTGATGAACCTGATGTTGCGCCTTTGGTTGATGCTTGTGCTGCCAAAGCTGGTGTCAAATTTGCTGATTATCAATGGTTGGTTATGTGGAATTGAGAAATGAATTTTGGTTTTAATTTTTAGTTGCAAAGTAATGGCACCCTGGGTGCCTTTTGAAGCTAACTAGAGAACATTTTCATACATGGTACAGTAACAATGCGATGAGTCTATTTGCTAAGATAAAAGGGAAGCAGACAGGATTCAGGGGTCCTCCCGCAGTTGGACAGGTATAGTGAGACTTAGTGCTTGTTTGGTTTGAGTTTTATAAAATTGTTTTTAGTATTTCAGTCTTTAAAAAGTAAAAAACCTGTTTTGTTAATGTTAATGTTTTCTTAGAATAGTTTTCAAAATTAGTTTTGGGTTTTTAGTTTTTAAAAATCAGAAAAAGGGACAAGTATAAGTAGTTTTGATTTTAAGTTTTGTATTTTTGTTTTGAAAGCTCAAAATTCAAGGATATTAGGGTTTTTTTGCTTTTCATATATGTCACTTCTGTAAATATTTACAATTTTTTTCATTTTCACATTTCCAAAACAATTTTCAAACAATTCTGACCAGACAAGTTGATAATTCTTAGAAACTATTTTTCAAAACTCTTTTCAAAAACTAAAATACAAACCAAATCAATCAGGCCCTTGATAATTTCCCTTCTTTTTTTGCATTTCCCCTTACTAGTTATTGATTATGATTTTTTGTTGAAAAGGATCACATGTGTGTGTTTTGTTTGTGTAGGCCATACTTAACAATCTCCCACCATCTGAAATGATAGAATCATGCTCTGTAGCTGGTCCTGGATTTGTGAATATTGTTTTGTCGAAGAAGTGGATAGCACAGGTGATTGCATTTTCTATTTTCTAATTTTAATCAGGAAATGATACGTAGTTTATTTTGTTTTCTGGGGTCTGGGGATGGATCTGAAACATTTTGTCCATTGATTGGTAGCAGGCTATAAGATTCTCATGTTTTTTCTTTTGGATTATTGAGTTTAGTTGAAACCACTCTCAGTGCTTAACAGAAAACTTCCTCCTGCAGAAGTTAGAAAGGTTGCTGATTTATGGTATTGATGAGTGGGCACCTCAACTTCCAGTGAAGAGAGTTCTGGTTGATTTTTCCTCACCTAACATAGCAAAGGAAATGCATGTTGGTCACCTGAGATCTACGATTATTGGGGACACATTAGCTCGCATGCTTGAATTTGCACGTGTAGAAACTCTTATTCGCAGAAATCATCTTGGTGACTGGGGGACGCAGGTAGATTATCTCAAAAGTATTGCTGTTTATGCTGTGAATTTGAAAATTCTGCATGTTTAAATCGAGGTTGAATGGTTTTATGTGACTTGTTTTGACTAGATCTTTGACATACACTGTCTAGGCTAGGTTCCTTGCTCTAACTTGTTACATTGGGTAACATACATATTTGCAACAGTAATTTAACAAGATTCTGTTTCATAGCATTACTTGGTTTGACACTAATAACTAATTATGTTTGGGACAGTGGTCAATGTGAGTTGTTTTTTCTAACTGTTTTCATGAACAAGAACGTGTACATCCTTCCTAATTGGATGAAGGTATGATATTTGTTCTGTAGTGTATTACCATGCTTTTTTATGTGACTTTTTAAGCAGTTGATGTCCTAAAGCACTGCTCTGTTTCTCTCCCTCCATAAAGAAAATAATTTAGATATTGAACAATTTCAATCAGTCACTACATTTGGAATGTACATTGATTTTTTTATGGGATATTCGTGTGACATGTTTGCTTGAATCATAAAAACTTCTATCATAACAAATCTCATTTTGACGTTGGTACCATGTAGCTCAAAATCTGTGCATTTGTTTGCAGTTTGGGATGCTAATTGCACACCTCTTTGACACATTTCCAAACCCAGAAGATTTTAATGAAGCAGCTATTGGGGATCTTCAGGTGAGAAAATATATGAAATCAAATTTTATTCCATTTACTGTTATTCTTATTTAGATATTTGAATTAATTTTTAATTTATAAATGGAAGTAAAAACTGTGCATTCCTATTAATTTGTTGTGATTGTCATTTACCTTAGGAAATACAGGTTTTATTTTCATACATGCCAGAGCTTGAAAGAAAAAGTAATTTGTGCCTGAAAAATAAGTGATTGATTTTATCTGCACTAATTGCTTCAAATAATTATTTTATGCTCTTTTTGTGAATTAACTTTTGACATACTGTATATGCTGGTTGAAATTTGTTATTTAGTTCTATACCTCTATTGCTACTCACCTTTCTTTTTTATTTAAAGTTGAATGATTTTAACTTAACTAGCAAAGGAGTGAAGTCAGAAATACTTCTTTGGGTTATATTTGATTATTAGGGTGTGTTTTGGATAGTTGAAAGAATTAGATTATTTCAATAATCGATTATTGTTATAATCAATTAATAACCAAAAAATAATTTTTTGTTTAGATAAGCTTGCTGAAAAGTGATTTCAAAATTCAAAATAAGTAATTTCGTTTGAATGCAACTCAAGCTTTTATAGAGTAAAAGAGAATAAAAACAGCTTAAAAAAACTGTTGGACATTAATCAAAACCATAAAAATAATTTATTTTTAACAAAAAACTTTGTACAAACTTAAGCCGACATACATGATTATTTTTCAAAACAGCTTTTTGAACAAAATAATCAACAATCTTAAAAGTTTAATTTTTCGAAACATACTCTTAATATTGTTCTTTGTCAATTCTCATAAGTGAGGAACCATAAACCTTGAAAAGGAAATGCTTATACTATACAGGTCTTGAGGGATGATATTTGTTTTTGTTAAATATATTTCTATTTGAAGCTTTTTGTATCACTGGATAAGTGAATTATTATTATTGGTCATTCTAAAATTCATGAGTTGCTGCACTTTTAGGTTTTCTATAAGGCCTCCAAAGTGAGGTTTGATAATGACCCTGAATTTAAGCTTAGGGCACAACAGTCTGTGGTCCGGCTCCAGGTAAATTATATTTTGAGAGTTTTCCTTTTTTGTCTCCCTTATTCATAAGATCTTAACAAAACTTGATTATAATTTAATGTATGTATTAAATTAATGTACTAATTTTGGCTTAAGAGTGGAGAAGAGAAGTATCACAAGGCATGGGAACGGATTTGTGATATTAGTAAGGCTGAATTTGAAAAGGTCTATCAACGCCTTGGAGTTCGATTGGAGGCAAAGGTAAGGCTTCTAGTTTCCTTTTTAACTTACTGCGTTAATTGTGGTGTGACTGGTGTCTATTGCTATGGTACCTTCCAGAGGGTATATTCTAGGCTTTTTTTTTCTTTTCTTTAATGTCTTAAGAACTCTACTGCACTACTAACTCTATACATGCTTAGAGTATTTTCGATTTGATTTTTGTCTCTTGACCAGATCTCCCATGTTTTGTCTATCATATCTTGTGTCTCTTTTTTCTTTTTATAATTTTTATCAAAAGTTTGATTGGGTTCTCAAATCTGCCTAAGATAAAGGAATATATATATATATATATATGTGTGTGTGTGTGTGTGTGTGTGTGACATACAAATAGGGTGAGATTTGTTTACACAAGGTGTAAGAGTTAGTCAACTTACACCTTAAATAACTTTCTATGGAATACAAATTGTACTAATCCAACCATTGAATATTGTACCCCTAGGGTTCACTTCTCAACTGAACAAACAACCTAACCTCTAACTCCCAAAGATTTGCGGCGTAACAACACTGAAGCAATCCCAATGATCATAGAGTTACAGCTTCAGGGTAAGCCCCGAGGATCTTGCCCTTGCAACTCCCTTGGAGAAAACTACCTGCAACTTTGTGGAGGACGAGAGCCTTGACCACTCTACAAGAGGTTGCAAGGTGAAAATTATGTGAAAGGATGAGAGCCTTGCAACCTTGACCACTCTATAGGGATCTGCAAAGCTATTGTCCTTGCATCCTTACTTTTACACCTGGTGTAAGCAGAGTTTGACTCATTATATATATATATATATATATAGAGAGAGAGAGAGAGAGAGAGAAAAAACATCTTACACTTACAATAAATAAGTATTGACACTCAATCACAACCTTTCGTGGGTAAGTTTGTTGACTTTATTAATTAATATTTTAAAAGTCATATACATGATAAGTTATAGTTATGATTGAACGCAAATGTAAAACTCTTTTACATTATTAGTACATAAAAATTAAACTAATATATATGTGTGTGTGTGTGTACACAGGATGCTGTATGAAACAACTTTTGTACATGCTTGATTCATTCACTGGCATTAACATTTACAGCCAAAATTATCCATCAATATTGCAGCTTAAAAGGCATTGTTTTTAGCTGATTATTTGATATGTGTATAAAGTGTAATAGTATTCAATACATAGATTTTTATTGTAGTGATTATATGTTAGTAGTTAATTCAATAATTGTGACATTTTACTAAGTACTGAATGATAACAAATTTGGCAACAGGGAGAGAGCTACTATAATGATTTAATCCCTCCGACTTTGGAGAAATTGGATAAATTAGGACTGATCGAAGAAGATGATGGTGCTCGTGTGATATTTGTTGAGGGTGTAAATATACCAATGATTGCTGTGAAAAGAGATGGTGGCTACAACTATTCTTCAACTGATCTAGCATCACTTTGGTTAGTTTACACTTAGTTTTTTAACAAACACACAAAATGTTATTGTTGCTGGATCACTTCAATGGAAAAAATTGTTATTGATTTGTCTGTTATCAGATGTTTGATTCCTCGTTTAATCTAAACCCTAGAAGCTAATATGAATGGCTTCAGCGTATCTTATGTATTGGACATGGTCAGAGAATGTTTGAACCATGTTATTAAATCTATTCCAAACATGCAGTATGTCAAATATTTATATCTTTTGAATGTTTTGTCTACTCTTCCTTTCATGTTAACTTTGTGTATGTATCAACTGCATATGAATATGGAACAGGAAATCTATTGATTGCAGGAAATAAACTGTAATGATTATGAGTTGAATCATGTAGGTATCGTCTAAATGTGGAAAAACTTGAGTGGAATATATATGTCACAGATGTTGGGCAGTGGCAGCACTTTGATATGCTTTTTAAGGTATATCTCAGTCCAAAATTTGTTTGGTTTCTCTTGGCTACCACATTATTTTTTTTTTGTAAACAAAACTCTTTTCTATTTGCTCTTTGGATTTGTAGTGAGTTGTCCTTGGTTATTGACTTGTCTCTGTTTTGCTGATGCCATTCTTGACTAATAAGTTTTTTGTCCTAATAGTATTGTTTTTCATTTGTAGTTTTTTTAATTTTCTAATAGATAAAAAAGTCACGGACTATGACATATTCCTGGTGCTACTGTGCATTATTCCACTTTGTTTTCAATTGCATTTTGTTTTTTCAATTTTCTATTACAGAAAGCCCATGGACACATTCCTGATGTAACTGTGCATTTTTCTAATGAGATAAAAAACCCCAGACATCACCTTAATTTTTCTTTCAGGCCTTTAGGCGCGCTGCATGGCTGCCAAAGAATGAAAATGAGTTCCCCAAATGTACTCATGTTGGTTTTGGCCTTGTTCTTGGGGATGATGGAAAACGATTTCGGAGTCGCAGTAGCGATACTATTCGATTGGTTGAGTTGCTTGATGAAGCCAAAAGGCGCTGTAAAGCTTCCCTTCTTGAACGTGGTAAAGTAACTGTCGACTAGTGCAATTTTTACTTCTTACTTATTATCTGCATGCAGGCATGAATATGAATTAAATGAAGTTTTTGATTGATTAAATTGTATGTATGTGTCCTTTTAATTTAATTTGGTCAGATTCTAGACATTTTGATGATTAAATAGTCCAAATCCCATGTACTTTTAGATGCTGTTAAAGATTGGTCTGAAGAAGAGATTGAAAAAACAGCAGAAGCAGTTGGTTACGGTGCTGTTAAGTAAGCTCCTTCAACTCGATCCTTTTTCCTCTATTTCTATATGCTAAATCAGCATTCTGTCCTGGCATGCTGTGTTATTGGTTGCTTGTTTGTAGATGTATTATTATTGTTTATTAATTTGTAGACAAATGTATAAGCGTTGACTGAATTTTTAAGTTGTTATATTGTTGTATATAGGGTGCTTTAAATTCTGAATTAATGTCTGAATCCTGTTAATGCATACTAATTTTCACCTTGTGGTTTCTGATTTTATGTGCCAAGTGCAAATTTAATAGATCAGTTCAGAAAACGTTTTTGCTGGATTGTGATACCATTTTGTGATGTTGTGATCAAATCTATAAGCTAACAATTTCCTGTTGACTGAATTTTTAAGTTGTTATATTGTATATAGGGTGCTTTAAATTCTGAATTAATGTCTGAGTCCTGTCAATGCATACTAATTTTCACTTTGTGGTTTCTGATTTTATGTGCCAAGTGCAAACTTAATAGATCAGATAAGAAAATATGTTTGCTGGATTCTGATTCCATTTTGTGATGTTGTGATTTTTCCAGCTACTTAAGCTTTGAATATGGCTAAATTCAGTGAATAGTACTCAGCTGAAGTAGATTATATATACAAGAAAATGAAAAGGAAAGTCAATAACAATGCATTAGAGGTGCAGATGGTAAAAACGACTTTAGCAGAGTAGGATATCATTATAAGAAAAGCTATGACAAGACAGCTAGAAAAATAAAATAAAATAAAAAACTGACTTTTTAACACTTCGCCTCAAGCTGAAGCATATAAGTTGTATATTCCAAGCTTGGAACATATAAATTGAATTCGAGGTCCTCTCAAGGACTTTGTACTGATCTCTTTGGACAACAACTTTTCTTGGGCAAAATGACAATCAATCTCTGTAAATTTGGTTCTCTAATGGAATATTGGAATGAAAGCAATGTGAAGAGGTGATTGATTATGACAATACAACTTCATTTGCTTAACTTCACAAACTTTTAGCTCTTGAAGGAGTCGTTTAATCCACACAAGTTCACAAGTAACTAGAATCATAGCTCTATATTCTACTTCTGCACTAGAATAGATAACATTCTTCTTGCTTTTCCAAGAGATGAGATTTCCTCCAATAGATACACAATACCCAATTGTGGATCACCTATCTATTGGACATTTTGCTCAATCAGTATCACAATACCCAAAAGTTTATATATTTCCCTTGTCTCTGCACAATATTCCTTGTCCAAGAGTCATTTTTATGTATCTAAGAATGCGGATCACTGCATTCTTGTGATCAATGTGAAGATTATTCATGAATTGACTCACAACTCTAATTGCAAAAGAGATATCAGGTTGTGTAATTGTGAGATAAATGAGTTTTTCAAATAATCTCCATATCTTTCAAAAATAGTTTGCCTTGTTCTTCTCTTAGCCTCTGATTATGGTAAATAGGACTATCAACATGCTTACAATCAATCATGGTTGTCTCGTAAAAAATATTGAGGGCATATTTTTTTTGATATTGAACAACTCCATCCTTTGATTGAGCTGAACCACATCAATACCAAGAAAAGTATTTCAAATTACCAAGATCTTGTGTATGAAATAAATGTCATCAACATATGATAACAATGTCATCAACATAAATAATTAGGTAAACACACTTTTGAGAAGTATGACAATATAAACTGAATGATCTGCTTCACTTTGTTTCAACCAAAAATTCTGAACATGTTGTGGTGATGGTTTGAGTCCTTATAGAGATCGACGTAATTTACAAACTAGATCACACTCCCCCTAAAGTGAACTGAAGAGGCCAATGACTAATAACAACCATGACCATGACTAAGAATAGTCTAACAGTGGTAATTTTGGTCTCTGCCTCTGGAGAAAAAAGTGTCACAATAGTCAAGACCATAAATTTGAGTTTGGCCATTGGCTACCAACTTAACTCTGAGGCAATCAATTTCACCATTAGGTCCAATCTTAACATAATAAACCCATCTACAACCAACAAGCTTCCTAGTTGGAAAAGGAACTAGCTCAACAATCATTGCCTGTCACCATGCAGGGTGAGCAAATGCTTCATTAATATTTTGGCTCTGTATATTGTTTAATCCACACAAGTTCACAAGTAACTAGAGCCATATCTCTATATTCTACTTCTGCACTAGAATAGATAACATTTTGCTTGTCGCTTTTCAACAAGATGAGATTTCCTCCAATGGATACACGATACGTAGTGGTGATCCTGAAGAGTCACCTGACTACCAGCATTAGCTAAGCTAATTCACCACAAATCAATTTGAGCATGGTGAGAGAGAGAACGAGAGAAACTAAAAAACTGTAAGAAGAAGAGAGTTTGTTATTATTGATTGGCAACTGAAAACAGAGATACAGAGCACTATGTAAAGATGTGCTGAGCTGTAACAAAATGAAAACAGAAAAAACTGAGGTAGAATTACAAAAAGACCAAAGGCTGCAGTTTTGTAACTACAGCAATATACAATAATCTAATATACTCTAATAACCTGACAAATCATTCATTTGCAGGTTGCTTTTGCATCTTGTAGAAAGAGATGGATATGCATGAATCTTTGTGTGTCTCAAGCACAACCAAGGAGAATATTATATATGTGTTGTACAAATAACCTATTGCAAAGAGATGAGCTTAGACCCATATATTGAAATACATCTAACACCTGTGATGGGAATACCAAATGAGTTGTAGGCTTTCATCTCTTTACGTTAGAGCTTGATTGATTTGGTTTTGTTTTTTAGTTTTTGAAAAAAGTATTCAAAAATAGTTTCTAAAATTGTTTTCAGGAAGAAGAGAAAAAAAAAAAACTTGTTTGGTAAGTGTTATTTGAAAACTTTTTAAGATGTTAAAATGAAAAAAATTGTTCATATTTACGGAAATATCATTAGTGAAAAACAAAAAACAACATATTTTCACTGTATTTTGAGTTTTCAAAACAAAAATAGAAAACTTAAAAGTAAAACTACTTACGACTATTCTTGTTTTTTGTTTTTAATACTAAAATATTAAAAACAATTTTATAAAACTGTTGTTAAACAAATACTCAGTGTCTTTAATTTGTTTTTGCAGGTATGCTGACTTGAGGATCAACAGATTAACAAATTACACCTTCAGCTTTGATCAGATGCTTAATGATAAGGTGCATTCAGTGTATGCTTGTGTAGAGCAAAGAAGCTTGTTAGATTATGTGCAAATATTTATGGTTGCTGTGCAACTTTTATTTCCTGCATAACTAGCATATGATGGAGTATAGGGTAATTTTCCAGATTATCGTGTGGATGGTAACCACAATTGTTATAATTTTGATAAAAATAAAAAATAAGATATAGGGTACATAGATAACTTCTTTTTTACCAGAGGGTATATTGATTACTTTTTTTACAGAGGGTACATAGATTACTGACTGTTAATGTGTGATAACTCACATCCTTACATGTTCTCTTCAGTGGTATTAGTTGTAGTTGCCCTTCTAAATTTCCTTCACCTTTAGGAGTAGGAACCTTTATTTACTACAATTACAACTGTTTGCTCCTTATTAAAATTGCGTTGTGAGTTTGTAACTGCTAAGAAAGGTATAGACCACTGTTTGCTATTATTGTTGAACTCTGTCTTCATCCCATTTGTCTCACCTTCCTAAACTTGTCATGAAACAGGGGAATACGGCTGTTTATTTGCAGTATGCACATGCTAGGATCTGTTCCATTATGAGGAAATCTGGTAAAGATATAGAAGAGCTAAAGAAAGTAAGTTAATTTTCTTCACGGATGGCATAAAAAAATAATATTCAATTCAATTATTTTTCTATGTTGTGCCTAATTTGACAATACGAATAAGAGTTGTTTGTATCTTTGTTCACACTCTGCGATGATAGACTCATACTAATCAATTATGCTTCCATCTATTATAATTGTTATGTGACATTGTTTCATGTGTGTGCTTTATATACATAGTCAGTCAACTAAATATCAACTATCAACTTGTGCACATTCCTTAATATATATCTCATGTTCAACAACTGTGACAGAATGGGAAGATAGTGTTGGATCATGAAGATGAACGTGCATTGGGGCTTCATTTGATACAATTTTCTGAGGTAGAACATGTGAATAGCATGAGTTGTTCTTGAGCTCTAAACCACTTTGCATGACAATAATGTTTTGAATTTTGTTACCGGCGCTGTATTTTCTTTAAACAATCTGAGATACATGTATATTCTTTTATGATCCAAAAGATACTTCTATTGATATGTCGACCGTGTCGTTTCATTTTTTCAGGTTTTTGAGGAGTCATTGACTAATTTATTGCCAAATGTGTTGTGTGAATACCTCTATAATTTGACAGAAATCTTTACAAAAAAATTCTATACCAATTGCCAGGTATTCTTCTAAAGCATAACTTTATGCTATTTTCTATGCACTTCCTATTCATTATTGTCATAATGGTATGCATAAAACTTCCAAGTAGCGTTGCTTGATGTATTTATTGCAAAAGATGTTAGAAGTTTATATTGTATACAGTTTTAGTTATTATTTTGATGGTGGTATAAACTGAAATTTCTCTCTCCACCTTAAAACTTCAAATATTACTTACATTGGGTGAAAGAATAATGTTTAGATTAAAGGCATGCAATTGAACTTCTTCTACCTTTGGCAGGTTGTGGGGTCGCCTGAAGAAACCAGTAGACTCTTGCTATGTCAAGCAACAGTGACGGTGATGAGAAAGTGCTTTTATCTCCTCGGAATTGAACCAGTATACAGGCTATGACGGATCTAAAGACGTTTAGTAATTTGTTCCCTCGGTTTTGTCCATTGTATGAAGGAAAAGTAGAAATGTAGTGAAATGACTGATTGTAATTTATCGAGAAGTTTTTTAAAATTTAATTTGATGTTTTATGGGCTGCTTCCTTTAATATTTGGCCAGCAATATTTGCAGTGCGGTGTGCTACTCCTGCACCCGCTTGTAACATTTTCTAAAAGTTGTTTTCCATTGGAAACTGAATTCTGGAGTTTAGTTTTTGACATAGAAACAAATGGTTCCTGTACCTTCGCCGCACCATTCCTTGAATTTATTAGAGAAACACCATGTTTGAACTCACAATACATCCTTTCAAAAGTTAATTAAGTTGGGAGTTTTTCTTTTAACACATACATAATTTCTAATGGTAGCTACCAATATTAGAATTACCCAAAATGAAACAAATATATTTTTTACCTTTTATTATCACCATAGTTATCAAAATTGTATGGATTTACAAAATTCCAAACAAGTTAAATTGACATAGAATTAGAAGGTAGCAAACTTAGAACAGACTTGGTAGAATTAAGTAAATTTGAAGTAGACTTTTGAGCAAATTTAAACAAACTTTTGGAAATTGTATGTTTGAAAATTAAGTAAATTTGATTCTAATTTGTTTGTATGCTTGAAAATTGTTTTGAAATTTTGAGTATTTTAACTCTAATTTGTTTTTATTTGAAGTAATTTGAACTTATATTATGTTGATTTGAGCTTATTATGTGGGAAACAATTTTAATTTTTATGTTATTTATAGGTATATTTTTCATGAAATAATTTTATTAGTTGTGTTTTATGTATTTTCACAAGTTTATGTAAGCTTTTAGCTTTGACTATTAGAGTTTCAAAAATAGTTTTAATATATTTATAAAAATAAAAATAACATAAAATAAAGAAAAAATATTAATCAAAATATTATATAATTTTTTTAAAAAGGTTGGACCTTCTTGTTTCTTTTACTCTATCTTCAAACTTATTTATCTAATGGATACCATAGTTTGTACTCAACTACATAATTTATGTGACTTTGTTGTTGATAAATATCTTTTGTTTGACAAATAAATTTGTTGTAGATTACAGGTTAATCTTAAAGCAGCATAATCATAATATTGATATTTCTTGACTTCTAATGGAATGGGGAAATTAATAAAGGATATCACATCCACATTCCACACATATTATCAATGCCGATTAACACATACACACTATTTCCTCTTTTAAATTGGATACAAATATTAGAGAATCATCTCAAAACTACGATTCTATTAATGGTTATAACTTTTCAAACTAAACATGAAGACTAATGTGAATCTATAAATGGGGTTGAATTTGTTTTGCGGATTTATTTAGGTTGAAAGATGATAAGTTAACAAAAAATGCGAATTGGATAAACAAGAAAATGGAAAGGATAAAATGGTTTGATAAAGGGATAAATGATGTTATTTCGAATGATGAAAGATAAGTCATGTGACAATGGTTTACCGTTGATAAATCCAACAGTCACATTAGTACTGAAGTGAAATTCATCCCTCACAAGAGAGGAAAAACCCAATTATAATTTCACTGATCTTTTTTTAGTAAAATTCAGCCTTTTTATAAAACAAGGTAATGATTCAAAATTATAACTCCTAGAAAAATGAAAAATAAAAAATTGCATGTTATCATGTAATTATCACATGTAATTAATTGCATGTTACATTAATTCCTAAAATAAAAGAATGTTACAAAAAATGAAAAATCATTGTCATTTGGATTCATATCATTCCCTTATTTCTTTGAAAAGATTTGTTCTTGAATCTATGACTGTACTTTTCTATAAGTTTTATTTACTTATAATTTAAAATCTATGACTGTCCTTGAATCAAATACAACTTGTCAAAATTCATGCATTAAAAAAGTTCCATTTTGGTGTCCAAACCCAAACATTGGGATCAAGAACAATTCTTCTTTTAAAATAGACCTACAAATTTTTTTCATGAGTTTGAACTTCACAATGGACAAGATGTACAATGATACTCTAGGTTGATCATCACAAACTTGGCTTGGTGTTAGAAATTTTAATTCAAGCTTGCATCTTTCATGCACAAAAAAAAATATTAAAAGTCTTTATGGGTTAATCTTTTTATCCTACAACCAAGACGTCATAAAAGAAAATGACATGAGTCCATGAGAGTAATAAGGCATGACACTTTATCCACATATTTTCTAATAGTGAATATAACTTAGTTTGTCTAAGATGAAGACACATTGATAAGTTGAGTTTATTCACCAATCTTTCACTCACCACGTTGCTACAATTTCCTCCATTAACTGCAAATAAACACATATGACTTTTCTATTAAACAACACCTTACACCAAAAATATTCATCATAATTCCAAACGTAGAGTCAAAACTCTGATACCAAATAATGTGAATCCATAAATGAGTTTGCATTCGTTTTGTGGATCTATCTAAGTTGAAAAATAATAAGTTAACACAAAATGGGAATTGGATAAACAAGAAAATACAAAGGATGAAAAATAATAAGTCATATGACACTACAAGTGGGGGATTTACCCTTGATAAGTCCAACAAAATATCACAAGGTTTGTTTTTAAGAGAAGTTCATATCTCACAAAAGGGGGAAATCCAATTATAAGTTGACTGATTCAATGTTTGCCCTTTTTAGTAAGAACTAGGTGATGTTCAAAATTATAACTCTAAAAAAGAATTAAATATTTCATTATCAAGCAGCATGTTACATTAATTTCTAAATTAAAAGAACTTTACATAAAATGAAAAACTATTGTCTTCTAGATTCATATCAAAGGTCCCGTTTGTGTAAGCTTATGTAGTAAAGCTTATAAAAGTAGAGTTTTTCTAAAAGCTCTAATACAAAAAACACCTTAAAAAAATTTAATTAGTGTTTGGAATGACACATATGTAAGCTTCTATAGAAGAACTTAAAAAATGTGTTTTAGAAAAAATTATATAAGTTCTTTGATATTAGTAAAGTTACTATAAACAACATTATTTTTATTTCCAAATTTAAAGCATTGATTTCAAATCTTAACAAAAAAGAATATTTCCTCCTTAGAAATCAAAAACTAATGATTGATGACTTATTATTGGTATTAGAGGTAGAGATTGGGGGTGGCGTTAAGTGATTTCTGGTCAGAGATGACAGTTAGTGATCGACGACCAGAGGTAGCAGTTGATGATCGCTAGTCGAAGGTGGCGGTTGGTGATCGTTAGTACCATCGGTTGAAGGTAGCAGCCGGAAACCGTCATTCAGAGTTGGCGGCCACCACCAATTGAAGGTGGTGATCAATGTTGACGAGTGATATAAAGTGATAAACTTGAATAAAAGCCAGAAACTCAGAACCAAGTGATAAGCTTGAAAAATCTTTAAAAATTAACTTTTCCACAAGTTCTATTGAGCTGAAAGCTTTTAAAAAAGTAAAAAATTATTAAAGGTTATGTATTCAAACACTAATTTTAAGTGACATAGAACTTATCCGAGGAAAAAAACTCGTAAGAAGAAAATAACAAACATGCTATATGTTTAGGTTGACTCACCTATGAAAACACACACTCTAAACCAAGGGAGGGGGCTTATGAAAATAACAATTATTTAATTTTTATAATTATATAAATTATGAAAATTAAATTTTTAACTAGCTATATAAAATTAAATAATAGTTATTATCAAGTATTAAAATTAAATATTATAATTAATATTTAAGATGACGGTATACATTAATATAATGTATATAAATTACGAAGATGAAATTTTTATTAAATATTAAAATTAATAATTATTTATGCAACTACTTTTATTTAATTTGTAAAATATAAAATTTTAAAATTATAATTAATATTAAAAATAGTTAATAATAACTATTTGATTTTAATATTTAAAAATTATATAAATTAAATTTATATGTCAGAATATTATAAATATATATACATATAAGATAATATGTTAAATAAAAACTATAACATATATGATTTTGCAATTCCAATAGTACAAGAATGAAAAATCAATTTTTTGTCTTGAAAACGGTGTTAGGGTTTATGATAACTCTAGACTCCCTTGACTGAAATCAAATATTTTTGTCAGAATGTATGACTTTCAATAATAACATAAATATATATACATATATATATATATATATATATTTATTGAATATCTAGCCTATGAAATCCATCAACAGAAACTAATTTTATTTGTTTAACACGCATATACCCTCTAAATAAAGTAGCATTTTCAATACCCTGATACCCTCAAAATAAAGAAACGCTATATGTACCAAAGACCATGAATCTTAACTCATGGATGCCTAATAAGACTGTTATGACATGATAACCACAATTTGCATAAGCTTTGATGGCAACTACTTCCAATATAAGTTGATGTAGTTTAATGTGGAACTGATTAAGCATGGACACTGCTCTCTTGGATCCGTTAACTTTATATAATGTTTGACTTAACCTCCTAGTTGATGAACTGTCATTAATAAGATACATTGCATCAACATGCTCAAAATATGAAGGGTCATGCTTAGTTGATCTTCCTAGTTGATTTGCCCTCAAAATATGGAATCTTTGACTTAACCCTATTCTTTGTCATATCAACAAGCAAATCATGTTCAGTCGGTCAACATAAGAGTGACTACTAAGGTCTTAGATAACTCATAATTGTTAGTCCCACAACAATTGAACCTATTCTTTCTCATGTGATCACAACATATATATGACCAACATCAATTTAAAAGGACCAAAATAATACTAAAAAATAAAGATATGTTCATAAATAATAATTAAAAGTTACAACTTGAGACTCTAAGCATACAATCTCCACTAAAATGACCATAATGAAATTAAATGAGAAGGAAAAGATAGAGGTCGTGTGTGTGTAGAGAACACAATATAAAACAGAATTGAACATAAAAGCATAAGTGTGTGAATAAGTTCATTTCTTGTTGAACTTTTGAGATTACACAAAACAAAAATAGAAAATAAAAACACTTTTTTATCTCTTTTTTATCAATTCCAAACAAGGATACCACTCAGTTGGTTTCGTAAGTTGCATAATTTTATATCTTTTTTTTAAGCCGCATAATTTTATCTCTTAAAAATGTTCCAAAAGTCATCATCAACCACAACAACAGAATTAACTGTTCCTATCGGGTTTCGTAGAACCTGTAATCTCTCAAGTCATAGGCACTAGAAGCTTTGTGGCGATAGTATGTGCCTATAAAAGGGATTCTAATGCCCAAGTTAATTTAGAACAAGAGAGAGTGATAAAGAGTGAATGCAAAATTGGATAATGGGAGGTGAGATTAGGTTGTCCATTTATACTGGTTTTTTATATAGGTTTGTCTTAGGTTACTTTTTTTAAGAGGACGGGCCTTTAGGTTTTCGGTCTATGCCGAGATGTTATATATATATATATATATATGTCTGTCTCTGTGTGTGGTAGAGTTGGTACTTTAATTATACCCATACTTGCATAATTTTGCAACTCCAAACCTACTTCGTGCATATACCCAATCTACAGATAATTCCTATGCAATATAAGGATGTTTTTGTTGACGACATCCATAATGATATGAATGTCGAAGACAATGACTTTTCATCTTTTGTAACATTTCATTAATTTAAGAATTAATGTAACATACAATTAATCATATGTGATAATGTAGTATTTAATTTTTATTATGGGAGTTATGATTTTGAACAGCCACCTAGTTCTATAACTAGGGGCTGAATTGTACTCAAAAGACAACAATTGAATGAGTCAAATTATAATTGGGTATTTAGCTTTTTGTGAGAGATGAATTTCTCTTTAGAACTTATGAAGGAATTCTTCCTTGTAGCGTTCTCCTAGACTTGTCAAGGGTATCACTACTCTTGTGGTGTCATATGACTTGTCTTCCATCCTTGGAAATGGCGTCATTTATCTTCGTTAAACCATTTTCATTATTTTCATTCTCTTATTTACCCAATTCTCATATTTTTCCAACCTAGATAGATCCGTAATACGAATCCAACCCCTTTGGATTCATATCAGTTGGTATCACAGTTTTGGCTCTAGGTTTAAAATAATGTCATTTGTGTTTATTTGCAGTTGATGGAGAAAGTTATAGCAATGTGGTGAGCGAAAGATTGGTGAATAAACTTAACTTACCAACGAGTCTTCATCTTAGGCAAACTAAGTTTAGATTCACTATTGGAAAATATGTGGAAGAAGTGACATGTGATATTGCTCCCATGGACTCATATCATTTTCTTTTAGGGAGGCCTTAGTTGTAGGGTAAAAGGATAAATCCTGAAAGACTTTGAGTTGTACATGAAGGATACAAACTTAATTTGAAATTTTTTATTCCAATGTAGAAGTCTATTTTAAAAGAGAAGAATTCCTCTTGATTCCAATATTTGGGTTTGGAAACCAGAAAGGAAAAGTCTATTTTAAAAGAGAAGAATTCCTCTTGATTCCAATGTTTGGGTTTGGAAACCAGACAGGAAAATTTCTTTGATGTATGAATTTTTACAAGTTACATTTGATCCTGGAGGTTGATTTTGTTTATTTTAAATTATAAGTGAATAACATTGATAGGAAAATAAAGTCATAGCATAGAAGGAGAGAATGATGTGAATGCTAAAGATAATGAATTTTCATTTTTCGTAATGTTTCATTAATTTAAAAATTAATGTAACATGCAATTAATTATATGTGATAATGGAATATTTAATTTTTCTTTTAAGAGTTATGATTTTGTACATCCACCTACTTCTATAAATAGGGGTTGAATTGTATTCAAAAGACAACAATCAAATTATAATTGGGTATTTAGCCTTTTGTGAGAGATAGATTTCTCTTTAGAAGTTATCAAGGAATTCTTCCTTGTGGCATTCTCCTAGACTTGTCAAGGGTAAATACTTACTCTTGTGGCGTCATATGACTTATCTTCCATCCTTGGTAAAGAATGAAGTGACGTCATCTATCTATTTGTTAAACCATTTTCATTCTTTCCATTTTCTTATTTACCTAATTTTCATTTTTTGTTAACTTATTAGCTTCCAACCTAGATGAATCCGTAAAATGAATCTTATTCCTTTGGATTCATATGACATAGTGTCTAGGTGCATGTTATCATCCCTACTCTAAAATGCATGAATTATATAGTTACAAAAATTAACAAGCATAGACAAAAAATTATTGTATTTAAGAATATCTTCATTAAATTGATAAGTTGTGTATAATATAAAAATTCATACACGGTATTATAACAAATCAAAGTTTCACAATATAAATATTGGGGTATGGATCACACCATAAGGGTGCCACATCAGAGGTGGTATAGGTGATATTTTGCCAGTCTCACTATTATATGGATGCACCAATAAGGGTGTGAAAGACGTTACTTCCAAGTAAGAAAAAAAAAAAAAAACAAGAACAGGATATCGATAGCACTTTAGGTGTTGATAATAACATATTTAGGAGCAATGATTACCACATCGTCCACAATGGTGTGGATAACCTAATAAAGGGGTGTGGGAGGCGGTAATAATCATGACAAAAAACCAAAGACACGATATGGTGCAACACTTGCCATCATATCTTGTTACACTTAAGCTTAGGAGGAGATATGATAGTGATCTAAAAAACATTGAAATCCAATATTTTGTTATTTTATTTATTTTTAAGTTTTGTGCTATTTTATTATTTATTATCTTTTTCTATTCTTTTTATATTTTTTATATATTGATATTTTTATATTTTCTTTTTATTTTTATTTTTTTTCTTTTTATTTTTTTTATTATCTATACTATTAATAAAGGAAATACTGTCTACTTTCCAAAATACCTATTTTACCCTTACACCTACTTTAAAATTAAAAAAATAAACTAATTTGTCATAAGAGAGACTTCAACTAATAACCTCTTATTTTTCAAATATATACTTTATCACTAGACCAACCTTATAACTTTAACAAAAAAATTACTTTAAAATATTGATATCTAACATACATAATTGTCCAATTATATGTGTAATGTAACATATAATATTATATTATATACTATATATTATATAGAATATGACATTTTGGTGTCCACATTTTATGACTATTTTACCTTCTAAACATTTCATGACTGTTCCCACTTTCACAAATATAACTTCTCCTATTAATATATGTGTACATTTCATTATAAATATTTTCAATAAACATGCAAATACACAGGTGCAATAATATTTTGAGTTTTATTCAAATTTTCCTCCTTCTATTTTTTTATATTCCTTACATATTTGACATATCCATTGGTATTTGACATGTTTTTATCACGTTATCATAAACAAAATATATAAAATTAACAAAATATATTTCAAAACATGTCGCATAACAATTTATATTTCAAAATGTAAAAATTTATAAAAAATATTAAATTAAAACCCTACAATTGTTATAACATAGTAAAATAGAAATGCGAATAGACAGGGACGACAATGCGTTTTCGCTAATATTTATAAATAAGTAGATGTGTCTGAGATGCAGTAAATTAGATATAAATAAGTAGTCAAATAAATTTTTAAAATATAATAAAAATAAAATAGCAATTAATTTTAGAAATTGTCCCCTTATAAATCAAACAAAATTGTGTATGGAATGATGACCTACTATGGTGTAATCACTCTCAAAGGAGCCTCAATCTGCTCCTCTTAATTTTTCCTTCTTTGGATTCTCTTTCTCTCTATATATATAAAATTATGAATTAAATGTGGATTGACTCACTGATGACTCGTGCTTGCACTCTATTAGGCATGTGTGGTCCACGTGCTGCCCTTTTACCGTTGGATCTTCACCACGTTACTTGTGCTAAGGTTACTGTAACACTCCCTTTCAAATCTCTTCTTTTTAACTAAGTTTGGCTTCTGAGTTATAAGCCAAATGCATTATTTAATTTATTTTAATAAATATTATTTTTCACCATAATCTTTGAAATATTGTCTTATTTAATTTTTTTAATAAGTAAATGTTAATTGTTAGAATGTTAATTTTATTAACAAGAGATTCGAATTCATAGTTTCTCTCTTTTCTTAATATAAATTCTTTGTTATTAGACCTAACTTTATAATTTCTATTGTGTTATTTAATTAACTTTCAAAAACATTGTATAAAAATAAAATTTATGCATTAATGATATTTTTTAAAACCAATAAAATTTAAAAATATGTGTAATTTACATGTAAAGTTCCTTATAAATATAAGTGGAGAGTATAAAAATGTAATAATTTAATTAGTATACAATGTAAAGAAACTTTTTTAATGGATACATATTAAATTTAAAATGTAAAAAAAAAAAAATTTAAACAATGAAATATGCATTAAAACCAATCTTTATTAGTTTAAATTTAAATAATTTTTTTATCTCGATTTAAAATTTAACTTTTACCATTAGTTAACAATTTGTTTTTAAAGACTTGCCTTATTTACACTCCATCCTATTATGCTATTTTTTATATTTTAATATTTTTAAATCATAATATTGTGGCTTCTAATTTTTAAATTATTAAATTTGTAGGATAATATTTTATAAATTGTTTTGTTTTATATGATATTTGTCATGTATGCCATATATTTTATTTTCTTTAGATAAGAGTTATTATTATGATATTAATGAATTTAAATATTTTTTTAAATTTTAAAAAAATTAAAAATAATTATCTTAATTATATTGTTGTTTTACAGGTTATCATGTAATCTTTTATTTTTAAATAATAAGAGTTATTATAATATTATTAATGAGTTTAAAAATTGCATTTTAATTTAAAAGTTCTACAAATAGCTACATTACTTATAATATTAGAAATAAAATTATATTTATTTTTATTAGATAATTATTTTTTAAATCTTATTTAAACATGGTCATACCATGATTATCCTAAATAATTTAAATATAATAAACAATTACTTGTATAAAAAATTATTAAATAAAGAAATTTGCTAACACAATTTTGTTTATACAATTGCTCTTCCTCATGAATAGTATTATTAAAATTATCTAATTGTCTTTGCATATCAAATGGACATCATTTCATACATTGTTTTACATATTTTTATGTGATACACAATCTTTTTTTTCCCCCTAGATTAATGTTCATCAATAGTAATAATTAGTATTATAAAAGCAGGTTCCCATATTTCAAGTAGACAGCATTTTATACATGGTCATCTATCATAATCACTTTTATTTCTAAACTACAGTTACAATCATAGATAACATATTTAAAAAATATCAATATGAAAGCTGATGAACATAATTTTAATTAGAAGATTCTATATATTTAAAATCATGATAATTAATATGAATTAAATATTTTTCATAATAAATTTATTTTTATTTTATATTAAAATTTTTAAATGAAATTATCTTTATAAGATATACATTATATTATATTATGATATTTTGATCCTATGCAATTAAATTTTATTTTTTATATTCATTTTAATTACTATTTTTTAATCAAAATATAGGAATAATTATGTGGATTACATTAATTGTAAATTAATTGTAAATTAAATGACAATAAAAATACGTTATAAAATTAATTTTACAATAAATTAACATATTAATAATAAATTAGTATAGATAAAGATTACGTTAATTCTAAATTAAATTTACAAAATTTATAAAATATCAATTTTTATTTTTAATTTATCCATAAATAAAGGATAAATATTAATGTTTTAAATATATTTAAAATTCATTTATAAATATTTAAGATTGAATGACAGCTCAGTTACATTACCTGTTTTTAAGATAAAATTCATGTATTACTAAAATTTTTACAAAAAAATAAAAAGTAAACGAATTCTAGAAACAAAAATGTGAAACAAAAAAGTTTAAAAATTAAACATTAAAAGCTAAAACAGGGTTGATTTTGTTTAAGTTTTGAATAATAAATTAACATTTAACTTATAAAAGAATTTATTAATAATAAATTAGTATACTATAAAGATTACATTTATTCTAAATTAAATTTACAAAATTTATAAAATATTAATTTTTATTTTTAATTTATCCACAAATAAATGATAAATATTCATATTTTTAAAATATTTAATTTTTTTATAAATATTTCATATATTAATAAGTTATATTGCCTGTTTTTTAAGATACTAATAATATTTTTTAAAAACATAAAAAAAGAAAACGAATTATAGCAAGAAGAGTACAAAAATGTGAAGAGAAAAAAAAAAGTTTAAAAATTAAAACATCATTGATTTAATTTAAATTTTGAATTAGATATTTTGAATAAATTTGATTAACTATTATAAACCATAGATTAACATCTATGATTTTTCAGTTTCCAAAAAGAATTGAAGGATGAGGACTAGGAGGGAAGTGGAGAAGGCAAAAGAGCTTGAAGAGGAACAAGATTCCAGACGCAGGCGCATCATCACTCGCCTGAGAGAGTCTTTGATTTCTCATTGTTGTACTTTGGACCCCTCTGCGGTGGACCGTCGTCTCGGAGAGCTTTTCAGTGGTGGTTTTTGCACCCCAACTCACCCACCTTACGCTTTCATGATAAATAATGCGGTTTTGGGTATGAAGGAGGAAGGTGGATCCACTAAGGAGGCGATTTCCAAGTTCATTAAGAGTGAGTACAGTGGTTTGCCGTGGGCCCATGAAAGCATTTTGGACATGCATTTGAGGAAGCTTTGCCAGGCTGGGGAGCTTGCAGACCAAGGTGGAAGATACGTGGTTAAGGAAGAGAAAGCCCAAGCCCAAGCCCAAGCCCAAGCTCAAGCCCATGTCCAAGCCCAAGCCCCAGCCCATGTCCAAGTCCAAGCCCATACCCATGCTCAAGATCATGCCCAAGCCGAAACTGGAGATGGAGATGAGGGGATGGGCCGGTTGGGCTTTGGGGTTACAAGGCCCAGGATATTAAATGTTTATACTAGAAAAAGAAATACCAAGGATGTGAATGCGGATGTGGTGAATGAAGCAGAGGCAAAACAAGATGAGGACCCCACCATGAATCAAGAAGAGAAATCTCCTAATCTGATGGTGCAAGCTGATGGAATTCAGAAGGATGTAATGTTGGGCTTGGGCCTTGGGGTTGCAAGGCCCAGGATATTAAAAGTTTATACTAGGAAAAGAAATAACAAGGGGAGAGGGGATGGGAGTTAGTCAGAGGAGAGAAGCTGTGGCTAGATAGTTACTGAGCAAATTTGGAATGGAGAGTTCTTAAATGAGTTTTTAATATTAAAAATATTATTCTGAGGTGGATGCCACAAAATTGGAGTGTTTTAAATTAGTAAGACTTGCTTATATAAACCAAGCACACCAACAATGTGGGGACCCACTTCAAGATAATATTTTTAATGTCAAGAAATTAGTAAGACTTTTTTGTTATTAGGAGCAGGGTAAAAAGTAGGAACTTTTTTTACTCTTTAATGACTCTTGAATGGTTATTGACATGTTATTTTGATTGTAAAGGAATTTCCAGATGTAAACATTTGCCATGGAATGTTTATTATTATGGATTATGTTTATAATTGCTTTATTTTTCAAATTATTCAGTGTGGATACTGGATGTTCTTTTATTGGATGTCTCCTGCCATTTTTCTCATTTTGCTTTCTTCTGTTGAAAGAAAGAAGAGAAAGATACTTGGTGGTTTGGTAGCAGGTCCAAGTTGATGTTGATTCAGGTAAAGTACTTCTTTCTTTCTTTTCTTCAATTGAATTGGTTACTCATTGATCTAATAACATGTGGTTGAGTGGCATTGTAACAACATTGTTATGAAGAAATGCTGAAAATTAATCTTTCTTTTTCAATTGCTGAGTTAAATGCAAGTGAATTATGACTATAGTTTACTATACTTAATTGTAACATCACATCATCATTCATAATTTGGAAATAGCTAGTTTGTTTTAGGAATAATGCAGGTAAATAATGATTATAATTGACTGTAATTAATTGTAACACTACGTCATCATCCATAATTTATAGCTAGTTTGTTTTAGGAATAATGCTAGTGAATTATGACTATAATTGACTGTACTTGATTTCAACATTACATCATCATCCATAATTTGTAAATAGCTAGTTTGTTTTAGAAATATACATGGTATTAATGTTTTACCATAAAAATATCACATCCGTGCCTTGTTATAATAATAAGGCACCATCTTGAAACAATTGGTGATCCTTTTTAGATAAGGCATTTCTCAAATTCTATGAAGCATTTAATTTTTGTTTCCATTAAATGTTGTAAGTATTTGTGCTCTTTATTGATGTAGTGGATTAGTAATGTTAAAATTGACAAATTGGTAATATTTGTTTAAAAAATAATAAAATCAATACTATTATTTCCTTTTGTTAGTTTGTGTCAATTATGTTCCAAGTGTTTTATAATAAAGACCATAGAGAATATAGAGAATATGTGATAATAGTATTGATATTTATTAGCCAATCCCATTGGCGGGTTACAACTATTCTAAATCAAGTGTGAGAAAGCAAAGTTGGTAGCATATGTGACAGCTATAAGATTATAATTTCCTCTCTCTTGGTTTATTAGTTGGTACTTGGTAGCAATAGAATGCACATTTTATGTGATTCCTTCTCTCCTTTGATTTGATTATAATATGACAACATTCCAGAAATAGTTAGTTGGGGAAGTATATGTGCATAAAATTTATTTACTGACATTAAAATTTACACCCAAACATGTTTGATTCATTTACTGGCTGTATGAAACAACTTTTGTGCATGCTTGATTCATTTATTGGCATTAAAATTTACAGCCAAAATTATCAATCAACATTGCAGCTGATTATCTGATATGTGCATTAAGTGTAATAATATTCAATAAATAGATTTTTGTTATAGTAATTATATGTTAGTAGTTAATTCAATAATTGGAACATTTTACTAAGTACTGAATGATAACAAATTTGGCAACAGGGAGAGAGCTACTATAATTATTTAATCCCCCAACTTTAGAGAAATTGGATAAACTAATTGAAGAAGATGATGGTGCTCGTGTGATATTTGTTGAGGGTGTAAATATACCAATGATTGCTGTGAAAAGAGATAGTGGCTACAACTATCTTCAACTGATCTAGCATCACTTTGGTTGCTGGATCACTTCAGTGGCAAAATTGTTATTGATTTGTTCGTTATCAGATGTTTGATTCCTCGTTTAATCTAAACCTATACACACTGAGAAGCTAATATAAATGGCTTCAGCGTATCTTATGTAGTTATGTATTAGACATGGTCAGAGAATGTTTGAACCATGTTATTAAATCTATTCCAAACATGCAGTATGTCAAATATTTATATCTTTTGAATGTTTGTGTACTCTTCCTTTCATGTTAACTTTGTGTATGCATCAGCTGCATATCATATAAACTGTAATGATTATGAGTTGAATCATGTAGGTATCGTTTAAATGTGGAAAAACTTGAGTGGAATATATACGTTACAGATGTTGGGCAGTGGCAGCACTTTGATATGCTTTTTAAGGTATATCTCAGTTCAAAATTTGTTTGGTTTCTCTTGGCTACCACGGTTTTTTTTTTTTTTTTTTTGTAAACAGAACTCTTTTCTATTTGCTCTTTGGAGTTGTAGTGAGTTGTCCTTGATTATTGACTTGTCTCTGTTTTGCTGATGCCGTCCTTGACTAACTAGTTTTTGTTCTAATAGTTTTGTTTTTCATTTGTACATTTTTTAATTTTCTAATTGATAAAAAAGTCACGGACCATGACATATTCCTGGTGCTACTGTGCATTATTCCACTTTGTTTTCAATTGCACCTTTTTTTTTTTTCAATTTTCTATAACAGAAAGCCCATGGACACATTCCTGATGTAACTGCATTTTTCCAATGAGATAGAAAACGTCAGACATCACTTTAAATTTTTCTTTCAGGTCTTCAGGCTTGTTGGATGGCTGCCAATGGATGAAAATGAGTTCCCCAAATGTTCTTGGGGATGATGGACAATGATTTCGGAGTCGCAGTGGTGATACTATTCAATTGGTTGAGTTGCTTGATGAAGCCAAAAGGCGCTGTAAAGCTTCCCTTCTTGAACGTGGTAAAGTAATTGTTGCCTAGTGCAATTTTTACTTCTTGCTTATTATCGGCATGCAGACATGAATATGAATTAAACGAATTTTTTGATTGATTAAATTGTATATTTATGTGTCCCTTTTAATCTGATTTGGTCAGATAGTAGACATTTGATGATTAAATAGTCCAAATCCCATGTACTTTTAGATGCTGTTAAAGATTGGTTTGAAAAAGAGATTGAAAATACAGCAGAAGCAGTTGGTCACGGTGCTGTTAAGTATGCTCCTTCAACTCGATCCTTTTTCCTCTACTTCTATATGCTAAATCAGCATTTTGTCCTGGCATGCTGTGTTGTTGGTTCACTTGGTTGCTTATTTGTAGATGTATTATTGTTTATTAATTTGCAGACAAATCTATAAGCTAACAATTCCTGTTGACTGAATTTTTAAGTTGTGGCATTGTATATAGGGTGCTTTAAATTCTGAATTAATGTCTGAATCCTCTTAATGCATACTAATTTTCACTTAGTGGTTTCTGATTTTATGTGCCAAGTGCAAAATTAATAGATCACATCAGAAAATGTGTTTGTTGGCTGTGTTACCATTTTGTGATGTTGTGACTTTTCCAGCTACTTAAGTTTTGAATATGGCTAAATTCAGTGAATAGTACTCAGCTGAAGTAGATTATATATATGAGAAAATGAAAATGAAAAGTCATAACAATGCATTAGAGGTGCAGACGGTAAAAATGGCTATAGCAAGTAGGATATCATTACAAGAGAAGGCTATGACAAGACAGCTATAAAAATAAAATAAAATAAAGAACTAACTTTGCACTGATCTCTTTGGACAACAACTTTTCTTGAGCAAAATGACCATCAATCTCTGTATGTTTGGTACTCTAATGGAATATTGGAATGAAAGCAATGTGAAGAGGTGATTGATTATTATAATACAACTTCATTTGCTGAACTTCAAAAACTTTTAGCTCTTGAAGGAGTTGTTTAATCCATACAAGTTCACAAGTAACTAGAGTCATAACTCTATTCTACTTCTGCACTAGAATAGATGACATTCTACTTCTTGCTGTTCCAGGAGATGAGATTTCCTCCAATAGATACACAATACCCAGTTCTGGATCACCTATATATTGAACATTTTGCTCAATCAGTATCACAATACCCAAAAATTTATATATTTCCCTAGTCTCACCACAATATTCCTTGTCCAAGAGTCCTTTTTATGTATCTAAGAATGCGGATCACTGCGTTCCAGTTATCAATGTGAAGATTATTCATAAATTGACTCAACTCCAATTGCAAAGGAGATATCCGGTCGTGTAATTGTGAGATAAATGAGTTTTTCAAATAATCTCTTATATCTTTCAATATTTGAAAATAGTTCGCCTTCTTCTACTCTTTGCTTCAGATTATGGTCAACAGGACTATCAACATGCTTACAATCAATCATGGTTGTCTCGTAAAAAATATTGAGGGCATATTTTTTGAGATTGAACAACTCCATCCATTGATTAAGCTAAGCCACTTCAATACCAAGAAAAGCATTTCAAATTACCAAGATCTTGGGTTTGAAAGTGACTAAATGTCATCAACATATGATAACATCATTCCCTATGATAATAATGTCATCAACATAAATAATTAGATAAACACACTTTTGAGAAGTATGACAATATAAACTGAATGATATGTTTCATTTTGTTTCAAACAAAAAATTCTGAAGATGACCTAAATTTTACAAACCAAGCTTGTGGTGATTGTTTGAGTCTATATAAAGATTGGCATAATTTGCAAACTAGACCACACTCCTCCTAAGCAACAAATCCAGAAAGGTGCGCCGGATAGATTTTCTCTTTTAGATCTCCATGGAGAAAAACATTTTTAATGTCGAGCTAGTGAACTGAAGTGGCCAATAACTAATAACGACCATGGCTAAGAATAGTCTAATAGTGGCAATTTTGGTATCTGGAACAAAAGTGTCACAATAGTAATTTGAGTCTGGCCGTTGGCAACCAGCTTAGTTTTGAGGCGATCAATTTCACCACTAGGTCCAACCTTAACAAAATAGTCCCATCTACAACCAACAATCTTCCCAGTTGGAAATCCTACTAGCTCTCATATGCCACTGTTCAAAAGCCCGCACCTCAATAATCATTGCTTGTTGTCATGCAGGGTGAGCAAAGGTTTCATTGATATTTTGGCTCTGTATTTTGTTTAATCCACACAAGTTCACAAGTAACTAGAGCCGTAGCTCTATATTCTACTTCTGCACTAGAAAGATAACATTTTGCTTGTCGCTTTTCCATGAGATGAGATTTCCTCCAATGGATACACAATACGAAGTTGTGATCCTGAAGAGTCACCTGACTACCTGCATTGGCTAAACTAATTCATCACAAATCAACTTGAGCATGGTGAGAAAGAGAGAACGAGAGAAACTAAACAACTGTAAGATGAAGAGAGTTTGTTATTATTGATTGGCAACTGAAAACAGAGTTACAGAGCACTATATAAAGATATGCTGAGCTGTAAATCAGCTGTAACAAACTGAAAACAGAAAAAACTGAGGTAGAATTACAAAAGACCCAAGGCTGCAGTTTTGTAACTGCAGCAATACACAATAATCTAATATACTCTAATAACATGACAAATCATTCACTTGCAGGTTGCCTTTGCCTGTTGTAGAAAGAGATGAATATACATGAATGTTTGTGTGTCAAAAGCACAACCAAGGAGAATATTATATATGTGTTGTACAAAGGAGAATATTATACATGTGTTGTACAAATGAGCTATTACAAAGAGATGGGCTTAGACCCATATATTGAAATAAATCTAACACCAGTGATGGGAATACAAAATAAGTTGTAGGCTTTCATCCCCTTAACATTAGTTTCTTTAATTTGTTTTTGCAGGTATGCTGAAATGAGGATCAACAGATTAACAAATTACACCTTCAGCTTTGATTAGATGCTTAGTGATAAGGTGCATTCAGTGTACGCTTGTGTAGTTCAGCAAAGAAGCTTCTTAGATTATGTACAAATATTTATGGTTTCTGTGCAACTTTTATTTCCTGCATAAGTATGATGGAGTATAGGGTAATTTTTTAGATTATTGTGTGGATGGTAACCACAACTGTTATAATTTTGATAAAAATAAAAAATAAGATATAGGGTACATAGATAACTTCCTTTTACCAGAGGGTATATCGATTACCTTTTTTACCAGAGGGTACATAGATCAGTGACTGTTAATGTGTGAGAACTCTCACATCCTTACATGTTCTCTTCAGTGGTTATTAGTTGTAGTTGCCCTTCTAAATTTCCTTCACCTTTAGAAGTAGGAACCTTTTTTAACTACAATTACAACTGTTTGCTCCTTATTAACATTGCATTGTAAGTTTGTAACTGCTAAGAAAGGCCTAGATCACTGTTTGCTTTTGTTGAACTCTGTCTTCATCCCCATCTAAACTTCCTGATGCAAAGTCATTTGTCTCACCTTCCTAAACTTGTCATGAAACAGGGGAATACGGCTGTTTATTTGCAGTATGCACATGCTAGGATCTGTTCCATTATGAGGAAATCTGGTAAAGATATAGAAGATGTTTGACAATACAAATAAGAGTTGTTTGTATCTTTGTTCGCACTCTGCCATGATAGACTCAAACTAATCAATTATACTCCCATCTATTATTATTGTTATGTGATGTTGTTTCATGTGTATGCTTTATATTATATAGTCAGTCAACTAAATATCGACTATCAACTTGTGCACATTCCTTAGTATATATCTCATGTTCAACAACTTTGTCACAGAATGGGAAGATAGTGTTAGATCATGAAGATGAACATGCATTGGGACTTTATTTGATACAATTTTCTGAGGTAGAACATGTGAATAGCATGAGTTTTTCTTGAGCTCTAAACCACCTTGCATGGTAATAATGCTTTGAATTTTGTTAGCGGCACTGTATTTTCTTTAAACAATCTGAGATACTTCTGTTTTATAATACCTCTATAATTTGACAGAAGTGTCTTTTGGATTATAAAACAACATACTCTTGTGTGAATACCTCTATAATTTGACAGAAATCTTTACCAAAAAATTCTATACCAATTGCCAGGTATTCTTCTAAAGCATAACTTTATGCTATTTTCTATGCACTTCCTATTCATTATTGTCGTAATGGTATGCATAAAACTTCCAAGTAGCATTGGTTGATGTATTTATTGCAAAAGATGTTAAAGATTTATATTGTATACAGTTTTAGTTGTTATTTTGTGAAATGGCTGATGAGTGATGATGGTGGGTATAAACTGAAATTTCTCTCTCCACCTTAACACCTCAGATATTACTTACTGTTGAGTGTCATATACAATAGAATCCAGGTACTTATATTGGGTGTAGACTCTTGCTATGTGAAGCCACGATGAGACAGTGCTTTTATCTCCTCGGAATTGAACCTGTATACAGGCTACGACGGATCTAAAGACGTTTAGTAATTTGTTCCCTCGGTTTTGTCCATTGTATGAAGGGAAAGTAATAAATGTATTGAAATGACTGAAATTGACATTTTGTAATATTTGCACTGCCGTTTGTTACTTCTGCACCCCATGTAACATTTTGTAAAACTTGTTTTCTATTGGAAACTGAATTCTGAGATCTAGTTTTTGACATATAAACAAATGGTTCCTGTACCTTTGCTGCATCACTCCTTGAATTTATTAGAAAAACACGTGTTAGAGAGTCAATGCATCCCTTCAAAAGTTAATTAAGTTGGGAGTTTTTCTTTTAACTTATACCTAATTTCTAATGGTAGCTATCAATATTAGAATTACCCAAAACACTTAACAAACCTATTTTTTACCATTTATCATCATTATAGTTATCAAAATTGTATGGGTTTACAAATTTCAAACAAGTTAAATTGACATAGAATTGGAAGGGTACCAAACTTAGTACAGACTTGGTAGAATTAGATAAACTCAAAGTAATCTCGATGGAATCTAGTAGATTTGTGAGCAAATTTTGACAAACTTTTGGGGTGATGCTAATTTTGATTGTTTTGAATCTAATTTGTTCTTATGTTTGAAATTTTTAGTGTTTTAATTCTAATTTATTTTTATTTGAAGTAATTTGGATTTATATTATGTAGATTTGAACTTATTATGCGGGGGAAGTTTCAATTTTTATGTTATTTATAGGTATATTTTTTATGAAATAATTTTATTAGTTAGTTTTATGGGCTTTCGCAAGTTTATGTAATCTTTCAACTTTGAATATTGGAGTTTCAAAAATATTTTTAATATATTTATAAAAATAACATAAAATAAAGCAAAAGAAATACTAATAAAAATATCATATATATTTTTTTAAAAGGTTGGACCTTCTTATCTTCTTTACCCTATCTTCAAATTTATCTAATGGATACCATATTTCGGACTCAACTACATCTTCTATGTGACTGTTGTTGATAAATATCTTTTGTTTGATAAATAAATTAGTCATAGATCACAAGTTAATTTTAAAGCAGGATAATCGTAAAATTTATATTTCTCAACTTCTAATGGAATGGGAAAATTAATAAAGGATATCACATCCACATTCCACTCACAATATCAAGGCCTATTAACAGTTATGACTTTTCAAACTAAACATGAAGAATAATGTGAATCCATAGATGGGGTTGAATTTGTTTTGCGGAGCTATTTATGTTGGAAGATAATAAGTTAATAAAAAATAGGAAATAGATAAACAAGAAAATGAAAAGGATGAAAATAGTTTGACGAAGGGATAAATGATGTCATTTCGAAGGATGGAAGGTACGTCATGTGACATTACAAGGGTAGTGATTTATCCTTGATAAGTCCAGTAGAACGCCTCAAGGAAGAAGAATTCCTTCGTAAGTTCTTAAGAGAAATTCATCTCTTACAAAAGAGGAAAAACCCAATTATAATTTCACTATTTAATGGTTGTCTTTTTTTACAACAATTCAACACTTTTATAGAACTAGGCGACTATTTAAAATCATAATTCCTAAAAAAAAGAACATTATCATGCAATTATCACATATGATTAATTGCATGTTACATTAATTCCTAAATTAAAAAAAAACGTTACAAAAAATGAAAAATTATTGTCTTCTGAATTCAAATCATTCCCTCGTTCTTCAAAAAGATTCATACTCAAATTTATGACCTTATTTTCCTACAAATTTTATTCACTTATAATTTAAAATGAACAAAATTAACCTGCAGATCAAATATAACTTGTAAAAATTCATGCATCAGAGATGTTTTCCTTTTTGGTGTCCAAACCCAAACATTGGAATCAAGAACAATTCTTCTTTTAAAATAGACCTGCAAATTTTCCTCATGAGTTTGAACTTCAACAATAAACTAGATGTACAATGACGCTCTAGGAGTGATATCAACATTTTTCTTTTCTCTTTTTTTTATTTTATCCTTCAACTTATGTTGATCATCACAAACTTGACTTGCTATCAGAAATTTCAAATTAAGTTTGTGTTCTTCATGCACCTAAGAAACTGAAAGTCTTTCTAGATTAATCTTTTTATCCTACAACCAAGACCTTCCTAAAAGAAAATAACATGAGTTCATAGGAGCAATATGACATGTTACTTCATCCACATATTTTCCAATGGTGAATCTAAACTTAGCTTGTCTAGGGTGAAGACTTATTGGTAAGTTGAATTTATTCTCCAATCTTTTGCTCACCATGTTGCTACAATTTCCTCCATCAACTGCAAATAAATACAAATGACATTCTATTAAAAACCTTGTGTAAAAAATATCCATCATAATTCCAAACCTAGACCTGAAGCTATGATACCAAATAATGTGAATCCATAGATGGGTTTGAATTCATTTTGTGAATCTATCTAGGTTGGAAAATAAAAAGTTAACAAAAAATTGGAATTGGATAAACAAGAGAATGGAAAGGATGAAAATGGTTTAATGAAGGGATAAATGTTGTTGTTGTCTTCAAGTTGGGCAGTGATGTTCGGATGTTGTGAGGTCTGGGTAGGTAAGTTTCTGCTTGAATTAGGCATTTTTTGTAGCTAATTTGTCTTATTAGCATAACCCAAATGATGCACCCACTTGATGCTTGCCCGTTGATCAACTCCCAAAGGTTCTCCAAATTGTGAAATGGTGGATGGTGAGACAAGAAAATGGAGATAGGGGCACCACTTAGAGAAGATAAGCCCAAAGGTGGAGGAGCTTGCCACAAGGAAAGGATTCCATGATAAAAGCTCAAGGAATTCTCTCAAGAAGAAAGAAGAAGGAGACACTCAAATTTAGAAGACTCTATTTCATAAAATCAAGTGTAAAGCTTACAAGAGGTGAGATGACTCCTATTTATAGGAAAGGCATGGAGTTGGACGTCTAACTCATAAAAAAGGCCCAAGCATGGACGAATTAAGGGTTAGTTGAGTTAAACTCACTTAACTCTTAATTAGTCTCAACAAGATCCAAACATGACTCTAGAAAAGGGGATGTATGCTCCCTCTAAATTTGAATTTTGGAGTGCCATGTACACTCCTTCCAAAATTCAAACCCAAGCTAACTTGCCAAGTAGGATGCCACCTAAGGGAAAGAGAAGGGATGTTGCCTAAATGAGGGGGGCAAGGGGGCCCACCTTGTCTCTTGGTTGTTATGTGTTAGTTAGGGGAGTGTTAAGAGAGGTTTAGGGTGTGGTTAGCAATCCACACTACCCAAACTCCATAAAAAAGGCCCTCTTAATTAATCACCTCAACTAAGAGACTAATTACATATCCTAATTAAACTAAGCTATAAAAAATCCAAAATACAATGCAAAATACAAGAAAGAAAGCTACACCTCCTAGAATACAAATACAAGGTAAAATGCTAGCTAAAGAAAGACTAATTGCGTCTCCACTCTATGCTCATAAGGAGGTGAGGTCTTCCTCCTTCTCCACTTGCCAAGTCTTCTTCTATCCTTCTAACCATGGTCTTGTGATTAGGCCTTTGCTAGGGGTGGATGCATCACCAAAAAATTTACATGCTGATTACGTGGTATTTATAGGCTGGGGGTGATTAAGATCATGGGGCTTAATTAGCGAAGGCCCAATGATTCACTAATCTAGTTTAGGCTAATTAATCTTGGTTTAAGGTTAATCTACTTCGTTAATCCATAGTATTATGTTATATTATATCTGAAAAGTTTGGGTCGAGATAAGCTCGACCATTTATCTAAAAAGTTTGGTCGAGATAAGCTCGACCATGCTTGATCTGAGGTAATCTCAGTAGAAAGCTTCAGTCCAGTATATAGGCCCCCAAGACTTATATGAGGATTAAGCGGCCGAAGTATGAGTCTTGATCGAGATGTACTGAAGTAGACCAATAGTCAATCATTAGCACGTGCTACACATCAACATGATATCAGAGTTTCTTATTATGGAACGTGAAATGTCAGGCGATTACCTCTTAACACGTGGTCTATTATTGTTCTTCGATCGCGCACGAATGAGTGGCTGGATCTTCCATCGTGTTGGGCCATAGGTCACGCACCTAGAAATAGGAATGCGCCCTCCTAACGTTGCACATGCTTTTGCTATGAAGATTGTTCGAGCTCTCTTTACCAAATAGATTTAAAGTGTCAATCAAACTTCTTCTCCTCGTTAAATTAAGGTCGGTGTCATGTCTTCCTTGTGCTATTTTATTTTTGGTTTTTCCAAGGAGTCTGGTTCTGAGAGCAACATCAGCTCTCAAAACTCTAGGCCAGGGAACACAAGTAGTTTAAAGGTCTCCAATAGAGAGCCAGTAGGACCGAGCATGGCTGAAAAGCCAATTGTAGTTGAGGTCGGTATCGAGGTCATCGTGACTTTTGATTATTCTTGGGTGGATGTGATAGTTTTGAAGCATGAGTCTGACATTCAAAAGAACCGAGATATGGAGTGGATTATCCGAAATGTGGATCTTCTAGAGGACAATGCTATTGAAGATGTAACAATCATATGTTGTGCTCGATCTATAGATCGTATTTGTCATGGTTGAGTGGAAGCTAACATGGATTTTGTGATGCTGTATGACCTCCTTTTTACTGAGTTTCATGTTCGACTTGCATTCGATAACTTTACCATGGCGGTGTTGCGAGTTTTAAATGTGGCACTACCTCAGCTTCATCCGAATAGTTGGGCGTCCTTTCAAGCCTTCAAGTTCTTTATAGAGCATTTTATATTGAATGAAACCCAAGAATATTCTTGTACCACTATTGCGTTTGGATCGGCAAGCAGAAGTAGGTCTCAATAACTGGCCAACCGCAATATTATATTATTTCCCCTTGCACTTCTTCTCTCAAGGAATTTAAAGGTAGCTTCTTTAAAGTTCTTGTGGGTCAAAATCACTATTGTCATTTCTATGACGATAACGGTAGGTTGAGGTTCCCCTTTTATTGGACTCAAGAACCTTGACAATTTAGCTCATGGTTGAGGTCGAAGATGTTGGAAAGTGACTTGAAGCTTTTAGCAGTCCTTGACAAGCTCCCTCAGCATCTACCGACCAAAAACCTTTTGAGCATGGCATTATTTCCAGACCCTGACCCTAAAGTGGAGGGTGAGTCCTTTATTGTTATTGTTCTCTACTGTTGTCTTGTTTCTTTTTACCTTAACTAATGTTCGTTTGTTCCTTCATGCAATTTTGATGGCGGATGACAACATCATTGAGTTGAACCCTTTGTTCCACTTTAAGAACACCTGTTCGGCCTGGGAGTTAGAGAGCCTAAATGAGGAGGTTGAGGTCGAGGTGGCTGCCTTTAGCCATCCAGACTTGATCCCTCCTCCTCTAAAAAAACATAAGGAATAAAGGTTCGGCTAAGGTGGTGGTCGAGCCAAAGAAAAACAAACCAGAGGTTTGACTCTGGCCAATAAATGTGTTGTCGAGCAGGTGCCGTTAAGAAAGGATCATTACTCCAAGAAGCAGAAGCATCGCTTTGGTTTTGACAAGAGTGAGGATTCGGACAGTCTAGTGTTGGAGTCTTTCCTCTAAGGAAGTTTGAGGATGAGTAGTGATGGAGGACCATCCTTGGGGCAACAAATAGGACCATCACAAGGTCCATGGAAAGAAGAATAGAAGAAGAGGAAGGTCATACTACACCAAGAACATTGATGATCACATGTGCGGACTTTGGTGTATCTACCTAGTATTTTGCTTGTTTTCATTATTTTTCCCTTGTATTTTGAGGAACCTTAATCACTTAGGGTTTCATTGTGTATTTTTATTTAGCCTTTGTATTATGGGGCAAATTAGTTTAGGATTTATTTTGGGACTTAAACCTTGACTTGTCAGGTCAAAAATCCATTTCTTTCATTTTCTAGACACAAGGGTATTTTAGTCATTTAGGAGGGAGGGATCTACATTTCCTTTGAGGTCCATTTAGGGTTCATTTGAGAGGCATTTAGCTGTCAAATTTTCGTGCAAATGGCCTAGAGGCCTCCCACCCTCTCTTTAAATACCCTAGGTTAGACAACATGTAGTCACTTTGGATATATTGGATATTTGAGAGAGTTTTCCTCATCATTTCTCTTCCTTAGTCATTTAGGGATCTCTTGGCCCCCTTCCTCTCCTCTCTGCCTTAGAAGGAGCTTGGGTCCCCCTAGGATTGACCTTCACCTTCTCCAAGTGAAGTGAGCTAGCTAAAGAGACACCATCCAACCACCACCACCCAAAACATAATTCTTTTGTCTCCATTTTTCATGAACCACTTTCTCCCATCATAAGCTTCATTTTCACACCTATTTTAGCCCTTGAAGAAGATCCATTTCAACATTTCATCTTGGAGAAGAGTTGGTGATACCACGGAGAAGGTTGAGCCATCAAGGAGGAAAATAAAAATCTCTGAGTTGTCATCAAAGGAGAAGGAAAATAATAAATATCGTTGGGGTGGATGAGGTATTGTCTAGTTTTAGTAAACTCCAGGCTCAGGCTTGGGTGTTAGCCCAAAAATTGATAATAAAGGCCAAGAAATCTATCGATGTCTTGAAAATCAAGAAAGAGTTGGCTGACACCAAGCATCCCTTTCAGCAGCTCTTGATGCCTCGACCAAGTTATCTGAGCTGAACTCGAAGCTGGAGAAGGAGAAAGAGGATTTATAAGCATAGCTGAAGTCGGCTAAAAAGACTCAACTTTTTCTCCAACAACAACTAAAAGAAATCAGGGAGAAGACATCTGGGATGCAAAGAAGGATCTCAAAGCTGAGTTCGGAGATAAAAGACCTATTAGGCTATTGGGACCAGGCTGCTTCGAAGAAGGCTACGCTGATTTAGCAGGCTTAGAAAGCCATAAAAGGCAACCACATTCAGGGTTTCAACAAGGTTGTTCGCCAGGCTATCGTTCTATTTGATGTTGTAGAGAAAGAGTTCGATGTGGACAACGATGTCTACGAAGGTCAAATAGTGCATGAAAGGGATAGTTTTGCTCCTAGCTCTAAGGAAGCTCCTCTTACCAAAGTTGCTGCTCCCAAGGTCCCCCCTTCAGTTGACGATATCGCCACTGAATGAAACTCGTCTGCATACACTTAGGCCTTAGAATTTTTAGTTTGATTAGTTGACTTAGCCATTTTTGTATATGCATACGATAACTGAACATTTCGCCCCTTTTTGTACTTGGCCTTTGGAAGGAATACATATTTTATCCAACTACTTGTCTTACTGAACTTATTTTTCTCGACCTCGGATAGTTTTTCTCCGAATTTAGAAATTTTTACAATTTTCATTTTAATGTTAAAGTTAATAATTTGGTTAGCGGTCACAAAAACATTGACATGTTTTTAATGAGATAATTGCGGACAATGCAACATGTAAAATGTCACCTACAAGAGTGATTACAAAATTTATTTGAAATACTTCTCCGATGTGAACACGGTCGTAGGTTCTCGTTAGATTATTTTATGTGGTTTTATATGAGAAAGATCTTAATGGATCAACGCGAATAATGTTGCTGTTTGATGCGAGCTCGAATATATGTTCTTGTGAGATTATTTTATGCAAACAATAACGCGATTTTATATGGGGAAGATCTTAATGGATCGGTGCAAGTTTTTACACAGCTGTTCGGCGCGAGCTCAGATATAAGTTCTTGCGAGACTATTTTACACAAATGATAACGCGGTTTTATATGAGGAAGATCTCAATGGATAAGTGCAAGTTTTTACGCAACTGTCCAATGCAAGCTCGGATATAGGTTCTTGCATGAGTGGTAGTTGAGTCAATGTTATAGACTTCATTACGTATCAGACTGCCTCATCAAAACCTCCTCGGCCAAAACCCCCTTAGGAAAAAAGACTGATGGTAGGGAAAAAAGTACGCCTATTTACACGAGCTTTTATACAAAAGGTGATAACATTGATTAGCTAAAATAAAACGTATACATAAGAATAAGGACTAAATTGCAAAATGACTCATATAATTTTCAAAAATTGCACCAATACAAATATGAATGGCCGAATGCTTTAGGTAATGTTTCCAAGAAATTACAAGCAATTTTCAGTCCTCTTTTGCAATTAAAAGAATTTTGTATTAGGTACACCAATTTTTTTTACTCAAGTATTTTTTACTTCTTTTGTTTTAACCCTTTTTGTTCTTTCTTTCAAATATTCTTTTGGCTTCCTTCTTTTTTTTTAAAAAAAATTTTTTAGATGCACCTAATATAGTTTTGAGTTGCAAATTTTTTAGGAACAAGAACATGCTAAACGCTTGATACAAAGTAATAAGCAAGGCCACACAATTTCAAGACAAAAGTGCAACTAATGAAAATTTTAGCAACTCTAAAATGCACTAAAAATAGAATTGGTTCAAGAAATGGATCTAGAGTGTAAGGTTGTGTTTAGATCTTGAAAGGCACGCCCAAACTCCTACAATTTCTCAGCCAAAATACACTTCAAATTAGCACATAAAGAGCTACTAAAACCACAACACAAGGTACTAAAATTTGAAGAAGAAATTGAGCTATAATTTCTTTTGAGAATTTTATTTAGGAAACATGCTTGATCTAAAAACATGTGTGAATTCTTAAAAGACTTAGACAAGAGAGAAAACCTCTCTTGGAAGCTCAATTTCAAGAAGCTTACACAACACCTTTTTTCAAGACTTAAAACGACACAAAAATTAGGTAAAACCTAAGGAAATTAATATGACAATATTAAGGACTAAACATGACATTCCAATGACATAACAAGAAGATTAAAACTGAAAAATCAACTCTTAAAAGCATAGCACAAAATAGAGCAAAGGAGGCGCAAGATTATTGATGCAAAAGCTAGCCAAGAATGTGACCACAACACTGTAGTTTTTGCCATAGCCGTGTGGATTTATTTCACAAATCCTCTTAGGCTCTAAACTCAAGCAAACAAAGACCAAAGCTAGCACAATTGGACATCTCAAAGCACTAAAAAAATTATTTGAAATAATAGAAAACAACAACAAGCAAAAACACAACTAGGAAATGCCAAAATGAATTCCAAAACACCTGGCCACAGCGTTGTGGTTTTTGCCACAGAGGTGTGATTTTATGGTAATGCACTTCTTAAGACTTCAATTAAGCATGAAACAACACCAAACAAAAGAAAGAGTATAGGCAATGGAAATTAGATCTAAAAATAAGCATATGATTCAATGGAATGAACAAGAAAGTTGAATAAAAAAATTTTGAAGCAACATCACATAAAAAATGCGCATATAATTTTTTTGAATTTTAGAAGCAAAATTTGATAACACAACTCCAAGACAACAATTGCTTCAAGACAAGTAAGAAATATTAACAAACAACACAGAAGGATCAAAAGAAAATAGAATTTGAGATGAAGAGAAGAAGAGCTCTTGAAAACTTTTTCAATTACACATGTAAATACGTCAGTAGAGCATTCCCAGACCAATGTTCAGGCAGAAACAGCTAACAAAATAATCCTTACCGAGCTTAGGAAATGTCGTGGAGTCTCTAAAGGAAAATGGGCCGAAGACTTGGCCAAAGTGTTGTGGCATACAAATGCACACCCTAAACAACCATGCGAGAGACATCATACAGCCTTGTGTATGGGATAGACGCCCTCATTCCTGTTGAGTTAGGAGAACAAACACTATGTCGCAACCTTTTTGACTCGAACCAAAACCAACTGGAAATGCTAGTCAACCTCGACCTTGCCTAAGAACTCAGAGATAAGCCTCAAATCAGGGAAGAAGTCTCCAAAATAAGAGCAGCTCAAAGTTTGAACATTAAATTTAGTCCAAGAAGTTTTCGAGAGGAGGTCCTCGTCTAGAGGATGTGGGCAAAACCTCGGAAAGACTGTCCTGAAGGAAAGTTCGCATCAAAATGGGAGGGTCTATTTCAGGCGAATCAGTTCCTGGAAAATGGAGCATACAACCTCTCTCGGGCGAGCTCATACTAAGACATTTCCTTTAGAGACTCCACGACATTTCCTAAGCTCGGTAAGGATTATTTTGTTAGCTGTTTCTGCCTGAACATTGGTCTGGGAATGCTCTACTGACGTATTTACATGTGTAATTGAAAAAGTTTTCAAGAGCTCTTCAAACTTCCTGTCCATGAATTGTCTTTTGTTGTCTGTGACTACTGTATGAGGGATACTGAATCTGCATATAATCTTCTAGAAGAAATTTTTGACATTTTTTGCTGAGATCTGAGCTAGTGGTTCATCCTCTATTCATTTTGTGAAATAATCAATCCCGACTAAGAGGAATTTACACTTTCCTTTGGCCAGTGGAAAGGGTCCCAAGATGTCGAGTCCCCACATGGCAAACGGCCAAGGGGAAAATGAACTTCGGAGTTGTTTCGGAGGAGTTCAAATCAAATTTCCATATTCTTGACACTTTTTATATTTTTGGACATAAATCTCAGCGTCTTTCTTTAGAGTTGGCCAATAATAGCTCGCTCTCATCACCTTCGCAGCCAGGGTGCGAGCCTTAGAATGAGAACCACACATTCCATCGTGTAACTTTGTTAGGATGTAAGCCCCTTGATCTGGAGTTAGGCATTTCAACAGGGGTGTAACTTTGTTACATGTGCAATTGAAAAATTCCATGCCAAGTTTTTTAAAGCAATTATTAAAATTTTCATCTAGTTCATTTATTTTTCTCTTATATAACTTTTTTTAATACCGAGAGACCTATATATTATATATTATGTCAAGAGAAAAGAGGAATTTTTAGAATTATTCAAGCCACTTTTATTTAATTTTACTAAATAATGATATTTTTTTATTAATATAAGTGAATTCAATATTTGTGTTTTTCATTTTCAACAAGCTTATTAAATAATCTTCCTAACTTAATCTAAGCCTAATAAAAAGTAAAGCAAAAAAATTGTTGCTTTTATTATGACACACACCACAATTATGTGACTATGTTCACAAAGATGTAGAGACTCCTGAAAAGAGAAAATGTGTAACGACCCAATTCTCTACTCAATATCTTTACAATAATGTGAAAGGTTTGTCAAAGTTAATTACACAAATATAAGAGATTTTCAAAATTCAATATTACATAAAGAAGGATAATATTCTTATAACAAGTGTGGAACAAAAGTATTCATTTATAATATTTCATTTTACAAAATGTTTCAAAATACATCATATATCTATTATTACCACTACCCCAATTAGATCTAATTCAAAGTAGTGAATCTTCGAAAAAATCTAAACTAGTCAAACATAGTAATTCAGTACAAAACATCTTACATTTAAAGGAAGTCTTCTGAATTCTTCATTCAGTTGGTTGATCCAATTCATCATCTATTTGTACCTCGAACATATGTGAAAAGAAACATATAGAAGAAAATACAAAAAAAGAGTAAGATTTTTACATACCATAAATGTTAATATTAATAAACTAAACAAACAACGGGGCCTAAAGTTTTGGATCCATAACTAATCCCACTGGACTCAATCCCATTGGACTCTATGTATAGATCCATAACCAATCCATGATGATCTACCCCAATGATCAAGGATCTTGTTTGGGAAGTGATTGGTAGTTGTATATCTATTCCTAGTTGGTATGATAATCCTCTCGATAGATCATACCATGTGCCCCCAAGGCTACCTGCCCATCATCATCATAAACGCTACTCTTTCAGGCCAAGAAAAATATACCCTGCCAATCATGAGATGTCGAGTGTTTGTCTAAAGTTCTAAATCTATGAATATCCTATCCAAGTACCAATATGGACTCCCTTAAATGTTCACCTACTTGATGAACATCCTTAGCCCAAATGCCAACGTGGATCATCCAAAATATTCATTTATTTAAAACAATCCTAGGACTTCCCTGATTCTGCCTTTCATATCGCAGTGTACCATGAAAATTATTTAGCTAATTATTCTTTGAAAAACATAGATGAATTTTTAAGAAGGTTATTTGTCAATTTAGAGGAATAATCAAACTCATGAAAACCAAGTTCATATTCTTAGTAAAATGATAAGGTGCAAGACAAAACTTAAATAGATAATATCACTAAATCCAAAATATATCATGTAAAAAATGGTACAGAGTAGTTTTGGAAAAAGTTCACAAGTTCAAAAATTAAAGCTTTTTGAAAACTTGAATGAAACATTCATTATAGAAAACCAATATAATAGTATCAAGAATCCATTTGCAATATACAAAGTAACAGTATTAAATAAATCAATAAATAGATGACAAGAAACAGTATTTGGAGAATAACAATAGAGGACCAGAAATAACATCTGAAGAGAATTTAAATAAGGGACTAAAGATAATATCTGGAGAAAATAAAAGAGGGACGTGAAAATTTATCTGGAAAGAGTATGTTTTGTAAATAATCATTGAATGACTAGAAGAATTATCTGAAAAGAGTAATTAAGTGACCAGAGGAAATATCTAGAAGAAATTATGAAAGGACTAGAATAGATTCTAGAAAGGATAATCAAAGGACTAGAAGATATCTGAAAACAATAACAATATGACTAGAAGGTTATCTACAAAGAATAACCAGAAGATTATTTGAAGAGAATAATTAGATGACCAGAAGATTATATGGAGAAGCAATAACAAATCAAGAAAGCAATAACAGATAAAAAATGATAAACACACATAAGTTTATTAAGATTAACACCTCAAAGGCTTATAATAACCATTCCTTTCTTACCTTGATAAGAGGTTGATCAAGAGTGGTGAAGAATCCTTGAAGCTAATATTAATATTCCCTTTGGAAGTTCTTCCTCCTTTCTCCATTCCTCAAGAATCTGTCTCTCTCACTAGAGTTTCTCTCTGCTTCCTTTGTTTTTTTCCTCTATTTCTCACTGATTTTGCTTCTCCCAAAAGCACCCTGGTTGCCTCTATTTATAGGAAAATCTATGTCAATTTTGCTCAACGAAATGATTTTTGCTCAGCAGATTTTCCTGTACTGCCATACTTACACCACCATGCATTTTCCATAGTGAAAGGAAAGCTTAAATTTTAATAGAAATGCTTATAATTTGTTATAAATAATTATTTTCATACTATACTGCTTCTATCACACCATATATTAACCTGATTATGAAATGGGTGGTGCTACAAAATGCCTCATACATTCTTTCAATACGTAGGTATCGACGAGATGCTGAAGGATAATTTGAAAAATCAGAGTAGTCGCCATGTTTATTAAGGGAAATATCAGAAAAAACCTTTAAAATGGTCAGCAAAACCAAAATTTGAGTTTGGGATTCGATTACATGTAGGGAAGGTATTAACACCCTACAATGTCTGTCATAGAGACGATTATCTCTAATTAATTAAGCAAATTATTTTTCTTTTAAAATGTTCATCTTAAGATAAAAAAATTTATTGTGATTATTATTATAGCTGTCATATTATTGTTATATGCATAACCAAAAAGAAGAGGGTTGATATTATTATTTTTTGTTTTTTTAGCTCGAGAGGAGTGGTCATCTTCTCCTATATATCTCCAAGTGAATCGAGAGCCAAAGTTTATGTAGTTCTTCATAAGCGCACATATGTTGACATATTTTTGTTTTTTAACCTTACTTAGGACTTTTGAACTATTATAACTCATATATCCTAAAATGTAAAATTGATAGGGGTGTACACTCAAATCAATCTATTTGAACATTTTCCTTTTGGATTATTTTTATCCTTTTATAAATCATTCTGACTGGTAATTTATGTTTTAGAGATGAGTATTAAGACAAAAAGTTGCAACAACTTATATTTTAAAATATCAGGATTAAAGAGATGTCAAATCTGATCAATCCTTTTATCTCTAAAAGTAATATACTCAAATGGAAAACATGTTTGACGAAGATATAATTTTCTTATGAACAAAGAACAAATAGAAGGAAAAAATCACAGCATGATATTTTAAGATGATGATAAAAATCACAAGGATTAAAGTAAAGAATAATGATCTCAAAATCACAGAGAGTGTGACATGATCAGTGTCGAGAAGAGAACCTATATGCAGTACAGTTGCAAGTATTTGGTTCCTTAGTATATGTCCATTGTGGGGGCCTCGTCCTCTTCCTCAGGTAGGAGAGACTACACCTTTCAAAAGGAGAAACTTAGAAAACAAAGAGAATCAAAAAGGCCATCATTAATGTGAACAAGGCAATAGCCTCGGTTAGAGCAAAGCCCAGGATTGCATATCCGAATAACTGTTTTGCCAATGATGGATTTCTTGCCACGGAATGAATTAATGAACTGAATACGTTTCCAATACCTACAGCAGCTCCCGCTGAAGCAATTGTAGCAGCTCCGGCACCCGTTGATTTTGCACCTTCTAACATCTCGAATTGAGAAAGTAAAGTCCCGTCACACCCTTTCATTCAGGGTTTTATGTTCTCGTCGTTCCCCTCGTTCCTTTGAATCCCCCTCCCCTTGTTTTTGGGGTTCATTTTTCTTTTTCCCCAAAAAACTTTCTTTTCTTATATATAAGGAGGATTAAGCTTTGTACAACTAGGAATGATCCACTTATCCGTGGTTGGATAAATGGAGTTAAAATTAAAGAGAAGCCCAATATAAAGGACAGACACAAACTCCATCTTCATTTTGAAGATGAAATTCTTCCAGAGTTCTGGAAAGGCCGCCATTGTTATCACGTTTCAGACGCACTAAAACACATACACTTATTATGAAGCATAAAAAGAAAAAAATAGAGAAACTTCAAACCCAGATGGGTCTTACTTTGAAAGTAGAGTAACAAAATGAAGCCAGTAAACAGATAACCAATATGAAAGGCTACGTGTTCTCGTAGACTTTGACTCCTAAACAAAAAGAATAAAACGGCCGCCCCCTGCATGGGAACAGAAAAACGGATTCCAAAATGTATAAGAATATATTACAGGATTCCATAGGACTTTGGGTTAGCGCCTGCAGGGAGTCCAAACAAGATAACGAAAAGTATTATATACTGCTTTATCGAATAGGGATGTATGAAGGCATAAAGAAAATTTGGGAAAATAGAGCCAACGACATCTCTTTAATCCCCCCATCCCAGAATGTAAGGTGTTGGAAACCAAAGAAAAGGATGAATAGAAGATTCAGGTTTTTTACGTTTTTTCTTTTGAATAGGATACAAAGCGGGCAAAGGAAAGCTGCCCAATAAGAGAAAAGATATCTATATAAAAACTAGTGAAATAAAAAGCGGAGAAGGGAAACACTATTTCAAGTGTTCCAATTGGAAAAGCTCTTTTATCTCCTGCAGGAAGAAGAAAGAAAAGAAGCCAGCGAACTCTTAAGAGGGCAGTCTCCTTACCTCTTTTCTGCTAGCCATAGAGTTTGAGTCTTAAAGCACGCGAAGTTCCATTCTATAGTGGTCAGCCTTTCCATTCCATCTCTTTGCATTTCTCTTACATCCATTGTTAGCTCTCTGCCAGCCTGTGCCAGGTCAGTCATAAGCACTAACGAAGGCTTCCCACTTACTTGAAAGGGGATTCAAATAGAGCAGCTTTGATAGAAGCGATAGAAGCAGGAGGAGGGGCAGTTTCACTATATCCTGCAAGTACGTCAAAAGCAGTTCAATCAAGCTAATGTTTTCAAGCCAGTGATCAAGCTTAGTCAAATAAGGATTTTAGCTCAAAAGCTCCTTCTAAGACTAGGCATAAAGTGAAAGAGTACTGGGCGCAGGCGAGCTAACAGGGGCCCACCTTTTATTTATACCATTAATAGCGTGTCTAACGAGTCTATCCGTCTAAGTCTCAGAGGAGTCGGGGACAGACCGATGTCCTTCCCTTGCAGGCATTTCGTACCTGGGGCAAGCTCCATTTCAGCCAATGCCAGTCTTAGTTCTTCTCCGGAGGTTTAACATAGATTGATTACCTGGGGAGCCTCTAGTCTCTAGCCATGTACAAGTATAGGGCTTGATGTACTAGATTAGCGTATTACCTGTTGCCTTCCCCACCCTACGGACCGACATGACCTTCTAAATAATCAAGGTCAATGCCGGAGAAAAGCTTCTTCTTGGGATCAAAGGCAAACCTTGTCCTTTCAGGCCAAAGAGTACCCTGATTCCATTGTTCACCTCTAGAGTTCACAAACTCGACCAGGTGTTGGAAAGCGGCTAACTCGAACGTTTGAGTAGGAAAAGGAGACCTAATCTTGCCCAAATGATCCTTGTTCCAATTTTCGGAGTAAACATGAAAAGAAGAGGGTCAAGCTTTTCCAGCAGTCAAGCAAGATTCCCAATACTAAAACAACATTGGGGAAGGTGGGATGCTAGGTGGACAGGATTGGACGTTAACCTAGAGAGCTAAGTGTAGTGCACTTCGTTCTCTTTGATTGGCACATGGAAGATCCACTTAAAGCATCAAGAAGATCTGCACCGCTAAGACAAGGAAGGTAAGATGTTCAGAAAGAAGATAAGACAAAAAAGTAAATATTGCAACTGACAGCTAATAGGAGAGAGAATACAACTGTCAGCAAATCAAATAGATAAGACAGTCCTGTCTTGATAGTTGACTTCAGATTTCAATGTCCGATTTGACTGTGAGAATAGCGAAGTCCGGAATGACATGCTCAATGCCAGTCCATCCAGAAATGCCAGATGAATCCCGTGAGATATCTAATCTAGGCAGAAGATCCCATCCCTAAAAAAGTGTAATCAGAGGGTGAAACATAAATTACCAGTCAGAATAATGATCTCAAAATCACAGAGAGTGTGACATGATCAATGTCGATAAGAGAACCTATATGCAGTACAGTTGCAAGTATTTGGTTCCTTAGTATATGTCCATTGTGGAAAACGTGAGGAAGAGGTGTGTTGATTAGAGAGGAAGAGGTGTGTTGATTAGAGAAGAAAAGGAAAGGTAAAAAAGAAGAGAGGCTACAAGAAAGGACCTAAGAAAACTGAAGAAAGGCTTTCCTAAAGGCTTCCAAAACCTCCTAAAACCTCTCTCAAAACTCTCCAAAGTTTCCCCCAACAACTCTCATAACCTATCCCCAGAATGAGCTTTGAGATTCTTCCAAAAAACCTCCCTTAAAAAATGAATTTGTGTCCTTATTTATAGCCAAAATTTGGACCTCATTGCTTCACTCAACAAAGACAACCTCTACCAGAGTTTCACTGAGCGAAAATAGATTTGCTCAGCAAAATTCAAAAGTTCCTAGCTTATTTGTAGGGCTTCGCTTAATGAAAATGGATTCACTAAGCGCCCTTTGAAGCGTGGTTCCCGTCATGGATTAGAGAATTTTGACCAGAATCAATGCCCCTTTTTTGGTCCAATGGTATTGTTGGTTGGCGTTTGACCTGTGGCCTTGCAATTTGTATGAAACAACATCTTCTTTTGATCCATTGACACTTTTGGTTGAGGTTTAGGGTGTTTCCTTGCAATTCACATGGAACAGTACCTTCTTTTAGTCCATTGGTATCGTTGGTTAAGGTTCAAGCTGTTGTCCTGCAATTCACATGAAATAGCGTTGAGGTTTGTTTGTTAGCATCATATTATTCCTTTCTATTCCTTGCTTCTTGCTTGTTTCAAGGGGAGATTTGACACAATAAATCATGAGTTAAATGTACAATTTTGATACCCCTCTCAACAATTTTATGTATTGCAAAGTGTTTTCTTTAATTTTCTGGTCGAATAAGTGTCATAAAGATATAGATTTTTGTACAAAATAGACACTTATGACAACCCTCAACTTTCATGCATTTTTTACTCTTCTTATTTTCTGTTTTGGGTTAAAAGTCTTATTTTAAGCATGAAAATAAAACCTTGACAAAATTGGGTGTCTACATACTCGTCTACAACGATATGAAAAAATCCACAAAAATGTAGGAAATACACTTGAAAAGATAGCCTGTTTGTGCTTCAAGAATTTTCCAACATCAGCTTGGCATCGTATATTTATTTAAAAATCCCTTTGATTTCATATATTTTAAAAGTTTCACTTTGCTCCGTTATATGTTAAAAGTTTCACTTATAATGATCTATTTGGTAGTTAGTATATGATATGATGAGATGACATTATACAATAGATAGAAATATGATAGAATAATTGTAAGATAAGTTACAATACTATTCAATGTTTGATGTGTACTATATACCAAATCAAATAATGATGCAAATTAAAATAAAATTACATATACTCATGAATGGATTTGTATGAAAGGTTAGGGCCTTGACCTCTTAACTATTTTTTAATTTTTTAATACTTTTAATAATAATATATAGTATAAATATTTTTAACATATTTTTTTTAAATTAATGGTTTGATTTAGCTAATTATTTTTATTTGAGGATTTTATAGTAAAAATAATAATATTTATGTATATTTTTATTTCTTTTTATAGTATTTATTATAATTTATAAAGATAATAAGATTGTTCCCTCCATTTATATAATTATATTATATTTATTGTTTTTAATATTCAATGTCTCATAATTTCCTTCTTTAGACAAATATTTAAGTTCTATTAATTTTATTTTTAATAATAATAATATTTGATAGATATTTTAAAGTACATAAAAAATTGCATTATTAATTAAATAAATTTTTTAGTCTTTCTTTTATCTTGATTTGATTATAATTGATTTCAAAATTAAAGATTATTTCATATTAATTTTTTTCAATCAAGTAATTTTATGAATAAATTATTAATTTCTTTTGTAAAAAAATTATTTAATATAAATATTAATTTTTATTTTTGTTTAATTTTTTGTATGTTAATATATTTTTTATTTGATCATTAATATGACTCTATCCCTCATTATACTGTATTTTTCGAGGTGCATATTTGCATGTGAGAGATAAAAACATGCGATCCGGTGAAGGAGATAATAAAATTAGATATATGAGCTTCTCCTAAATTTTTAATTTTAAAAATTGAATTTTAATTTATATTTTTATAAATTATGAAATTTAAATTTTTAACTAACTATATAAAATTATATTTTATTTATGCAACTAACTTTATTTAAATTATAAAAAATATAAAATTTAAAAATTATAATTAATATTAAAAATTGTTAAATAATAATTATTTAACTTTAATATTTAATAATTATATAAATTAAATTTATATGTCAAATATTATAAATATATATACATATAAGATAATATGTTAAATAAAAACTATAACATATATGACTTTGCAACTCTAATAGAACGAGAATGGATAATCAAATATTTTTTTTGGTCCTAGTAGGAATTGAAGACAATATCATGAGATTTATAATAACTCACATACTTTTTTAAATCAACTAAGTTAGACTCCTTTAACAAAAATAAATTATTTTTGTCAAAATATATGACCTTCTGTTGGTCCCAGATTAGAGTTTTTTAAAAAACCCCTTTGAGGTGCCTTCAAAATCTTTCAAAGAGTTTTTCAATTAATTCAAATAAATTGACTAACGCAGCGAATCAACATTCTTTTAAAGATTAATGCAATGCCAAGACTTGATTCAAGAATAATTCTACCAAATATAGCTAATTCAATATATGACATAAAACCCTATTATATGATGTCAAGATTCTAATTTCCAACTGAGAATGATTCAATAAGGCAGTGAATTCAAGTCAGCATAAACCAATAATAAAGTGTAAGGATAAAGAGATTAGCACCATTGTTTATACTGGTTCAACCCTCAATGACTTACATCTTGTTTTCCACTAGAATTGCATACAATCACATAACACATACACAATTCAAGAAAGACTAAATAACACAAAAAGAGAGGCAAAAACCTTTGCACCCCACAAAAGTTTGTTTCTCAGTGACACCCCTCCACACAAACATACACCTTACTCATACACCGTGCCATGACATCCCTTACAATAAAAAACAAAGATTGGGTTCAAGAAAGATATCTCCTTAAGTGAAGATTATCCAAACAAAGATAACAATTATTCTTGAATTCCTACACCTTCAATCATGAATCTTGGTTCACATTCAAAGATCAAATTTGGGTTTTCTTGATTTTTGAGAGGTTTTCTCTCATAGATTGCAATGTTTCTCTCATGAAAACTTAAAAATTGCTTTTGTTCTTTTGAAAATTGATTAGAAAAGAGGTTAAAAAGTTTGTTAAAAGCCTTAGCTAATTGACTAGCATTCACAGGTACTTAATTACCTAGTAATTTAATGAAAGCAACCGAGAATAAAGCCTTGTCTGTGATAATTGATTAGCAGAACCAAGTAATCGATTATTGCAGAGAGCTATAATTGAATGTTTTAAGTTTCATGCAGGATAATCGATTACTTAAAGAGACTAACCGATTACTACTGATTTAAACTTAAGTCAGCTTAGGTAATGTATTACCAACTTACGGAATTGATTACCCTTGGATAAATCATTACTTAACTCAGTAATTTTGACATATTTGCTTTCCAAACAAGAAAACAACATAATGAACTCAATTAGATTATGAAAATGCTCACAAACAAGAACACAAACACATACTCATGCCTAAGCTAAAATACCCAATACAAGTACCACATCTTTTGAAACGTGTTTGGTACTATAAAATGAATTGAAAGAAACAAAAACCAAAACCTACTAAGATACGAGACTTGAGAGAGAGCTTCATCAAAGGTTGCGTCCAATCTTCTTCACCAATCTCAACACCTTCAATAATAACTTAAATATATTTATTGAATGTCTAGCCTATCGAACCCATCAACTAGAAGATAATATTTTTTTACACGCTTATACCCTCCAAATAAAGAAGCATTTTCAACACGCTTATACCCTCAAAATAAATAAACATATTCATATGTACCAAAAATCATGAATTTTCACCTATGCATGCCCAATAAGGCATTTATGGCATGATAACCACAATTTGCATAAGCTTTGACGTCAACTACTTCAAATATAAATTGATGTAGATTAACGTGGAATTGATCAAGCATGGACACTCTGCTCTCTTGGATATACTAACTTGATATGATGTTTGACTTAACCTCTTATGTGATGTCATTAATAGAATGAAGTGTATTAACATGCTCAAAATATGAAGGGTATTTGACTTAACCTTATTATTTGTCATATCAATAAGCAAGTCATGTTCAGTAGTCATCGACCAACATAAGGGTAACCTACTAAGGTCTTAGATAACTCATGATTCTTACAATTGAACCTATTCTTTGTCATCTAATCACAAGATATATATGATCCAGATCAATTTAAAAGGACCAAAATAATACTCAAAATAAAAATATGTTCATAAATAATAATTAAAAGTCACAACTTTATACTCTAAGCACACAATCACCACTAAAAAAGACCATATTGAAATTAAATTAGGAGGAATAAAACAGAGATCGTTTGCATACATAGAACACAATAAAAAAAGAATTGAACATAAGACATAAATGTGTGAAAAAGTTTATTTGTTTGTTGAACTTCTGAGATTGCTCACAGAATGAAGAATGAGGGAGTGAGGCAAAAGCTTTAGAAGGAAATGTTGCGGAAGGGTCTTTGAGGGAATGGAAACAGTTTTTAAGGGAATGTGTTAGTGGTGTTGTCAGATGCCAAATGAAGTTGTTGAAGAAGGTAGAGGAAAAAAGGTGGTGCTGGAATGGTTGTGGATGTCAAGAATGAATTGGTGATGGTGACGAAGGAGAGCTTTAAAAGAGGAAAATTTTAGTAGCGAATGTTTTTAGTTTTGGGGTTGTGGGAATGGAAAAGAACGAGAATTTTTTTTTCTTTTTATTTTTTACAATTAATTGAAACTATCACAATAATTTAAAATTTACAAAATTTTAAAAATTAAATACTCCATAAAGTTTTAAAAATATAATAGTAATATATTTAGAAAATTTAAAATTAAAAAAACTTAAACATTTTATTGTTGCCTATTGTGTGTAGGAACATGAGTATAAAAATGTAAAACGAAAAATTTTAAAAATTACAAATTAAAAACTAAAATGCCTTATCTAAAAGGATCACCGATTCAACTATATTAGTTAAGTTACCTAAATTATGGTGCACATAATTGTAAGTTAATATAAAATAATTCAATAAATATATTAAAAGAATTTAATTTATACAAAAAAATTATTAAATGTTAAAACTTTATTAAGAGTTACTTTATTTAATAATTTAATTTTTTTATGTAAATTATATTTTTATCTTATTAAATTCCCCTAAAATATATTATCTTTCCCTTTTTTTTATTGTAATATTCCTTATCATAGATTATAATGTAAATAATACTTTTAATAATATTTTCACTCAAAATTATAATTATCTAGTATTATATTAATTAATATAATGTATATATATAGCGATGACAACTTAAGTGAGAAAGAAGAGTTATGGTGAGAAATGAGAAAATATAATAATAACCATAACATTTCAATAAATGAATCAGATTGGGTTATTAATTAAACACACTCGTGTGATTCTGTTACACAGAAACCTCTCTAACCACCACAACCACCACAAACACGACCCTCACTGTCTTCTTCGTTGATGTACCACCAATGCTAACCTTGATGTATCAGATATATGACAAACGAGAGTTCTATTTATACATGTATTTGGTGAAGCAAATCAACCTGCAAATCAACCTGCAAATCAATCAGATTGGGTTATTAATTAAACACACTCGTGTGATTCTGTTACACAGAAACCTCTCTAACCACCACAACCACCACAAACACGACCCTCACTGTCTTCTTCATTGATGTACCACCAATGCTAACCTTGATGTATCAGATATATGACAAACGAGAGTTCTATTTATACATGTATTTGGTGAAGCAAATCAACCTGCAAATGCACTAGTTGAGCATGGTGTAAACATAAATTGGCAATAAACCATATATGAGGAACTCCTTTGCTTAGTGTCGTGCCCTAGTACCAGCAATGGTAGTGATGACGGTGGTGGCACCATCCCCACCGTCACTGCCACCACCACCACCACTGTCATCGGCACCATCGCGTCACTACCATTGAAACCATCACCGGTACAGCCACCACCACTGCCGTCTTCACCGCCATCACTGGTACTAGGCGCACGACACTAGGCGGAGAAGTTCTTCATGTATGGTCTGTTGCCCGTCTATGTTTTCACCATGTTCAGCTAGTGCATTTGCAGGTTGATTTGCTTTATCGAATACATGTATAAATAGAACCCTAAAAGATAAAGAAGGAAAAGTTGCAACCCTAAAAGTCACTCAGACCTAAGCCACTAAACATGAACAACACACATATTTCACAAAAAACCATTTTCAAACGATGTCTTTGTCACTTCGCTCCTTGACGTTGGTGGGACTGTGTACGAGGAGAAACCGCCTGGGGCTGTATATACCCCAAATCGGACCATCGTAGGCCAAGCCAACCTCACACTGCAGTTATTCTCCATACCAGACTTACAATATGACGAGCTTAAGTAATCATCCCTTAGTTGCTAGTAACGTCTTTGCTGCTTCGCTTCTTAATGCTAATGGGATTGTGTATCGGAGGAACCACCAAGCCTGGACTTACCCCATGGCGAATCTACCTAAAAGACCAGCCTGGCGTCCGATGCTGAGCCTACCACTAATGGAGCACAAAATTCTATTTAAGATCAGGGCTACACTAATACGTGAAAAGACCAAAACATCCTCTGCAGGTAAAAGATAAAGAAGGAAAAAGATAAACCCTAATTATTTTCTAAAGGTAAAAGATAAATACAAATTATCCCCTAAAAGTTCAAGTCCAAAAAGGTAAACACTATAAATAACAAAGCATGTGTACAAGTTTGATGACTGAACCATTATACTAATTTCCTAACATATTGTACTTCCCAATACTTTAGTCAACTTTCTTCTGACTTGAGTGTTAGAGTGTTTTTTACAGGTACCCACCACCTATACTCGCCTGGAAGAACTATTGGATTGGAGCTTAGAACTTGTAGAAGGAGGACCCAATTAGTGTGTGCAAAAAGCAGTCATTATTTTTAAATTAAATATTATTATATCTTGTGATTTTTTTATTTTAAATTATCATAAAAATTGATATATACAAATTATTTAATGTAATAGAATTAATAATTTTATTTTAACCATCATGTAAAAAAAAATAAAATATAAAAGTATTAGTAGAGGCGTTCACAGGTTGGGTTGAGTTGTGTTTAGACAAACCCAAACCCAACTCAAATCACAACTCATCAGGTTAGGCTTGGGTTTTTGTTTTTTTCTCATTAAACTCAACCTAACCTAAGCCGTTATTGAATGAATTGAGTTAATTCGGCCACCATTAAAAAAATAATTAAAGAATAAATTAAATGTTTAGAATTTTTTTTATATATTTTTTAGATATTTTTTTAAAAGAATAGAATATATCATTATTGTAACATGAAAATAAACAATAAATTATTGACTCTAATAGTGTAAAGAATCATTTCAGAAGAGTTTAAACTATTGGTTAAGAGTTCGTTATTGATTTTTTATCTACCAATAAACATTAGCTAGTTGGAGTGAAGATGGACCCTTGCAGTACAGTGTATTTACCTTAGTACGTGATAGTCTCCTAGTTAAGTCTCAGATTCACCTCACTGAACTCGTCACCTAACCTGTGGAGGATTGAGTTAGGTTTCACCCAATTTAAAAAAAATTCAACCTAATCACTTTAATTTGGATTAAGATTTTGAATCACTCAACCTAATAAACACCTATGATATTAATTAGTTAAAATAAAATTGTAATTTAATTTCTTTAAAATATATGACACTAGACATAAAAAAAAAAAATTGTTACTTAAAAAACCAAGTTAAGGAACTTTTAGAGAATCACTTGGTATTATCGGTTGTGTTGAAATTTGTAGCGTTTCCGAAGATTTCCAATCCGTTAGATCTGAAATCAACGGCGGTTGTTGATCTACGTGACGTGTCCTTGGTATGAAAATGAAGATACAAATACTGGGAAGAAAGATGGAAGAATTCCCCGAAGGAGGGAAACTTTTCCTAAATGGCCCGAATACTCTGTTTGTCTCTACTTCTCTTCACGGCGGCGTTAGCGGCGGCGACCGGCGGATCGGAACACAACCTCACTTCCGGCGGGCTGTTATGGTCCACTGCCATGGAGGATTCCGATCAATCCCCGCCGCCGTATGACTCCGACTCCGACGGCGGCTTTTCTTCACTCGACGGCATGTTGCAGTGGGCTATAAGTATGTATTCATTTCCATTTTTTTCTTTTATCAATGTTTAGGATATAAACTTATAAAGTAATTAGTTTAATTAAATTTTTAGTCCTGAAATGTGACTAAATTTCAGTTTTGGTCCCTAAAAATGAAAAAAAAAATTTTCGTTGTCCCCTAAAATTATTTTTTTCAAGTACCAAAAGTGTAATTTAGTCGAATTTGAGGACTAAAAAATTAATTAGGTTAATCTGGTTTATGGTAGTTTTAAACAAGGGTTAGTTCGAAGGCCACTTTGGTACTATTCATACTGTGTGTGTTCAATTTCATTGACGGAATTTAGTCATTACTTCCAACTGTGGCTTATTCGAACTAATAACAGTGCAAAAAGGAAAAGAGTTAAATATGCTTTTACTTCAAATTTCGAGGAACAAATACATCAAAAAAATTTTGTGGTACTCAAACTAAATCGAAATCGAGAACATTTTCAGAGGAGAAAAACGTATTTAACTCTTTAAATAATGTTAGAAATTATATGCATTTGATAATAAAATTAGCCTTGAACATTTGAACATATTTCATTAGTCAAACTAATCTTCGAAATTCGTGTATAGGAGACTGAATTCACTATTTTTCCTTCATATTTTTATGAGTAAATTACACCTTCTAATTAGTATGATTACACATTCATCTCGATTTTTTAACTATTATTTTTACACCTCTAGGAGGTGTTAGGATAAAGTTTGAGAGGTGTTATTATTTTCACACCTTTAAGAGGTGTTAGGATAAAGTTTGAGAGGTGTTAGTGTTTTCAATCATACACGAACAAGTGTAATGACTACATGTGGTTTGAAAAAACAGAGGGTGCATCTTTAATTTCATTAAACCCAAGGAGTACATTGTAATTTGTTCTATTTTTAATTGAATCGGAAGACCATCAAAATTGCATTTATAAGAGTCCTTTGGTTAAGTTGAATTGGGTGCTACTATGCTCCTATTAAGAAAATTAGTGGATTCAGCCTAAAACTTGCTAACCAATTAAAAAGAAAAATTAGATGTGACTTTTAAATTTATTATTGCAAAAATTAACAATTTTATTATACACGAGAATTTATAATTGGATAAGAGTTATAAGTGTATTTTACCTAAATTCATCACTATAAATAATTCTTTTGTTTTTTATAAATATCTTTTTGTAGGTCATTCTGATCCTGAAAAGTTAAAGGAATCGGCAGAAGCTCAGCAACAGCTTTCAGCTAGCGAGCTACAGAAACGTCAAATAGAAATCAAGGTACATGTCGTCTGCAATAATTTTTCTTTTGTGTGTGAGTGTGTGTGGTGCTATATATGTGTCTGTTATGATGGCTGTTAAATTCAACTAATTATTCATTTATATGATGCATTATGGTGGTTGTTAAATAGGAAATAATGGAGAAAATAAAGATGCCTTCTGATGCTGAATTGATGAAAATCGCAATAAGTGACTTGAATAATGTGTCTACATCCTTGGAAGATAGGCACCGTGCTTTACAGGAGCTGCTTGAGCTTGTTGAGCCAATTGATAACGCAAATGGTAGGTATATATGAGTAAGAATGTTTTCATATACCAAAATGTTTACTGATGGATTCAAATAGAAGATGCAGCTGATTTAGCAGTGATTGCTGCTGTGGTGCAGTTGTGGGTACTTCCAAGCAATGATATAACAGCTGCAATTGCAGTTGAAGACTGCAAATTTAAAAGCTTGCCGTGTTGAGTCCCAATATAGTGTTTATGTCATTTTGGTTGAATAGGATGCTAGTACACTCCTATTTTTAAGGAATGCATGAACTAGAGCAGTCATTCTTAGCTATCTTCGAAAACAAAATGTTAATAACATTCTTTTTCCGGCTCACTTCAGATAGATACTTTGTAATATAGCAGCCTAAAAATTTGCTTCGTTACATTAACAACAAAGCCTTATTCCTCCAGGTGAAGTCAACTATATGGATCACGTAAAGCCATTTGGCATGATCAAAATCTGCTCTTTTAAATTAACAACAAAGCCTTTTTACATGATGTACTTTAAATTATTCAATACTTACTTTGCCTGGAATCTTGTCAATATGATTTCCTCTTTAATATTTGTCAGCAGAACTTTGGAAACAAATTGAAAAGAAAAGATGGTAAAATATTTTTAGACCAACAAATGTAACAAGAGTGGAAGATTCTAACATGTCTAGAACAGATAGTAGCTTGTCTTTGTTTTTATTTATCACTTGTTCAACCACATGCTAAAGTACAATCAAGTTTTTATATATGGTACAAAAGAACATTATTGAAGAGTTTTCTTTTTCTTTTTTGTTTCCATGTGTTAGAACTGTTCTTTCCTCTGTAATGGTGTATTTCTGATAGATATTCTCATGTGTTTCAGATTTAAACAAACTTGGGGGACTTCTAGCAGTTACAAAAGAACTAAATCACCCTGATCCAGGTATAAGGACAGTTGCTGCATGGGTTCTTGGGAAAGCTAGTCAAAATAATCCAATTGTTCAGAAGCAGGTTTGTTGTTTTTTGTTATAATTAATGAAATCATTTGAAGCTCTTAGGCATTGTTGGAACCTAAACAATATAGCAATGCTGCCAAATTTTGACTGTCCTAGATCTTGGACCTTGGAGTGCTCTCAAGGCTGATGAAAATGGTAAACTCTAATTCCGTAGAAGAAGCCAATAAAGCATTATATGCTGTTTCAGCTTTGGTTAGGAATAATTTGGCTAGTCAGGAGTTGTTCTATGCTGAAGCGGGAGGTTGGATGGTTCAGGTGACATACTACTACATAAGGTTTCATATTATATTTATATTAATTTAAACTTGAAAAAACATGGTGGAATTGGCAAATAACACTGACGAATATTTAGGATATTCTGAGCAATGCAACTCTTGATATCAGACTTCGGAGGAAAGCTGTACTTCTATTGGCTGATCTAGCAGGGTATCAATTAGAAAATGTAGATAGAGATGAACCACCGTTTTTCAATGACCAGGATCTGTTGAAGTCGGTGGTTGATTTAACTGCGTCAACTGACCTTGATCTCCAGGAAAAGGTGGTTGTTGATATGGCAACTGATATTTTTGGGTAGACCATTGTCAAAAGACCTTTTTTTTTGTGACTAACCTGATCTGTGCAATGCCATTGTCATAAAAACACATTTTGAACCAATCTTCTTTCATATGATTGTCCCATTATAGTATAGCTACATATAAGATTGATTTAATGAGGTTGTCCGATACCTTTTCTGTTTTCCAATCTATGCTCTCGAAAAGTAAAATGAATCAAACGTTTTTTGAAAGTTAAATCAAGTTATTGATTTTAACTTCTCGAAAAGTTAGATACATAACTTGATTTTAACTTTTGGCAGAACTTTAATTCATTTTATTATTTTATTTTTTCTTCTGTAAGTGCTTATAGAAATATATAGGTTATGTTTAGATAAAAAGTTTGAGACCTAATTTTGGGTTTAAAATTAAGTTTGCAAATACAAAAGTAACTAAGTCTTCCTTTCGTCAAACTTAGTTCTTTTTGAAACTTTTTGTAAGCAAATGTACTTTTGGAAGTAAACATCTTACCAAAATGAACTTACTCTCCAAAAATATATAACGCTCAAAAGTACTTTTGCAACAGTAATCCAACATGCACATATATCTACAAATCAGTCCTTTTTGTGGTTAATGTGTGTTGAACTTTTGATATAACTTCTGGCATTGCTTCCGTGATGTTTTAAGCAGGCCCTTGTTGCAATTAAGAGTCTCTTGCAATTAAGGACCACCGAAGCTCGGGTTTTCAAGGACTTTTGTGCTTTAGATGATGCACTGAACAGAATGAGACAATTTTTGCATGATTTGATGGCTGACGAGTATCAGAGAGACTATGTGATGGATGTGGAAGATCTTCGTGTGGAAGTGGAACAAATTTTCCATGGAAAGCTGGTAAAACAATGATATGAGTTGACAATGAATGCATATTAAAGGTATTTGTACCAATTTTGTAGTTGTACAGGTTAATCCCACCGCAGTTTACTAGTGCTTGGTGATTTCTGATTTAAATGTATTGTCATTACTTATTAGACTTTTTTGATGCATAAAATTTGTGTTAACGCGTCTTTTATTAAGTAAAGCAGCGTAAGCTTAAAGAAAAAATAGTTATAATCAAATGGATTTTGTTGAATAGATTGCTGGCATAAATTTACTATGTTGGGTGCACGTTTTATTTTCCTTAAGAGTGTAATTTTTAAGGATAATATTTTTTTAAAGTTCAATTTATCTTTTTTTTTTCTAATTTATGAATTTAATTTTAATTGTGTCATTTCAAATTAATAATAAAGCTTAATTATTAATTTGGTCTTTAATTATTTTAAAATAAATCGGCTTAAAACTGATGAAAAAAAACTGTTTTCTTTTAAAACCAATAAAAGTTGTATTTTTATTTTTTTTCTTTAACATTATTGAAGAATGTGTACAGTGGGAACCAACACTACAAAAAAATTATAATCAATCTCAGTGTAGCAGCAACCCAATTTAACAAAATCAAACAAATGGAACATAAAAAAGTGCTCAAAGCACCTCTCCAGTGTTGTTGCGGAACAACCCCAAACTAAAAATGAAATTGTTCCTAGCCTTCTACATAATCCATACATTAGTAGTCCATATAACTAACCACCAAGGTCTTGTGCTAGAGTTTCCTAACCACATAGATGTTGAAGGAAGTGTTGTTTAAATGTTCCAAGGGATGTTATTAGTATTCCAATCCTCTTATACTAGACAATCCAAAGTGACTATGTCTCGTGACATTAGAAGAACAAATGGTCAACTAACTCTGGTGTGACTGACAGAACACATATTATACCTTGTTGGTGAGATAAAACTCCTCTTCAACCCAAAAGAGGACCTTTGGTGGCACATGAATGTCCCACATTTTGTGATATGCTTATAAAGGTTGCCCATTAGAGTTCCTAACTTGTAAAGCTACATAAGAAGACGAAACTGAGTAAATGCCTTCAAGGTTTGAAGTCCAAACCCAAGTATCCTCACAACTCTCAAACAGTGAGACTCTCTGTAATTGTGTTTGGAATGTGTTGACCAATGTTTCCTCTCAGCTAAACCCTTATCTCTGCTACTAAAAGCCCCATACCCACATGCCCTCCTCCCAATGTCCAAATGTGTTTATTTTCCCTTCCCTATTGACAAAGTAAGGAACAACCGGTTCAATTTAGATTTTAAAGCTTCATTTTCAAGGCAATCATCAATTCAGAATTTGAAAGTGGACCATCCCCAAAGGGATGTTTATCGGTCCGTCAACTCGAAGAACCTAATAAATTGAACCGAACCAATTAGTTTGGTTCAGTTTTTTCAATTGATCGAGTCTGGGCCTGACCAAAACCTACCAGAATCAACCATGTCCGGTTCAGTTCGCGATTTTCGCATTTCAAAACCGTGACCCAACCTGAATCAACCCAAAAGTGTATATATATATATATATATTATTTTTAAGTTAGTAAATTTATTTTATTCTTTAAATTTATATAATTTGTTGTTTGTATTGTATTGTGTTGTTTTAATAATTTAATTTGACTAATTTAGTATATGTGAAACACTTTATTTTCACCCCACATGTTTTCCTCAAGTTTCTATTAAAGTGTTTGTATTATATGTCCACGGGGACACTTTTGTCACCTACCAAAATGGGCTATACAATTTCTTTTTTACTGTCTCTTTCATCAAACTAGACATTCCCTCCACTATTGTGAATAATAAGGGTGCTAGTGGGTCCCCCTGGCATAGCCCTTTTGAGGAGAAAATTTAGATGTTGGCGAGCCATTAACCAAGAGAGAAACTCTGGTAGAGTTAAGACTAGCTATAATCCAAGAGATCCATTTGTAGTTGAAACCAAGTTTGGTCATCATGTATTGAAGAAAATCTCATGACATAGAGTTGTAAGCCTTCTCGAAGTCCACTTTAAATGTAATGAACATTTTCTTCCTTCATTTTGCCTCATCAAGAGTCTGATTAACTACCAACACACTATCAGGTAGGTGTCTCCCTTCGATAAATACGTTTTGGGACGAGTTTATCACCTTATGCAGAACTTTCCCAAGCCTGGTAGCCAGAATTTTGGATATTATTTTGTACATACAACCCACTACTGAAATAGGTTTGTACTCATTTAAGTTTTGCGGGTTGAGCACCCTCAAGATTAGTGTGATAAAAGAGTAGTTACTACCTGAGACCAATTTTCCAGATGCATGAAAGTCTCTAGCAAAATTCATTATGTTCAACTTTAGCTCATCTAAAAACTGCTTAATAAAGTTAAAATTGTAGCCATCCGAGTCAAGCTTTTGTCACTCCCACAGTTCCAAATTACTTCTTTCACTTCAAGCTCTTCAAACGGTGTACAAAGGTGAATATTGTCTTAAGATGATTGTTTGGAATTAAACCCCATCCATTCAAGGTCTTTGATAATTATCTTTTGAGAACTTGCCATGGAAAAACTTCCTAATCTCATCTTTAACAGCTACATGGTCATCATTCCAAACTCCATTAATAAGGGCCCATTTGATGGAGTTTCTATAGCAATTCCAATTAACAATTTTGTGAAAGTATTTGGTGTTACAACCGCTTCCAATATCCATCTGATTCTTGACTTTTGACATAGCAGTGATTCGTTCTTCTTTGCTAGTTCCCATAACTTTTGTTGGAGGTGGCATCTCATCTTAGATTCTACCATAGTTAATGCTATCACTTCGCTTTTATTCTCTAGCACATTCAAATCATGTTCTGTATTCAGTAGGCAGACTTTAATGTCTTCGAAATGGCTCTTATTCCAATTTTTCAAGGTAGTCTTTAGTCATTTGAGTTTCTCCTTCAGGATGAATGACTTTGAATCTTGGATATTTAATGATTCCATGTTTCAGTTACTAATTTTCTGTAGTCTTTGTGCTGAAATCAAGTCCATAACCTTGAATGGTTTAGGGCCTCGATATGTGATTGTGTTCCTCAACACGACAGGGTAATGATATGAGAAATTCACCTTTTTACCATATCCTTCTGCAGTAACCTCTTGCCTCTCTTTTGGACGATATACACAATTAAAGTCACCTAGGACACATCACAGACTTATATTGCTACTTCTTTTTTTAGTAATTATTTCCTCTCACACCCTTGTCTTACGATTAAATTAAGAATGAAGGTAAACATTCACTATCACTACTTGCACACCTTGTTTTACCTATACCCCTTCTAATAGAATGTAGTCTTCATTAATTGTAGAACTCGAAATCTGAAAAAACAATGAGGACCAAACATATACCAGATCATTAGAAGAGTTGTTAAAAGGTGCCATTACCCACTGTAAGTTCTGGCTTCCCCAAATACATTGGCTCATTTGTTGGTTCCATATCTCCTTTTTGGTCTCTTGTAGGCATATGAGTTGAAGCTATTCAGTCGAGACTAGCTTTCTAATGTGCTTGATTTTTATTCCCCCACCCAGCCCTCTCACGTTATAAGTGAGAATCCTCTTTTAATTCTATCTTTCGCACCTTTCTCCATGTTCCACTTTGGTTCTTAAAACTCCTTTTTGTCTCTATCTTTGAGGTCGCTTATCCTTCTTTGTAAATCAACATCAAACTAGAGGGAGGAAACTCTAAGTAATATCCCAATTTCCATAATTATCTCCATGTCAGATTGTTTATGCCCTAACGCAATGATCATGTTCCTATCATTATTAATGATGTTGTACAAGTTGTTGGTTGAAACCTTTGGAGAAATTTTAAATTGCTTCGAGGACGTCTCTTCTACGTAATTGAACGTAGCAGGCAAACTTAGCTCTCCCCAAATCGGACCTTTCAACGCCATACACTTTGGTTGTAGGCTAGGTGAGAGATGATGATTTCCATCTAGATCAAGATTTTTCCCTGGGCACTTAGAGGTAGGGTTACCACAAGACCCACATTCACTCATTTGTTTTGTACATTCAATTGTTGTAGGTCGAGACCCTAATTGTGTGTGTTGTTAAGGAGTGATTAATGTGACAGTGTGATGCAATAGTTTGTTTGAAATGATAGTAACACTGATGTATTAAAAAAAGGAGAGACTAGAGAGGGCAGGCATGTAGGACTGATGTCTATAGTGTTTACATTGAATGGGGTCAATTCCATTTCAAACGAGTGAGGCTTCTCTAGCGCCGCCGGAGAATTTTACTCTCTGGAGTGCAGTGTCGGAGAAGTAAAAAAAATTGTAAATTTTTTTACTCTTCCGGCAGTGCACCGCCAAAGAAGTAAAAATATTTGTAAATTTTTTTACTATGTGACAGTGCACTTCCGGAGAATAAAAAATGGAGGGTATATTGGTATTTTTCTCACCAGTAGGTGTGAAATGAAAAACTAGCAGGGGAAAAATCAAATTCCCTAGAATGTGGTAGCTGAGTAGGAAGGGAGATCGATGACCCAAATCCAGGGGAACCAGGATGGTTCTGACCTACAACTTTGCCCTCTTTAGGAGACATGGAGTAGCCTACACAACTTGCTATATGAGGGTCTTTGCAGGATTATTTTTTCTGCCATGATCGTGTCCCTGTATTGCACCATCTAAATTAGTGAAAAATTTTGCTGGCATCTCTGGCTCCTCCCTATGCTCCTCAATCACCATGATAATGTTGTTATTTCCACTATTTGCTACCTGTTGATCTGCATCACCTTTCTTGAAAGGAGAATCATAGAACGGATCCTATTGAGGAAAGCCCTCTAGGATCCTTGTTTCATATTGCACAGTAATTTCTTATGAGTAATTTGTTTGTTTGCCTTACATGATATTTCGGTCAACAAGTGGAGATCCTTGCCACCCGTTCCATCACAGCTTAACCTGTCGGAGAAGAAATCTCCTCCTCTACTGCTCAGCATTGAGGAATTGTCGTCTTTGTAATCTTCACACCTCCAACAATTGCAATTACATGAAGTGGTTGGTTGACATAGCTCTTCGAGCACATTAATTCTAACATCATGGTTATTGATACTGACAACCGGGAAATGATCACAGGCTCTAGTGATGAGAATTTTAGGAGAATTCTAGCAAACTGCAACACATTCATTTTAGACATGTCATAAATTTTTACTAAGCTCCCTATAGTTGTAGTTATTCGATCAAAAGTTTATTTATCCCAAGCATGTAATGGGAGGCCATAAATTCTTATTCAAACTAGCATGTTACACGAGACATTTTCGGTTGACAACCTGACAATGCAGTTGAACTTAGGCCATCTCTTGTCTTGATTTTCCAACATCTCCTTCATACAATCTTCATTAGCCCCCTGTATAAGAACCATGTCATCACCCATATATTGAAACTTTATTGTCCCTTCATCACCCAAAAAGGATGTTTTTTGCTATGTTTTTCGACATTGCTAGATCCTCAAAATATCCTACCCAACATTGTTTCAACCACTATTTATCCTCCATATTAACCGTAATATTCATGCTTTTCTGTTGGCTTACTGTTCCATTTCTTCTCATCACCATTCTTGTCGTTGATTATGACCCTGCATCATTACTTGTGCATATGACTTAGCTCCCTTATGTGTGTTGATTTTGCCTTTACCTCTATCTTGTATGGCTTCTGTCTGCTGGTTTTTGCTACTTTGTTGCTGCCGATACTTGAAGTTTTCCAACTCCGTTGCCTCTTGTTTCTTGAATTTAGGAATGTTCACCATCATTTTGGAGTCCCCTATATATATTTCATCTAAGCTTTGTTCCAATGACCTCTCATCCTAGACATCAACATACCGAACAAATCGGTATTCCCCCCATTCACCTATTCTGTTTTCTCGGGATGAAGACTTCACATACTTGATTCCACTTGTAGATTAAATAATCTGCAATTCTCATTCTAAATTGAGGATGTGTAGATCACAAAGTAAAAAAGTGCACAAAAAATCACTGCAAATCATATGATCCATAATTGTGTAAAGCACATTGTGGATCACAACGCATATTATCCATAGTTGTGTAAAACACATTGTGGATCACAAGATCTATGACTATATAATTGCGAATCAGGTGATTCACAATGTTTTATATGCTTACATTGCGAATTGCATAATCTGCAATTATGTAATTACATAATTGTGGATCATGGGATCCACAATGTTTTTCCTATGCCTACATGGATGATTGAATGATCTATAATGTTTTGTTTGTGACTGTTATACTATTACAAATTTGTATATCCGTTGTTCAAAATGATTGTTACATATGCAAAGTTCACAAATTGGTGTTGGAATTTTAGAGATAAGTGGATGTAGAGTCAAACTCATCATTTCTTAATAAGTTGGTTAGGGGAAAATGTGGGATTAGAGGCCACTAATTAGGATTTCAATAAATTAGGGGTATAAAAAGAAAACCCCCTTGCAGAGATGTCCACATCTGCAACACCTATACTATATTATGAATGACTTGATTCATAAAGGTGGAAGTGTAGAAAAAAGTACATTGCATATATGTAATTTGCAATGTATCATATTATATTATTCAAACCATTGTTGACATGTAGCTAAATATGAATATTAATGATTTTTTCATGTATGAGAACATTTTTAAACAAATTATGTTTAACAAAACCTTAGTAACAGTTAATCAGATGAATGTACATGGCTTACCACAAGATTTGGACTAAATTTTTTTCTTCAAGATCTTACTCTTAAGACAATTTATTAACCAAAACGTATTCTTAATTAACTACACCATTGTTCACCTATGACCAAGTATAGATATGAATGATTTTTCCATGTTTGAGAAAAATTTTCAGAATTGAATTTAAAAAAACATTAGTCATAATTAAATAGATAAATGTACATAGTTTGCAATTAAGGTTTGCACTAAATTTTTTTCTTCAAGACCATATACTCTAGAGAAAATTATTAAAGAAAACATATTCTTAATTAACTACACCATTGTTCACCTATAACCAAGTATGAATCTGAATGATTTTACCTTGTTTGAGAAAATATTTTAAAAAATTGCATTTAACAAAAGAATAGTTATAATTAATCAAATAATTGTACATAGTTAACCACTTAAGATTTGGACTGAATTTTTTCTTCAAGATAATCTTGTTAAGAAAATCTATTAACCAAAACATATTCTTAATTAACCACACCATTTGTTAACCTGTAACCAAGTATGGATATGAATAATTTTTCCATGTGTACCGGAGGAACCTTGGGCTGAACTGACCTATAAAGTTAGGCCTACCCTCAGCGTGACCAGACATCTTGGTGGGACCCCTTACCTTTGCAGTGAAATTACTAAACCACCCTTATAGAGTAAACCTAAAACCTTCATTATCTAGGCTTAAGCCCAAGAAGGTAAACACTATAAATGGTAAAGCACAAACACAGGTTTGACTCTCATTATATACTACTCTTACTGACACTTAACAACATCTTTGACCTAATCTAAGGTCGAGCTCACACTGACTTGAGCGTTGAAGTGTCATTGCAAGTACCCACTTGTGTCCACCAGACCTGTTGACTCAGACATTTGTTGGGATTGGAAGCCAAGAAAAAGACTCATCCAAGCACTAGTACCTTACCAATTTGTGCAGGTACACTATGTTTGGGGAAAATTTTCAGAGAAGTATGTTTAACAAAACCTTAGTCTCAATTAATTAGATAATTGTACATGATTAACCACTCAAGGTTTGCACTGAATTTTTTTTCTTCAAAAGCCTTGAGAAAATTTATTAAACAAAACATATTTTTAAATAACCACCCCATTATTCATCTGTAACCAAGTGTAAATACAAATGATTTTCTCATGTTTGGGAAAATTTTTCAAAAAATTGCATTGAACAAAACTATAGTCACGATTAACCATATAATTTAGATGGTTAACCGCTTAAGGTGTAGACTAAAATCAAGATCATGGTTTTGAGAAAATTTATTAACTAAAACATATTCTTAATTAACCAAATCATTATTCACATGTAACAAATATGGATATGAATGATTTTTCCATGTTTGAGAAAATTTTTCAAAAAATTACGTTTAACATCTTAGTCGTAGTCAACTAGATAAATGTACATGGTTCACTAGTTAAGGTTTGGACTAATTTTTTTTTTTCTTTTAGACCATACCCTTGAGACAATTTATTAACCAAAACACTCTAAATTATGCACACTACTGTTCACCTAGAAGTATGAATATGAATGTACATGATTCACCATCTAAGTTTTGGATTGACACTCTTGAAAAAATTATTAACGAAAACATATTCTTAATTAACCACACCATTGTTCACATATAACCAAGTGTGGATATGAATGATTTTACCATGTTTGGTGGAATTTTTTATAAAATTGTGTTTAACAAGGCAATAGTTGCTGTTAATCAATTGATTGTACATTGTTAGCCACTTAAGTTTTGGATTGAAAATTTTCCTTCACCTGTTTAAAAAATCTGTTAACCAAAACATATTCTTAATTAACCACATCATTGTTAACTCGTAGCCAAGTATGGATATGAATAATTTTTTCATGTTTAGAGAAATTAGTCAAAGAAGTATGTTTAACAAAACCTTAGTTACATTTATCTAGATTGTACATGGTTCACCACTTATGGTTTGCACTGAAATTTTTTCTTCAATACCCTTGAGAAAATTTATTAACCAAAACATAATTTTAATTAACAAAACAATTGTTCACATGAAATCAAGTATAAATACAAATGATTTTTCCATGTTTGAGAATTTTCTTAAAAAAATTACATTGAACAAAATCATAGTCATAGTTAACCAGATACTTTTGTATGATTAACCGCTTAAGGTTTAAATTGAAATTATTTCTTCAAGACCATTGTCTTGAAAAAGTTTATTAAATAAACATATTATTAATTAATCAAACCATTGTTCATATCTAACCAAGTATGGAGTGAACGATTTTGCCATGTTTGAGAAAATTTTTTAAAATCTTGCATTTAACAAAGGCTTCACATAAATGTACATGATTCACCAGTTACGATTTTTGGACTAAGTTTTTTTCTCCCAAACCATACTCTTGAAACAATTTATTAACCAAAACATATTTTTAATTAACTAGGCCATTGTTCACCTATAACAAGTATGAATATGAATTACCTTGCTATGTTTGAGGAAATTTTTCAGAAAACTATAGTCATAATTAACCAGATAATTGTACATAGAAATGACAATAGGTCGGAGCGGGCATGGATAGTGGTTACCCACCACCCGAATCGCTACAAAAATCCGCTATCTGTTACCCACTAAAAATCCGTTAGGTACCCACTATAGAAATACTCGCAGGTTTTTATAATATGCGCGGGTATTCACGGGTAACCATGAATATTTTAAAAAAATAAAATTTTTAAAATTAAATATTTTTTATAAGAAGTTTTATCAAATAAATCATTTATTTTTTGGAAAATCTAGAAATAAAATTATACTAGTTTCTACAAGATTAGTTAGATCTAAAAGTAGATTAATATAATATATTATAAGAAAATATTTAATACAAATAAAATCTTTATTTTATATTATCGGCATTTTTATAATAAATAATTTTGTTAACTATGAAGTTTTCATAAAAAAATAAAATTATCAATGAATTTTGATAATTAATATTTTAAAATGATTTATTTTCTAAAAATATTATATTTTTTAACTTTTATATATATATATATATATAATTAATTTTAGTTTAGCAGGTAATGGGTATCCATACCCATACCTGTTATGAAGCGGGTACAAAAAACCCGTACCCGCAGATAACAGATACCCATTTGTACTACCTGTACGAATATTTTCACAGCTTTTATTCACAGGTATCCGTGAGTACAATTTTTTTGCTATCCTTAATTCTACATGATTTACCGCTTAGAATTTGGATTGATTTTTTTTTTTCCGCAAGACCATCTTGTTGATAAAATCTATTGATCAAAACAATTGGCTTAATAGGAGGGAATGAGATGTCGTGAGTTTGAATCTCTGCACTAACAAAAATTAAATATATTAACAATTAATATTTAACTTATAAAAAAAACATGTAACCAATTATGGATATGAATAATTTTTCATGTTTCGATTAATTTTTCAAAGAATATGTTTAGCAAAACCTTAGTCGTAGTTAACCATTTAAGGTTTGGATTGAGCATGGGTAACCACTTAAAGTTTGGACAAAAAATTTTCTTTCAAGACCATCCTCTTGAAAATATTTATTAACCACACCATTGTTCACATGTAACCAAAACATATCCCTATAATTTTTGGCTTGCAATTTGATAGTTCCATCTTATTTTTTTTTTTTATTTATTTATTTGATTTATTTATTTGATGTAATAATTTAAGCTGAATTGTAACATTACTTTGTGAAATATGGTTGTTTCTTACAAATAAGCAAATCTAAAGGGACCTAAAGTTTCTTCAGATACACTTAAACATTAATTCATATACAAACATATAATATAATAAGTTTTCTTCCAAGGTCAATGAAACAGAAGCATCTTATAGGACATCATCCCAATTCACATTTTTTCCACAAACAACTCAGTCACATACATATTGAATTTTTTTCACAAACGACTCAGTCACATACATATTGACGGTGAAAAGCTTGAATTTCAGCATGTACAAAAAGTTACACATCATGAGTTAGAATGTACTTTTATATCAGTACCATAAACCTGTCAATTGTATTGAAAATAATAACTAGAATAAATTTACCGTTGTTTAATCGAACATTGACTTCCCATTATATTTTTGTAATGCATCCCAAATAACTTGTTTGGTTGTTTTGGCAAATCCTCATTTGTGACATTGACGTTGGTTTTTTCCTTTTTTACTTTCGATCTATAAAATAAGGCATGTGTTCAAAACAGGTTCTCTTCATAAAAATGAAAAATCTATTTGTAATTTTTAGTTAATTTCATCTATTACTAACTAACTACATGCTTAAGAAGTGAAGACTATTATACCATTGCCTCATCCATACATACTGTCATGGATTGTGATTATGACTTAATGAATCCAAAATATACATTGTGCTCTCCTTGCAATTAAGGACATAACAAAATCAATGTTTATTGAATATAGTTGATGCAAAAACCTACAAGTGAGATAAAGAAATTCATTTATATAATCGTCCATATACAATTACATAAGCATCTTATACAAAAACTTGTTAATTAAATACTTACTAGATCACTCCTATACTTACTAGGACATTGGAATGTCCTTTAGTGACTTCCCATGTCTAAGAAATTCAAGTATCTGACATTGAAATTGATGTGGATAAATAGCTTTTCAAAAACACCTTTTATGATCAAGATTGAAGTATTTCATCATTCTATTTTAGACCAAGATTGTTTCTTTGTTTATTAGTTGGAAGGAAATTGTTTTATCTAGTTAGTTGAAAGTGTTATTTGTGACATCCACATATTGTTTCAGTGACTTTGGGATGACCTACACTAATCACTTTGTTATGCATCTTATGGCCTTAAGCATGACAAAATGTTGTGGCTAATAATTTATTTACTCTCAAAATCTTTTTAAGTACCTCAGTACACATAAGTATGTTTGTTCTTTTCCTCATATCCAACAATATTGAACTATAACGACCTTCACATAACAAGAAAATTTCATTAACCACTAGGTTGTTTTCATGGTTGAGGCATTTCATCAAGCACCTAACTTACTTTAGTTTTCATGTTTATTAAGCATAAAAAGTGAAGAAACTAGATAACCCTATACCATAACAATATTTAACTACAAACCTTCACTCAAAAAAGAAAATTTCATTCAGCACTGGTAATAGTTGAGACATTTATCAATCTACTTTATTTTTCATATTTAGCGTACAAATTAAAGAAACTAAAAAATCACTCAACCTCAACAATATTGAATTATAATGACCTTTATTTACAAAAGGGAATTTTAATTTTATAAAGGGGGGTCAAAAGTGAAAAAGAAAAGAAATTTTCCCTTTGTGAGTGAGAAAAAGGCGAACTTAGCTTAATAAGCATGAAACATCTTACCAATGGAGTATTAATGTGAAGACAAAAAGTCTTACTCTTCCAAGGAAAAATTCTAGATTGTCAATAACAACAACAATGAGAGAGGAGAATGAAGCACCCAACTATGGTGATGTGAAGAGAACACGAAAGAATGTAGAGAAGAGAAGGCATAGCTGAAATGAACATAGAAGATAATACAAAACTGTTGAAAATGAATGGAGAAGAGAACGCGAAGCTGCTGAGAACAAATGCAGAAGAGAACCTGAAAGAAACTGCCGAAAAGGAACCCAAAAGAGAATTATGAATCTTTCTCCTCAATTTTTCATTTACAATTTGAGTTTAATTAGTATAAGCTTGATTTTAATAATTAATATCTTAAAAATTATGTAATAATTAAATTCTTACAATTATTTTTAAAAATAAAATATAATATTTTTTTGCTACATGCATATCATTTTCCTGTTTTTTTTTTCATCAACATCATACTGAAATTATGATTCAACTGAAGCCTCCAAGTGAAAACAACAACACAGAAAACATCACCCAGTTTTTTACCATCACCAACGTCGTAATCCTCAGAGGCTGCAAATGTAATTTAAAGGTAGATCAAGAATTACCTTCCGGATCCTCCAATCCAGATTCCAAATTTTTTAATTCTGGAATTTTCATTCCAAACTGGTTAATTTGTAATGAAGAATATATTTTATCATATGATTATGTGTCGGATTTGCCGATCGAAATAAAAGAAAATTTGTATCCCAGATGGAAGAATCCAGATCATAATTTTTTTTATTCCAAATTAGTGGATTCGAAACATAATTTTAATTTACTTATGAATAATCAAAGGATATTCTCAAGAAAAACAAATGTTAGGAAGTTAAGGAAAAAATTTTGGAGGTGAAAAAGGAAAATGCCTAACATGTATAATCCATTACCAATAGTCAAATATTACTGAAATAGAATTTATTACACAAATTTACAACGATAAATGTACATGGGCAAGAAAAGATGCATCTCTCAAACACTACAGTGTACAATGGTTGGCTGTGAATTATCATAAATTGTTAAACTCCCCACTATTTTTTACAATGAGTCCTGACTGGTAAAATGTACAAAATTCCCATTCCTACATCCATTTTACACGTAATTTGCTTCAACAAAATGTCATTGTAAATGCAAAACAATTTATCTGTATCATCCTATCTTCCTGACATAAGATTTATAAGATTTTGGTTTTCATAGAAGGAACCAACATCCCAATCATCGGTTGTTGAAGAAAGTGTCATAAGAGCAACCACAATAGATCTCATACTAGGACGGAGTTGTGGAGTGTCTTGTGTACATGCTTTGGCTAGTTGTGCCATCTGCAAGCCAAAACAGTGACCATGCATAGGTTAACTAATGTTGAAATCATAAAAATAAACTTTCCAAAGGGTCTACTCTAACAAATGTTCTAACCTTGCGAACAGAATCAATTGGGTAGTTATCCCCAAGCCTTGGATCAACTAATTTGGAGAGCTCATCAGTAGGATCCGGCTGACTAAGAACTCCTTCAAACTGCATTGCATAATAAAAACCATAATTTAGATTGATGAAGATGAAGGATAAGGATGGTTGACTTGAAAATATAAAACAATGTGTACAATAATAAAACTTCTTCAGTAGAGAAATCGAGATTGACCAAAGCTACAAGGCCCTTTGAGTCGGCTTCATATTCACTCGTCTTGACAATTGCTTCCTTAGCCGAAATAAGTTCATAAAGAACAACACCAAAAGCATACACATCTACTTTGGGAGAAACATCTCCATATTGAGCATACCTTCACAGACAAAGCCAGGGTAATCACTAAACAAATCCACATGCACAAAAAGATCACCTCATTTAACTGAATTCCAATGCAAGCAAATCCTAGATAAGCAACTTATTTAAGAGAAGAGAACATAAATATACAAAACTATGTGCCATTGCTAAAATATAAAGATTAATGCTTAACAGAATGGGTCAAGAGACTTTATCAGTGACAATACGATATGCACCAAAAATCAACTTGGTAGATTTCAGTTTAATTTCATTTCACTTAAAAATAGGGTCTTCTTGCCAATTTCAAATAAAAAAAGGACAACTAGAAACATATAGACATCAGTTGAGGATAAAAAAAAAATAGAGATTAAAGGATATTTACTCAGTGAGTTAACTGACCCACTGCTAAGATTCTATTTATACATCAAAAGGTACAATAGAGTGTTCAAGAAGTAAAATGAGGGTACTGACTGATCTACCCCTTAGGCTACACATATAGCAGAAATGAAATGATTACATAATACAGAACATACATCAACATATAGACAAAATAATACTAAAGTAAGATATATCTTTAACAGCAGCATTAATTCTATCATTAAAAAAACTGACATTTAAACATGCAAAATAAATTTGATTAAATGTTCAATATAATAGCAACAGTATATTAAAAGAACATTAAGTAACATACTCTGGAGGCATGTATCCAAATGTTCCAACAAGACGACCAGTGGGAAGTGATGAGCTTCCCACTTCTGTCAGTTTAGTTAATCCAAAATCAGCAACCTGCATATGAACATTTTATGAGTTCCCATAGTTATTCAAATAATTAAAGTAAAGATAACATCTGAAGGCATATCCAACCTTCCCCCTGAAGTTTTTGTCTATTAATATATTTGCTGACTTTATGTCACGATGAATATATACAGGTACTGTATGCTCGTGAATATATTCGAGACCTCTGGCAGAATCCAAAGCAATCTGCACCCGAGTAGCCCATGGCAGTGGGTCTCTACTACCTGGTACCATTATCACTTCACTGTCAACTCAGGACAATTACAACACATCATAGATGAATAAAAAATAAACTAAGGGTTAACATAACCTGAACCACGTAGATGTTGACTTAAGTTTCCATTTTCAATGTATTCATATACAAGGAAAAGAGAGCCCTCAATACTATATCCGATCAACCGCACCTGCGTAGTCATTAAGAGTTTAAGCCATTACCAAAACAAGACGTAAGATTTGTATAATGAAGCATGTCCAGTATTTTTATCTGTATTTCAAACAAACAACATATACGGGGTATAACCAGGCATGAGAAAGAAGTTTTCTCCCTGCAATATATGTCAAAAGTTGGAAGCTTAAAAACTTATTTGAAAACAAAGATACTCGTTAAGCATTGTTGCTTCATCAACTGTATATTGGTTTCAACATGCTATGCGTATGAGCTTTATTTGAATTTCTAGATTCCAAGACCAATCCATAGACACCATATAAACAAAATGTAGATGCACCCTTCTGTTTTGTCTGAAATGTTCTTCAAGGGAGAACTGAGAGAAGAAAGAGCTGGATGGGCTATAGGTTGATTATGTGGTAAATTCTTTAAATGACATGTTAGTTAGTCGTAATAGTTAGATAGTTAATTAGAAAGGAAGAGATAACGAAGCATAAGAATAGGAAGGAAAGAACAGAGAGTAGTCTCTGGTTTGAGAATGGACATTGGGAAGGACAGTCCTGATCTCGAGTAGCTGGACTGGAAGGAGGATGCATTTCTACTCTAGTACTCTACATTCCTTATCCTTCCTTATATTATTATTACCACAAAATATAACAAGAGGGAAAAAATTAAGGCTAAGCAAAATATAAAAAATAAAGAAAATTGAATAGGCACAGGAACTAAAGCATTTCCCTGCATTTAACTATAGAAAAAAAAGATAGTAGAAATCACTCATCACTAAAATGTCTCAAACAGTAGTGTACTATTTCCAAATCTATAAATTCAAACCCTAATTGTATGCCCAAGCCAAATGCTAGATCCCAATCCCATCACAGAAATAACAAAAATGCTCTCACAATAAATCTCCATCTGTTGATATGTGATTCAATAGGAAAGCAGTAGTAACACTTCAAATGTGTGTTTTGACCTAACTCAATCCCAAAAGTTATGTAGTATATTTTCACAAAGATTGGTTCTTAAACCATATCTAAATGTAGGTTTTGGGCCTAACTCAATCTGAAAGGCTAGCTCATGCAATGATTACCTCCCAGTTATATACTGTATTTTGACAATCCCTCTAACCAATGTGGGACTTGGGTTTTTCCCAATAAAATGCTTAAAATTTTAAAGGATTAGTACCAGGTTAAGATGATGAACACGTGTCAAGACTTTCAATTCGGCAAGAAATTCTTTTGATGCTTGCATATCCATCTTCTTGATTGCAGCTTTCTGCATGGACAAAATTTATTGGCTTATATAATGATAATATTGATTCTAAAATGAACAAGATGAATGAAGCTTGAGAACAAACACACTCCAATATATCATGTAGCATTATCAAGCATTATGTAATGAAAGAAAATATAGTTTTGTTGAATGAAGATATGCATTATGCTGCAATGTTTGATATTACGCTATAGCTTGATTATGTAATGAAAGAATGACATTCACCCATACATATTCATAGAGCATATATATTGACATCTTCCGTCCCAAAACAGTGAGAAAAATATACATATCCAAATTGTGACCAATTATTAATTATCAATATTTCCAGTTTGTCTAATATTCATAGAGCATATATTGACATTCAACTTGATAGAGCATATTTGGTCGGTTTGTTTAGACTTGATAGGGCATATATTGATATTCAACTTGACATTTATAAGTGATCTTTATAAAAGCAGAAACTTTTTTCTTTTTATGTTTGGACATTGTTTTAAAATGTATCAACTTGTTTCTCATAAAACAGTTCCCGCATAGCTTCTCAATATAAGCTGTTTTTATCTTCTTTTTTTCAGCTTATGCTTTTCAAAAAATTCAACCAAACATCTAAAAAGTTACAATAAGCGCTTATTGTGTTTTAATACATGATTTTTTTTTCATAAAATGTTTACACAAACTCACCTATTATCTAATATTGTATATATAATATGTTACCATATTAGATAGAATGTCACACAGTATCTATATAGTTATTCTATAATCTTCTATCTCATTTTGTCTTCATTCAACTGACAATCAGTTGATAACTCCTAAACCTTCAACATTGATAACTCAGTTACTCAACAATGACAAACTCCTAAAAGAAATAACAAGATGAAACTTTTCTTTGGAAAATCTTACAATAATAGGAAGTTATAAATGTACCTCTCCCCTCAGCTCCGCATAATAGACAGACCCAAAACCACCTTGACCAATTTTATTAGCCAAATTGAAGTTATCTGTGGCAGTTGCCAGTTCCTCATATGAGAACTCCACTGATTTGTCTACTGTTATGCCTGTGATGACAGCAGCACCGCCAGGCCCTGATGTTTCATTTGTGCCACTACGAGAAGTTTCATCTGAAAAATGAAGCACTGAATCATGTACTTTGATATTTTATAAAAAATGCAAGAGTGGGAGCACTGAACGTTGGACAAGGATCCAATGAGAGCAAAAAAGTATGAGTAGCAGAGATCAACTGTTGTTCTTGATAATTGGAACAAGAAAAGAAGAGATTAAGAACAAATTTAGTTGGGAGGAAGCCAGAGTAGCACTAGCACCTATTGAGAAGAATGTTATCAACTCAAAGATGTGGTCACCCATGTCAGGAGAAGGAGAAGGATCCAATGAGACAAGTAATTCAAATGGAAGGTAGTCCAACTAAAAGTGATGGTGGAAGTTCGAAGAAAATTCTTGGAAAACCATTAAACAAGATTTATCTATCTGATTTTCTGAAAAATTGAAATTTGGTAAAGCATCATGGCGTTATTTTATCAATGTAGTTGAACCCTACTAATGGGATAGTGCATGGTTGTTGTAGTTGTTGATATTGTTCAGCAAGTCAAGAGCAAATATATCACAGTATTGGTTTTGGAATTCAAAAGAAACCAGTTAGAACAGGTATAGCACAAACTGATTTATATGGATGTATATAAACTGATTGAATGGAATAAAAAATCCAGATTATTTCTTACTATATGACGTTTCTGTATGTTTAACACTATTTTCTAGTAATGAATCAACAACACTGATTCCAACATAAATTAAGACAATGGATGTTCCAAATGATGTTGGTCAGATTAAGATAACAAGAAGTTAACTTTTTTAATTGGATTTTATTAGAACTGAGAGATGTAATCTACAGCTAATGGGAGAATGAGGTTATTTCAGTTAGATCATATATTCTATAGGACTACAGGAAAACTGTTAATTCAGGTGTACTTTTCACCTTTTTAGTACTATATTATTCATTCAATCTAAAGGGTTAGGTAGAGAGAGGTGTTGGAAGGAGTATAAGTAGATCTAAATATACCCTTCCCATCTGGAGCAAAGAGTGCACTGGAATCACTTGGAAGAAGTTCCTCCTTCTGAATTTTCTTCTTCCGGAAATATCCAACATATATACAAACCCCCAATAACAGAAGAACTGCCACAACTCCAACAGCTATTCCTGCAATAGCTCCACCAGCAAGACCTGCTTAAATAGAAGAAAAATTTTAGCTAAAGTAGCATTATCCTTATGCTTTTAGCAAATGTGGACCATATGTTTTAATTATGATTATCAAACAAAAACACCACATAACCAATTTTCTGAGAAGGAAGTCAAACCTCCTGAACTGCAGAAGAAAATGAAAAGATAGTCATTGACTTTAGCCAATTTATTGGAGATTGAAAAGTAATTCACCCATATGAGCAGATTGCAAACAAAGTAGCATTACCTGGACTGCAAAAGCACATAGCTACCATTTTGATCTGGAAAAGAAATGAAAAGAAATAAGTTAGAGGCATCTATTGAAACTTTTAGTAGATGGGAAAATGTTCAAAGATCAAATTATACAATGATGTTTGTTAGGCATCCATATGCTTGAGTAATTTTAACTACATAATCCCCTTGTAGGTGACATCCAGCAGAAACTAATTAAATAGCAAGTAAGAAGACTTCTAATCTTATTTCAACTTCCAAGGATAAGTAGAAATAAAGAATATCAACGTCATGGCCTTCTCCTAAACCCTAGGTGAATCATAAGTAGGCACCATTTCCTCAAGTAGCACATCATTATCAGACCCTTCAACATCATTCGGTGACAAGCTGTGCAGAACACATAATCAGTAGAATGTAATAGAGCATCCAAACTAGCACATGAACAAGTTCCCTATTCAGACCCTCAAAGAAGTATGAAACTAAAACCGAGTTACCAACACCCCTTTCACAAACTCGGAAAACTAATTAAATAACCAAGCTAGGTTTTATACTCCTATTCCCAATTCCAACTGGAATTGCGGGCGCAATATCAAGGTTTTGGAGGTCTCTGCATCCATGGTTGTGTAAGCAATTCTCTCTGCATTTATGAGAAATTTTACACAATTTCAATGAAAGCATTTACAATTTAAAACCTAGCCAAGAAAGAGCAGAGCACCCATGAATTCATTTCCGAACACCAAAACAGATCATCAGAGAAAATTAGAGAAAAAACACCTTCACTGGTAATATAAACAAAGCTACCAAACAAGTCCCACATCCAAACTAGCTCATTTGTGAACATGTAATATATATAGCCTCCAAACTTGCAAACCCACTAGTTTGACATTCCAAATTTTCAGAATCAGAACCAAAGTCATCAGCACCCTTTCAATAACCAAACACATACCCCACTAAAATCATCAAAACAAAGACACCATAGCACAAATGTGTCCAAGCTTCAAACTACCACACAAACAAGTCCAGCACTCAAAAAACGAAAACCAGACTAGTACCAACACCCACAAAACATTTTAAATTGCGGTCCTTTGCCTTAACATCAATGTTTTAGGGTTCTCTTCAACCACAATTGCAACTACTTCAGCACCATTTATCCACAATTTTCCCCTATATCAAGGAAATCAGAACCATATTATTTTGGGGTTCTCTAACACCAAAGTTGCAACTGCTTCAGCTCCATTTATCCATAATTTTTGCCTATATCAAGGAAATCACAACCGCAATGTAAAATACATTCCCAGCCACAGCCACATCAATAAGATTTCTAGAGTCTCCAAGAGCACAATTATGCCTACATAAACTTGAATTAGTCGTGCCAAAACCACAACTGAAATTTAAAACCTTAGACCAAACGACTGCTGGGAATTTATTTCATCTTTTGTGTTTAAAGATATATTTGTAAAAGAAAAGAGATATATGAAGGAAAAGCTTCATCAATACCTTATTCATATTCATTACAAGATTTTATGCAAGGAAAACTTGCAAACTCTTATATATCATCTTCATCATTACAAGAATTTTTGTGAAACTTATCAAACCCATATTGCAAGTTTTTGTGAAACTTGTCAAATCATATTACAAGTTTCTGTAGTACTATTCAAACTCTTCTTTAATTTCCCTTCACCGTGGGTGCTGGCTTCTTCTATCAAGAGTATCTATTCATAAGTCTATCTTATAATTTAAAGAAATTATAAAGATCTAACTAATACTTCCTCTATTCCTAATTAAGTGTCCTTGAAGGTTAAATTGGAGTAACCAAAAAGTCATTAAAATTTCTTATTTTAAGAAAACTTCATGATTAAAATCAGTGTTCAAACTTGGAAAAACAATTTAAATAGGAAAAAATATTCTAAAAATCCAAGGAATAGGAGAGTAAAATATTTCATGATTAAAAAAACATTACATGATTAAAATCAGTGTTCGAACTTGCAAAGGTGGTTCGGTAAGTCAAGGGAGGAAGGTAGTATTTATAAACGACCCTTTCTCTCGATTCTTAAACAATATGAACTTTGGCAGTCCAGGTGCCTTTTTAATTTTAAATAATATATTTCAAGATTTCAAATTAGAAATTTGCATTGTTTCCAAGAACACAAGCAAACAACATGAAATCGTACCTATTACTAGAGTTATGGTTAGAAGGACAGAGGAAGACATCACTGGAACAAAATATGCAAGACCTCTACTCCTACTTAAAATATAGACCATAGGCCAAAGCCTTTGATTTTTCCTTATAAATAATTTTAGCATTTTCTTTGTATTTTTGGGCCATGTATTTTCCGCCACCTTTTAGTTTTGAAAAATGATACGTGAACACCTCATATGTTATTACATACCTAATGAGAAGAGAAAAAAAAAAAAAAAGAAGAGAAAGATATATAGATATGATACAATATATGAAAGAAATAAAAAGTGTTGATAAGGTTCATAAAACACAGGGGTCTACATACAGCTCTTTATTTTATACAGCTTTTCAACAACCTCTTGCTTCTTTCTATCTCTCATCCTATACCTATATATTCTTTTTTTTTTTTTTCTTTCTCTTCATAATAGGATATAAGGTGTATAATTTGTCTTTTAGAATAAGAGATGGCTAGTATGTGGCACAACCACAGCAAAATCATTAAAAATCACCTTTTCCAGGGACATAAACGAGTCCACTCCCTTGGTTGAAGTTGACACTAGGATTGTACCTCTGCAACAAGCCGGAGTCAAGGCTGAGATTCGCAGCCACCGTTCCCAGAGTCTCCCCTGGCCTGAGAGGGTAAGTCACGAACAACCCATAATTGGAAACATCACTGTTCCCACAAGAACAATTAACCGTGACATTGAGAAACCCCGTATCGGGAATGTTATTTGGGGGATAGTCATTGAACTTTCTGAGCCACGCTACGTCGGTGAGGTTAGAAAACACGGAGGTGGCAACGTGCTCGTACGTGTCCTGCGACTGAACATCGTACCGAAAAGTGTGGCCGAGGAACTCGCCGTCGATGCAGTCGCAGGGGAAGGGCACGTTGACCCTTGTGTCGGCGATGACGAGGTCCTTGTTGGGGACCGTGTCCTTGTTGTAGGACACTATGTCCTCGGGTTTCGTGAGAACGTTGGAGGCCATGATCTGGGAGATGTAGGTCAGGTTCGAGCCTGTCCACAAGTAGTACGAGGCTAGTGCCAGGGAACAACCCTGCCTCGGAGAGCACGCGGATTCTGCTGTCATCGGAAGAAGGAAAACCAAAAGCAAAAACCCCATTGGAACAACCCCAACCATGCCACGCCGCCGACAATACTTCGAACTACGCGCTGGTCGGATAATACTTCGAAACGGTGATGTCAACTGTGTCACAGTACTTCGGATGCCGCAAATGTAAACTGTATCGAAAGGTTGTTGATTCAGTTGTGCTTTGTGTTGACCTGGTTAAAGAGAAGAAGAGAAAGATGGTTTCCTAGGTGATGACTTTGACTGGTTTTATTTTTGAATACAAGTAAGAATGAGGTTCTGTAGGGCTACAAAATCTTACCACCTATTATTCAATAAAAATTTGTGGTTACTCCTTACGGATTTTTTTATTATCTATCGATACTTATGAATATTTTAATAAAATAATTTTTTTAAAATTAAATATTTTTTATAACAAATTTTATTAAATAAATAATTTATTTTTTGAAAAATTTAAAAATCAAAATTATATTAGTTTCTATAAAATTAATTAAATCTAAAATTATTGTATATTATCCGTATTTTTATAATAAATAGTTTTATTAACTATGAAGTTTTCATAAAAAAATAAAATTTATATCAATGAATTTTGATAATTAATATTTTAATTTGATTTATTTTCTAAAAATATTATTTTTTTTAACTTATATATATATTATTTTAGTTTAATGGGTAGCGGGTATGGGTACTATGATACCAAACCCGTGCCCGTAAGAGCGGGTAGAAAAAAATTCGTATCAGCGGATGACGGGTACACATTTATACTATCCGTGTGGATATTTTTGCAGGTTTTATTCACAATATTCGCGGGTGTGGATTTTTTTGCCATCCCTATTAACAATATTAATAATATTCTCTTATTTTTAATCCATCAAATAATAAATTTTATTTTTATTTTTTTATAAATTAAAATGAGTTTTATTTATTTATATTCTTAAAAAAAATAAATAAGGAAAAAGTTATGGATCGATATAAATGCAAAAACCAGAGATTATTCTCTAAAAAGATATAGATTAAAATAACTGCATTTAAGAGAGTTTAGAGTAAAATAACTTTTTTTAACGATTTATATATAGATAAATAAATAAAATTTATTTTAATTTATAAAAAAAGATAAAAATAAAATTTGTAATTTGATAGGTTAAAAAAAAAGAATATTAATATTTCTCAAATTATAGAAAACACGGTAGACTCTTCCAATAATAATTTAAGGAGTGAATCAACACTCAACATATTATTTCTAACATGCCCTTTTTTATTTTAGTTGAAATATATTTCAAATGAAAAATTATAGATGTATACTCTAAATGCATGAGAGAAAGAAAAGAAAAAACATATAAATATAAAAATATTTATGATATAAAAAAAATGAGAGATAAAAAAAAGTAAATAAAAAAATTTGATAATATATATATATATATATATATATATATATATATATATATATATATCATTACTATTACTATTTTAAAAAACTAAAAAATTTATTAAACAATCATGAACAACTCACGTAATTCATTTGTTTAACTAAAATAGAATGTGTTGAAAAGAGTATCTCATTATTCTCTAATATTGCTAATTATCAATTATGAACTTATTAAAAGTTACTCTAACTTTTAATCCAGAATCAACATGCCAAACGAATCCCAGGTTGCATTTATTAAAGTGAGTAAATTAAATGTGTGTTTTGAACTTTTGGCGAGACTGCTAACAAGCGGTTAACTGTAATTTACCGTTAACAGTGCGACTTGCCTATTGGTATTGACATTATTTTTTTGTTTTAAATTTAAAATTAATCTAAAATTTTTCTTACTAGGATCACCTTTCATGGCTCTTAACATTCCTTTTTCAAGTTGTAGATGGGGTATTTGTGAATTAACTTTGATGATTAAGTCATTAGAAATATAAGAGAATTGAGTTAAAATATGAGGTAATGAATGATATCCCATTTATATTGTTTTGTAAAATCTTTTCCATAGGTTAAGTAAATCCATTGAGTCATGTCTTTTTCATGAGGATGAATCCATGTTGACTTTTGATAACAAGTTCAAACTTGATTTATAATAGAATATACTCAGATTCAACCTTTAATAATAAGCTCAAATTTGGATTTTAGTAGGCTTCAACTCAGCCTTTAATAATAAGCTCATATTTGGATTTTAGTAGCTCAAACTCGACCTTTAATAATAAGCTTAGACTTGCTTTTTATAGATCAGACTCAACCTTCGATAATAAGATAAAATAGGCTAAAACTCGACCTTTGATATTAAGCTGAAACCATCTTTCAATAAAATAGGCTCAGACTCGATCTTTTATAAGAAGATGGAACAGACTGAAACTCGATCTCTGATATTAAGCTGAAATAGACTCGAACTTGGTTTTTGATATTAAGCTAACACCATATTTTAATAGAATATGCTCAAACTTGATTTTAAACAGAATAGGCTTGAACTCGAACTTTGATAATAAGATGGAATAATCCTTTAATAGAATAGGCTTATCAATAGTTTTATGTATGTATGTTATAGCAATTGCATGGATATCATGACATAATTATAAGATAATATCTATATAAGCATATGAAATTTGATTTAGCAAAATATATTCAAACATGATCTTGAGGACATGCTTAACACCAATTAATGGGGGAGAATGGATGTATTCCTTTCACATTTTAATTTCACTCAAAGTGATGTGAAAATCTTTTGATATATGCTATTAGATTTTTAAAAAAAAAAATACCTTTTAACTTTTAAAAATTCACATAATACTTTGGCCTAATGTTGAAGTCTACATGTATGAATGTTGCATCCCTTCATGTAACCACACAATTTTCACATCCCTTTTAGTTAATACAACTTGTTATGTTTAACATTATACTTCTTAACAAGATTATAATTTCTCCATAATGTTTTCTTTCAAGACTCATGTTGGCGTTGTGTTTATGTTTTAAAAAATATCCCTACAATTTCGAAAAAAGTTATACAAATATTGCACAACTGATTTTGGTTTGTTCTTAATGTCCAAGATAACATTGCAAGTTGCATAAGAAAATTATGCTAATTTGATAACAAACAATATAATAGATATTTGTTGTCTTGACTTCTTGTTTGGTAGAGAGTTGTAATATCTCACATAAAATCATAAGATAATGATAGATAATGTTGCAGACTCTGCCTTAACTTGATTAGATACAATAAGATCACCATTTATCAAATAACTATTGTAGTAAAAAGAAGAAGTAAACTCACTTTGTAGAGCCATTATTCAAGTGAGATATGAATCCTCTATTCTATGTTTATGTTTTAGTGACAATATAATAACTTTCATAATACTATAATTAATTTATATTCAAGACATTGTTAATGTATTAAAAAAATATAATTATAAAAATTTTCATTGTGTGAATGAATATGATATCAAACTACTAAATTCATGAATAGTATTTTCCAACATATTCATATATTGAGTAAATATTAGGCAACCTTGAAAAGAGAAGGTGATAGTGAACAAAATAATAACAACAATATTTTGTATAAATTGGTTCAAGAGGAATGTCGCAAAATATTAAAATGTAATATTTGAATTACTAAATTGAAATATATTAATAATAACATAATGTAATAATTTTTCATCATAACATCAAGGAATGTGTGTGGACACTTAATTCTTAGTTATTATTCATGGCATAAATAATTATAAAGTATAATAAAGCGAAATGTCATCTTGAGTATTGCACTTTGATGAAATTTGATTGTAACTACACTAATGCACTTCATCACATAATCGAACATAATGTTACTATGATTTATTTTGCTATATATAAATATTAGACATTCAATAATACTATATGTTAATTGGATATAATATATTACAATATTAGGCATTAATTTTCGTCTATGTTTTATATTCTTATCGGAATTGACAGAACCTATGGTTTCTCAAGTCTTGGGAATTGGGGTTTGTCATGACTCTAACACCCAAGTGAATGTCAGAATAAGAGAGTGAATGAGAATGAGTATAATTGGATACCTCCAGGTGGGTTTGGCCACCTCTTTATATGTTGTTTTCGTGGGGATCCTATTCCTGGTTACCTTTTTTAAGGAGATAAGCTTTTAGTTATTGGCTTGTGCCGAGGTTGACAGGGTGTCGAGGTGGTCATCGAGGAAATGTGTCAAGGTGTGCTCTGGAAGTGAACTCGGGGCATGGAGCCAACGTGAGGTCGAAGCGGAAGGGGGATTAATATAAGGCTTGAAGAAACTCCTTGTTATGAGTCACGTCCAAGGCTTGAAAAAAGTCACAAATTTTTAATTTTTATAATTTTTTTATTTTAAAAAAAAGGCTAACCCTTGAACCGACCGGTTCTTGATTGGTTTCCAATTGGTTCTTTGCATCCCATTTTTTGGAAAATAATGGACCGGATACTGGTTCAGTTCCCAGTTGAACCAACCGGTCTAGTCCGGTTTTCACAACCTTGGTATATATTATATAATGTAATGACATAATAAGAAGAATACACATGACATAATTTCTTTCCATGTAGTTTGTAGTTGGCCTATAGACTTTTTTTTTGGACAACAAAATGTCTGTTGCATATATATTGTAAAGGAGAATTACATAGTCATTTATAGTGAGTCACTGTATTAACAAAAAGTAAAAGGTCCCATAATACATAGATGATAATTAACCCAAAAAAAACCACTTAAAGCTCAAAAACAGATAAGTGGATTAAGGCACCAAGAAGAGTAAACAATATTGGATTTCGGTTATACTTACAAAAGAACTATTGCCATGAAAATGCCATTATCTTAGCAAGTATTCCTGAAACATTTGGAACTTCCCCATTGAAGATGGCAACATTTATTGCATTCCAGATGCACCAGTAGGTAGTGTGCCAAAATATTTATTTCATCCTTCTAGCCTACCAAATTCTTGCAACTCTTCCCAATTGAGAATATAGTTAAATCATATAATTTAGGCAAACCAAATCAATACCAATCCATTTAAACACTTTGTACCATATACAATTAACAAAGTTGCAGCTGAGAAATAAATGATCTTTGTGTTCCAAAGCAGCATGATAGAAAGTGCATGAAGCAGAGAGATTAGTCACCATAATGCCCCTTTTACTAAGCTAGTAGACTGTTGGGAGACGATCATAGACTAGTCTCTAGGAAAACACCAACACTTTACTAAGAACATTGAACTTCCACAAGCTGATAAAAAGGTTCTGATTTTGCACTAGAGAAGGTGGTTGTTGTTGGTGGGTAAGAAAATAACATGCAAATGAAATCGTGTATAACTTTGACTTGTCTAGCTCCCATTCCCATGAGTCATCAACCCATGGGTAAAATGTACCTGAGGCAGGGATGCCTGCATAGAGGCAAGTAGGTTCTCCCCCTACACAAACATATTTCTTCTTTAATTCCACTACTAGCAGAACTGTTTGTGCAACCAACAACACATCTTAGTCAGAGTAGAATAGGATTTGTTGTTACCTGATAAAGTCTAGGGTAGTGTTCCTGTACGGTAGAAGTCCTAACCCATGGGTCATGCCAGAAAAAAGTAGATTTTCAATCACCAATTTTCCTCTTAATTTTTGAAAAAACCAATTATTATGTGTGGCATGTATGACGACATTTTGTTGCAGCCTGCAGACATCTCTCCACCAGATAGAAGCTTTGTTGAGTTGTTGTGCTGATGCCCCCTTGCAATTTAGGTTGGCAGAGTATCCCATGAAATGATTTTTTATGCCTCAGACCACCCTTGCCATAGGAATTTTCTCTAGATACTAACAATTGAGTTTATCACCTTTTTAGAAGCCCCATAGAATGAGACATTACAACAAAATATTAATTTAGCAAGGGTTTTTTTTTTGGCATTCCCTGCAGTTTTAACCCCAGGGAAATGCATTTCCTGCGGTTGCAAAATCCCATGTTAAAGCATTCGCGACAAAGACTTAGTAGTGATTTTTTCCAACCCTCGGAAATGCATAATTTAGTCGTGGTTCTGCAACCCCCATTAATACGGTACAAATTACCTACAGTTTTGTAACCCTCGTTAATGTGATACAAATTACCTGTGGTTCTACACCCCCTGTTAATATGATAAACATTACCCGCAGTTCTGCAACCCCGTTAATGTGGTAAATATTACCCACGGTTCTATACCCCCCGTGAATACGATAAACATTACCTGCAGTTCTGCAACCCCCGTTAATGCAGTAAACATTACCCATGATTCTACAACCCCCCGTTAATGTGATAAACATTACCAACCTTTACAACTATTCTATAGATGTAACTACTCCATTTTACCCATATTTATTAACTTGTTAATGTGATTAACATTACCAAATATGGTTTTATTACCATCAATTTTAAACCTTCGTTAATATCATAATGAATATGCTTTTATGACCCCTTTTAATTTCTAACAATTATAATTCTTACCAAATATATTTAGCATCATATATATTATCCATTTATAAAATCTTATTCATTATTGATACAATTGAATTTCACTATTTACATACTAAATAAATCAAAATTCCTATGTTTAAATAAACTATATAAGTTAAATAAATATTCAAAAACTAATACAAATGAAACAAGTAATCCACAAAATTAATGAGTAAACAAATGTATAAAAAACAAGTCATGCAATAGATCCCTAAGAAGTAACAAAATATATCTCATTTCCCTAAAATAAAACAATCAACATTTTCGGTTGACAAATGAAGTTCTATTCTTTATAAAAAAAACAAGTCATCCAATAGAATACCCAAAAAGTAACAAAACATATCTAATTTCCCTACATAAAGAGTCAACATTTCCAATGGTAAAATGTAGTTCTATTCTTTGTTTTGTTGAGAATCAATTAGATAATGATTAGGCACATTAGTTTGTTGTGCACTTCCTTGATCAGATGCCTAAAATTTAATGTAAAACATAGTTAGAAATATAAATAAGATATTGCAATATTTATAAAATTAATATAAATATAAATATTACTGGTGAAGCTTGAAATATAGCCATGTTAGTAAACCCTTCACCTTGATAATTCTGTGCAAAAAAACTCACCATTGCTTCAAATCTTTTATTTTGTTCCTCCATTTTCATACTTTGTTCCTCTAATTTCATACGTTGTTCATAAATTTTCATAATTTATTGATCATTTTTTATTTTAATTCAGTAACCTGTTTCAAAATACACATGTAATCAATTCAAAAGCTTGTTTTAAAACACATCAAACCCTATGTAATACATAATAATAACATATTCCAACAAAATATCAAATCTAGACTAAGAACATAGTATGCATAATCATAGTTCTACATCAATTCTATATGGAGAACAAAACTCAGACCACTCAACAATTTTAAAATACTTAATATATCATAAACAAAATACATAATACCAAATTCTACATCATTTCCATATTCAAAGAATATTCACTACAAAACTATAATAGTTTCTTGCATAATTTAAAACTAGAAAACATCATCTTTTTAAGATCAAAATCTATAGTCCCACACTAAAATATACATAACTTAAAATTTAGCACATGTAAAACATTTAATATATCCTAAATAGAATATACAATCTCAAATTCAACATCATTAACAAAATATGCAGTAGCAAACTATAGTAGTTTTATGCATAATTTATAAGACTACAATTTAATTGATTTAGCATTTAAAATTCTTCTATAAGAATTTATAATCCCACAATATAACTCATGCTCAATGAAATCCACAAAATTAAAAATGAATAAAGTTATAACCATGTGACATAGCTATATGACATAACGAAAATATGTGGCAGGACCACTTTTGGATATTTTAAAATCACCATTGTTGAACATGGAATGCTCTAGAAAAGTAATTTGACTTTGTATTTAATCAAGTTCAGTCAATCTCTACCATAAAAGAAAACAACTATCAAGACCCAACCTCTTCAAACTCATGAGTAAGAGTATCCCTTTCTATATAACATTTACCTCGATAACAATAATCAAAATATTAGATCCCAAAGACTCCCTAATCTACAATATAAGCATTAAATCAAGCCATAATTGTTATCTAAAAAAGAGAATCCCCTAGTTAGAATTCTACACAATCAAATTATGCATATACTTAAGGTAAAATGTATGTATTAGTTGTTACTAAAAGGCATTTACTAAAGGAAAATTGAGAAATTGCATATTATAAATATTGCTTAACAGTGTGCCACATAAGCATTCTTATCCTAAGGTAAAAAGTTGATAAAACTAAGCATTAGATAAGATTATCTACATGGCTACATTCTCATCCTAAGGTAAAAGGTTGATAATACATGACTACATGATTACGTGGTTTGGAACTCCTTTTCTTTGCATGCCATTGTCATTCAACAACTAGATAGAAATAAAAAGAGAAACAAAGTTTTAAAAAGATGTTATAAAAAGCATAGAAACCCTGTTATTTTTTATGGCTTTTTCCTGATTAAATATTAAGTAATAATTACAAACTTCCTAATTTGATTGCAATGAATTGATAGATCTAATAAACCATACCTAAGACGGGTCCTCAGGAAATACAAAATTTCTTCATCCCTGTACATGTTGCTTAAAAAGAAAATAAAAAATGAGGAAACTTTCCCCTCAATTATGTCTTTGTAGGTATTTTTGTCCTACTCAAATATGTGTTGGTATGTTGTGTTATATGTGAGTATGTTGATTTTTGAGAGTTACCGAGACAGAGAGAAAGAAAGGGGCTTTGGGAAGTAAGCACTTACATACTATGGATTCCTCATGTTTTTTTATCCATTACCCAACTAAAGAGAACTCAACACCTACACCCAAGAAAGAGAAGATAAAAGGAAAAAACAGGAGAATGTTAGAGAAACATTATAATTAGTGAAAATTTAAATGCATGCTTGTGAGAGGTAGCAGAGTAAATATAACAATAGTTTGGTAGAGAGAGCTAGTGTAAAAGAAGGCACCTTGATTGTGATAGTGGGTTGGTGTGACGGTAGACTGCGGCAACAATTACTCTGGTGCGACAGTGGGTTCCTATGACCGGTGTTTTGGTGAGGTGGCGACCCGATTGTTCGGTAATTGAATTAGTGCAAATTACTGTGACAAAAGAATGGAGGAAGAAGGAGAAAGAAGGGTTTACACAGTGATGTTCACTAAAAGAAAAGAAAATTAAGGGTTTACGAAAGAAATGGGGGAAACCAAAAGAAGAGAGGGAAACAAAAAATAATTAGGGGAATAAAAAATTATTTATTAAATTGTTAAATTTTTAAAAGTAACTGATTTTCCTATAATTTAAATAACAAACCGTTGGTAAGTAACTGGGATTACCAAAACCCTTGTTACGTGCATATGTTACCCATGGTTTATATAACCCCTATTAAAAAACCCCTGTAAAATACATAATTTCTTGTAGTGAGAAGAAGAAGAGAGGTAGAACATTTAAGACTGAGTTAATAAGTGTAATACATCCATCAATGGAAAAGTTTGTCCCCCTCTATACAATCAGTTTCCTTTAGAAAAGTCTGATCACAGGGTCCTAGGTGTTGCAATTCTGTGGGTCCCCAATAGGTATGCCAAGAAAATTGAAAGGCAAATTTGCAACCTTGCACAGAAGAAGTGACTCAACAAGTTGCATGAAAGGAAGGGGTACATGGGCCCTAATTATGTTACTCTTATGGAAATTGAATGCAACCCCATACACCAACTCAAAACTTCAAAATATTACCTTAATAGCCCAAAGGTTATTGAAGTTTGGTTCCCCTATAATGATGGAGTCATCAACATAGTGAAGGATGGAGAATTTGATGTCTTCATGGACTGTACACAAGGAGAATAGCTGCCCTTGATGTGCTTTTTGCACCAGCCTTGTGAGGCCTTCAAAGACTAGGAGGAAGGGCAAAAGGTCTATCAGGTCACCCTATTTAAGGCCTTTGTGATTTGAGTGGATGGGAAATTGATAACCAAGATTGATATTTAGGTCAAAACAACCAGAGCTTTTATCCATGAGCACCACTTGTCATCAAAACCCATACGAACCATCATGTAGGAAAAGAAGTTCCAGTTTTCAAAGTCATAGGATTTCTAAAAATCTACTTTAAATGTAAAGAGCGATTTTTTAAATCTTTTTGCCCAATCAACCAACTCATTCACAACCAAAACACCATGTAGCATGTGCCTACCTTGTATGAATGCAATTTGGTTGGTAGAGACAATTGAGGTTATAACCTTTTGCAACCTTGCCGTGAGAAATTTTGATATGATTTTGTGAATACTACTCACTAACAAGATGAGGCGATATTCAGAGATAGACTAAGGATTAGTGACTTTGGGAATGAGTGCAACAAAGGAAGTTGTGATGGATTTTAGAAAGAGTAGAATTATGATAGAATTATTTAACAGTAGCATGAATATCATCATTCATAATCTCCGAGCAAGATTTAGAAACTCAAAGTTGAAGCCATCGGGGCCAAGGCTATTACCTGTACCACAACTCCACACAGTAAGCCTTGATCTCATCAGGTGAGAAAAGGGAGTTGAGATGACTCTATGGCCCATTGACAACTGTTTGAAGTTTATGCCATCCAAATTTGGTCTCATCTAGTCATTCTGTAATGACCTAATTCTCTACCCAAAATATTTATAAAAATGCAGAAAATTTGTCAAAGGTATTTACACAATTATGAGAAATTTTTAAAACTTGATTTTACATAAAGAACCATAATCTTCTTAGAACAAGTATAGGATGGAAATATTCATTACAAAACCTTGCTTTTAGAAAATGTTTTAGAATACATCATATATTAATCATTACCACTACCCCAAATTAAACCTAATTCAAAGTAGTGAACCTTTGACAAAATAAGCTAGTCGAATATCAAAGTAACTTAGTAAAGACACCATTCATAATCAAAATATCAAGCATAACGAAAATCTTTAGAACTCTTCTCTTTAGTTAATTGATTCGGTTCCTCTTCTAATCATATCCTGAACATATATGAAACACATTGAGAACACAAAAAGGAGTGAGATAATTATAAAGCATAAATGTTAATCTTATTAAACTAACAAACAATGGGGCCTAAGATTTGATTTACAAAACTCATCATATGAACTCAATCTCACTCAGTGACTAGACTCAATCCCACTAGAAGTTTTATATGGATCCATGAACAATCTAAGATGATTCACCCCAATTATCAAGGATATTGTTTGGGAAGTGGTTGGTAGTTGTATATCTTACTCTAGTTGGTATGATAATTTTATCGAGAATTTGGGTCATCTACCCCAAGGCTACTTGCCCATAATATACAACACTCTTTCAGCCAAATCACAACGACACTCTTTCAGCCAAATCACAAACAACACTCTTTCAACATAAATAGGCATTCTTTTAGCCTGATGAAAATATATTCTATCAATCATGAGATGTTGAGCATCTGTCAATAGTTCTAAACAAATGAATATTTCATCAAAGTACCAACATGGACTACCCTGAATGTCAACCCACTTGATGAATATCCTCACCCTAAGTATCAACAATAATCATCCTGAATATTCATTTACTTAAAACGATCATAAGAAATCCCTGATCCTACCTTTCATCTCGTAGTGTACTAAGTTGTGACTTCCTAAACACCAGTAACCTAAGACTTTTGCTAAGTTCACCTAATAGCCTCTCAACACATCCCCAACGATCACCAACTCATTAATCATAAATCACACAATATTTATACATCAATCACCATGCATAATCATCATTTTCAAACAGAAGATCATAATGAATATATATATATATATATATATATATATATATATATATATATATATATATATTTGTATATAAGCTAAATTTCAAAGTTGATAATATCAGGACATCATTTCATTCCTATATCAAATTATCAGACAGTCTCTCAGTCCAAATTATCAAATCATCCATAAGCAATCTTTCAACCCAAACATCATAGTACTAGTCCCAAAAGTTACCAATCCATCAATCACAGATCCTATAAAAATTCCAATCAAAACATTATTTTCAAAATAGTAGATCTTTAACTTCTTAAACAATCTATGAAAACAACAACAATTGAAATATTAGCATTTTCTTACTAAAAGACATCCTTTCTAATGTGGAATATTAGACTAAAATTACAACTACAGAGCATACTTAACTTGTCTTTAAGTAACATTTATAGAACATTCTTTTTAGTAAATAAAACTTTCCATTTAACTTAACATTCTTTGAAAACATATATGAGATTTTAAGACAATCAATTTCAAGAGTAGTTTCATGTAAGGTTTCCAAAATCACATTTTGAAAACTTGATTCATAGAACTATTATTATGAAAAACCAGTGTTATAGTATTAAGAATTTACTCGCCAAAACAGAAATATCAAAGTAGTATTTTAGAAATAATCAAGAAAGAATCAACACCACTTATATGAGAATCATGAAACAGTAACTGAAAACCATAAATAATATATGGAGACTAATAGTAAAGGATCAAAATAACATATGAAATAAATAAACAAAGAACTAGAAAGTCATCTAGAACGAAAGACCAGAGTGTTATCTGGAAAGAATAATCAATGGATTAGAGTAAATTCTAGAAAGAATAATCAGAGTACCAAAAGAAATCTGGAAACAATAATAACATGACTAGAAAGTTATTTGGAGAAAATGACTAGAAGTTTATGGATTAGCTCAGATGGTAGATCAATGAGCAGAATTGACCGTTTCCTTGTGTGTGAAGACCTCATACTTTCCTGGAATATTTCATTGTAATGGATTGGCAATAGAGATATCTTTGATCACTGCTACATTCTACTACAAGATGATATCAAAGATTGGGGTCCTAAGCCATTCAAATTCTTCAATCGACTGCAACATCCAAACTTCAAGAAGTTAGTACCTAAAACTTGGACAAAGGTCAGCACACAAGGTTGGAAATTGTGTGCATTATCCAAAAAACTAAAACAACTCAAGAGGGACATCTAGGAATGGAAAAAAAGGTTAAATTTAATGCAACTAAGAACATAATCCATAATTTGGCTAATCAAATGGAGACCCTAGGTGGGAACTTAATGCAAGGAGTCTCGAATTCTGCTGCTAAAAGAGCATGCATTTCAAAGGAATTTTGGCAAGTTTTGAGACAAAAAGAGAGCCAAATATACTAGAAATCCAACGCCAACTAGGTTAGATTAGGGGATGCAAATGCGCACTTCTTCTATTCGTTCTTGCAGTCCAACCAGTGATCAAAATAAATTTTGGCGCTCCACACAGACCAAGGTTGGGTTCATGAAGTTCACCAGGTCAAGGATGGGATCACTAGGCACTTTGAAAGCCTTGTTCAAAAAAACGTGTAACACCCTTAAATTCATAATCAAGTTTGTAAGATAATGCATAAGAAATAGTTATGTACATAACCAATTGTTGAGATAGATTAATGATAGTTTATAAAGCATTTTTATCAAAGATTCAAAGCTTTCTTTCCCCTGTAAAATCCACTCAACAGAAATAAATTTTGCTCAGTGAAATTTATGGCAGTTTAGTAAGTTGGTCTGGCAGTGTGGAATGGTGGTGCTAGCAAAATCGCTCAGGGAATTTTTCCCATCCAATCTTATAAATAGGGGTGTTTGGGTATGTTCTGGGAGTAGCAAATTAGTGAGGAAGGAAGTTGATGAAGAGAGAGAAGCAGAGAGAATTCTAGTGAGAGAAAAGGAAATTCTTGAGGAAAGGAAAAAAGAAGGAAGATCTTCCAAGGAAGATTGAAGCTTCGAAGATTCTACACCACTCTTAATTAACCTCTTATCTAGGTAAAAAGGGAGTGAGATTTATAAACCTTAGTAGAGTTAGTCTTAATAAATTGTGTATGTTTATCTTTTTTTATCAATTATTCCTTTCTTGATCAGTTGGTTTATTACTTTTGATTCATTATTTTTTTTCTTAGTATGCTATTGTTTCTCTAGATAACTCTTTGGTCATTTCTTTAAGATAATCTTTTGGTCATCTCTTTATTTCTTCCAGATAAACTTCTAGTCATTTTCTCCAAATAACTTTCTAGTCATGTGGGGTTATTTGATCAATACATTTGCTAATTGCCATTTAAGCACTCTAGGATGTAATCACACCCACAACGGGCCTATAACAGACATAGGCCAACTGGTATTGCCTATCAACAAACCATGCATGGCAACTTCCAACTCCTCTGCATCCAAGTTTTCTAGTCTGGACCATGGCACACATGCCTTAATCTTGCCTCACTGTATTGATCAAATAACCCCACAAGTAAGCGCTCCCTCAATTCCTTAAGAAGTTCCACCATTCATGCCTATAACTTCAACGGTCACAATGCAAAAGTCCCGATCATTCTCTGCTAGAGATGCATCCACCTCTAATATCCAAAGATGCAACCTCAGGACCAAATCACAATCTGAGGGGACATTACAAAGAAGATATGGATATGGCTAGCTTAATTAGAGTTAAAGGGAACGGCAATGATGACTTCTATATTCGAATCCTTAACATCCTAGAGCTCAGGGATCGAGACTTGAAGATGGGAGGTGAGAACAGACTTCCACCATGAAAATCTTCTCCCTAAACATTAGAGGGGCAAGGGACTACGCAAAAATATGGTGTGTGAAATCCCTGATACAAGAATATGGGGCTGAATTCTGCATGCTTCAGGAGACTAAATGCCAATAAATGGGGGAGTCAATTGTCAAAGATTTATGGAGTAATGTCAATTCTCAGTTCACGTAGCAAGAAAAACCATCACAAGGTCAATCTGGAGGATTACTCAATATCTGGCAAAAAGATTTTATCCAAGTCTTGTTTACAATCCAGGGTGATGGCTTCCTTGGGCTATGCGGCACCTATATAGAAAATGAGGTACCTTGCATAATTATTAATGTTTACTATCCATGTTCTTTGGCAGGGAAACAAAAGTTGTAGGGTGACTTGAGCATGTCCAAATTGGGTTTTGGCTCATGCCTTTGGTGTATTAGAGGTGACTTCAATGTTGTTTACAACAGAGAAGAGAGGAGAGGCAGTAATGTGGTATTCAATCAATCTGAAGTTGAATAATTCAATCCCTCTGCATGTGTGCCATGGTCCAGACTAGAAAACTTGGATGCAGAGGAGTTGGAAGTTGCCATGCATGGTTTGTTGATAGGCAATACCAGTTGGCCTATGTCTGTTATAGGCCCGTTGTGGGTGTGATTACATCCTAGAGTGCTTAAATGGCAATTAGCAAATGTATTGTTTAGAGATGGCCCATAACCATAAAAGGTCCCACTTTGGCTGAGTTGGACATTTGAAGTTTGAAAATTCCCTTCGTTTTGAGAAATTTCAAAGTTGAAATTATGAGGTTGTTTCTCCCCAAGTCGCCAATATTCTGTCCAAAGTCCAACAAGGAAGAAAAGGCTATTTCATCAGAGTCATTTGTTGATGGAGTGGAGTAATTGTTGCTTTTCCTTGAAAGCAAACAATTTGGACAATCCTACAAGTTTTCCTCAACTATTTTGACCTCATATAGGTTCCCATTAATGTTAATTTTGACAGCATAGTTTATAACCTCTTGGACCTTGGTACATATAAGGACTGGCAACATCCATTCTCACCTTGTGTGATGTACTGTCATCAACATACATGAAATTCCTGTAGCATGATCCTAAGAGGTTGAATAGCTCATCCGACCACGCGTGCAATGGAACTCCGAAGCATTTTAGCCAAACTAATCTTTCATGGTCTATTATCCTTGGATTCCAAGCATTGATGTCTTTGAACCATTCCTTAACCTTATCCAATTCAAAGTTCAAATAATCCCTGATTTCTTTGTCTTTGTCTATTTCCAACAGTACCATAAACGCTCTCACTGGTGTAACTTTAATCCTGAATAAGCCTTTCAGATGTAGTTTATGTCAGGTGATGTAGGCATCACCTTTTTTCATGACACATCTGACATATGCTCTACTATTGCCTGGATTCATTCTTGATCAGCTTCAAATTGCAGTGTCCCACATGTGGTATGAAGACCTTTGTTACCTTCACATAAAGCTGAAATATGTTCCACATGTCCCTGACTTTGAAGGTAATCGAAAAGTTGGTAAAGAAAAAAGTTTCCTCTCCCTTTTGTCTACCTTCGTTTCCTCTTACGAATGTGGATCATTGTTGTTGTGCTTGGTGTTGTGTAGCGTAGTTCCTTCGTCGTCACTAATGACTCCTTTTTCCCTAGCCTATAAACTTGTTTTCAGTGATTCTTTCTTATTTACTTTTATTGTTATGTTGTAAAAATACTTCCACCATAACTCTATATATGCATAGTGAGTATCAATGACCAGCGAGTAGCAATTTAGCATTATTCTTTACTAGTTTATAAACTATTAGGCACTATTTTGTGTGCTACACGTATTATTATAAATAGAATGCAATATCCTCTCTACATTCTTATGAAGGAAAATTAGTATAGAATAAAATATGCTTATCATATAAATATAATTCATGTGTGCAACTCATTGGTTTAAGGAATGAATAATAAGATAAAAAACTTTTTCTTTATGCAGCTGAGGTAAAGTTTAACTCGGCTTCACGTGGATGCCAAATGTTTACTAGAAAAATAATCAAACTAAATCATCTTCCTAAAGTAATTGTCATCCATTGTTGTTGACCTTCAATTGAACCTCGATAATTAAGTCAGTAGAGGTTCAAGAGGACTAAGTTGGAACATGAGTCAATACATACCTGAATACCATATTTATATTATTTTGTAGAATTTTTTTATTTGACCATAATTATTATCATTTATAACTCTTTTAAATCCTTTTAATAATTAGATGTTATGTCTTATGTCACATTAGTAATATTATAACAATTTGATAGATGGTTATGTTGTCTACTACAAGTTATACTAAGTGATTTTATTCATAAACTTTACACAAATTAAATTAAATTGATTTAAATTAAGTTTAGTTTGATTTTATAGTTTAAAATCAAATCAAATAAATAAATACGTTAACAAATCTTGTTGAGTGAGTTGTGGTCACCAATTGTTCTAGTGAAAGAGAAGAGTAAGGGCTGATTTCAATGCTTCATAGGTGATGGCTTTGACAGGTTTCGTGTTTGAATAATATCAATATATACGAATTTGTCATTTGTTGAAGTGATTCAATAGTACGGAGTAGCCGTATGTGTTTTGAACTTCTATCAGGACTGCAATGAAATGTTAAGTCATTCTCCGCTAACAGTGCCACTCAGTACATTATTATTATTATTATTATTATTATTATTATTATTATTGTTATTATTATTGTTATTATTATTATTATTATTATTATTATTATTATATACTCATAAGGAATGAAGATAAGAAAATGCCTAAATACTCTCAGAATAGGAGGCAAAGAGAACTTTGAATTTCAACACAACCAAAGTCTGAAATAAACACCAAAGCATCTTCAGCGCATCAAGATAAAAAAAGATTTCATATTTCAACATAACCGAAATCAGGAATCAGTAACAACTTGAAAACACCAAATGAAAGGAAGACAAAGAAACTTTGGATTTCGTCATGATCGAAAACAAAATTGTAAGATGACATCATTCAAAGGATGAAGTAATGCCAATAATACAAGGGATTTCAACCTCCCCAAAAACCTTGTGTCCATAATAAATTAATTAATCAAATTAATCACAGATTGATTAGTATAATTATTGATTAAGACTATTCTCAATAAAGTTGAGTCAGGTAAACAAAATACCTGCTGTATAAAGACAGAGTACAACAAATAAAAGTAATATCTGACTTTAAACACGTAACATCCATTAGGGTAAGAACCTATATTTTTACTATAAATAGCTGGTTATGAGGTACATGTCTATCATCGATTCATTGAGTTCTTTTTACTCTCTACTTCCCATAATCTTATACTTTCTCACTTCGATGTTAGAGTCCTCTTTTGCAGACTATCTCCCATTGCGAACAAAGGACATCTTCAACAGTTTATGAATAATGTCAAGTTTCGGCAGGAAAAATTATTATTAATTATTATTATTATTTATTATCATCATCGTTATTAGTAAAAATACAAGCATTACAGTGTTTACATATTTGCATTTTTTTATTATATATATGAAAATATTCGGTATATGTACCAATATTGTATTCTAAAATATAAAAAAAAAACTTTATATAATTATATAATTAATCAATTAAATAAATATAAAAAAAATATTTTTAGGTAATGAATACTTTATTAAGTTTTTATGATTTGCATGAAATAAAGAGAAAAATGAATTGTATTGCATAAAAATTATAAAATGAATAATCTTGAGTGAAACAGTAATATATAAAAATGAAAAAACCAATAGATGATACAAATGAAAAATATATTATTTTTTGTTACTAATCACGAGATCTAGCTCAATTGGTGGTTAAACAAATTAAGTGTAAGTTGTTATAAACTCGAAGATAGATAAAAAACTTATTGTTGTGTATCTTAGAGCATGATTGATTTGATTTTGTTTTTTAATTTTTGAAAAAGATTTTCAAGAATAGTTTTTAAAAAACTGTTTTCGAGAAGAAAAGAAAAAAAACTTTATTTTTGGTAAGTGTTATTTGAAAACTTTTTTGAAAATATAAAAATTAAAAAACTTATTCATATTAAAATTTCATTAATGAAAAACAAAAGACAACATATTTTGATTGTATTTTGAGTTTTCAAAACAAAAATAGAAAACTGAAAAGGAAAATTATGAAAAATTATTTTGAGCTGTTCCTTTTTTAATTTTTAAAAATTAAAAAATCAGAAATATTTTTTAAAATTGTTTCAAAACACACTATTCAAACGAGGTTTTTAGTTTTAAAATATTAAAAATAATTTTATAAAAATGTTTTCAAAGAAACCGTTATTGTTGTGTATCTTAATATTTTAGTTTTATGAGATGTTTAATGACAGCCTCCATGACTTCATCATTTGTCCCTTACAATAGATGTTCTGCGATATTTTTAAATAATAAAAGGAAGAGAGCTAATTAGTCATTACATTATCAGAGTTCGAATCCAAGTAACAAAACTTTTAGTTGTATCTCTTCATATTTCTTCTACTTAAATATTTTAAATCATTTCAATTTCTTTAAAGAGCAATTGATGCTGGGTTCTCTTTCATTTGTTTTCTTATTTCAGATTATGCGGGAAAAGAAATACATATTCTTTTTTTTACTAAACTCAACTATTTATAGGTGAAATTGATAGCTTGACTAATTTTAGCCAAGCGAAGAACCAGCAATTTTCATGTCATTCTTTTCACATCTATTCAAGTTTTACTCCTTTGACTAAACTAACAATAGGTAATTTTGTTTTGTACTATCTTCAAACTCAAGATAATGTTATTTGATATGTGTGTAAATAATTTTATTTAGCAGAAACCTTTCCACTTTCATTTGCGGGATGAAGGTGATCCCCGATTTTTGTTTCTGTTTAAAGACCTCTACGGGACAAAGGTCGATCACCCATTTTGGGCCATCTAAGGGCTTGGCCAGCGCAAAGGGAGTTGAGGGGAAGATCGGTAATTTAGTGGGGCAATATTTCTCAAATATGGTTTTTCTCCTCGAATTAACGATTCGACCTCGACTAATGTTGTTATCTATTTTGTCTTTTAGTACCCTCAAGGTTTCGCTATAAGTAAGTTGGATTCTATGGGGTAGGTAGCAAACATGGTAAAATTTTTCGAATAGGTGAATGATCGAGCAGTGAGAACATTTACCTCGTGTATCTTTTTCTAGATCCTACAATAAGGAAGATTGGAATGTCAACTTGGGTACACAATCAACATAAGTTATCACTCGATCTGCTCGAAAGTTGAACCACCACTCAGAAATTTCAAGAGTACACAGAAAGTTGTTTTCAAACTGAATAGGTTGAATCCTCATTCAACGTTTTGGCAAACGTTCCTTTAAAAAATCCAGCAAAGCAATATCGAAAGTCAGAAAGCTCAACGGAAGTGGTTCTTTGGGAATTAGACTAGGCACCCAAATTGTGAAGAAAATAATTGTGGTTGATAGGTAAACAATTGCACATCCCCACTGTGCTAACCTACTACAAGAAGATCCCATGACAAAAACGTATGCCAGATATCTAGCAGCTCACTCTGCTCCCCTAAGGTTGATTGAGGAAATCGACAAAGCAACCATGCAGGGCCCTTGATTGAAGGTCGAACAAGTGGGGCTAATTCCTAAAAAAAATAAGGATAGCAATTTCTTGAGGTAGGTCAAGTTTTGTTGGCCAAGTTTGAAAGTTCTCGGGAAGGTAAGAGTGCAAGAAGTCGAGCATCTTCCAAATCTAGGTCACTCATGGCATTGATAAGTGTTAAACTCAACTAAAACAAATAATTGAGCCATATTTGGATAAACTATAATGGTTTTGTCACACAACTAATTGGTAAAGGTCTCTTCAATATCGAGACTACCTCGTTCATTGTGGAATAAACATGGGCAAGAAAAAGTTTTGCAATATTCATTTAAACTGAACTAGTATGTAGTAGTTGAGCAAGGTTGAAATAGGCCATGGTTACTTATATCGACTTACTACAAAAGAACTGATTGGTCATCTAGTACACTAAAAAGGCCACATGCCCCTAGTCAGATTCTATTGAACCAATTTCTCCTTTATGGTTCTCGAGGAATCCTTGATAAGATTTTTTGCTCCAGTTTATCATTCCCTTATCTAGAGTATCTTTAAAACCCCTACTACATATCTCTGTCCCAAGGGTTTTAAGCCAATAATAGCTGCCACATCAAGCAAAATGGGGCCAACAAGCCCACAGGGAATTTCGAGGGCACCCATCTTCGAATTCCACAAACAGCCAACAACAAATATCATTCTTGGACTTAAAGAGCTATAATCTAAGCGACTAAGTTGGATAACATCGTATATGCCAACTTTCTTCCAATGATCTCCATACTTTGTCTCCACCGGGACATCCATTCCAAGTATTGGTCTCTTGTTTTAACAGGCAGAGAAACCTTAAAAATTTTCTTACCATCAAAGAAATCTAGACAAATTTCTTTCCTAGAGCTACTAAAGTTTCATCCTTGGGAGAAGGAAAGAAACTAGATATACTTTTAGGGTTCCTATGGATAAGACCCAAGAAAGCATATGAATGATCAAAGATGAGAAAAGGAGGTTTTCTAGGAGTTTTCGCGAATCCTCCCTGAATTGCGAAAGAGGTGCAAATTCAACCCCATTGATCATAACCCGTTCAGACACAACCAGGATCGGTGTAGGGTTCCCTTGTTGTGTGAAAGTTACAGAGCCAACCATCTAAGAGATAAAAACTTTATCTTAAAAGAAATGGTTGAAGGAAAAAGAAAAAGGTTGAAACTGTCTTAGGGAGAAAGAGAATAAAAGAAGAAAAATGGTGAAAGAGTTCTTTCTTCTTGATGAAGGAACCAAAAGTAGAACTCTCGAGGAAGACGAAAAGAGAATTTTGGGAAGATGATGAATAATGAAATAAAGAGCGAGAGTTCTAGAGAAGAGTAAGTACTTGATGAAGAAATGGTAAAAGCCATTTTACTGAGGGTTTGGTGAGAATAGGGTGACGTGAAAGTGTCCTTGTCTGTGATTGGTAGATACAGGGCATAGAAGTTTCCTTAAAAAGAGATGCAATGACCAAACTACCCTTGTAAAAAGAGGGAAATGGTTTTCTTTAAAGAATAGGAGCGGAATTCTTACTAAGCATGGGGAGCTAGAATCGAGGAACAAAACATTCACACTTTCTCTATAGTGTTGATCAAGATGTGAAATTTTTGGGGAACATTTGCTGGAGTGACGAAAATAAATTAAGTTAAATATGGGATTTTGCTCTCCATATTTATTGGGCCTCGAGGCAGTATGGATATTGGGCTAGGAAAGAAAGCAATAAGATAAAGTGAAACCACAAATAGAGGGAGATAACATTCAGGGAAGACGATAAAAAAGGAGACCCTTATATCAAAAGAAAGTTAAAGGTTTTTAAGAGGTTTTGAGCTCCAGAAGCAAACTAGAAGATTTTATAACAAGTTAAACATAAAGGAGCTTTCGAACCAATACATTTCTCGACAAAGGAACACTAAAATCAATATGTTCGAACCATAATCAATATGTTCGAACCATAATCGAAGCTCAAGGGCATTCTCTAAAAAGAGTCAAAAGACACGTGGAGGATAAGAACAATATGTTCGAACCATAATCAATATGTTCGAACCATAATCGAAGCTCAAGGGCATTCTCTAAAAAGAGTCAAAAGACACGTGGAGGATAAGAACAATAAGGAGATCAAGACTAAAAAATAAGTAAGCAAGAGAGAACAACAAATCAAGTACGAAAGTTACTACCCGTTAGGTATAGTTATTAGAAGTTGAAAAAGTTTACATTATTTTATTTTTGTTAGGGGAATAAAATAATATTTTTAGGACAAATATCCATTGTAAAAAAATTTATAAATGCTCTTCACTTGTACCAAAACAGGGGTTGAAACTTTTGTATAAAATTTTATAAACTTAAGACACTTAGGTATAATAACAAGTAAAGGAATTGACATGTATATTCTTAAAGTTATTCAAATAAATATAAATTTGTTTGACTTTTTGAGTCAGACGTAGTAATTTATTGATTTTAATATTTATCTTTATTATAAAACAAATTTCACAAGAAACAATATATATATATATATATATATATATATATATATATATATATATTAAGATTGATAAAAAAAATCAAAATCAAAATTGTAATATTAACATAAAATAAATAGCAAGTGCAATAATTAAAATAAAACATGATTTAATTTAGTTAAATTTAAAGATATTAATAACTCAAGAATAATTTAAATTTAAAAAAATATACAGTATAAAGACACTAATCTCATAAGTTGCATGTGAAAATTGTTATTTAATAAAATGAAGAGTAAAAATTCCACTTTTTAAAATAATGGAATTTATTATATATTAGATAAATAGCATAAAGTAGTTAAATTTGATTTATTATAAACTTCGAAAGTATGGTTTCATAGTACTTACCCATGTCAAACCACGGTATCAAAGGTATCGTCAAATGCAGAGGAATTGGTACTTGGTATAATAGCATTAGAAACTAAGTAACAAAAAAAAAGAGTAGTTTTTGACAGTCTCTTTTTCTTGTAAAAACCATAATAAACACCAACTGTAGTTCAATCATAAACTCTAAATTCTAGATCCTAAACCTTATACTACAAAAAACTTCAATCGCAGTTTCGTAACCCAGATTGAGGAAAAATAAGAGTTCAGGGGTTCCTGGAGAATGTAACAATACATATAGGTCTGAGAAGGGAGAAAAAGTGACTGTAACTGTATATCTCACATACATGGATCAGGTTTATTTCTATATCTCAAACAAAAATAGAACATGCTTCAGTTACTCCATCAACTAATAATTTGACAGGATCAAACAACTTTAGCATCTGACAAAATTATTGCCAACATAATCTTTCCTTGTGTGAAAAATGAAACCAGAAGGCAGCTAGTTGATAACATCAAGAACCAGCTTGCGAGACTTTAGAACGGACCACCGTAGACGGCGGTAGTAGGCGGCTTGAAGTAATGCCAGTGATAGAACAAATATCCATTTAAATCCCATCTGCACATGGTAGCAATGTACTTAGACAAACAAGGTATTAAGGTATTTTTATTACGGATCTTGTAGAAAAAAGAAAAAGAAGGAAACAAACCAGTTTTCTCTCTTCCATCTCGGGTTCTGCAGCCCAACTCAGGAATGACACAACATCTTTACCCATCTGCAGCAAATCATGACCAAAAAACATATTTTGCTTAATTCTTCCTATACTCATAGATAATCAATGTGATAAGATTTATAGAAACCATCTCTCTCGACAAACAAAAATACCTGAGCTTCTGTAGCAGGGGTACCATCTTCGTATTCAACAGCACCATCATTAAGCATTTTAGGCATAGCAATGGCCCCACCAGGAAAATAAGGGTTGTAGTGCAGTCCTTCTCTAATCTGCATTATTAATTTTTTAAGGATAGCCACAATCAAAATTTTCAGTTTATGCACTTATAAAAAATATTTAGATTTTTTGAGAAATGGAAAGTTGAGAAAGTATTCATCACAAATTGTTAACAATATAGAAGCATGACTGACAACTGGAGTTACATATAGGTACAAGGTACATTGATGTTAAAACTTAACACATTGAGGAACTCTCTTTCACCTGGGAATCACCTTTCTCAAAATTTAATAAGAGAATTATCTGTTTAAGGCTCTAAATTGTCACCCATCAAGTGGTCTAGCAATTTCCATATATGATAACTTCGGTAGAATGTGCTAAGTTACAGGCATGGATTCTAACAATGACACCAAACATGAAATAGATACTTTGACACAGGGAATGTCTAAAATACAGCACATTGGTACAATACATACAGAAAGAGAGACTCAAATCAAATAAAATATGAATAACATAAATAAATTAAGATGGATGATATTCACATTTTTAAACCACCTTCTATGTTTGTTCTAGTTTCTACGATAACAAACCTCAAAATGCGAGAAACATTAATTTTTATAATATTTATAATATATTATATTTTAAGTTGATTTTTCAAAACTTAAAATATAAATATTTTTAATAATACCATATGTATCCCCATCTATGTGGAAGTTTCAGCTCAATTGTATAAATAGTGTAATTGTCAACTTAAGTGTACCAGGAAATGAAAAATATATATATATTTTTTTTGGGACAACTAAATAAAAGTGTTGGATCGGGCAAAATATAGGACTAATGTTGATATTAGTAATGTGTCAAACATGAGGACAGTTCAAACAAGAGGTGCTTCATACAGCAAAAGCATAATTATTAGTTTAAGAACAATGTTAATAGAAAAGAATTTACGGTAACGCCAGCTGGAGGATCACGATAACCAGTTAGAAGTGCAAAGACATAATTCTGACCACTGTGACGCGCCTGAAATATCACGGGGAAAATTAGTTTAGAGAAAAAAGCAGTAGAAAATCTAAAAGCGTTACTAGGAGACTACAATCATTACTTTAGTAATAAGACTTAGATCTGGAGGATAGGCTCCTCCATTAGCAAACCTAGCAGCTGCTTCATTTGCATATGGCTGAGGAAAGCGGTCATTGAGTTTACCAGGGCGGTTAAACATCTCACCCTCATCATTAGGACCATCAACCACCTCAATCTCAGCTGCCATAGCCTTTACTTCATCTTCTGTATAAGCAACACCAACTAGATCACGGTATGATATCAAAGACATAGAATGACAAGAAGCACAGACTTCTGTATAAACTTGATGACCACGACGAATCCTGCTCATTAAGTTTAACTGTATTGAGACCTTAATTTGTATAAATAGTTACATAGCTTGTAAAAAGGCAAAATTGATTTGAAAATATGATAGTGGCATAGTTTATTATGAATCGTGGCCCACAAAAATTGCCTAAAAGAAAAAGGAGGGAATAATTTGTTTCAGAATTTGTAACTGCAATCTTCTTTTAGAAAATCACATAGAAAAAATTATTTATGATATTTTTTAGATAAAATAATGCAAGATAAATATTACTAATATACACAGACCCAGTTTATTTTAAGAGTTTAACGCATATTCCCTGCCAGTGTAAAAGAGTTCTTACACAGGTGGCTAATCACAAACTTTTGTTTACATGACTTTTAAAGTATTATCAATTTGAGACATTGTGCTCTTAGATTGTGCTCTTACACAGGTGGCTTAAAAACAATCCATGCCCCCGAGTTTTATCAATTTGAGACATTGTGCTCTTAGATTAAAAATCGTGACATTTTGTCCTTATATTTTATAAATGTGTCATTGGTGCCCACTCCGTGATTAGATAACATTGACTGTTAGAATTGCAAGCATTGATTTCCACATGGTAAATGAGTGATGATGTGGCGTTGAATTAAGAAAGAAATTCCTTCAGGGGAGAAAAGGAAAGAAACCTTCCAAGAATACCATTCGTGGCTTGTGCTTCATTCCTGGTTTCTCCCTTCTGCAATTTGCCATCTGCCCTCTCCAATCTCCATCCTCAAATTGTGATTAAATCTACATTCTCCATGCTGAGAGGCTGTTGGTTAACATGATTAGGAAGGGTTGTTCCCCTATTGTAGTTACTTTCAATACTGAATCAACTAAGTAGCAAGGAATGCTCCTCTGTGTTGATTACTTCAAAGGCGGGCAAAACAGAATGTGCCGTGGAACTGTTAGAAGAGATGCCCAGAAAGGGTCTTAACCTGATATAATTATTTGTTCTGAATTTTGGATTATTATTTTGAGATGGAGAGGGCTAGGGGAATGCCAGTCAATGTTGTTAGTAGGTCCTTGTAATTTAGTCCGGATGTATTTAATTCTAATTTATATTTTATACTGCTTGGGAGTTAATATAGATTAGTCTTGTTTCCCACCCTTTTTAGGCAAGTTATGTAATTTGAGTGTAATTGTTGCTGTGAATGGCAAGTTATGTAAGTTGAGTGGAAATTTTAACCAAGAACAGCTGCTGCGTAATTTATGGCAGGGGTATAGTCCCATGCTAAAGATACAGATGCTCTCATCCTTTCCAGCTTCTGAAAAAGTGGAAGGACCGATTTTCTGCATGTTATTCCAGCTTATTAAATTGCTATCTCAAACAAAAGCACCTGTCAAACCAAAAAACTGATTGTCTTACTCACCTTAAACTATGCAGCAGCTTAAATTAGTCTTACTCACCTAAAATTATGCAACAGCTTAACCTGTCATCTGACAATGGAAGGAAAATCTTGAGTTCTTCATTTGATAAAAGTGAGTATGATCAAATTCTCAGTTTTTTAGAGGTAGAAGAAATGAATTTGCATGTAAAACCTCCCGATTTTTTATGCCTGAAGTCACACAGCAAGCTATCTTGTGTTCACCCCGCAGGGAGACACTGTTGAAATGGCTAAATAATCAAGTAAATATTATTATGGATGTGAACTCTTTTGCAAAAGTCCTTTGTAGTTGTATAAACTATAAAGAACAACTCTTATATCACTCTTTCTCAAAGAGTTATTTATCAAGACGTGAGGTTCAGAATTTGTGTAGTTCCATGCCACTTGTGGACAATTATGGACATGTGACTGAATGCAGAAAACAGGTTCTCGTGCCTGCAAATGAAAGCAAATGGGCAGGTTTGATTGTTTCGAATCCATGGAGAAGTGAAGATTATGTTGAGATTGGAAAGGAGTACTTGCAGCCATCTCACTATGCTGGCCAACATACAAGTTCTGGGAAGCTCCTAGAATTCCTCAAAATTCATGTTGATGCTTCAGATATACCTGATCCTCCAAATGCTGGGTTTTCGGCTGTAAATACACCCCTTACCAAAAAAAAATGCCTTTTTAAGATTGGAGATGGCAGATTGCAGAAGGGAGAACTAGGAATGAAGCACGGGCCACAACCAGTATTCTCAGAAGGTTTTTGTTTTTTTTCTCCACTGAAGCTGCAGTTTCTTTCTTAATTCAACACCTAGTCACCACTCATTTACCATGTGACAGTCAACGCTTGCAATCCTAACGGTCAATGTTATCATGGAAGGAACACCAATTAAAAACATTTCTAACATGTTGGGATAAAAAATGTCACGATTTTTTAAATTGGGGGCACAATGTCTGAAATTGATCGGGGGCATGAATTGTATTTAACCAAGTATTATTTGGTAAAGTCAACAAACTTACCATACATAAAGGGTTGTGATTAACTGCTAGTGTAAAATTTTTTACACTGATGGTGTATAAGTGTTTTTCTCTTATTTTATACCATGTGAAATGACATGTAAAGACATGAAATAACAAAGTGAAAGAAAGACTGAAAGACAGATCTAAGTGTCAAAAAAATAATAATAAGGATAGCATGAAAAAGAAAAGGAAATTAAACATGTACCTATAATTATTAACTACTTGTAATTCATCTTTAAAATGCTACAGGGACTAGTTTGGACTGTACATAGTAGCTATAGCTAACTTCGCAAATCTTATTTGTGAGCCAGAAAATAGAAGGGAAAATGTAGAGAAATTCAGGTCAAACTCACGAAGCATGATCATATGAACTGAGGATGCCTTTGTGAGGCCATGGATAGTTTGGACAGGCCAGGCCTTGCTCAGCTTCATCAGCAAATGCAGTTGTTGAAAAACTTAACAACCCTGAGACACCAGCTCCAATTAATGCCAGCGCTCTTAAAGAGTTACTACCAGTAGAGTCAGCACCATCTCTCTTTGTGATAATGGATGAGATAGAATAATTCTGCAATAAGTTTAATGTAGCTGTTAGCAAACGACACAATTGAATTGTTCCATGGAAGGCTCAACATTATAAAGTTGTCAAAATTATATGTGATTTTCATTAACAATATGACAACACAAACTCATATGCAGACACCGGACATTTCATATACATTAAAGATAATAGCTACAATTGAGGGGGTGGAATTAAAGCTAGTTCATTGATAAATCTATCTTAGGAACTTCTAAGGTAAGTATTCTTTGTATAAAAAAATATAATAGATGAGAAGTGGCATAGTTGGAAGTCATATTTACACGTAAATTTAGATTTAATTTTTGTTGATTGATAGCATTAAAAATTTTTATACTGACTGAGAAAGTGAGAATCATATGATGCTACCTTAACAGTTAAAATGTTTTCCTGCAAATGATTAATCTTAATTGCTACATTAAATGCACTTTTCTTGTTTACCAATAGTGTAAATATATAATATTTTGCTAACATGTGCATGAAGTATAAACTCTTAATATAATGTTGAAGTATAAACTCTTAATATAATGTCCTGAGAAAGTGAGAATCATATGATGTTACCTTAACAGTTAAAATGTCTTCCTGCAAATGATTAATCTTAATTGCTACATTAAATGCACTTTTCTTGTTTACCAATAGTGTAAATATATAATATTTTGCATTAACATGTGCATGAAGTATAAACTCTTAATATAATGTTGAAGTATAAACTCTTAATATAATGTTGACTGAGAAAGTGAGAATCATATGATGTTACCTTAACAGTTAAATTGTTTTCCTGCAAATGATTAATCTTAATTACTACATTAAATGCACTTTTCTTGTTTACCAATAGTTTAAATCTATAATATTTTGCATTAACATGTGCATGAAGTATAAACTCTTAATATAATGTTGAATTTGGTAGTCATTTAACAGTGAGTAGATAACAATTTAAATTCAAAAGGGGCTTTAAAGCTTGAACTATAAAATAGTGAGCAAAATGAAATTGCAAAAGTTTGAAATGCTTTACAAATGCTACATGAAGACATAAACTGGTCACAATGTTAAGACACAGATTGCAACACTTATGCATGGGAGATTTCTTAAAGTAGGAAAACACCAACCTAAAGATAAAGATGCTTCATTTATACATATATATATATATATATATATATATATATATAAAACAGATGTTACCTGACAATACTAACAAAAAAGAGCATACATGAGACATAAGCAAAAAACAAAAGACAAAATACAATCTACATATCTAACATCTCCCCTCAAGTTGGAGCATATAAATCATCTACTCCAAGCTTATCTTTCATTAAATAAAAAGGACATATCTTTCCAAATAGGTTTTTAATTTCATGGAAATAAAAATAGGCAAAAATTCAGACCTATCTTTCATTAAATAAACCCAAGTACATCGAGAGTATTCATCAATGAAGGTAACAAAATATCTAAAACCAAAATATGTTATATTGCTTGGTCCCTAAATAATTGAGTGAATGGTAGAAAAAGCTAAGTTACATCTTTTTTGAGTTTGTTTTGGAATGGATGATCTGAAATGTTTGCCCAATTGACAAAACTCACAATCTAGGGTTTGTAATTTGCTAAGACTTGGAACCATTAACTTCAACTTGGCAAGATTGTCCTTGCCTCCTGACAAGTCTACCATTGGGTACTGGTGGGTCTATACAGTAAAGGTTGTACCTGATAATACTATTGATTGTTACAAAGCTTATTTGGTGGCTAAGGGATATACTCAGATTTTTGGACTTGATTATGATGATACCTTTTCACGGGTGGCTAAAATCACATTTGTTCCCCTTTTTCTTGCTATGGCTTAATGTTATCAATGCAGATAGTGGAACATAGTGAAAGACCAAAATTCCGCTATAAAAACACGTCATTGTGTCCTATGGCGTTGCTACAGCGGACATTCCTTTACAAATTGTGTATAGCGGTTGGCAAAAAACCCGCAATGTCATGGTGCTATTACGCCACCATGGTAGTTATTTAACAACACTGCTATGGCTATCATTCGCAATTGGCCTCTTTATCAGTTAGACATAAAAAATGTCTTCATCAATAGTGAATTGCAAGAAGAGGTTTACATGGATTAGTCATGTAGTTTCACAATTTCTAGTGATTGTCACCTTATTTGTAAGCTTTGTTGATCACTTTGTGGTTTGAAGCGATCCCCATGTGCCTAGTTTACTTGAATTTGGTATGACTACAGAAGTTGATAATTCAGTTTTCCACCTTAACTCATTCATTGGCCTATGCATCTACTTAGTTGTCTATGTTGATAACATCATCATAACTGGCGATGACTCTGAGGGGATTCTTCGTCTCAAGTTTCATTTTAATCATCACTTTTAGACTAAAGACTTGGGAGCACTCCTATACTTCCTCGGCATTGTGGTTGCTTAATCCTCCACTGACATTCTTATTTCCCAGTACAAGTATGCTTAGACATCTTGACTGAGACGGGTATGCTTGATTGTCATCCAAGTGACTCACCTACAGACCTACATGTGAAGCTTCTTCCGGGTAGGGGGAGCCATTGAAAGACCTAGTATGATACTGTCGTCTAGTGGGCAAACTTACTTAATTCACATTCACTAGACTAGACATCACATTTGCAGTTAGCGTGCGTAGCCAGTTCCTGTAGAAGCCATGTGACAATCATTGGACAACAGTCGTGCGTAATCTTCAGTACCTTAAGAATGTACGGGGACGCGGTTTGACATATGAAGATAAAGGCAATTTCAAAGTTGTCTATTATTCTGATGCTGATTAGTCAGAATCATGATTAGATAGGAAGTCAACTTCTGGGTATTGTATTCTTATTGAAGGAAACTTGATATCATGGAAGAGTAAGAAGCAGAAGACAGTTTCCAGATCCAGTGCTTAGGCAGAATATCGTGTCATGGCAATGACTACTTGTGAGATCATATGGCTCAAACAACTTTTCTAACAATTAAAATTTGGAGATATTAGTGATACTAAATTAATATGTGATAACCAGATTGCCATGCACATTGCATCAAATTCAGTCTTCCATAAATGAACTAAACATATAGAGATTGATTGTCACTTTGTTAAAGAGAAAGTGCTCTCTGAAGAAATTAACATTGAATTTGCTAATTCAAGTGACCAACTTGTAGACATTCTCACTAAGTCCCTCAGGGGTTCTCATGTTGATAATATATGTAACAAGCTTGACTCATATAACACATATGCTCCAACTTGAGGGAGGGTGTTACAGATATGATTTGATATTATTAAGTAGTATAGTATATTATCTTTAGGGATTTAATCATTAATTACATTTATTTTGTTTCCCTTTTATTATACCTATCACTCATTATAAATAAGAAATCCATGTGTACTCTACACACACAATTACCGTCTCTTACAAATATTCAAAAGATCAAACCATAGTAGTCTATTTAATCTATATTGCATAATAAAACTATAGTACAGTCTATTCAATCTATGAATATTAACAAACATTGACAAATCTTAAACAAATTAGCAGAAAGGATATGATGATATAGATGGTCTTTTTCTAAAATATTTTTACATTAATCTAGCAACTAACATCAAACAGAAAAGCTAGTATTTCCTATGCCTTAAATTTGCATGATACATTTTTTCTTTTCTATGCCCTCAAATTTTGGTCTAAGGGTCACCATTTTAAGTCACATGACAGAAAAGTAAATTATTCCAAAATGTATAAACTTATCACAAAGAGAGGAGTTAAAGCTTACCGGAGAATGAGATTGGAGTTTCCTCCTCAATAACTGCCGAATAACACCTCCAGCCATCTCAGTTCACACTGCAATAATTCATACACAAAAATTATAGAAAAGTAAATAAATACATGCAACTAAGAGCAGAAATATGCACAAACAGAATGATAAAGCCAACATCACCTAATAAGATAAGTGCGAATAGACATAAGTAAGCAGAAAATGAAGAGCTTCAGTTTAATTCAATAAAAAGGGGCAAAAAAAACAGTAACATAAACAGAAGATGTTGCACCATAAAAAAACCACATCTCTAACACATTGAAATGAAATCTGAATAGGGCAGATAGTTTTTCTTCAAAACCATAAAGTCCTGAGTTTATTTCATTGAACGAAGCTTTAAGTGCCCAAATAAAAAAAAAAAAAAAGATGTGAAATTGTTACAGGTGATTATTGAAAATTGACAAATGCTTAATTAAGAATTAAGAAGTGTGTCACAAATGAGAGTGGCAGTTATAACTAAACACTGAAAAACTACGAAGCAAATACACAATCACGGCTAATGTAAAAAATATAAGGACATTAATTGCATACATATACATGATGAGACTCTAAAGAAATAAAAATACGACTAACATAACAAATTATCTGAGGTAATGATATTCTCACTTATTTAAACAAATTATCAGATAACAATTTAAAGTCTTAATTGAAGTATCTAAGTTTTATATAAATATCTATTTAAGTATCCAAAAAATAATTTTTAAATACAAAAGCTGACAATTGTTCAAAAGTGAGGGAAATTGTAGAGGTGTAGGAATTTGGAAGAACTATAGGAATTTTAATAGGGCTTTAAAATATTCGGAGAAGTTCGTTGGTTACAGACACGAAACAAAAAGAGTTGAAAAAAGCAGATCCTCTCAATTTTGCAAAAACTTGAGAATCTCCAATTGATTGAGTATCCTCTGTGAACTTCTGCTTCATGGAACTGTGTAAGTGTATATCATTCAACGGTTTTAACCACTCTTAACAAGGTCATTTTTTATAGAAACCTAATTCAAATAAACGTGATTAAGTTTCCAAATATCACAAATTCATTGTGCTTTTAGAACACACGACACGAGAGGTGATGATGTTGGAGACCGAAACAAGAACACCCAGAGGACAAAATCAAAAGGAAACTCAAATGGGTAGACAGAAAAGGAAACCAAAAAAAGAAAAACATACTTGCATTGCAGAACAGGAAAACAAATCAAAGGAAGAAGCAGCGTTTGTGAATGGGCAGAATTTAATTACCTTGTTGGAAGAAGGGTTGAGAGAGATCTAAAGGGGTGAGAGGGAATGAATATGCATGAGAGTTTATATAAAGTGAGTTTATATAAAGAGAAACAGAGAGAATGTGAAAACTTCACGTTGCAGTAGCATTCAACTACCAGCAACTAGTTTGGAAGAGGAAGAGGTCCTGTTCAATTTGAATGGCAGAGAGTGCAGGTTGGTTTGTGGAAAAGCGAAAGCAATCAAAATTAGGGCTGAAGGTTAAGTAGTTGATTGAAACGGTGTGTTTTGCTCATTGCATCTCCATGATTTATTATAATCAACAGTGCAGATTCGCTGAGTCTTCCATTATTGTAAAATTGAACGGATCCGCTTTTTCGCCAACCAAACGTCAAAAACCTTCTTTTCGCAAAACTTTCTAAAATCTATTTTCCTTTTTCTTTCTATGCATCTTCTTCTTGTTATTATCTAATCCATATTTCACTTGTTCTCGCTAACTTTTTTTCTCTTATGATATTTTTCTTCAGTCCCTTTTTAACAAAAATAAAAATGGGACCTTTAAATGTCTAATTTTTGGAACGTTGGTTTTGGGGCTGATGATTTTTTCCATGTGGGTTTTGTATTAAGGAAACAATCAATGTTGTTGTTGGTGGTGTTATTTTTTTCTAATTCATACTTGTTAGTTTTTTGTTTGCGTGGTTTTGGTGGGAATCACAGCTTAATTGGTTTGATTTTTTTTTAATTTTTAAAATGAATTTTTAAGAATAATTTTTAAAAATTTTCTTTGAAAAAAAAAATTGTTTGGTAAATGTTATTTGAAAACTATTTTGAATATGTAAAAATAAAAATTTATTACAATTTCATTAATGAAAAGCAAAAAATAACATATTCTGATTGTATTTTGAGTTTTCAAAACAAAAATAAAAAACTGAAAATCAAAACTACTTTCTCTTGGTTTGAAAAACTGAAAAACTAAAACTATTTTTAAAACTGTTTTCAGAAACACTAGGGTTTGATTGGTTTGGTTTTGGTTTTAGTTTTTGAAAAGAGTTTTCAGAAATAGTTTTCAAAAACTGTTTTCGGGAAAAAAAAAAAAAACTTGTTTGACAAGTTTTATTTGAAAACTCTTTTGAAAATGTAAAAATGAAAAAATTTGTACATATTTATTAGAATTTCATTAATGAAAAGCAAAAAACCACATATTCTGATTGTATTTTGAGTTTTCAAAACAAAAATAGAAAACTGAAAAGAAAAACTACTTTTAGTTGTTCCTGTTTTTTAATTTTTAAAAACTAAAAACGAGAACTGTTATCTGAAAACAGTTTTCAAGAATAGTTCTCGATTTTTATTTAAAAAACAGGAACAACTAAAAGTAGTTTTGCTTCAGTTTTATATTTTTATTTCGAAAACTCAAAATACAATAGAATATATTTTTTTTTCTTTTCATAAATGAAATTCTAATAAATATAAATAAGTTCTTTCCATCTTTACATCTTTAAAACATTTTTCAAATAACTCTTCCCAAACAAATTTTTTTTTTCTTTTTTTTCTGAAAGCAGTTTTTGAAAACTATTCTTGAAAGCTCTTTTCAAAAACTAAAAAATAAAATCAAATCAATTAAGCCCTAAGTGTTTGTTTTGCAACAGTTTTATAAAATTGTTTTTAGTATTTTAGTTTTAAAAACTAAAAAACAGTAACAGTTGATGGTGTTCTTTTCAGTTTTCTATTTTTCTTCTGAAAACTCAAAATACAATCAAAATATGTTATTTTTTGTTTTTCATTAATGAAATTCTAATAAATATGAACAAGTTTTTCCATTTTAACATTTCAAAAACAATTTTCAAATAAAACTTACCAAACAAGTTTTCTTTTCTTTTCTTTCCGAAAACAGTTTTTAAAAACTATTATTGAAAATTCTTTTCAAAAACTAAAAAACAAAACCAAATCATTCCAGTCCTAAAACACTAAAAACAATTTTATAAAACTGTTGTCAAATAAATACTAAGTAACATGATGTGTGATTCTTTTTTTCGTAAAAGTTGAGACCTTTCGAATTTTTTTTCTCTTATTATGGTCTTTTTATTTTTTGTTCGGTTTCAAGATTATTTTGGAAACTCTTGTTGAATTGTTTGATAGACGCTGGAATTAGTTTTATGTGTTGCTATGTTTTTATGTCTGGTGTTAGATTTTACATTTGTGGTGCTTTACGTGCATTTGAATTAGGTATATATGTGGTGATTTTGTGAAATGCTTTGTGATTGTTTTCATGTTTTTATGTATAATATGTACCACTTTGCTGTATCTGCTTTGTCTTATGCCTCCTTTTTGTTGTGTGTTGACATGGTTGTTTGAATTGTAGAAAGAGGAAATGGCTGGAAAATTGGGCAAGGGGAGGAACAGAAAAGGGTCCCATAATGCGATTGGCATTGCTGCTTCGGAACCAGCAGTACATTCTGATGTTCCTGTCAAGGATAATCTGGAAGTTGCTTCTGAATCTGCAAAAGCTGATGAGCTTAAGTTGTGGCTGTGGGGCTGGTGTGAATCCAGAGGTGAAGGAGAATGAAACAGAAACTGAACGGAGCCAACAAAAGCAAGGTGAAAGTTTGAGAAGTACCTGTACTGATTATACATTAGCATTTGCATGTTTAGTAGTTAAGGTAGTTGAAGGTTAAACCCTCTCTAGGGATGCATGAATGTATTGCATGTTATGAATATATTGCATGTTGCATGAATGGGTTTGTGCTTGTGTGACTTCTATTATATGAGTGGGTTTGTGCTCATTGTAGGAGGGGAGAGAATCATTATTGGAAATTGGGAGTAGTGTTTTCTCTTCCTTGGGCTAGCTATCATTCATACTCTTCTTCTTGACTTCTCAATTTTCTTTTTCTGTATTGTTTCTGATTTGCAGGTAACTCTGATATGTATCATTAGTGCTTCCATATTGAGAGGCTTGGTACCTATATATGTCCACTAGAATGACTTCGCAATGCTTAGATTCACTTGAGACAGAGATTGCGGCAGTCAAATTGATGCTCTAGGACACATGAGTCAACCATGGTAATACAAACCACCAAGCTCAACACCCCTTCGACCAAGTTGGATTCCATGGCAACCAAGGTGACCGACTTTTCTAAGTTTGTTGTTACTCTTTGAAAAATGTTACATATACACTTCATGTGTTATTACACACTCAGTAAGAAGAAGAAAAAAAGAAAAAGATATATATATATGATATGATTTATGATGTGATAGGATGAGAGAGATAGAAAAAAATAAAATGTGTTAATAAAGTGTATAAATTAAAGAGGTGTATGTGTATCATTACTCTTACTCTTCATGAGTTACGCAAGGTGATCAATTCGAGACTGTTAGGTCCTATATTCAATCGCAATAACAACAATGGTGGTCCTAACAACATGAGGTAGATGGCCAAGCATGTCAATCTTCCAGAATTCACCAGCGACGACCCACTTGGCTGTCTCACTAAGGTGAAGACCTTTTTCTCCATTCTGAATACGCATAAGGTGCATATGTTCATGTTTTAAATTTGTATGGAAGGTATGACTTGACACTGGTTCAAAGTTCTCTCCAATGCCAAGTCGCACCTCCAGCGGGAGATGGTCAAGCAAGCACTCCTTGATTGATACAAACATCTTTTTTTAACATTCTTATTAGATATATCTTTTTTCATAAATATTTTCAAACAAAAATATATCTGTATCATCTTGATTGGTCAAAAAAAAATTGTATAACAAAATCATAAATTTAAAGAAGTTCACGTAAAAAAAACATAATTTACTCATAAAATATTATAATAAATATAATGATATGTCACTACTTAATTAAAATAAATAGAATAACTAAAATATTGAATTGAAATAATATTTATATACATTTACTAGTCAATAATAGGCTTATATACCAAAACTATAAATTTAAAAAAGTTCATATATCAGAATTATAGTTTACCTAAACAAAAAACAATTTATGCAAAGTATATGATAGAGAAGTCACTATTTTGTAAGCTCTCAACATCAAAAGACAGGATTGTTATTCAATTAATGTTATCCATTGTTTTTTGAGTAAAGTGAAAAGTTTTATATTTAAAATCCTGAAAATCAAGTCCATAATATCTCAAGTTTCTTTTGAACAAAAAAATTCTCATATTTTAAACGGTTTCGTGGGGAAAGAAATTACGCGTTAAATTAATTAAACTAATACTTATATCTAAAATTAAAGTAACTAAAACGACTACAAGCGTCCTAAAAGCAACGCATCTAACAAAAAAAATCAATTAATGAATCCAAATTTAAAAAAAGAAATAAAAACTAACACTATAAGAAACCTTGTTCTAACTAGGATGATAAATAAACTCATATAAAGTCGAGGGGAAATTCCAAATTTAACTGGATATGGATACGGGTATAAGGAATATCTGGTTTGTTAAGTCGAAAATGAGGATGTGGATGAAGATATATATGTTCACCTCGTCCCCACTCTTGTACCAATCTCTGCTCTTATTTTAATGACTAAAATACCTAAACTTTTATCCTTAATTTATTATACCTAATTTTCAAACCAAATGATTCCTTAAATCCATGTCTTTTTCACAAATTACAATTTTGGGATGTTAAGAATGGTCTGACATTTATCTTAAAAAAAAGTTTAACATTTAATTCACAAATTACAAACTTTTGTTTATTATATAACTTTTAAATTAATATTATTATATTCAAACATTTATTTTTTATTAAAAATTATTTAATTTTTTGCTAGTATGTGACAAAATACAAGTATACAAAATGAGACAAAACTCTCATACCCGACAAGTATAGGACGAGGATGTGAATACCATTCTCATTCTTGCCTCGCCCTGTCGTCATGCTTAGTACGTTTTTTTTTTTCTCTAAATTAGAAATTCTTCTTTTATAAATCAACGTCTATGTAATCATTAATAATTCTGCTTTGAATATGTGACACATCAGTACAAAAGAAATTATCTTGGTTCATTACTAACGCAAATTAATATTATGAATAAATAAATTATGTATCTGAAACATATTTACATAACATATTTACATAGTGCATTCGTTATTGACGTTCTAATCAATATAAAAATGAATAATGTAAATAAAACTAAAGAAAAGACCTATGGGTGAGAGAACAAATAAGTGACAGAATCCTGGTAAGAGAAATTTAAGCACCGTACTCCACTCCTTGAAAGCTATTTATGAAGAACAATTTTTATATTTTTTTTTCTTGTTCCTCTCCACGTAATGAGAAAAAAAAGCCTTCCATTCTCTTATTAGGGTGACTTCTGTGATAGGTATATGGAACTCGATCTGCAAGTAATTAAGTGACCCTATTATCTCTTAGTTTTAAGCTTCATGACTTTTTCTATGATAACAAACTTATTTTCCAATATCTTTTGACTAAGTCTCTCTATAATGTTGTATCTCATGATTCTCATTTTATTTCATTTTCCAAAATTAAAAACTAATATGATAAAATTGGTTGTTCACAGTTGCTCCTCTTTACTAATTCCTTGTCAAATAATAAAAATAATTAAATTATTAATATTGTTATGTAAGAGATAAGTAGAGAAGTGAATCAATTTTATCCCGAAGTTCAGCATGCTAGCACAATATCAGTGTATCATGCAGTTGGTGTTTGAGTTTGAAGCATTTAAGTCGGTATTGTGTTGATTACATGCTTAGATGGGTATTGATGTTGATTCGAAACTTCAACACAGATGTCGGTACTAATTTTGACCTTTGATGCAAGTGTCGACGTTGGTTCAAGGCTTCGATGCAAGCATCAGTGTTGGTTTCGAGCTTTAATGTAGTCACTGGTGCTAGTTCCTGGCTTTAATAAGGTGTCAGTGTTGATTTCGGGCTTTGATGCAAGAATAAAAATTGCTAAATAAAATTGTTAGTTATGCCATGTACTGGGCTTTAAATGGGAAAAGGTACTAAAGATACTAGGCTTATTAACTCTTTTGCTAAAGTTTGAACATCTAAGACATACCCACACATCATATGATGTAGTGAATAGTGATTCAAAATAATATGATGCAAGATGTCATGAGGATTAAAATGTCAGACTAGGCTTGTCATTTAGCTTCAATTTTATCAAGAAGGTTTAGATCCTTTACATGTCACATTCTTGGCATTCATGGATGACTAAGAATTTTTTATAATTTTTTTAGGTTTCTAAAATATAATTCTAATTTCAAACCCTCAAACATTCTACTTCTTTATCTTTTGCTTATCATTATCACACCCCACAATTACATTGATAGTCATAAATTTTTCCATCAATCCCTTCAATGGAAGAAAACCCTCAACACAATCTTAATATGTGTATAAAGTAGTTCAAATAACAGAGCAATCAATCAATCATCACATCAATTGATCAAATAATTAAAGTTCTTCATCGTATAATCATCAATAACATTCATAAAAATAAACAATATATTAACAATCAACAATCCAACAATATATCAATGATTCAATGGATTAATACACACATTCATTACTATTGTTACTTCTAGGGTATAAAAAGGAAAAACCTCAATGTCAACATAATCATTACATTCAAATAATTCGATAGTGCACATGATCTCCATCAACACAACAAAATAAATCAATATAGACATCCAATAACTATTCAGGGGCATCAAACACATTGATTTGAGTTTGTCAATATTTCCCATAATTTGAATGAAAAAATCCAATTAAATAAAACAATATATCCTTACAGTCATGCATAACCCTTGTTGCGGATATTCATAACCTTTTAATGGCATAGATAAAACATATTGAAGCTTAGGGATTGATTCACTACCTATTTTCCCTGCACATACCACATGAGATATTATTTCCCACTTTCTTACCTTAAACGATTATTGATGCAATCTCACCTAGCAAGAACCTTAGCTAGGATGATTGGAGGAAGATATGGCAAGGATGAAGGCCATTGAAGACTTTAGGCTATAGTCTTGACTTAATTTTGGTTTGTAAATAATTTTAGCAGTTTGTTAAATTAGGGGCATGAGCTAGTTTGCTTATTAGGCCTTGTATTTTGGCCTTTTTCTTTTTTAGAACAAGAGGTGTCATTAGTTAGTATGTGGAGTGTGTCTAGAATGGGAGAAGGCCATTTTGGACGTGCCCCTTGGCTTGTCTTTTGCATCCTTTTTTGTATTCACAAAGCATGGCAACCATGTGGAGCCCTCTTGTCCCCCTATGTGGTGCCTAATAGGAGAAAGAAGGATACAAACCTACTTGTTTAGTGCGTTGTTAGATCTAGAGGGAATTTAAACCTTTATTAATTAGATTAATAAAGCTAATTAACCAAGACCACTCCTTCTAGATCCACACGTCCAACACTCCTTCTTCTCCTATATATAGTGCTCATTTGCTCATTGTAAGACACACTTGTATGAATGATAATAGTCTCTTTTTGAGCAATTATTCTAAGAAAAGTGTCTTGGATTTTCTCTCACTAGAAAAGATTCTTCCTAAAGATTTTTATCAAGGTTCCTCTCCTTTAGGCTTCAAGTTTAATTTTGGCTTATCTCCTTGAGAGTTGTGCCACCACCTTTATATTCTTCCTCCCAACCTTCATCTTCTTTAGTGATTGGGAACCTCATGGAGAAAGATCAAGGGAAGTGCATTCAAGGATGCATCATGCAGTATCAAGAACTTACTCCATTAGAGGTTCTTTTTTTGTTCTTTCTTAAATTTTGTGTTTTTGTTCTTATGTTCTTCATCTTGTTCTTAAATTTCTTTAGCTTTAATCTGTTTTGTCTATTTAATTTCCTTATTGTCTTGTTAGTTTATGTCTTGTTGTTTTAATTTCATTTAAATTTGTATGTATCTATGTTCATGTCATTTTATTTCTTGATTCAATTTTTATTGTTCTTTCATTGAATCATTGTGTATTTCTCTGTTTTAGGATTCTCAATTCTGTCCTTGCACCTTTTATTTTTGTTACACTCTTTTGTGAACCATAAAGAGCCTAGTTTGATGATGCCACATCTCTATGGAAGAAGTCACAACGTCATGGTCTAGGTCTCTTGGTTTCACACTCTTGTGTTCTGTTTTTGACGAGTTACTTCTCTATTTTGGTGCAATTATTTTTTTAATCTTATTCATCTTCATGTTATGTCTTAGTTAGTCTTGTTTAATCCTTTAATTTTTCATTTAAATTCCTAGTTTAGCCTCTTTAATTTGCAGCAAAAAAGTGTGTTGTTGCTTCTTGAGTAAATGAGAATCCAAGAGGGATGATGCAATCCTTCCTACAAAGGGTCCCACCCCATTACAAGGGTCATAGTAAGGAGGATCGATGAGGACATGGCTAGGAAGAAGTGTGGAAGACCTCAACTCCTAATTTGTAATGAAGATCATTAGGCCATAGTCCTTTATTTGAGTTGTATATTTTTTCCCTTTATTCTGGCTTTAAGGAGGTGCATTTAGTTCTTTTTTTGGCCTTGTATTTTGGCCTATATTCTCTTTTTTAGTTAGGAGGTATAGCTAGTCTTTTATATGGAGTGTGTTTATTAGTTTGAGCCTTTTTGGGAAACATTTGGACGTGTGGTTTGATAACTACACCCTTTTGATTTCCCCACACCCCCTTTTAAGACACACATGAAGCTGAGAGACAAGTGGGGTCCCTTGGTTACCTCTAGTTGGTGCCAACTTACTCTCTCCCCTAGTTGGCACATTTGAATTTGGAGGGAGTTTGCATGGCACTCTCAAATTGAAATTTGAATTTCAAGGGAACATGATCCACTTTAGTAGGGCCTTGTTTGGATCTTCTTGAAATTAATTAACTGCTAATTAGCCTTAGCTCAATTAACAGTTAATTAATTCTTTCTAATCCCGTACAAAAGTGGACGTCCACTTCTCACTCTCCTAGCCCACTCCTTTTCTTATAAATAGGAACCTCCCTCCTCCCTCAGCCTCCATTGTATCATTTTACACTTAATTGAATATAGAAAACACTTTGCTAACTATTCTTGAGTGTCTTGTTCTCTCTTACATTTGAGAGTTCATTTATGACTTTTATCAAGGGTTTCTTCCCTTGTGGAAAGCTTTTTGAAAGGCTTATCTCTCGATAGAGTGGTGCCTCCATCCATCATCTCAACTTTTTCATCTCCATCTTCTTCAAGGAACCTCTAAAGAAGTTTATCATGGGAGTTTTATGCCAAGGATGCATCATGTGGTATCAAGAGCATCCTTCTTAAGGTTTATCTTCTTCCTTTTACTTATTTAGATTTTTGAATTGTTCACTTCTTCTCCATCTCATTCTTCTATTTTTTTAGCTTCAATCAATGTTGTTCGATATTTCTTTACAAGTCTTAGTTTAATTGTCTTGTTGTTTTGTTTACTTGATTTCTATACATGTTTTCTTAATTTTGTTGGGCTCAATTCTCTTAAATTTTCCATTGAATCACTTGCTTGAGTGTTAGGATCTCTATTCCACTATTAGCTTGTGTTTTGTGTTGATTTTGGCCTAAATGAAGTTCTTAAGAAACATCATATCTTGAGCCCACATACCTCTTTGGCGAAATCCACAGTGTCGTGGTTTAGGTGTTTTGGACTCATTCTTGCTTTCCTTTGATTGTTTTTTGGTTCGGTCTTATAGTTTCTTTATTAGGTTTTTATTTTCAGTTTTATATTCTTAAGTTTTGTCTTAGATTAGTTTTGTCTAGTCCTAATTTTGTCACATTAATTTCCTTAAGTTTTACCTCTTTTATTTTCTTTCATTTTGCTTTAAAGTGTGTTGGTCTCTGCTTGAAATTGAGCATCTAAAAGGATTTTTACTCTTGTTTAAGTCTCTTGAAAAGTTTCACATGCTTGTAGCCTAAGCATGTTCATCTAAACAAAATCTTCAAAAAAAAAAAAATTTAGCTCAATTTCAATCTCTTGTTGCCTTATACTTGTTGAAATTTTAGTAGCTTTTATGTGTGCATATTTTGAGGTGATTTCTTCCTTGGAGTGTGGTAAGACATTGGGTGTGAATTGAGAAATAACTTGTGCAAACAAGGAAGTTGAAAAACACAACCAAATACTCAAAACATACTACATAAGCAATAACTTGTGCAAACAAGGAAGTTGAAAAACACAACCAAATACTCAAAACATACTACCTAAGCAATAACTTGTGCACTTGAGTTGCTTTAGTATTTTCTTAAATTGCATCTTAGTTAAAATTTTGTGTGCCTTTACTTTTGGCCTTTGCTCAAGCGAATAGTACCTTAGGTTTGCTCATAAAATTTGCAATTCAAAAAAGTAGTTAGGTACATCTAAAAGTATAAAAAAGAAGAAGCAAAAAAAAAAAAAAATTCAAAGAAAAACGAAAGTGCAAAAGTATAAAAGTAAAAATAGAAAAATTAGGTGTACCTAATAGTAAACTAAAAATTTCAAAAGAGTATAAAAATTTGGTTGAATTTGCTTGGAATTAGGCTATATAACTCTCAACCATAGCTAGTTTACTTGATGCAATTTTTGAAAATATTCGGTGTTATTTTATTTTTTAGTCCCTAATCTACTCTAGTACCTTTCTAGGAGTTCTTAGTGTGCTTGCCTTCTTTCATTACCTCTTAATTTTAGTTTGTCTTTATCCTATTTCCTTCTAGTTTGTTTCATATCATTCATTCTATTTGGATAGTGTCCTTTCCTTTGTGTTGAACTTTTCTTGCTTTCACTTGCTTGTATTCTTGTATTCCTTAGTTTGCTTGGTGTGGTGCCCACTTGTTTTGTAGAAAAACCTTGGAAAAGAGGCCTATCAGAGCCAAAGACAAAAACAATGAGCAAGACAAAAAAATTTAAAAGCTAGAGATAGTAGAAGAACCTCTATCAGAACGTAAGCTCTGATACCAAATGACACATCCCTTCCAAGCCATTGTTGAAGATTCTTGAGCAAAGGAGGAAGTCGCCTAAGATCTACTCTTAGAGGTTCTTGAGGTTGAAGAAATGGAGGTGGAAGACTAGGAGATAGAGGTGAAGATTGGAACCACTTCTTCAATGAAGGTGATAAGTCATGATGAAGCTAGCCACAAGGGAAGGAACCCTTGATAATAACATGAAGGACTCTCACAAAAGTGGAGAGAACATGAACACTCTCTAAGAACAAATAGCTCTCAAATTTAAAGAAAGGTTTTTTTATTCAAAATTAGTGTTAAAATGATACAAGAGGAGGGAAACTCTATTTATAGAGCAAAGCATGAACCATGGGCCTAAAATACTAATGGTGAACATCCAACATGCTTAAACAAAGGTTATTTGGCTTAATTTAGTGTTAATTTAGCATGTGCTAAATTAACACTAATTTATTCCAACTAAAGATCCAAACATGGCCCTAAAAATATGGATCTATGTTCCCTCTATTTTGAATTTGAATTTTGGAGGGAAATGACATGACACCTCCAAAATTCAAATTAAAATAAGAAGGAATAAGAATCATCCATGTAGGAGTGAGAAAGCACATGTGGAGTGAAACAAGGCGACAAGGGGGCTTACATGTCTCCTACATGCTTCATATGTTGGTTAGAAGGGTGAGAAGAGGAATTAGGGATGTAGAAATAAGATCCTACACATCCAATCTCTCTTTAACCAGCCCAAACTAATTAACACACTCCACAAAGAGACTAATTACACCTCCTAAAGAAAATAGAACCTATAGGCTAAAATACAAGGCCGAAAAATAAAACTAACTACACCCTTAAAATCCTAATGACTTAAGAGTGCTTATACAAGCCTAAAAATGGTTAAATGAATACAATTAAATGGAACATGTTCTAAACTAAGCTCCTTAAAGCTTCATCCAAGTCATGCTCTTTCCTTATGGGTCCTAGCTCAAGCCCATGTTAGGGGTGAATGCATCAGAGAACATGAACACTCTAAGAAGAAACTCTCAAATATGAGTCTAGTTTTCATTCATCAAAGTGTTAAACCATTACATGAAGAGGTGAATACTATTTATAGAGAACTAACTAGCTTTGAACGTGCACTCACTAGACTAACTAAGGTTAAGAACTCATTGACTAGGCTAATCCAAACAAGGCCCTATATTAGTGGATCTATGTTCCCTCATGTGAGAATAGATCCTAATAATGTGGATCTATCTATCTTAATTCAAATTTGAATTTGAATGAAGAGACAACTAAGTTCCACCTAGGAGAGAGAGAGTAAATGGCACCACATGGAGGGAACATAAGGGTCCCACATATTACTCATGAATATGTGGATGCTAGAGAGATGTGGTAATCAAACAAGGGGGTGTGGAAATTAAACCACCACTCAATTGTTCTAAAAAAAAACTCACCTTCTAACATACAATCCACATGAATAACTAATGACACCCCATGCTCCTAAAATAAAGGAAAATAGGCCAAGATATAAAGGCCCAAAGAATGCTAAATGTCCCTACCAAAATACTAAACTCACTACACAATATTTACAAGTAATTTCAAAGACTATAACCTAAAATATCTTCACTAAGCTTCATCCATGTCATATCTTCCTTTTATTTTTCCTAGCTAAGTTCGATGCTAAGCAGAATTACACAATTTATATATAAAAAAATTATATCCATTACGAATATTAAAAATAATAAATATATTTAATGTATTAATAAAAAGTAAATGTTAAATTTCTTAGGAATTACTGTTGATCAATAAAAGTTGGATGATATAAAAAAGTTGTTAAAAATTAGGATTATTAAATAATTTTGACTTGAAAAAAACTTAAACCAATATGAATTTTAAAAACATTAAAAGATATGTAATAAATTAATTCTTAACATATTAAAAATAATATTGAAATATAAAAATAATTAAAATAAAAACTAACATAAAATTACACAATAAAATAAAGCTAATAAATAAAAGAAATTAGGAAAAACAATAAACACAAAAATATTGAACATTCTTAAAATCCTATATAAAAAAGACATTTATCAATTTTAAGGAAAGGAAATTAATCAGATTAAACTAATTTAATTTAAAATATTGTTGAGTACCTTCAATCAATTGGATAAAAGACAAATCTTGCTCATGATGTATTTTACAGGTTCAAAAATTTTTGCACAGGATCAAATCAAATACCACTTTTCTTGATAATAGTCTTTGACAAATATTACCTAATAAATGTTAAAAAAATATATTTAATACATTTATTTCAAGATATAAATATAAAATATAAAATTATAAACATTGAAATATTAAAAGAGAAAATAATATAAAAAGAAAAATAAATTAGGAAAGAAAAAAATTTAAAAAATATAAAATGTATAAAAATAAAAATATGAAAAGTATTAAAAATATAATAAATATATTATCCTATAATAAAGTCAATACTTTATTTTTTAATAATAAAATATAAATTTTTGAGTATTTCAAATCATTTTATAAATATTGAAAAAGATGTAATAATTTAAATTTCAACATTAAATATAAAATATAAGAATATAGAAATATAGAAAACATAAAAAAATAAAGAGAAATAATAAATTAAATATAAAATTTAAGAATATAGAAATATAGAAAACATAAAAAAGAATAAATAAAAATAATAAATAAAATTAAATTACATAAAAAGGTAAATAGAAATAAGAAAAATAAACAATAAAGAGCAAAAAAGAAAGAAAAAATTAAAAATAATAAAAATTAAAAAGAAAAAAAGAAAAGGAAAAAAGAAGAAAAATAAAGAACATAATAAAAAAAAGATAAAAGGAAATTTAACGGAAAATAAAAACAATGAAAATACAAAAAAATTAAGAAAGAACACATGTTAAAATAATAGGAAAGATAAAAAAGTAATTTTGTAAACCTAAAGATTTCTTATATATATAATAGATTATCAATATATTTTTCATTATATAATGACATGTCAAGTTAATAGAATTAATGTAATAATAAAAACAAAATATAAAATAATTGAAATAAAGGGTTAACGCTAGAAAAAGGGGGTTGAATAGCAGTATAAAAAGTTTTTTCATAAACTCTTTCAAAATAATTCCTTAAGAAGCTTAATAGAAAGATTTTAAAACGATTTTAAAATCAAAACCTTCTTATAATTCTAATAAGAGTTAAGCAGATAGTATAAACACCTGAAGTAATTGAAGGTAGTAAGAACAATTGTTTTTATACTACTCAAAATTGGATTGCGTCCCAGTTTTCTCCCAAACACCTCTTGAAAAGTTCCACTATTTAAATAGAAATACACAAGTATTTTTTATGCCACTTTTGGCTTACAATGAATATTCTACATCACTCCTATTTTACCCTTAAACTCTCCTTGAGTTTAAGACTAAGTACTATTTGACACTAAGTCACTCCTGACTTTCAATTGCATATTCTTTAAACAACTATCCACTCCTAGGTAAATACAAGAAGAATGTTTGAATGAATTACAAGATTAACTCTCTAAGAGAGAATAAGAAGGTTTTCACTCACTATCTAACTTCATGAAGTGAAGAATGTGTATTTCTAGCTCAATATAAGGTTTCTTTTTGTAAAGCTTCTGATAATTCAAGATGGGTGAATCAAAATAGATATTGCAGTAAGGGAGAATATTAAATACTTAAACGTTATGAACTATTAGCTTAGATTATAGTATGGTTTTCTTCTCCCTTAATCTTCTATTTATAGTCTTCGAATGTTATCGTTGCCCGTCTTCCTACCGTTAAAGGATTTTGAGTGTGAGCTTAGTAAATTATCTTAACATTTAATGCATCCTAAAGATGTATCACTGAGCTCGTCTCTTTTTCCTGATATTGTACTTGACGTATCAACTTTATACAACATTATATTTTGATCAAAGGCTTTGTAGACAAGTAGGATTTCAGAGTTGTCTTCCTGAGGAGGATACTCAACTTTTATATCTATTTTGATTGTGGTTGCTTCAACCTCTTTGCAAAATTCAAATTTCACCTTTTGTGCCTTAATTTGATGATAATTCACTAACTAGAAGTCAACTTGTCTTCAACTTCAAATGATCAAGGTAGATCATGAGTTTCTAATCATACTGTGTTTTGCTTTATTTTTTGTCCAACAACAAGCAAGCAGTGACTCTTCTTAGGACTTGATCTCCAAGTATTTGATTGAATTAGATCTAACTTGCTCATTTTAATGTTTGTCTAATTAAATTGTATCTTAATTAAAGAGGTGGGAGTAATCTGATCTTGATTCTGTTCTTCGATCATTTCATATTATAAGGTATATCAGATGGTCCTTCAAATGATGTATCGTTATGTAATGAAGGAAAGTCAGGTGACTATGTATCTTTTGCGAATTAGTGTACAATAGATGCTTGCTCAAATTCTTCTTTTGAATATGTTTGAAGTAGTTCAACTCTTCTTGTGCATTAATCTATTCTCCTTCTTTATCAAAAGCTTATCCTCAAATGATGTTAGTAGAAAAAAGGTTTATTTCCTCCTAATAGTAAAACATGACATCTTGATTAAGACAAGATTGCCTTGACCTTCTAATGTCAATTCTCTTATCTTTCGATAGTAATGCATTTTTTTTTTATCTTTACACATTCTGATCTTGCATCAACTACTTCTACTCAATAGTTTATCTAAGGCTACAATCTTGTAGCTTTTGATATTGAGATGATAACTTATGTTCATTCCAACTTCTAATTGATATCTTCTACAACTCTGGATCTTTTTATATGACGATCTTATAATTAAGATGATTTTTTACACTTTAATGACTAGCTACTTTTTCAGTAGCATATTTTGGTCATCATATCTTCTTATTGCATTGATTAGATAACCTTTTGATGATGATCTTTTATGCTTCTTATTATATCTTCTAGTCTTTCAATTAATCTTCTTATCTTCTTCAAGCATCCATGAGTTATCTTCTATTTGTGTAACTTCTTACAACATACTAATACGAAGATAATTAGATAATCAAACTTAATTTATTTTTTATTGTTGTATATTGGTTCCAAATTTTTCTTTGTGTGTTTTGTTATGTTTTTCTCAGCTAACTAACTCAACCAACTTCAAGTTAGTTAAGTTAGTTGGGACATCTTATTAATAGTTGTTTTTACTATTGTTGGAAAGTTGCTAGTGTGATGACTCTACTCTTGTTGCAAGAGTGTTATTAAAAATTTAGTTGGTCTTACTTCTCAATAGAACAAATTGAGAATTATTCATTTTTTTCTTCTCTCTACCTGCTGCCATTCCATTCTTGTTCTGCTCTTGTTGTTTTTCCAAGATTGACTTACAGTCATTTGCAACTCTATTCTTTTGCTGTTCATACTTGAAATTCCTAACAATTGGTGCAGTGAGTGTGGAGATTCTTGATCCATTCAAGAATGGGATCAACCAAGTATGAAGTTGAAAAATTTACGAAAGAGAATGACTTCGGTCTTTGGAGAATCAAGATGCAAACTCTCCTAGTCCAACAAGGTTTGATTGTGCTCTTGTTGGTGATACAAAGGTTGAAGGAGGTATGGTTGTGATAGAGAGGAGAATCTTGGCACAAAAGGCACATAGTGCTATCATCTTGAGCCTAGGGCATATCATCTTGAGTCTTGAGGCAAGTTTCCAGGGAGAAAACTGCAACAATTGTTTGGTCAAAGCTTGAGAGCTTGTACATGACCAAGTCCCTGGTGAAAAGGCTTCAAACAATCCCTATATTCTTTCAAGATGAGCGAAGATAGACCTGTGGGGGATTAACTAGATCAGTTTAACAAGTCGATTGTGGATCTTGAAAATGTGGATGTGATAGTAGATGATGAATACCAGGCACTGCTTTTGCTGAGTGCTTTACCCAAGAGTTACTCCCACTTTAAAGAAACCATGTTATACAGGAGAGATCAGTTTCTATAGAAGAGGTGTAAACAACCTTGCATGACAAGGAACTCAATGAAAAGAAAGATAGAAGACAACCAGAGAATGGAGATGTAGGATCAACAAGAATACCAAGAAAGACAAGAAGTTTCCCAAGAAAAAAGGCATACCCGACAAAAAGAAGGCAGTTGTAGGATCAAAACCATTCAAGTGCTATCATTGTGATAAGGAAAGACACACAAAGAAGTATTATCCTGAGAGAAAGTGTAATTCAAGAAACAAAGAAGCTGAAAGGAAACTTGGAAATGGTGCTCTTGTTCAAAATGAAGGCTATGAGATTGCTGCAGCCTTGACTGTATCAAATGCTCACTTAGATAGTGAATGGATAATGGATTCTGGTTGTTCTTGGCATATGACACCTCATAAGTCTTGTTTGAGACTTTCACTGAAATTGATGAAGGCCTTGGGAAACAAAAAACCTTGTAAAATAAAAGGTGTTGGTTTAGTTAGATTAAAAATTCATGATGGAGTAGAAAGGTGCTTACTGAAGTGAGGTATGTTCCTGAGCAGAAAAGGAACCTCATATCCCTTGGTGAATTTGATAAAAAGGGCTATCTTTTTCAAGGTTAAGAAGGAGTACTCAATGTTGTCAAACACAAATGCTAGGTCTGAATTGTGGCATAGGAGGCTTGCTTGTGTGAATAAAAAAGGGCTGTAAGAACATAGCAAACAAGGCTTGTTAGGAGTGTACAAGGTAGAAAAGCTGCAATTTTGTTAACACTGTGTTTTTGGGAAATCCATCCGAGTAAAATTCAGCACAGGACAACTCAACACTAATGAGATACTTGAGTATGTACATGCTGATTTATGGGGCCTACAAAGGTTGCATCTCACTTAGGTGCAAGGTACTTCCTAAGCATAGTTGTTGATTATTCTAGGAAGCTTTGGATATTCATCCAAAAGTCTAAAGATGAAGTTTTGGAAAACTTCAAAGAATGGAAGGCAACTGTGGAGAATCTAATAGGGAAGAAAATAAAGAAGCTGAAGACAGATAATGGCCTAGAAGTTTGCTTTAAAAGCTTCAACCAATTCTGCTCTCTACATGGCATAACTAGGAACAAAATTGTGGTTGGTACACCTCAGCAAAATGGCCTTGCAAAAAGGTTCAATCAAACTATACTTGAGAGGGTGAGGTGTATGCTAATAAGTGTTGGTCTTCCTAAATCCTTCTAGGTAGAAGCTGATATGACAACAACATACCTCATAAATAGGTCCTCCTTCACAACACTGGATTTTAAAATACCTAAGTAAGCTTGGTCAGGTCACCCTCCCAATTTGAAACACCAGAGGGTATTCAGGAGTGTTGCTTATGCACATGTTGGGCAGGACAAGTTGGAACCAAGAGCCCTCAAGTGCATTTTTTTTGGCTATCATGCTAGAGTGAAGAACTACAAACCATGGTGCTTGAAGAATTCTTTCAGAAAGTGCATAGTGAGCAGAGATGCCACTTTTAATGAAGCAAGGATGGGTTATAGAGCTTCCACCAGCTCAACTATAGAAGAAGAAGTAACTCATCTAAAGCTTGAATTTGAATTGAAACATAAGAGCAAGGCTGCTGCATTACAAGAAGAAGAATCAACAAATGAAGAAAAGGAACCAACTGACTCTGAAGAAGTTGAGTATCTGTTGGCAAGGGACAAGACCAAGAGACAGATCATACCTCCTTATAAGTGTGGACCTCCTTGCACGTATGGTTATGCAGAATTAATTGCTTTTGCATTGATTTCAGCTATGGAAGTCTTGGAGGAAGACCCTGCAAATTTTAAGTCAGCTCTAGCCAACAAAGAAAAAGCGAGATGGTTTGTAGCCATGGAAGAGGAAATGAAATCCTTGCATAACAACATGACATGGAAGTTGGTTTAGAAGCCCTTAGACCACAGGATAGTAAGCTGCAAAAGGCTATTCAAAGCCAGTCTAGTGGCCCAAGGCTTTACACAAAAGGAAGGATTAGAATTCAATGAGGTATGTTCATGGTTGTTGTTCAAGATTTGGAACTTGAGCAAATGGATGTTAAAACAACCTTCCTTTATGGAAAATTAGATGAAACAATCTTGATGCAACAACCTAAAGGCTTTATTGAAGAAGGAAATCATGACTATGTTGCAAGCTCAACAAGTCCTTGTATGGGTTGAACCAGTCCCCTAGGCAGTGGAATAAACAATTTGATGAGTTCATGGCAAAATTAGAATTCAACAAAAGCAACTATGATAGCTGTGTTTATTTCAGGTTCAGTAATTCTGATTTTGTCAACCTAATGTTATATGTTGATGATATATTGACAGCTAGTAATAACCTAAAGGAAGTGATTCGGGTAAAGGCTGAGTTGAACAAGGAATTTGAAATGAAAGACCTTGGACTTTCCAAAAGGATATTTAGTGCAAGTTTTCAGTGACAGCCAGAGTGCCATTCAGCTGGCCCGAAATTCAGTCTTATGAAAGGCAAAACACATTGATGTTAAGTTGCATTACGTCAGGGAGGTGATCAACAAAGGTTTAGTAAAAGTGAAGAAGGTTCACACAGATCATAACCCTGCTGATATGATCACAAAACCAGTGCCAAACACAAAGTTTAACCACTGTTTGAGTTTGCTAAGAATGCAGGGAAATTAAGAGTTGTAATTGTTGTTTCTCTTATTTGTGGTGTGTGTTGAAATTTTGAACCATGGTAGAGATTTTGTATATTGGTTCCAAATTTTGCTTTGTGTGTTTTGTTATGTTTTCTCAACTAACTAACTCAACTAACTTCAAGTTAACTATGTTAGTTGGGACATCTTATTAATAATTGTTTTTACTGTGGTTGGAAAGCTGCCCATGTTTTGACTCTACTCTTGTGGCAAGAGTGTTATTAAAAATTCAATTAGTCTTACTTCTCAATAGAACAACTTGAGAATTATTCTTTTTTTTTTACTTTTCTCTACCGCTGTCATTCCGTTCTTGTTCTTGCTCTTGCTGTTTTTTCAGGATTGAGTTGCATTCGTTTGCAACTCTGTTCTTTTGCTGATCATACTTGAAATTCCTAAAAGTTATTATAAAAACCACTTAGGGTGTTTAGCTATTCAGTTGGTTGTTCGAACCTTCTAAACTTAACAATAATGTTCTTTTAAAAGCCAAAAGTCATTAAAATTTTTATTAAAAATAAAAAAATCTAAAAAAGTTTAAAGATAAAAAATACATTTAAGTTTTATTTTATTTTACGAGAAAGTAATACTTTATGGATGATTCTAAAAAGTTATTGATGAATTTAAAGGATTATTCATTAGAGATAAGGTTGTCAGAACATGACCAAACTGGTTGGTTCATTCGAGAATTGGTCACACATTTGATTCATTGTTTCCTAAAAATTGGATAATGTTCAAATCTGAAAAATCGAACAACGGTTCAATGGGTTCAAGGGTTTCTCAAAATTAAGTTTAAGTTCATACATGTGAAACCTTCTCTACTTACTAGCCTATTTCTCAAACGTTAATTACAACTTAAAATATAAACACCTCTCAAAGACTTATTTTATATAATGTGAGACTTTACCTCTTTGTAATATTATAAAATTTTTTAAAATAACACTTAAATTTAATATAATGCATTAGATTTGTGTGCATCTATCATATATGATTGATTTTTTGCTTAATATGTTAGTATATTAGCCAGAAAAATGTAAAATAGTATTTTATGGAATCTGATTAAACTCCTGTAGAATCTCTAAACCATAAAATCATTCCGTTCAATCACAAATCCAGTTTTTAAAATAAAAGAAGCCATAAAAATGTTACTACTACGCGCTTCAAAATTCCAATTTTCAATTTTTGGTAAACTCGTAGTATGGTGGCTAAGAAAAATGCTATTACCACGCGCCTTACATTTTTCTAGTTCTGTAAACCTATACTATTGTGGTGGCTCACCAAATCAATGCTTTCCTACAACTTGAGTGAAATAGGACAATAAATATTTCATAAAACACATACAACAATAATATATATAAAAGGTTTTTTGACTTTTCCAATTACAAACTAGTTGAATGAGAAAGGGTCATAGCCCTATCGTGGACCCTTTTGAAAGCTGACGAGTTTCCAATAGAAATCATCAAAGCTTCTAGTATTTATGTTTCAGAAAGGAAGTAGATAAGAACTACTCAAACTTATGTCAGGCCAATTCAAAACAATTAAAGAACTCATAGTCATATTTATGATACCAGGGAAATTTTCATTTATAAATGACCCTATACAATAAATTCAAATTTGAACTCTTATAGTGATTTTCTTATAAAAGGAGTCTTTGTTACAAAATTTCATTACCCTCCCCTTTTGGATACAAACGAAAAGCGTAGCAAGTTCCATCCATAACATAACATGGGTCTGCTTGGGAAAAGCTTCACTTCCAAATTCAAAAGCATAACCACACTTGCTGTTTCTAGGATTGTTATCTTGAAGAACCAGCACAAAGCTAGAGCCTCTTATGCTCGTTCTGATGTTGCTCAACTCTTGAACCTTGGCTATCATGACCGTGCTCTACTTCGTGTAAGTTATGACTTATAACTACCCACTCACACCTCTGTTTCTCTCTCAGGCAAATATTGAATTTATCATATATTTATTAACAGGTGGATCAATGGATAATAGAACAAAACATGCTGGAAGTATTTGCTATGATAGAAAGTTACTGTAACTTCCTGAGAGAAAGAGCTGAAGTTCTTGAAAGGAACAAGTAAGTTTTTTCTCTCCTTGCATCTGTCATTGTTTAGTGAATCTTCGACAAACTGATGGAGATTGCACATTATATGATTAAACAATACTATATAAGTGAGGTGCTAACCTCACCTTATAAGTCAGTTATGTTAAACCTAATTTTACTATTTTTAATATGGTATTAGAGTTTATCTTAACGATTTATTGTTTTTGTTTGGCCTATCAGAACACCCACAAATGTTAAATTTCATGCTCGAGATGTTTTGTCCTTGACGTGAAAGGGGTGTTAAAGATCCCAAATCGACTAATATAGTCAACCAATAGTATATAAGTGAAGTGTAAGCCTAACCATACAACCTAGGTTTGGAAGTTGAGTTAGGCCTAATTTCTTCATTTTTAATACAAATAGAAAACTAAAGTGGTAATGAATTATTTAAATGACACATGCATTTTACTATTATTTTTTTTATTACTAATTTGATTTTTTGAAAACGTGCTTATGTAGGGAGTGCCCCGTTGAGCTTAAGGAAGCAACAGCCACCCTTATATTTGCATCCTCAAGGTGTGGAGAATTTCCAGAGCTTCACAAGATAAGAGAGATTTTAACATCTAAGTTTGGGAAAGAATTTGCAGAGCGTGCTGTTGAGTTGCGCAAAAATAATAGAGTGAACTCTAAGGTGCTGATCACATCTTGTGTGAACTCATTTCAACTTTCAAGAGAATTTTCCTATTATTCTGATAACTTTTCTTCGGCTTGTGTAGATGATACAAAAGCTTTCATCCAGACCCCCCACCACTGAAATCAAAATGATAGCGCTCAAGCAAATTGCTTCAGAAATTGGAGTTACTTTGGGTTTGGAGCAGGACCCTATATTGATGAATGAGGTAAGAGATCTTGTCTTCACAAGAAAATATATGCACTAACTGAATTGTGATATTTCATATGAAATAAATTCTCTTACACTATTGCAGGAGAAATTGAAGGCTGATCAAAGGCAAAATGAACCAGAAACCAGAAAAAGTAGTATTGATGGTGCTAATCATAAAGAACATATCCAAAATAACCCAGAAAAAATAATCCAGGATGAACATTTATCTAATAGGAATGAGGAAAGGAAGAGATACACAGGTACAGCTGCTGCTGTTGATGAGGAAGCCTTAGAATTTAAAGCATCTGGGATTGAAGTCACTAAACAATCGAATCATAGAGTTGCTCTAGTAAATATGCATCAGCATCCTATGGAGAGCTCTAGTTCTAAACAAGAGGAAGGTATATCAAAAAGCAACCATGCTATTGAACTCAAAGGATTGGAAACAAGGGAAATTAAAAATCAGTTTGCATGGGAAGGTCATTTAAGTCAGAGTCCAAGAGATGATAATGTGACAACATCAAGGAAATCAATTGCAGAGTTCATTTCCAAGAATCAAGTGGAGGAAACAAATAGAAAGAGCCACATGGTTGGTGAATTAGGCTCAGCCATGAGCTTCCAAATGGATAATGATCACCATAGTCAGTCAGATGCAGCTGCAGAAACTGAACCCTTTGGTGAAGAAAAAATTCACCCTTCTTCCCACGCTATAAGATGGAATTCCCAGAGGTCTCAATCCGATTCCACTATAAATCCTATGGCAAGAAGGCATGTAATGGAAACTAAGGGTCCAACTCATTTCCTAAAACAGATATATACACATCATGAACATGACGGGAAGTTAATGTCAGTGAGGACTAGATGAGCACAAAGACAAACAACAAAAAACTCTGGAGTATTTAAACATGTTATTTCTTCACAATTGTACAAATTACAAACTGGAAAACCTCAAAAGTTTTTAGCACTTGAAATTTTAAAATAAAAAAATTGTATTAATTTAGCTTCCTGAAACCTTGAGCAAATTCTTCTCATGAATGCCATTTTTGTTGTCGGTAGAGATTTTTCTGCTATCAAAATTAAAATATTTTTGCATATTTTGTGGTTCTTGTAAATTTGGTTAAAAGTTGTATGTACTCACAGAAAGTATTTGTAGTTGATAGTTAATGATGCATAGTTTTCGGTAGTCATAGTTTGCTGTTTATTTTATCCAATGAGAATTATTAGGCTTTTTATTTAAAACTCTTGTTGTAATAATACAAAATGTGTCAAATCTAAATTTCAAACCTGAAATATATCGTATCAGTATTTTATTTTTTTTTAACAATATTTAGCTAACCAGAAAGACAACATTAGTTAATTAGTTAATTCATATAGGTAGTTATTTCTATTTTGATGATACAAGTAATGTACTCTGGTATAAATGGTGTGTAATTCATTGTTTTGGTTAATGAAGCAATTCACAATACAATTTACGTAGAAAACATTCTCTCTTTCCCTCTTGCTATTTACTTACTCACTCCCAGGGTTTTCAAATAAGGTTGTTGCTCTAACAATTTGTATTAAAACCAAGATTCTTGATCTATGTCTAGTTGTATGATTGATTTGAAGATAGTAACTGCATCGGGGAATTTTCTAGCTCCCCTGCCCATTCTAAATGTAAAGAACTATGACCTATGGTGTATTCAAATGAGGGCAATCTTTCAATTTCAAGAAGTTACAAATATAATCAAAACAAGGGTTCAAGAACTTGGTGAAGCTCCAATAGTGACACAAAAGGCAGAAACATTGTAAGGCTTTGTTCATTATTCATCAAAGTGTTGATGCAGGAATCTTGGAGAAGATTTTTGGAGCAGATAACGCAAAGGAGGCAAGGGATATTCTTGCAAAACCCTATTAAGTGGTTGAAAAATTGAAGAATGCGAAGTTGTAGACTAAAGAAGGCAATATGAACTTCTATAAATGAATGAGCAAGAAAGTGTGGCTGCGTATTTCACTCAGATGTTGACTCTCACAAACTAGATGAAGAGTTATGGTGAAAAGATAGAAGATGCAATAATAATGGACAAGAACCTAAGTACTTTAACACCAAGATTTGATCATATTGTCGTTGCAATTAAACAAGGACCAAATCTTAAGGGATGAACACAAAAGAGTTACAAGGGATTATTAAAGCACAAGAAATGAGACTTGATGGATGAAATTGGTTGAGATCATCAAATCAAGCTTTGCAATCCCAAATCTGCAAGTGGACTTCTTGTAAGCAGGGTAAAATCAAGAAGGGCAAGGGAACTTGGAAGAAAGAAAAGAATCAAGGAGAGGACTTTAATTTTGTATAAAAACAACAGTTGAATTCTAGGTATAAAAACAAGAAAATGGTGCACAACAAAAATGGTAAATATGTTTAATAAAAGATCAATCCAATACTACAATTTCCAAAAGTTTGGTCATTTTGCAAAATATTGTAAAGGCGAGAAGGTGTCAAGGAGTTTTGATGAAGCATAATTGGTACATGATGAAGATTCTGACTCAAATAAGGTGTTGTTAATGGCAATAACCAATATTGGAGAGGAAAACGTGAATTTGGGCTATCTAAGCACAGGGTGTTCTAATCATATAACTAGACACAAGAAGTGGTTTGTTTCAATTGTGAAAACTAGAATTAAATGTGTTAGTCCCAGAAGGAATCTAGAAAGGGTTGAATAGATTCATTAAAAAATACAACTTTTAAAAAATAAGCTTTTCACAATTCCCCTTTCTTTTTGTCTTTAAGATTCTTTCAATTTTCTTTTCAAAATGTATTTTTTGTAAAAACAAATGGCTGAAATGTTCAAAACTAAGAATGGGTGAATTGGTGTCAGAAAAATTTTCTTTCTTTAACTTCAAGAAATAAAAATTTTTTCTTTATTGAATCAATGAAACAATTTGGTAGAGATTTTGGTATGCTTAGAAATTAATCTCTTTAATACAAACAATGCAACAATATGCAAACTAATATTTGTTCTTACCAAGAGTAGAATGAGCCCCCTTGCCTTATATAGGCCTTAAGGGCTGGTCGGTACGATGGAGGTTGTTCGCTCTCCTCCCCCATGATGAGTGCGATCTAGGGCTGTGCGGTCGTGCCCTGTTATTTCATGTTATGTCTTTAGATAGTAATGTTTAGTTCTTAATTTGTCACATTAATTTCAACAGGTTTTACCTCTTTTATTTTCTTGATTTTGTGTTAAAAAAGTGTTTTGTTGCCTTCTTGAAATTGAGCTTTTAAGAGAAATTTCTCCTCTTGTTTAAGTCTCTTGAGAAGTCTTACATGCTTTTAGATCAAGCATATTCTCTAAATAAAAAAAATCAAAACAAAATTAGAGATTAATTTCTCCTTGAATTTTGTTGTCCTATGATGAATTTGTAGCAGTTCTTTTGTGCTAATCTTGAAGGAATTTCTTGTTTGGTGTGCTTGAGACATTCAGCATGAACTTTGAGCATCAATCTTGTGCAAAAAAACTAGCTCTAAACACAATTAAATACTCTAAAAGCTTTACGCCTAAGTCAATTTCAATTTTTAGTACATTTTGAGTTGCTCTTGTTTTCTTGAGTTGCACTTTTAGTTAAATTTTGTGTGTGCCTTGCTGATGTGATCCTTCTAGCAAGGGATCTATCACTAAGGCCATGACTAGGAGAATAGAAGAGGACATGGCTACATTGGATAGAGGATGACCTCACCTCCTCATGTGAATAGAAATTATACCTTAGTCCTCTCTTTTTTACCTTTGTATTTAGCCTTTATTTTTTCCTAAGTAGAGTGGTCTAGTCTTTGCTCTTGGGCCTTGTATTTGGCATTTATTTTCGTAGGATTAAGGGTTAGAAGGTCTGCTTAGTATTAATGTGGAGTGTAGTAGCTAATTGGGCCATTTAGGAGTGTTGGTGGGTTGTTTTATTAACCACACCTCTCTTTTCTAATTAAACCCCAATTAGTTAGCACATGAAGCATGGAGGAGACAAGGTGGAGCCCTTGTTCCCTTTTCAGGCGCCATTTTCAAATATTTTGCCACATGGCATCCTACATGACACTTAGTTAGATCTAATATCCATGATTTTAGGAGCATGTGCTAATTATTTGAATTTGACTCCTCTTTTAAATTTCCCTCCAATTCTCACGACCAAAGCACTCCCCCCATCCTATATATAGACCTCTCCACCTCTTATATCTTTTACACTTGAATGAATGAGAATTGAGAGTACTTGCTTCATTTTTTGAGTGTCCTGACTTCTCTAAATTGAGAGCATCCTTGTGCTTTTATCAAGGGTTCCTTCCCTTGTGGGAAGTACCTCTCCTTTCTTGGCTTATCTTTAAGTTGCACCAACTCCCCCTCACCTCCTAACCTCTCCATCCAATCCGTTTCTTTGGGTGACAATTGAAGGAAGATCCATGGGAAATCAAACATGCAAAGGAGGTTTCATCATGTGGTATCAGAGCTTAAGCCTTCTAAGGTCACGTTTCTTGTTCTTTTTTAGCTTAATTTGTTGTTCATCATCTTCTAGTCAATCTACTCTTTCTTTTGTTCAATGCATTTGATTTGTTTAACCATTTCTTTGTTTGTCTAGTAGTAGATTGTTTAGCTGTTTTCCTTCTAATTTTTTGTGCTTCCATTCATTGTATTTGATGTAATTCTTTTTTTGTTCTTATCATTGCATCTTGTGCTGTGTTTTAGGTTCATTGTTCACCGTTTATTTTAGCCTTTTTTTATTGTGTTTATGTGCTTGATTTGGTGCCGAAGAGGTTGAGCCATCAAACCCAGATAAGTGTGTGTAAAAACACAGTCTAGTGGTGCTCAACCTTGGCTAGTTCATGCGCATATTTTCTACTCTGTTTTTGCACTGTTTTAGGTGAATTTTTTTGGTTTATTAATCTTGTGTATTTGTCAAATTTAAGTCATGTTTAGTCCTTACTATGTCATGTTACAATCCTCTAAGGTTTAACCTCTTTTTACTTTCACAAAAAGCTTCTAAAACACTCTTGAAATTGAGCTTCTTAGAGGTATACCTCTACTTTAAGTCTCTTAAGAGTTGTTGTGCATTTTTAGATCAAGCATAATTAAAAAACTTTGGTCAATTGGTTGCTCGATTTCATCCTCTTACCTTGCTTGAAATTGTTTCAATTTTAGTAGCCTTTTATGTATGCTTAAGAAGTAGAATGTGTGCAAATTGAAGGCTGATTTGGGCGCATAATTTGGCTCACTCTTTGATCCAAGTTTTGACCTCAAATTTTGGTTCAAAACACTCTTGTACACTTCTAAAATTATAGGCCATTTTGAAAGGTTATTAAAACTTTGTGGTATGCATTTTCCTTAAGTTGTTTGGGTACCTTTAAAGCTTAAATACACGCCTACTAGCCTTCCAAATTAATGGTTAAGCGCATAAACAAGTTTGTGTAAAAAGCAATATCAAAATTAAACAAAAAAAAAACATATACAAAATAAATATAAAATTCAAAAAAAAAAAAAAAAGAAAAGTCAAAATAGATTCAATATACTTAGGAGTTAGATGTGCTTAACTTGGATCATAAAAAATAAGGAATTAGTAAGGCATGTTGTGTGGTAACTTGTGCCAATTTGAGTGAAAAATGAAAACCATGAAGTATTTTGAGTTTTAGTAATTGTACTCTTTTCTAGAGCCTTTCTAGAACTCTTTGGTGTGCATATTTTCTTCTCTACCTTAATTTTAGTTTGTCTTACTTCTTAATCTTTCTAGTCTTGTCATAAAATACTTCTATCCACTTGGATAAGTGTCCTTTGGTTGTGATCCTTCACTACTAGAAAATAGGCTTTTTACATCACTTATTTAAGGCTTTTTACAACATTTTTAAAAGTGTTGTAAAAGCTGTTGTTGTAAAAAGATAGAGATTTTACAACATTTTTCTAAGCGTTGTAAAAAGTTATTTTCTAAAACATTTTTTTTCAAAAAGCGCTTTAACAAAATCTTCACTTTACATCGCTCTTTAGCAATAAATGTTTTGAAAAGTATATTTTCGTACATCAATTTATTAAATAAGTGTTGTAAAATGTCTTCATTTTAAAACACTTTTTTTTTAAAAAAAACTACTATTGTCTACAACTTTTTTTAGTAAATGTTTTTAAAAACAAATTTAGTGGTTTTTTATATACTTTTTAATTTATAGTAGATCCCAAAAGCCTGTAAACCAATAATTTTATATTATTTATAAATATTTATTTAAACATAATCAATAAATCATAAATTGATAAAAATTAATATTAAATACTTCATATATAAAATTATAACATTGTTGAAACATATATAACATTGTGAACATGGTACTATCCAAAATATTCTACAACTAAAAAGTGTAAAAAACAAGTAGGTATAAATAACCTATCCTAACTAATGAAGCCAAAAAAATCCTATATATGTCAACCTAGAGACTAGCTATTTCTAATTTCAAAAAAATATTTTGTCCATTGGTTGCGTATTCCATCAAGAGTCTCTGAAGTTCTTCAGAGTCACAAAATACCTATATAAAAAATCAAATATGATGTTAGTTAAAAAATGGAAGTGCTACTACCTAGCCATAACAAAACAATAGTAAAATTACCATTATAGCTACATGAGAATCATTTGTAGCTACCATAAGGACATAACTAACAGCTAATAGATATAAATAGTCAATAAAAAAATACTATTGCATAAATAAAAATTACAAACCAACTATGAGCAGAAACAAAATTTAATTAAACCACTTATTTCAAACCAATTTGCACATGTGATCATAATAGAATTAAATTAAACAAAAAAATAATTAATATGTACAATCTTAAACAACTTAGAAAAAAATAATAATAAATGCTTGATCCACACAGACCAATTCAGCAAAAAAAAGGATGCTCTAACAGTGTTTTCAGCATGTCTAAATCACAAAAACATCTTAAAGGCATCACCATTACAAAAACAACTCAAATCTAAAAAAAATATATAAATTACACATGATATGATTGGAAATAACAGCAGGAAAGGAAGTGCAAAAATAAAAGAAAATATTATCTACTCCCATTTCCTCTAAATATTTGCGTGAACAATAGTGTACATCCAATGCATAACATAATAATCACACTCCCAACCTCCCTTTTGTTGATTACACTAAAAAATAAAAGTCATTACAGTTATAATTCTATAACATAATATAAGAATTAAAAAATTGTTAATTACTTACTCGTTGTACAATCCAAAGAGGGGCTTGGATTTCCTTTGTTGCTTTCCAACCAACATTTGATAACTTCTAAATACACTAAATTTAAGATAAACAAAAATTGTGAAAAAAAAAACAATATGGCATAACAAATAAAATTAATGTGTTACAAATTAAATGTTATTTACTATTTGTTTGATATTATTTACTGTTGAATTTCCTATTGAACAAAACCAAATAGCAATATTTTTGCTAGGCACAAGAACCAACAGTTGTTAGTGTTTTCTACATTGATAATTAATCAATTAGACTCTAAATAAATACAGAACACTTGGTATTAAGTTATATATACTTACTCATTATAGTAAGGGGCCAGATAAATATGTTTTTTTTGAATCTGCAATATGTTTTAACATATACTTTGTGATATCTTCACTCTTATTTCCTGATTTCTGTATATGTTAGGGTTCAAGGAATTTGTACACCTTATCTTTGCATGCATCGATGGATAATTTATTGCAAAACCTAACATGGTAAAAAACATTAATAGTATTTAAATACATATTATGTAATCGAACTAAAATTACATTTTACTTACAATATCCACAACTGTATAACTGATATGCTAAGCCACATACTACCACTGAATATTTCCAAAACATCAATTTGAGTTATGTACACTGGTACAACACTATGTTCGCCAAATATATGCACATCCCATGGAACTTGGGATGGATTATGCTGTAGGATTGGTATGACATTCAATAAATCAGCAACCACATATTTTTCAGATTTTGATATATTAGTTGATTGTAATTGTTTCAATTTTGATATATCAACAACTGGAACATGTTGCTCTGATTGTTGAGTATCCTAAACATGAATAAAATAATAATTGTGAGCAACATATTTTTGTAAAATGGATTTTTAATAGACATAAACTTACCAAAAGGAAATATATACTTTGGCTGAAAAAGGTCTCACCAAGTGTTTCGGCTCAGCAATAAAACCACCAACATCTTTTCCTATTAATTGAACTTTTTCACTAGGCTTTGGGATTGGTGCAGTAGAATCCAAAACCTCTTCAATTGTCACCTTGACCAAATCATCAGTTAATCTGTGACCATGTATTGTAGAACCCCCTTTATAAACTCTCCCAATTGCAACTTCTTGAATAAGATCCTCTTGAATGTATAAACTACATCGAGCAAAGGTAGTGGCAATAGCAATGGGATCCACATTCTTGGGGTGATCAACAGTAGTAGCAATGAGATCATTTTCATTTGAGTGAATTGTAGTAGTAGGAATGAGATCCAACTCCCCTGAGTGATCAATGGTAGTAACACTAACACAACTGCCCTTTGTGCTGATACGAGTGAGAGGAATTGGTTCATCTTTAGCTGCAGGAGGTTGTTGGAATTGAGAATTTAAACTCTGCAATGCAGGACCAAATTCTCACATAAATTCTTCCCTTAGTTGTTCTCTTATATTTTGTGTAACTCGTTTAGGGTTTAGGGTCAACTCCTCAAGATTCATTGATGATGATGATACGGTGAAGTAATGTGATACAGGTCCAAAGTATTCTCGTAAAAGATCAAGATTTTCATGAAAGAAAGATTCCATCTTAGAAGGGACAACTTGAATGAAGAAGTTCAGCTCATGATATATATATATAAAACAAGAAAGTTATTTTCTCTCTTAACATTGAGTTTCAGACCAAATGTAATTTTTTCTCCTTTTCATTTTGGCCATCACAAATGTTTGTTTGTTGAAGTGTTGCTTTATATTAATTATCAAACTACTCTTGCATAATATTAAGGACAAAGCTAATTAATGCTACATCTTTTTGGGAAAGATAGATAAACATGCATCACATACTAGAATGAGAATGGGAACTTAACACGATAAAAGAAACTTAACAATATAAAATCGTCTACCATATCTTTTTTTTTTCTTTTAAACACTTCACTGTAAAATGTGTGAAATTAAAAAGAAAAGTGATGTTGGTGAACAAAATAGTGAAAAAAGAAGAAACAAAATGCAAGAGTAGAGTTATTAGGAAATGCAAGAGCTACCCTTGTACATAAAAAACAAAATGGTGAAAACGGAAGAAATAGAGGATGCAGGCGAAGCGACTTTCTCTATATCATTAAACTTGACTTGCAATTTGGAAAATCAAGTATTGGCTAATTAAGGTTTACTGCCTCAGTGCTAGTTTTGGAAGATAATCAAGTATTTAACAAAGACAGTGAATATCAAAACTTAAAAAATTAAGAACACTAAAAGAATAAAAGTATAAGAGAAAGCGGAACCTTGAATTCTCTTGCCAGTGAGGGGGCACTTAGGTTCACTAACCCTCTTCTTGGTGGTTTGAAAAACAAGCTTTCCACCTACATTTTTTTACCGAAAACATCATACATGAGAAGCAATAAATAATGGAAATTAAAATAAACCTAAACATTGCTTTGCCTCGGCGATGATGAGGGCACTACAAGAAAAAATACACACACAAAAACTGTCACTATAAGTCCAAAATCCGTAAGTAAATGTTTAAAAGACTATGACCTGCGAATGCTTTTTCCATCAACTTTAAGGGGTCATATAACAACAAAATAATTGTTTGTCACTATAAGTTTTACCTACGGATATACATATACCTACACTTACATTTTACTATCACTATAAATAATGACTATAGTTTGAAATGTGTAGGTAAAAGGTGTTAACTTGCACCTATAGTCTGTGACTGTAGGTAAATGTCATTAACTTGTATCTATAACCTCTAACTGTAGGTAAAAGTTATTAACTTGTATCTATAGCTTATGTAAAAGTCATATAATAATAAAAGTATACATCTCCTGTGTGGGCTCTTTGTACATTAAAAATCATAAATAAAAAATATTTTTTTATTGTTATTCAGTTTTATGAAAAAATAATATAATTAAAAGAAGAATTATTGAGCAATTCATAAAAAGGAAAATTAAAATATAATGAATAAAAAAATTTTCCAACAACCTATATACTTGAAATTCAAAATATTACTTCTCATTCTCAAGTTTCTACTTTCTTTATAACTTGAATGTCAGAAATGGGGAATTATGGAAGCAATCAGATTCAATAAAGACATAAGTTGTCCTTAGCTAATAACATCATTCATACAAATATCAGTTACATATATGTCGCTCTTCTTTTCTCCCAAGATAGTAGGAGTTCCAATCTAAGCAGAATATAACATTCGTGCTTAAAAAGTGATATAGAGAAGTGATTCTCTCTTAGACAAATTATTGAAATGCTGCAATCATAAAAATCAACATGGAAGCTTCAATGATTGATCATTTGAAACTAATAGCATAAATAATATGAAACTAATAGCACAAATAAAAATCAACATAGAAGCTTTAATAATCCAAATGATCCAAATGGTATCAAATTATTAGTATTCAATGAAAATACAAATAACATGTTTCTCAACTTCACATGATTTAGAGTAGCAGGATGAAATTCCAATAAAAATGTGAGAACAAAAAGTCCATTATTTGCCAATACTGATTCACAACAGCCAAAGAATTCTTCCATGTATTCATGGACAATAACGTCTATCATTTCACTGAAGTACACAAGTTATTCTATTATTTTGGAAATATTGAAAAAAATCTTCAAAATTAAATGATAAATAAGTTCACCAGGATATAATCCTATCGTATTTGTATGTCTTGGGTAGTTGGCGTTAGTCACACAGAAGAAACTTGATGTTGTCTTAGAATATAACATAAAACAACATGAATTCATTTGAGATTTTGAAGTTCATATACACATTGATGCAATGAATCACTCTTCCAGATGAAAAGTACTAGGATATTGCAAGAACATTGGTTTAATTTCTAACACAAATATATTGAACGTAGACATTGTTCCAGTTCCCTCAAAGGTAAACATTGTTCCTCCATCTTCTAATAATTTGTACGCCTCAAGGTAAAGGTACCACTAACTAAAATAATTTTAACGTATCTAATACAAAGAAGATGATTAAGAAGACAATATACGTGTGATGTTGTGATTGTCACTAATTGAAACAAAAAAAAATGTTTAAATAACAATTTGATGCCTAAGAATTAAAACCAAAACAAATGTTTAAACAACAATTTGAGATCTAATAAGTAAGACGTTTTATATTTTGGTCTTCAAAAGATATTTTCTTATTTTGATTGTTAATTTTTTTTTATTTGTTTTAGTGCTTGTTTTTAACATAAAATAATTTATTTAGTACAATGTAATAGTCCATTATGAATGGCAGGACCATTATTTAATAACTTATAATATTATTTGACATCCTCATCAATTGTTTTGAACAAATCTATGGGCAATTATCCTTATAAAACTCTATGTGAAAAGGTAAATAAGTCACTAGATTGTCATTGTTCTAGTAAGGACTAGGATAAAAAAAAAATTCAAAAGACCAAAATATAAAATTTGCTATTTTTCAAGAACCAAAGTTTTCTGTTGAGCTAAATATATAAAGATAGTGAATATCAAGATATCAAAGTAGAGAATTATTATTGTTTCAATTCATAAATTGTAATTCCAATAGATTCTTTATTATTTTTTGAATCACCATGTTTCCATTTTTGGTCATAAGAACACAAGTAAAATATAAGCTTTGACGTTCAAGTAAAGATCTAGTGCCCAAATGCCTTACAATCATTCCCATCTTTTCTTTTTAATTCCAACTCTATATGCGTACTTATTGCAATATCATATTTTGAAAAAATAATTGAAGCTTGTATGATTCAAAAGCTCTTAGGTAACTTCACCATTAAACATATATTATTTGATAAACCTTGTGATATTAATTCAGATAGTATTTTTGGGAGAATTGATATTGGAAATGTAACACACTATCATAAATCAACTCACATTAAACAACTTGTAGTAATATAGCAACTCAGGAATCTAATCACAAAATGTGTTCTGCCAGTTCCTTTCAAGAAGGTACCATGCATTTTGGGATTGGTCTTGAGGACACAGCTTCTTCCAACAATGCATGAGCTACTAGCATACCAGCCTGAAATTCAATCTTACAGTAAGTTTTTTGTTTCATTTCAATAGGTTGGTGAAAATTTCAAAGAAAACTAATTTTCTAAATATATTTCCACTAAAGGAAACTCTTTAAAGAAATATTTTTCAGTTAAAACTATATTTCTTCTTTAATTAGAAACTTAGCTTTTACTACCTTAAATCCATCTTCATGAAATCCATAACCAGAAAAGCACAAATATATGTTTAGTTCACTTGTATATTTGAAGTACATGTAACTTCCTCAACTCACTAAGGTTGTTTCTAAATAATGGAAATTAGGTGTGGTTAGAGTATAGTATGAAGTCAATGTAAAGTTGTAAGAATCAGTTAAGAAGTTAGACATTTAGTAGTTAGTCTGTTATTTTACTGTTCTTTTTCTTTATAACCTATATAGATAGAGCTACCTAGATCAGATCAATAATGCAATACATGTAGATCTTCTTATTACTCTATTTTTCGCCATTATAACATGGTACAAGAGCTATCATAGCCTAATTCCCTTGGGTGACAAATTAGTAGGCATAAGTTGGTCCATGATAGGCAATAGTGACATAATTATTAATAATTATGTTGTTTGTCAATACAGTAAGCACGAATATACCTTGGTAAGTCCTTGAAAACCAAATTTTTATTTTTCATTGAGCTTTGAGTGCAACAACTGATGGAACTGGATGCCAGTAGACCACTTAAGTAAGGTATTTTCTAGTATGTGATCTAGATTGAGAGTTGCAAGAAAGGGTTGACTTGATTCTTTAATATTTTGCAAATTAGAATAAAGATTGTTCATTAACAACTTTAATAGAGTTCACTTATGATCAGTGCATTTATATGAAAATTTACTAACTAAAGAATATTTTGTAATGTTTTGCATCAGAAATATTTTTTTAGAAAAAAAAAATCTGCTAAACTTCATAAGAAATTTGTGTCGTCCTATGCAAACAAATGGATTTCTAATAAACACAAGGACTTGGTAACTTGAACTTACCATACTGTTTGGATGAAATTAAGGATATGAAAAGGAAGGAAGGAATTTTGAGATAAATTTATTGTTTGGTTCAAAAGTTTAAATGAGAGGGATGAAAAGTCTAAACTTCTGTGCCTAACAATGGAAGGGTTTATTTTTCCTTTACCTCTTCCCCTCCTTTGAACCAATCCATAGGCAACAAAATTAAGTAAATAAAAAAAATTATTAACCATCTTGAAAAAATTAAAAACGAGAGCATAGGAGTGATTCCATAATTGTAGAAACGCCTCGAGTTTCTTTATGACCTTTCTCAAAGATTGGGCCTACTAGGTAGTTAACTACAATATCCTATAGTAGTTTCATATTTTATTATTTGTTGAATATATAGTATGGTTCTTAAGTACTTCTATGGATCCTTTTGATTTTTTACTCTTCTTCAGCCAATGCCATTTGATTTCTAGATAGTTTATTTAAAAGACATGTAATTAATGGGTATAGTATGTGCATGATAAATATCTATGGTGCAAAAAAATTTAAAGACATGTAATCTTTGAATTTTATCTAACCAAAAAGTTATCTACAGATGCAGGTTAATCATAATGAATTTCTAGCTATATATTTTTTTCTTGTTAATGCAGAATTACTTGATAGTTTTAGTTGAAATTTTGCTAAGATGTAATAACCCTTGGATTTTCCCTACTATTTAATGTTTATTAACATGTTCACAACTAAAAAATAAAAACCATTCGTAGGTGTATTCACGTGTGAGCAAATGATAGTGACACAAACGTACTTATCTTGATGCATGATTTCTCAAGTAATATCCCCTTCCTATATTCTAATTTTATAGACGTTTTTGTCAATTTCACATGAATGGCAACTTTCCAATTTCAAAGTTAAACATACATATATATAAAGGTTGAAAAAATAGCAAATTTTGGATATACTTGGAATCTTGCCAGACAAGGTTTACTTCAAAATGTGGGATCACTAGCGCTGCATTCAAAATTTTAGCAACAGCTACAAGGTCACATATCTTTTTAAAGAGAAAAAGCAGGGAGAATTATATTAGACAAGTGATAAAATTTTGACTTTTGAGGCAAATACTAATGAGGTACATGATAAAACGCTATCTTTATTTTTTCACTTAATCTTTTTAATCAAATTAGACCTTTTCAGAACAATCTCATTCACATACCCCCATATTTTGTTGGTTTAAGCCTCCATCAAGGAAAAAAACCTAGATATAACCTGTGACTTTTCAGGTAGTGCTGCAAGAAATTATAACTATAAAGAAACATGTAAAATACCAAACACTAGTGAGTAGTGAAAGACAACATAGCCCTTATTTTTCAATAAATTTATAAATATAGAATTTGAACTGACAAGGTGGTTTTTTATGCTCAGCACAAGGTTTCCATCCTTGGAAGGCCAAGGGAGACTAGAGACTAGTTTGTAGTTCAACAAACTGAAGACAAATAAAGAATTGGAAATCTTGAATAGAAAGTCAGCTACTTGCAATAACTGTAAAGACGACTTCATCTGAGTACAATAGTAAAGAAATAAAGTCAAATCAAAGAAAACTATGAGATATTTTTTCATATATCTCCTTTATAACTCATTTTTTTAATCCATTAATCGTTTCTCATTACATCTCTCACTTGTTTCACAAAGTATATGCACTTCAAAAAGTTTTCGAACACTCTGTCATACATATATGTTATTAAGCAAGGTTGAAAATATAGATATAAGAATATGCACTTAAAAAATTTATCTAAACACTGTCATAGATATATGTTATTAAGCAAGGTTGCAAATATAGACATAAGAAGTGGCATAAAATAAAACAACAATAGGACCATTATTTGGACATGCAATTAATGCAACCATGTCTTTTTATATCTCATTTCCTTTTCAATCTCTTATTAAATCTGTCACTTCTTTAACAAGGTATATACACTAAAAAATTTGTTGAATACTCTATTCTGCTCATATAATTAAGCTAGGATGTAAAAATAAAAATAGAAAGTGCATAGCATAAATGAAACTACTGACCCATTTTTGGCATGCTATGCAACCAGCAAAGTGTATGTGGCAGAGAATATAGAAAAAGAATATGGACTTAAATGTAATATGATTTCTATGTGTTAAGTTTTTTTTTAATATACTCAAATTCATGATTTAATCTCACAAAATTTCTATCTACACAATAGTTATATATTATAAATAGTTATTTTGGTCATAAAAGTATGAGACATAAGTATTTCGACAATAGTCAGTGAAAATATTTTGAAACTCCAAAATTTATGTGACTTAAATGAGAATATATAATTAACAACATACTTTTAGAAATGAAATTGTAAATATAAATAAATAATTTAAAATGAAAGTGAAAATTAATATATGAATTTATATAAAAAAAATTTCATTTAATTATTTTTAAGAACTAAATTAACAACATCATATCTCAGTAATCACTTGAGATACAAGATTGAGTATTTACCTTTTTTTTCCTCTGCAATGGATTATTGTTATAACACTCCATTTTTATGGTTATCACCTTCCTATGTCACATCCAACCCATGTAGACCATTTCTTTCTTCTACTCAACTTTCAGCCACCACCTTTTTATTGATCCAAGGAATGAACAAAACAAACGCTATTATAAAGTGGTAAAAACATTGAAGGTAGCCCTCAAATAGTGCTCCTATTCAATGTGAATAGAAAATGACCCCTTTACACGAGCCAAAATGTGAATAGAAAACACAGATTACACAGGGAATGATACAAAAGCTCAGTTACAGAATCACATTGCACGGAAAATTCTAGCCCAATTTTATTATTAGAGTTGCAGAGAAAAAGAGATGAAGAAACAAAACAGTAGCTTTTGAAACTTTAAGCTTCAGAAACTCACGACCACAACTCCTCAATTATTATTTATCTCTCCAATTTTCTCATATACATTTTCTCAAATACTTGGTGTCCATTACTTTATGATAACTACAAAACATATGCTATACACAACAATTCAACTCCATCAAATAAGATAAATCCAAATCTGATTCTATTTCTACAAAAAATTATATAACAGGAAATCAAACACAACATTAAGTAATGAAGATACTTGAAGTAGATGAACTTGAGAGTATCGAAAAGTTAAATGAGTTTACTACCTAATGTCAACACAAAAAATAATTTTATGTTCAACAAACAAAATTAGGTAATGAAATTAAAATTAGAAGTAGGCAATGAGTAAATCAGAAACAATTAAAGTAGGTAAAAAACCAAAACCTGATGCAAAAGTACTATACTTAAGAGTTTCAAAAAGCAAAATGGAAAGATTCCAATCCAAAAAGAAAAATGAAAATGCGAAAAGCTGAGTTTCTACCTTCATTGATGCTCTGAAATATAACCTAAGTGAAGCTTGTTGATGTGAGAAGGGAAGATTATCAATGGTCAGAGAGACAAAGGATGAAAACTAAGAAATAAGAGATGAAGGTTGAAGGAGGGTTGGAAGGAGAAGGGTTTTTCTGTAATTTCTTTCACAATAAAAACTACCCTGAGAAACAAGAGATGAGCAATGATAACCTTCCTAGATGAAGGAGTACAAATCACTATGAACCTTTCGAAATGCACTAGGTAAGGTTGAAGGAGTATCCGAATATCTTCTGGAATGAACCCAAAAAAGGGAGAGAGAGAGCAAGAGAGGTCAAAGAGTAATGATGCATGCCTCCCTTGATCTTTTTCTAGAGGTTTTCTTCTTTGGTGAAATGGTTTGTGGAGAGGTAAGAAGTGAGGTGGTTTTAGGCGCCACTTAAGGTAAGATAAGCCTAAGAGGGAAAGTTTTCCACAAGGGATAGAACCCTTGATAAAAACCTAAGGAATTCTCAACGAGAAAAGGGTGGACACTAAGAGAATTTTGGCCAACTCAAGGTTTTTCCATTCAATAAAGTGTCAAAAATACAAGAGTGTGAAGAAGCACCTTTTTATAGAGGAAGCTAACCTCTTGGACAAGTCATGAAGGAAATGAAGGGCTAGGATTAAAAGGAGTCATCCAAGGGAGGAGGATTGAAGCCCAAAGTCCCATCAATACTCTCCTTTAGATGAGAATTGGTGCCCAAGCTATCTCATCCAAGGGCCAAGATTACTCCTTTATTAGTTTTGGGTTTTATTTAGCAAAAGAGGGTGTAGTTATCAAACTACCCCCTTATTTCCTAAATAAAGGCCCAAAAACTAATCTTACCCCTTCTTATTACTAAGACACCTCCTAGAAAATTAAATGGACTAATACATGTCAAAAATAAAATCCTAGGTTCCTAAAATAAAAATTACAAGTAAATAAGTCATGGCTTGCATAACTTGATGGTCATATGGAGGTAAGATCTTCCTCTCTCTACTCTAGCCATGTCTTCTTCTATTCTCCTAGCCATGGCCCTGGTGATAGGGCCCTTGCTTGGGGAGAATGCATCATCTCCTCCCCCTTGGGAAGGATTTGACCTCAAATCTGATAGGTCTTCCTCTTCTTCATCAGTACCTACAAAAGGGATCAAATCACAAACATTAAAGGTAGTACTGACACCATAGTCCTCAGGGAGATCTAATATGTATGCATTGTTGTTCACTCTCTTGAGGACTTGAAAGGGACCATCTCCTCGGGGGCTAAGCTTGGACTTCCAGTGATTAGGGAAACGATCCTTCCTCAAATGAAGCCATACCCAATCCCCTTCATTAAAGATAATTTCTTTCCTTCCCCTATTAGCCTTAGCAGCATACCCTTTCGAGTGTCGTTCAATGTTGGCTTTGACCCTCTCATGTAATTTTTTAACAAAATCCGCTTTAGCTAATCCTTCTTTATGAATAGAAGAAGGGAAAGGTAAGGCAAAATATCAAGAGGTGTAAGAGGGTTGAAGCCATAAACAATCTCAAAGGGTGAATGCTTGGTGGTTCTTTGGACCACCCTATTATATGCAAACTCTATATGGGGAAGGTACTCATCCCAAGACTTATGATTTCCCTTAAGAAGTGCCCTTAGCATAGTGGATAAGGATCTATTTACCACCTCAATTTGCCCATCAGTTTGGGGATGACATGTGGTAGAAAATAGGAGTTTAGTTCCCAGCCTAGCCCACAAGGTTTTTCCAAAAGTGGCTAAGAAACTTAACATCTCTATCAGACACTATGGATTGAGGTATGCCATGCAGACGAACAACTTCTTTGAAGAAAAGTCTTGCAATGTTGCTCACGTCATCTATTTTGTGGCAAGGTATGAAATGGGCCATTTTAGAAAACCTGTCCACTACCACAAAGATAGAATCCGCTCCCCTTTGGGTTCTAGGAAGTACAAGGATGAAATCCATGCTTATGTCTACCCAAGGAGCGGAGGGAGCCGGTAAGGGTGTGTAAAGTCCATGAGGCATTACTTTAGATTTAGCTTGTAAACAAGCTATGCATCTAGAGCAATGTCTTTGGACATTTCTTTTCATATGGGGCCAATGAAATTTTTCTTTTAAAATGAGCAAAGTTTTGTTTATTCCAAAATGCCCCATGAGCCCACCCTCATGACTCTCTCTCACAAGCAGTTTTCTAAGAGATCCTTGGGGTACACAAAGTTTACTTTTTTTGAATAAGTATCCCTCACTCACATGAAACCCATCAGTAGGTTTGGACAAGGAGGTAGCAAAAATAGGGCCAAACTCTTGGTCAGAAGCATATTGGTCCTTAATATAATCAAATCCTATGATTTGGGAGCTCAAAGTGGCAAGAAGAGTATGTCTTCTAGATAGGGCATCGGCCACTACATTGTGCTTCCCTTTCTTGTATTTGATTATATAGGGAAAAGTTTCCAAAAACTCAACCCACTTTGCATGCCTCTTGTTGAGCTTACCTTGACCCTTCAAATATTTTAGTGACTCATGGTCACTATGAATGACAAACTCCTTGGGAATAAGGTAATGTTCCTAAGTTTGAAGGGCCCTTATTAAAGAGTAAAAAACTCTTTGTCATATGTGGGGTAATTGAGGGCGGCACCATTTAGTTTTTCACTAAAATAAGCCACAGAGTGGGTGCCTTGCAATAACACAGTACCTATTCCAACACCTGATGCATCACATTCTAGCTCAAAAGTTTTTGAAAAGTCAGGTAGAGCTAGAACAGGGGCATGGGTGAGTTTTTCCTTAATAAGTTCGAAGGCTTTTTGTTGTTTAGCACCCCAAATGAAGGGAACTTCCTTCTTCACCAAATCATTGATTGGTGAGAAAAGTGTGGAGAAATTAGGCACAAAGCGCCTATAGAAACTCGCGAGACCATGAAAGCTCTTGATCTCAGTCACACTTTTGGGGTGGGCCATTCTTGGATGGCTTTGATTTTGTCGGGGTCCACATGAACCCCATCTTTATTGACTACAAAACCTAAAAACACCACACTCTCTACACAAAAATTACACTTTTCAAGATTTCCATAGAGTTGGTGTGACCTAAGGATGCAAAAGACGCGCCTAAGATGACCTACATGCTCATCTAGGCTCTTGCTATACACTAAAATATCATCAAAATAAACTACACAAAATTTTCCTAAGCAATCCCTAAGGACATGATTCATAAGCCTCATGAAGGTGCTTGGGGCATTGGTAAGCCCAAAGGGCATTACCAGCCACTCATAAAGCCCAAACTTGGTCTTAAAAGCGGTTTTCCACTCATCACCTTCCTTGATGCCGATTTGGTGATAACCACTCTTAAGATCAATTTTTGAAAATAATTGGGCCCCATGCAATTCATCAAGCATGTCATCAACCCTAGGGATAGGGTGCCTATATTTGATGGTGATGTTATTGATTGCTCGACAATCAATTCACATCCTCCATTGGCCATTCTTTTTGGGCACCAACAAGACTGGCACAACACAAGGACTTAGGCTCTTTTGAACCCAACCCTTCTCCAATAGTTCTTGGACTTGAGACTCAATCTCCTTAGTCTCCATAGGATTAGTCCTATAAGCAGGCCTATTAGGTAGGCTAGCCCCAGGTACTAAGTCTATTTGGTGTTCTATACCCCTAATTGGAGGAAGTCCTTTGGGAACTTCATTAGGGAATATATCACCAAACTCCTTTAAAAGCTCTTGAACCTCTTGAGGTAGGTTCTCATGTCCAAGTTCTATGGCAGTGCTAGAACTAGAAGGGAAAGAAGCGGAGGGGGAAGAAATGGGGGATGCCTCTTTGTAAAGGAGGAGATAGAAAGGTCTGTTAGTTAAGGGGGCTTCCTTTAAATCCAATTTTGTCGCAAATAAACTCCCTTTACTAATGACTTTCTTGGAAGGGGCACCAACTTGTAACTCAACCTCCTTACCCCTTTCAAGCTTTAGGGGTAAAACTTTGCCTTTTTTTTCCTCCTTATCTCTCTTATGTTTCATGATGAGTTGGTCCTCCGCAACTTGTGAAGGTGTTAGAGGACACAACTTAATGCGCTTATCCTTATGAGTGAGGATGATGTTATTGGAATGACCATAGTGTATGGTTTTCTTATCAAATTGCCATGGTCTTCCTAGCAAGATATGGCCAGCTTCCATTGGGACTATGTCACATAGGATCTCATCTTTATAAGACCCAATGGAAATTGGAACCTTGACTTGTTCATTGACCTCCATTTCCCCTTGCTCATTGAGCCATTGAAGCTTGTAAGGCTTAGAGTGGGGAAGTGGGGTCAAGGCTAGCTTTTCCACCAACCTTGAGCTACATCAATTGCAGCATGACCCACTATCTATAATGAGAGAACATATTTTGTCATTCACCTTACAGCGAGTGTGGAATATGTTCTCCCTTTGAGATAAGGACACTTTCAAAGGTTGGCTTCCAAGAAGCCTTCTTATAATCAAGAGGTCTCCCTCACATGCATAAGCGGTTTCATCACAATCAGATTGGTATGCATGAACCCCTTCTCCTTCGCTCTCACTAGAGGAGTGTGAGCTAGACTCACTACTATAAACATCTTGGGCCCTCATGATGATGTTTCTCTTAGTAGGGCATTGAGAGGCAATGTGACCTCTCCCAAGACATTTAAAGCATTTGATACTACTAACTTTCTCATGAGAGTTAGTAGTAGGGGTTTTTCTCTCTACATGTGATGTTTTATGCTCTTTGAAGTGCTTGGAATGTTCCTCTTTGGGGTAACTCTTGAAAGAGTTCCCCTTAGGTTGGTCCCTCTTTACATAAGGTGGGTTATCCTTTTTAAAACTTTTCCTTCTAAGTTGATTTTCCACCTTGATGCAAAGTTGAACTAACTCATCAAGGGAATTGTATGAGAAGAGCTCCACCTTATCACGAATTTCGGGGCTTAACCCACACAAAAACCTTGCCATAGTGGCCTTGGGTTCCTCAATGATACCCGCCCTCAAGATAAGAAGTTCCATCTTTTGTCTATACTCTTCTATACTAAGGTTGGTTTGCCTTAGCCTTTGGAGTCTATCCAAAGGATCTCTTTCATACCAAGAGGTAATATGCCTTCTTCTTAGAGCACTTCTAAGATCATTCCAATATCTTATGGAAGGCATACTGGTACAGATTCTCTCATTGGTTAACCCAACCCACCAATGCATGGCATGCCCTTGGAAGCTAAGGGTTGCCATTGGAACCTTTCTTTCTTCTCTTACCTCATGTCAAGTGAAAAGTTATTCTACCTTGATTTCCCAATCAAGGTAGGCTTGCACATCTTCCCTCCCATGAAATGGGGGGAGATCAATTTTGGGCTCCCTTGTAGGGGCCCCATTATTATGCATGGATGAATGGGAGTTTCTCCTAGGATGATTGTAGTATTCTTCCTCACTTTCACTCCTATGGGTATGTCTAGATGGGGAACCTAAGACTATCCCTTTCATTTTGTAATTCTCACCATTCCCATGCTTTATTTTTTCTTCTTCTTTCTCTTTTCTTCTTTCTCTTTCTTTTCTTGCTCTCTTTTCTTCATCTTCTTTCCTTTCTCTTATTCTTCTATCTTCCTTCTCTCTTTTTTCTCTCTTTTCTTCCTCTCCTTCTTTTATTTTTATTTTCTCCTTGGACTCTTTTTCTCTCCTTTTTTCTTCTCTTCTCTCTTGTTCTTTTGCCATCCACTCCCTAAAGTCCATGTTTAAGTTTTCTAGAGTGTAATCTTTAGAAATATTTCTTTGGTTTACACTCTTGTTTGATGAATAGCTATGAGCACTAGAGTGGGTGTGTGATGTCATTGTGCTTGAATTTCTAAGAGGAAAAAGGTGGCTAAAAACTTTTCATAAACAAACACTCCTCTCTTTTTGTGTTTTCTTGCCTAAAATGGCTTGATGAGTCTTTGGAACTCTTTAGCCTTCTAAGCGCTTTGAAAAAGAAAAATAAAGCAAGAATTTTAAATCAAAAATTCAAAAGAGAAGGGATCTAAAGCGAGCTCCTAAGGTGTTAAAGGAAGTGTACCACTTCTTCCTTCTTCACCTAATTTTCGAGAAACTAAAAGATTAACTAAATCTTATTAAAACCAAAGGGAGGTCCTTATGGGCACTCAAAATCCCAACTACAAAATTAATACACCCAAATTAAAGAAAAAGTAAAGTCTTCAAAAAATGATTCTCCAAATGCTCCCTCAAATCAAAGTCCTCACGGCTAGGTGTGTTTCCTTTTGAGGTGATCCCTTAGGCTCTTAGTCCAACCTTCCAAAATATGCTACCCTTGTGGTAAGCTCCTTTTTTCAAGCTTTCTCCCAAAAGTGACACTAACACACAAACCAAAGAAACCAAAAGTAGCAAGGGGAGGTGCGAATAGAAACTCAAAAAGCAATAAAAGATAACACAATCAAAAGGACACTTAACCAAATGGTAAGAATATATAAGACAAACTAGAAAGATGATTTAAAAGACAAGCAACAACTAAACGGTAAACAAAAGAAAGAGAGCACACAATGGAATACCAAAAGAAAGAATGACACTAGATTAAAGAGTAGAAAAACACAAATATCAAGTTCTAGTGTACCAAAAGTAATAAAATTTCTTTTAAGGTTCCAAGTTCAAAGTTGAAGCACTTGCTAATTTTAGGTTAGGTACATCAAATGAATTTTTCAAACTTTCTTTTCTTTTGTTTGTTCTCTTTTTGTTTTTTTTTTTGAATCCTTCGTAGTTTTTTTTTGTATTTTATTTTAGACTTTGTTCTCTTTTTTTTTTTGAATATTTACTAGATTCACCTAAATTGATTGTGACTTTAGTGCTTAATAACAAAGAGTTATGCGCTTGGAACAATAAAGAAAATTAAAAGCAACAATTTAGGTACTACTAGAAATGACTTCAAAATGCAAAGTAGCTATAGATGTTTTAATGGTTTAGTAGTTTGGTGTGCCACTGGACTCAAGCTTTGTTAAGTTTTTAGTAATTTGTTGAACACAAATACCAAACTTATAGCTTAAGTGAAAGCACCCACAAACAATAACTACCTTTACCACACAAATGAGCTACCAATTATACGTATAAGGAAAATAAAGACAAAGGGAATTGAGCAACTATTTTGGAATTTTTTTTAAGAATATGCTTGAAACTAAAAGCACATGAACCTCTAAAGAGACTTAGACATGAGGTATGACCCTCTATGTTGCTCAATTTAAAAAGTTTCAAAAGCTTTTTTGTAAAAACAAAAGAGACTAAACTTAAAAGGAATTAATAGACAAAATGGGAAACTATAAACATGACTTATAGACAACTACACAAGAGTATAAAAGTGAAAAATAAAAGCTAAAAATAAGGCAAAAACAAGGCAACTAGGTGCAAGGAAACACATGAATTTGGTCTAAATTTCTTGACCACAAGGTTGTGGAATTCACCACAACGGCATGGATTTTTAGCAAGAAATTCTCAAAACCAAAATTCAAGCAAGAAAGCACCCAACTCAAAGCTTAAGCGGAAATTAATGAATATGGGAGAGACGTAGATGCAAAGAAAAGAACAATATAAATTGCATCAAGCAAAAAATAAATGGCACAAATAAACTATAACTCAAAACAATAAACTCAAGACATAAATGGAAATGATAAACAACAATGGAAAGCTAGAAAAAATTGCGGAAATTAAAGATACAATAAAATAGGAAAACGGAAAGAAAAAATAAATGAGGTAGGAAGAGAGTTTAGACCTCTAGAACCAATGCTCTAGATACCAAATGATGCATGCTTCTTCTTTGGTGAAATGGTTTGTGGAGAGGTAAGAAGTGAGGTGGTTTTAGGTGCCACTTAAGGTAAGATAAGCCTAAGAGGGAAAGTTTGCCACAAGGGATGGAACCCTTGATAAAAACCTAAGGAATTCTCAAAGAGAGAAGGGTGGACACTAAGAGAATTTTGGCCAACTCAAGGTTTTTCCATTCAATAAAGTGTTAAAAATACAAGAGTGTGAAGAAGCACCTTTTTTATAGAGGAAGCTAACCTCTTGGACAAGTCATGAAGGAAATGAAGGGCTAGGATTAAAATGAGTCATCCAAGGGAGAAAGATTGAAGCCCAAAGTCCAATCAATACCCTCCTTTAGATGAGAATTGTGCCCAAGCTACCTCATCCAAGGGCCAAGATTACTCCTTTATTAGTTTTGGGTTTTATTTAGCAAAAGAGGGTGTAGTTATCAAACTACCCCCTTATTTCCTAAATAAAGGCCCAAAAGCTAATCTTACCCCTTCTTATTACTAAGACACCTCCTAGAAAATTAAATGGACTAATACATGTCCAAAATAAAATCCTAGGTTCCTAAAATAAAAATTACAAGTAAATAAGTCATGGCTTGCATAACTGGATGGTCATATGGAGGTGAGAACTTCCTCCCTCTACTCTAGCCATGTCTTCTTCTATTCTCCTAGCCATTGCCCTAGTGATAGGGCCCTTGCTTGGGGAGAATGCATCAAGTAATGTGTTTTTTCCTGAATGAGTAATGGACACGTACCTCTTACCTTGTATTTATAGTAAAAAAATACTGTTATTACCTGACGGTCAATACTTTTCACCTTTGCATTCCTTTTATCCACGTATCTGGCTTTTATCCAACAAGTATCTTGTAGGTCCTGCTTTGCTTTATGGGGAATGGTGCTAATTGATGATTATGCTAATTTATCTTTTGGTTTTAACTTAATTAATTGCTCAGTTGTTTTGGAGAAGCTAGGATTTCGGTTTGGCCAAAATCCTTTGGGGTTTTATTTCCTTTCCTATTTTAGGATTATATTATATTTGGGATTTCGAATATGCCGAAATCCGAAGCCTATTTTTTGGAGCCTTTATCCATTCCTATTCTTCTTTTGTTTATATATTTTTCGTTTTTTGGCTATGTCGAAATCCGAAGTCTATTGATGGTTTCCAGGTATAGTTCTTCTTTATGGTTATACAAATTTAATTTAAATTCTTTTTAAATATTTTAAATTTTTATTAATTAGTTCTTTATGCATAGATAACTTTTTAAATAACATATTTAATTTAATTCATAAAATTATTATTAATCTAATTTAAAATTAATTATTAAAATATTAATTAATATAGTTCATCTTATTATTTTGAATAATTAACATTAATTACTATATGCTTATAAAAAAACATTATTTACTATATTTCATATTTAAAAGTATTTTTTTAAGAATGATTGAATCATGAATTATGATTAAATATTTTATAATTTTAATTATTTATTTTGTATTGATATTGAATTTTCTTTAAATTTAACATGATTTTACACTTGATTATTATTTAAAATAAAAACAAGACTTTTTTACCTAAAAAAAAAGCTGTAGGTAGAGATCTTTTGCAATTTTACCTACACTAGTCATTATAGGTATATGTATGTACAAGTTATTTGGATTTTTACCTACATTTAAATGTTTGTAGCTATAAGTCTCTTAAAATTTTATCTACCCATCTACGTATAGGTAAAAATGTTTATAGCTTTTACCTATAGTTACATTATGTATCATAATATAACTAGAGTTTTACTTATACTAATATGTGCAAGTAGAAGTTTTTTTTTTGTTTTACCTACACTAAATCATATATGTAGGTATAAGTCATTTTCTTTGTAGTGGGGTTTATATGGTGGGTGCTAGGGTTCGTCACGCAAAGATGCATAATGACTTTGTGGCTATGGTTCGCGATGGCCATGGTGGACATGTGATAATGCAAATAGAGAGCTTCAATGGTGAGGAAAAAGGAAGAAGAAAAGCTCACATCATTAATGGTGAGAATGCAAACTTGAAGATGTTGAAATGAAGAATGGAAGAGGTGATGTGAGATGATGAAAAGCTGAAGATGCTTCTGCTAAATCTTATTGGAGAGCTTCGATGATGAAGATTAAGAGGGGATAAGCTTTAGAGGTAGAAGAGAGTTTGTCCAGGAAGCGTGAAAACAGAGAGTTGTGAAAAATACATAACCAAATGGGTTTTGCTATTTATTTAAAACATTTTAAATATATTTTTTTAAAAACATAAAAAAATTACAACACTTATCACAATGCTTGTTTTAAAATTTATACGTTACATCTTTTTCTTCAAAAAACGATTTAATCATACCAGTGTGTTTTTAATTAAAACATTTATAAAAAAATATTTTAAATCAGTGTTGTAAAAACTGCTTTTTGTAGTAGTACTTTTTTCTTGTTTTATTTGCGCTTCTATTCGCATCCTCCCTTGGAAATTTTGCTTGTAAAAAAGGTGCACTTGAGGTGGAAAGCTAGGAGTGCAAGCTTCCCACAAGGGTGGTGTCTAAGGAAGAGTTAACTAAAGGCACAAGGATTTCAAGAAGAAGAAGCAAGGACATGAGAGAGCTTGGAACAAGTGGACTTGAAGACCAAAGCTAATTGTTATTTCTTGGATTGTATTTATTTTAGGAGTTTTGACATCCTTTAAGGATCACTCCCTTTGTTTGTAATAGCTTGTTGTTTTTACTTAGTCTCTCGTAAGTAAGGTGGGAAAAAGGAATTGGTACACCTACTTCTTCACCTTTAGGAGCACGTTTAATAATCCAAAGACTCATTTAAGCCACATAGGGAGAAAACTAAAAGAAATGATAGTCTTTGCTTTTCGGCCTAACCCTAGGATTTTAGGACTTTCTCACAATGTCTCAACATTCACGCACTAGCATGTCTTCGAACAAGAGTGTTAACCAAAGAAGAAATTCTAAGGATAAATCTCTTGAAAATTTAACCATGGAATTTAGAGAATGGATGAGGGGAGAGGAAATAAGAAGAGAAGAGAGAAAAAATGGAAAGAGAGGAAAAAGGAGAAAGAGAAAAATAAGAAAGAAGGAGAGAAAAAGAGGAAGCAAGAAAAAAAAGAAAAAAAGAAAGAGAAAAAGAAAAAAGAAAGAGGAGAGAAGAGAAAGAAAAGAGAAGGAGGGAGGAGCAAAAGAGAAAAGAAGGAGGGATATGGGATAGAAGAATGAAAAGGGTAGTTATGGGGTCTCCCTCTACGGGAAGTTACGATCATGAAGAAGAATATTATGAGGAGAGACCTAGAAGGAGTCATTAATCTCATACCTCCATGCATGAACATATGCCCCCCTCTAGGGAGCAAAAGGTTGATCTTCCTCCCTTCCATGGAAGGGAAGATATGGAAACCTTCCTTATTTGGGAATTCAAGGTTGAACAACTCTTCAAATGTTATGAGATAAGGGAAGAGCGTAAGTTGCATTGGCTGCCCTTAGCTTCCAAGGGCATGCCCTTCATTGGTGGCATGACTTAACCAATGAAATAGCTCAAACTCATATGCCTAAAATAAAATATTGGAATGATTTAATAAGTGCTATGAGAAGAAGGCACATTTCCTCTTATTACAAGAGAGATCTTTTGAATAAACTCCAAAGGCTAAGGCAACAAAACCTAAGCATTGAGAAGTATAGACAAAGGATGAAACTTTTCTTGTTAAGAGCGAATATTAAATAGGAGCTTAATGCCACCACAACTAGGTTTTTGTGTTGGTTGAGTCCAGAAATAAGAGATAAAGTGGAACTCTTCCCATACTCAAGCCTAGATGAGTTAGTCCAACTTTGTGTAAGGGCTGAGAATCAAATTAAGAGGAAAGGTATGAAAAGAGATTCTTAACCCTACACTAAAAGGGACCCACTCAAGGGGAATTCTTCCAAGAGTTTCCCTAAAGAGGAACCCAAGCATCATAAAGAGCAAAAGGCATCACATATAGATAGAAAACCCCCTACTGCTAGCTCTAAAGAGAGACAAAGCAGTATTAAATGCTTTAAGTGTCTAGGGAGAGGCCACATTGCCTCCCAGTGCCCCATTAAAAAGACCATGATTGATGCATCCCTTCCCAAGGCAAGTTTGAAGAATCCTTGATGAAAAGAATGCTCTCAAGATCCTTGCTCATAGAGGTTCCAAGGTTGAAGAAATGGAGGTGGAAGACTAGAAAATGAAGGAGAAGTAGGTGCCACTCTTGTTGAAGGAGATAAGCCAAAGGATGAAGCTAGCCACAAGGGAAGGAACCCTTGATAATAGCATGAAGAACTCTCACTAAGGAGAGAACATGAACACTCTCAAGAACACAAGAGCTCTCAATTTAGATAAGTATAATTTTCATTCAAAATGAGTGTTAAAAGCTACATGAAGAAAAGAATGCTCTATTTATATAGCAAAGCATGAACCATGGGCTTAGGAACCTCAAGTTGAATGTCCAACATGCTTAATTAAGGGTTAGTTGGCTTAATTTAGTGTCAATTTAGCATGTGCTCAATTAACACTAATTTAATCCAACTAAAGATCCAAACATGACCCTAATAAAATGGATCTATGTTCCCTCTAGTTTGAATTTGAATTTTGGAGGGAAATGACATGGCATTTCCAAAATTCAAATTCAAATAAGAAGCAACAAGAATCAGCCATGTAGGAGAGAGAAAGCACATGTGGAGTGAAACAAGGGGACAAAGGGGCCCACATGTCTCCTACATGCTTCATGTGTTGGTTAGAAGGGTGTGAAGAAGAATTAGGGGTGTGGAAATTAATAACCACACATCCAAATCCTCTTGGACCAGCCCAAACTAATTAACACACTCCATAAGGAGACTAATTACACCTCCTAAAGAAAATAGAACCTATAGGCCAAAATACAAGGCCGAAAATTAAACTAGCTACACCCCTAAAATCCTAATGACTTAAGGGTGCTTATACAAGCCTAAAAATGGTCAAATTAATACAATTAAATGGAACCTGTCCTAAACTAAGCTCCTTGAAGCTTCATCCTAGTCATGCTCCTTTCTTATTGGTCCTAGCTCAAGCCCATACTATGCGTGCATGCATCAATGATCATGAGGGGCCTAAACATTTATAGTAGTGAGAGTAGCTCACCTTCCTCCTCTAGTGAGAGTGAGGAAGAGGAGGATCATGCATCATCAGAATGTGAGGATGTCTATGCATATGAGGGGAACCTCTTGATGGTAAGAAGGCTTCTTGGAAGCCAACCTTTAGAGTTATTCCAGTCTCAAAGGGAGAACATATTCCATACTAGATGCAAAGTAAATGAAAAAATAATGTTCTCTCATTGTAGATAGTGGGTCCTACCATAATTGTTGCAGCTCCCGGTTGGTGGAAAGTTAGCCCTGACTCTAGTTCCCCACCTAAAACCTTACAAATTACAATGGCTCAATGAGAAAGGGTAAATGGTAGTCAATGAGCAAGTTAAGGTTCCAATCACCATAGGGACTTACTTTGATAAAATCCTATGTGAAATAGTCCCTATGGAGGTTGGTCATCTCTTGCTTGGTAGGCCATGGCAGTTTGATAAGAAAGCAATTCATAATGGTCATACCAATCATATAGTCCTCATCATTTGGATAGGAAAATCAAGTTGTATCCTCTGACACCCTCTTAGGTAGCTGAGGATCATCTCTACATCAAAAATAAGAAAGATGAGGAACATAAGAAAAAAAAACATCATAAAAAAGAGAGCTTCACCCCTAAAGCTTGAAAGGGGTAAGGAGAGGGATGAAGAAGGTGATGCCCCTTTCGGAAAGGATGTGAGTAAGGATAGCCTATTTGCTACAAAAAAGGACTTAAAAGAGGTTTCCCTAACTAACAAACCTTTTTATCTCCTTCTGTGTAAAGGGGCATCGTCTGCAGAAGATTCTATATGTGGTAGCACTGCCATAGATATTGGGCTAGAGATTCTACCTAAAGAGGTAAAAATGTTTTTAAATGAATTTGGTGATGTATTCCCTAGTGGAGTCCCCAAAGGACTTCCTCTTGTTAGGGGTATAGACCACCAAATTGACTTGGTTCTTGGGGTGAGCCTACCTAATAGGCCTGCCTATCAGACCAACCCCCTAGAGACTCAGGAGATAAAATCTCAAGTCCAAGAACTATTATAGAAGGGTTGGTTCAAAAGAGCCTCAACCATTGTTTTGTGCCAGTCTTGTTGGTGCTCAAGAAGAACGGCCAATGGAGGATGTGTATGGATTGTCGGGAAATCAATAACATCACCATCAAATACAAGCACCCAATTCCTAGATAGGATGATATGCTAGATGAACTGCATAGGGCACAAATATTTTCAAAAATAGACCATAGAAGTGGTTAACACCAAATTAGGATTAAAGAGGGTGATGAGTGAAAAACTGCTTTTAAGACTAAATTCGGTCTTTACGAATGGTTGGTAATGCCCTTTGGGTTTTGTAGTCAGTAAAAAAGAGGTCCACGTAGATCCCGAAAAAGTCAAAGCCATCCAAGATTGGCCCACCCTAAAAAGTCTAACAGAGATCAAAAGCTTTCATGGTCTCGCTGGATTTTACAGGCGCTTTGTGCCTAATTTCTCCACACTTTTCGCACCAATAAATGAGTTGGTGAAGAAGGAAGTCCCTTTCTTTTGGGGTGAAAATCAAGAAATTTTTTTTCTCTTATCAAGCAAAACCTCAGTAATGCACCAGTTTTGGCATTACTGAATTTTACAAAAACTTTTGAACTTGAGTGTGATGCCTCTAGTATAGGTGTGATAACTCATATTATATGTTCATATTTATACTCTTGTTATATCTTCTAAGGATTTGTTTCTTATTTATTTCATGCATTTAGCATACATTATGCTTTTTTGCATAAAATAAAAATTTGAATAAAACATAGCTATAAGTTACATTTTTATTAAATTTTGCATTATTTCTATCTTGATAGTGTCTAATGTTTTGGCCATAACTTTTCTATAGATATCATTTTTGGATGATTCTTTTTGCATTGGATTCCTGACTTCCAGGGCTTTAATTTAGATATCTGGAGCTATTTTTGGTGATTTTTGGAAGTTCAGGTAGAAAGCTATAGCTTATTGTATTAGGATTTGTTTTTTATGTAAATTAGTTTTAGGCCTATTGGCCCGATGCTTGGCCCATTATTAATGTGAGTAAAAACCCAGCATGGGTTGAGGGACCACACACACACTAATCAATTTCATTTTTGTAAATTTTGGAGAATTTTACAGAAAGAAGATTTTCTCTCTTGGATTTTTTTTCAGTCTTCAGTTTCAATTTCAAAATTTGCTCCAGGTTTGTATTCTTGCCTCGCCCTTTCCTTATGCATGATTCTTGATCAAGGATTAGCAGTTTCTGTAATCCATTGATTGCATGTTAACCTCAAGAATTCTAATGATTAATTGCAATTCTTGTAGTTAGGCTAGGTGTAGAAACAAATTTTGTAATTTCAATTCTGCAATTTTAATTCTTGTTTATATTCTGCAATTTTTGTTTTATGCTATTTTTCAGTTTTCTGCAATTTTGTTCTTTCAGTTTTTGCAATTTTATTTCCTACGATTTTTTTTTAGTTTCTTGCGATTTTGTTCATCTTTGCTATGAATTTTCTTTTTTTCTTTCTGCAAACTTTCTAAATATAAATCCCCTGTAGTTAATTTGTAAAAAAGAAAAGTAGAACTAGCTAGAGATAGAAGCAATCTTTGTTGCGTGTTTCCTTGTGATTCGATCTTTGGTCATCCCTATGTTACATTAGGGGGGGACTTTTGAAGTTTTTGCAAAACCTAGTGTGATTAGGGTTTTGTCGGTGTGGGAGCTATATTGTTGCAGGGTGGGTACCCTATTGCCTATTTTAGTGAAAAACTTAATGGTGCCCCTCTCAACTACCTCACTTATGATAAAGAATTTTATGCCTTGATAAGAGCCCTTCAGACTTAGGAGCATTAACCTTGCTCCTAAGGAGTTTGTCATTCCCAGTGACCTTGAGTCACTTAAATATATGAGGGGCAAAGGCAAATTAAATAAAAGGCATGCAAAATGGGTGGAATACCTTGAATCTTTTCCCTATGTCATCAAATACAAAAAAGGAAAACATAATATGGTGATTGATGCTTTGTCTAGAAGACACTCTCTTTATACCACCCTTCGTGCTAACATTTTGGAGTTTGATGACATACAGGCCATGTATCTCTCTTACAAGGATTTTGGCCTTATTTTTGCAACATCTGCATCTGTATCTAAGACCTTTGATGGGTTCTTCATCAATGAGGGGTATCTCTACAAAGGAAGCAAGCTTTGTATACCCCAAGGATCTATTAGGAACTTGCTCACAAAAGAGAGTTATGGGCATTTTAGGATTTCTAAAACTCTTTTGTTTTTACAAGAGAAATTCTTTTGGCCCCATATGAAGCGAGATGTCCATAGGCATTGTTCTAGATGCATAACTTGTCTTCAGGATAAATTTAAGGCGATGCCCCATGGACTATACACACTTTTACTTGCTCCTTCTGCACCTTGGCTGGAAATCAGCATGGACTTTGTCCTTCGCCTTCCTCGTACCCAACGAGGTGCAAACTCCATTTTTGTGGTAGTGGAAAAATTTTATAAAATGACCCACTTTATACCCTGCCACAAAGTGGATGATGCAAGTAACATCGCAAGACTATTCTTTAGAGAGGTTGTCCGCTTGCATGACATACCCTCCACTATAGTTTCTGATAGGGATGTGACATTCCTTAGCCATTTCTTGAAAACCTTTTGGGCTAAGCTAGGAACTAACTTCATTGTGGATAGTTGGAGCGGAAAGCCTTCTCACCCGAGCCTCCTCCTCGTCCCTTCAGATGGTCCCTTTCTGCATCCTTCTTCTCGGACCTACCTACCTAGGCCCAGTCGCGATACTCCTCGACATCCTCCATCTCCATATACATTGCAACCCATGACTACAACTCTTCCATGGTCTAGGATGGCCCCCAGCACAGGCTATCAAAGAACTTGCCTGGCTGTAGGGCAACATTATTTGGTGCAAAACTACTATCAAGTTCAAATCCTTGATCTGCATGGCAATTTTTTCAAAATGGTCAATGAAGTCACGAAGAGACCCCTACTTCCCTACTTCCCTTGCCTGACTTGTTTGTTGTAAATTGTGATATTTTAGACTAATTAGTTAACTTTAGTGAGTTTTCACTCCCAACCATGTTTTTTTTATACACAATACTCAAATTTGACACCTTTATAAATACCATACTAAAAATTATATTATTATTTATGTTAAGAGTTAAATACTTATGTATTATATTATTATTTATGTTAAGCCCGCATGTTTTGGGAGTCGAATATACACTCTTTATAAAAAAGTTCATTAATTTATTTTAACAAACTGAACTTATCCTTCCTGTTTAAAATACGGACTTTACAAACTGGATTTAAATGAGCCAGATTGTCCATTTACCCAGCTCTAATTGCAAGTTTCTAGTTATTGATTGAAAAAGGAAAGAAACTTAACTAAAAAGTACACAAAAGTAATTTATTATTCTCATATATGTATACACGCACTCAGAGTTTACATACTAACAGTACGAAGAAGAATCTTCTAAATACCATTACAATGAGCAGAGAGGATTCATTAAACAAAAGGTAGAAAAAGAAAAAGAAGAAAAAAAAGGGAAAAAAGAACGATACTTTGCATATAACACTTGAACGTATAAATGGACCGTTCAAAATATATATAATAAGACTATCACCATAATAGAGAGCAGAAGTTATGTCTTAAAAAAAAGACAAACTGATCCTAAATGGTGAAAAGTGAAACAAAACATATTCTGCTCACTCAGCAACGAAATTTCTTTTGTTAGATGTTATCATTATCGGCCTCTCAGAAAACCCCATGGTCCAGTTCCTGTTCCCATCCTGCATTTGCATATATAATTAAGCATAAGTGATTGACATTTAATGTTGTATAATTAATTAGAAAAAGGGTCATTCACTCACTTAAAAATGATAATCTAAAAAGTTTTAGGCTTAAACATCTTTCAAGAGTGAATTTTGAGTAGGTGTCTAATAGTTTTTTCTTTGTGTTAGATTTTTAATAAATTTGTATTTAATTTGTTAAGTCCTTTAAGTGTTATATAAACCGTTTTCTAAAGTATTTCTATGTAATTTTAAGTATTATCTAAAGTGTCTTAGAAACTTAAAATAAAATAAAAAATTTATTAACAACCCAAAACAAATATATATTAAGGATCTTGTGTAAAATTTATTAATATATTAAAAACACAAAACATATTTAAGCTGAAGTTTTTTATAGTTATTTAATCATAATATCTTCTTGTATGATAATTTTATTGTTTATTCATAAATACTTTTATAAATATTTTATTGTAATTGAAACACCATAACAACAAAAGTGGATGAACTTTAATCTCATAATTAATTTGCTAATATTATAATATTCGTATAGACTTTGTGCTACTTTACGATATGGATATAATTTAGGTGTGGCTTCTCATCTGCTTTTAATATCATTTCTATAATTAAAATTGAAATTTTATTTTAGTAACTCATGCAATAAAGATTTGACAATAGTTCTTGAAGTAAAACTAATTATTTTAAAGTAGACAATCATGACATAACCATTTAGATAAAAAAGATATAAAAATTATGTCCTGTACATTTACGCCACTTATGATTCGTGTGAATTTGTTTATATGTAATTAGAGAATAACTTTTATAATAATTATTTATGTAATTGTATTTAAATTTTGCATTCATTAAAAAGACATGAGTTCCTCTCCTAATAATTAATATTTTTTGTTAAAAAAATTTGATTTGCTCATAATATAAATAGTTGTATACAATCAAATAATTAGAAACTATTCTTACTTTTATATTAATTGTCTTAAAATGAAAACAAGTAACCTATCACCCATCCGGCACAATGAGACTAGTCATCCAATTAACTAAGGTTTGAGATTTAAGTATATATATATATATATATATTTAAAGACATGATTTGAATGAGACACTAGAATTTTGATGTGTTAATCTTATTATGATTAAATGATAATCCATGATTGAAGAATAGGTTAAGAATTTTTACCACCGTGAATATACTCTAATATGTGCTAGTTTCATGCATTTAACAGAAAGAATGTGTAGTACCTCCAAAAGCCAGCAAACATGCGAAGACTCATGTAGATGGTTAGTGCAATCCAGATCCCTACGAAACCTTTGCTCTTAGAGAGAAGGAATAATGAAGCAACACTTACTAGTGACACTGAGACCTGAAGATATTAACACCATAGAAAATTGCTAAATAATTAAATTTGAATAGAGAATACACATTATTTTAAAAAATTACACCAATTCCCTTAAAGTTAATTTAATATGATTATACATGTTTTTTTTTAATTATTAGTTTTGTGTGTTATTGTAATGTTTAAAAGCGTTAGTGTAATATTTTCAAATACATATAAGAAGTGTTAATGTAATATTTTTAAATTTAAGAAAGATGAATTAGTATAGAAAAATAAAAAAAAATAGAATTATATATAATTTAATAAAACTTGAAAATTTACAACACTAGTAATTATATTATACATAATTCTATTCTTTTTTAGTTATTCTACAAACCATTTATGTAAATTTAAAAAACATTATACTGCCATTCTTTATATCTCCAAAAACATTATGTTTACATATTCTCATACCTTACATTAATATTCTCTCTAAAAAAGAGAATATATATCATAGTTAAAAAATATGAGAATTTAATATAATTACACAATCTCATGATACTATAATTTGTTCAAGAAAACAATAGTGGTGTGCCAATTTACCAAGGAGTATGCAGAGTATGCAAAATCTGATGCCCCATAGTTGACACCATCAAAGACAAAGGCTAATGAATTGATTGGTTGTGTGGCAGCAACAAACTGGAGGGTAAAATAAAATAAGATTAAAATTTCATAGAAAAGATTATAGAATTTGTTGTTTGAAGGGATATAAGTATATGTTTATACCGGGAGGCCTATTCTGATTAAGTGTACAACAAGAACACTTTTGGAGAAGATTCCAGCTCCAAAGTACAATCCAACTCCAACTGCAAGAGAGAGTCCAATTCCTAAAACAAAACTCATTTGCAGAGTTCTTGTTGCAGCAACAAGCACCTTTTCATAATCTTTCTCAGCAAAGGAACAAGCTAGAATGGCCTGTGAGATAGGGAAAGGAAAGAAGTTAGTAGTAATTAACAGTCACTTGGTTTTTACTATTATTTTTTTCACAAAGAAGAGTTATGAGATACCTCCTTTCTTAAAAAAATTATTACATAATCTCAAACTATCTCGTTATCTATGATCTTAATAAACATGTAATATATAATTAATAATTAATTCATTAATTTATTTTGTAAATTGTTTCAATCAAATAATTATAGATTATATATTAATTGGTTGAGATCATAGATAATATAGTAGTCTGAAACCATTTAATAATTTTTCACGAGTTTAAGAAAACATTTGCTATTTTGATTTTCATGTTTTTTTTACTTTCAGGTTCTAAAAATAATTATGAAAAATAAAATCATATTTTTATTTTATTTCCAATTTTCAGATTTTTTATTATAGGAATTAAGAAAATATTCATAATTTGTTTTATCCATTTGAACATAGAACTAGAAAATTTAATTCATTCTGTGTAACCAATTACTCCACTATATCCCTTGAATCCGGATAAAATTTTTCATAATTATAATTATTTTTATAAACAAAATAAATGTAAAAACATATTCTTAAACCTACTAAATCCTTACATGTATATGGTTATATGAAGAGCAATAGTGACATGCTTTGTAAGATTTTTTATTATTGATTAAATTTATTAAAAACTATAAAATTATTCATGATTGCATTTATGATTTCTATTAAATTCTATTTAATGTTGAGAAGAATGTGGTATTAACCTTTTTTATGATTGTATTTAACAACCCAATGGCAAAAAAAAAATGTACCTGTACAGCAACAGCCAAACCATCAGCAAGAAGGGAAGATGTGAGCCACACTTGCAAGCAGGTTTGGAATGCAGCCATAGGAATTGGGCCAAACCTTGCTGCCAATGAGGCTGCCAACGTCTGGCAGAATGTCACAGCTACTACTCTTGCCAACAACAAACCACCTATTAAAAATGGAAAACAAAATTAGAATAAGTGAAATTTCTATCTTGATAAATAAAAATCAACATATGTTTCATTACTATACTTATACTTGAGTCCACTTTACCAGACCCTTTTGTTTGTATTTTATTTTTAATTTTTTTATCTCTAAAGTTTAGTTCCTGAAATTAATTTAGTTTTTGTATTAACATTGTCCGTTTATAGGTTTCGGAGTATTTGACTATACCGAATGTGAAATTAAAGATTAAGGGGTTAGGATTAAGAAGAAAAGTGATTCATGGTGCAAAAACATGCTCATTGTCAACCATTTTTTAACAGTGTTAACAGGAATGGAAAAAACTAAAAGTGAATCAGGGACTAAAAGAAATATTTTTGAATTTTAAGAATTAAAAGTGATTTTTAGAAAAACTTTAAGAAAAAAGACTTATTTAATTCTTTTAATTTTTAATAAGAGAGTGACATTTCAATAGTGATATATGTTATATTTAACCCTCCACACCATGGAATTCAAAACGAACATTATATTTTTAATAATATATTTTTAATAATATCAATACGTGTTATGCCACAAACCTCAGCAAGAGAGACATAAAACTGTAGGGACATACCATTTTTCAGAAACCTGAAAATCTGCAAGTCCTTGATACTTGGAGGTACGAGATCCACTTTTCTAGTTAAGATTAACAAGAGGGCCAATGCCATCACATACCTAAATAGAAAGTGTTACCATTTGGTAAGTTTTTTGCTGAATGAAATACATGTTTGAACATTGTTATAGGATAAAATTAAACAAAGTAATACTTACTGAGAGAGCACATGTGAAATGGCTGCACCTCTGATTCCCATTTTGCAGTAGAAGATAAGTACAGGATCCAATGCAACATTCAATGCGTACCCCGAAACTGAACATAACCACATACACAGGTGATCCATGTTAGGGAAAATGTTTACAAATCTAAAAATTAAACGAAATATCTTCAATCAACCCTTTAATTGGAGTTCCTATTGAAAATGTTTACAATATATATAAGTCTCGTTGAGCTAGCTTTTCGACTTGAGATAAGTCTAAACCCACGTTATAAGATAGTATTAGAGACTATTCTAGATTCATTAAAACGGGTCATCCATCATTTTATATTATTCACACACCAAACCCAGTAAAGCTAGTGGTGAGGGAGTATATTGAAAAAGAAATCAACTATCACATCAGCTAGAGATGTAATAAAATAGAGATAAAAATTGGAGCAAAACAGTCATTGAAATTCATGAAATGGATCCTTTAATTAGAGTTCCTTCTATTTTTCCAATACATACATTTGAAGCCAGTTAACAATTTTATGCAAAGTTCGCTCAAGTTTGATTTGCAAGCTTTAATTTATGCCTTTTGATGATTTCATATTGTCTCTGTTTGAACTTCATTTCAAGGCAATGGACCATTTCTACCTACCAATAACATATAAAGGAGTTGTTGTGTCCTTGAATCCTCGAAAGATTCCTTGCATTGCCAATGAGAGAAGCACTGCAGGAGCACCTAATGACCTCAATCTCAAGTATTTAACAGCTGGATTTAGCATAGGAGAATTCTACAAACAAAGAAGAAGTAGAAATAGTACCGCTTCAGTAAAAGATTAGAAAAATGAAAAATGCACTTTAGATAATGAAGTAATATATGTAACATATGCTCATGATAATAAAGATACGTACAGGTTTCAGACCCATTGCAGCTAATAGAGGTTTGGCAGCAAATATAAGTGTTGCAGCTTGAAGGAGACCAAGGATTGTGCCAAAAAGTAATGCTGTTGATGCCGCAGCAACGTGTCTCTTCTTTCCAGTTTTTGACAAACTCTTGTTACTACTACTATTACCAGAAGTAGACTTGCATGTGCTTGAATTGCAATCTGATAAGGAAACCAGTTTTCTTTAAATTAAAATGTGAGAACACAAACCAAACTTTCAATGTGGTAGCAACCAAATCTCAAAAGGAGGAGTGATGCAAAGCAAGGAGCTTGAATAAAAACAAGAACATAAGTTTCAAAACCAAATTTTCATTGCTTTTGAAATGGGTAGAAACCGTTTTGAAAATAACAAAAAAAAAAAAAAATAAAATCAGAACTATTTTTATCAAATACATTTCTATTTTTGCATTTGAAGCAAATTTGTATCAACATGGACCCTCAAAACACTAGAAAAGCAAAGCTAGAAAGAGTGAGAAAGTACCATCCATTTCCACATTATCAGGTAAACAACCTTTTGTCACGAGCTCGTTTGTGCCACCCTTTACAGCAGAAGATTCTGTTGGAGTCTCATTGTTATCTTTTGATGTACCTTTCTCTAAGTCTTGAAGCAAATTATCATCTGGCATTACTTCATTCGTCTTGGCCTTAATCTTTTCATTTAACTGTTTTTCTGTGTTGATTTTTTCCATGGTGTTTTCCTCAGCCACAAAGGAAGTTGTGATGCTAACCAAAGGGAAGATGGTAATCCTTGAAGCCATGTTGAACAAAGCAATGGACACCCCTGCAGCAGCAAGCTCCACCGGCCCTAAGCATATGAATTATGAAAATTTAGCATAAAATGTGAGAGTACTAAAATGATTCTCATTAGGACTAATTAATTGCTTATAAGTGACACTCATTTAACAATCTATTCCTTAAAAACAGCAATTTTTAGTCCCTATACATAATTTGTAATAGACATTAGTTCCTGTGGACTATGATTTCTCAAGTTTTAGTCTTCATTAAATTAGTGTAACCTATAGGGACCAAACAATAAATGAAACTCTTATTATGACTGGTATAACTTGCAAATACTATTGTCACTTGGGAAAACATTGTCAAGACAGAGAAGAAAACTATGATTAATGTGTGTATCTCTTTGTGCAAACATGAAATAATCAAGGAAATGTACCCAAATGGCCTATGAATGCTGTGTCTATCAGAGAAGCAATTGGATCAGCAGCAACTGCCAGTGCAGATGGGAATGCAATTCCAAGTATCTCCTTACCAATGGAATCCATCTTGAAAACATGTCTACACTCATATTCACAAAATCCCATGTATTAGTAATTTAGCATTTTGTAGTCACATCATACATTTCTTTCTAGAAAGCAAGATGATGCTCCTCCAAGAAACGGGTGATGATAATTTGAAAACATATATAAGGGTACCTTGCATCCTTGAAGAAAACTGAGACAGGGAGATTTATCTTGTTCTTGGGTGCATTATTACTTGAGCTATCAATCTCGTCCATGATATCAAACAATTGTAAATAAGAACTCAGTCAAGAAGTAGATGGGTCAAACTGCAAAGGAATTAATGTATTTTCCTTCAGGATAAGCTACCCAAATTTGCAACAATCTGCCAAGTTGAGTTTGAGAACGTTCAATTTTTTGTACCATCTAAGTAAAAAGCAAATATGCTTGATATTTATCAGCATGCAAGAAATTAATGTTCTACTTTGCTAGCCTAGAAAGCAGTGATCCACTAATAGTCATTGCTGACATGCATAAGCCACATGCCTAAATGTTGCAGGGTCAATGAATGTAAAAAGTAACAAACAATTACATTATAATCGTAATATTAGTACGAAGCATGCATTTTTAGTAAAATCTTTTCTTTTAATCACATTTTTTTCATTCACAAGAATCGAACTTAAAACCTTACTTAAATGAACCTAATTTAGTACCACTTGAACAACCAAGTACTTAGTTCAGACAATTATAGTTTGAACCTTCCTCAGATATGTTTGAACGTATTTTCGCATAAAGTAACCCTGCCTAATTTGAATTAATTAGCCTTTAGATGCAAAAGGTTAAAAGATGGGTAGGCATAACTTGTAAGATTGTGACAAATATGACAATGCTAGAACCGTCCCCAGTTAGACCACTTCCCTGATAGCTACATAGCTGAAAACCTATATATTAATTGAACTTTATACTAAACAAGAATATGTAGTTTTTTATTTTATGTCATGATTCTTGAAATCTAGCATGTAAACTATAAAAGGTTCTTTATAATAGAGATCTCCCAGTACTGGGGGGTTGCTATTATATAGATTATGGACCTCATGCAAATCAAGGACAGCGATGTTTAACAAACAACAGAAGTTAAATACAATTTATTTTATTTTATTTTCACTTAGCCTATATCCCTCTGCATTTTGCCAAACAAGCTCGAGCTCCATGCAGAACATGTCAGTTTTTATTTTTATTAATAAAAAAAGAACTAAACAAGAAAAAAATAACCATAGCCTCGGTAGGAATCTTGCACCATAATTGAGTATGTTTGGATTTGCATTAATTATGGTCCTTAAGACTCAAGATTGAAGTCTTCTAACATGATTTTTCCATTAAAAAAAAAAAAACCACACTTTCTTTTATTTCTGAAATTATGTTGGATTAGAAACATAATAAAGTAACTTGTACAATATATTGAGAATGTTATATTAAATTTCATTACAAATTATTTTAAAATAATAGGAATAAATATGAATTATGTAGCATTAAACTCACTTGTAATTAAATTAAAATAAATTTTATAGAACTAAAGTATTTTAATGTATGCATAAAAAAGTTTTTTAATATTAATTTTTTAAACAATCATCTAAATACATGTTAATTTAGTAGGATGTGAATAAAACACGAAAGAAAATTTTCTACCTGCATGTACATTAGTAAAATATCTAGTTATAATCGAAAAGTTTCACTTCCCACAGATATGGACATATTATATTATTGCATCCAAATTTGATTTTTTTTTATCTAATATATGAATACTAATTTTATATGAGAAAGCAAGAGAAGTATACATAGGCAGCGAATCTAAATTAATCTTCTTTATTACATATTGCAATTAAAATAAAAAGAAAGCCTACACACTTTAGTGATTGGAATATAGAATGCACTCTATCTACATATATAAAGTTGTATTTTTAAATTATAATGACTACTCATCAAATAAACCTATCAATTAAAAAGGAAAAGAAATGCAATTGCGTTACATCTTCAATGAAAATGACATTCAACACTAGAAAACTTTTCTTATATATGCTTAAAAAAACTACTTTTCTTACATGTACATTCAACACAAGAAGACTTTTATAAAATTACTATAAGGATTTTTTGAGAATATATAACATACTTTAAATGTTTTTATATCAACAATTTTAAGATTAGTCTAATAGTAAAGTCCATGTATAGAGAAGAAAGTATAAAAAGATCAAATCCATTTACTAATGGTTACGTTTATTTTTATTTGTAGAAGGAATTTGAATTTATGATTTCCCTTTTTTTTTTCTTTATGTGAATTTTATACCACTCAACCAATTGTACAATTCTATAATTTCCATGTTTATATCTAATGGTATTTTTATATTGTGCAACTTATCCTAACAAAATATCAATTTTGATTAAAAATTATACTACAAATACACAATTTATGTTCTTTGAATTAATAATTAATAATAAAAGACTTATCAGAATTTTTTTTCTAAGATTGATGTATCTCGATATACATTTTTTTTTTTTACATTCAATACGAAAATAGAGCATAATAATGAGCTTGAAACTAAATTGAAACAGAAACCCTTCCAAGATTGATGGATTTTAATCAAGGAAACTAAGCTATCGTGTTCTAATTAGGAAACTAAGCTATCGTGTTCTAATTAGGAAACTAAGCTATCATGTTCTAATTAGGAAACTTAATTAACCACCCTAAGCAAGTCTATATAAATTATCAGTGAGTTCTAATGTTCTTAAACTCCCACATTATTTCACATGAATCCAAACCGTCTTGCGATAATCCCGATCCATGTCTAAGAAAATTCTATCATAAACATTCATGAACCTGTCTATCATTATTTGTTTTTTGTTGCCACATAAGGGTAACATTAATTTTTGTTCATCGAATAGTTGGCTTTTATCATATTCATAGCTTATGTTCACTTGATTTACCATATAACATTCATTCATGCTTTGGTAAACAATAAATTTGATGAGTATTTCTTTTATTTGACTTGTATTAAACATAAATTTATATAATTATGAGAGAAATGTCAGTGAAACTCTCTTTTTCATTAAAACTATCTCGTCTCAAAAATCACAAATTTGTAAAGTGTTTTAAAATAAAAAAATTGTAAAAATTTTGTTTCCTATTTTGTAATTATAATTCATTTATTCTAGTAGTAAGTCTAACTCATATTTTTATTTTCGAAAAATTTAATTATTATGATTAATTATTTATTACAACATAAATTTTAAGATAAACAATGTGGATATATATTGTTTAATTGATATATATTGTATTAATAAAATTTTTTAAACTAACATTCAATCACAATCCTTTATTCATAATAAATTTGTTGAATTTACTCATTACTACTTTAAAAGTCATGTAAATAAAAAACATAATTGAATGTCGGTGTAAATATCTTTTACACTGAAAGTGTATACTAATTTATAAACTCATATCCTTGACCCAACTCAAGTAACTAATTTACATTTTCACCTCTTACATTTTCAGTTTATTAAAATTTATCATAAACTCTATCTATTCATGAAACAGTAACTATTAAGTGAGGATCCTTATTACAGAAAGAGATATTTAATTAGGGGAATATTAGACTCTACAACAATTTAAGATAAGATAAATTTTTTACAACTCAATTAAAGATAAGATAGAACTAATGTAACTAATTATATAGGGTTTAGTGTGTGTGCACGCACCAAATTCCACGCATGACAAACTAAAGTATATTAATCCAGCTCATTGTTGGCCACTATTTCTCCACTATGGGCTATTAAAATGAGTTCTTTTCCTATAGATAAGACAATTTTTTTAGCAAAAAACACAAAAACTATAATTAGATATATATATATATATATATATATATATAATTCTTGCAAGTTTTGGGTTTAGAAGTTTTACTTAAATCTATTATAAAAAATATATTTATATATTTTCAATGATTATAAAAAATGATTTATCAATAAATGAACAATAAAATGTAAAAATATACGGTCTTATAAAGTATATAAGGAAAAAATTAAAAAAAAAAATGTAGTAATTCGTACATTGGCTCGAAGAAGTGGAATAGGGTTTTGCATTGTTTTCTATGTATTTATCATTTAGTATTGGTGGATCCCACTGACCAATCCGTACTAGGCCAATGAATGTGAATATTCTCCACCAATTGTAACCAAGAAGAAAGTCACACTAGTAATGGCATCAATAGTTTCCACGTACATATACCCAATTCCACATCAATGAATTACAACTCTTATAAGACACTAACTATAGGTAAGGATGAAAATCTTTTTTGGTTTCTTAATTCATGTATCGAAAAACAAATAAACATTATGTTATTTAATCAGTTATATAAAATATCAAATATTTTATAACAAAAAATTTATTAAATAATATAATGATTATTGATCAATAAAAACAAAAAACAAGACACAAATTTAAAATACATAATTTTCATTCATATATAAATATATACATATGAAAAAAATCTATAATTTTCATTCATATATAAATATATACATATGAAAAAAATCTAAAAAGAATAATAAATAATTATATATGGAAAAAAAATCTATTTAGAGTAATTATAAAATACTTATTCTTGATTCTCGCTATTAATTTTTTTAAAATCTAATGTTATAATAAATAAAAAATCTTAATTATTATATTCTAAAAAATAAAATTGGTGAAATAAAAGAATAATTTCTTATATTTATTGTTAAGATAAGTAAATCTCTTTTTTCTCTTTCTCTATATATTATTGAAACTTATGTGCTTGAAATTTAAATTTTATTATTTGTTGGTTCTCATAATGTGGACAGTTGTGGAATGTGAACCATGTTTATGATATGATAATGTTTAATTTTAATAATAATTAAAAGTTTATTAAAAGTTACTAATTTAAAATGGAAAATCATTTAATAGTAAGTAAAATTTACTAAATTTGGCAAGTTTTAATAAATTATTATAACAATTGAAGGAATTTAAAGGAAAGAGATGAGTTTTTAATATTATTCTCCCACAACGCCCTTAATACTTATTATGAATCAGCTAACGTGAATGAAAATTTAAAAAATGATGTTTAGAAACTGACCAATTAATGACCAGGCCACAACATAGTTAGATATCATGGAAGCTACGTGGCATGCAAATTGCATTGCATCATGTTAACTTTAGGGCTGTGATTAAATGACTAATTTAGCCATTAAGTGTCGGTTGATGTTAAAGTTACAAAAGGGATAATAGTTATAAACTTTTCTATGTAACAAAATAAAAACAAAGACAAGTGCTTTTAATATAAGAAAGTAATTTTAGAAAAAAAACAAAAAAGTTTAATTGGTATATAATGTTAGTGTAAAAGATTTTTACTGACGTTCAATCATAACTTTTCATTTATGTAATTTTTAAAATACTAATTAATAAAATCAACAAACTTACCATAGATTAATGGTTGTGATTAAATGTCAGTGTAAAAATCTTTACACTGATAATATATATCAATTAAACTCAAAAAGAAAACAAAAGAATATAAGTAATGTAGTAAATGTTTTGTACACTGTGATTTAATTATACTTATTTAAATTTTATAATAGTAAGTGTTTTAAAAAGTTACATAAATATCAATATAAAATAATTTTATATTATTAACTTGGGAAAGATTTTTTCTTAGTTTGCAGAAGATGGTTATTTTTTTATCTCAATTTTTTAAAACAAAAATTTAAAAGCTATAATAAGTAACTAATCTTAATCATTAAATATAAAAAATAATAGTAAAAAAAAATAATTTTTATTCTTTTTTTTTTGTAATACATGAATTCCTTCTATATATATATATTATTTCTTAGTGGTGTGGTTTGCATAAGACCCTCTCCATTTAAAATATGCAATTACGTAAATGAAATGATGTGTAAAGAACAAAAGCATGTAGCTTTATCTCTACGTTATACTTTAACTCCTCACCATAATTTTATCTTTTTCAGTTTGTCAGGTTTATGAAACGTTAAATAATTAAAAATAAAAAGAAAATGAAGATCAAAAGAATGTGAGATTTTGTGTTCATAAAATGATTAGTTATCAATTTGGGTGTATATGAAAGAATACATAAGAGTTTGGTAAATCTTACACCATGGAATCATCAACATGCATGATAAATGCAAGAAAGGGTAAGAAAAGAAACTATGATCAATCTTGCAAAATAGATGCATTAATGATAAAAAAATGAGAAATGCTGGTTCAACCCAAAGAGTTGAAAGGACAGTTTCAAAGTGAAGGAATATGAGCATAGCATACCTGAATATTCTCTCTTAGCCTCCTTCACTTTGATTAATTCTTTGAACTTTCCACCAACTTTCAATGCTTCCTCACTCACTATGTTAGGATAACACACTAAGATCTCAAACTTCTTTCATGACAAACTCAACCCACACTACTACCCTATTTATAAGTAACCTTTGCCCCACTATTTCCTAAGTATTCCAAACATATTTTTTTATTTAGTGTATACATGAGTGAAATATATTTAACACATGCATGTACCAGATAAGTGTTCTGTGCACCTCATTTAAAAAATATATTCGTTTTATCTTGTCAACTTGTTAATTTTTTAAAATTGTATTTTCTTGATATTAATTCCCTGCCCAAAACACACATGGCATTATTTTAAAATACAAAATTTAAATATAACTATATTCTATATGTAGAGGAGAATTGAAGTCTTCCTAACCATTAGATCAACTTTGAAAATTTAACACCTATTGTTGATTTGTGTAAGAGACACTTGAAAACTTTTTAGCTGTTAAGATCAACTTTGAAGAATAACAACTATCATTAATTTCAAATTATATCATTTCTATTTTCAATTATATATTTAAAATTTAAATAATTATTTATTAATTTTTAAAATATTAAATTAAGAATACAGGTCTTATTAATTTAGTCAAATATTTGTAAAAAAAATGAAAGGAAAGCATTAACTTTTAGATATATTTTCTTATAACCTAACTTTTAGATATATTGTTTGGATCCATAAAATATAAATTAATATATATTAATGATTAAAATAAATCATGCGCATCAAAATAAAATTTAATTGTTTTTATTAATTTTTAAAATCTTGGAAAATTTAAAGCTAAAATATTAAAATAAGTTAATAAAAAATAATAAAAATTTAAAATTATTGTTAATGTGCATATGTCTTATTTAAATAAACATAATAAAACCAATATAAATGACAAAAAAATTAAATAATAATATTAATGATAAAAAATAATAAAATTAAATTAAATTTATAAAAAATAGTTATCAATTAATTAGAATCTTACATATTAATTAAATGCAGCCGAATTAGAAGAATATTTTTATTTCTTAAGACAGTTTGTGATGCACAGTAGTGTGTCTATATATATACACACATATATATAAATATATAAATATATATATATATATATATATATATATATATATATATATAAAAATAAAGGAAACTCAAATATGTATTATAAAATTTTTGGTAATATTAAATGAATTAATATATTTTTTAAAATAAGATGCATAGTTCTTTTATAACAAATTAAAATGCATACAATTATATTTAATGAAAAATTAAAATTTTCAAATTAAAGATATGTGCTATATAATGCTATATAATTTTATTAATTATAATTAAATTAAGATTATATTTTAAAATAATCTATTGTTTAAAAATCAGATGAATAGTTTTTGCTCAAATAAAATCTAATCGTGATTTAACGGACAGAAGTATATTTAATGAAAGATTAAATTTCTTAAATTAATAATATGTAAATTGGTTTTATTAATTGTAATTATATAAATATAATATATTTTAAAAATTTAATTTAATATATTTAAAAAATGAAATAGAAAAAATGAACACACAATTTTTATTAATTATATATTTATATTTATTATTATATGTTTAATTTTTTAAATTATATAATATATAAATCTTACATTAATATTACTATTAGGAGAATGAAAAAATTATAATAATTTAACTGAACTTAATATTTTTGAAAAATACATATGCTCAAATATAAATATAATTAATTATGTTTTGGGATTTTAACATAATCATTTTCAGTAAATTTTAAATATTTTAACAGTAATTATTTTATCTATATATTTGTAAAATATTCAATATATATAAATTAAATAATAATTAAAAAATTTTGTGATTTAAAATATATTATTCTTATGTATTTTTAACGTTATTTTTTATTAAAATTTGAACTACCCTCTAATTTTTAATTCGTGTGAGGAAATTTAACATTGAAAGCATGAATTATTATTAAGATTTAATCCCAAATTTAATTGAGAATAAACAATACATAAATTATGGGTTATATTGTTATTGAGTTAAACAAAATACATAAATTATGCTATAACCCATGAATTAGTAAGGTGGTAGTGAGACACGTTTGGGCATATATTGCCAACAATTTACAGGTGTTAGTTTGTTAATTAAAAAAATTGTCGTTTTTTGAATTGAATTTGAAGGGAAAAATGTTGATATATGCCCACTATGATAGATTGATAAGGAAGGTGTAAGCTCAAGTATATAATATTGTTCTACTTTATGCTACAAATTGTGGTGCTTTTCATTCGAAGCTCATTGGATTTCAAAGAGAGTACCCTTGTGGGCTACGTGGGAATCCCATTAACTCCAATATCCCAATCTTGGAAATTAAAATGTACTGCCACAATCTGACCTAATTTCTTCTGGTTTGAATATGCATATAATCACTTTCAATTGTGAGTACGTGCGGGGAATGTTGTCTTTTATTATTGGCAACACTACCAATTTGTATTTAATTATCCTCTAATAACTCTATAATAAAGTATGTATAAACGAAGTAGTTGAGATGTTTCTCTCTCCTTCATATTTCATTGCTATAGCTACAAGCCTATTACAACACTTTGTATAAATTTTTCAAACACTCATCACTAAAATATTTGATGAACTACAAGTGATAGATATTTGTGTTTTTTAATTAAATGATTCATCAAAATTTAAGTAAGGGTAATGTTACTTTGTGGGCATGGAGCAAACGATTTTAAGAAAAATATTCACCTTGTGTATCTTTAAACCAAGTAGTTCATTGTTGGAATCATAGTAACATTACTTTGTGTGGATAAGGAGTAAATCATATTAAGAGAAAATTGTTTACCTTGTGTGGAGTGAGGAATAGAATCATAATAAATTAATTTGCTAAAGAAATTGCTAATGAAATGTATAATAAACCTAAATTTTGTAAAAATAGTACCACTGGTGGAAAGAAACAATTTGATGAAATTGATGTTAATGAAGTTGTAAAGTCTCTTCAAGAATCATTTAGTATTTGATTATTTCTTATGCATAATAGACCAAGCAATTGCTACACTTAAAACTAGATTTGAACAATTTAAATTCACAAAAATAATTATTTTTATTTAGTGTTGAAAATTTAGAGCCACTAGAAAATGAGATTATATAAAAGAAAATTGTCTTAATTTTAAAAAATCATAAAACATCATGTTGCTATGATACTGATGTATTAGATTTATTTTGAAATTAAAAATTTTAAAAGAGTTATACAAATAGAAAATGACACAATTGGTATACTTAATTATGCAAAAAGACTTTATTTTTTCAATTTCAAATGTATATATTGTTTGTAGAATCATGTTAACAATTCCAGTAACTATTGCTTGAGCGGAGAGAAGTTTTAAAATTAAAATTAATAAACTCTTATTTAAGATCAACAATTTCTCACGAAAGATTAAATTGATTAGCTTTATTAGCAATTGAAAAAAAAAAATGTTAAATGAGATTGATTATAACAATTTAATAAATAATTTTGTATCGCAAAAGTTTGAAAAATAAATTTTAAATAAAATTTTATTATTTTAATATATATTTTTATTAATTTAAAAAAAATCATCATAAAATTTACTTTAAACCTAAAAAAATGTTGCATCGGTCTTAGAATCACACCTAGTCATTTTTGTTGTAGAACTACGACATACATAACTTTTACATTTCTATGTTATCAATTGATGATTCAGAGTGTATGTACGTAGAAGGAATAAGAAAATATTTTTTTGTGTTTCTCCATAGTTATTTTCTATTTATACTAAATAGAGGTATTAATGAATATTGCTTAATATTGGATATTTACATTGGATTATAACTTACCCAATCTCATATTTGTAGGGTATTTACGGATAAAAATGAATCAAATTTGGAGTAAAACAAAATTTAGTTTGATCAAATTTAATCAGATTGGATCTAATTGAATTTCATAAAAAAATTAGCAATCCGATCTTATCCCATCTGATTAAGAATAAATTGGATCAGATTGGATTCACGGATTCCAAATAATTTTTTTTAGATTTATTTTGTTTTCTGTAAAATATAGGAAATAAAATAAGAAATATAAGATTTATAAACAAAATAGGAAGACATACATTGTTTCTTCAAAATAACATATTAGTAAAATTATATATAAAAGTAATCTATAAATTATCAAAATGTAAATTCTAAAAAGCCAAAGACAATAAAATTTAATAACTCGCAATAACCATTACCACATTACCTAATCCATTCATTTTCCAATTTTTAATCTTGAATCTCTAAATAATATTTAAATGTTAAATTGTATTGTTAATTTCTATTTACACATTTTTAAATATATAATAAAAATATTAAACTTTAAATTGAATAAATATATCCACGGATCTAAGGATTTCAATGTTCAAATTCGTGACTTGATCTATTTATGATCGAATTGGATCGAATTTGATCCGATTACATCTGGATTAGTTCACAGATCTAATTGGATAGGTTTGAATTGACGAATTCATAAACTGATCTAATTCTATGAATATTTCTATACTCACATGCACATGCACACACATACACATGCATCACACATACACATGCATCACACGCCAAATCACACAGCCTACACGTACACACACAAACATACACAAATGAGCATACACACATCTTGTTTATATTTACAAATATATTTTTTTTAAGTTTTAAGCCAAATAACCACCCAGAACGTTAATATAATGCCTAATATATAATAATTTCAATAATACATCTCATGGAATAAAAAATATTTTAGTTTACAAATAAGCTAATTAATATTTTTTAATATTATAATTTAACCAGATCTGTTATTTAATACATTTTTCGCATTAAGTAAAATATTCTCATAAGAATTGCCCATATATATTTAATCAAAAGGTTAAACTTTAGAGTTCTAGACCATATGCATGTGTTAATGATCTATCTTGGATGATAATCATCATAATAATTAAAATAATCTCAGAAAAAGTTGGCCTTTCCACTTTTACGTGTGGAAACCGCGTGCTGGTGATTTTTTAAATGACAATGAGTTAAGTTTCGTGTGTAAGGCACACGATGCTACACATACTTTCACTAAATTATTACATCCAAAGATTAGTGACTATGATCAATATATATTATTTATTTATAATTAAAGCATGCACAATTACGAAGGAATATTTTTATATAATTAATAATATTCTGTATTGAACAAAATGCATCACTTTAATACCTATGAACCAAAAGTATATATAATAAATTAAGGACGCACACTGGTCAAGACTCTTAGTGTATATATATATATTTATACTTTATAGAAAAACTATGTTGTCATTTCCACTTTACCTGTGGAAGGCACGAACTCAATCTATAATAAAATCATAAGAAGAACTTTCTCATGGGGAACAATGAAAATTAAAAAAAAAAACAAAAAAAGGTGTCATTATGAAAAATTGGCGAATCAATAGTTAGCAATTTAATTGAAAATTTTCTTATGAATTTTACCTTGATGATAAAACTTATTTAAGTTCTTACTTATTAACTCTTGATCCTTGTAATGGATCTATATATTAAATGAAGAATTAATTCTTTAGAAGCACTATAAAATTTGTTGTTTTTGTGAAAAATACTTTTATGGTTTAAAATTATTCTTAGAACTATCATTAGAGATTTTTTTATTGAACTCTTTTGTATATATACTCTATTTTTAAAGTTAATTAAGAAGGTTTACCCGGGTTGGTATAATAGGTATGTGAATTACTTTAGTAATTAAATACTATAGCATGATGTGTGGGTATACACATTTAGCCTTTGTTCTCTGTAAATATTCTTAATCAATTAGAAATTTCTATAGGATAGTATTTAAACTAATTATTATAAAATAAAATAATTTTATCATATACAACCTATAATGAATGATAATGAAGAAACTCAACATTGTTCCTGTTAAATTAAATCATAATTTTAATTATATATTTAACCACCTTTTATATATATACATATATACATATATATATATATATATATATATATATATATATATATAATTGCAAATTTTATCAATGCATCCAATATTTTTTGAGTATTTTATTATAATATTTTCAATTTTAGAAATTTTATTGATTTAATTTGTGAAATGTGTAACAGTGTGTTGATATATCTAAAAACAAAAAGTATAAAAAAATGGCATTGTTAGAACAAAATAATGTTGTTTTGCAAAAAATATAACAAAATGATTTTCTTTTTTAAACTTTTCTTAAGGATGGGTCACTACATTGTTATACATATTTAACATATTGATAAATATTTGAAAATTAAAAAACAAATATACGATGGTAAAATGTATGAAGAAAATGTCAGATAATAAAATTCAAAAAATATTGATAGTTGGGTGGTAAAACACGTACAATTAAAAATTAGGATTCTTTCACTCAGTTGATTGACTAATTTGACTTTAAATTAATCATTTCCGAAACACATGTAATTAATTGTCCTACGTCTCCACTAAATTACATAAATTAAAAATATTCATGTTACACTCTTTAGTTTTAGAGTTTAATTGGTATACATTCTTACATTGACATTTAATTATAATCCTTCATTAATGGTATATTGGTTGACTTTACTTGTTACGGCTACAAACGAAGAGTTATAATTAAATATCAACGTAAACATCTTTTACACTCAAAATGTATATCAATTAAACAAATTAGTTTTATATATATACATTGATCGTTTATCTTAATAATAAATAACTAAAAAAGAAACTATGTGAAACCTAAAATATGTCGACATAATGAGCATTGAGATTACATAAATTAAAATTAATACAAGACAAACATATTAAACTATTAAACATATAGAAAGGTTTTGTGTTATACATAATTGTATTTATTGCATAAATATCATAAATTCGTAGTTAATTTATCTACAATTTTCTTTCCCACTTTTTATTTAATTCATCTACAAAAGTGAAGCGTGCTTAGCAAAAACAGAAAAAGTTAAAGACACAAAGGACATGGTGTAATTCATTGAACTTCATCATTGCGTTCTCCACAATCTGTGGGCTGTGCAGGTTAATTAATTATTTAAACCAGAATCCCACTTAATTCACCACCTTATTTCAGAACATTGTTTGAAACATAATTAATAATTAATTGTTATATTTAATTATACTTTGTGTTGTAAAGTTGTTTACACCAAATGCTTTAAATTCACAAGGGAACTTCCTTTTAATTATACTGTGTGTTTACACCAAATGCTTTAAATTCATATATTTAGAGTTTTTTTTTTTTTTTGAAAATCATATATTTAGAGTATTGTGACACAGAGTGCAGCTATATATGTTGGCTAATATATATTGAGCTTGTTAACTTAACTATGAATTTGTGAGAAAAATGTAAGTTCAATTTTCACAAAATACTAGAGTTCGTATATTTTACTGTTCTTGTTAATAATATAAAAAAAAAGAGTAATTTTCTTTCATTGTTAATAAAAAAAGAATATTGTGTAAACATATCTTATAAGCTTAAACCTGTTTTTGTCTCTAATAAATTGTTAAATTTTGTTTTTTATCCCTAGTATTTTTTTTATTTAATTTGATCCCTAATAATTTGTTTTTATTTTTTGTCACTAAAGTATTATCTAAACTACTTTTAGAATTTTTTTTAAAATGTTGTCTAAAGAGGTTTGGACACTGCTACAAAAAATATATTCTACAACTTTTTTACCATGTTTTAAAACTAAAATAAAATAATTTTTTTTAGAAAGTCCATTGAAAGAAAAAGTTTAATAAGAATAAAAAAAAACTTACAAATTTATTGAAGATATAAAAAAAATGTTTAAGTTTGTCTTCTTTTCTAAGTATAAACATTTGGCTTGATATTAAATAATTAAAAAGTTTAATTAGTATGTGTAAATAGTGTAAAAACAATTACATTGAAATTTAATCACATTTTTTATTTATATATAGTTTTTAAAATATTAATTGATAAAATCAACAAACTTATCATAAATTAATAATTATAATTAAATGTTAACGTAAGAGGCTTATAATAACAATGCCAACTAATTAAACTCTTAATTAAATAATAGCATAATACTGACCGTAGGTGCATTTTAGTACGTTTTAGTGCTGCCTTAACCTTTTTTAGTGGAAACAGCTTCCGATGATTAGATAAAATCTTTATACGTTATCTTTACAAAAAAATTATACCAATATTTGTCAACCTTTATTAAATTATATATGATTTTTGTGTTTTTTTTTGTTTTTTTACATTAATCCTCTTTAAATTTAAAAATATTATATTAAGAACAATCTTGTGTGTATAATATAAATATAATAGTCAAAGAATTTGGATTTGATATTTTTTATCTTTTTTGAATTTATCATAATATAAATATATTAAATTTTAAGAATGTATACATAAAAATCATTATTAAAATAAGTATATATGTTTTAATTAAGGTAATTGTACAATTTAATATTATTTAGAATAATTAAGTATGTTCTCTATATTTTCCTAAATCACTTTAGATAAGTTATAAAAAAATTATAAAAATTTATTTAGACAGCGATATAGGGACAAAAATAAAATTCGAAATTATTAGTGATAAAAAATAAAATTTCTAATTTATCAAGGAGCAATATAAATATATATATATATATATATATATAAACTAAATTTAAAAATTAATAATAAGAAAATCATTTTCAGAAATGAATTTAAACAAAACTATAACCATAGAGTAAACTCAAAACATTCTCTTATTAATTTTTAAAATGTTTATTTTATTGAAATAAATAATATTTTAATAATTAATTTCCATAATTTATATTCTAACTTATCCATTTTCTAAAGTATAATATGTTTGTCTTCTTTTTTAATCAAACTGTTAATATTAAAATTAGATTTTAATATATATTTTTTTATAAAAATTAAATAATATATTTTTATTCTATAATTATTTTTTACATAACAAAGTTGAAAACAAAAAAATATAAATATATTTAAATGATAAATAACAATATCTTAAATAAATAGTTAAGCATGACATGCACCAAGTAAAATAAGAAGGTTAAACATCATAAATAAATACAAGACATGTAACAAAATTATACACAACATAAAGTAATAATAAACAATAAGAATAAAAATAAGGCAATAACTCAAATAAATAATTTGACATGAAAGTTAAAATGTACCCATATATAATAAAATAAATTAAAGGGTAAGAAAACAAATAAATTAAAGTTTAACGATGATAAATAATTAGAAAGTAATGAATATGTAAAATTCCATTACTCTATCAAGATTAATCTAAAAGGGTTCAATTTCAATTTCACCTTATCTGAACAAGTTGTCTAATGATGAATATCTGGAAAAGGAATGAAATTTTAAATTAAGAGCCAACGAATTAGTTTTATTTTAACTCTTTTATATATATATATATATATATATATATATATATATATATATTTTGATTAGATAAAGATCCTAGGTGACTTCCTCCTTTGTTCAAGAGTCTTCAACCATGATATGAGAGGAATGCATAAAAAAAGCTTTGTGTAATTTCAAATGAGAAGTTATCGAGTGTAAGCATGTGCTATTTATAGGAGGAATTTTGATTTTTTTTCTGAAATTATTAATTATCTACTTAAATGAAAGAAAAATAAAACAGCACATTGCATGTGTGAAATACATCAACAAGCAACCGATTTAAGTTTCACGTTATTGTCATTTTCTTTTCCAAACTGTAAAACTTTAATTGTGTTTTTTGAAGTAACTTTGGACAAAATAATTTAACCAAAATATTTTATATACTTTTTTATAAGTCTGCTACAAAATTTTCAAATCACGAAGAGTAGTTTGTTTAATTTCTTCCACCACTGTAAAATATATCAGCTATTTTACAAAAATTACTGTCTCAATCATCAATTTTCCATTTTTTAAAATTATAAATTATTAGTTCAAAACTAATTTTTAAAACTTTTTACGTAAATATTATCCATTTTACCATATTAGATCGTTTTCTTTGTATTTAAAAAGAATTAAGTTGATGAGAAAAGAGAGAAAACTGTGTGTGCATGTGTAACCAATATCTGAAAGGGAATGAACTCGGGTTCGCAATTTATTGTTCAAATTAAAACAATTTTTTGGTTTCTACACATAATTTAATATTGTCCGTGTAAATATATACGCTTTAATTTTAGCTTTTAAACCGATTAAGTTTATTGAGTTTAAACTTAGATGATTAGATTATTAACTATCATAAATTAAAATTAAATATTTATAATTTTTTAAAATTATTTGAATTAATTGATTATTTTCCACTAAATAATATGTATGTATATATATGACTTAAAACTAAAATTTCATTATCAGTTTCATGATGTTTAAAAATTATTTTTATACTTCCTAATTTATTAACAGATTAACAAGAACATCCTATGAATTTTCTTAGAAGTCTTCCTATTACTAAGAAAACTTTTGTACTCGTATGATTTTAAGTTCAAATACTTATTTCATAATCATTTATAATTTTCTATCACATTTGCTACCAACTCTAACAACTATGTACATAATCATTATATTTAATAGTAAGCTAGATTGTATTCCAAAATAATTAAAAAATTAGAGATGAAATATGTAACATCCTAAAAATTTTAAAAGACATTAAATAAAATTTCTTTTTATAAAACAAAATATGCTGAATATTAAAATTTTTAAACAAACAATATGAACAAAATCTTCAACAAGTATTTCGCTTAATAAGTAATGTTGCTCAACAAGAAGTTTAGACACCTCGTCCAACGATAAAAGTTGTTGAGTATAAGACCATGACAATATTTTACATGAGCAACTTTGTGCCAGACTTCACCCATCGAGGTTCTGCAGAATCTCTAAAAGACACCTGCTACATAAATATCATCATAACGTACAACTTTCCTACTATGTTACTCATAGTTTTTAAACTTGCGAGTTAACTCGTAATCGTACAATTTTATGAGTTTAGGTAAGCAAAACGAGTCAACTCGCATATAAACTTGTCCAGAGGTAAACTCGAATAAAATTGGCTGAACTTAATTTTTGACATTGTTTGATAGTTTTTTCTTCTATTCTAAATGAATACACCTACAATTGTTTTTTATTCTGTTATTATTGAATTAGTATGTTGTTTTTATTTTTTAATAAGATGATATTTTGTATGTTTTTATTATGAACATTGATGTATATTTAGTTAGTTTTTTTAGGAAATTTGTTGATAATATTTTATGTAGCTTTATTATGGACTAATTCCATTATAAATTAACTATTTATGGATTTTGATGAAATTAATTTGTTGATAAATAGGATAATATGTTCTTATTTATGTTTTCTGGTATAGAGAAAAATAATTTTTTAAGACTATTTTAATATGAACTAAACTCTTATGAGTTTACAGATCTCCGACAAGTTTACGTAAACTCTCGAGTTTAAAATCTTGATAGCATTATATAAGTATACATACTCTCGAGTTTCAAATGTCCAATCACAAATTACTATGATAATCCATAAGTATACATACATAATTATCAACCCCTAACAAAATATAAACATATGAATACAAATGATCATAGAATATCAAAATTCAACCAAAAACAATCTTCCAAGCTATCTAGATTCTCCTCTAATCCTGAGCCTATTAACACTATGCATCAGCTCTGCCAGCTACTCCCATGTAAAGAACGATTATCATACTCAAACACAAATACACACAAGCAAAGGTAAACATACAACACAAGAAGTCAATTTAAATATGAATACAAATAGACTTAACCATCAACATCCATTCAATATTTTTATCAAACCAACAAATACACTTATGTTCCCTTTGAACATAAGTAATCAATACAACATGATCATATGACTCAAAACTTTCCGAAAAACACACATTGAGTTCATATACCAAGGTGGCCTATCTGACTTCATTTTTTAACTGATGTTTGACATTTACTTGACTTAGTACTAAGAACAGTTAGGTCTAGACATACTCATTTGATACTTCTAGCTAATATCTGGTGTTCAAAGGACCCATTTCTAACCTTCACGACTGACTCTCAACTAGTGTTTAGTGTTTACTTACCCAATACTGACACCAGTTGCTATCTAAGTACATCCTCTCAGTGCATTCTCGTCCTTACTTGATTCAACACTAGGATCACAAAGACCTTAACTCAATGCACTATAGACAGGGTTCTATTACCTCTTTATAACAACCCACATTACAATTTATCATATCATCTCTCTCATACATGTGTTATACAACACAATTTATTTATCACAAAAATCAACACCATAACATCAGTTTCTCCAAAATCAACAAGAACAGCAACTCATTTCAAAATAACACTTCATTACAGTTTGTTCCTTTCCACACACATAAATCATAATCTCATAACCATAAACATTCACTTTATGTTCACAACAATTATTAAATATCATTCCACACAATACACACACATAATTAGAATTGCATAACCATAATTATTCACACACTATTAAATCAATACATAATATTAATCACATTCAATGCCTAACTTTTCACTCCACACCTATAATCAAATTCCAAATATAACAATTAACCATTTCACATCATTAATAAGTGTTAAATATCAATACTTATATTCCAATCATATATCAATGATAAAATAACAACAATTATTAATTATTTATTTAGAATAAGCATTATGTATCAACCTATATAACAAATACTACAATTTTCAACACAAAACCCCACATTTTTCTCGCATATGACACAACTCTGTGGAATTTTCTACAATGCTATGTGCAAGTTTCAAAAGCATAGTTTCCTCCCAGCAAGTATATCAAACCCCTACGAGATTTATCATAGCAGTGTGGTGTGAACCTTTATAATCATATACAATTTTCCAGCCACATACAAACCATCCCCAACTTCCCAAACCACTTACAAGAGATTAAAAACTCACTCAATCAACAATACAATCCCAAATCAACATCAAAATTAAGTTTCCCTTACCTATTTCTCCCTTAAAGTTGAGTTTGAGGGGGAAAGGAGAATTCGACCTTAGAAAGCAATTAAAAACTAACAAAAATCCCAAAACCACAAAGGAACCTAAGAAAGTGGGATTTCAAACAGAATTTCCCCTCAATGGGAACAATTGAACCGAAAAGGGGAAGAAAAAGTACACAAAAATACAATCAGAGTTACCTATGATGATCAGTACTCGAAATCGGGAGCAATGGAAGAGATTTCTTCAAATTTGGCTGGCAAAAGGGACATCATGCAAAGAAACCTACTTTCTTTCTTTTCTGACAAAATAAACCAAGCCTAACTGGTCACAACATGTTGTTGACATTGATTGAATTTGAGAGAGAGAAGTTTGTAGGGTGGAAGAAAGAGTTAGAGAGAGATCCATGAAAGGAAGGAGAATAGAAAAGTGAAGAAGAAAAGGAGAACATAGAAGAAAGGAAAAGGAGTTGGGGTTGTATTTGTTAAATTCTGATTTGCTAGCTGCAACCTCCTCAAATTTAGATTTTCTGAATGAATTCTTGAATACTTCAACTCAGGAGATTATATATATTTCTTACCTCTTACTAAACTAAACATTAACTTTCATTATTCAAAATCTATTTAATTCCAATCACATTCATCATAATTAAATAACTACATTTCATAAAAAAATAACATACATATAAATACTTCAACCAATTATTCCGTAATTAATTTATCATGGTTAAATTAAATTTAGTTCTCTCTTTTATTTATTTCACATGCTTATAAAATATTACGGAAAATGGGACCTCACAATATATGTAAAAATACGATTACAACATTGTAAATTAATATTTATTATTCTATTCAGATTATCAATATTAAGAAAATCAATAGTTAGTAATTAAATGTTGTGAATAAAATAAATAGAAGTCAAGGTATTACACTTTAGGATCTAAAACAAAATAAAAATTTATTAGTGACTTAATACAAAAAAAAAATTATAGGAAATAAACACAATATTCACTAATATAATCACCTATCATATGCATACTGAAAGTTACATAAATATGGATATCCAAATTACTAGGGTTGGGTAAGTAGATAATTCCGATCACTTAAAGGCCTTGTCTACAAATCTCACATTTTACGCATGTTAGATAAGCCTAGTCTATAGATATACAAAATCCCACATATAAACAGATTGGTTTATGGGTCCAAATAGGAATTTGAAAAAAAAAAATGAAAAAGGCTGATGGAAGCTTTCAAATAGTCAACCAACCTTCATAACTAGGTCAAGAACAATTTAGGTAGTTGTTTTTTTTTTTTTTTTGCTTCTTTGCTTAGCTTTGGTATCCTTTCTATCCAAAGTTCCTAAGACACTTAGGGGCTATTTAGTTGGAGTGTTTTCTTGGAAAACTGAGAAAATTATTCCAAGAATACAAGCAAAACTAGAAAAAAACATGGTCAGAGACACAATTTTTAAAGAACATTGTTGCAAAAGGGAAAACTGGTTTTCTAGAAAACTATCGAAGGTGTTTTCCAAATTTGGAAAACTGAAAAACATAGGTTTAGTTTCAACCATATCAATTTTCCTTACCCCTTTTGTTGCCTTTGCCTCCATCTCCCACATTCCTTTCGTGTCTCTCACCTTAACTTATGTCATCTCTTCATCATTTCCACTTGAACCTCTCATGCTCCTTCTATGCATCCTACTTTGCCACCTTTCTGCCGCCATTTCTCACAATCTTTCCGCACCTTCCATTCTAACCTTGACTATCCTCGCCACCACCATTGCCATTTCTCACGCTTATCTTGTATCTTTTACTTTGACCTCTATCATCTATTTGTCGTTGCCACTGCCACATTTCATTCTTCTTAGGCGTCCCACCCCAACCTCAACCAGCTCTTCATTACCACCACCTCCCAACATGCTCCTTCTATGCCTCTGACCCTGATCTTCACCACTTTTCCACCCCTGCCACCGCTACGTCCATTGTCATCCATTTGCCTCTGCCACTACCTTTCTTTGTTGGGAAATGAAATTTTTTTAGAACTAGATGTATCTAAACACATTTTTCCAAATATTCATACTTTTTTAGGAAACAAAAATTTTAGAAAACTGGCTGAAAAATATTCCAGAAAAATAGGAAAAAAGAAAATGCAACTAAACAGCCCCATAGGTCTTAAGAAAACCAAAACCAAAAGAAGGGTGAGCTAGATTTAATTAATTTTGTCTTTCCTTTTTTAATCTTATCACCTTAAACTTAAATGCATAATGGATACACACATCTAGTAGTCTTAAGAATGTCAGTAAGTGTGATTCTTCATAAAGTAATTCTGCCTAGCATGGAGCATGACTAGGAGGATGAAAGAGGACATGGCAAAGATGTAACACATTGAAGACCTTATGCCATAGTCCTATTTTTTATTGCTTGTACATATTTTATTTTGTTTTAGTAATTAGGTGGATATTCTTGTAATTTTTCTTGGGCCATGTAGTTAAGCCATGTATTGTTGTTTAGAGCATGGAAGTTTCATTAGTTAGTATGCGGAATGTGTTGCATTCCTCATAGATCTCTTCAAGAGGTTGTTTCAAGGAAGAAGGTGAAGGTGGATAGGTAAGGAAATGGTGGTTGGAGGCACCACCTAAGAAGGATAAGCCAAGTGGAGACTTGCCACAAGGGAAGGAGCCTTTGATGAAAGTCATTGAAGGTTCTCTCTATTGAAGAAAGGAAGAAGACACTCAAATAGAATTCTCTCTCAAGTTTTATAAAATTCAAGTGTAAAAATTATACAAATGGAAGGAAGCTATATTTATAGGGTTGGGGTGGATTAGGAGTGGGAAGTGGACGTCCCACTTATCTAAGGCCCAAGCAAGTACGTGTTAATTTTGTAAACACACTTAACACATGATTAAGTCTTATAAAGATCCAAACATGACCCTAGATAAGGGGATTTTGGTTCCCTCTAAATTTGAATTTGAATTTTGGAGAGATTCCATATGGCACCTCAAAATTCAAATTCAAAAATTTGAGCAAAAACCTTGTCCAAGTAGGCACCAACATGGAGGAAAGAGAAGCTTTAGGTGCCACTGGGGAGAACCATGGGGCCCATATGTCTCCTTGGTGTTAACAGTTAGTTAGAGGGGTGCTAAGATGAATTTGAGAATGTGGCTAGCAAGGACCACACATCCAAATCCAAACTAAGACCCATATAATCAACACACCTCACCTAAGAAACTAAACACATCTCCTAATTAGACCACAACTCAAAAATAAGGCCAATAAACATGGCCAAAAATACTAAAAGGTACTTCTAAGAGTTATTACAAAGCAAGGGCAAAAATAAGAAGACTATGGCCTAAAACTTGACTTCTAAAGAAGGTGAGATCTTCTTTCTTCTCCTCTATCCATGTATTATTCAATCCTCCTAGCCATGGACCTTATGAGAGGACCCTTGTCTCCTTGAGGGGTGATAAGTCAAATTCTTACTCATATTTTTATCATGTTTAATACCTGTTTGTAAGGAAAGAATTGTATATTTGTTGAAAAACTCACTTTTTAGTATTTATTCTCACTTTAGATAGGTACTTAAGAAACGGGAAGAAAAGGGGGCAAAATTAGGTTTATCAAACCTCCTAACACTTGGACATTACTTGCCCTTAAGTAATTATTTTTAGTTGAAAAGAACATTCCTTGGATCATTTTAAAAAATGATTATTCTCATAGAAACCCTAATTAGACTGCCAAAGAAAATGTAGTTAATTTCCAAGAGAAGGTGCTTATTTCACCACACTCAAGTGTTTAGCGACAAGAGAATTTCAACACTTAAAGATCACTTCAAGCAAGGTTACTCAGGACAATTGTATATTAGTGATGTCAAATAACTTCACCACAAAACAATCAATTATGGGGTTTTACAAGGATGTAATAGGGGCCATGGTAGTTCTATCAGGTATGGAAAAATAAAAAAGAAAGGGAAAATGCAAAAGGGATAAAAAAATATTAGGAAAAAAATTATAACTTAATTTCTTAAGGACCCTAAGATTTCCAAGAAACAACCTACCTATTTTTAGAACTTGTCAATGACCCTTGAGTTGAATATATATTTTCTTTTCTCTCTCTTTGTTTCTTTTTTTTCTCTTTTTTTTAATGTGTATATATATATATATATATATATATCTTTTTGTTGAAAGAGAGAGAGTTAGTTTTCTTCTTTTGTGAGGTCATCTTTAAATTTCCTTTCACATTTGCCATTACTTTTTCTCTTTTAGATGTTGCTCCATGATTATATTAAAGGGTCACTTATATAAAATATCCAAGCAAATAATTGGTGATAAATTAATTCTTTTAAAGGCTGTACTAAAATAAAATAAATAGGCCAAAATACAAGGTCTTAAAAAAAGCTAATTACACCACCAATGTCCTAATTGAAAAATGACATAAAAATACAAGCTATTTACAAGCAAAACAAGCTAGCTTATACACAAAACCAGCATTCTTGCTCATACCATAAATCACTTTCAATTTTAGTGCATCTTGAGTTGCTTTTGTATTTTCTTGAGTTGTACTTTGGTTCAAATTTTTTGTGCCTTGGCTTACTTTGTTGTTCAAGCGTTTTTGCCTCTTGTTCACTCTTTATGTTCAGTTCAAAAAAGGAATCAGATGCAGCTGAAAGTAAAAAGAAAAAGTGAAAGAAAATAAAAAAAAACAAAAGTAGTAAAAAAAATATACAAAGCAAAATAAATAGTAAAAATTTGGTGCATCTAATAGCAATTAAAATATGAAAAAGAGTGCTCTAAATTGATTGAAATTTCTTGAACATTGTTTAATTCTTGAAAATTTTGAGTCATTTTGTATTTTAGTGCTTACTCTACTTTAGTGCCCAAGGGTTTTCTTTAGTTGTGCTACTTCTTTCTAAGCCTTAATTTTATTTTTGTCTCTTTCAACAATATTTGAGTTTGTCTCTACTTTACTCTATCAATTGGAAAGTGTACTCTTCTTTGTTTTGTACTTCTACTCTTGCATCCTTGGTTGTTTGTGTTGCGTGACACTTTGCATAGTACAACCATTGGATTGGGAGCCTTCCACAAGGGTAGCATATTAAGGAAGAGTTGAAATAGTCAAGGACGACTTGAAGAAAAGGAGGAGCAAGACCCATAGGGAGAGATACACTTGGTGAGGAAATTTTGGAAGAGAAGACTTGAAGACTTTTCTTTTTTATTTTTGCATAATTGCTTGTATAAAAGGCCTTTTTTCCACATAGGGGCCTCTTTTTGTGTGTAATAGCTTTTAGTTTCTTGTTTTACGTGTGAAGATGGAAGTGGTACAACTTTTCATACCTTAGGAGCATGTTAGGTCCCTAATCTTGTTTTTATTTTCCATTTACTTGCTTTTGTGTTTTAGATTAGTGTATTGGGTTCGAAAGACTCTTGCACTATTAGGTGAGAAAACAAAAGGGTGAGATGAATGTGTATGGTTCTAGTTCTTCCCCCACCTTATGTTCCAACACATATTCCATCTCTTACTACAATTGTGAGAGAGAAGCAAAAGAAGAGGGAAGATGGAGAAATGAGAGAAGGAGAGAAACAAGAAAAAGAAAAGAGAATAGAAAAAGAAAGAAGATAAAGAAAAGAAATGGAAAAAGAAAAGAGAGAAAGAGAAGACAATGAAAGAAAAGAAAGGGAGGAGAAAAGAGAGAAAGAAGAAAGAAAGGGAGGAGTATTGGGAGAATGAAAAGAAAATGAGAGAAGAATATTGGAAGAAAAGAGAGGAAAAGTGGGAGGAAAGGGAGAGAGAACACACACTTGCCCTTCAAAAATTAAAAAAAGAAGAAAAAGAAAGTAAAAGAGATTAAGCAAATTCTTAGAGAAGATTCAACTTTGAATTTAAAGGAGGATCTTAACATAGAAAAATCTTCCAACCAATCCTTAAAAGCACAAGTTGAAATTGAGATTGTGTCAAAAAATTTTGAGCAAATTGAACCATAATGTCAAGTTCAACTTGAATGTGATTCTCCAATAAGCACTTTAAAAAGTGTGGGACTTGAATAATTACCTATTGAGATAAAATAAGAATCTTAAGTCCAACACTTGCAAGAAGTTGAGGGAGAAGTAATCATTCAAGAAGATTGCTCCTTGAATTCCAAAAGGATCTTGATGAATTCTTGGATTTCTTCTCCCATGATATTTCTTCTTGAAGTTCTTAGCTTAATGAAAATGGAGATGGAGAGTAGAGAAATGGTGGTGGAGGTGCCACTTTAATGGAAGTTAAGCCTAGGTTTCTAGAAGCTTATGACAAGGGAAGGAACTCTTGATAAAATCCATAAAAGGACTCTTAAGTTTAGAGAGAAGAAGACACTCACAAGAGCTCACACAGGATTAAAGTATATTAAAACGATCAAAAGTCCTCTACAAGTGGTGAGGTGAGTGTTATTTATAAAATCAGGGAAGGGGTTGGACATCCAACTTGGAGCTAGGGTATTGAGAATGCACGATCCAAACATGGCCCTAGATTAGTTGATCTAGTTCCCTCATGTGCCACTTAGATCCTAAAATAGTGGATCTAGTTCCCTTAATTCAAATTCAAATTTGAATTAAGAGACAAATAGATGCCACCTAGTAAAGAGAAGATAAGTGGTGCCACATGGAGGGGACATATGGGTTCCATATGCTACTCATGCACATGTATATGATTAGGATGTTGGAAATCAAACAAGGAGGTGTAGAAATTGAAATTCACACATCCTGTTGCTCCAAAAAGACCTACCTTCTACTATACACCCCACATAAATAACTAATGACATCCCATGCCCAAATAAAATAGAATATGGCCGAAGATACAAAGGCCTAAAATATGCTAATAGCACCCACTTAAAATACTAGACAAACCATATAATATTTACACATAATTTTAAGACTATAGCCCTAAATGTCTTCATGAAGCTCCATCTAGCCATGTCTTCTCCTAATACTCCTAGCCAAGAGTCCTTGCTAGGTGGGATTACATCATCTCCTCTCCCTTGGAGAGAATTTGACCTTAAATCTTGAGGCCTTTCTTTTTTTTCTTCTAGTCCTACAAGAAGATAAGCAAGGTAATTAGCATGTGTAAACTCAAAAGAGTTAGGGAAGTAAAGGGTCTATGGGATATCCTGATGCATCCATCCCCAAGCCTTGGTTGAAGAATTCTTGAGGTAGGGAATTCCGCCTAGGATCTGCTTTTAGAGGTCCTTGAAGAGCCTTGAAATGGAGGTGGAAGTCTAGAAGATGAGGTTAAAGGTAGGTGCCACTTCTCATGAAGAAGATAAGTCAAGAGTGAATTTAGTCACAAAGGAAGGAACCCTTGACAATAGCATAAAAAACTCTTCACAAGGAGGAAGAGAACATGAACACTCAAGAAGAAGCTCTCAGTTTAGAGTAAGCAAATTCATTCAAAATAAGTGTTAAAGCATTACATGAGGCGTAGAGCTCTATTTATAGAGTAAGTTATGGATCATAGGCCTACAACTCCTAAGTGGACGTCCAATATGCTTAAACAAGGGTTAGTTGGCTTTTAATTTAATGTTAATTTAGCATGTGCTCAATTAACACTAATTTAATCCAACTAAAGATCCAAACATGGCCCTAAAAATATGGATATCTGTTCCCTCTAGTTTGAATTTGAATATTAGAGGGAAATAACATGGAACCTCCAAAATTCAAATTAAAATAAGAAGAAATAAGAATATGGAGTGAAACAAGGGGACCCACATGTCTCTTACAAGCTTCATGTGTTGGTTAGCAGGTTGTGAAGAGGAATTAGGGGTGTAGAAATAAGATCCCACACGTCCAAACCCTCTTAAACCAAGCTTAGCTTATTAACACACTCCACAGAGAGACTAATTACACCTCCTAAAGAAAATAGAACCTATAGGCCAAAATACAAGGCAAAAAATTAAACTAACTACACCCCTAAAATCATGATGACATAAGGGTGCTTATACAAGCGTAAAAATGGTCAAAGGACATGTCCTAAACAAATCACCTTGAAGCTTCATCCAAGTCATCTTCCTTTCTTATTGGTCCTATCTCAAGAGCATGCTAGGCGTGCATGCATCAACCAGTATCTACAATGAGAGAACATATTTGCCCATAGACTTTACATCTTGTATGGAAGATGTTCTCTCTTTGAGATTGGCTAGGATTATAAGGTTGGCTTCCAAGAAGATTCCTAACCATCAACAAGTCTCCCTCACAAGCATAAGTTTCCTCAATATGAATGTTGCCACCTTCTTCCTCACTCTAACTAGAGGAGGAAAATGGTTCACTTTCAATGTCTTGGCCCCTCATGATCATGGTCTTTTTGTTGGGGCATTAGGAAACAATGTTGTCTCTCCCAAGAAATTTAAAGCACTTAATGCTACTAGCTTGATGCATCCTTGAAAATGCTTCTCCCTTGATCAACTGCTATAGAGGTTCCTTAAAGAAGATAAGAGGTAGAGATAAGGTGGAGGTGCCACTCTATGGTAAGATAAGCCTTAGAAGAAGCTTTCCACAAGGGAAGGAACCCTTGATAAAAGCCATGAAGAACTATAAAAAAGGAGAGAACAAGACATTCAAGAAATTATCTCACAAAAGGGAAGTGTATTCAATCAAGTGTACAATCTTACATGAATGAGGAGGAGGCAATTTATATAAAAGCGAAAGCTAGGCCATGGGCCTTGAGTTGGACATCTAAATCAAGGTGATTAAGGGAGGTTAATTGAGTTAATTTGCTGTTAATTGAGCATTTTAGCTTGAATGTAGCCTTGGGTGAGTGTAAAAGAGTGTTCTCCTTCTCCATGGGTATGAGCTTTCTTCTATAACAGAGGTTTCTTCTAGCTTTTATCAAGGATCCCTCCTTTTGTCAAGTATCCCAACTTATCTCTCATCCATTGGGAGTGGCATTTTCATCCCATTTCCCACCTCTCCATAAACCATTTCACTCTAAACTAACCTCGTCATGGAAGTAGATCTTAGGGAGAAAATGAGTCTTCATCACCATGCAATCTGACAACCTTTTTAAAAAAACTTCTTGCGATGTGGTTCGCATCATCTACCTTGTGGCATGGAATAAAATGGGCCATTTTGCTAAAACGATTCAGAACCACAAAGATAGAGTCTACACCTTGTTAGGTTCTAGGAAGATTAAGGACAAAGTCCATACTGATATCCATCCAAGGTGTAGAGGGAGCAAGCAAAGGTGTGTAGAGCCATGAGGCATTACCTTAGACAACTTGTAAACAAGCTATGCATCTTAAGCAATGCCTTTAGACATCTCTTTTCATATAGGGCAAAAAGAATTTTTATTTCAAAAGCAAAAGGGTTTTATTGATTCTGAAATGCTCCATGAGCCCACCTTGATGACTCTCTTTTGTTAGCAATTTTCTTATGGATCCTAAGGGTATGCAAAGTTTTCCATCTTTGAACAAGTACTCCTCACTCAGATAATACTCATCATGGGCTTTAGAAGATGAGGTAGCAAAAATTGGACCAAAGTCATTGTCAGAGGGATACATGTCCCTAATGTCATCAAATCTAAAATTTGAGTGCTCCGAATGGTAAAAAGAATGTGTCTTCTAGATAAGGCATCAGCTACCACATTGGCTTTTCCCTTTTTGTATTTAATTACATATGGGAATGTTTCAAGAAGTTTCACCCATTTGGCATGCCCCTTGTTTAACTTGCCTTGCCTCTCAGATATTTAAGTGACTCATGGTCACTGTGATTGACAAACTCCTTAAAAACAAGATAATGTTCCCAAGTCAGGAAGGCTCTTATCAAAGAGTAGAACTCTTTATCATATATGGGGTAGTTGAGGGCAGCACCATGAAGCTTTTCACTAAAATATGCAATGGGATGCCCACCTTGCAACAAAACAGCTCCCACACTAACCTCTGATGCATCACACTCTAGCTCAAAAGTTTTAGAAAAGTTAGGAAGAGCTAAAACAGGTGCATGGGCGAGTTTATCTTTGATAAGTTGAAAGAATTTTTCATGATTTTCATCCCAAAGGAATGAGACATCCTGCTTCACCAACTCGTTGAATGGTGAAGCAAGTGTGGAAAAATTAGGCACAAAACTCCTATAGAAACTTGCCAAACCATGGAAGCTCTTTATTTCAGTCACACTTGTAAGGGTGGTTCATTCTTGGATGACTTTGATTTTCTCGAGGTCCACATGGACCTCTTGTGCACTAACCAAATATCCTAAAAAACCACGCTTTCCACACAAAAGGTGCATTTTTCCATGTTTGCAAAGAGGTGGTTTGACCTAAGAATGCAAACAACTTGCCTTAGATGTCCTAAGTGATCATATAGGTACCTACTATATACAAGGATGTCATCAAAGTAGACAACACAAAACTTACCAAGACAATCCCTAAGGACATGATTCATTAAGCGCATAAAGGTACTAGGGGCATTGGTGAGCCCAAAAGGCATTACGATCCATTCATAAAGGCCAAACTTGGTCTTAAAAGTGGTTTTCCATTCATTACTCTCTTTAATTATTATCTGATGGTGGTAACCACGTCTAAGATCAATTTTTGAAAAGAACTTAGCCCCATGTAACTCATCCAACATGTCATTAAGCATAGGGATTGGGTGCATGTACTTAATGGTAATGTTGTTGATTGCTCTACAATCAACACACATCCTCCACATGTCATCCTTCTTGGGCACCAACAAGACTAGCACAACACAAGGGTTGAGGCTCTTTTGAACCTAGCCCTTCTCCAATTGATCTTGAACTTGAGACTCAATTTCTTTGGTCTCTAGGGGGTTAGTCCTATGTGTAGGCCTATTGGGTAGGTTAGCACTAGGAATGAGATATATTCAGTTTTCTATTCCCCCTTAGAGGAGGCAGACCCTTAGGAACCTCTTTAGGAAATAGGTCATCAAATTATTTTAAAAGATTTTGAACCCCTTATGGAAGAGACTCAATCTCAAGACCTGTAGTAGTGTAAGATGATGCCTCTTTTCAAAGGAAGAGGTAGAAAGGTTTTCAACTAAGAAAGCGTTTTTCATATCTTCTTTTATTGCAAAGTGGCTTTCTTTCTTGACAACTTCCTTGGAAGAGGCACTATCTTCCAACTCTTCGTCTTTACCCCTTTTAAGCTTTAAAGGTGAAGCTTTTTTTTTTGTTCTCTTTTTTTCCTCATCCCTTTTATGTTTCATGATGAGTTGATCCTTTTCGATCTGAGAAGATTTAAGAGGATAGAACTTAACCTTCCTATCCTTGTGGGTGAGGATAATATCATTATAGTGACATGATCGATGGCTTTCTTGTCAAATTGCCATGGTTTTCCTAACAGGATAACACAAGATTCCATTGGAACTATATACATATGATCTTATTTTAATATGTTCCAATGGAAATTGGTTCCTTCACTTGTTGGTTAACAACCATCTCCCTTTTTTCATTAAGCCATTGAAGCTTATAAGGTTTAATATGGGGAGTTAGTTGTAGGGCTAGCTTTTTAACTAACCTTGAGTTGCAACAATTACAACAGAAACCACTGTCCTTAATGAGAGAACACACTTTGTTTAAAACATTACATCTTGTGTGAAAGATGTTCTCTCTTTGGGATTGGTCTAGCTCAAAAGGTTGGCTTCTGATAAGCTTTCTCACCATGAGGAGGTCCCCATCACAAGTATAGAACTCATCTATGTCATGATTTGATGCATGACCCCTTCTTCCTCACTCTCACTGGAGGAGGAAGGTGAGTTATCCTCACTAGTATATATGTCTTGGCTCCTTATGATCATGGTCTTTCTAGTGGGGCATTAAGAAGCAATGTAGCCTCTCCCAAGACATTTAAAGCATTTGATACTACTATTCTTAGAAGTAGAACTAGTAGTAAGGGGTTGTTCTCTACTATATGATGGCCTATGCTCTTTTGATGCTTTGGGTTGCTCCTCTCTAGTGAAGCTCTTCGAAGAACTTCCCTTGACTTGATCCCTCTTTGTAGAGGTTGGATATTCAATGTTTGAAGTTTTTCTTTTTAATTGATTCTCAACCTTTATACAAAGTTAGACCAAGTCATCTAGGTCCCTATATGGTAAAAGCTCAACTATGTGTCTAATATTTGCATTTAAACCACATAAAAACCTAGCAATGGTAGCCCTAGGCTCTTCAATGATTCTTGCTCTCATTATGAAGAGTTCCATACTTTGCCTATACTTCTCAATACTTAGGTTGTATTGCCTATGCCTTTGAAGTTTGTCTAAAAGTTCTCTCTCATAATAAAAAGGGATATACCTTCTTCTCATAGCACTTTTCAAATAATTCCAATAATCAATGGTAGGGTTATGAGTTATAACCTTTCATTTACTAAAGTTGTTCGCCAATGCATGGCATGCCCTTGGAAGTTAAGGGTTACCAAAGAGACTTTTCTCTCCTTTCTTACACTGAAGCACTTAAACAATTATTCTACCTTGACTTCCAAGTCAAGATAGGCTTCCACATCTTCCCTTCCTTGGAAAGAAAGGATTTTGACTATTTGTTCCCTAAGAGGGGGCACATGTTCATCCATGTTATGCATTATGTTATTGTTCCTCATCCTAGGTCACCCCTCATAATATTCACTCTCACTCCCACTATAAAAGGGGAGGGAGACCTATGACTTTGCCTTTCCTTTTTTCCTCTTTCTCTCTTCTTTACCCCTCTTCCTTTTCTTTCTTTCTTTCTGCTCTCTTCTTATTTCTTCTATCTTTCTCCTTTTCATCTTCCCTTCTCTTTCTTCTCTCTCTCTTCTCTCTTTTTGTCTCTTCTCTTTCTTTCTCTTCTTAGATTGCTCTCTTCCAGTCTCCACTCTCTAAACTCTAAAACAAAATTATCTAGAGGGGTCACCTTAGGGGAACCCCCTTGGTTCACACTCTTGTTGGTACTAGTGTGTGATTCAAGAGCTATATGCAAAGATGGTTGAGAGACTAAGGTTAAGGTCGAGAGAATCAAACATACACTCCTCTCTTTTTCGAGTTTTCTCACCTAAGAGACAATGAGTCTTTGGAACTTTAGTCTCACTAAGAGTTGAGCATGGAAAATAAAAGCAAAAAGTAAAAGTCAAAGACCTAAAATGTGCTCCTAAGGTGTGAAGAAGTGTACCACTTCCTCCTCACACCTAAAAAGGAGGTGACTCTTATGGGAATCCAACACCTCCTAAATAAAAGGCCATTTGTAAAACTTATGAAAGAAAAAATAAAGCAAAATTAATGTCTTCCTCCAAACTCCCTCCAAGTGTTTCACTCCATGTCTTGCTTCCTCCTTTGATCAAGTTCTTTGGCTTGGTCAACACGTCCTAGAATGTTACCCTTTTAGTAGACTCCTTGGCCAAGTTTTTCTACAACAAGAGTGAAACCACACCAAGAAAAAATAAGGATATAAGAGTACAAGCAATAAAAGCAAAAAAATGCTCAACACAAAAGAAGGAAACTATCCAACTGGAAGAATTGTATGAACAAAACTTAGAAATAGTAGAATAAAAGACAAAACTAGAATTAAGGTATAGAAAGAAGGTAAGCACACTAAGAAGTCCTAGATAGGGATTAAAGTAGATTAGGGACTAAAATAAAATGACACAATATTTTAAAAAAATGCACTAAAAAGACAAGGTATGACCGAGAGCTTAAGGCCTAGGTTCAAGCAAAATTCAACCACATTTGTACTCTTTTGCAATCAATTTTAGTACTTTTGCACTTTTGTTTCTCTTTTGTTTTTCTTTGAATTTTGTTTTGATTTGATTTTTTGATACTTTTAGATGTACCTAATTACTAGTTTGAATTAAAAAATTTATGAGTGACAAGGAGGTATTATTCGCTCAAGTTAAGGACCAAAAGAAAAGCACATAAAATTTCTACTAAAATGCAATTAGATAAAATACTACAAGTAACTCTAGTATACTAAATTTAGAAGTGACTTAGGTAGTGTTTAAGAGTATTTGATTTGTGTTTTCGACTCTTCCTTAAGTGCACAAGATAGAGTCTATTTACGCAAATTTCTCTTACACTCCATGATGTATTCCTCCCTAAAAGGGTCCTATCACAAGGGTCATGGCTAGGTGAATTGAGGAAGATATGGCAAGAGAGGAGGGAAGAATACCTCACCTTCTCATGGAGATCAAGATGATAGAAATTAGGCCATAGTATTCTTTTTAGTCCTTGTAATATGGGTTTTTTAATTTAGGACTTGGAGGTGTTTTTAGTTCTGTTTTTGGCCTTGTATTTTGGCCTTTATATCTATTTTAATTTAGGAGGTGTAATTAGTCTATTTTGTGGAGTGTGTTGAGTAGTTTGAGATTTTTTGGAGAAGCTTAGGAGTGTGTTTTTTGTGAACCATACCCCCTAAGTTAGTTCCACACCCCTCCAACTCACACATGAAGTATGAGAGATATGTGGGTCCCCTTGGTTCGCCCTCAAGTTCACGCCACCTTCTCTCTCCTCCAAGGTGGCAGCCATATGTATGGCTCTCATTTTTAATTTGAATTTTGAGTTTCCATATGGCTTCCCTCCAAAATTCAAATTCAAATTAAGAGGGGACCAAGATCTTAAAATTAGGGGCTTGTTTGGATCTTCCTAGAAATTAATCAAGTGCTAATTGGCTCTAGCTCAATTAACACTTTATTAATCTCTCTAATCCTTCCCTAATGGTGGACGTCCACCTCCTAAATCTCTAGGCCCATGCTTTTGCTTATAAATAAGCATCTCCCCTTTTTTTGTACATTTTACACTGAGTTGAATTCAAAACATTTGTGATTCAAATTTGAGTGTCATCTTTTCTCTCCTTCCTTGAGAGTTTATATGACTTTTATCAAGGTCTCCTTCCTTTGTGTCAAGCTCCTACCATGGCTTATCTCTCCTTGAGTGGTGCCACCACCACCATCTCCTCCTCTTCCATAACTTGTTTCTTCAAAGGAACCAAGCTAGAAGATGATATTGGGAGAAGCATAAACAAGAATGCATCTATTGGTATCTAGAGCCTCCTTCTAGAGTTTCATCTTCCTTTGATATTTTAAATTCTTGAACCACCTTCTCTTCAATTCCTTGGTTCAATTTGTGTGCTATTTTTGTTTTCTAGTTTAGGACTTTATTTTAAAATTTTGAAATTGAGCATCTAAGAGGTTCTTACCTCTGGTGTAAGTCTTCCTAAGAAGTCTACCATGCTTATAGCCTAAGCATGTTTTTCTAAAACAAAATTTCAAAAAAACATTTATTGCTCAATTTCAACCATTAATTGTTTGTTCATCAAATTTAGTAGCTCTTGTGTGTGCTTTGTTGTGAAGTGAAATTGTTGTGGGGTGTAAGAGCAAATTGGTGTGTGATTAGACTCTTATTGTGCAAACAAGTAAGTGTCAAAAAGATCAACCAATGACTTATAAAATACTACCTAATTAACTTCTAAAAAATTAGTTCACTAGAGTTACTTGTTTGCACAAGAAGAGTCTAATCACACTAGAGTTACTTTTGTTTTCACTAATTGCATTTTCTTTAGTTCAAGTTTTATGTGCCTTAGCATAGTATTTTGGCCAAATGTTTAGGACCTTTAGCTTTTCCATAAAATTTGCAATCTAACTAGTACTTAGGTACATCTAGGATAAAAAAAAGTATAAAAAAGAGAAGAAAACAAGCAAAAAGTATACAAAAAGAAGGAAATACTAAAAGTTAAAAAGGAAAAATAGGTGTATCTAATTGTAAGTCAAGTAAATTGCAAAAAAGGAGTCTAGAATTGGTCTAATTGTGCTTGCCAAGGTCACTACACTATTTGATGTGATCATGCCTAGCCAAAGACCTATGACTAGGGCCATGGCTAGAAAGATTGAAGAAGACTTATCCCTTGCAGACAAAGAAAGACTTCACCTCCAGTGGAGAGTGAAGATATTAGGCTAGGGACTTTAGTTAATAAAATGTAATTTTCCTTTATTTTAATTTTGAGGAGCGTTAGGAATTTAATTTGGGACATGTATTTAGTCCATTTTTTATTTTAGGAGGTGTCTTAGGAATTTAGAGGGTGGATTTAGCTTTTTGCGTCTTTATGAAGGAAATAAGGGGTAGCCTTGATATCTACACCCCTCTTTTCCTACATAAACCCCCTAAGCTAATAAGAAGGAATCTTGACCCTTGGGTTGATAAACTTGGGCACCAAGTTTGATGATCTAAGGAGGGAATTGTTTCTCAATCCTCCTCCCTTAGATCTCTCCTTTTAATCCTAGCCCTTCTTTTTTAGGTTATCTTGTTCAAGAGGTTAGCTACCTCTATAAATAGGAGCTTCTCCCCTCACTTTTATTTTTTACACTTGAATTTAATCCTAGAGACCATATTGGTTGTCAGGTTCTTACCTTTGAGTGTCCCCCCTTCTCCTTTGTGAGAGCTTCTAAGAGTTATCAAGAGACCCCTCCCTTGTGGCCTCTCCCCTTTGGCTTATCAAACCTAGTATTTGTGGCGCCTTACCCAATTCCTTTCCTCTCCATAAATCCATTTCCCTTCCAAGTGACCTTAGAAAGGATTCTTTGGGCACGTGATCATCAAATATCAGATCAACTGGTATCTAGAGCCACTTTCTAAAGGTCACATTGTTTCTCAATTTTTTTTTGCTTTGTTGTTTATCTCTTTATTTTAAAGTCCTTCATTTTTTGTGATCTTTATTTCCTTTATTGTCTAGTAGTATAGCTTTTTATTCTTGCTATTATATGCACTTTTGTTTCTTATCTATGCGCATATGTTCCATTTAATTTGATGCAATTTTATTTGTCCCTTTCTTTGCATCTTATTTTTGTATGCAAATTGCTTAGTTTCCCCTTGTTTTTTATGTTAAAGTGTGCCTAATAAGTTGTGACCATTAAACCCACATGGTTGAGGATTTTTCCACACCATTGTGGTGATCAACTTTGGCCACTTTGTTGCGCCTTTTATTTTGAGTCTGTTGCTGAAATTTTTGCTCTATTTTTAGGTGTGTTATTATTTTTCTTAATCTTGTGTTTTGTCAAATACTAGTCATGTTAGTTTCCTATTTTGTATCATTTAAATTCCTTAGGTTTTAGCCTCTTAAAATTTTTACAAAAAGTCTTAAAAAACATTTTGAATTGAGCTCCTAAGAGGTGAACCTTTTGTTGAGTCTCGTAATCTTTTATGATTTTAGTTCAAGCATAGTAATATCTTTGTTGTTCTTAAATATTTTCTCAATTCAATCTTTATATGCTTTTTTTTAATGTTGAATTATTTGTAGTTTTCCACTTGGTTTACCTTCACTATTGGTGCCTCTTTATGGAATTTTAGCTTGGGTGAATTGTGTTAGTAATTTGAGCAATCAATTTACTTCAAAATCAACCCTAAATCATTCCTTAAGCACCATTAGTTCAGTGGTATATGGAACTACTAAGTTGTTTTGCCTTTAGTTGCATGCATTGCTTGAAAATTGTGTGACCTTACTTTGTGCTTATTCACTCAAGCGTTATTATTTCAAGCATCCTCATTAAAATTTCAATTAAACAAGCTATTAGGTGCAGCAAAAATGATTAGAAAAAGTTAAAAAAAATATATATTAGAAAAAATTTCAAGTTAAAAAAAAAGATAAAGAATTCAAAAGAAAGACAATTTTGAAGTTGTGTACGTAATAGTAGAAATATTTGATATGACGAACCATTTCTGATTAAAAAAAAAATTACTTGAGTAAGCTTTTTAGCTTTTGGTCACTTAAATTTTATTAAGTGTGAAACTATTGGTTTCATTTTTCTTTTGTTTGAGTCTTTTTTCATCTCCACTCTTACAGCTAATCTAGGAAAGTTATTTGTGTGCTACCTTCCTTTATAGGCCTTATGTTTTCTTGCTTGTCTTATTTACTTCTTTGAGTTTGTCATTGTTTAATCTATCCACTTGGATTTGTGAACCTGTTTTGTTATTCACCTTTATTTTTTGTCTTGTGTTGTATTCGGCCTTGGTAAGTAAAGCTTGGGAAAGGTGCCATACATAAGATTTTGGCAAGTCCAAAAAAGAGGAAACAAGGGTAGCATTCTTGGGGTGGGTTAATGCAACTCAAAGGGGCTTGATCAAAAGGAGCCAAACACCAACAAGTTTGGAGTGAAGACTTTGTTTTATTTTTTTTATTCTTTGTATTGTGTAAACTTAATCTTAGATTGGGAGTTTGAGTGCCCTTAAGGCCCTCCCTTGGTTTGTAATAATTTTGGTTAATTTTAGCATAGTTCCTCGTTAATTAGGTGAAGAAGGGAGAAGTGGTACACTTCCTTCAACACCTTAGGAGCATTATTAGATCCCTTTCTTTTTTACATTCTTGCACTTTTATTTTATTTTATGTTATTTTGAAAAAACGTGATGCATTCTCCCCAAGCAAGGGCCCTATCACTAGGGCCATGGCTAGGAGAATAGAAGAAGACATGGCTAGAGTAGAGGGAGGAAGATCTCACCTCCATATGACCATCAAGTTATGCAAGCCATGACTTATTTACTTGTAATTTTTATTTTAGGAACCTAGGATTTTATTTTGGACATGTATTAGTCCATTTAATTTTCTAGGAGGTGTCTTAGTAATAAGAAGGGGTAAGATTAGCTTTTGGGCCTTTATTTAGGAAATAGGGGGGTAGTTTGATAAATACACCCTCTTTTGCTAAATAAAACCCAAAACTAATAAAGGAGTAATCTTGGCCCTTGGATGAGGTAGCTTGGGCACCAATTCTCATCTAAAGGAGGGTATTGATTGGACTTTGGGCTTCAATCCTCCTCCCTTGGATGACTCCTTTTAATCCTAGCCCTTCATTTCCGTCATGACTTATCCAAGAGGTTAGCTCCCTCTATAAAAAGGTGCTCCTTCACACTCTTGTATTTTTTACACTTGATTGAATGGAAAAACCTTGAGTAGGCCAAAATTCTCTTAGTGTCCACCCTTCTCTCTTTGAGAATTCCTTAGGTTTTTATCAAGGGTTCCATCCCTTGTGGCAAACTTTCCCTCTTAGGCTTATCTTACCTTAAGTGGCGCCTAAAACCACCTCACTTCTTACCTCTCCACAAACCATTTCACCAAAGAAGAAAACCTCTAGAAAAAGATCAAGGGAGGCATGCATTATTTGGTATCTAGAGCATTGGTTCTAGAGGTCTAAACTCTCTTCCTATCTCATTTATTTTTTCATTCCGTTTTCCTATTTTATTTTATCTTTAATTTCCGCAATTTTTTCTAGCTTTCCATTGTTGTTTATCATTTCCATTTATGTCTTGAGTTTATTGTTTTGAGTTATAGTTTATTTGCACCATTTATTTTTTGCTTGATGCAATTTATATTGTTATTTTCTTTGCATCTACGTCTCTACCATATTCATTAATTTCCGCTTAAGCTTTGAGTTGGGTGCTTTCTTGCTTGAATTTTGGTTTTGAGAATTTCTTGCTAAAAAATCCATGCCGTTGTGGTGAATTCCACAACCTTGTGGCCAAGAAATTTAGACCAAATTCTTGTGTTTCCTTGCACCTAGTTGCCTTGTTTTTGCTTTATTTTTAGCTTTTATTTTTCACTTTTATACTCTTGTGAAGTTGTCTATAAGTCATGTTTATAGTTTCCCATTTTGTCTATTAATTCCTTTTAAGTTTAGCCTCTTTTGTTTTTACAAAAAAAAATTTGAAACTTCTTAAATTGAGCAACATAGAGGGTCATACCTCATGTCTAAGTCTCTTTAGAAGTTCATGTGCTTTTAAGCATATTCTTAAAAAAAAATTCAAAAATAGTTGCTCAATTTCCTTTGTCTTTATTTTCCTTATACGTATAATTTGTAGCTCATTTGTGTGGTAAAGGTAGTTCTTGTTTGTGGGTGCTTTCACTTAAGCTATAAGTTTGGTATTTGTGTTCAACAAATTACTAAAAACTTAACAAAGCTTGAGTCCAGTGGCACACCAAACTACTAAACCATTAACACATCTATAGCTACTTTGTATTTTGAAGTCATTTCTAGTAGTACCTAAATTGTTGCTTTTAATTTTCTTTATTGTTCCAAGCGCATAACTCTTTTTTATCAAGCACTAAATTCACAATCAATTTAGGTGCATCTAGTAAATATTAAAAAAAAAAAAAAACAAGAAAACAAAGTCTAAAATAAAATACAAAAAAAACAACGAAGGATTCAAAAAAAAAAGAGAACAAACAAAAGAAAAGAAAGTTTGAAAAAAATTCATTTGATGTACCTAACCTAAAATTAGCAAGTGCTTCAACTTTGAACTTGGAACCTTAAAAGAAATTTTATTACTTTTGGTACACTAGAACTTGATATTTGTGTTCTTCTACTCTTTAATCTAGTGCCATTCTTAGGTATTCCATTGTGTGCTCTCTTTCTTTTGTTTACCTTTTAGTTGTTGCTTGTCTTTTAAATCATCTTTCTAGTTTGTCTTATATACTCTTACCATTTGGTTAAGTGTCCTTTTGATTGTGTTATCTTTTATTGCTTTTTGAGTTTCTATTCGCACCTCCCCTTGCTACTTTTGGTTTCTTTGGTTTGTGTGTTAGTGTCAGTTTTGGGAGAAAGCTTGAAAAAGGAGCTTACCACAAGGGTAGCATATTTTGGAAGGTTGGACTAAGAGCCTAAGGGATCACCTCAAAAGGAAATACACCTAGCCGTGAGGACTTTGATTTGAGGGAGCATTTGGAGAATCATTTTTTGAAGACTTTACTTTTTCTTTAATTTGGGTGTATTAATTTTGTAGTTGGGAGTTTGAGTGCCCTTAAGGCCCTCCCTTTGGTTGTAATAAAATTTAATCAATTTTTTAGTTTCTCGAAAATTAGGTGAAGAAGGAAGAAGTGGTACACTTCCTTCAACACCTTAAGAGCTCGCTTTAGATCCCTTCTCTTTTGAATTTTTGCTTTAAAATTCTTGCTTTATTTTTCTTATTCAAAGCGCTTAGAAGGCTAAAGAGTTCCAAAGACTCATCAAGCCATTTTAGGCAAGAAAACACAAAAAGAGAGGAGTGTTTGTTTGTGAAAATTTTTTAGCCACCTTTTTCCTCTTAGAAATTCAAGCACAATGACATCACACACCCACTCTAGTGCTCATAGTTATTCATCAAACAAGAGTGTAAACCAAAGAAATATTTCTAAAGATTACACTCTAGAAAACTTAAACATGGACTTTCGGGAGTGGATGGCAAAAGAACAAGAGAGAAGAGAAGAAAAAAGGAGAGAAAAAGATTCCAAGGAGAAAAGAAAAATAAAAGAAAGAGAGGAAGAAAAGAGATAAAGAAGAGAGAAAGAAGAGGGAAGAATAAGAGAAAGGAGAGAAGATGAAGAAAGGAGAGAAACAAAAGAAAGAGAAAGAAGAAAAGAGAAAGAAGAAGAAAAAAGAAAGCATGGGAATGGTGAAAATTACAAAATGAAAGGGATAGTCTTAGGTTCCCCATCTAGACATACCCATAGGAGTGAAAGTGAGGAAGAATACTACAATCATCCTAGGAGAAACTCCCATTCATCCATGCATAATAATGGGGCCCCTCCAATGGAGCCCAAAATTGATCTCCCCCCATTTCATGGGAGGGAAGATGTGGAAACCTACCTTGATTGGGAAATCAAGGTAGAACAACTCTTCACTTGCCATGAGGTAAGAGAAGAAAGAAAGGTTCCAATGGCAACCCTTAGCTTCCAAGGGCATGCCATGCATTGGTGGGTTGGGTTAACCAATGAGAGAATCCGCACCAATATGCCTTCCATAAGATATTCGAATGATCTTAGAAGTGCTCTAAGAAGAAGGCATATTCCCTCTTGGTATGAAAGAGATCTTTTGGATAGACTCCAAAGGCTAAGGCAAACCAACCTTAGTATAGAAGAGTATAGACAAAAGATGGAACTTCTTATCTTGAGGGCAGGTAACATTGAGGAACCCAAGGCCACTATGGCAAGGTTTTTGTGTGGGTTGAGCCCCGAAATTCGTGATAAGGTGGAGCTCTTCTCATACAATTCCCTTGATGAGTTAGTTCAACTTTGCATCAAAGTGGAAAATCAACTTAGAAGGAAAACTTTTAAAAAGGATAACCCACCTTATGTAAAGAGGGACCAACCTACGGGGAACTCTTTCAAGAGTTACCCCAAAGAGGAACATCCCAAGCACTTCAAAGAGCATAAAACATCACATATAGAGAGAAAAACCCCTACTACTAACTCTCACGAGAAAGTTAGTAGTATCAAATGCTTTAAATGTCTTGGGAGAGGCCACATTGCATATCAATGCCCTACTAAGAGAAACATCATCATGAGGGCCCAAGATGTTTATAGTAGTGAGTCTAGCTCACACTCCTCTAGTGAGAGCGAAGGAGAAGGGGTTCATGCATACCAATCTGATTGTGATGAAACCGCTTATGCATGTGAGAGAGACCTCTTAATGATAAGAAGACTTCTTGGAAGCCAACCTTTGAAAGTGTCCTCATCTCAAAGGGAGAACATATTCCACACTCGCTGTAAAGTGAATGACAAAATATGTTCTCTCATTGTGGATAGTGGGTCATGCTGCAATTGCTGTAGCTCAAGGTTGGTGGAAAAGCTAGCCTTGACCCCACTTCCCTACCCTAAGCCTTACAAGCTTAAATGGCTCAATGAGCAAGGGGAAATGGAGGTCAATGAGCAAGTCAAGGTTCCAATTTCCATTTGGTCTTATAAAGATGAGATCCTGTGTGACATAGTCCCAATGGAAGCTGGCCATATCTTGCTAGGAAGACCATGGCAATTTGATAAGAAAGCCATACACCATGGTCATTCCAATAACATCATCCTCACTCATAAGGATAAGCACATTAAGTTGTGTCCTCTAACACCTTCACAAGTGGCGGAGGACCAACTCGTCATGAAACATAAGAGAGATGAGGAGAAAAAAAAAAGCAAAGCTTTACCCCTAAAGCTTGAAAGGGGTAAAGAAGTTGAGTTGGAAGTTGGTGCCCCTTCCAAGAAAGTCATTAGTAAAGGGAGTTTATTTGCGACAAAATTGGATTTAAAGGAAGCCCCCTTAACTAACAGACCTTTCTATCTCCTCCTTTGCAAAGAGGCATCCCCCATTTCTTCCCCCTCCACTTTTTTCCCTTCTAGTTCTAGCACTGCCATAGAACTTGGACCTGAGAACCTACCTCAAGAGGTTCAAGAGCTTTTAAAGGAGTTTGGTGATATATTCCCTAATGAAGTTCCCAAAGGACTTCCTCCAATTAGGGGTATAGAACACCAAATAGACTTGGTACCTGGGGCTAGCCTGCCTAATAGGCCTGCTTATAGGACTAATCCCATGGAGACCAAGGAGATTGAATCTCAAGTCCAAGAACTATTGGAGAAGGGTTGGGTTCAAGAGAGCCTAAGCCCTTGTGCTGTGCCAGTTTTGTTGGTGCCTCAGAAGAATGGCCAATGGAGGATGTGCATTGATTGTCGAGCAATCAATAACATCACCATCAAATATAGTCACCCTATCCCTAGGCTTGATGACATGCTTGATGAATTGCATGGGGCCCAATTATTTTCAAAAATTGATCTTAAGAGTGGTTATCACCAAATTCGCATCAAGGAAAGTGATGAGTGGAAAACGGCTTTTAAGACCAAGTTTGGGCTGTATGAGTGGTTGGTAATGCCCTTTGGGCTTACCAATGCCCCAAACACCTTCATGAGGCTTATGAATCATGTCCTTAAGGATTGCTTAGGAAAATTTTGTGTTGTTTATTTTGATGACATCTTAGTGTATAGCAAGAGCCTAGATGAACATGTAGGCCATCTTAGGCACGTCTTTTGCATTCTTAGGTCACACCAACTCTATGGAAATCTTGAAAAATGTAATTTTTGTGTGGAGAGTGTGGTGTTCTTAGGTTTTATAGTTAATAAAAATGGGGTTCAAGTAGACCCCGACAAAATCAAAGCCATCCAAGAATGGCCCACCCCAAAAAGTGTGACTGAGATCAAGAGTTTTCATGGTCTCGCGAGCTTTTACAGGTGCTTTGTGCCTAACTTCTCCACACTTTTCTCACCAATCAATGTATTGGTGAAGAAGGATACTCCTTTCCTTTGGGGTGAAAAACAACAAAAAGCCTTTGAACTTATCAAAGAGAAACTGACCCATGCACCAGTTCTAGCTCTTCCTGACTTTTCTAAAACTTTTGAGCTAGAGTGTGATGCATCGGGAGTGGGTGTGGGAGCTGTGTTGTTACAAGGTGGTCATCCTGTGGCTTATTTTAGTGAAAAATTAAATGGAGCCGCCTTAAACTACCCCACCTATGATAAAGAGTTTTACTCTTTGATAAGGGCCCTTTAAACTTGGGAACATTATCTTGTACCCAAGGAGTTCATCATTCATAGTGACCATGAGTCACTTAAGTATTTGAAGGGTCAAGGCAAGCTTAATAAAAGGCATGCTAAATGGGTAGAATTTCTTGAGACTTTCCCTTATATCATCAAATACAAGAAAGGAAAACATAATGTGGTGGCTGATGCTTTGTCTCGTAGACATACCCTTTACACCACCTTAAGTGCAAAGATTATTGGATTTGATAATATTAGAGAAATGTATCTTTCTGATAAGGATTTTGGATCCATTTATGCTGCCTCTACATTTGCATGTAAAACCCAAAATGGGTTCTTTGTGAGTGAGGGGTACCTTTTCAAAGGTAGCAGACTTTGTGTACCCCAAGGATCTATGAGAAATCTGTTGACAAAAGAGAGCCATGAGGGTGGCCTCATGGGGCATTTTGGAATTAACAAAACTCTTCTGCTTTTACAAGAAAAATTCTTTTGGCCCCATATGAAGAAAGACGTCTATAGACATTGTCGTAGATGCATTGCTTGCTTGCAAGCTAAGTCTAAGACAATGACTCATGGATTGTACACACCCTTACCTGCTCCTTCTACACCTTGGCTGGATATTAGTATGGATTTCATCCTTGGCCTGCCTCGAACCCAACGAGGTGCAGACTCTATCTTTGTAGTGGTAGATAGATTTTCAAAAATGGCTCACTTTATACCATGCCACAAGATAGATGATGCGAGCAACATTGTGAGACTTTTCTTTAAAGAAGTTGTCCGTTTACATGGAATTCCCCAATCCATAGTCTCTGATAGAGATGTGAAGTTCCTTAGCCACTTTTGGAAAACATTGTGGGCAAGGCTAGGAACTAAACTCTTATTTTCTACCACATGTCACCCCTAAACTGATGGGTAGATTGAGGTAGTAAATAGATCTCTATCTACTATGCTTAGGACATTTTTTCGAGGAAATCACAAGTCTTGGGATGAATACCTACCCCATATTGAGTTTGCATGCAACCGGGTGGTTCAAAGGACCACCAAGCATTCTCCCTTTGAAGTTGTTTATGGCTTCAACCCCCTTACTCCTCTTGATATATTGCCCTTACCCTTCCCTTCTTCTGTTCACAATGAAGGAATAGTAAGAGCGGATTTTGTTAAAAAATTACATGAAAGGGTAAAGGCCAACATTGAACATCATTCAAAGGAGTATGCTAGTAAAGCCAATAGGGGCAGGAAAGAAATTATCTTCGATGAAGGGGATTGGGTATGGCTTCATTTGAGGAATGATCGCTTCCCTACTCAAAGGAAGTCCAAGCTTAGCCCCCGAGGAGATGGTTCCTTTCAAGTCCTCAAGAGAGTGAACAACAATGCATACATATTAGATCTCCCTAAGGACTATGGTGTCAGTACTACCTTTAATGTTTGTGATTTGATCCCTTTTGTAGGTACTGATGAAGAAGATGAGGACCTATCAGATTTGAGATCAAATCCTTCCCAAGGGGGAGGGGATGATGCATTCTCCCCAAGCAAGGGCCCTATCACTGGGGCCATCGCTAGGAGAATAGAAAAAGACATGGCTAGAGTAGGGGGAGGAAGATCTCACCTCCATATGACCATCAAGTTATGCAAGCCATGACTTATTTACTTGTAATTTTTATTTTAGGAACCTAGGATTTTATTTTGGACATGTATTAGTCATTTAATTTTCTAGGAGGTGTCTTAGTAATAAGAAGGGGTAAGATTAGCTTTTGGGCCTTTATTTAGGAAATAAGGGGGTAGTTTGATAAATACACCCTCTTTTGCTAAATAAAACCCAAAACTAATAAAGGAGTAATCTTGGCCCTTGAATGAGGTAGCTTGGGCACCAATTCTCATCTAAAGGAGGGTATTGATTGGACTTTGGGCTTCAATCCTCCTCCCTTGGATGACTCCTTTTAATCCTAGCCCTTCATTTCCTTCATGAATTGTCCAAGAGGTTAGCTCCCTCTATAAAAAGGTGCTCCTTCACACTCTTGTATTTTTTACACTTGATTGAATGGAAAAACCTTGAGTTGGCCAAAATTCTCTTAGTGTCCACCCTTCTCTCTTTGAGAATTCCTTAGGTTTTTATCAAGGGTTCCATCCCTTGTGGCAAACTTTCCCTCTTAGGCTTATCTTACCTTAAGTGGCGCCTAAAACCACCTCACTTCTTACCTCTCAACAAACCATTTCACCAAAGAAGAAAACCTCTAGAAAAAGATCAAGGGAGGCATGCATCAAAACGTGTAGAGGCTAAGAGTTCTAAAAACTCATCAAGCCACCTTAGGTGAGAAAACAAAAAAAAAAGAGGAGTGTTGCTTGAAAAAAAAAGTTTTTGGCCTACCCTTTAGTTTTTAGCATCCAAGCACCATGACTTCCCACACACATTCTAGTGCACATAGTTGTTCATCAAGTAAAAGTGTCAACCAAAGAAAACCTTCTAAGGGAGATACTCTTGAAAACCTTAACTTAGAATTTAGGGAATGGATGGCTAAAGAACAAGAAAGGAGAGAAGAAAAAGAGAGAAAAAAAGAAATAAAAGAAAAGGAAAAACAAAAAAAGAAGGAAGAGTTAAAAAAAGAGATGTTGGAAATGAGAAAATAGAAAAAAGAGCAAGAAGAGAGAAGGCAAAGAGAGAGAAGAGAGGATGAAGAAAGGAGAAGAAGGAAAGAACTAGAAAGAAAAAGAGAAAAAAAGGAAGAAGAGAGAAGGAGGGGAGAAGCGAGTAAGAGGAGAGATGGGAGGGAGAGTGATAGAAAAAAGAAAGGGATTCTCATAAGATCCCCATCTAGGCATTTTAGCTCTAGCGAAGAAGAATACTATAGAAATCAACATAAGCATTACTTCCATTCATCATACAATCATAATTCTCTTCAAGAGAACACAAATCATGCGAGGGAGCCAAAGGTAGACTTACCCGATTTTCATTGTAGGGAAGATGTTGAGACTTACCTAGATTGGGAAGTCAAAGTGGAACAACTCTTCCGATGCTATGAAATAATGGAAGAAAAGAAAGTACCTTTGGCCTCCCTTAGTTTTCAAGGTCCTTCTTTGCATTGGTGGGATGGGTTAGTCAAGGATAGGGCCCGTAAACAAATGTCTGACATTCGCTACTAGAATGATTTAAAAACTTGTTTGCAAAGAAGGCACATTCCTTCATATTATGAGAGGGATCTTTTGGATAGGCTCCAAAGACTTAAGTATTGAGGAGTATAGACAAAAGATGGAGCTTCTTATACTAAACCCAATATCATTGAGGAACCTAATGCCACCCTTGCTAGATTTTTGTGTGGATTAAGCTCTGACATTAGAGATAAGGTAGAGCTTCTTTCATTCTCAAACCTTGATGAGTTGGTAGAACTTTGTGTAAGAGCTGAGAATCAATTCAAGAGAAAAAGCTTTAAAAAAGATTCTCCCTCTTACCCAAAGAGGGACCAACTTAAGGGAAACTCTTTCAAGGGTTTTCCCAAAGAGGAACCTAAACATTTTCAAGATGCAAAAGCACCTCACGTAGAGAGAAAACCCCTACTACTAAGCCTACTGAGAGGCAAAGTAGTATCAAATGCTTCAAATGTCTCGGGAGAGGCCACATTGCCTCTCAATGCCCCAACAAGAAAACCATGATCATGAGGAGACAAGACATTTGTAGTGAGAATAGCTCATCTTTATCCTCTAGTGATAGTGAGGAAGAAGGGGGACATACTTTTAAACAAGAGTGTGAGGAAGCTTTTCCTTATGAGGGGGACCTCCTTATGGTTCAAAGGCTTCTTGGAAGCCACCTTTGGAGCTTGACCAGTCACAAAGAGAGAACATCTTCCATACAAGATGTAAAGTAAATGACAAAGTATGTTCTCTCTTTGTTGATAGTGGCTTCTGTTATAACTATTGTAGCTCTAGGTTGGTTGAAAAGTTAGCCTTGACTACCATGCCCCATCCTAAACCTTACAAATTGCAATGGCTCAATGAGCAAGGGGAGATGGTAGTGATGCATGCCTCCCTGATCTTTTTCTAGAGGTTTTCTTCTTTCGTGAAATGGTTTTTGGAGAGGTAAAAAGTGAGTTGGTTTTAGGTGCCACTTAAGGTAAGATAAGCCTAAGAGGGAAAGTTTGCCACAAGGGATGGAACCCTTGATAAAAACCTAAGGAATTCTCAAAGAGAGAAGAAGGGTGGACACTAAGAGAATTTTGGCCAACTCAAGGCTTTTTCATTCAATAAAGTGTAAAAAATACAAGAGTGTGAAGGAGAACCTTTTTATAGAGGGAGCTAACCTCTTGGACAAGTCAAGAAGGAAAGGAAGGGCTAGGATTAAAAGGAGTCATCCTAGGAAGGAGGATTGAAGCCCAAAGTTCAATCAATCCCCTCCTTTAGATGAGAATTGCTGCCCAAGCTACCTCATCCAAGGGCCAAGATTACTCCTTTATTAATTTTGGATTTTATTTAGGAAAAGAGGGTGTAATTATCAAACTACCCCCTTATTTCCTAAATAAAGGCCCAAAAGCTAATCTTACCCCTTCTTATTACTAAGAAACCTCCTAGAAAATTAAATGGACTAATACATGTCCAAAATAAAATCCTAGGTTCCTAAAAGAAAAATTACAAGTAAATAAGTCATGGCTTGCATAACTTGATGGTCATATGAAGGTGAGATCTTCCTCCCTCTACTCTAGCCATGTCTTCTTCTATTCTCCTAGCCATGACCCTAGTGATAGGGCCCTTGCTTGGGGAGCATGCATCAGGTAGTCAATGAACAAGTTATGGTTCCAATTTCCATAGGATTAATGATGAGATTCTTTGTGACATAGTTCCTATGGAGGCTGGCCATATCCTGTTGGGGAGACGATGGCAATTTGACAAGAAAGCCATTCACCATGGTCACTCCAACCAAATAATCCTCACCCACAATGAAAAGTGCTTCAAATTGTATCCTTTGTCACCTTCTAAAGTCGCTGAGGATCGATTTGTGATGAAAAAGAAAAGATTTGAGGAAAAACAAAAAGAAAAAAAAAACACAACAAGTTTCACCCTTAAAGTTTGAAAAGGGTAAAGAGAGAGTCGGAAGGTGATGCCCCTTCCAAAGGGAATATTAGTAAAAAAAGCCTATTTGCTACTAAACGTGATTTACAAGAAGCTCTTTTGAATAACAAGCCCTTTTATCTCCTCTTTTGCAAAGAGACATCAAATCCTTCTCCCATTTTGCATTCTTCTGCTGAGAGCACTGCCACAGCCCATGCACATGAGCACCTTCCTCAAGGGGTTCAAGATATTTTAAAGGAATTTGATGATATATTCCCTAATGAGTTTTCGAAAGGACTTCCTCCCATTAGGGGTATAGAACATCAAATTGATTTGGTGCCTGACGCAAGTCTACCTAATAGACGTGCCTATAAGACCAACCCCATGGAGACCCAAGAGATTGAGTCTCAAGTGAATGAACTGTTGGAGAAGGGTTAGGTTCAAAAGAGCCTAAGCCCTTGTGCTATGCCAGTCTTGTTGGTGCCCAAGAAGAATGGCCTATGGAGGATGTGTGTTGATTGTCGTGCAATCAACAACATCACCATCAAATATAGGCACCCAATCCCCCGTCTTGATGACATGTTGGATGAATTGCATGGGGCAAAAATATTTTCAAAAATAGATCTTAGAAGTGGTTACCACCAAATAAGGATCAAAGAGGGTGATGAGTGGAAAACTGCTTTTAAGACTAAATTTGGTCTTTATGAGTGGTTGGTTATGCCCTTTGGGCTAACCAATTCCCCAAGCATATTCATGCGCTTAATGAATCATGTACTGAGGGATTGCCTTGGTAAATTTTGCGTAGTTTACTTTGATGACATTTTAGTTTACTCTAGAAACCTAGATGATCATTTAGGACATCTAAGGCATATTTTTTCTCTTCTTAGGAGTAATCATCTTTTTGGTAACTTAGAAAAATGCACCTTTTGTGTAAATAGTGTAGTTTTCCTAGGTTTTGTAGTTAGCACAAAAGGGGTCCATGTTGACCCCGAAAAGATAAAAGCTATTCAAGAATGGTCCATCCCAAAGAGTGTGCCAGAGATGAAAAGCTTTCATGGTCTCGCTGGATTTTATAGGCGCTTTATGCCTAATTTCTCCATGCTCTTTATGCCCAAAGTTTGATGATCTAAGGAGGGAATTGTTTCTCAGTCCTCCTTCCTTAGATCTCTCTTTTTAATCCTAGCCCTTCTTTTTTAGGTTATCTTGTTCAAGAGGTTAGCTACCTCTATAAATAGGAGCTATTTTTTACACTTGAATTTAATCCTACAAAACCATATTGGTTGTAAGGTTCTTACCTTTGAGTGTCCCCCCTTCTCCTTTGTGGGAGCTTCTAAGAGTTATCAAGGGACCCCTCCCTTGTGGCCTCTCCCCTTTGGCTTATCAAACCTAGTATTTGTGGCGCCTCACCCCATTCCTTTCCTCTCCATAAATCTATTTCCCTTCCAAGTGACCTTAGAAAGGATCCTTTGGGCATGTGATCATCAAATATCACATCACTATTCGGTCATAAGTGCTAAATTTGTAGCATTTTTTTAAAACATTTTGAGCCATTTTATATTGTAGTCCTTATTCTACTTTAGAACCATTCTAGGATTTCTATTTGTGTGCCTACTTCTTTATCATCCTTAATTTTAGTTTGTTTTGAATTCTTTAATCTTTCAAGTTTATCTGATTTACTCTTCTATTTGGAAAGTCTCCTAGTACTCTTTTGTGCTTTTATTACCTTTTGCTTGTATTCTTTCATTCTTGCTTGTTGTTTGGTGTGATGTTACTCTTGTTGTAGAAAAGCTTGGAAGAAAACAGGGCAATGTAGAAAAGCTTGTTGTTTGGTGTGATGTTATTCTAAGAGGTGTTTACAAAGCCAAGAAGACTTTAGCAAGGGAGAAAATAGGGCATTGAAAGTATACACTTCTGGGAGCTAGGAGGAAGACTTGAAGATTTTAGCCTTTTCTTTGTTTTTTTAATTAGTCTCTCATAATTCAGGTGTGAAGGAGGAAGTGGTACACCACCTTCATCACCTTCTAGGAGCACTTTTTAGAGTGCCTACACTTTTACTTTCCTTGCTTTTATTTTCTTTGCAAGAAACCGTGTAGTCCAAGGCTTGAGTTCCAAAGGCTTACTTAGCCTTTTAGGGAGAAAACCAAAAAAGAGAGGAGTGTTATTTGATTTGTTGGCCTACCTCTTAGAATTAAATTCAAGTATCATGTCTAATCACTCACATGCTAGTCTCTAGCAACAACAGTGTTAACCAAAGACACTTTTCTAAAGTTAACTCTCTTGAGCTTCTTACTATGGATTTTTGTGAGTGGATGATTGAGGAGAGGATGAGGCATGAGGAAAAAGAAGAGAGAAAAAGAAAAGAGGGAGAAGAGGAAAAGAGGGAGAAAGAAGAAAAAGAAGAGACATAAAAGAAGGAAAAGGAATTAGAGAAAAGAGAAAAAGAGGAAAGAAAAAAAGAGAGGAAGAAGAAAGGAGAAGAGAGGAAGAAAAGAAAAGAAAAAAAGAGGAAGAGAGAAGATAAAAAGTGTAGGAGGGAAAAGAAAAGAATATACAATATGGTTCTCCTTTTAGGAGATTTAGTGAGAGTGAGAGTGAGAGAGAGTACTATGAGGAATGACCTAAAAGGAAAGGATACTCCGATTCTCATGAGCATGAACATGTGGCTCCAATAAGGGAGCCAAGAATTTATCCTCCTCCATTTCATAGAAGAGAAGATGTAGAAGCCTACCTTGATTGGGAAATCAAGGTAGAATAATTATTCTATTGTCATGAAATAAGAGAAGAAAAGAAAGTCTCCTTGGCAACCCTAAGCTTCCAAGGGCATGCCATGCATTGGTGGGTTGGGTTAACCAATGAAAGGCATATGCCTTACATAAAATATTGGAATGACTTGAAAAGTGCTTTAAGAAGAAGGCATATACCCTCTTACTATGAGAGAAACCTTTTGGATAGATTCCAAAGGCTTAGGCAACGAAACCTAAGCATAGAGGAGAACAGACAAAAGATGGAACTCCCCAATCCAGAGGACGGGCATCATTGAGGAACCCAAGGCCACCATGGCTAGGTTCTTATGTGGGTTGAGAAATGAAATTAGAGATAAAGTTTAGCTATTCTCATATTCGAGCCTAGATGAATTGGTACAACTTTGTATCAAGGTTGAGAATGAAGTCAAAAGAAAAGGAATAAAAAGAGATGCTCAACCTTATACAATAAAAGACCAATTCAAGGGAAATTATTCTAAGAGTTTCCCTAAGGAGGATCCACCCAAGCATGTCAAAGATCATAAAGCATCTCATATAGATAAAAAACCCTTACTACTAACTTCCATGAGAAGTAGAGTAGTATAAAATGATTTAGTGAGAGTGAGGAAGAAGAGGGTCATGCATCATGCTCAGATTGTGAAGATGTTTATGCATATGAGGGAGACCTCTTGATGATTAGAAGGCTTCTTGGAAGCCAACCTTTAGAACTTACCCAATCTCAAAGAGAGAACATATTCCACCCAAGGTGCAAGGTTAATGACAAAGTGTGTTCTCTCATTATAGATAGTGGGTCCTGTTGTAACTGTTGTAGCTCTAGGTTGGTTGAAAAGCAGCATTGACTCAATTCCCCATCCAAAACCTTATAAGCTTCAGTGGCTCAATGAGTAAGGGGAAATGGTAGTCAATGAGCAAGTAAGAGTTCCAATTTCCATAGGGACTTATATTGATGAGATCTTATGTGACATAGTCCCTATGGAAGCTGGTCACATCTTACTAAGAAGACCATGGTAGTATGATAAAAAGGCCATTCATCATGGTCATAACAATCACATTATCCTCACTCATATGGATAAACGCCTAAGGTTGTATCCTCTATCACCTACTCAGGTGGCTGAGAATCAACTACTCATGAAAAACAAGAGAGAGGATGAGCATAAAAAAAATAAAAAATAAAAAGCTTTACCTCTAAAGCTTGAAAAAGGTAAGGAGAAAGAGTTGGAAGGTGATGCCCCTTCCAAGAAGGTTTGGAGTAAAGAGAGCCTATTTGCAACAAGATTGGACGTAAAAGAGGCTCCCTTGACTGACAAACCTTTCTATCTTCTCCTTTGCAAAGAGACATCTCGTTTTGTTTCCCCTACTTCTTCTGATTCTAGCACTGCATTAGATCTTGAAAGTGAAAACCTTCCTGATGGGGTTCAAGAGATTTTAAAAGAGTTTGGTGATATATTCCCTAGTGAAGTTCCAAGAGGACTTCCTCCTGTTAGGGGTATAGAACCATAGAGACCAAGGAGATTGATTCTCGAGTTCAAGATCTATTGGAGAATGGTTGAGTTCAAAAAAGCCTCAGCCCTTGTGTTATGCTAATCTTGTTGGTGCCTAAGAAGAATGGCCAATGGAGAATGTGTGTGAATTGTAGAGCAATCAACAATATCACCATCAAATAAAGGCACCCAATCCCTAGGCTTGATGACATGCTGATGCATGCAAGCCTAGCATAGGTTTGAGCTAGGACCAATAAAAAAGGAGCATGACTTGGATGAAGCTTTAAAGGAGATTATTTTAGGACATGTTACATTTAATTTTAGTCATTTAACCATTTTTAGGCTTGTATAAGCACCCTTAAGCCATTAGGATTTTAGGGGTGTATTTAGTTTTATTTCCAGCCTTGTATTTTGGCCTATAGGTTCTTTTTTTTAAGAAGGTGTAATTAGTTTCCTTATGGAGTGTGTTAAGTAGTTAGGCTTCGTCCATGAGGATTTGGATGTGTGGAGTTTAGTTTCTATACGCCTAATTCCTTTTCACACCCTTCTAACCAACACATGAAGCATGTAGGATACATGTGGGTCCCCTTGTCCCCTTGTTTCACTCCACATGTGTTTTCTCACTCCTAGATGGCTGATTCTTATTCCTTTTCATTTTAATTTGAATGTTGGTGGTTCCATGTCATTTCCCTCCAAAATTCAAATTCAAACTAGAGGGAACATATATCCATATTTTTAGGGCCATGTTTGGATCTTTAGTTGGATTAAATTAGTGTTAATTGAGCACATGCTAAATTAACACTAAATTAAGCTAACTAACCCTTGTTTAAGGATATTTGTTGTTCAACTTGAGTAGCCTAAGCCCATGGTTCATGCCTTGCTCTATATATAGAGCATTCCCTCCTTCATGTAGCTTTGAACACTCATTTTGAATGAAATTGTCTTTCTCTAAATTTGAGAGTTCTTATTCTTCTTAGAGAGTGTTCATGTTCTCTCTATTTGTGTGAGAGACCTTCATGCTATTATCAAGGGTTCCTTCTCTTGTGACTAGCTTCACTCTTGGCTTATCATCTACAAAGTAGAATTGGTGCCTACCTCACCTTCATCTTCTAGTCTTTCAGCTCCATTTCAAGGCTTATCAAGGACCTCTATGAGTAAGGATCTTGGGAGCATTCTCTTCATCAAGGATTTTTCAACTTGCCTTGAGGAGGGATGCATCACATGCTGGGTGAATTGTATGGGGCAACAATATTTTCAAAAATTGATCTTAGAAGTGGTTATTATCACATGAGGATTAAAGAGGGTGATGAATGGAAAACCACTTTTAAGACCAAATTTGGTCTTTATGAATGGTTAGTCATGCCTTTTGGCCTAACAAATGCCCCTAGCACTTTGATGAGATTAATGAATCATGTCTTAAGGGATTATTTAGCAAAATTTTGTGTTGTTTATTTTGATGACATTCTAGTGTACAGTAGGAGCCTAGATGATCACTTAGGACATCTTAAGAGAGCTTTTTGCATACTTAGGACCAACCACCTTTTTGGGAACTCTCAAAGCAAAGAGAACATGACACTAAATAAATTTTATAACAAAAGGTAAGTGTATTCAATCAAGTGTAAAAGCTTACACAAATGAGGAGGAGGCAATTTATAGAAAAGGGAAGTTAGGCCATGGACCTTGAGTTGGACGTCCAACTCAAGGTGATTAAGGGAGGTTAGTTGAGTTAATTTGGTGTTAATTGAGCATATGTCTAATTAACACTAAATTAATTCAACTTAGATCCGAATAAGGTCCTAGAAAGGTGTAAAATGTTCCCTCTAAATTTGAATGTAAATTTAGGAATGCCATATAGACTCCGTTCAAAATTCAAATTCAAACTAACTTGCCATGTAGGATGCCATGTGGGAGGAGAGAGAATTTTGGTGCCTATTGAGGGGAAAATGTGACCCACCTTGTCTCATTCATGCTTCATGTGTTAATTAGTTAGGTGTTCATAGAAAATAAGGTTGTAGTTATCAAACTACCCATCAAATGATCTCCGAAAAATGCTTAACTAATAAAAACACTCCACTAAAGACACTAAACACACCTCTTTAATCAAATTAAGCCTAAAAATAAGCCAAAATACACAGCAAAAGAGAAAAGAGACACTCCTCCAAAAAGACAAGCAAATAAGCAACAAATACAAGCACTAAAATGAAGACTATGGAAAATTTGTATGATCTTAATTTCCATAAGGAGATGAAGTCTTCCACCCTACTTATTAGCCATGTCTTCCTCAATCTTCTTAGTCATGACCCTTGTGATGGGACCCTTGCTAGGAAGGATTGCATCATAGCTCTAAAGCTAGTAAGGGGTCATCTCTAGTATGCAAAGGATTTTTCTTTTCATGTATGTTTGTGATGGGTTCATCTTTGGGGTGGCTCTTGGAAGAGCTCCTCTTGGTTTTGGTCTCTATTTGCATAAGAGTGGGAGGAGTTATTATATTAGTTCTTCTTGGAAGAAGTTCTTCTCGTCAATTGTTGCTACACTTTTATGCAAATATGAACTAAATCATCTAGATCTCTATATGGCAAGAGGTCAACCTTATCTCTTATCTTAAGGCTTAAGCCACTAAAAAATCTAGCATCATTGGACCTAGGATCCCTAGTGATTCCAACTTTCATTATGAAAAGCTCCATTTTTTGTTTATATTCTTCAACACTTATGTTGTGTTGTCTTAACCTTTGAAGCTTATCAAGGAGTTTCCTTCTATAATAAGAGGGAATGTGCCTCCACCTCATGGCCCTCTTAAGATCATTCCAATGTTAAAAGGAGGATCATGATGATGATGCCTCTCATCATCTAGAGTGGTCCACCAATACATAGCATACCCTTAGAAGCTAAGGGTTGTTAGGGGCACTTTTCTCTCTTAATTTATTCTAAAATATTTGAAGAGTTGTTCTACCTTCATCTCCCAATCAAGGTAGGTTTTCCATGAAAAGGTGGGAGATAAATTTTTTATTCTCTTTGTTCTTGATTTTGATTTTGGTTTGCTCTCCTCACCCTATGTTTAGGTCTCCCATCAAATTCATCTATTCCACTAGATCCACTCCTAGAAAAACTAGACTATAACCTATCCTTCTTCTTTTTGCTTCTTCTTCTTTCTCTCTTTTCTCTGTTTCTTTTTCCTTTCTTCTTCTTTCTTCCCTTCCCCCCTCTCGTTTTTATTTTCTCTCTCTTTCTTCTCTTTCAAATCTTTCTTTCCTCTCTATTTCCTCTCTCTAGTCTTTCTTTTCTTTCCCTTTCATATCTTTCCTTCCTTTCTATTTCTTTTTCTTTTTCTTACTTCCTTCTTTCCTCTCTTTCTTCTCTCTCTTTTCTTTCTCTTTTCTCCCTGCTTAACTCTCTTTTTTTGTCTTTTTCTTCCCTTCTTCTTTCCTCTCTTGCATCCCTCTCTTCTCTTGCCTTACTCTCTCCCACTCTCTACTCTCTAAATTCACTAACAAAGTTATAAAGAGTGCTTGCCTTAGGGGTGTTCCCTAATAGGTTCACACTTTTGTTGCTAGAATTGTGTGATTCCATGAGAGTGTGCAAAGAAAATTCAACAAGAGGCATTCCTTTCCCTTGAATGTTTTCACTCCTAATAAATACAAGAGTCTTTGGAACTCAAGCTTCCAACTAAAACTTTTTAACTAAGCAAGAATTACAACCTAAACATGATGCTACTAGTGCAATAGCCCTTAAAACGCAATGCACTACTAAACGTGTAAAGAAAATAGAAGCAAGAAAGTAAAAGTCTAAGGTACTAAGTGTGCTCTTAAAGATGTGAAGAGGTATACCACTTCCTACCTCACACCTTGAAAATGAGAAACTAAGATAACTATTACAAACAAAAGGAAGTGACCCTTAAAGGCATACAACATTTCCTGAAAGAGACCTTTAATACAAGGAATTAAAAACAACAAAAGAAGATAAGGTCTTCATTCCTAGCTCCTCTTAAGTGTTTGGAATCTTGTCTTGCTTCCTCTGCTTGTTTAAGTCCTTCTTGACTTAGTCAAAACTTCCTCAATATGCTACCCGTGTGGAAAGCTCCCAAACCAAGACTTCTCTACTATAAAAATGGCACAAACACCAAGCAAACCAAGAAGCAAGAGTAGAAGCAAGTACAAGTAGGAAAACGCTTAAACAAGGAAAGGACACTATCCAAATGGAATGAGTGATTAGAAACAAAACTAGAAAGAGTAAGATAAAATATAAACTAGAATTAAAGGTAAGAAGAAAGGCTAAGCACAAATAAGAAAATCTAAGAAAGCAATAGAGTGGAATTTTAAGGACTAAAAAGTAAAAGACACCAAAATTTTCAAAAATTGCACAGTAGAAATGCTTATGGATAAGAGCTATAGAAGAGATATTCAAGCAAATGTAACCAAAATTTAACACTCTTTTGCAATTTTAATTTTGCTAGGTACATCTATTTTTCTATATCTTTTTTTACCTCTTTTGAACTTTTGTTCTTTTCTTTGTATTTTCTTTTGAGTTTTTTTTTTTTTTATTCCTAGATGCACCTAATTAATTTTTTATTTGCAAATTTTGTGAGTGATTAGGAGTTGTAATTCGCTTGAACAAAAACACAAGTCAAGGCACACAAAATTTCAAATGAAAGTGAAATCTATGAAAATGTAAGCAACTAAAAAATGCACTAAACTTAGAAGTGATTTTAGGCAATGCACCAAGAGCTTTGGTTGTGATTAGAGCTTCTTGTTTGCACAAGTTTTTTGGCTCAAAAGTTCACACCAAATTACTCAAACAATCCTTAGGAGAAGATCACCTCACAAGAAGTACAAAAAGAACTACTAAAATTCAAACAAAGAACAATTAACACAAGATAAAATTGAGCTAATGTTTTTTTTTTTTAGAAAATTTTTTAAGAGAAACATGCTTGGTCTAAAAGCATAAGAGAATTCTTTGGAGGACTTATTCAAGAGGTTATAAACCTCTATGATGCTCAATTTCAAAGAAGAGGTCAACGCACTTTTGAGGAAGCAAAACAAAAAGGCTAACACAAGAAATTATTATGACAATTAAAGGACTAAACGATATACTCCTAAGACAAAACTTAAGATCATAAAATGAAAATAAAATTGTAAAAAATAAACTGAAAATTAGACCTAAGAAAATGCACAAGAACTTAAGAGGAATCCAACGTGTTCAGCCACACATGTGTTGTAACACCCCAAATTTCTATCCAATTTATTTATTAATTAGCGGAAAAAGTATCAAAGATATATTTATCCAATCATGAGGATATTTTTCAAAACTAAACATTACATAAAGAACTATAATCTCCTTTAAAACAATATAAGATAATTATGGAACAATAATATTCATTTCATAAATACAATTTTTACATAATTTTTTGGAGTATTTCAAATATTAATCATAACCATTACCCCAAATTAATCTAATTGAGAGTAGTGAATCCTTGAAAACAGAAACTAAACTTAGTACAAACAACACATATATTAACCATCATACATAAAAGAAAATCAGATATTCGCTGTAACTATCTGATCAAGATCATCTTCATACCCTGAAGATATATGAAGCAACAATACATATAGAAAACATATAAAGGAGTGAGATATTTATAAACCATAAATGTTAATCTTAATAAACTAAAAAATTATGGGGTCTAAGGTTTATCCTAGGACTCAGTTCCACATTACCTTATTATATGACTAAGTCTCACTCATCTCATTACTAGACTCAATTGCATCTTACTTATACATAAGGGTTCATAACTATCCTAATGGCTTAAACTTTAATATAAACAAATATTACTTCAATCCAAATATCACAATCACACAGGCAGTCTTTCAACCCAAATAACACATTCATACGTGAGTAGTTTTTCAACCCAAAAATCATAAATACATGGGTAGTCTTTCAAAACAAAAATCATAAGCACATGGGTAGTCTTTCAACCCAATTATCATAAGCACACAGGTAGTCTTTCAACCCAAAAATCATAAGCACACCAGTAATCTTTCAACCCAATTATTATAAGCACACAGGTAGTCTTTCAATCCAATTATCATAAGCACATAGGTAGTCTCTTAACCCAAAAATCTTAAATACATGGGTAGTCTTTCAATCCAAAAATCATAAGCACACGGGTAGTCTTTCAACCCAATTATCAAAGCACATGGTAGTCTTTCAACCTAATTATCATAAATACACAGGTAGTCTTTCAACACAAAAATCATAAGCACACAGGTAGTCTTTCAACCCAAAAATTATAAATACATGGGTAGTCTTTCAACCCAATTATCATAAGCACATGGATAGTTTGTCAACCCAATTATCATAAGCACACAAGTAGTCTTTCAACCCAATTATCATAAGCACAAGGGTAGTCTTTCAACCCAAAAAATCTTAACTTCACCGGTAACACACTTATACTAGAGAACCTAAAATGTTACACTAAGTTCACCTTATAATCTCACACACTACTAATACATTCATCACCAATTAAATATCACTTAATGTAATTCATTCACAACTTAACATCATTTCTCAAAAATAATATCAATACATTAACAATATGAGACATTACCCAAATATAAGTTTTCTTATATGGAAGATCGGATCATAAACTGCAACCACAGAGCAGACTTAGTTTGCCTTTGAATACACATTACAATTATATAATCAAGGTAATAACATTTACAAGTAAAGTAAATAACATAAAGTATAAACACTTAACATTCAAATACACAATACAACATCAATTAATTGAAAGCAATAACACCCATAGCTTATTAAGACTAACACCTGATGAGGCATATAAAATCCCACTCCCCCTAACCTCGATGAGAAGCTTTAGCTTAAGAGTAGAGTAGAACTGATGTGACCATGCCTAGCCAAGGACCTCTCACTAGGGCCATGGATAGAAGGATTGAAGAAGACCTAGCCCTTGCAGACAAAGGAAGACTTCACCTCCTATGGAGAGTGAAAATATTAGGCTAGGGACTTTAGTTAATAAAATGTAATTTTCCTTTATTTTAATTTTGAGGAGCATTAGGAATTTAATTTGGGACATGTATTTAGTCCATTTTTTATTTTAGGAGGTGTCTTAGGAATTTAGAGGGTGGATTTAGCTTTTTGGGTCTTTATGAAGGAAATAAGGGGTAGCCTTGATATCTACACCCTCTTTTCCTACATAAACTCCCTAAGCTAATAAGAAGGAATCTTGGCCCTTGGTTTGAGAAACTTGGGCACCAAGTTTGATGATCTAAGAAGGGAATTGTTTCTCAATCCTCCTCCCTTAGATCTCTCCTTTTAATCCTAGCCCTTCTTTTTTAGGTTATCTTGTTCAAGAGGTTAGCTACCTCTATAAATAGGAGCTCCTCACTCACTTGTATTTTTTACACTTGAATTTAATCCTAGAGACCATATTGGTTGAGGTTCTTACCTTTGAGTGTCCCCCTTTCTCCTTTGTGAGAGCTTCTAAGAGTTATCAAAGGACCCCTCCCTTGTGGCCTCTCCCCTTTGGCTTATCAAACCTAGTATTTGTGGCGCCTCACCCCATTCCTTTCCTCTCCATAAATCCATTTCTCTTTCAAGTGACCTTAGAAAGGATCCTTTGGTCACGTGATCATCAAAGATCACATCAAGTGGTATCAGAGCCACTTTCTAAAGGTCACGTTCTTTCTCAATTTTTTTTCTTTGTTGTTTATCTCTTTGATCTCTTTATTTTAAAGTCCTTCATTTTTTGTCATCTCTATTTCCTTTATTGTCTAGTAGTATAGCTTTTTATTCTTGCTATTATATGCGCTTTTGTTTTCTATCTACGCGCCTATTTTCCATTTAATTTGATGCGATTTTATTTGTCCCTTTCTTTGCATCTTATTTTCGTGTTCAAGTTGCTTAATTTTCCCTTGGTTTTTTATGTTAAAGTGTGCCTAAGAAGTTGTGACCATTAAACCCACATGGTTGAGGATTTTTCCACACCATTGTGGTGATCAACTTTGGCCACTTTGTTGTGCCTTTTGTTTTGAGTCTGTTGCTGAAATTTTTGCTCTATTTTTAGGTGTGTTATTTTTTCTTAGTCTTGTGTTTTGTCAAATACTAGTCATGTTAGTTTCCTATTTTGTCTCATTTAAATTCCATAGGTTTTAGCCTTTTAAAATTTTTACAAAAAAGCCTTAAGTCTTTTATGCTTTTAGTTCAAGCATATTAATCTCTTTGTTGTTCTTAAATATTTGCTCAATTCAATCTTTATATGTTTCTTGTTTTATGTTGAATTATTAGTAGCTTTCCACTTGGTTTACATTCACTATTGGTGCCTCTTTATGGAATTTTAGCTTGGGTGAATTGTGTTAGTAATTTGAGCAATCAATTTACTTCAAAATCAACCCTAAATCATTCCTTAAGCACCATTAGTTCAGTGGTATTTGGAACTACTAAGTTGTTTTGCCTTTAGTTGCATGCATTGCTTGAAAATTGTGTGACCTTACTTTGTGCTTATTCACTCAAGTGTTATTATTTCAAGAATCCTCATTAAAATTTCAATTCAACAAGCTATTAGGTGCAGCAAAAATGATTAGAAAAAGTAAAAAAAAAATAGAAAAAGTTCAAGTTAAAAAAAAAGAAGATAAAGAACTCAAAAGAAAGACAAATTTGAAGTTGTGTACCTAATAGTAGAAACATTTGATATGAGGAACCAATTGTGATTCAAAAAAAATTACTTGAGTAAACTTTTTAGTTTTTGGTCACTTAAATTTTATTAAGTGTGCAACTATTGGTTTCATTTTTTTGTTTGAGTCTTTTTTCATCTCTACTCTTAAAGCTAATCTAGGAAAGTTATTTGTGTGCTACCTTCCTTTATAAGCCTTATGTTTTCTTGCTTGTCTTCTTAACTTCTTTGAGTTTGTCATTGTTTAATCTATCCACTTGGATTTGTGAACCTTGTTTTGTTATTCACCTTTGTTTGTTGTCTTGTGTTGTATTCGGCCTTGGTAAGGAAAGGTTGGGAAAGGTTCCATATATAAAATTTTGGCAAGTCCAAACAAGAGGAAACAAGGGTAGCATTCTTGGGGTGAGTTTATGCAACTCAAAGGGGCTTGATCAAAAGGAGACAAACACCAAAAATCTTGGAGTGAAGACTTTGTTTTATTTTTATTTATTCTTTGTATTGTGTATACTTAATTTTAGATAGGGAGTTTGAGTGCCCTTAAGGCCCTCCCTTGGTTTGTAATAATTTTGGTTAATTTAGCGTAGTTCCTCGTTAATTAGGTGAAGAAGGGAGAAGTGGTACACTTCCTTCAACACCTTAGGAGCACGATTAGAGCCCTTTCTCTTTTACATTCTTGCACTTTTATTTTATTTTATGTTGTTTTGAAAAAACGTTTACAGGCTAAGAGTTCCAAAGACTCATCAAGCCACCTTAGGTGAGAAAACAAAAAAAAAAGTTTTTGGCCTACCCTTTAGTTTTTAGCATCCAAGCACCATGACTTCCCACACACATTCTAGTGCACATACTGTTCATCAAGTAAGAGTGTCAACCAAAGAAAACCTTCTAAGGGAGACACACTTGAAAACCTTAACTTAGAATTTAGGGAATGGATGGATAAAGAACAAGAAAGGAGAGAAGAAAAAGAGAGAAAACAAGAAATAAAAGTAAAGGAAAAACAAGAAGAAAAGGAAGAGTTAAAAAAAGAGATGTTGGAAATGAGAAAAGAGAAAAAAGAGCGAGAAGAGAGAAGGCAAAGAGAGAGAAGAGAGGATGAAGAAAGGAGAAGAAGGAAAGAACTAGAAAGAAAAAGAGAAAAAGAGGAAGAAGAGAGAAGGAGAGGAGAAGAGAGTAAGAGGAGAGATGGGAGGGAAAGTGATAGAAAAAATAAAGGAATTCTCATAAGATCCGCATGTAGGCATTTTAGCTCTAGTGAAGAAGAATACTATAGAAATCAACATAAGCATCACTCTCATTTATCGTACAATCATCATTCTCCTCAAGAGAACATAAATCATGCTAGGGAACCAAAGGTAGACCTACCCTATTTTCATGGTAGGGAAGATGTTGACACTTACCTAGATTGGGAAGTCAAAGTGGAACAACTCTTTCGATGCTATGAAATTAGAGAAGAAAGGAAAGTACCTTTGGCCTCCCTTAGTTTTCAAGGTTCTGCTTTGCATTGGTGGGATGGGTTAGTCAAGGATAGGACCCGTAAGCAAATGCCTGACATTCGCTACTGGAATGATTTAAAAACTTGTTTGCGAAGAAGGCACATTCCTTCATATTATGAGAGGGATCTTTTGGATAGGCTCCAAAGACTTAGGCAACATAACCTAAGTATTGAGGAGTATAGACAAAAGATGGAGCTTCTCATACTAAGGGCCAATACCATTGAGGAACTCAATGCCACCCTTGCTAGGTTTTTGTGTGGATTAAGCTCTGACATTAGAGATAAGGTAGAGCTTGTTTCATACTCAAACCTTGATGAGTTGGTAGAACTTTGTGTAAGAGCTGAGAATCAACTCAAGAGAAAAAGCTTTAAAAAAGATTCCCCCTCTTACTCAAAGAGAGACCAACTTAAGGGAAACTCTTTCAAGGGTTTTCCCAAAGAGGAACCCAAGCATTTTCAAGATACAAAAGCACCTCATGTAGAGAGAAAACCCCCTACTACTAAGCCTACTGAGAGGCAAAGTAGTATCAAATGCTTCAAATGTCTTGGGAGAGGCCACATTGCCTCTTAATGCCCTAACAAGAAAACCATGATCATGAGGGGACAAGACATTTGTAGTGAGAATAACTCATCTTCCTCCTCTAGTGAGAGTGAGGAAGAAGGGGGACATACTTTTGAACAAGAGTGTGAGGAAGCTTTTCCTTATGAGGGGGACCTCCTTATGGTTCAAAGGCTTCTTGGAAGCCAACCTCTAGAGCTTGGCCAGTCACAAAGAGAGAACATCTTCCATACAAGATGTAAAGTAAATGACAAAGTATATTCTCTCCTTGTTGATAGTGGCTCCTGTTGTAACTGTTGTAGCTCTAGGTTGGTTGAAAAGCTAGCCTTGACTACCATGCCCCATCCCAAACCTTACAAATTGCAATGGCTCAATGAGCAAGGGGAGATGGTAGTCAATGAACAAGTTATGGTTCCAATTTCCATAGGATCTTATAATGATGAGATTCTTTGTGACATAGTTCCTATGGAGGCTGGTCATATCCAGTTGGGGAGACCATGGAAATTTGACAAAAAAGCTATTCACCATGGTCACTCCAACCAAATAATTCTCACCCATAATGAAAAGTGCTTCAAATTGTATCCTTTGTCACCTTCTCAAGTGGCTGAGGATCAATTTGCGATGAAAAAGAAAAGAGTTGAGGAAAAACAAAAACAAAAAAAAGCACAACAAGCTTTACCTTTAAAACTTGAAAAGGGTAAAGAGAGAGAGTCGGAAGGTGATGCCCCTTCGAAAGAGAATATTAGTAAAAGGAGCCTATTTGCTACTAAACGTGATTTAAAAGAAGCTTCTTTGACTAACAAGCCTATTTAAAAGAGCACTGCCACAGCCTATGCACATAAGCACCTTCCTAAAGGGGTTCAAAATATTTTAAAAGAATTTGATGACATATTCCCTAATGAGGTTCCGAAAGGACTTCCTCCCATTAGGGGTATAGAACATCAAATTGATTTGGTGCCTGCGCAAGTCTACCTAATAGACCTGCCTATAGGACCAACCCCATGGAGACCCAAGAGATTGAGTCTCAAGTGAATGAGCTGTTGAATAAGGGTTGGGTTCAAAAGAGCCTAAGCCCTTGTGTTGTGCCAGTCTTGTTGGTGCCCAAGAAGAATGGCCAATGGAGGATGTGTGTTGATTGTCGTGCAATCAACAACATCACCATCAAATATAGGCACCCAATCCCCCGTCTTGATGACATGTTGAATGAATTGCATGGGGCAAAAATATTTTCCAAAATAGATCTTAGAAGTGGTTACCACCAAATAAGGATCAAAGAGGGTGATGAGTGGAAAACTGCTTTTAAGACTAAATTTGGTCTTTATGAGTGGTTGGTTATGCCTTTTGGGCTAACTAATGCCCCAAGCACATTCATGCGCTTAATGAATCATGTACTGAGGGATTGCCTTGGTAATTTTGTGTAGTTTACTTTGATGACATTTTAGTTTACTATAGGAACCTAGATGATCATTTAGGACATCTAAGGCATGTTTTTTCTCTTCTTAGGAGTAATAATCTTTTTGGTAACTTAGAAAAATGCACCTTTTGTGTAGATAGTGTAGTTTTCCCAGGTTTTGTAGTTAGCACAAAAGGGGTTCTTGTTGACCCAGAAAAGATAAAAGTTATTCAAGAATGGCCCACCCCAAAGAGTGTGACAGAGATCAAAAGCTTTCATGGTCTCGCTGGATTTTATAGGCGCTTTGTGCCTAATTTCTCCACGCTCTTCGCACCAATAAATGATTTGGTGAAAAAGGAAGTTCCTTTCCTTTGGGGTGAGAAACAAGAAAAAGTTTTCCAGCTAATTAAGCATAAACTGACCCATGCACCAGTCTTGGCATTACCTGACTTTTCTAAAACATTTGAACTTGAATGTGATGCCTCTGGTGTAGGTGTGGGGGCTGTCTTGTTGCAAGGAGGGCACCTCATTGCGTATTTTAGTGAAAAACTCAATGGTGCCCCCCCTCAACTACCCGACCTATGATAAGGAGTTTTATGCTCTAATTAGGGCCCTTCAAACTTGGGAGCATTACCTTGCTCCCAAGGAGTTTGTCATTCATAGTGACCATGAGTCATTAAAATATTTGAGGGGTCATGGTAAATTGAACAAAAGGCATGCAACGTGGGTGGAATATCTTGAATCCTTCCCTTATGTCATCAAGTACAAGAAAGGAAAACAAAACGTGGTGGCTGATGCTCTTTCTAGGCGTCATGCCCTTTATTCATCCTTGAGTGCAAAAATCTTGGGATTTGATGATATTCGGGCCATGTATCTGTCTGACAAGGATTTCGGCCCCATATTTGCTACCTCTGCATCTATATTCGCATTAAAGGCCCATGATGGGTACTTCATCAGTGAAGGGTATCTTTACAAAGGGAGTAAGCTTTGTATACCCCAAGGATCAATTAGGAACTTACTTACAAAAGAGAGCCATGAAGGTGGGCTCATGGGGCATTTTGGGATTTCAAAAACCCTCATGCTTTTACAAGAGAAATTCTTTTGGCCCCATATGCGTAGAGATGTCCATAGACATTGCTCTAAATGTATAGCTTGCTTGCAAGCAAAGTCTAAAGCAATGCCTCATGGACTATACACACCTTTACCTGCTTCTTCTGCAACTTGGGAGGATATTAGCATGGATTTCATCCTTGGGCTCCTAAGAACCCAACGAGGTGTAGACTCCATATTTGTGGTGGTGGATCGATTTTAAAAAATGGCCCGTTTTATTCCCTGCCACAAAGTGGATGATGCAAGCAACATCGCAAGACTTTTCTTTAAAGACGTTGTCCGATTGCATGGTATACCTTCTTCAATAGTGTCAGATAGGGATGTGAAGTTCCTTAGCCATTTTTTGGAAAACTCTTTGGGCTAAGCTGGGAACTAAACTTCTTTTTTCCACTACCTGTCACCCTCAAACTGATGGGCAAACAGAAGTGGTGAATAGATCTTTATCCACTATGCTGAGGGCTCTCCTTAAAGGCAACCATAAGTCTTGGCATGAGTACCTTCCCTACATTGAATTTTCTTATAACCAGGTGGTTCATAAAACCACCAAGCATTCTCCATTTGAGGTGGTCTATGGCTTTAATCCTCGTACTCCTCTAGATCTTTTACCTCTTCCTCTTTCTGTTGCTGTGCATAAAGAAGGAAAGGCAAAAGCCATTTTTGTAAAACAATTACATGAGAGGGTTAAAGCTAACATAGAGCGCCAATCCTTGAGAGATGCTACTTTCGCCAACAGGGGGAGGAAAGAGGTCATCTTTGAAAAGGGCGACTGGGTATGGCTTCACTTAAGAAAGGATAGATTTCCTTCTCAAAGGAAGTCCAAACTTAGCCCTAGAGGAGATGGACCTTTCCAAATCCTTGAGCGGATCAGTAATAATGCCTATGTTTTAGATCTGCCTGAGGATTATGGGGTAAGCACCAGTTTTAATGTTTCTGATTTGTCTCCATTTGTAGGTGCTGAAAATGACAAAGACCCCATGGATTTAAGGTCAAATCCTCTTCAAGGGGGAGGAGATGATGTGACCATGCCTAGCCAAGGACCTATCACTAGGGCCATGGCTAGAAGGATTGAAGAAGACCTAGCCCTTACAGACAAAGGAAGACTTCACCTCCTATGGAGAGTGAAAATATTAGGCTAGGGACTTTAGTTAATAAAATGTAATTTTTCTTTATTTTAATTTTGAGGAGCATTAAGAATTTAATTTGGGACATGTATTTAGTCCATTTTTTATTTTTATGAGGTGTCTTAGGAATTTAGAGGGTGGATTTAGCTTTTTGGGTCTTTATAAAGGAAATAAGGGGTAGCCTTGATATCTACACCCTCTTTTCCTACATAAACCCCCTAAGCTAATAAGAAGGAATCTTGGCCCTTGGTTTGAGAAACTTGGGCACCAAGTTTGATGATCTAAGGAGGGAATTATTTCTCAATCCTCCTCCCTTAGATCTTTCCTTTTAATCCTAGCCCTTCTTTTTTAGGTTATCTTGTTCAAGAGGTTAGCTACCTCTATAAATAGGAGCTCCTCCCTCACTTGTATTTTTTACACTTGAATTTAATCCTAGAGACCATATTGGTTGAAGTTCTTACCTTTGAGTGTCCCCCTTTCTCCTTTGTGAGAGCTTCTGAGAGTTATCAAGGGACCCCTCCCTTGTGGCCTCTCCCCTTTGGCTTATCAAACCTAGTATTTGTGGCGCCTCACCCCATTCCTTTCCTCTCCATAAATCCATTTCCCTTCCAAGTGACCTTAGAAAGGATCCTTTGGGCATGTGATCATCAAAGATCACATCAAGAACTTCCATAATTTCTAGTTGCCTTTGAAATATTTTCTCCAGAACTTCCCTTCATAGAAACTTACTTTCTCTTTCTAAAAACTAGAGCTCCTCTCTCTAAAAATCACTAAATGAAATAGTGAAATAGGATGAAGAAATTAGACTATCCAAGGGCTATTTATAGCCAAAGACCAACCCAAATTTGTTGAGTGAATAGAAATTCCCTGGGAGAACTTCCTACCTCAACTAAAATTTTAGTTTCTTGCCACCGCTTGCACCGCTACGCCACACCAACTTAAAATTCGCTGAGAGAATTTAAATTTTGCTGAGCGAAATTTCCTATACAAAAGGGTTCTAGCTCTTTTTACACCGCTACAAGTTTCTCTAAGCGAATTCTAATTTCATTGAGCAAATTTTAGGCAGTAAGGAACATTTAGAAACATTGCTAAAAATATTCTATACTCCAACCTCCAACTACTCCCACAATTGATTACTTATAGAACTCAATTCTATATCCATTTCTACCTTCTAACTAGGTACATATAGGACTTATTTCTAACACTTGTCTACTAACTTTGAAATTAGTTTCCTAATAAACTTATTAACTTATAGTAAAATTATGAGTGTTACATGTGTGACTTCATCCACAAAGGTGTGGAATCAAAACATGAAACCTCTTAGGTGACATTCTCAAGCAAGATTCACACAAAATCAAGAGGAAAATGGTGGAATTAGGAGAACCTAAATAACACAAGTGATTCAAGGAAGGAACTAGTAAATTGAATCAAACAAAAAAAGAAAAAAATGCATTGGAATCAAGTAACACAACAACTAAACAAAACAACACAAGAAAATTAAGGATTTAATGAACAACATGAATTTATGGCTAAAAAAATCGAAGAATTAGATGGAGTAGAAGAAGATGAATTTGGAAATTATAAGAAGATAAGTTGAAGGAGAAGAACCTCGAGAACTAGGTTATTGATACCACTTGATGCAATCTTGTATTGCCTTCCATGATCTTTCTTCTTCAAGTGCTTAGGTTGAGGAAAATAGAGGTGAAGAGTAAAGAAATGATGGTGGAGGTGCCACTTCAATTGAAGATAGGCTAGGTTTGCAAAAGCTTGCCACAAGGGAAGGAACCATTGATAAAAGCCATACAAGCACTCTCAAGTTTAGAGAGAAGAAGACACTCACAAGAGCTCTTACAAAATGTGAAGTATATTGAAATGATTAGAAGTTCTCTACAGGTGGTGAGGTGAGTGCTATTTATAGAGTGGGGGAAGAGGTTGGACATCCAACTTAGAGGTAGGGGAGTGAGGATTGCAAGATCCAAACATGGTCGTAGATTAGTGGATCTAGTTCCATCATGTGCCACTTAGAGATCCTAAAATAGTGGATCTAGTTCCCTTAATTCAAATTCAAATTTGAATTAAGAGACAAATAGATGTCACCTAGGAGAGAAAAGATAAGTGGCGCCATATGGGGGAACATGTAGGTCCCATATGCTACTCATGCACATGTGTGTGTTAGGAGATATGAAAATCAAACAAAAGGGTGTGGAAATTGAAATTCACACATCAGCTTGATCCAAAAAGGTCCACCTTTTACCATACACCCCACACAAATAACTAACGACACCCCATGCCCAAATACAAGGGAATATGGCCAAAAACACCATGGCCTAAAATATGCTAATAGCATCCACTAAAAATATTACACAAACTATACAATATTTACACATAATTTTAAGCTTATGGCCATAAATGTCTTCATGAAGCTTCATCCTAGTCATGTCTTCTCCCAATCCTCCTAGCCAAGAGTCCTTGCTAGGTGGAATTGCATAAGATCTTATTGAATAAACGTTTCTCTTGGAGAAAATAAAAATTGAGGTTGTGCCAAAAATCTCTGAACATATTGATCCATAACCTCTAATTTGACTTAAACATGATCAGGTTAACATTGAGATTGTGCCAAAACTTTTGAGCACATTGAACCATAATCTCAAGTTCAACTTGAGCATACAGAAACTTCCACAAATGTGACTTGAGTCCTTAACTATTGAGATCAAAGAAGAATCTCAAGTCCAACTGATGCAAAGCAATCAAGTTCTGCTTAATGATGAGGCCTTCTTTTAGCACAAGATTGAGAAACAAACTTTGCTCATGCATCCATCCACAAGCCTTCATTGAAAAATTTTTGAGGTAGGGAATGCTGCCTAGGATCTACTCTTAGAGGTCCCTACAAAGCCTTGAAATGAAGGTGGAAGACTAGAAATGAGGTTGAAGGTAAACACCACTTCTCATGAAGAAGATAAGCCAAGAATGAAGCTAGCCATAAGGGAAGAGACCCTTGATAATAACATGAAGAACTCTTCACAAGGAGGAAGAGAACATGAACACTCAAGAAGAATATCTCATTTTAGAGTAAGCAAATTCACTCAAAATAAGTGTTAAAGGATTACGTGAGGTATAGAGCTCCATTTATAAAGTAAGCTATGGATCATAGGCCTAAAGCTCCTAAGTGAACGTCCAATATGCTTAAAGAAGGGTTAGTTGACTTAATTTAGTGTTAATTTAGTATGTTCTCAATTAACACTAATTTAATTCAACTAAAGATTCAAACATGGTCCTAAAAATATGGATCTATGTTCCCTTTAGTTTGAATTTGAATTTTGGAGAGAAATGACATGGCACCTCTAAAATTTAAATTAAATAAGAAGGAATAAGCATCATCCATGTAGGAGTGAGAAAGCACGTGTGGAGTGAAACAAGGGAACAAGGGGGCCCACATGTCTCTCACATGTTTCATTGTTGGTTAGAAGTGTTTTGAGAAGTAATTAGAGGTGTAGAAATAAATACCACATGTCCATACTACTTCTAGCCAAACCTAACTAATTAACACACTCCACAAAGAGATTATTTACACCTCCTAAAGAAAAAAGAATCTATAGGCCAAAGTACAAGGCCAAAAATGAAACTAACTACAGATCTAAAATCCTAATGACATAAGGGTGCTTATACAAGCCTAAAAATGGTCAAATTAACACAATTAAATGGGATATGTCCTAAACTAAGCTTCTTGAAGCTTCATCCAAGTCATACTCCTTTCTAATTGGTCCTAGCTTAAGCCCATGCTAGGCGTGCATGCATAATTTTCTAACCATAGTGATGTAATCTCAAAAAGGCTCCAAGCTTTCTTGAGACTACTCTCCCTTGATCTAGCTCAAAAGAGTTCTTGAGGAGGAAATGGAGGTGGAAGACAAGAGAATAGAGGTGAAGGTATGCACCACTTCTATGGAGATGATACTCTTTGAGAAGAGGTGATGCATGCACGCCTAGCATGGGCTTGAGCTAGGACAAATAAAAAAGGAGCATGACTTGGATGAAGCTTCAAGGAGCTTATTTTAGGAAATGTTCCATTTAATTGTATTAATTTGACCATTTTTAGGCTTGTATAAGCACCCTTAAGTCATTAGGATTATAGGGGTGTAGCTAGTTTAATTTTCGGCCTTGTATTTTGGCCTATAGGTTCTATTTTCTTTAGGAGGTGTAATTAGTCTCCTTGTGGAGTGTGTTAATTAGTTTGGGCTGGTCCAAGAGGATTTGGACGTGTGGTTATTAATTTCCACACCCCTAATTCCTCTTCACACCCTTCTAACCAACACATGAAGCATGTATGAGACACGTGGGCCCCCTTGTCCCCTTGTTTTACTCCACATGTGCTTTCTCTCTCCTACATGGCTGATTCTTGTTGCTTCTTATTTGAATTTGAATTTTGGAAGTGCCATGTCATTTCCCTCCAAAATTCAAATTCAAACTAGAGGGAACATAGATCCATTTTTTTAGGGCCATGTTTGGATCTTTAGTTGGATTAAATTAGTGTTAATTGGGCACATGCTAAATTAACACTAAATTAAGCTAACTAACCCTTAATTAAGCATGTTGGACGTTCAACTTGAGGTTCCTAAACCCATGGTTCATGCTTTGCTCTATAAATAGAGCATTCCCTCCTTCATGTACATTAGAACACTCATTTTGAATGGAAATTATACTTCTCTAAATTGAGAGCTCTTTTGTTCTTGAGAGTGTTCATGTTCTCTCCTTTGTGAGAGTTCTTCATGCTATTATCAAGGGTTCCTTTCCTTGTGGCTAGCTTCATCCTTTGGCTTATCTCCTTCAACAAGAGTGGCGCCTACTTTTCCTCCATTTTGTAGTCTTCCACCTCCATTTCTTCAACCTTGGAACCTCTATGAGCAAGGATCTTGGGAGCATTCTCTTCATCAAGGATTCTTCAAACTTGCCTTGGGGAGGGATGCATCAAGTGGTATCAGAGCTTAGGCTCTGATAGAGGTTCTTGTTATATCCTATCTTGCTTAAATTTTCGGTTCATTTTGTGCATTGTCATCTTCTCTTCTACTCCAATTCTATTTTAATTTCAGTCCATCCGTGTTGTTTGTTAATTTTCATTTACTTGTCTTGATGTGTATTGTCTTGAAGTTGTGTTTTCAATTTTTGCTTCTAAAATTTCAAAAAAATTCTAGGCACAAGTTTTGTGCTACATCTTCTAAAAATTTTGATTCAATTTTTGTGTTCTTTCATTGAATCATAATTCTGTTTTAGATCTGATTTTTTCCGCTGCATATTCTTGCTGTCTCTTGTGTTGTTCATGCTTGGATCAATCCTAAGAAACACTAAATAGTGATTCCATAATTTTTTGGATGGAACCACACATGTGTGGTTAGTGTTTTGGATTGAAACTAGCTTTTCATGTGGTGTTTTTTGTGCAGTTTTAATTCTCTGTTTCCAGTTTTGTTTTGAGCGTTTTGTGCAGTCCAATTTGTGCTTGTTTTAGTCCTTGATTGCCTAAGCTTGGAGCCTAAGAGGAGTTGTGGAATAAATCCACACGGCTGTGGCAAAAACTATAGTGTTGTGGTCACATCCTTGGCTAGTTTTGGATCAAGACTAGTGCAGTTTTTTGCTCTGTTTTGGTTCTGTTTTTAGGTGTTAATTTTCAGTTTTATAATCTGCTTGTTATGTCATTAGATTAGTCTTGTTTAGTCCTTAATTTGTCAATTTAAAATTCCTTAGGTTTTACTAAATTTTTGTGTTGTTTTGAGTCTTGAAAAAGTGTTGTTTAAGCTTCTTGAAATTGAGCTTCTAAGAGAGGTTTTCTTTGTTCTTTAAGTCTGTTAAGAAGTGTCACATGATTTTAGTTCAAGCATGTTTCCTAAATAAAATTCTCAAAAAAATTTATAGCTCAATTTCATCTTCTAAATTTTAGTGTGTTGTTGAGTTTTTTTAGTAGCTTTTAGTGTGCTTGTTTGAAGTGAATCTTGTTTGGTGTGTGGAGCTGTTTTGGCTGAATGTTATTGAACAAAATCTTGTGCAAAACAAGTTAGTTCATGCACAAATCAAGCACTCCTAAGCATACCTTAAAACACTTCAAATGTTAGTGCACTTTGAGTTACCAAAATTTTCTTAGATTGCATCTTTGGTTTGGAAATTGTGTGGCCTTGCTTGCTGAAAATTTTCAAGTGATTAGTACCTCTTTATTCCTCATTAAATTTGCAAACCAAATCTGAAAAGAAAAATAATTAGGTGCAGCCAAAATAAATTTAAAAAAAAAAAGAGAAGAATTTGAAAGACAATTTGAAAAGAAAGAACAAAAATAAAAAAGTGCTAAAACAAAGAAGTAAAAAACAATACATAGAAAAAATTGGTGTACCTAATAGAAAATTATTTTAATTGAAAAAGAGGACTGAATATTATTGTAATTGCTTGGAAACATTACCTAAAACATTCAGCCATTCATATTTATATTGGTGCAATTTTTGAAAATTATTTGTGTCATTTTGCATTTTTAGTCCTTATCCTTATCTAGAATTTTTCTAGGATTTCCTTTGTGTGCTTAGCCTTCTTTCTACCTTTATTTTTAGTTTGTCTTCTTTGAATTCTTTGAGTCATGTCTTCATCAATCTTTCCATTTGGATAGTTTACCATTCAAATTATACTTTTCCTGCTTTACTTTTGCTTGTCCTTCTTTTTGGTTCTTGCCTTGGTTTGGTGCCACTTTTGTGTAGGTAAGCCTTGAGTAAGGAAGCCTTCCACAAGGGTAGCCTCTTAAGGAAGAGTTGAAATAGCTAAAAGGACTTGAACAAAAGAAAGAGCATGGACAAAAAGTGAAACACCTTAGGAGAGATTGCTTGGGAGACACTTGAAGAATTGTTTTTAGTTTTATTCCTTAATTGTATTTTCTTTTCCTTGGTTTGTAAAAAGACATTATTCTTAAGTATTTAGCTTAGTCTCTCGCTAATTAAGGTGTGAAGGAGGAAGTGGTACACCCACCTTCCATACCTTTAGGAGCACGTTAGATCCCTTTCCTTTTATAGTTTTTTTCCTTAGTTTACCTTGGCTTTTTTTCATGCGTTTTTTAGAGGAGTGTATGGAGTTCCAAAGGCTCTTGCACTTGTAGGAATTCGTGTAGGTTAGTGGTATATGCTCTTGCATTTTCTAGGTGGTGTTTTAGTTGAGAAACAAAAAAAAAGAGGGTGAGATGAGTGAGTTCTATTCTTGGTACAAACCTCCTCCTAGTGCTTACCATGACCCAAGTTCTCCCTTATTTTACACTCCTTTTTCCTACCCCTATGAGAGAATAGAAAAAGAAAGAAAAGAGTGTAGAGAAAGAGAAAGAAAAATAAAAGAGAGATATAGGAAAGAAAGGATAGAAAGAAAAGAAAGAGAGGAAAAAGAAAGAAGAGAAAGAAGAGAAAGAGAGGAAAAAGAGAGGAGAGAAAATTATGAAAAAGAGAGAAAAGAGAGAGAAGAAAAATGGGAAAGAGAAAAGAGGGAAAGAGATAAGATATGGGAAGAAAAAGAGAAAAAATGGAGAAAGGCAAAAGAAGAAAGTTGGGAGCGTTTAGAAAAGAGTTTGATAAAATTAGAAAGAGAAATAAAAAGAGAAAAAAAGGAAAAAGAAAGAGAAAGAAAACTCAAGAGGGAAAGAGAGAAGAAAAGGAGAGAAGAGGAGAAAGGAGATAGAAAACACACACACACCCTTGAAAATTCTAAAAATATAAAATTAGAAAAAGAGATTGGTGAGAAGAGTGAGCCTAGCCAATATCTAGTTTTGAACTCTAGCTTAGGTCAATCTTCTAACCAATCCATTAAAACACAAGTGGAATTTGAGATTGTGCAAAAATCTTTTGAGCACATTGACTCACAATCTCAAATTCACCTTGAATATGATTCTTCATCAAACACTTTAACAAGTGTTGGACTTATATCTTTACATTTTGAGAAACAAAATTGTGAAGTCCAATGCTTGGAAAAGGTCTTGATGGAGAAAGGTGAATGTGAAGTCCAACTTGACGCTTCACCAAGTTTTGAACTTGAGCCTACATCCTTAAGGTTCAAATCAAATCCTCAAGTTCAAAACTTGGTCAAAAGTGAGAGAGAAGAAGGTCTTCAAGAAGATTACTCCTTAAGTCCTAAGGGGGATCTTATTAAAGAAACTTCTCTCTTAGGACAAGTGCAAGTGGAGGTTGTGTCTCAATCATTTGAACACATCTTTCCACAACCTCTAGTTGCACATAAAGAAGAAAATTCACCAAGTTTTGAACTTGAACATTTATTCATAAAGCTCAAACAAGAACCTCAAGTTCAACACTTGAAAGAAAAGGAAGTTGTTCTTCAAGGAGATTTATCCTTACCATCCAAGGAAAATCTAATTGAAAACAACCTTCCCATGTTTCAAGTAGGAAATGAGATTGTGCCCATAACTTTTGAGCACAATGAAACACAAACTCAAGACCCACTTGTGGATATGGCCAAGTTTGGTCAAGAGATTGGCCTACGAATGTTTTCTATCCATAGCCAATCCCAAGGCCCACTCAAAGAGACCTTGAAAGAAAGGGCCACCTCTAGGCCTATCATCATCTTGTGGGGTGAACAACAACATAAAGCCTACTTGGCTTTCTTGGATGAGTGCTCCAAGGAACCTAAGCTTGTCTCATCTCCTCCTCGGATGAGATTAGCCTTTAGTGAACTTAAAGTCACTTGGGGAATTATTGTGTGGGGGCAGAAGCACAACAAACATTTTTTAAACCTCAGTGCATACCCCCACCACCCCAAGTCTATGAGGTCTCCCTATAGACCTCCTACCCTTAACATTTTTGTACATAATCATATACTCATTCCTATGCAGGTGCTTTTGCAGGATTGGAAAAAGAGGAAGAAAGACCACAGGATTTGAGGTCAAATCCTCCTCAAGGGAGAGGATATGATGCATGCACGCCTAGCATGGGCTTGAGCTAGGACAAATAAAAAAGGAGCATGACTTGGATGAAGCTTCAAGGAGCTTATTTTAGGAAATGTTCCATTTAATTGTATTAATTTGACCATTTTTAGGCTTGTATAAGCACCCTTAAGTCATTAGGATTATAGGGGTGTAGCTAGTTTAATTTTCGGCCTTGTATTTTGGCCTATAGGTTCTATTTTCTTTAGGAGGTGTAATTAGTCTCCTTGTGGAGTGTGTTAATTAGTTTGGGCTGGTCCAAGAGGATTTGGACGTGTGGTTATTAATTTCCACACCCCTAATTCCTCTTCACACCCTTCTAACCAACACATGAAGCATGTATGAGACACGTGGGCCCCCTTGTCCCCTTGTTTTACTCCACATGTGCTTTCTCTCTCCTACATGGCTGATTCTTGTTGCTTCTTATTTGAATTTGAATTTTGGAAGTGCCATGTCATTTCCCTCCAAAATTCAAATTCAAACTAGAGGGAACATAGATCCATTTTTTTAGGGCCATGTTTGGATCTTTAGTTGGATTAAATTATTGTTAATTGAGCACATGCTAAATTAACACTAAATTAAGCTAACTAACCCTTAATTAAGCATGTTGGAAGTTCAACTTGAGGTTCCTAAACCCATGGTTCATGCTTTGATCTATAAATAGAGTATTCCCTCCTTCATGTACATTAGAACACTCATTTTGAATGGAAATTATACTTCTCTAAATTGAGAGCTCTTTTATTCTTGAGAGTGTTCATGTTCTCTCCTTAGTCAGAGTTCTTCATGCTATTATCAAGGGTTCCTTCCCTTGTGGCTAGCTTCATCCTTTGGCTTATCTCCTTCAACAAGAGTGGCGCCTACTTCTCCTCCATTTTCTAGTCTTCCACCTCCATTTCTTCAGCCTTGGAACCTCTATGAGCAACGATCTTGGGAGCATTCTCTTCATCAAGGATTCTTCAAACTTGCCTTGGGGAGGGATACATCAAGAGGAAGATTGCAAAAAGCGAAGGAACCCTTGATAAAAATCATAGGAGAACTCTCACTAGTTAGGAGAGAACATGAACACTCTAGGATAGAAACTCTCAATTTGAGAAAAACAAGTCTATTCATAAAAATGTTAAAATGAGGATTAGTTTAATTAAGTAAGTGTTCATTAGGCTAAGAGCTAATTAACACTTGTTAATTTAACTAGATCCAAACAAGGCCCTAATATTTAGAATATATTTTCCCTCTAGAATTCAAATTTGAATTTAGAGTGTCATGTAAACTCCCTTTAATTCTAATTTAAATTAAAATGTGTCATGTAGGACAAAGAGTGGAAAATGGCGCCTAGCTTGGGGGCTTGTTCCCACTTATCTCTCGTGCTTCATGTGTTCTAGAAAGGTGTGGAAATTAATCAAGGGGGTGTGGCAAGTAAACTACCACACATCCAAACTCCCAAAAAAGCCCATTCTTCATGCTCACACTCCACATAAAATACTAGTGACACCTTTTTCCTTAAACAAGCCAAATAAGCCAAAATACAAGGCCTAAAATAAAACTAACCACACCACCAAATTCCTAAGAGCTAATGGCGCAAATTGCGCAAATTAAAAGCCTAATTAAACTAATTATTTACAAAATAATAGACTATGGCCTAAACTAACTCTTCATGTCTCATCCAAGCCAAGTCCATTTTTTTATTTATCTTAGCTTAATTGCTTGTCAGGCAGGAATGCATAATCTCCTCAACTTGGAGATGATTCGACCTCAAATCCCAAGACCTTTCTTCCTCTTCTTCCAATACGGTAAAAGAATAATCAATAGAATTAGCACATGTATATCTACAACTAAATGGAAGCAAGTAGGCCTTTTATGTCCTTAAGATTGGGGTGGGGGGGGTTCGCACTAAAATTTGAAATGTTTGTTGCACATGTGTCTCCACACAGCAGCTCCTCAATTAACTCCAAATACACCAAGTGCTAGTCTCATATGGATAGAACAGGATGGTGGGACTAGTCTTGGCATAATGGAGCACCTATCCAAGAGCGCTAGATAAGCCTTATCATGTTGTTCACCCCAAGAGATAATGATGGGCCTAGGTGATGCAATCGTCCCTAGCAAGGGTCATATCACAAGGGTCATGGCTAGGAGGATTAAGGAGGACATGGCTAGAAGGAGAAAGGAAGACCTCACCTCCTCTTTGAAGTGAAGATCTCGCCATAGTTTTCCTTTGTTAGATTAGGTTGCACTTTAATTTTACATGTTATTTTGGAGGCATTTCATTAGAGTTTTGGCCACGTATTTTGGATTTATTTGAGTGTGGATTCATTAGGAGGTGTGATTAGTCTCTTAGGAGGAGTAGGTTGATTAGTTGGGCCTTAGGTTTGAGTTTGGTTGTGTATATTTTCTAAAATACACCTGAAATTCATCTTAACACCCATTTAACAAACTAGGAGACATGTAGGCCCCATGGTTCCCTCCAAGTGGCGCCAAAGCTTCTCTTTCCTTCAAGGTGGTGCTTACTTGGACGAGTAGTTGAGCTTCATTTTTTAATTTGAATTTTGTAGTGCCATGTGGACTCCCTCCAAAATTCAAATTCAAACTAGAAGGAACATAGATCAACTTTATTAGGGCCTTGTTTGGATCTTCTTATGCTTAAACACATGCTAATTGTGTTTATCACGACTAACACATGTTTAAGTGTTGCTTGGGATTTGATAATCATGGAAGTTCACTTCCCCTCTCTTAATCACTATAAATTAAGCATCCCTCCATCGTAAACTTTTACACTTGGATGATAGAAAATTTCCTTGTGAGTTCAACTTTTAGTGTCTTTCTTATTTCTCTTTCAGAGAGTTCTCCACTAGCTTTTATCAAAGGTTCCTTCCTTTGTGGCAAGCATCCTTCACCATGGCTTATCTCTAGTTAGTGCCGCCTTTCCCGCACCATTTCTCTTGTCCTCCATCATCATTTTTTCTAGCACATTCTTGGAAGAGGATCAAGGGAAAGCATCCAATGCGAGGTTGCATCACTAGGGGTGGACCATTCTTGCATGGTCTCTTTGATTTGAACTCGAGTTTGGCTATAGCTTTGAAAAGGTTGTAGCCTAATCTCTTGTACAATATTGGCCTTATCCATAAGTAGTACTTGAGGTTGTGTTTCAACCTCAATTTCCACTTGTGCAAGGGAAGACTTATCTTCATTAAGGACATATTTGGGGTCCAAGGTATAATCCCTTTGAAGATTATCTTGTCATCAACTTCATCTAGGTCCTGAGACTCTTATTTCAGCTCAAAGGAAAATGTGTTAAGCTCAATACTTAGAAAAGTGTCTAATGTGACTTCAAGTAAAAGTTGAGGTTGTGGTTCATTGTGCTCAATAGGTGTAGGCACATCCTCAACTTCCATTTTTTATTGGCAAAGTTGTCTTCAACAAGATTCACCTTGGATGGCAAGGAGAAGTATTCTTGAAAAAAGAACTTCCTTTTTATTCAAGTGTTGAACTTGAGATTCTTGCTTGAGCTTTATGAATGATGGCTCCAGTTCAACACTTGGTGAATCCTCATTTATGAGTACAAGTAGAGGTTGTGGTTTAGTGTGTTCAAAGATTTTTGATGTAACCTCTACTTGTACTTCTTCAAAGAGAGAAGTTTCTTTAATAAGATGCCCCTTAAAATTTAAGGAGCGATCTTCTTGAAGACTTTCTTCTCTCTTACTTTTGTCCAAGTTTTGAACTTAAGACTCTTGTTTGAACCTTATTAATGTAGGCTCAACTTTAAAACTTGGTGAAGTGTTCAAGAGGACTTCACATTCACCGTTCTCTAAGAGAGAAGTTTCTTGAGTAAGGTTCTCCTAAGAATCCAAGGAGTAACCCTCTTGAAGCTTTACTTCCCTCTCAACTTTTTCCAAGTATTGGACTTGAGATTCTTTAATCTCAAAAGGTAATGACCCAAGTCCAACACTTGTTAAAGTGCTTGATGGAGAATCATAATCAAGTTGAACTTGAGATTGTGATTTAATGTGCTCAAAAGTTTTTGGCACAATCTCAATTTCAACTTGTGTTTTTAATGATTGGTTGGAAGATTGTTCTATGTGAGGATTCTCCTTTGAAACCAAAGTAGAACCTTTACTAAGACTTGTCCTCCTACCAATCTCTTTTTCTCTTTTTATTTCATTTTCTAGGTTTTTAAGGGCAAGTGTATGTTCTTTTTCCTTTCTTTCCCATCTCTCTTTTCTTTCTTTCTTTTCTATTTCTATCCTCTCCTCCTTCTTTTTCCAATATACTTTTGTTTCTTTTTCTTCTTTTTCTCTCCTCTGTTTTTCCTTTTCTTTTCTTTCTCTTCTTTATTTTTCTTCTTTTTCTGTCATATTTTTTCCTTTTCTTTCCTTTCTCTTCTTTCTTTTTCTTACCTCCCTTTCTCTCTTCTCTTTTCTCTCCTCCCTTTCTATTTCTTTTCTCTCTTTTCTATATGTCTCTTCTATTTTTCTCCCTTTCTCAACACTCCTCTTTTTCTTTTTCTAATAATATCTCATGATTATAGGAGTAGGAAAATAAAGTTGAATTTGGGTTGTGGAAAGAATTAGGGGGAATACTTATACGAAAAATAGAGCTTACTCATCTTACCCTTTGTTTTTGGTTTCTCATCTATGACTCTTTGAAACTATCTAATCCTAACTAAAACACAATTACACACAAAGAACTAAGCCTAAAACATGATCCTACAACTGCAAGAGTCTTTGGAACTCCATGCACCACTAAAAACATTTTAACAAGAAACTAAAAGCAAAAACTAAAAGAGAAGGGACCTAAACGGGCACCTAAAGTATGAAGAAATGTACCAATTCTTCTTCACACCTAAAAACGAGAAACTACTAAACTATAACACACAAAAGGAAGTGACCCTTAGGTGCCCCTTAGTTGGCACAATTAGCACCCCTTCTCCCACATGGCACATTTGAATTCAAATTGGAATTGGAGGGAGTCTACATGGCAATCACAAATTCAAATTTGAATTCTAGAGGGAACATAGATCCTAGAAATTAGCGCCTTGTTAGGATCTAGTTAAATTAACCAAGTGTTAATTAGCTCTTAGCTAAATTAATACTTAGTTAATTCAACTAATCCTCCCTCATTAGTGGCCAAGTTGGACGTCCATTCTCATAAAGCCCATGGCCTAGTTTTGCTTTTATAAATAGGCTACACCTCCTCTTGTATCATTTTAAAACTTGGATGAATAGAAATTTCTTCTCTAAATTGAGAGCTTCTATCTTGAGTGTCCATGTTCTCTCCCCTAAAGTAAGAGTTCTTCTATGGATTTTATCAAGGATTCCTTCCCTTGTGGCAAGCTTCATCTTCTATGGCTTATCTCTTCATGAATGGAACCTATTCACCATCATCTTCTTGTCTCATCATCTCAATTTTCACCTCAAGAACCTCTTTTGAGCAAGATCATGGGAAGAGCAATCCAAGATTGCATTAGTCTATTTAAAAGAAAAATCTAATCCATGGGCTTTGAGTTGGACGTCTAACTTAAGGGAGGTTAGGAGAGGATTAGCTAACTTAATTAAGTGTTAATTGAGCTAATATCCAATTAGCAGTTAATTAGTTTAGCTAAATCCAAACATGGCCTTAAGAATATGGATCTATGTTACATTTAGATTCAAATTTGAATTTGAGAGTGCCATGTAGACTCCCTCCAAAATTCAAATTTGAATTTGAGAAGCCATGTGGTGCCACCTAGGAGAGAGGTGGTTGGCTCCCAATAGAGGGAACATAGGGACCCCACTTGTCTCTCATGCCTTATGTGTGTATTAGAATGGGTATGGGATAAACTAGGGGGTGTGGTTGATAAGAACCACATGGCCAAGACTCTGAAAAAGGCTCAAACTAATAAGCACACTCCATATAAATGGCTAGCTACACCTCCTAACTAAAAATAAAAAATAGGCTAAATACAAGGTCAAAAAGGGAACAAGATACACTTCTATGAAACTACGAAAATAGGCATGAATACAAGAGACAAAAATGAAGATTATGGCCTAATGATTTTCACTTCAAGTAGGAGTTAAGGCCTCTCACACTCCTTCCTAGCCATGTCTTCTTCTATCCTCTCAAGACCTATTTCCAATCATATGAAACTAGTACTTAGTGCATTAGGAGTACGTTAGGGAACTACTGGGTTGAGGAACATGCACTATGCACATTGCTCTATCATAAACCACTTATCCTCCATATACTGATGAGTATCCACCTATTGACTACTTTACTGAACTTTTTGCAGGATTAGAGGAAGAGAAAGAAATGATCTCTAGATTTGAGGTCAAATTCTCTCCAAGGGGGAGGAGTTGACGCAATCCCACCTAGCAAGGTTTCTTAACTAAGAGGATTGGAGAGTAAACATGGCTTGGATGGAGCATGGAGAGATTATTTTAGGCCATAGTTTATGTTTTGTAAATATTTTATCTCGTAATATGTCCCCATTTTATTTACTAGTTTGGTGGTGTATTTGGCTTTTTTTAAGGCCTTGTATTTTGGCCTATTTCTTTTATTTTAGTAAGGAGGTGTCATTAGTTTTTTATATGCAGTGTATGCATAAGAATGGGCCTTTTTAAAATCCTTGGGATTGTGTGGAATTTGCTCTCCACACCCCCTAGTTTTTTTCCCACACCCTTCTAGCATCACACATGAAGCATGAGAGACAAGTGGGGTCCCCTTATTTCCCCCATTATGCGCCAACCACTTTTTCTCTCCTAGGTGGCGCCTACATGGCCTTTTTGAATTCAAATTTTAATTAGAGGAAAGTCCATATGCCACTCTCAAATTCAAATTTGAATTAAAGGGAACATAGATCCACTTTTTTAGGGACTTGTTTGGATCTAGTTAAATTAACTATGTGATGTAGGCCCCCCTTGATCTTTTTGTAGAGGTTTTTTTCTTTGGTGAAATGGTTTATGGAGAGGTAAGAAGTGAGGTGGTTTTAGGCACCACTTAAGGTAAGATAAGCCTAAGAGGGAAAGTTTGTCACAAGGGATGGAACCCTTGATAAAAACCTAAAGAATTCTCAAAGAGAAAAGGGTGGACACTAAGAGAATTTTGGCCAACTCAAGGTTTTTCCATTCAATAAAGTGTAAAAAATAAAAGAGTGTGAAGGAGCACCTTTTTATAGAGGGAGCTAACCTCTTGGGCAAGTCATGAAGGAAAGGAAGGGCTAGGATTAAAAGGAGTCATCCAAGGGAGGAGGATTGAAGCCCAAAGTCCAATCAATCCCCTCCTTTAGATGAGAATTGGTGCCCAAGCTACCTCATCCAAGGAACCAGATTACTCCTTTATTAGTTTTGGGTTTTATTTAGGAAAAGAGGGTGTAGTTATCAAACTACCCCCTTATTTCCTAAATAAAGGCCCAAAAGCTAATCTTACCCCTTCTTATTACTAAGACACCTCCTAGAAAATTAAATGGACTAATACATGTCCAAAATAAAATCCTAGGTTCCTAAAAGAAAAATTACAAGTAAATAAGTCATGGCTTGCATAACTTGATGGTCATATGGAGGTGAGATCTTCCTCCTTCTACTCTAACCATGTCTTCTTCTATTCTCCTAGCCATGGCCCTAATGATAGGGCCCTTGCTTGGGGAGAATGCATCATCTTCTCCCCCTTGGGAAGGATTTGACCTCAAATCTGATAGGTCCTCCTCTTCTTCATCAGTACCTACAAAAAGGAATTAAGTCACACACATTAAAAGTAGTATTGACGCCATAGTCCTCAGGGAGATCTACAATGTATGCATTATTGTTCACTCTCTTAAGGACTTGAAAGGGACCATCCCCTAGGGGGCTAAGCTTGGACTTCCTTTGAGTAGGGAAGCGATCCTTCCTCAAATGAAGCCATACTTAATCCCCTTCATTGAAGATAATTTCTTTCTTTCCCCTATTAGCCATACCTAATCCCCTTGGGAAGGATTTGACCTCAAATCTGATAGGTCCTCCTCTTCTTCATCAGTACCTACAAAAAGGGATTAAGTCACACACATTAAAAGTAGTATTGATGCCATAGTCCTCAGGGAGATCTATAATGTATGCATTATTGTTCACTCTCTTAAGGACTTGAAAGGGACCATCCCCTAGGCGGCTAAGCTTGGACTTCCTTTGAGTAGGGAAGCGATCCTTCCTCAAATGAAGCCATACCTAATCCCCTTCATTGAAGATAATTTCTTTCCTTCCCCTATTAGCCTTAGCAGCATACCCTTTAGAGTGTCGTTCAATGTTGGCTTTGACCCTCTCATGTAATTTGTTAACAAAATCCGCTTTAGCTAATCCTTCTTTATGAATAGAAGAAGGGAAAGGTAAAGGCAAAATATCAAGAGGTGTAAGAGGGCTGAAGCCATAAACAATCTCAAAGGGTGAGTGCTTAGTCGTTCTTTGGATCACCCTATTATATGCAAACTCTATATGGGGAAGGTACTCATCCCAAGACTTATGATTTCCCCTAAGAAGTGCCCTTAGCATAGTGGATAAGGATCTATTTACTACCTCAGTTTGTCCATCAGTTTAGGGATGACATGTAGTAGAAAATAGGAGTTTAGTTCCTAGCCTAGCCCACAAAGTTTTCCAAAAGTGGCTAAGGAACTTAACATCCCTATCAGACACTATGGATTGAGGTATGCCATGCAGATGGACAACTTCTTTGAAGAAAAGTCTTGCAATGTTGTTAGCATCATCTATTTTGTGGCAAGGTACGAAATGGGCCATTTTAGAAAACCTATCCACTACCACAAAGATAAAGTCCGCTCCCCTTTAGGTTCTAGGAAGTCCAAGGATGAAATCCATGCTTATGTCTACCCAAGGAGCGGAGGGAGCCGGTAAGGGTGTGTAAAGTCCATGAGGCATTACTTTAGATTTAGCTTGTAAACAAGCTATGCATCTAGAGCAATGTCTTTGGACATCTCTTTTCATATGGGGCCAATGGAATTTTTCTTTTAAAATAAGCAAAGTTTTGTTTATTCCAAAATGCCCCATGAGCCCACCCTCATGGCTCTCTCTCACAAGCAATTTTCTAAGAGATCCTTGGGGTACACAAAGTTTACTTTCTTTGAATAAGTACCCCTCACTCACATGAAACTCATCAGTAGGTTTGGACAAGGAGGTACCAAAAATGGGGCCAAACTCTTGGTCAAAAGCATATTGGTCCTTAATATAATCAAATCCTAAGATTTGGGAGCTCAAAGTGACAAGAAGAGTATGTCTTCTAGATAGGGCATCGGCCACTACATTGTGCTTCCCTTTCTTGTATTTGATTATATAGGAAAAAGTTTCCAAAAACTCAACCCACTTTGCATGCCTCTTGTTGAGCTTACCTTGTCCCTTCAAATATTTTAGTCACTCATGGTCACTATGAATGACAAACTCCTTGGGAATAAGCTAATGTTCCCAAGTTTGAAGGGCCCTTATTAAGGAGTAAAACTCTTTGTCATAGATGGGGTAATTGAGGGCGGCACCATTTAGTTTTTCACTAAAATAAGCCATGGGGTGGCCGCCTTGCAATAACACAACACCTATTCCAACACCCGATGCATCAAACTTTAGCTCAAAAGTTTTTGAAAAGTCAGGTAGAGCTAGAACAGGGGCATGGGTGAGTTTTTCCTTAATAAGCTCGAAGGCTTTTTGTTGTTTAGCACCCCAAAGGAAGGGAACTTCCTTCTTCACCAAGGAAATTAGGCACAAAGTTCCTATAGAAACTCGCGAGACCATGAAAGCTCTTAATCTCAGTCACATTTTTTGTGGTGGGTCATTCTTGGATGGCTTTGATTTTGTCGGGGTCCACATGAACCCCATCTTTATTGACTACAAAACCTAAAAACACCATACTCTCTACACAAAAATTACACTTTTCAAGGTTTCCATAGAGTTGGTGTGACCTAAGGATGCAAAAGACACACCTAAGATGACCTACATGCTCATCTAGGCTCTTGCTATACACAAAAATATCATCAAAATAAACTACACAAAATTTTCCTAAGCAATCCCTAAGGACATGATTCATAAGCCTCATGAAGGTGCTTGGGGCATTGGTAAGCCCAAAGGACATTACTAACCACTCATAAAGCCCAAACTTGGTCTTAAAAGCGGTTTTCCACTCATCACCTTCCTTGATGTATATTTGGTGATAACCGCTCTTAAGATCAATTTTCGAAAATAATTGAGGCCTATGCAATTCATCAAGCATGTCATCAAGCCTAGGGATAGGGTGCCTATATTTGATGGTGATGTTATTGATTGCTCGAAAATCAATGCACACCCTCCATTGGCCATTCTTCTTGGGCACCAACAAGACTGGCACAGCAAAAGGGCTTAGGCTCTCTTGAACCCAACCCTTCTCCAATAGTTCTTAGACTTGAGACTCAATCTCCTTGGTCTCCATGGGATTAGTCCTATAAGCAGGCCTATTAGGTAGGCTAGCCCCAGGTAGCAAGTCTATTTTGTGTTATATACCTCTAATTGAAGGAAGTCCTTTGGGAACTTCATTAGGGAATATATCACCAAACTCCTTTAAAAGCTCTTGAACCTCTTAAGATAGGTTCTCATGTCCAAGTTCTATGGCAGTGCTAGAACTAGAAGGGAAAAAAATGGAGGGGGAATTTTTTCACAAATAAGTACTAGCCATGTCTTCTTCTATTCTCCTAGCCATGACCCTAGTGATAGGACCCTTGCTTGGGGAGAATGCATCACTATGTTTTAACTAGATCTTAGCTAAATTAACACTTAGTTAATTTAACTAATCTATCCTTAATGGTGGAGATCCACTTAAGCCCACTAGCTTAGGATTTTCTCTATAAATAGCCACCACCACCCTTTGTACTCGTTTTACACTTGAATGATAATAGAATTCTCTTTTGTGAGTTCCTTTCTTGATTATATTCTTCTCCAATTTTGAGAGTTCAACCATGGCTTTTATCAAGGGTTCCTTCCCTTGTGGCAAGCTTCATCTTCTTGGCTTATCTCATTAGCTGGTGCCTAACACCACAATCTTCTACATCTCCACCTCCATATTCTTCTTGTGGAAACCTCTTTGAAGGAAGATCATGGGAGAGTATCCAAGGCATTGTATCAAGTCCTTGATAAGCTTCAAAGGTTGAGACAACACAACATGGATGCTAAAGAATATAAGCAAGACATGGAGTTTTTCATAATGAGAGTTGGAATGAATGAAGAGCCTAGGTCAACCATTGCTAGATTTGTTAGTAGCTTGAGTCTTAAAATAAGAGATAAGGTTGAACTTTTTCTATGAAGAGATATACATGATTTGGTTCAAATTTGCATAAAAGTAGAGCAACAAATGAAGAAAAGGACTTCTTCCAAAAAGGACTGCTGTAATAAATCCTCTCACTCTTATGCAAATAGGGACCAAACCAAGGTAAGCTCTTCCAAGAGCCACCCCAAGGATGAATACATCACAAGCAAGCATGAAAACAAAAATTCTATGCATACTAGAAAAGACCCTTTTACTAGTTCTAAAGCTAGTAGTATTAATTGTTTTAAGTATCTTGGGAGAGGTCATATTGTCTCCCAATGCCCCAACTAAAAGACCATGATCACGAGGGGCCAAGAAATTTAAAGAAAACAATCATCCTCTTCTAGTGAGAGTGAGGAAGAAGGGGGTAGCATAAGCATTGAAGACTGTGTGAGAGGGACTTGTTGATGGGTAGAAGGCTTCTTGGAAGCCAACCTTATATCCCTAGCCAATCTCAAAGAGAGAGCATCTTCCATACAAGATTTAAAGTTTATGATCAAATATGTTCTCTCATTGTATATAGTGGCTCTTGCTGTAATTGTTGTAGCACAAGGTTGGTTAAGAGGTTGTCCTTGACTTCCATTCCTCACCCCAAGCCTTACAGACTTCAATGGTTGAATGAGAGTAAGGAAGTGGAAGTCAATCAAAAATTAAATGTGCCCTTCTCCATTGGGAACTACAAGGATACCATCCTCTGTCATGTAGTACCAATGGAGGCGGTCCATATCTTGTTAGGGAGGCCATGATAATATGATAGAAAAGCTATCCATAATGGCCACTCTAATGAGATTATCCTCACTCACTTGGGCAAGAAAATTAGGTTGTGTCCTCTCACACCTTCTCAAGTGTTATAGGATCAACTTATTCTGAAAAAGAAGATGGAAGAGGAAGAGAAAAAAATTGAAAAATAAACAAACATTAAAAGTTGATGGGATGGAAGGAAAGGCCATTTCCAAGAAGGTTGTACAAAAGAAGAACCATTTTTCTATAAAAGTAAACTTTAAATAGAGCATCCTTAGTTAGCAATCTTTTTACCTTCAACTCATAGAGGCATCAATGTATACCCTCCCAAGTGTTGAGCTTGAACCATCATCCATTGAGTTTAATCATGTATATAAAGTTCAAGATTTGGGAGAAATGGAAAGGAATGATGGCCTTCGAGAAGATTGCCCTTTGGACCCCAAGAAGGATCTTATTGAAGTTGATTCTTCCATTAAAGAAGTAGAAGATAAAGGTTGTGCCCATCACCATTGAGCACAATGCACCACAACCTGAAACTCTACTTGAAGTTGAGGGTAATGTAGTTGAGTATGAGATTGAACCCTAAACTTTTGAGACACAAAGCCAATCTCAAGTTCAACTTTAAGAGACCATGCAAGAATGGTCCACCATTAGGCTCATTATTCTTTCTTTGGGTGAACACAAGGATAAGGCTTACTTAGCCTTTTTGAATGAGTGCTCTAATTCACCAAGTATAGTCTCTCCACCACCTATTTGCAATTATATGAGACTAGTACTTAGTGCCTAAGGGGTTGGTAATGGAACTATTAGGTGGAGGAACATGCACTATGAACATTTTTCAAACCTTAGTGCATACCTTCACAACCCCAACCATAAGGGGTTACACCATAAACCCCTTACCTTTCCCACTCTTATGAGTCTACACCTGCTAATTACACTGCTTATCTTCTTGTAGAACTGGGAGAAGAGGAAGAAAGGCTTTTAGATTTGAGTGTAATCCTATCCAAGGGAGAGGAAATGATACAATCCCACCTAGCATGGATTCCTAGCTAGGATGATTAGTAGAAGACATGGCTAGGATGGAGCTTCATGAATATATTTTAGGCCATAGTCTTTAAAATTGCTTGTAAATATTGTGTAGTTTGTTTAGTAATTTTGGTGGCTGCATGTAGCATTTTAGATACTTTGTATTTTTGGCCTAATTCCCTTGTATTTGGGCATGGGTTTCATTAGTTATTTGTGTGGAATATATGTTAGAAAGTGGGGCTTTTTGTCAGGCAAGTGGACGTGTAATTTGCTTCACACACCCCCTTGTGTGATTTCCACACCTCCTTAACATACACATGTGCATGAGTAGCAAGTGGGACCTTCGTGTTCCCTCCATGTGGTGCCTAAAGCCTTCTCTCTCCTAGGTGGCATCTACTTGTCTCTTAATTCAAATTTGAATTTGAATTAAGGGAACTAGATCCACAATATTAGGATCTAATGTCACATGAACATAGATCCACTAATCTAGGGCCTTGTTTGGCTTAGCTCTTAACCTCACACTCTAGCTTAGTTGGACATCCACTCCTTCTCCTTTTGTCTATAACTAGCACTCACCATCCTATTGTAAGTCAACTTTGATAATTTGAATACAAACTCTATTATGAGAGCTCTTTGTGAGTGCTTTGTTCTCTCTACTCTTGAGAGTGTTTCTATGGATTTTATCAAGGGTTTCTTCCTTTATGGTAAACTTATACTATCTTAAGCTTATCTCAACTTAAGTGGTGCCTCCACAGCCTCTTCTCATCTCTCCATATTTTTCACCAAGGAACCTTACAAGAAGAAAGATCATGGGAGGAGCAATCCAAGATTGTATCATTAGCTACATTAACACCTAGTTAACTCTCTTAATCCTCTCTTAAAGTGGACATCCACTTCCATCTATAAATAGCACTATCACCACTTGTTTTCTCTTTACACTTGAATGAATAAAGTTTTCTCACATTGTGAGTTCTTTAAGTGTCTTGTTCTCTCTTCCTTTTGAGAGTTCTTCACATTGGCTTTTATCAAGAATTCCTTCTCTTATAGCAAACTTCGCATACTGAGGCTTATCTCTTCTAGAGTGGCTCCTCCATCCAACCATTCCTACCTTACCATTTCCATCTTCTTCACCAAGGAACCTCATAGAAGTAGATCTTGGGAGGAGCAATCAAAGATTGCATCACTCTCCCTTATGGCAAGCTTCAAAATTTTTGACTTATCTTTCTCCTAAGAGAAAGTGGCCTCAATCCCATCCTCAATGGTAATTTAGAAACAGAAGTTTATATGAAACAACATAAAGGTTTCTCTTCTAGTGAAGGTGAGCATTTTGTTTGTAAGCATAAGAAATCCATATTTGGTTTAAAACAAGCCTCCCATCAATGTTATCTCAAATTCCTTGAATAATTGCTTCATTTGGATTTGTTGAAAATACCGTGGATCAAAATATGTTTTCAAACGGGCAAGAGGAATAAAATATGTTTTCTTGTTTTATACGTGGATGAAATTTTACTTACAACCAATTATAAGGGTTTGCTACATGAGGTGAAACAAATTATTTTTAAGAATTTTAATATGAAAGATACGAGTGATGCATCTCATGTCATTAGCATTAGAATCCATCAATACATATCTCACAGGATTTTAGGTTTGTTACTAGAAACCTATATGAAAATTTTTTAGAGATATTTCGAATGAAATATTGTTCCATGCGTTTCTCCGATTGTGAAAGACGATAGGTTTAATTAACCAAATCCCAAAGAATTATTTTGTGATAGAGAAAATTTATTCTTCTGGTTCTTAGGAGCCTTGCACAGGATCAAGTGTGCACAAGTCCTGCCATGGATATCTTTTTTTTAAGGCAAAAAATATATATAAATAAAAGAGACAGCAAAACAAAGTTTCTAAAACCCCTAGCAACCAAAGATACAAAGACAACTAAGAGAACCTCAACCTGCAACACCACACAAAGAACCCCATACACCCGCCTTAACCTTACTTCATATTCAGCCGGCACAACGAAGTATTATTATATCAATTAGAAAAAACATACCCTTCAAAACCTGACATGGATATGTCGTTGGAATATTGTTAAGATATCAAAGTAATCAAGATATTGACCTCAAGAGAGCTGCAAAGAAAGTGTTGAGTACCTTCAAAAAACCAAAAACTACATGCTTATGTATAACAAGACAGACTATCTAGATATAATTGGCTATTTAGATTTTTTTTTTCCATATGTGTTGATTCTGGAAAATCAACATTAGGGTACATTTTCATTATAGCTAGTGAAGCTGTTTGCTAGATAAGTACTAAGCAGACATTGGTTGCTACTTCTACAATGGTACTTGATTTTGTCCTTTCTACTTCTACATATATTAGGTTGCTTTGCCCATGCTATAAGACTTAAGAGTTTCGTTTTTGAGCTTATAATTATTGACTATATTTCTAGGCCATTGAGAATTTTGTGATAATTCAACTGTTATCTTCTTGGCCAAGAATAATAAAAGTGAAAGCTGAAACAAATATATCAATATTATGTACTTAGCAATAAGAAAGAGTAAAAACGATAAAATGGTCGTTGAACAGATTAACATTGCGTTAAGGATCATTGATCCTTTGACTCAGGATGTGTGCTACCATTAAGATTCAAGAATAATGTAGAGAAAATGGGACTAGGTTTCATATTATATTGCACTATACATATAGTTGAATAATGATACTCTTATATATTTATTGGGATATTTTCTCATATTCATGTGGACGTTAGTTTATTTAAGAAAATATATTTTAGTGAATTATAATAGGAACTACCACTATGTTTCACATAATAAATTTTTAAGGAATTTTTTAGTTGACTCACTAGTTAATGGTTACGAGAAATGTGTTGTAATACCATATTTATCACGACTTCCTCCGCAAAATGAAAAGTGACATGGGTAGGAAAATGAAAGAAAAGTTACACTTTTTTTTTAATTCGTAAAGGAAAAACAAACTAATAAAGAGTAATTTCTCAATTCATCCCTGGAGTTGAACAACTCATTCAAAAAATATTTTTTATCTAATCTATAGTAATTCATAGAAAAAGTAGTGGTTTTACATGTTTTATTTTTCACTCAAATCAAGCATGGGAAAGAAGAAAAGTATATAAAAATTGATTTCAAGAAACTATTTTGCTCTTAGTTGGAGAGTTCATAAAAATCAAGTAATAAATTATGTGCAATGTTATAATTGTAATAATTTTACATTACAAAATTTTCTTCCTTTTTCACAATTTTTCACACAACTGAATAACATTCAATTTTACTCTATTTTATTTCTTCTTTTTTTTTCTTTTCTTTTCCCACACTTTCTTTCCTTTCCTCACCACTGAAGGAGCCTTAAAAAATTCTTAGATGACACATTAGGGTTTATTAGTTAAGTTTTACTCCCACACTTAAGCTTGAGAAATATGTTGTTATACATGGACAATAATACTCATTTCTTAAGGAAATTTTTAGTTGACTTATTACTTAAAATCACGATTAATTCTATTTAGTGGATGAAACGTTTCGAAATTGTAAAAATCATATTTTCAATTATCATCATTGGTGGTAATAGCTACTAAATGCATTGTTGAGGATAGAATGTGTCTAAAAATAACAATTAGTGGTCCCAATGTTCAAAGACTCAAAAATTTTGATACACCATCTACAATGAGCGTGACAGCTTGGAAGAACCAACAACTAAGAGATATGTTGTACACAATAGCAATGGATGAAGGTAATTTTATTTTATAATTTATTAGCTTACTCCATTTTTATTTTTTTTAATTAATATACATTTTATTTGGTTGGTTTCAAAGAATGCAATGAACTTAAACCTTTTCCAAAAATTATTTTTTAAGAAATAGGAATTGATGGGTAGAATTTAATGTTTATCTTTCTTTATACATAATAACATTCCCAATCCAAAATAATTTGTTTTCTATCCTTTCAATTATTTACTAGAAAAGGAAAAAAATATATAGTAAATTACATATCAAAATACTCAAATAAGTGTTACAAAAGTTTTTTTACTAAAATAAGGGCACGTGAGCTTATCAAATTATGACAAAAAGTCACACGAGCTAAAATATAGATATTAATGGGTATACATGTCAGCATAAAGATTTTTACACTTATACTCAATCACAACCCTTCATTCATGGTAAATTTGTTGACTTCAATGATTTTCACTCATTACTATTTTAAAAATAAAAATCTTGTACACCAACCGTGTATATCAATTAAACTCAAGAATATAAAACCCATAACAGGAAAACAAGAAAACTTATTACACATTTAAAATCAACACATCGTTGATAGTCCGAACCAATAATGAGTTACCATTTTTAATTTGATTAGACTTACATAATTTGTTAGATAAATTAATTTTTTTTAATTTGATTACTAATTATGATTTATGTGATTATTATCTGGATCATATGTCTCATAATAATTTTTTGTTAAATAGATATGCACGTGAAGTTTGAAAGGGCCAAAACATGTATTCCTAATGCCCCTTTTGATTCCGTATCTCGTACATATATATAAATCCCCTTCCTTTCTAGAGAATCAAAATTACTAATTAATGTTGTTGGCACAACATCTTTAACAAATCAAACACTTGTAAATTTAGAGGAATATAATATAATAAACTGATAAGTGCATGTCTTTTCTATGTTGATATTATATAGGCTCGTGATTTTATAAATTTAGACCATTAAGTTGTTTCACAAAACATAAAATAAATCAAACAAAAAGTAAATGATTTTCTTTCAGCTAACTTATGTTCCGATCATTGTCATTAAATTTTGTTTAACATATCTTGCTCCACTTAGAAAACAGATTAGAACATGCTACGCTTTATAATACCTTTTTCATTGTGAAATGTTGATGCACTTATCTTTCTTCTAATTAGACTAAGCAAAATTTATCTTAAGCATTGCTTCCCTCAATGAAGGGCCCATAGAGCCACTTGACTGTCTTACATTATAGAAAATCGACACATGTTGTGCACTTCATATCTAATTAATGTGATATTTTATTTATATAATATTTTCAGAGTTTAATTAGTATACACTATCGGTGTAAATATACCGACATCTAACCCTTCATTCATAATAAATTTGTTGACTTTAATAATTATCGCTTTAAAAGTCATATAAATAATAAGTCATAATTGAATGTCAGTTACACTGACCGTATATATTAATTAAACTCTTATTTTTACTCTTAAGTCATAAACAGAACAGCAATGAAAAAGAAAAATATATTATAAGATGAAACATGTAATGAAAATAATAAAAGAGATAAAAAAAATATTTAGCTTGTCTAGGCAGCTAGGTACTCATATGCCTAGGTCATACTTGATAAGTAAATACAATATATTATAAGATGAAAGATACAACGAACAAAAATATCTGTTACTAAAAAATTGTATTCTAAACTTTAAGTAATATAGGCAACTAGGCCTATGCCCCAACACTACTTTTTGTCTGTATAAAACAATTTAGCAAAATATATATATATATATATATATATATATATATATATTATTTAATCGGTATATATATACGATCGTTTATTTATTTTATTATTAAGTCATATAAATAATTGAATTTTTAGTGTAAATATTATTACGAGTGTATACTAATTAATCTATATATATAATAAATTAAAATTTTTAATTAATTATTTTTAAAACAATAAAAAAGTAAAAATTAAAATGAATCTTGAAATATAAAATTAATTTCATAAAGAAAAGTAAATCAGTTTTTAATACACGAATAATTTATAAACGGAGTTAACTATTATCCCGTAAAAAACAGTATTAACCAGTTGCATAGTTTTAATGAAAGTGTTTTCTAAATTAAAATTAATAAGTACAATGTATTTCAAGATTAAATAATTTAATTATACATTCTATGGGAAATTTTTTAATATATATGTGTTCCATGTCATGAAAAAGTCTTGTTATATACTTACACTCGTCTTATAAATCTATTATTATTATTATTATTATTATTATTATTATTATTATATATATATATATATATAATTTAATTAGTATACCTTACTTTCAAGTTGAATCATAATTTTTTATACAAATTTCAATTATAACTTTTTATATAAATTTTTATATAGAAAGAAAGACAGATAATTACTATGCATTGTCAAAGTTAAAAAGTTTATACTAATATTTAAAGTTTGTTAATTTTAATAAAAAAATGTAATTTAATGTCACACTAATTCTTTCAGCACCCACGTTTCCATTTGTGCCTTCCAATTTTTTCTTTTTAATGTATTTTATTAATATGCTAAAATTAATTTATTAAATATACTTTATGTATTACAAAATAATTTAACAGAAACACAACCAATGATTTTTTAATTGATTTATTTTATTTTCTCTTTTTGTCTTTTTAAAAATATATTTTCTTCTTTCTTTTTATGTTATTTTTTATTGATTTTTAGTTCACTATATGTTTATTCTTTTAATCTTTATATATATTTTTTAATATATTAAAAACCAATTTACCCTTTGTTGATATTTGAATATATATATATATATATATATATATATATATATTATCCTTTCATGTTTTTTTCTTTTTATCTTCTTTATTTTTATTCATTTTATGTTATTTAACTTTTTATTTATTATATTTGTATTCTTACTTTCTTTTGTTTATAATATATAATAAATTAAAATATTTAATTATAATCTAAAGTACTATTTAAGAGAAAATTATAATTTTAGTTAGTATAGAAGCTAAAATTATTTTTTTCTTTATTTTTGTTTTATGTTATTTTATTTTAATTTTTATTTATTATCCAAAAATATTAAATTTTTATATATTTTATTGATATGTTAAATATCAATTAACCATTTTTTAATATGCGACACATGTTTTCTCTTTTTAATTTTTTGTCTTTTCATGTTTTACTTTCTTAATTTTTAATTTTAATTTTTAAAATATTACTTATAAAAAGTAAAATTCTTCTTAAAAGAATTAAAATTTTTATTTAATTTATAATTTATATTTAATAAAATACTTAAATGAATTTAAGTAAAAATATTATAATGTTAAATAGTTTTTGTTATAATATACACTACAAATATTATTTGTAAAAAATAAAATTCTCCTCAAGCTTACAAATGTTTCATATTTTTTGTTGAAATATTTATAATAAAAATTTAAAAGTAACTACTTAATAATATAATAAATTAAAATAATTTTAATTAGTATAAAGCCTACAAATAATTTTTGAAAAGACCACGAATTTTTATAATATTAAAATATTTATAATCAAAATTTAAATAAAATTATTTAACAGTATTATAATATTATTTATGAAGACTATTTTTTTATTTAGGATACAAACTGAAAATATTGTTTATGAAAAATAAAATTTTATAGAAGACTATTTTTTTAATTTATAATTTATTTATATTAAAATATTTTAAAAAAATATTGTAAATATAAAATTTTTTAATACTATCATAAATTAAAATAACTGTAGTTAGTAGTTACTATAAAGGCTACAAATATTTTTTTATCGAAGATAAAATTCTACTTAACATAATGAATTTTTTTATTACCTTATAATATTTTTATTGAAATATTATAATAAGAAATGAAATAAAATGTTTTAATAAAATTATAATGTAAAATATTTTTAGTTATAATAGAAGCTGCAAATATTATTTATGGAAAAAAAATTCTTTTAAAGACTATTATGTTTCATTACTTTATATTTTATTTTATTAAAATATTTTTGCTAAAAATAAATATAATTTAATAATATCATAAACTAATATAGTTTTATCTAGTATATAAAAACAATAAACATTATTTAGAAATGAAGTCATTCTCAAGAGATTAATTTATATAATTTAATGTAATCACTATATGACTTTTTATTGAAATATTTATACTAAAAATAATTTAAATCTAATTATCTAATAATACCATAAGTAAAAATAATTTCTATTATTATATATAACATTATTTTAGGAAGTTTAAATTACATTTTAACCTTCTCAAATGTGTCCATTGACACTCCGACTTTTCTACTTTCAATTTCTGATATTTCTTTTCTTTTTTATTTATTATCTCTTGTGTTGTATTATTCCTTTAATATATTTTATTAATATTTTATAATTAATTATTAAATATATAAAGAAATATTTTTGACAGTTATACTCACTTTTGTATCACTCTCTTAAATATTTTTAATTAGTATGTTCTCAACAGATTGTGAAAAAAAAAATTTCTCTTTCAATCATCTTAATACATCATCATTCTTTTCACATAAAAAAAATATATCATCCATCTATACTTTTTGTTTATTCAATATTTTTAACAGTATCTCTTTTAAGGTATCATCTAATTAGGAATAGTTAAAATAACTTTATATCATAATTCAAATTATTCATTTTAATTTAAATACAAGTTATATATTAAAATATATTTTTGTAAAAATATATTGAAATATATTTATTTATTATAGAAGGTAATTATAATTTAATTTATATATTTGAAAATATTTAATTATAAAATTTAATTATAAAAAAATACTATCTTGGATAATTAAAAAAGAATGGAAAATGGTTGTTTTCATTTGTTTCATATTTCTAAAGTGTTTTAAATAACGTTTTGTCTGGAACTTTTTCAAAAATAAAATTTTAAAATTGAAAATAAGATGAAAAATTTAATCAAGGATTTAACACAAGCAAAAAATTTATGTCATCTAACATAAAATATATTGTTGTTAGGTATAACATAGGAGATGTATAATAATGAGACACAATGTGAAAGTTCAACTCCCTTAATATTTAATCTTATAAGTGAAATTAGACATTGTCATCTTGTCATGACATCTTCCATAGTCACAAAATACGCATTATATGACAATAAAATGATAACTTTCATAGGGTAAAGGACGATAAATTAATTTATATTGTTGCATTTTAATCATTTTCTTAGTGAAAATGATGAAAACATTACTTTCACACGTGTTTCAACAATATTGATCACTCTTCCCTTGTTTTGAAGGAGGTTTATATATCTCGTAGCGAAATAATGAAAAACTATTCTGGACTATTCTAACATAAAAATTTATATATTACTTAACTTTTCAATTTATATCATCTAACATAAAAAAAATTTATATTACTTAACTTTTCAAATTTTACACAATGTGAAAGTTCAACTCATGTTAGTGCTCCAACAATATCTAATCTTATAAGTGAAATGAAACATTGTCAACTTGTCATGACATCTTCCATAATTACAAAATGCGCATTATAAAACAATAAAATGATAACTTTCATAGGGTAAAGGAGGATAAATTAATTTATATCATTGCATTTTCATCATTTTCTTAGTGATGAAAACATTACTTTCACACGTGATTCGACAATAGCAATCACTCTTCCCTTGTTTTGAAGGAGGTTTATACCTCACGTAGTGAAATGATGAAGAACTATTTTGAACCATTCTATTATTAGTCACAATTTAGGTACCTAAAATATAAACTCTTTATTTTGTTTTGAATTCTTAAAACACTATCTAAATCACTTTTAAAGTAATTCTAAGTATCACCTAAAATGCTTCAAGACTCAAATAAAATAAAATATATTAGAAATCCTACATATAAAACAAAATTTATTAGAGACTTGACACAAAAATTATTATCATATTAGGTACCGAAACATATTTAAAGCTGTTTAAATAATAATTCTCTCATTCATATATATATATATATATATATATATATATATATATATATATATATATATATATATATATATATATATATATATATAGTTTAGGTACTTCTGCCATCCAATTTTTTTACCTCAATTTCAAGGGATCATTAAATTCAACATTCATCTAAAACTTATAAATTTGTTCTTAAAAAAGCATCTTTGTGAGTTAAATAAGATGAATGTATATAAACTACTATTTCTCTTAAATTCTTAAACAAGTCACAGGAGAAGGTATTGAAACAAATAAAAATGTTTTGTAGAGAGTACATTGGGATATTAAGTCTGCTGGGACATCTGGATCATTAGAAATTCCATTGTCTTCAACAGCAGGACAATGGAGTCTTTGGATATGTTTGTCTTTATTCAACTTATCTTCTGGAAATGACTGTCTTATAGATTTGTTTCGATGAGGGGACTTGTTTTCTCTTATTGGTGTAGTAACCCTTACTTATGTCTGTTGTATCTGTAGATAGCTTAAGTTTTGTAAAACCCTTTTGTTTCACCTGTTTTTAGAAATATATATTTTGTCTTAAAAAAAAACCATTGAGATATTAAGAAGTTATTTCCCGTATTGTATTTGCATGAATTAAACAAAAATAGAAACAATTATACATAGTATAGGTCTTAATTTTTATTGTTCAAAATTTCAAATAGTTGATGGACTAAAAGGAAACCGTACTATATGACCTAATTTTCAAAGTCAATAATTGTCCCCGGGAGAAGAATGTTAGAGGGCACAATATACATCATCTTCGTAGCAAATCAATGTACGGAATTTTTTATAGATATTTTATACAACCTAACCTTATGTCATATCACCAAAGGAAATTAAAGCACTAGATATTACATGCTGGTTTAGACATATGCATCCATCCATCAATGACACAAAAATTATAATAATGAAAATTGAGAAATATTTTTGTTGATTATTTGTTAATTGTCGGCCACAACACCCAAATTTTATGGCTTATCGTATAGTGGAATTATTATTTCAGTTGAATTGTGTGTGTACGAAACATGGGCAAGGAATGGATCCATGTGTGAATAAAATGTTTGTGATGATATCATTATCAATATCTTTTTTTGTTGTGAAAGAGTGATGAATTATTATATCAATATCAACTTGTAGATTGGTGAGGAAAACTTTTACTATGCCATGTATGCTTTCAAAGAATCAAATTTAAAGTGAGCATTTTGAAAGTACAAAGTACATAAGCATGCTATTTCCAAAACATTCACAAACAATCATGATTGAGTGGCTGAAGAATCATAATATCAACTAAATAGTGTTTTTCTGTGTTTGTCGTATGTGAACTAAAAAATTTAGAGAATTTTATTCACTATTTCTGAGACCCTTTCTGGATACATATTATCATTAGTTATGGCAAAGAGGCGGGACGGTGAAGCTATGGTATTTCCATTTCTATTCTCGTGTTTTAAATTTATTTTCATTCTCATCTTCATATTCAGCGAATATGAGATTTATATTTTCATCTCATCAGGTATCAGGTATACCTATACTAAAAAAAAAATTGTTATAATATTTAAGTAAAAATTAATTTCTTTAAATATAATTATATTAATACAAAAATTATCTAATAAAAACAAAATTTGTAATTTGTTAATTAAATATCAAATTTTTATTTTTTAAGATAAATGAATATTTTAGTGATTAAAATAACAGTGGGGTGAGGCTAGTACGGGTATGGGATGGGTATGTATATCCTCATCCCATCCTTGATTTAATAAATCAGGTATTCCCCATACTCGTATCCATGCCCGGTCAAATTGGGAATTTTCCGTCAATTTTGGAATGAGTTCAAGGGTTACTCAGGATACGTGTTTATTTGTCATCCCTAATCACCATGTTATACACACACTTGTTCAGTCAACTCAAAACACTGACATGTACAGTTCTAAGAAGGACTGTGCGCATGAAGTTCATGCAATGATGTATTACACATCTTGAAGACCTTTTTCAGAGATCCTTCCAAGTATAGTATTTCCAGATATCCTTTGGGATACCTTTGGTGAAGACTCTTCTTCGTAACTCTTTCCATTATTTTTCTCTTATTTTTTTCATCTCACGACATGTTTGTACAACATGCTTTATTTACAAATGAACAATTTTTATCCTCACTGCGAATCTTCTTTAGTTGCCAAATCATCTTTATTCAGAACAATTATACTACTAAAACCACTTTTCATTTTTATTTTTATTAAACTTATTAAATTTAACACATGTATAACAAGTTTGAATTATGCTATAGAGATTGAGGAAGGGTTTTAAAGATTAGCAATATTAACTTGGGCATTTAAAACATTTGTTTGTTTCACCAAAATTGAAGTTTATTACCAAACATATTCATTTAACATTAGCTTTACTGAAAAAAAAAATTGGGTATTAGTAATGGAGGAAATGTTTATAAAAAGGTTGATAGTAATGCCTATTTAGGTTAAAGTTTAATTGATATACATTATTAGTATAATGATTAATATATGACGTTAAATTATAATCTCATCGTTTATGGTAAGTTTGTTGACTTTACTGATTAGTACTTTAAAAATCACATAATGAAAAGTTATGATTGACTGTTAGTGTATTAAAGGAATAATATTTAATTAAATATATTAAAAAAATAATACAACACATAACTGATTAATACTTTAAAAGTCACATAAATATTAATTAAATATATTAAAGTCATATAAATGAAAAGTTATGATTGACTGTTAGTGTAAAAGTTTTTTACAGTATCAGTGTGTACCAATTAAAAGGAATAATACAACACATAACTGATTAGTACTTTAAAAGTCACAGAAATATTAATTAAATATATTAAAATCACATAAATGAAAAGTTATGATTTACTGTCAGTGTAAAAGTTTTTTACAGTATCAGTATATACCAATTAAAAATGTTAATAAAACAATAGTTATATTATTTTACACCATTATTGATTATTATTTGCCACCATTAATATTTTAATATAGTTATATAGTTTTTCAATTTGAATTTCAAGTTGTATTTTAATCCTTGGAACTAGGAATTAGGTAAGTTGCATCTAAAAAATAACCAGATTTTAAATCCGTTGCACGAATTTATTCAATTTAAATTTTCTTATTTTATTTAATAAGCTTAAAAAATACATGTAGGAAATGAAATTATTAATTTAAAAATGGTTTAATAATATAAGACATATTCAAACTCATAACTTTTTTCTCCTCCAAATGTAAACTTTCTTAATAGATCAACCTTAAACAAAATTACTTTAAATCATTTATATCCAACATACTTAATTGCCTTATTATCTATAATTTATATGTATAACCAATAATCTAAAATGTGTAGAAGAGTAAAAGAATCATAAAATGTGGCTTTTTGATGTCCACATTTTATGATTGGTTTATCCTTCTAAATATTATATGACTTCTTTCACTCTCTCAAATATAAGTTTTGTGAATAGATGTATACTTTTGATCATTAATATTTTTAATAAAAATGCAAGTACATAGACAAAACAATATTTTGAATTTTATTCAATTTTTTTCTCTCCCTATTTTCTCAAATTTATTGCAAACATGTTATAATCATTGATGATCTGACATATTTCTATCATGTTATTATAAACAAAGAAATATATAATAAACAAAATATAGTCTATCATGTTACCCGTAAAATAACACAGTAAATTATTTATATTCTATCATATTAAACATATTAAATTAAGAGTTTAATTGGTATACACTGCTAATGTAAAGATTTTTACACTAACATAAAATTACAACCCTTTATTTATGGTAAATTTGTTGACTTTACTCATTACTATTTTAAAAGTCACATAAATTAAAAGTTATAATTGAATGTTAGTGTAAAATTCATTTAGACTGATAGTGTATGCCAATTAAACTCTTAAATTAAAACCCTAAAATTGTTATAAAATATTGAAATAGAAATATGAATACAGAAGCGCAACTATGTCTATGTTTTTGCTACTATTAGTAATGGTTATTTAATATCCGTAGGTATAACTATAATAATTAAAAATATAATAAATATAGATATATTATTATTTATATTTAAGTATTTTTTATTGTGAATACTCTGTAAAATGTGCTTTAATTTTATGTGTTTATGACTACTAATTTATAAAAAAATATTATTTTTATAAGAAAGATTTATTTTAATATGTAAAAATATTTATAACTATTAATTTTCAGTATTTATAAAAAATATTTATTTTAAATTATAAAATTTATTTTTAATTATTTGAGTGATATTATTTTGTCAACAGATTTAACTCAATTGGTTGATTAGGTTAGATGAATGGTATAGATGCTCGAACATTATCTTTAATGATTAGGACAAAAAATTATCTGAAAGATATTCTTTTTTATGAAGATCTGAAAGATATTATTTTAATTATATATTATTGTTAAATTTAAAATTGATTCACTTTATTTTTAAGATGAAATTAAATTGATTCACCTCATCACTACTTAAATCGAACATTCCTCATAATAAAATCAATAACAGTATTTAAGATTTTAATAAAAGAATATTAATAATAGTATTCTTTTATATAAACATTATCGATACATAATAATCTATATATATTATTAATTTTTATTCTTAATTATTAATTTAAAATAAATTATTATAAATATTTCTTTTTCTTAATATTGAAATCAAATTTATTTAATTAAATAACAACAATGGCAACCATTTTAGAAAATAATTATCTTAAATTCATATTAACATTTTTCATATTATATGTCCTGTAATAATTATATATACGAAAATTCCTATAATAACACTTGATTATTATTATGAAAATAAGAGTTATAACTATGAATCTTATAACAAATAAATATGGATAGATGTTAAGATAATTAATTATTTTTAAATCATAAAAAATGTTATGTAATTAGATTACTATCTAATTATTATCATATATCCGTTAAAGTTTGTCATTTATCAATTAACGTGATGATTAATTTCCAAATTCAACAATTAGATTATAGACACAATGTCATATGAATTTAAAAATCAGTTTATCATGTATAGACTGACAATATAAAAGAATTTTACACTGAAATCTAATCATATGTAAAATCAACAAACATACTATATATAAAAAATTGTGATTGATTGCTAGTATAAAACATGAGTTTAATTAGTATTTACTATCAGTTTAGGGTTTAATGTCTTTTTTTTTATTGGAGTAGCAATCCTAGGTTATGCCCATTAGATATGAAGTAGATAAAATCTTATAATTTTTGTGTACGAATGTTGTTACAAATTTGTGTAGATGAGGTATAGGGATGAGTCCGATGTTTTGGAGCTCATTTGCTGTTTTTGCTGCTGAATAGTGTTTGAAACTTTTGGTTTCAATTTTCTGTTATATATAATATAAATTATGATTTGTCTTTAAAAACAAAGTATTCACTATCAGTGTAAAAAGTTTTACAGTTACATTCAATCACAATACTTAATTTATGATAAATTTATTGACTTTACTAATTAATTAATACTTTAAAAGTCATATAAATAAAAAAATATGATTAAATATTAGTGTAATATTCTTTTACACTACAAATACATACTAATTAAATTCATAAAAAATTTTATATTAATAGTGTATAAATTTATTTCTATTTAAAAATGAAAGAAACAACGTTAAAATTTGAAAATATTAAAAAGCACAGGTAATAATTAAACCCTTAAAAAATCATATTAGTTTTTAAATCTCCGTCATGTATTTGCATGTATATGGATGATGAAGATTTTTATTGGTGGTGACATGGACACTTAAAAGTTAAAATTGAATGAGGTTATTCAGTAATAAAAGCAAAAGAACACGCACGAACTATCAAATCATGTTTATCTTTTTATTAAAACAATTAAAAATTAAAAAAAGTAGGTTTAATTAATATGAAATAACAATGTAGGAGCGTTTTATATTAAATACAATTATTCATTTATATAACTTTTAAAATATTAATTAGTAAAATTAATTAATTTATCATAAAATAAATAATTATGTAATTTAATGATAATGTAAAATATTTTAAGCTAATAAAAAATAATGCTTCCTATTAATATGCACAAAATCAGTTCACATTTAAAAGCAAAATCCTTTTAAATTTACGTAACATTATGATCAACAAAGAAAACTTACACTAATTAACTTATCGTCACTCAAAATAGTGAAACTTCCAAATTAAAATACAATATCAAACTTCATTTCTAGTTCCTAAATTCAGTATTACATTGAAAGAAAAAACAGACGGTGTATTCATTTTATTTCTTTCTTCAATGGAAACGCAAACTAGAGAAGAAAATTATTGATATTAATAGAAAGTATATGGTTAAGATCAAGAGTTATGTGGGTTTGATTGATTTGTTTTTATTTTTTGAAAAAAAATTTAAAAATATTTTTAAGAATTATTTTTAAAAGAAGAAAAAAAATTATTTGATAAGTATTATTTAAAAAATATTTTAAAGATGTAAAAAAAAACTTGGTAATATTTATGAAAGCTAATAATAACTTCTTTTCTATGTGTTTTGAGTTTTTTAAAAAAATATAAAATTAAAAAGAAATTATTTACTAGTGTTCTTCTTTTTAGATTTTAAAAATTAAAAGTGAAAAATGTTTTTAAAAATATTTTAAAAAAAATTATAAAAACAAAATTTTTAATTTTTAAATACTAAAATGCAAAAATCAATTTTATAAAACTCCTCCTAAACAAATACATAAAATTTGAGTTTTATGAAAAGCTAACTCTAATGAGAGCTTTTGATTTTTCCAAAAAGCTGAATCCAAATACTATTTCTAAGAACAATATTTGCCCTTCATTTTATTGCAAATGAAGCAGACACATCTTTTATAAGGGAACACTAGTTTATTGTTTGATTTATTTTTTTCTTTGTTTTCTATCTCTCGTCTAATTTTCCACGACTTAAAAGAAATCAAGAAGAACTTATTAAATGTTTATCAAGAATTTGTCAGATAGTATTATTAAATGATTTATAGAAGAATTTTATATGTATAACAATACTTTATATTCAATTATTTTTTCGTACAGAAGTCAAGAGGTCTAGTAGTCTAATTCAGTGGTTGAGTATGATACATAAATTATTATAAATTTTCTGATATTATTTTGAACTCTTATAAGAAGAATAAATAAATAAATAAATTTATTCGTACATTTTATGCAAGTCCTGCATCATAATGGTTCGTTCCCATAGCATTTTGCAACTTGGTTTGAAAGATAAGGGAAGTGGCTCATCTACTATGCAAATATCTTCGCACGCTGTGAACAATTTAATGTCTGTGAAATCCACATTATCTCATTCCTGTCGCAATCGTGCCAACATTAGAGATGGATTTGACATATAACAACTTCAGCCATCTGGGTATGAAAAAGCTTCAACATCTTCAAAAAATCACCCTTTCATCCTTTGAAATTCTATTCTGCCATTTGTTGGACTAATTGTTTAGTAGAAAAAGGCTAAATGATGGACTATCATTTCATCACACCCGAAATGTTACGAAAAATTATATATGTACACATAATGTACTGTTACACACCTAATGAAAAAAAAAAGAAAGAGAGAATGATATATAATAATATAACAGAATTTATGATGTGATAAAATGAAAGAGATAAAAATAAATAAAAGAAGCTAATAAGATGTATATAAATGAGAGAAATGTATGTATATCATTACTCAAATATTATAGTTTTATGCTGTTAATTTCACCGTAATCTTGATTTTATCAACAAATTTTAAAAATTATATAAATAGTGATTGCGATTAAACAAAATTATAAATTTATTTATATGTGAGTATTAAATTCTTATTTTAATTGATAATTTTGAGATTAATGTTAATGAAATAAATTTATTAATATAGAAATAATGATTAATGGTTATTGTCATTGCACTTAATTAATGGATGAATATTTTATTAGGTTTTTCTTATGAATAATTAATAAATTTGTGATAGGTTTGAAGTATTGAATTCATGCCAATGAAATATCTGTCTTCATCCAATAAGTTATTTAACCGTTCTCCCATTAGATGGTTATAATTGTTAATTGTTGTTCTTACTATGATTATTGTGGTTGAGGGTTATATTCTCTCATTCTAGTATTCTTTCACATGATTCATTCATATTTATAAAAAAGACGTTTTGATTCGTTATACAAGGTGTATAAATTATTTTTTCTTATTCTTTTTATATTTATTCTTTACCTATTATAATTTTGTATTTATTGGTTTAAGAAATAAAATTTCATTATCATCATTTAGTTTGAGTTTCATTCATTCTTTATATCTTAACTAAAATAAAAGTATAGAAATCTAAAGAAAGAATATATCGTACCTTTTTAGCAGTGCTAGAATAAAGAGAACAGGAACATAAAAAAAAATTAATTTTCTCTTCAGCAGTTTAATAAAAAACGACACGTGACATTTTCTTATTAGCCTGTTTTTGCAATATTTTACTATTCTTGTTAATTCTCTCACATCTCAATTCTTTTTATTTTTTTTAATTATATATCTTCAAAATTATTTACACAAATTTATTGATCAAACAACTAGTTTTTTTTTATATATAAGACGATAATTTTATTAAAAATCAAACAAAGCCACAAAGTGTAATTTCGACATACCACCACCTTCAATACATAACTAAAAATAGGAAAGTAAAGAATTACACCAGAAGAAGGGTTCATGACCCATTCAGCATATGAATTTTATACAAGTTTCTGGTGCGACACCACACCCGTGATAAAAGTTGAACAGCATGAACGACTTCTTGTACATACACGAGTGAAGATTGAAGATGATCGCATATCTTGCCTTCTAAACCTGTCAGACCTCAACAAACCACACTAGAGACCAATCCTTGTGACATGATAGGAAGTTTGTATTGTTCATATATTGCCTTATACTAAATTGCCTTTAACTATATACATATACTCTCACTGCAAGAAAAATTATTATTATAGTGGGCCAAATGTCCTTTGTAATAGCCAAAAGTCACTATAGTGTGCATTTACAATGGGCCAAAAATTCCTTTCACATATAGGCCACTATTATTTTTTTTTACCCACACTCTATGCTTGTGTATGGAATTTATGCCTATTAACAAAATTTTTGTGCCAAGTTGTAACATTTGTATTTGGACCCTGAGCCAATGCCCTCATGTTTGGATCATTCACCCCATTTGTAGCATTAGTAACTTGCATGTAAGTGATATTCATTGTAATTTTATCATACACATTTGCTTAATAATGAATTCTTATTATATAGTTAAGAGACTTACTCATTCCTCAAACCACTTCAAAAATTGATTATGAATACGAGACGAAACTTCTTGATTATTGAGTGAGTTACATTGCAAAAATTTATTGAACATATGTGTAGATACAATGTAAGTTATCATTAAATTATGAAAATGTTTTAATTCAAATAAAAGTAATAGCTACTTACTCTAGATATTGCTTAGCCTCAGTACAGTTTCTAAGAACATGCACATGAGAGGATTTATACTTTTTATCAGTTAACCAGTGAATGTCATCCTGACCACTAGGGTGTCCAAGTTGATTGTAAATTGATAAAGTTGATTGGACATTATCATTCAATGGTTTGGTGCCAAAAAGAAACTCTTAAAATAGTAAGAGAAAAAATATGTAGTTTCACATTGTTAGTATGCACTACAAATTGAACCTTCTTGATTCAACCTGGCCAAAGACCCTTATAGGATACATGGAGAGCTTTATTTCAATGTATAAATTAGAATTAGGACTCTCCTTGTAATTTTGTTGACTTTGACTTTTTAGTAATTGACTCCTAAAGTCAACCTTCATTTTTTACCATTATATTTAGGCCACCCCTTAGTTTCTAGGTCACCCTTTATTTCCTAAAGGTACTATAGTCATCATGCTAGAGTTTCTTAGGATGGGCTAGCTTTTAGAAAAGATGAGCACGTGATATGCTCACCCCTTTCCTAAATAGCACACTCCCTCCTAAGCATACAAAGCATGACTACTATTCCTACCTCTAGAATTGCTAGGCGCCACCTCCCTTAGTCATGCTCTAAGCATGACCACTCTTTGGCACCCTTTTCTACTATCTACACCTTATATACCTAGACTATATTAGGGGCACATTCTTAGTTGGTTATTCATGACCATTGTTAGCCTACCATGGTTAGATTTGACTCTAGTTAATCTTGGTTAGATTAACCCATGGTCTAGTTAACCTAATCCACCTCCTTTAGCCTATAAATAAGTCTCATCACCTACATGTAATCATCTTTGGATTATTTTGAATATGCTAGAGCTTTGTGCTTGAATGTGAATCTTGAGTAAGTGTGAGAGAGAGCTCTCTTCCTCCTTGTTCGTGAGCTTCTCTCCTTAGGGAGAGAGTTCTTCAAGCTTTTATCAAGGATCTCTCCTTATGACAAGCATAATTCAGCACTTATCTCTAAACCCCTTAGAGTGGCATGTTCCCAACCTCCATTCCTTACCTTCCCATAATCTATTTTCCTTTAAATAAGTCTCTTCATGGAAGTAGATCTTAGGGAGAAGATAATTTTTCATCATATGGTATCATGAGCCAACTTCCTTGAGGTGAAGTTTTCTTATCTTTCCTTGTCATTTTTGTCCATTCTCATTCTTGTATTGTTCTTGTTATTTTTTTCATTTCCGTCTTGTCCATTTAATCTCCTTTATTGTCTTGGGTTGTTATTGTCTTGTGTTCTTTATTTTTTCATTTCAATATATTGCAAATTTTGCTTGTTTCATTTTATGGTACAATTTTTGTTGCTTCTTTCTATTGAATCATTATGTGTTTTGTTTAGGTTTCATTTCAAATTTCTGCCCAAATTTTTATTTATTTTTTAATGTTCATATGCAATTCTAAGAGGATCATGATGATGACTTCACAAAATTTGTCAAAGAAGCCACACAATTTTGGTCTTGATCCTTGGATGCATTTTGTGTCTCCTTCTTTATGTTATGCACCTATTTTGCTTCGTTTTCAACTCTGTTTGGGTGTGACTATCCTTTCTCATTTGGGTCATTTATTTTTCATTTTTAATTTTCAATTTGTGTCTTAGTTGGTCATGTTTTAGTCCTTTATTTGTCTCTTAATTTTACATAGTTGTGCCTTTTATTTTTTCCATGAAAATGTGTGTTATGCTTCTTGAGGAATTGAGTATCCAAGAAGAGTAACCTCTTGTTGAGTTCATGTCCAATGAGTCTCACATGCTTTAGATTATAGAATGTTTCAAACAAAAATTCTAAAAATGTTTTTCAAGTTCTTCATGTTGTCATTTGATTCATTTTAGTAATAGTAGCTTATTTGGTGCTAGTTTCTTTGTGGTCATTTTTTCTTGTCTTGTTGGAGACTAATTGGGGTGTGTAATTGGGCTTTAAACTTGAGCAATCAAGCTTGCCTAAACACCACTAACTCTCCTTTAGTGCCTTTGTTTTATCACCTAAAATTCTAGTCCACGTAAGTTACTTTGGTTTCTTAATTTGCACTTTTGTTTCAAAACTTTGTGGCTATTCTTTTTACACTGTGATCAAGCATTTACTATACCATCACTCTTCTTCATATTTGCTTTCAAAATTTGTAAAGAGGTGTAGCAAAATTATTTTAAAAAAATAAAAGAAAAATCAAAGTAAAGAAGTTAAAAGAAAAGTGTTAGTAAAAGTATTAAAAAGAAGTCAAAAGAACAATGAAAAATTTTAGTGTCCCTCAAGTTGTTTAAAGTGTTAAAAGGAGTATATAAAATTGTTAAAACTTGCTTGATTATTCTTATAAATGCCATGGCTATAAGTGAATTAATGGTGCAAATCATTGAAACTTGTTGAGTCTTTTTGTTTTTAATCCAATTCTATTGTAGACCCATTCTAGGTTCTTTTGTTGTCCTTACTTTCTCTCTACACCTTTGTTATTGGTTTTCATTTTTTTGAAACTCTTTGAGTTTGTCATAATAAATATTTCATTTGGAAGTTTAGCTTTCCTTCATTTGTGCATTTGATTATTTTGGTGTCTTCTTCCATTTCTTGCCTTGTTTTGCACCACCTCTTTATCTGTAGGAACTAAGTTTGGAGACCTTCCCACTTGGTAGCATCTTAGGCGTTGATAAAAAGCTTTAAGTACTTACTCTTGAAAGAGGAACTTACCAACAAGGAGAAGAATACACTTGTGAGGAAACACTTGGAGAGGAGCAAACTTCAATCAACATTTCTTTTAATTTTTTGCATTATTTGTGTGTATTTTAAGGCAATTTTAATTAGAGGTATTGGATGTCCCTAAGGGTCACCTCTTTTGTTTGTAATAATCTTAGATTCTCATTTAGGTGTGAGATAAGAAGTGGTACACAAATATCATACCATAGGTGCACATTTTAGTCCCTTAAACTTTACTTTAATTTTCCATTTCTTGTTTGGCATATTTTTTAGTCAAGTGTTATGAGTTCCAAAGACTCTAAAGACTTCTAGGTGAGAAAACACAATAAAAAGGGTAAGAGAGTGAAACCTTTTCTTAGGTTCCCTAATCCTTGGACTTCACAATGTCTTCATACACATCTAAAAGTGTTAGGAGTGTTAATAAAAGTAAGGAAAAAAGAAAGGGAGAAATATGAAAAAAAAATTAAAAAAAGAAAGAGAAGAGTATGAAAAAGAGAGAAAAAAAAGAAGAGAAAAGGTAAAAAGAGACAAAAGAATATAGGAGAGAAAAAGAAGAGAAGGAAATAATAAGACAAGAGAAAAGAGAAAGATAAGAGAGGCAAAAAGAATAGAAAACAGAAAGAAAACAGAGGGGAAAATAGAGACAAGAGATAAAAGAAAAAGAGAAAGAGAAAATGAAAGACAAGATAAAAATAGATATAAGAGAGAAAAGAAAAAGAGAAAAGAGAAAGAGAAGAAAGAGAAAGAGAGAGATGAGAGAAAAGAGAAAAAGAGAAAAGAGAAAGAGAGGAAAGGGAAAAAGAAAGAGAAAAAAAAGAAAAAGAGTTAGAAAGAAAAGAAAGAAGAGAAAGGAGAGCTAGAAATAAAGGAAGAAGAGAAGAAAGATATGATATGAGAGTTCCTATAGTAACATATACAAATTTATAGGGACCTAGAAGAGCCTAGCATAACCCATGACCCTTATGTCTCTTCTAGTGGAAAGAATGAACCCAAGAGGCATCTTAAGGAAAAGAAACACCTTTCTAGGAATAAACCCAAAAGAGGATTATCCAAAAGAAAGCTTAATGAGAGAAAACCTTGAAGCAAGAGTGACACCCCCGATACTAGTTTGAGCAATTGCTTTAGGAGCTTTAAGGGTTTTGAATATTTAGATAAGGGCCACATTGCTTTGCATTGCCCTAAAAGAAAAAAAAATTAAGGAAAAACTCAAACGAAGTGGGTACTCATTCATGTGGTGATCTCTTGAAAGTGAAAAAGCTTCTTAGAAGCCATCCTTGTAAAGACACCTCAACAAAAACAGAGAACGTTTTTCAAACAAGATGTAAAGTTTTGGGCAAAATTTGTTCTCTCATTATGGATGGTAGTTTGTGTTGCAATTGTTGTAGCATGAGGATGGTGGAAAAGTTAGCTTTTCCTACTACTCCTCATCTTTCACCTTACTCTTTGCATGAGCTAAATGATGAAAAAGGTATAGTAGTAAGAGAGGAAGTGGAGATTAGCTTCTACATAGGGCACTATAAGGATAAAGTTTTATGTGATATAGTCCCTATAAAAGGCAGTCACTTGTTGTTGGGAAAGCCAAGATAGGAAAACCTTGCACAACGGCTTCAACAATAAAATCACTCTCTCTTATAAGGGGAAAAGTTTACGTTATATATTCTTACTCCTATTGAGGCTTTGGAGGATAAAAAGGCACATATAGCTTAAGAGAGAAAGGGATACAACTGAAACTAAGGTTATTGATAGGAAGAAGAAACCTAAGGAAGAGTCACATTTGGCTTCAAAGGAGGTTCTTTACACGGAGAAGTCTTCCCATCAATCCTTAGAAAATAAATAAGTTGAATTTGAGGTTGTGCTTAACCTTTTGAGCATAACCTTAGGGAGTAATGCTCTAATTCACAAAGTCTAGACCCCACACATGATTTTAATTCTATTGGTCAAGGCTTGGCACATCAAGGGCGGATTGGGGATTTGCTTAGTAGAGGGAAGAACACCAAGATGACGTTCCTCTTGAAACATTTCATGGTGCCACCCTTTACTACCACAACCCACAAAGGGAACTCTTTGTTCCTGGTCCACCCCCTTATTGATGAGAAATACATACTTATTATTTTGCCTATATTTTTTTTGTAGGTATGGAAGAAAAGGAAGAAATGTTCTAGATTTAAGGGCAAATCCTTTTAAGGGAGAGAGGATGATCCAATCTTGCCCTAGACCCTTGAATGATAAATAAGAGCTTTCTTGATGCATGCCTCCCTTGATCTTGGGCCATGTATTTTCGGCCATCTTCTTAGTTTATAGGGTATAGGTGTCTTTAGTTAAAAAGGAGGAGTAAGCTTATAATGGGTGCATAAGTTAAGACATGATTTTGGGCTAGCCCATTCACATTAAGATATGCTAATTGCACCCATAGGGGGTGAACTTAGGTGCCTCACTTAAGGCCTAAGACTTGGGTTAATTAGTTTTAATCCTAATTAAGCCCAAGTCCCACATTGCCTAGAAAAGTGTGCCCAGGCTCTCCCATTGGGCTATATATACTCATTCCCCCTCATTGTAAAATTTCACCTTTGAAGTTGAATGAAAATAGTCTCTTTGTGAGCACATTCTTAGTAAAAGGTCTTGAGGATCCTCTCTCTTGAGGAACCTCTTCCTAGTTGGTTTTTATCAAGGGTTCCTTCCCTTGTGGCAAACCTAAACACTTTGGCGTATCTCTCTTTGAGAGTGGCACCCCACCTCCATTTTCTTTCCCCTCCATCATCCATTTCATGGTGCTTGGAACCTCAAGGAAAAAGATCAAGGGAGGCATGCATCATTTGGTATCAGAGCCAACTCCATGAGGTTCTTTTCTAGTCTTAATTTTCTTTAATTTTTTTCAGCTTTTCTTCTTAGAGTTCTTGCTTTTTCCTTTATTTTTTCCAGCCTTTGATTCTTGTCATTTAATTCCTTTTATGTCTTGTTAGTTTATGTTTTTGTAGTTTTCATTTTATGCAATTTATTTCCTAGTTTTTATTGCTTTCTAGATTCAATTTATCTTGTTCTTTTCTATTGAATCTTTATATGTTTCCTTTAGGATTGTTTCTTTAATTTTCTGCCCAGCTTTTATTTTTTCCTTATTCTTGTGCAAATCCTAAGAAGATCATTGTAATGACTTCACAAAATTTTTGAAGGAAGCCACACATTGTGGTCTTGATCTTTGGATGCACGTTGTTCTTCTTATTTGAATTTTTAATTCTATTTTCCTGCACCTATTTTTCTATTTTTCCAGCCCTTTGTTCTCTGTTTTGGGCATATATTTCTGGTTATTTTGAGTCATTTAATTTCAGTTTTTAATCTTCCAAGTTGTGTCTTAGTTGGTCATGTTGTAGCCCTTTTATTGTCTCTTAATTCTACATAGTTTTGCCTTTTTATTTTTACCATAAAAGTGTGTTATTTCTCTATTGGAAATTGAGCATCAAAGAGGCTTACTATTGATCCCATGTCCTTAGAGTCTCACATGCTATTTAGATCTTAGCATGTTCTTAAAAAAAAAATCTTCAAAAAAATTAATGCTCAATTTCTTCCAAATTTCATTCACTTGTTCAATAATTTTAGTATCTTAATTTTGTGCTAGTTTTTGTGGTGATTTTTGTTGATTGGCTTTGAGAGGCATGTTGGGTATGATTGGGCTGATTATTGAGTAATCAAGTTGTCCTCAACTTCCATAAAACTCTCCTTGTGCCATTTATTTTTTATCACCTAAAATTACTAGTTCATATTAGGTTGCTTTGTTTCTTAATTTTGCACTTTTGTATATCAATTATGGTGGCCATTTCCTATCCTTTGTTCAAGCATTTATGATTCTTTGACTCCTCACTATATTTGCTACAAAATGTGTTAAGAGGTGTAGAAAATTGTTTCAAAAAAAAAAAAAGAAGAAGAAAAGAAATCAAAAGTGTAAAATAAGTAATAAAAAAAAAAAGAGTTAGTAAAAAGTGCTAAAAACAAGTAAAAAGAGTACAAAAAAATAAAATAAAAATTAGTGCACCTCAAAATTATTAAAAAATTCAAAGGAGTGTTAAATTTTATTGAAATTTGCTTGAATTTATTTGACTATGATTTAGCCACCTTGCTTTACAATTGTGCAAATCATTGAATTTGTTGAGTCTTTTTTGTTTTAAGTCCAATTCTATTTTAGGCCCATTCTAGGAATTTCTTTTTGTGTGCCAACTTTCTTTCTACACCTTTTATTTCTTGCTTGTCCTTATTGGCTTTCTTTGTGTTTGTCAAATAAATTCTTTCCACTTGGATGTGTTCCTATTCTTGTTAAGTGCTTTTTATTGCTTTTTGCTTTCAAATTCTACTTCCCTTGGTCTCTTGCTTGGGCGCTTGTTTTCTCTTGGTAGGTAGCCAAATTGTTGAAATTTTCACAAGGGTAGCATCCTTAGGAAGTGTTGATTTAAAACCAAGGAAGAGGAGACTTGAAAAGGAGGCCAAGACTAGAGTGATACACTTGGTGAGGAGCACTTAAGAAAGGAGCTACATTCAACTACTTTTAATTTTCTTTGTTTAATTTGGGTGTATTTTTAAAGGACATTTTAATTAGAGGTATTGGATGCCCATAAGGGTCACCTCTTTTGTGTGTAATAAACCTTAGTTTCTCGTTTTAGTGTGGATAAGGAATTGGTACCCCTTATTAGGAGCACGTTAGAATCCTTTAGCTTTGCTTTAAATTTCTTTATTTGCTTTCAACGTTTTAGAAAGTGTTAGAGTTCCAAAGTCTCTTAACACTTTAGGAGAAAACAAAAAAGAGAGGAGGGTTTTGCATATTAGTTCCCTAGGCCTTACACTTTGACATGTTTTCACACACTTCTAGGAGTGTTAGGAGTAGTAATGAAACTAGGGAAAATAAAGGAGAAGAATGTGAGAATAGAATAAAAGAAAAGAATGAGAAGAGTGATAAACCAACCTTGCCCACATATCCATACTCTATTGATTGGGAAATAGTAGAAAAACAACGTAGGGAATTTTGGAAAAATGAGAGAAAACAAAGAGAGATGAGGAAAGGAGAACAAGAGGAACTAGATAGAGAGGAGAGAAGAGAGAAAGAACAAAAAGAAAAGGAGAGACAAGAAAGAAAAGAAAGAAGAGAAAAAGAGAGACAAATAGAGAGTAGGGAAAATGAAAAGAAAGAAAGAGAAGCAAGAGAAAAAGAAAGAGAAGAGAGAAGAGAAAAAGAAAGAGAAAAAGAAGAAAACAAAAGAAAAGAGTTAGAGAGAAAAGAGAGAAGAGAAAGGAGAGAAAAAGAGAAGAAAGAATTGGAAAAGAGAGAAAAGTAACAAAATAAGTTAGAAAGAAGGGAAGAAATGAAGATACAAAAAGAGAGAGATGCCTATAAGAGCTCTTGTGGTAACATTTACACACATTATAGAGACTTAGAGGAGCCTAAAATAATCCATGACATTCATGCTTCTTCTAGTAAGAAGGAAAACCCTAAGAGGCATCCTAAGAAAAAGACAAACCCTTCTATAATTAAACCTAAAAGAGAGTCATCCAAAAGAAAGCATATTGAGAGAAAACCCTTGAGTATGAGTGACACCCCTACCACTAGTTCGAGCACTCGTTTTTGAAGTCCTAAATGTTTTAAGTGTTTAGAAAAAGGGCATATTGCTTTGTTTTTCCCCAAAAGAAAAAGGACTTTAAAGGGAACATCAAATGAAAAGGGTATTCATTCATGTGATGATCTCTTCAAAGTGAAACAACTTCTTGGAAGCCATCCTTGTAAGGAAACCCAAACACAAAGAGAGAATGTTTTTCAAACAAGATGCAAAATTTTGGGCAAAACTTGTTCTCTTATTGTGGATGGTGGATCATGTTGTAATTTTTGTAGCACGAGGGTGGTGGAAAAGCTATCACTTGCTACTACTCCTCATCCTTCACCTTATTCTTTGCATGGACTTAATTATGAAGATAGTGTAGTAGTAAGAAAGCAAGTGAAGATTAGCTTCTTCATAGGGAAGTAGCACGATAAAGTGTTATGTGATGTAGTCCCTATAGAAGCTAGTCACATGTTGCTGGGAAGGCCATGGCAACATGATAAGGAAACTTTGCACAATGGCCTCACTAATAAAATCACTCTCTCTCATAAAGGGAAAAAGATCACCTTACTTCCTCTTACCCCTACCGAGGTTATGGAGGATAGAAGGATCATGAAGCTTAAGAGAGAAAGGGATAAAAATGAAAATAAGGTTGTTGGTAGGAAGACCGAGTCTAAGGAAGATCCGCCTTTGCCTTCAAAGGAGGTTCTCTACATAGAAAAATTTTCCTGCCAACTCTTACAAAAAGAACAAGTTGAATTTGAGGATGTGCCTATATCTTTTGAGCACCTTGATCCACACCCTCAAATCCAACTTGATGAGTGCTCCATTCCACTTAGACTAGTCTCGCCAACTATTTCAAAACCTTTGAGGCTAGTATCTAGTGCAATTGGAGGAGGATGGGGAGCTGTTGTGTGGAGGCACATGCACACTAAAATATTTTCAAACTTTAGTGCCAACCTCCACTACCCCATTCTTAAAAGGCCTCCTTATAGACCTCTCACTTCCCCCAAAATCACTTGTCTGCATATACTTACTGCTTTCCTTATTTTCTTGCAGACTTTGAAAAAGCGGAAGAAAGACCTCAGGATTTGAGGTCAAATCCTCTCCAAGGGAGAGGAGATGATGCAATCTCACCTAGCATTCATCAAGGCTAGGAGGACTCAAGGAAGGCATGGCATGGACAAAAGCTCATTGAAGATTCGAAGCCATAGTCTTCGTTATTTTTAGCTTGTAAATATTTTATTTTAATTAGATAAATAGGAAAGTATTTTTAATTCCCTTAAGGCCATGTATTTCCGGCCATCTTCTTAGTTTATAAGGTATAGGTGTCTTTAGTTAAAAAGGAGGAGTAAGCTTATAATGGGTGCATAAGTTAAGACATGATTTTGGGCTAGCCCATTCACATTAAGATATGCTAATTGCACCCATAGGGGGTGAACTTAGGTGCCTCACTTAAGGCCTAAGACTTAGGTTAATTAGTTTTAATCCTAATTAAGCTCAAGTCCCACATTGCCTAGAAAAGTGTGCCCAGGCTCTCCCATTGGGCTATATATACTCATTCCCCCTCATTGTAAAATTTCACCTTTGAAGTTGAATGAAAATAGTCTCTTTGTGAGCACATTCTTAGTAAAGGGTCTTGAGGATCCTTTCTCTTGAGGAACCTCTTCCTAGTTGGTTTTTATCAAGGGTTCCTTCCCTTGTGGCAAACCTAAACACTTTGGCTTATCTCTCTTTGAGAGTGGCGCCCCACCTCCATTTTCTTTCCCCTCCATCATCCATTTCATGGTGCTTGGAACCTCAAGGAAAAAGATCAAGGGAGGCATGCATCATTTCTTTCAATGTATAAATAAGAATTAGGACTCTTCTTGTAATTTTGTTGACTTTGACTTTTTAGTAGGTTGACTTTGAAAGTCAATTTTCCCTTTTGACCATTGTGCTTATGTCACCCTTTAGTTTCTAGGTCACCCTTTATTCCTAAAGGTACTACAATCATCATGCTAGACTTTGCTAGAATAGGCTAGCTTTTAGAGAAAATGAGCATGTGATATGCTCACCCCTCTCTTAAATAGCGCCTCCCCATCCTAAGCATGCAAAGCATGACTACTATTTCTACCTCTAGAGTTGTGAGGTGCAACCCTTCTTAGTCATTGATGCAATCCCACCTAGTATGCATCATGGCTAGGAGGATTCAAGGAAGGCATGACATGGATGAAAGCTCATTGAAGATTGGAAGCCATAGTCTTCATTATTTTTAGCTTGTAAATATTTTATTTTAATTAGCTAAATATAAGCATATTTTTAATTCCCTTAAGGCCATGTATTTTCGGCCATCTTCTTTTCAGTTTAGAAGGTACATATGTCTTTAGTTAAAAAGAAGGAGTAAGCATAGAATGAGTGCATAAGTCAAGACATGATTTTGGGCTAGCTCATTCAATTTAGGAGATGCTAATTACACCCATGGGGGGTGAACTTAGGTACCTCACTTAAGGCCTAAGACTTGGGTTAATTAGTTTTAATTCTAATTAAGCCCAAGTCCCACATTGCCTTAGTTTGTGTTCCCAAACTCTCTCGTCGGGCTATATATACTCTTCCTCCCTCATTTGTAAATCTCACCCTTTGAAGTTGAATGAAAATGGTCTCTTTGTGAGCACATTCTTAGTAAAAGGTCTTGAGGATCCTCTCTCTTGAGGAACCTCTTTCTAGTTTGTTTTTATCAAGGGTTCCTTCCCTTGTGGTAAACCTAAACACTTTGGCTTATCTCTCTTTGAGAGTGGCGCCCCACCTCCATTTTCTTTCCCCTCCATAATCCATTTCATGGTGCTTGGAACCTCAAGGAGAAAGATCAAGGGGAGTGCAAAAGATTTTTGCATCATTTGGTATCAGAGCCAACTCCATGAGGTTCTTTTCTAGTCTTAATTTTCTTTAATCTTTTCCAGCTTTTTTTCTTAGTGTTCTTGCTGGTTTCTTTATTTTTTCCAGCCTTTAATTCTTGTCATTTAATTTCTTTTATGTCTTGTTAGTTTATGTTTTAGTAGTTTTCATTTTATGCATTTATTTAAGTCTTTATTGCTTTCTAGATTTAATTTATCTTGTTCTTTTCCATTGAATCTTTATATGTTCCCTATATGATTGTTTCTTTAATTTTCTGCCCAGCCTTTTATTTCCTTTTTGTTCATGTGCAAATCCTAAGAAGGTCATTGTAATGGTCTTGATCTTTGGATGCACATTGTTCTTCTTATTTGAGTTTTTAATTCTATTTTCCTGCACCTATTTTTCTGTTTTTCCAGCCCTTTGTTCTCTGTTTTGGGTGCATATTTCTTGGTATTTTGGGTCATTTTATTTCAATTTTTCATCTCTTAAAGTTATGTCTTAGTTGGTCATGTGTAGTCCTTCAATTGTCTTCTAATTTCACATTGTTATGCTTTTTAATTTTTCCATAAAAGTGTGTTGTGCTTTCTAAAAATTGTGTTGATTCTTATGGAATTGAGCATATGCTCTTTTGTCTATTCCTAGAGTCCCACATGATTTAGATCATAGCATGTTTAAAAAATTTTCCAAAACAAAAAAAATTGCTCCACTCTTTCTTAGAGTCCATTTCTTCATTTTGTGTAAGTAGCTTATTTTTGTGCTAGTTTATTGTGGTGATTTTCTTTATGCTAGTTGGTTGAGCATTTTGGGGCAAATATTTAGGCTTAAAACATGAGCAATCAAGCTTGCCTAAACCCATAAAAACTCTCACTTGGTGTCATGTTATAATCACCTAAAATTACTAGCTCATTTTAAGTTGCTTTGTGTTCTTTGGTTTAAACTTTTACATCAAACTTTTGTGGTTGATTTATTATTCTTGTTCAATCATTTATAATTCTTAAACTCCTCACTATATTTGCTTCAAAATGTGTTAAGAGGCATAGCAAAATTGTTTCAAAAAAAAAAGAAGAAGAAAAGAAATGAAAACAAGTAAAAAAAAGTGGTAGAAAAAGTGTTAAAAAAAAGAAAAAAAAAAGCATAAAAATTTTAGTGCACCTCAAGTTGTTTCAATTTGTTTAAAGGAGTGTTTAAAATTCATGAATCTTGTTTGAAATACTTTGTCTACTATTCAGCCATAAACATTAAAAAAATTGTGCAAATATTGATCCTTTTTGTTGTGTCTTTTTATTTTTTTTTTAGTGCATTCTAATCTAGACTCATTCTAGGTTTTATTTTGTGTCCTTACTTTCTTTCTACACCTTTTATTTTTTGCTTGTCCTTATTGGCTTTCTTTGAGTTTGTCTAAATAAATTCTTTTCACTTGGATATGTACCTATTTTGGTTAGTTCTTTTCTTGTTTTTGTGCTTTCAAAATCTTGCTTCCCTTGGTACTTGTAGGGCGCTACTTTCTTGGTTAGGTGGCTATTTGTTGAAACTTCCACAAGGGTAGCATCCTTGGGAAGTGTTGATTTAAGCCAAGGAAGAGAAAACTTGAAGAGAAGGCCAAGACTTGAGTGAAACACTTGGTGAGGAGCATTGGAAGAAGGAGCATTCAAGACTTCTTTTTGTTTCTTGTATTTTTAAATTGGGTGTATTTTCTTAAAGGCCTTTTTAATTAGAGGTGTTGGATGCTCTTAAGGGTCACTTTTTTTGTGTGTAATAAATCTTAATTTCTCATTTAGTGTGGATAAGAAATTGGTACCCCTTATGCATACTTAGGAGCATGTTAGAATCCTTTAAATTTGCTTTAAATTTCTTTATTTACTTTCACCTTTAGGAAAGTGCTTAAGTTCCAAAGGCTTAAGTCACTTTTAGTTGAGAAAACTTTAAAAAGAGATGAGTGTTTCTTGCATTTTACTTAGTTTCCTAGGCCTTCCACTTTTAAATGTCATCACACACATCTAAAAGTTTTAAGAGTGTTAATAAAAGTAGGGAAGATAAAAGAGAAAAAGAATGGGAGACATATATGAAAAGATTAGAAAGAGAAAATGAAGAGTATGAAAAAAGAGAGAAAAGAAAGAGAGGAGAGAAGACAAAAAGAAAGAGAAGAATATAGGAGACAAAGATAAGAGAGGGAACGAATAAGACAAGAGAGAAAAGAGAAAGAGAAAAGACAAAGAGAAGAGAAGGACCAAAGAGAAAGAGAGAAAAAAGAGAATGGAAAATTAAAAGAGAGAAAAAGAAACAAGAGAAAAAGAAAGGGAAGAGAGAAGAGAAAAAGAGAAAAGAGAAAAAGAGAAAAGAGAAAAAGAGAAAAAGAGGAACGAGAGAGAGAAAGAGAAAGAAAAGAGTTGGAGTGAAAAGAGAGAAAAAGAATTGGAAAAGAGAGAAAAAAGCAAAAAGATTTAAAAAGAAGGGAATGAGAGAAGATACAAAAAGAGAGAAACGTTTATAAGAGCCCATATGGTAACCTTTACACACTTTACAGGGACTTAGAAGAGCCTAGAATAACCTATGACATTAATGCTTCTTCTAGTAAGAAGGAAAACCTTAAGAGCATCCTAAGAAAAAGGCAAACCCTTCTAGAATTAAACCCAAAAAAGAGTCATCCAAAGGAAAACATATTAAGAGAAAACCCTTGAGTGAGAGTGACACCCCTACCACTAGTTTGAGCACGTGTTCTAGAAGTGCTAAATGTTTTAAATGTTTAGAAAAAAGGCACATTGCTTTGTTTTTCCCCAAAAGAAAAAAGGACTTTAAGGGGAACATCAAATGAAGAGGGTATTCATTCATGTGATGATCTCTTCAAAAGTGAAACAGCTTCTTGGAAGTCATCCTTGTAAGGACACTGAAACACAAAGAGAGAATGTTTTCAAACAAGATGCAAAATTTTAGGCAAAACTTGTTCACTCATTGTGGATGGTAGATCATGTTGCAATTGTTGTAGCACAAGGGTGGTGGAAAAGTTATCACTTGCTACTACTCCTCATCCTTCACCTTATTATTTGAATAGACTTAATGATGAAAAGGGTGTAGTAGTAAGAGAACAAGTAGAGATTACCTTTTCCATAGGGAAGTATCATGACAAATTTTTATGTGATGTAGTCCTTATGGAAGCTAGTCATATGTTGTTGGGAAGGTCATGACAATATTATAAGGAAACTTTGTACAATGGCCTCACTAATAAAATCACTCTCTCTCATAAAGGAAAAAAGATTACCTTACTTCCTCTTACCCCTACTGAGGTTATGGAGGATAGAAGGATCATTAATCTTAAGAGAGAGAGGGATAAAAATGAAAATAAGGCTATTGGTAGAAAGATCGAGTCTAAGGAAGATCCACCTTTGCCTACAAAGGAGGTTCTCTACATAGAAAAATCTTCCGCCAACCCTTACCAAAAGAACAAGTTGAATTTGAGGATATACCTATATCTTTTGAGCACCTTGATCCACACGCTCAAGTTCAACTTGATGAGTGCTCCATTCCACTTAGATTAGTCTCGTCCACTATTTCAAAACTTTTTAGTCTAGCATCTAGTGTAATAAGAGAAGGATGGGGCACTGTTATGTGGAGGCACATGCACACTAAAATCTTTTCAAACCTTAGTGCCAAACTCCATTACCCCATTCCTAAGAGGTCTCCTTATAGACTTCTAACTCCCCCCCAAAATCACTTGTCTGCATATATTTACTATTTTCCTTATTTTCTTGTAGACTTTGAAAAAGAGGAAGAAAGGCCTTAGGATTTAAGGTCAAATCCTTTCCAAGGGGAAGGAAATGATGCAATCCCACCTAGTCTCTGAAATATGTTTCGTTTCAGAAGGGGGTTTGGGTGTGAGAATTGGAGGGATTTCTAGATTCGAATAATTAGCACATGCTCCTAAAATCATGGATCTTAGATCTAACTAATTGCCATGTAGGATGCCATGTGGCAATTATTCAAATTGGCACCCCAAGGGGGGGAACAAGGGCCCCGCCTTGTCTCCTCCATGCTTCATGTGCTAACTAATTGGGTTTAATTATAAAGAAGGAGGTGTGGTTAACAAAACTACCCACTAACACTCCCATACGACCCAATTAGCTAGTATACTCCATATTTCCACTAGACACACCCCTAAGCCATAAAACTAACGAAAATAAGGGCCAAAATACATGAACAAGAAAGGTAAGAAGGAATGCTCGACTTAGGATAAAATACAAGGATACAATACTACGAAATAAGGACTAAGGATACTTGATCTCTATGCTCAATAGCAGGTGAGGTCTTCCGCCTTCTCCACTTGCCAAGTCCTCCTCTATCCTCCTAGCCATGGCCCTTGTGATTGGGCCCTTGCTAGGGGTAGATGCATCACTTTTGTATGCCTTCCAAGGGTTCCATCACAAGGGCCCTTCTCTATTTTCTTGTATTTTTTTTGTGTATTTTGTTTAGTATTTTCATAGGGGCATTTAGCCTTCTTTGGGGCCTTTGTATTTTGACCTATTTTTCCTTCAATTTAGACTTGGGGTATCATTAGTTATTTATGTGGAGTGTATGCTAGTAGATGGGCCTTTTTGAGAGCTAGAGGACATGTGGTTTGCTTCCCACACCCTTCTTGTTTGATTACTATACTCTCTAGCATTTAGATGAGCATGAGTAGCAGGTGAGGCCTCCTTGTTCTCTCTATAAGGCGCCAACTCTCTTTTTTCTCCTAGGTGGTGCCTAGTTGACACATTTAAAATTCAAATTTGGAATAGAGGGAACATAGATCCACTTCTTTAGGGGCTTTTTTGGTTGAGGCAAGTGAATTATGTGTTAATTAGCTTTATTAGCTAAGTTAACACATAATTAACTCCCTTAACTTGCACGTCTAACTTAGGCTATAAATAAGACCATCGACTCCTTCTATTTTCTTTACACTTGAATGAATAGACTTTGTTCATATTGTGATGATTTCTTCTTTGAGTCTCTTGTTCTCTCTTCTTTGTAAGAGTCCTTTTACAATGACTTTCATCAAGTGTTTCTTTCTTTGTGGCAAGGTTTACCTAATCCATGGATTATCTCACTAGAGTGGCATCTACTCACCTCCATCTTCTACCTTCCACCACCATCTTCTACTAGTGGATAACCTCTTTGAGGTAAGATCATGGGAGGAACATTCAAGGATTGCATCACTTTTGTCTAAAGAGATTTTTGTAAGCGTAAGTGGAGTTTCAAATGAAGGAATTAGTGTTTCTGTGGTTGATTTGAATAAAGAGAATATAGAGTACAAGAAGATGGATCTTTACAAATCAATGTTAGTGAATTCCCCTAAATGGGAAGAAGGAAAAGCAACAAAGAGGAATGAGAAGAAGAAAGTTGTGTACAACACAAGTGGCATGAAAGTTGACGATAGGCTTCTTCACTACTCTCTCCTATGGATTATTGCTGCCAAGGGGAGCAATCATGCTTAGATAAGTGAAGAGGACATGATTATGATTTGTGTCATTAAGAATTATGTTAAGGTGAATTGGATGAAAGTCATCATTGATACAATGATCAAGGCAAGAAGGCTCAATGATTATAAGTGTTCCTATGCAGTTTTCATCCCCAAGGTTTTGGAACACTATGGAGTAGACACATCGCCAAGTGGCATGTGGTTTTGTCAAAGATAAAGCTTTTAAAATGATGTTGGTCAAAATTGATGAAGGATGGATGAATAAAGAAGAAATCCAAGGTGAAGGAAATTCTGAAGAATTTGAACCCAAAACTTTCTCTCCTTCTCTAAGAAGGTAGCATCTCAACCACCATTCATAGCCTCTTCATTTCCATCTTCTTAAGTGTTGAGGAATCTTTGAATAGAGAAGATCGAAAGGAGTGCAACTTGGATTGCATCACGTGGTATCAAGAGCCTACTCCATTAGAAGTTCAAGTTCTTGTTCCTTTCTTTTAAAGTTCGTCTTGTCATCCTGTTCTTGTTCTTGAATATTTTTTTTTTGTATTTTCGTGTTATTAATTTTAGTTCCTTTATTGTCTTGAAGTTTATTCTCTTGAGTTTTCATTTCTAATTCATTTAAATTCCTATAAAATCTATGTGTTTGCTTTATGTTATTGATTCAATTTCCTTGTTCTTGTTGGAGTTGCTAGAACTCACTCTCTTATCACACCTCAAAAGATGAAAAAGATAAATTTTATTAATGGTTTTGATGATGAACTCTAAGCATAACCTATGATGGATGTTACTTGCTTTATTGCTTGAATGGTTATGACACATATCATGCATTTATATAGGTTAGATATAGTCTTGATTCATTGAGAAATTCTCTTGATCCTTGAATGATTCTCAACTTGAATTAGTTATAAGAAGCATGAATGAGATGATCATATAAAATGTTTTGGAAAATTAGTTTTATCTCATTGATGTAGCAAGAAATTGATTTGTGAAGTAACTTAATTGATTGAAATGTAAAGTTGTTGTTTTAATCTAATTGGGACTTGGTCATCCATGATTTTACCTTGCACCACTACTTGAATTGGCCATGGAGTATGGACCATGGACCATGCACCACCACTAATTGAGAATTGGTCACCCCATGATTTTGCCTTGCACCACCCCTTGACTTGGCATGGACCATGGACCATGCACCACCACTTCTTTCCTCGTGCACCCTGACTTGGAACTTGGCTATGAGTCATTCACCAGCACTGATTTGGCCATACACCACCATTATTGACTTCACAACAACTTTCAACTTTAGGACTTGGTTATACATCGTGCGCTGGTGTGCCTTTGCTTTTCAACCTTTTTTTCGAAAACATGGTATATTTTAGGGAGAAAGCGAGAGAGTGAGGGATGGAAAAATTTTTTGGGATTGAATAGAGAGAGACAAATCAAAGCAACAAGGGCTGAAAATGGATCGTGGCAGCAAGCCACTTACAATTGCTCGTTGTGTATTTAAGTCGTCTACAAAGGATTCTACCGCCACTTGATGGGAATTGTGCTTCAAGGCATCTCATGAAGCTAATTTTCCATGCAAGGGTCACGAACGACATGTGCCTCTGGGGGGTCGAGGCCCCCTACTATTGGTTTGCAAACAAATGATGGGACATGCATTGCTTCTAGCCCGAATTCTAACTTAGAGACATTTAGTCATAATCCAACACACGGTAGTTTCGCGCCGCTAGATTTTTAACCAAGGTGATGACCAATTGTGCGAATCAATAGTTCTTCCATACTAGGTTGAATTACTATTGAGACAATGTCATCAATAGGGTAAAACTAACCTGTCTCATGACGGTCTAAACCCAACTCACGTTGCCTATTGGGGGTGAACAATCCAACACTTGGTGAATTGTGCTTCACAATGATAGGAAGAGCCAACATCGAAGGATAAAAAACCAACATCACTATGAATGTTTGGCTGCCACAAGCCACTTATCCCTATGGTAACTTTCTGACACCTCTTGCTTCAAATTCCGAAGGACTAGATATGATTGATAAGCCACACTTTCATGGGTCGTATTCTTACTGGAAATCAGAATCAATGAGCTTTTACCCTTTTGTTCCACACAGGATGTCTATTCTCGTTGAGCTCTTTTGGTCCTAAGAGGGAATTTAGAAGAGGGAACTGAATAGATTCACCAAAATATTTTTCAAAATTTTCTATTCAAATCAATATGAAAGTTTTTCAAAAGTCTTAAAGAAATTTTCAAAATCTACCTTGTAATTTTCAAAAAAGAGTTTTCAAGAAAAGGAATAGAACAAGGTTAAGACTTAATCCTTTTAATGTATTTGACAATAAACTTGATATATAGCAATCTTCAATAATGGTTTACTATTGCAATTACTGAAAATACAATATGAATTGCACCAAAAAGTTTATCAATCACAAAAGAAATAAGTAGATAAAGAATTGAATCAAGTTTCAAACCCACAATTCTTGTTACAGTTATCCAAACCCAATATTAAAATAAAAGTATTGTAAAGTGAAAACTGTTGTAAGCAAAACATAACAAATTCATTTAGCTGCAAAAACCCGCAAAAAGATTATCCAAGATTTCAATAAAAATAAGAATGAGAGAGTACACAATGATTTATACTAGTTTGGTCAACATGACCTATATCCAATTTTCAAACTTAGCCTTTTGCTAATCTTCTTTCCACTAAAATCTTAGTACATGCACACCACACATACATATTTTAAACCTAAAAAGATTTAAACCACATAAGGAAAGGCTTCCTCTTACACCTCATAAGAGTTTGTTACACCGTGACATCTCGTCACTCACAACGCCTCATTCATAACACTATGTTCCAAGATTTCACAACAATCTCAATAGCACCTCAAGTGATGCATTCTTGGAATTCTCTCCCTAGGATCTTACTTCAAGAGGTTCCTTTGGTTGAAGAAGATAGTGATAAAGAGGAGGGAAATGGTTGAGGAGGCACTACTCTCTAGGAAATAAGCCTTGGTTGTAGAAGTTTTCCACAAGGGAGGAATCCTTGATAAAAGCCAGAAGACACTCACAAAGAGAACTCTCACAAGAAGAAAATTCATATAATGATCAAAAGTTTCTTACAAGAATGAGTGGGTTCTTTCTATAGAGCACATGAAGTGGAAAGGTGTGACACCCTTCTACACCCAAACGGTTTATTAGTTAATTTACAAAATAATATAGAAATTTGTTGATTTAAATAATTAAACTTGACACTTAGGTAAAAGGATTCACATTGTGACACCCCAAATTAGTTATTACTAAATAAGTCATGAAAGAGAAAATAATTTATCTCCACATTGAATTAAAACATGGTCAAAGGGATATAAACTACTAGTTCACATAAATCCATTAAATCGGGTTAACTTATAATTAAAGTTGTGAGCATTATATAAATAGAAAATGAATTTACGAGTTCATGTAATACAACACTATGAACCTTGTGACACTCTTCCATCCCAAATAAATAAACATAACATGATTAAATAAAAGTCCTTTAACTGGGTAAAAAGGACAAAACCTCATTGATAAAATGATAAGTCTTTATAATTGAAAACCTAAAATAAGGAAAAGAACTTGAGATGTAATTGATATAATTTCTAAGATAAGGAAATAATTCAAACATCCTAATATAGTCGCAAAGCTCCAATTCCATATCTATCAAAGCATGGAATCCACATCAATCTCCAGCATTACTAACATCTACCTCTTTAGCATCTTTTTGACTTATGGGCATTCAGCCTAAGAGACACACACAAAAATAGGGGGTGAAACATTTGCTCATACATAATTAAGCAGCATAAATAATAAACATTACCACCCACAATGTATCACATGAAACCACACAACCATATTAAATTCAAGTCATGTCAATGATGCTCATGCAAGGCAACTCATCTATGCTCTCTCAAGTACACGCCTGAAGCGGCCCTCTTCTACACCAATAACATGTAGGTACAACCATCTCACATAGGTTCACCCGAAGTGAATCCTCTTTTATGCCAGTAACATGTAAGTACAACCATGCAATGCAACACAACCTAAGACACTTACTATAGAGCACCTCACAATAGGCGATCCTTGCAAGCTTCTTAGACTGTCATATACATGCATCATGTCATGTAACAACATAACTCACAATATCAATAATTAATTATTCCATCACAATCCACCCCTAACTGCAGTTGGGATGGCATCTCATCAGACACACCCTGACCATCATCATCAACACAACATGCATCCAATTATAATCAACATCAATATCTCACATTGAAACAAACCCCTAAATTCACACACCTCAAATAGCTTTTAAACATTCAATCATCCATGACACATAGAATTATAAGATACAACATACATCTAAACATATGGCTATACGACAAAGACTTAAGCATTGCTAAACAAAGTCTAAAATTTACAAATGATCAAGTAATTCAGAGTTTACACACTGATAAGCAACAACTTAGACTTAACTTTTAACACAAATAAATTCTTTAACACAAATGATCCAAAATAGATATTCTCATGCACAAATATCATTTATAATATTGAATATATTAATTTTCTTACATATACACATAGGATTATTACATTCATAGCTCACCACAATATTTTCTAAGTTTTGGAGATTTCCTCACTCATTTTCTAAAAAGTCTCTATGACCTTTGTCGAGTATAAATGCGATATCTAGAGGTTTATTAATGCTATGATATTTTATCTTTTCTAGTTTAAAATTTAATACATTTATCTACAACTCTTATGTTTACCTCAAAGGCTGAAACAAACATTTAATATTTTAAAAATTGGATGAAACATGGATCTATCACTTAATTCTGATAGTTTGACCTTCAGTTATTAATCTGATCATAACTTGAGATCTAATATCTCTTGGGGGTTAAACTAACGTAATAAGTTATATAAAATCTAGGGAGACAATTTTTGTAAAGACAACTTTCTAAAATTACATATTTTTTTTCTATTAGTTTTCTCATCCAAAAATCATGAATGCGGATTGTAATACGCCTAATTCTAGCAGTTCGACCTTTAGTTACTAATTTTATTATAACTTGAGTTCTAGTTAGATAAAATCTAGGGATACAACTTTAATAAAGATCACTTTCTCAAACTATATCTTTTTACTATCGGTTTTCTTGTCCGAAAATCGTGATTGCTGATTATAATACGCCTAATTCTAGCAGTTCGACCTTTAGTTACTAATTTATCATAACTTGAGTTATATACATCCTTTTTTATTGATTCCTACTCTTTTGGAAAGCTACCATCTAGGTATAAAACTTTCATGAAGAACATGAAGCCTAATAAGGTCATCTAGGTTACCTCACAGGGCTCACAACACACAAATTCTATTTCGCACACTGGATGGGAGACTCAACTTCCAATTCACATAACTCAGTCTATTCTTAACATATTTACATAATTCTTGAGTCTAAACTATTTCCCCAAATGTCTAGTTTCTAAACCAAAAAACTTCATTTGGTTAACCACACATAAAGATATGACAGAAACTCTAATGTATGTTTATACGAAAATTTTCAGATAGCAAAAATTCAACTTATATAAGGTTCTCAACATATAATTCTAACATTAAACCCTCAAATATTTTAATTCTCTTTCTATGATGATTGCTTATGATCACACTCTACAATTGCAGTAATAATTATCAATGGAAGGAACCCCTAACTCCTAACGCCTAATCCTTTTTATACAAAACAATTCAAATAACATAGAGGTTTTTCAATCATCACGTTAATCAATCAATCATATAAATAGAGTATTCGTCTATAATCATTCATAACATTCATTCATAGAAAGATTTGAAAATTAAATTATATAAAACTTAATCCTTACGGAGGTTTAGAGTTTTCCTCCACTATCCTATTTCTTATATATGCCTATGTATAAGCTTTTCCTACTCCCCCTTACCTCGAAGGATGATCATGATTGTGAGGGTGTAGCCTTAACTCCCAAAAGTTGCTCCTCAAACTCTCTTGGAGAGGTTCTTTCTATAGCTCCCTCTCTAACCTCTAGAGTTAGAAATGTGAAAACTGAAGTGCCACCCTCAGACCCCTAATTTTTACCCTAACTCAACCCTCTGTTGGACTTTTAAAATCAAACCCAAATTTAACCTTTCTTTACTATTTACACCCACATTTATTTTTTTGTTTTATAAAATTAATAAACAAAAACATTAATAAATTTAAGCTTATTAATATAAATTACATTCTTTATAATGTATTATTTTTCTATAAAAATGGGACGTTACACAAGGTGCTAAGGAAAAGAAAGAGAAAATATCCAAATAAGTCCCTAAAAATATGGATCTATGTTCCTCTAATTTGAATTTGAATTCTGGAGGGAAGTGACATGACGCTTCTAAAATTCAAATTCAAACAAGAAGCAACAAGAAAAGCCATGTAGGAGAGAGAAAAGTGATGTTACGCCACATATGAGGGAGTAAGGGGGCTCACATGTCTCCTAGATGCTTCATTTGTTGGTTAGAAGAGTTTTAGAAGCAATTAGGAGTGTGGAAATGAATAATCACACATCCAAATTCTCCTAGGACAAGCCCAACTAATTAACACACTCCCTAATGGGACTAAATACACCTCCTAAAGAAAATAAATCCTATAGGCCAAAATACAAGGCCTAAAATTACAAAATTACACTCACTCAACAAGCTACTCAAACTACACAATAATATTGAGACTATGTCCCTAAGGTCTTCATAAAGCTCCTTCCTAGCCATGTCCTCTGTTTAATCCTCCTAGCCAAGGGGCCTTGCTAGGGAGGATTGTATCACTAAGACTAGGCTTCATGTCGTCAATAAGCTCCATCCAAGCCAAGTCTCCCTCTATTTCTCCTAGCCATGATGCACGCTAGGTGAGGTTGCATTGTCTAATGGGTTAAGGAAGCATAGTTGTTGTTTTAATCTGTTAAAATCTATTATAATTGATTATTTACATCATTTAATTTATTAGATATTGGAAATAATCGATTAAATTGATCTCACATACTTGATCATAGCTGATGAAAATTTTAATCGATTATGTACTTCTGTTGATCAATTAAATTTATCAAAATGCATCTGGGCTTGAACTTAGAATGTTTTAATCGATTAAAACTCATTTTAATCATTTAAAACAGAGCTTCAAACTTTTTTGTATAAAAGGATTTCATTTCAAAACTCATAATAATGATTACATATTTGAAAATCTGGTTTGAGATCAAAGTTTTGAGATTCCAAAGATATGGTCTCTAAACTTGAAACATCAAGTCAAGCCAAGATCTAACAAAGAATCAGTAAGAATACAACATATGCATTAGTTTCTTTGATATTCTTTTGATATAATATGTGTTGTAACTCTTTATTCCAGATTATCAGGTGATGTCATTCTTTTTATGTTTTATTTTTTGTATTGATTGCCAAAATAAACTAGGTAGGTTTCCTTCATGCATAGGTGTTGCATTTGGTAGAATCATTATCTTGATAGGTTTTCAAGGTATGTAAGTATAAGTTTCATTTGCATGTGAGTTTTTGTGTAAACTCTTGTTGATTCTAGTATTGGGTTCAATCCATGGTAGGTTTCCTTGTGATTTGAACAAACTGGATGTAGCTCGGGTTTAGGTGAACCAGTATAATCATTGTGTTTCTTGTCCTTCTCTTTATTGCTTTATTGTTGTTATCATATTCTATCTTTACATATATTATTTTATTGCTTCCGTTGTCATTGAAATTATGAACTAAGAGATAATATTTATCTTATCTAATATGTAATATGAACTTGTTTAGAGTAATCTTGTATGTGATAACAGTAAAACACCATCCTTAAAATCGTTTCAAATATAGTTGAAAGATTTTATTCCTCAATATTTCATTAAGGTCTTTTAAAATCTATTTTTGAAGAAAAATAAAAAAAAATATTTTAACAATTCAATTTTCTCCCCTCTTAATTGGTATCAAAGCTTTCTTTGATAGTTATTCAAAGTTTTTTTAAAAAGATCCAAAATGGTTGAAAACAATTAAACATTTGCGAAATGTGCTTCAATAAATAGACCACCCTTTTAATAGAGAAAATTATGCTATTTGGAAAGTTAGAATGAAAATATTCATTGAATATATTGATAGAGGTGTTTGGGATGCAATTGAAAATGGTCCTTTTAATTCCTATTATTAGAATGGATGATAGACATATAGAAAAATATTTTCATAGTTGGACCCCTGAAGAGTATAAAAGAGCACAATATAATATAAGAACAAAATATATACTTGTATCTGTGCTAACACTTGATAAGGTCTTTTATGTATCATAGTCCATAACTTATAAAGAGATGTGGGAGGTTTTGCAGGTCACTCATGAGGGAATAACTGATGTCAAAAGAGCAAGGAAGAACACCTTTATCCAAGAATATGAAATGTTCAGAATACTGCTCGTGAATCAATTTCAGATGTGTAGAAGAGATTTAATCACATAGTAAACCATTTCATAGGACTTGGAAAGGTATTTGAGAGAGAAGAGTTGAATGTCAAAGTGTTGAAGAGCTTGAATAGAACTTGGCAAGCCAAAAACACAGCCATCTCTGAATCAAATAACCTTGCGAAAATGAATGTGGCTACTTTGTTTGGAAATCTAAGAGAGTTTGATCTAGAGCTGAAACGTCGTTAAGATGAAAAAGACTTTGACAAGAAGAAGAAACGTGTTGCTCTGAAAACTTCACAACAAAAAGATAGTAATGATGGCTCTACTGATCAATCTGAAGGTGAATCTATAAATATCCTTGTTAAAAAGTTCTCTAAATGCACGAGGAAGAAGCAAAAAGGTAAAGGTAAAAATCTGAAAAATTCTACAAAGAAAAGTGAGATTGCACAACAACATATACTTGTTTTGAGTATGGAAAGCAAGGACACATAAAAAATGATTGCCCAATCTACCTGAATAAGAAAGAAGCCAGTGAAAAAAAAGGGAAGATCGAATTCAAGAAAAAGGAGGCATGTATCACTTGGGAATAAAATGAGAGCAGCCCATTTACCCAATCATCCAATGAAGATGAATAAGTGAATCTGTGTCTTATGGAAAATGAAAGCGAATCAGAATCTGATGACATAACAAGTTTTGTAAGTGTCTCTTCAAATGAATCTTCTGAAAATTATGGCACTTTGGTAGAAGCTTTCAATGAAATGCATAAAGGGCTAAAAAATTATCTCTTGCTAATAAAAGATTAAAAAGTCAACTTAAGTGGCACATTGAGAAATTAATATGTCTTTAAGAAGAATTTTTAACTCTCTTGTAAAATAAAAGGAGACTTGGAAAAATCAAGTTGTGAAAATTGTAAAACTTTAGAAAACAACGCCTCTTATTTTGTTTAGTAATTTTGGTGGTGCATTTAGTATTTTGTGGACCTTGTATTTTCAGTCATTTCCCTTTATTTAAGGAGCATGGTGCCATTAGTTATTCATGAGGAGTGTATTTTAGAAGGTGGGCTTTTTTTAGAACAACTGGGTGGTGGTTTAATGATGATTCATTCCCACCTAGCATGGAATTAAGCTAGGAAGAATAACAAGAAGACATGGCAAGGATAGAGCATAGTGAAGGCCATAGTCTTAGAAATTACTTGCAAATATTGTGTATTTTGTTTAGTAATTTTGGTGGTGCATTTAGTATTTTTTGGGCCTTGTATTTTCGGTCATTTCCTTTTATTTTAGGAGCATGGGGTGCCATTAGTTATTCATGAGGAGTCTATGCTATATGGTGGGATTTTTTTAGAACAAGTGGGTGGTGGTTTAATTACCACACCCTTTTTTTTTATTTCCACACCTTTCTAGCATCTACATGTGCATGAGTAACATGTGGGATACTTATGTCCCCTCCATGTGGCATCTAAATTCCTTCTCTCTGCTAGGTGTTATTAGTTGTCTCTTAATTCAAATTCAAATTTGAATTAAGGGAGCTAGATAAAAAATATTAGGATCTAGTGTCGTATAAAGGAACATAGATCCACTTTCTTAGGGCCTTGTCCGACTTAGCTAGTTTTAATAAGTCCTTAGTTTAGTCTTCCTTAGTGGTGAACACCCAAGACCTTCTAGGAAGTCTATAAATAGACACTCACCTTATCTTGTATAATTTTAACACTTTTATGAATGAAATCTAGACTCAAACTTGAGAGTTTCTTCTTAGAGTGTTCATGTTATCTCTAAATTGTGAGAGTTCTTCTATGACTTTTATTAAAGGTTCCTTCCCTTGTGGCAAGCTTTTACCAACCATGTTTATCTTCTATGAAGTGGCGCCTATTCACCACTATTCTCTAGTCTCTCCATCTCAATCTTAAACTTTGGATCCTCTTTGGAGCAAGATCATGGGTCTCCCTTGAATGAGTCTCTCCCTTAGTTTGTTCCATTCTCCTAAAAAATTCTGCCCTTGTGGAAAGCAAGTTCTTGACCTCCTTCTTCCTACAAAGTGGCGCACAAGCAAGAGCAAGACAATGCGAATAGAAGCAAAAAGCAAGCAAAAATGAAAGAAAAGAAGTACACATCCAAATGGATAGAGTATTTTTTTTACGAACTCAAAGAATTTAAATCAAGACAAGCAAGCAAATAAAGGTGGAAAAGAAAGCTAGGATAACAAAATGATTATTAGAATGACACTTAGAGTAGAGTAGGACTAAAGAAAAAAAAGACTCAAACTTCAAGAATTGCACTTCGATTTGCTAACGGTCGTGGCAATCAAACAAGAATCATGTACCTGCAATAATTTTGGAAACTTCCTTTCTACAAATTTTAGGTGCACAATTTTGTATACTTGTTTTTATTTTTCTTTTTTATATACTAATTTTGCTGCACCCTTATTATATTTTTGGAAAGGAAATTTAGTGAGGAAGTCACCTATCATAAACGCTTGATCAAATACCAAACAGACGCCACAAAAAAAATTTAATAAAAGTAAAATCCAAGAAGAAGAAATAGCTTGAGAAAAACTAGCAACTTAGGTGATTTAACTAAGGCACCAAGAACAGTGATTAGTGTGTTATGGCAAGCTTGTTTGCACAAGAGTGTTAGCCAAAGTACATGCCCAAAAGAGTTCAAGCCAAAGCTCCAACAAAATCACCAAAAACTAGCTTAACACATACAAGTTGTTCCAAAACGAATATCAAGAAAGACTTAGGAAGAAATTGAGCAATATTTTGGAAAAAGGTTTTTAGAACATGCTAGATTTAATATCATGTGAGACTCTTGGACATGAACCCATAAGAGGATACTCCTCTAGAATACTCAATTCCTCAAGAATCAATACACTCTTTTTATGGTGAAAGTGAAAAAGCCAAACAAGTAATTTAGATGACAATAAATAGACTAAACATGACAATCTAATAACCATAACTTGGAAGAGTAAAAAGCTGAAAATTAAAGGTGTAAAGAAATTAAAACTCACACCCAAACACCATGATAATAGATGCTCAAGACAAAAAAAAAATAGCAAGGAAGAATAAAATTGTGAATCCAAGAACCTAGACCACTCTTGGGTGACTTCTTTCATAAAACTTGTGAAATCATGATCAAAGATTCTCTTGACACAAGGATAGAAAATAAGAAACCTAAAGAAATTATTTGATTCAATGAAAAGAACTAAAAAATTGAACCAAAAATAAAAGTGCAAGGAATTAAATCACAAGAAATAAATCTACTACTATCAAGACATAAAACCAAACTAAAATGACAATAAAGGAGCAAGAAATAAACCATAAAAAACTGCAAAAAAAGAGGAAAAATTAACACCTAACTAAGGAGAAAAGGAAGAAGAATGAACCTCTTAAAGATGACTCATAATCCCAAATGTTGTACTCCTTTGGATTTTCTTCACCAAGGTTCTTCCTCTCAGAAATGGAGGATGAAGCAGGCTAGAAATGGTGGTGGTTTTGACACCACTTTTCAAGAAAAGATAAGTAAGAAATTAACTTGTTGCTTCCCACAAGGGAGATGACCCTTGATAAAAGATTTTAAGGGAGAGAATTCTCAAGAGAGAGGTTTCTCAAAGGTGCACTTTACTAGATCAAATGCTCAAAATGAGTCTTACTTCATTCATTTAAGTGTGTGGTTGCAAGATAGTGGCAGGAGTATAAATAACCCAATGAGAAGGCTAGACAGAAAGATCTAGGCAATGTGGGATTATGTGCTTAATTAGGATTAAAATTAATTAACCTATGATTAAGCCCATAAAGTAGGGTCTACTTTTAATCAAGGGGGTGAAAAATTAAACCTATGGTGAGAGAGAGGAGCCTAATCACGCCTAGGCCTAGAGACCCCTTACTAGGTTTACCTCCTAACACTAACTAATGACACCTCTTCTTCCTAATTAAAAGAAACATGGCTAAAATACATAGCCCAAAAGGAAATTAAAAGCTAATTAATATTTACAAGGAACAAGCTAAGAACTATGGCCTATGATCTTCACTTCAATAAAGAGTTGAGATCTTGATAACTCTTTCCAGGCCAAGTCTTCCTCTATCCTCCTAGTCATGGCCCTAGTGATAGGGCTCTTGGTAGGTAGGATTGCATCACTAAACAAGACTCTAAATGACAAATATTTTAGATTATTAAAACTAAAAAATCAACCTAACAATTAAAAGCATAAGACTAAACCTAACAGTGCTGTGGAAAACGCCACAAGGTGTGGGCTCACAGTTTGGTGTTTCTTAGGAATTTCATTGTGCTCAAAATTAACTCAACGCAAAAGCTAACAGCGCAAATGATTCCTAAACACACAAATCAGTAGTTCAATGGAGGATTTAGAGAATTTGAACTGATTAAAATGAAGAAAATTGCATAGGAAACAAATAAACACAACAACAAGATAATTAAACTCAAGACATGCTAAAAATTTTGAAAACATAGATTAGGCTAAAGAAAATACAAGAATAGATGGAGCAGAAAGAGATTATGATTTGAAAATTAGAAGAAGATAAGGAGAAGAAAATAACCTTAAGAAGTAAGGCTCTTGATACCGATTGATGCAATCTTGGATTGCTCTCCTAGGATCTTTCTTCTTGTGGTTCTTTGAGGTGAAAAAGATGAAGTTTAGAGAAGGTAAAGATGGTGGATGGAGGCGCCAATCTAGAGAGAGATAAGCATAGGTTTGTAGAAGTTTGCCACAAGGGAAGGAACCCTTGATAAAATCCATAGAAGCACTCTCAAGTTTATAGAGAAGAAAGCACTCACAAATGAGCTCACAATTTGTAGATTATATGATCCAAGATCCTTGCAATGAAGGAGTGAGGTGCAATTTATAGAGGAGGAGGTGGACTTGGACATTCAACCAAGCTAAGGGAAAGAAAAGAAAAAGATCCAAACAAGCACCTAAAATATAGATCTATGTTCCCTCTAGATTCAAATTTGAATTTGAAAGTGCCATGCGGACTCCTTCCAAAATTCAAATTTGAATTTGAAAATGCCACCTAGGAGAGAGAGAATAAGTGGCTCCTAAATGGGGGAAGAAGGGGGTCCCACTTGTCTCTCATCCACATGTGTATGTTAGGAGGTGTGGAAATTAAACAAGAAGGTGTGGGAATTAAAATTCACACATCCTCTTGCTCCAAAAAAGGCTCACCTTCTACCATACATCCCACACAAATGACTAATGACACCCTAAGCTAAAAAATAAGGGGGAAACTAAGGGGAATGAATGAAAACACAAAGGCCCAAACTACTAATAACACTTACTCAAAATAAATCTACACAATATTTACACTATGGCCTTAATGATCTTCATGAAACTGCTTCCTAGCCATGTCTTCTATCCAATCCTCCTAGCCAAGGGACCTTGTTAGGTGGGATTGTACCAAACACTTGGTTCATAATAAAACTCAATTCTACATCAGTTTCCAACCTATAACTAGGTACATATAAAACTTATTTCAAACACTTGTCTACTAACTTTGAAGAGTAATTTCCTAATAAAATTTATTTATAACATTTCATCTTAATAACTGAGTAGTGAAATTACAAGTGTTACATGTGGCAAGCTTTCTAATCTAGGCTTATTTTCCTAGAAGTGGTGCCTTCATCCTTCATCACTTACCTCATCATCTCCATCTTCTACATTTAAGGAACCTCTTGAAGTGATAATGGGAGTGGCAATCCAAGATTGCACCATTAGTATTTATAGATGATGCATTCACCCCTAGCATGGGTTTAAGCTAAGACTAATAAGAAAGGAGGATTCCTTAGATGAAGCTTCAAGAAGCTTAGTTTAGGACATATCCCACTAATTTGTATTGATTTGACCATTTTGAGGCTTGTATAAGCACCCTTAACTCATTAAGATTTTAGAGGTATAGCTAGTTTAATTTTTGGCCTTGTATTTTGGCCTTTTGGTTCATTTTACCTTATGAGGTGTGTTTAGTCTCTTTTTGGAGTGTGTTAATTAGTTGGGCTTGGTCTAAAGGAGTTTGGACATGTGGTATGCGATATCCACACCCTAATTCCTATTCACACCCTTCTAACCAACACATGAAGCTTGTAGGAGGCCTGTGGGTCCCCTTGTTCCCTTGAGTTGGCACCACTTATGCTTTTCACTCCTACATGGCTAATTTTTGTTGCTTCTTATTTTAATTTGAATTTTGGAGGTGCCATGTCATTTCCCTCCAAAATTCAAATTCAAATATGAGGGAACATAGATCCATCATGTTAGGGCCATGTTTGGATCTTAGTTGAATTAACTTGGTGTTAATTGAGCACATGCTAAATTAACACTAAATTAAGGTAACTAATCTCTTATTTAGCTACTTGGAGATCAACTTAGAGCTTCTAGGCCTATGATCTTTGCTTGCTCTATATAAGGAGCTCCCCTCCTTTCATGTAGCTCTTAACACTCATTTTAATTGAAAAATAAATTTCTTCTCTACACTTGAGAGTCCCTTCTTCTCTTAGAGAGAGTGTTCATGTTCTTTCCATATTCTCGTGAGAATTCTTCATGCTATTATCAAGGGGTTCCTTCCCTTGTGGCTAGCTTCACTCTTGGCTTATCATCTACATAGTAAAAGTGGCACCTCCTCCACCTTTATCTTCTAGTCTTCCACCTCCATTTCAAGGCTCTTCAAGAATCTCTAAGAGATGATCCTAGGCAGCATCTCCTTCTCCAACAATTTTGCAACTATGGCCTGGAGATGGAGGCATCAATAGCCTTCTTCTAGAGGTTCATCTTCTTAGCTTGTTTTTCATTTTCTAATTTTATCTTCTTCTTCATCTCAAATCTTTTTTCATTTCTATAATTTTGTGTTGTTGCAATATTGTTCTTTAATGTCTTGTTATATTTGTGTTTACTAGCTTTGCCCATTAAATATTTAGTATAACATGCTTAGGCTACAAGCATGTGAGACTTCTTTATAAGACTTACTCAAGAGGTTAGACCCCTTAGATGCTGAATTTCAAAGAAGGTTTCAACACATTTTAAGGTAAAAATAAAAGAGGCTAAATGATGCATGCCCCACAAGTAAGGCCCTATCACAAGGGTTATGGCTAGAAGAATAGAAGAAGACATGGCTAGAATAGATGGAGGAAGACCTCACCTCTATATGACCATCAAGATGTGCGAACCATGACTCACTATTAGCTTGGGCGAATTTCTTTATGCTTTTATTATTTGTAATTTTTCATTTATTTTACTTAGAGGAGCCTAGGATTTTATTTTGGACATGTATTAGTCCATTTAATTTTCTAGGAGGTTTTCTATCAATAAAAAGGGGTAAGGATAGCTTTTGGGCCTTTATTTAGGTTATAAGGGGATAGTTTGATAACTGCACCTCTCTTTTCCAAAATAAAATCCCTAAGCTAATAAGAAGGGATCTTGGCCCTTAGATCTACTTGCTTGGGCTCCAATTAAGAAGCTAAGGGAGAGGATTGATTGGACTTTGGGCTTCAATCCTCCTCCTTTGGATTCTCCCTTTTAATCTTAGCCCTTACTTTCTTTTATGTCTTGTTCAAGAGGCTAGCTACCTCTATAAATAAGTGCTCTTCACCACTCTTGTATTTTTTACACTTTAATCAATAGAAATTTTGCTTTGGCTAAATTCTTTCTTAGTGTCCCATACCTTCTCTTTTGAGAGTTCCCTTAGCTTTTATCAAGGGTTCCATCCCTTGTGGCAAGCCAACCTTCCTTAGGCTTATCTCCCTTGAGTGGCGCCTAAACACTTCATCCCTTACCTCTCCATACACCATTTCACTAAATGCTTTAAACCTTTAGAAAAGATCAAGGATATGCCGCACTAAACTATGGAAATTAACATCACATAAAAAAGGACTAAACAAGACTAGTAGAAGACATAACTAGATATCATAAAATGAAAATAAGAGTTTGTATATAATAGGGTGGTTCATAGGACCACCAAACATTTCCCTTTTGAGGTTGCTTATACGTTTAATCCTCTCACTTCCTTGGACTTATTACCTCTACCTATTTCCCACTTTTCCATAAAGATGGGGAATCAAAGGTTAAAACCAACATAGAGAACTAATAAAAAAGGGTACACCTTCATCAAATAGGGGGAGGAAGAAAATGATCTTCAATGAAGAGGTTTGTCTTTGGCTTCATCTTAGGAAGGATCACTTTCCTTCTAAGAGGAAGCCAAAGCTTAGTGATGTGATCTTTGATGATCACGTGCCCAAAGGATCCTTTCTAAGGTCACTTGGAAGGGAAATGGATTTATGGAGAGGAAAGGAATGGGGTGAGGCGCCACAAATACTATGTTTGATAAGCCAAAGGGGAGAGGCCACAAGGGAGGGGTCCCTTAATAACTCTTAGAAGCTCTCACAAAGGAGAAAGGGGGACACTCAAGAACCTCAACCAATATGGTCTCTAGGATTAAATTCAAGTGTAAAAAATACAAGTGAGGGAGGAGCTCCTATTTATAGAGGTAGCTAACCTCTTGAACAAGATAACCTAAAAAAGAAGGGCTAGGATTAAAAGGAGAGATCTAAGGGAGGAGAATTGAGAAACAATTCCCTCCTTAGATCATCAAACTTGGTGCCCAAGTTTCTCAAACCAAGGGCCAAGATTCCTTCTTATTAGCTTAGGGGGTTTATGTAGAAAAGAGGGGTGTAGATATCAAGACTACCCCTTATTTCCTTCATAAAGACCCAAAAAGCTAAATCCACCCTCTAAATTCCTAAGACACCTCCTAAAAATAAAAAATGGACTAAATACATGTCCCAAATTAAATTCTTAATGCTCCTCAAAATTAAAATAAAGGAAAATTACATTTTATTAACTAAAGTCTCTAGCCTAATATCTTCACTCTCCATAGGAGGTGAAGTCTTCTTTTGTCTGCAAGGGCTAGGTCTTCTTCAATCCTTCTAGCCATGGCCCTAGTGATAGGTCCTTGGCTAGGCATGGTCACATCATCTCCTCCCCCTTGAAGAGGATTTGACCTCAAATCCATGGGGTTTTCGTCATTTTCAGCACCTACAAATGGAGACAAATCAGAAACATTAAAACTGGTGCTTACCCCATAATCCTCTGGCAGATCTAAAACATAGGCATTATTACCGATCCGCTCAAGGATTTGGAAAGGTCCATCTCCTCTAGGGCTAAGTTTGGACTTCCTTTGAGAAGGAAATCTATCCTTTCTCAAGTGAAGCCATACCCAGTCGCCCTTTTCAAAGATGATTTCTTTCCTCCCCCTATTGGCGAAAGTAGCATCTCTCAAGGATTGGCGCTCTATGTTAACTTTAACCCTCTCATGTAATTGTTTTACAAAAATGGATTTTGCCTCTCCTTCTTTATGCACATCAACAGAAAGAGGAAGAGGTAAAAGATCTAGAGGAGTACGAGGATTAAAGCCATAGACCACCTCAAAAGGAGAATGCTTGGTGGTTCTATGAACCACCCGGTTATAAGCAAATTCAATGTGGGGAAGGTACTCATCCCAAGACTTATGGTTGCCTTTAAGGAGAGCCCTCAGCATAGTGGATAAAGATCTCTATTCACCACTTCTGTTTGCCCATCAGTTTGAGGGTAACAGGTAGTGGAAAAAAGAAGTTTAGTTTCCAGCTTAGCCCAAAGAGTTTTCCAAAAATGGCTAAGGAACTTCACATCCCTATCTGATACTATTGAAGAGGGTATACCATGCAATCGGGCAACCTCTTTAAAGAAAAGTCTTGCGATGTTGCTCGCATCATCCACTTTGTGGCAGGGAATAAAATGGGCCATTTTTGAAAATCGGTCCACCACCACAAATATGGAGTCTGCACCTCGTTGGGTTCTTGGGAGCCCAAGGATGAAATCCATGCTAATATCCTCCCAAGGTGCAGAAGGAGCAGGTAAAGGTGTGTATAGTCCATGAGGCATTGCTTTAGACTTTGCTTGCAAGCAAGCTATACATTTAGAGCAATGTCTATGGACATCTCTACGCATATGGGGCCAAAAGAATTTCTCTTGTAAAAGCATGAGGGTTTTTGAAATCCCAAAATGCCCCATGAGCCCACCTTCATGACTCTCTTTTGTAAGTAAGTTCCTAATTGACCCTTGGGGTATACAAAGCTTACTCCCTTTGTAAAGATACCCCTCACTGATGAAGTACCCATCATGGGCCTTTAATGCAAATGCAGATGCAGAGGTAGCAAATATGGGGCCAAAATCCTTATCAGACGGATACATAGCCCGAATGTCATCAAATCCTGAGATTTTTGCACTCAAGGATGAATAAAGGGCATGCGCCTAGAAAGAGCATCAGCCACCACATTTTGTTTTCCTTTCTTGTACTTGATGACATAAGGGAAGGATTCAAGATATTCCACCCACGTTGCATGCCTTTTGTTCAATTTACCTTGACCCCTCAAATATTTTAGTGACTCATGGTCACTACGAATGACAAACTCCTTGGGAGCAAGGTAATGCTCCCAAGTTTGAAGGGCCCTAATTAGAGCATAAAACTCTTTATCATAGGTGGGGTAGTTGAGGGGGGCACCATTGAGTTTTTCACTGAAATACGCAATGGGGTGCCCTGCTTGCAACAAGACAGCCCCCACACCTACACCAGAGGCATCACATTCAAGTTCAAATGTTTTAGAAAAGTCAGGTAATGCCAAGACTGGTGCATGGGTCAGTTTATGCTTAATTAGCTGGAAGGCTTTCTCTTGTTTCTCACCCCAAAGGAAGGAACTTCCCTTTTCACCAAATCATTTATTGGTGCGAAGAGCGTGGAGAAATTAGGCACAAAGCGCCTATAAAATCCAGCGAGACCATGAAAGCTTTTGATCTCTGTCACACTCTTTGGGTGGGCCATTCTTGAATAGCTTTTATCTTTTCGGGGTCAACATGAACTCCTTTTGTGCTAACTACAAAACCTAGGAAAACTACACTATCTACACAAAAAGTGCATTTTTCTAAGTTACCAAAAAGATGATTACTCCTAAGAAGAGAAAAAACATGCCTTAGATGTCCTAAATGATCATCTAGGTTCCTAGGGTAAACTAAAATGTCATCAAAGTAAACTACACAAAATTTACCAAGGCAATCCCTTAGTACATGATTCATTAAGCGCATGAATATGCTTGGGGCATTAGTTAGCCCAAAAGGCATAACCAACCACTCATAAAGACCAAATTTAGTCTTAAAAGCAGTTTTCGACTCATCACCCTCTTTGATCCTTATTTGGTGGTAACCACTTCTAAGATCTATTTTTGAAAATATTTTTGCCCCATGCAATTCATCCAACATGTCATCAAGACGGGGGATTAGGTGCCTATATTTGATGGTGATGTTGTTGATTGCACAACAATCAACACACATCCTCCATTGGCCATTCTTCTTGGGCACCAACAAGACTGGCACAGCACAAGGGCTTAGGCTCTTTTGAACCCAACCCTTCTCCAACAGCTCATTCACTTGAGACTCAATCTCTTGGGTCTTCATGGGGTTGGTCCTATAGGCAGGTCTATTAGGTAGACTTGCGCCAGGCACCAAATCAATTTGATGTTCTATACCCCTAATGGGAGGAAGTCCTTTTGGAACCTCATTAGGGAATATGTCATCAAATTCTTTTAAAATATCTTGAACCCCTTGAGGAAGGTGCTCATGTGCATGGGCTGTGGCAGTGCTCTCCGCAGAAGAATGCAAAATGGAAGAAGGATTTGATGCTTCTTTGCAAAAGAGGAGATAAAAGGGCTTGTTAGTCAAAGGAGCTTCTTTTAAATCACGTTTAGTAGCAAATAGGCTCCTTTTACTAATATTCCCTTTCGAAGGGGCATCACCTTCCGACTCTCTCTCTTTACCCTTTTCAAGCTTTAAGGGTAAAGCTTGTTGGCCTTTTTTTTTGTTTTGTTTTTCCTCAACTCTTTTCTTTTTCATCGCAAATTGATCCTCAGCCACTTGAGAAGGTGACAAAGGATACAATTTGAAGCGCTTTTCATTATGGGTGAGAATTATTTGGTTGGAGTGGCCATGGTGAATAGCTTTTTTGTCAAATTGCCATGGTCTCCCCAACAGGATATGACCAGCCTCCATAGGAACTATGTCACAAAGAATCTCATCATTATAAGATCCTATGAAAATTGGAACCATAACTTGTTTATTGACTACCATCTCCCCTTACTCATTGAGCCATTGCAATTTGTAAGGTTTGGGATGGGGCATGGTAGTTAAGGCTAGTTTTTCAACCAACCTAGAGCTACAACAGGAGCCACTATCAACAAGGAGAGAACATACTTTGTCATTTACTTTACATCTTGTATGGAAGATGCTCTCTCTTTGTAACTGGCCAAGCTCTAGAGGTTGGCTTCCAAGAAGCCTTTGAACCATAAGGAGGTCCCCCTCATAAGGAAAAGCTTCCTCACACTCTTGTTCAAAAGTACGTCCCCCTTCTTCCTCACTCTCACTAGAGGAGGAAGATGAGCTATTCTCACTACAAATGTCTTGTCCCCTTATGATCATGGTTTTCTTGTTAGGGCATTGAGAGACAATGTGGCCTCTCCCAAGACATTTGAAGCATTTGATGCTACTTTGCCTCTCAGTAGGTTTAGTAGTAGGGGTTTTTCTCTCTACATGAGGTGCTTTTGTATCTTGAAAATGCTTGGGTTCCTCTTTGGGAAAACCCTTGAAAGAGTTTCCCTTAAGTTGGTCTCTCTTTGAGTAAGAGGGAGAATCTTTTTTAAAGCTTTTTCTCTTGAGTTGATTCTCAGCTCTTACACAAAGTTCTACCAACTCATCAAGGTTTGAGTATGAAAGAAGCTCTACCTTATATCTAATGTCAGAGCTTAATCCACACAAAAACCTAGCAAGGGTGGCATTGGGTTCCTCAATGATATTGACCCTTAGTATGAGAAGCTCCATCTTTTGTCTATACTCCTCAATACTTAGGTTATGTTGCCTAAGTCTTTGGAGCCTATCCAAAAGATCCCTCTCATAATATGAAGGAATGTGCCTTCTTCGCAAACAAGTTTTTAAATCATTCCAGTAGCGAATGTCAGGCATTTGTTTACGGGCCCTATCCTTGACTAACCCATCCCACCAATGCAAAGCAGAACCTTGAAAACTAAGGGAGGCCAAAGGTACTTTCCTTTCTTCCCTAATTTCATAGCATCGAAAGAGTTGTTCCACTTTGATTTCCCAATCTAGGTAAGTCTCAACATCTTTCCTACCATGAAAATGGGGTAGGTCTACCTTTGGTTCCCTAGCATGATTTATGTTCTCTTGAGGAGAATGATGATTGTATGATGAATGAGAGTGATGCTTATGTTGATTTCTATAGTATTCTTCTTCACTAGAGCTAAAATGCCTAGATGGGGATCTTATGAGAATTCCTTTATTTTTTCTATCACTCTCCCTCCCATCTCTCCTCTTACTCTCTTCTCCTCTCCTTCTCTCTTCTTCCTCTTTTTCTCTTTTTCTTTCTAGTTCTTTCCTTCTTCTCCTTTCTTCATCCTCTCTTCTCTCTCTTTGCCTTCTCTCTTCTCGCTCTTTTTTCTCTTTTCTCATTTCCAACATCTCTTTTTTTAACTCTTCCTTCTCTTTTTGTTTTTCCTTTTTTTTATTTCTTTTTTTCTCTCTTTTTCTTCTCTCCTTTCTTGTTCTTTATCCATCCATTCCCTAAATTCTAAGTTAAGGTTTTCAAGAGTGTCTCCCTTAGAAGGTTTTCTTTGGTTGATACTCTTACTTGATGAACAACTATGTGCACTAGAATGTGTGTGGGAAGTCATGGTGCTTGGATGCTAAAAACTAAAGGGTAGGCCAAAAACTTTTTTTTTTTGTTTTCTCACCTAAGGTGGCTTGATGAGTCTTTGGAACTCTTAGCCTCTACACGTTTTTTCAAAATAACATAAAATAAAATAAAAGTGCAAGAATGTAAAAGAGAAAGGGCTTTAATCGTGCTCCTAAGGTGTTGAAGGAAGTGTACCACTTCTCCCTTCTTCACCTAATTAACTAGGAACTACGCTAAAATTAACCAAAATTATTACAAACCAAGGGAGGGCCTTAAGGGCACTCAAACTCCCAATCTAAAATTAAGTATACATAATACAAAGAATAAAAAAAATAAAACAAAATAAGAGGTTCACCTCTTAGGAGCTCAATTCAAAATGTTTTTGAAAGCTTTTTTCTAAAAATTTTAAGAGGCTAAAACCTATGGAATTTAAATGAGACAAAATAGGAAACTAACATGACTAGTATTTGACAAAACACAAGATTAAGAAAAAATAACACACCTAAAAATAGAGCAAAAATTTCAGCAAGAGACTCAAAACAAAACGCACAACAAAGTGGCCAAAGTTGATTACCACAATGGTGTGGAAAAATCCTCAACCATGTGGGTTTAATGGTCACAACTTCTTAGGCACACTTTAACATAAAAAACCAAGGGAAAATTATGCAACTTGAACACGAAAATAAGATGCAAAGAAAGGGACAAATAAAATTGCATAAAATTAAATGGAAAATAGACGCGTAGATAGAAAACAAAAGCGCATAATAGCAAGAATTAAAAACTATACTACTAGACAATAAAGGAAATAGAGATGACAAAAAATGAAGGACTTTAAAATAAAGAGATCAAAGAAATAAACAACAAAGCAAAAAAAAAAATTGAGAAAGAACGTGACCTTTAGAAAGTGGCTCTAGATACCACTTGATGTGATCTTTGATGATCACGTGCCCAAAGGATCCTTTCTAAAGTCACTTGGAAGGGAAATGGATTTATGGAGAGGAAAGGAATGGGGTGAGGCGCCACAAAGAAGGGCTAACCTGAAGTGTGAAAAATACAAGTGAGGGAGGAGCTCCTATTTATAGAGGTAGCTAACCTCTTGAACAAGATAACCTAAAAAAGAAGGGCTAGGATTAAAAGGAGAGATCTAAGGGAAGAGAATTGAGAAACAATTCCCTCCTTAGATCATCAAACTTGGTGCCCAAGTTTCTCAAACCAAGGGCCAAGATTCCTTCTTATTAGCTTAGGGAGTTTATGTAGAAAAGAGGGGTGTAGATATCAAGGCTACCCCTTATTTCCTTCATAAAGACCCAAAAAGCTAAATCCACCCTTTAAATTCCTAAGACACCTCCTAAAAATAAAAAATGAACTAAATACATGTCCCAAATTAAATTCTTAATGCTCCTCAAAATTAAAATAAAGGAAAATTACATTTTATTAACTAAAGTCCCTAGCCTAATATCTTCACTCTCCATAGGAGGTGAAGTCTTCCTTTGTCTGCAAGGGCTAGGTCTTCTTCAATCCTTCTAGCCATGGCCCTAGTGATAGGTCCTTGGCTAGGCATGGTCACATCACTAGTGATAGGTCCTTGGCTAGGCATGGTCACATCACTTAGCCCTAGAAGAGATGGCCCTTTCCGTATCGTAGAAAGGGTGAACAAAAATGCATATAATTTAGACCTCCTTAAGGACTATATGGAGTTAACACTATATTTAATGTATGTGACTTATCTCCTTTTGTAGGTGTTGATGAGGAAGAAGACAAAGCACTAGATTTGAGGTCAAATCCTTCCCAAGGGAGAAAGGATTATGCAATCCTACCTACCAAGGGTCCTATCACTAAAGACATGGCTAGGAGGATAAAGGAAGACATGGCTAGAAGGGATTATGCAAGACCTTAACTCCTACTTGAAGTGAAGACCATAGGTCTTTTATTTTTCCTTGTAAATAATTTTTAGCATTTCTTTGTATTTTTGGGTCATGTATTTTTAGCCACCTTTTAGCTTTAGAACAAAAGGTACATTAGTTAGTATGTGAAATGAGTGTAGAAGAGGTTTGGGCTCATTTGGACATGTAGTTTGATAACTACACTCCTTAGTTTGTTTTTGCACCTCCCTTTACACTCACAAAACATGACCAACATGTGGACCCTATATGTCCCATGTGGTGCCTAGTAGGAGAGAGAAAGAGATAAACCTCCTTGATTAGTGGTTGTTAGATCTAGAGTGAGTTTAGACCTTGATTAATTAGCTTAATCAAGCTAATTAACCATGGCCTACTCCTCCAAGATCCACACGTCTAACTCACTCTTTTTCCTATAAATGGGCGTTCATTATCTCATTATAATCACGCTTGACTGAATGATGTAAGACCCAATTTGAGAGAGCTTTCAATCTAGTAAATTGTCTTGAATCTTCTCCATCTATCATCTTCTCGGTGACTTGGAACCTCATGGAGAAAGATCAAAGGGAGTGCATTCTAGGATCCATCATCAAGGATATATCATATGTGGTGCATTAAATTAGGGATACAGTTAAGGTCAATGTATTTCATGGTGCTAGTGCGGGTACTAGTGTAAGATACATTTGTGATCCTGGTGTTCAAGTTGGTGACAACGGGAATACACCAAAAGGATATACTCAGTTAGCAAGTAGGTATTAGTATTGGGTCAGGTAGACGCTAGATACCAATTAATAGTAAGTTAAGGGTCCAAATTGGGTCCATTGGACACCACACACTAGTTGAAAGTATTAGATGAGTATGCCTAAACTTTAGTTAGTGCATATGTTTGTTATTGGAATCTGGTTTCCCTGTTATTCTGAATTGGATTTGAATTATGCAACAGAGGTCTTGTGATTTTGCAAAGTCTTATTGGATGGTAACTCTCGTGCAGCGAAGTACTGCCTCTGTCAAGAAATTGAATGGCTTTGTGCCCATCAACAAGTCTCACACAACACAAAGTTTCCTTTGCCTTGTATTTTCAGTGTTTTTCGCCCAACGAGTTATCTTATTAAGCTACATTCCTTCACTAGGAAGATATAACCCAGGCTTCTCGCTGGGCGACACTTGTTGCTAGGCGAGATGGTCAGATCTCACTAGGCGATGATGCTCGCTCGGGAAGGTACTTAGGATGTGATTTTTCTTACTTCTTTTATAAGTTTTAATATTTCAAGCATATTTTATTTTGAAATGGGTTGTTAAAGAAAAGGATTTATGTCATTTGGATTTCTAGTGGAATCTATCCAAAGACAGTTTGTCTTGTGAATTGAAATTGGATATAGCCTTAGGTTTGGGTGAACCAGTATAAATTTTTTGTGTGCTTTTTCTCGATCTCTATATCTCTTTGTATTGCTTAATCGCTTCTGTATAAATTTGTTAATTCTAACTAAATTTAATTTTGCATATTCTTGATGTGGTTGAGATAAAGAGATTGATTTCTATACCAACCAAATTGCTACAAAGTGTCTTATTGATTCAAGTTAAAGAAAAAGTATTTATTTCTTGAAGATTAAGTAAAGAAAATTTTAAAATACCAAGTCACCCCCCTCTTGGTTTGATACATTCCAGCCATTATTTCTTATAAAACTCAATTTGGCTTTTGAATGTCTTTCCACTCTTTTCTTTTACCTCTCAACTTCATCTTATGAGCCATTAAGTAAGAACATTTAAGGATGATTCCATACAACAAGAAATAGTAGAGTATTGCTGAAATCATAACTCAAAAAAAAAACTTAACAAAAGCAATTAGGAACTCAAAAGATAATGTAAAATAGAAGAAATAACAAAAGAAACCATACCCCTTTTTTAAATATAATTCTTTTGTGTGAGTAGTATGTAGTTTCAAGTAAAAGATTGGATTTACGAATACTTTTTTTTAGTCTAGAATCTCTTTTTTTCTTCTTTTTTTTCTCCAAACATTTTTCTCTTTTTTTCATGAATTCTTTTTTTATAGTGGATAGATAAGAAAAAATTCAAAGATATATAACAAAGAAAAGGTGTAGAATAAAGGAAGGTTGAATATGAAAAATAGAATAGAAACAAAATACAAAAAAAAAGAGAAGAAATTATAAAACACATAGAAAGCTAAACCCAAACTAACAGTGGAAACAAAGATTAACAAAAATGCATAAAGGATATACAAAACTTAAATTCAAGAGCCAAAACTATAATGCCAAATGATATGAATCTAGTATGGATCATCTTGAGAATAGGTATAGGAAAACAAAAATAAAGAAACTTTAGCCTAAACTTTGACTTGCCAGTAAAACCAAAGTTGATGTGACCATGCCTAGCCAAGGACCTATTACTAGGGCCATGGTTAGAAGGATTGAAGAAGACCTAGCCCTTGCAGACAAACGAAGACTTCACCTCCTATGGAGAGTGAAGATATTAGGCTAGAGACTTTAGTTAATAAAATGTAATTTTCCTTTTTTTAATTTTGAGGAGCATTAAGAATTTAATTTGGGACATGTATTTAGTCCATTTTTTATTTTTAGGAGGTGTCTTAGGAATTTAGAGGGTGGATTTAGCTTTTTGGGTCTTTATGAAGGAAATAAGGGGTAGCCTTGATATCTACACCCCTCTTTTCTACATAAACCCCCTAAGCTAATAAGAAGGAATCTTGGCCCTTGGTTTGAGAAACTTGGGCACCAAGTTTGATGATCTAAGGAGGGAATTGTTTCTCAATTCTCCTCCCTTAGATCTCTCCTTTTAATCCTAGCCCTTCTTTTTTAGGTTATCTTGTTCAAGAGGTTAGCTACCTCTATAAATAGGAGCTCCTCCCTCACTTGTATTTTTTACACTTGAATTTAATCCTAGAGACCATATTGGTTGAGGTTCTTACCTTTGAGTGTCCCCCTTTCTCCTTTGTGAGAGCTTCTAACAGTTATCAAGGGACCCCTCCCTTGTGGCCTCTCCCCTTTGGCTTATCAAACCTAGTATTTGTGGCGCCTCACCCCATTCCTTTCCTCTCCATAAATCCGTTTCCCTTCCAAGTGACCTTAGAAAGGATCCTTTGGGCACGTGATCATCAAAGATCACAAAAGTTATTAAGAAAAGTGTGATGTTAACTGCAACATGCTGGTAAAACTATCATTACATGTCTTATCCAAGAACAAAGGAAAAGTTTTCCACTTAAAGAAAAAACACTAAATTTGATTTATTTGTATTATGTGCCTTAGAAACTTGAAAAAAGTTCATATTTATAAGCTATGTAGACAATATTGAAGATAAGAACACAAATAGAAAGCCTAACAAACCCTAGCACTAGGCATTTAATTTCCCACATCAACTTCCTATTTATTTTCCTACTAACCCTTTACAATCTACTAACATAGATATAAACTTGGGAAGCTCAAAAACTTAAACTGAACTATAAAAACATACAAAGACATAAAATTATTCCCCAACAAATTAAGCACGAACATTACATTAAAAATAAGAAAACTGGGTTTTAAAGAGCTCCACTCTGTAAGTGCTTTGTTGTCATTTGAATTTGGAATTTGAAATCTTTATCCACATACCTAATGTGTATAGTCTCTAATCATTCTTCCTTTGAGTTGATCTTCATTCTTAGATGTCGCAAAGTTTGCTTTATCCTGCTAGTCTTAAACTTAATCATAAAACCTCCAATGTCACTCAGTTTCCTTAGGTATTGGTGTGTTGTGTCTCCATCACCATATATGTTTACCATATCTTAATTTATAGAATTTTGTAGGGACAAAGTTTAATCAAAAAGTTACTTTACAGGTGCTATCAAATGCTTGGGTTCGATGTTTTCTATCATAAGCCTTCTTGAGAACCACCAAACATTCAACATGGTGATGGAACCTTGGCTTTATGAGGCTAGGAACCACTTTGAAACTAGAGTTCAAGATTACACGTATTACTAGAGGCAACCCTGTTCCAGAATCTAGCATGTCTTGCATGTTTCTTCCTGCACCATACATCGGCTTGTTCTTTGCTCCTAATCGTAATGGAAAGATTGTTAAGCCATTCTCAGCATAGAGCTCAGGTGCCTGCAATATTAAGTCAAAGACCAACTATGAACGAATTGAAGTGAAGGTAAAAAATTTAAGGACAAATACCCATTAATTCTTTTTTTTTTTTTTTTTACAGCAACACATTAATTATTATGAAAAAGATATTGCGATTTTCCATGGGTTGTCTTACACGAGAGCAACATCTCAAGACTTCCAAGGAGATCTCACTTTTTTTCTGAAAAAAAAAAAAGTTAAACAATATAGTGCTTGATTGGTTTAGTTTTATTTTTTAGTTTTTGAAAAGAGTTTTTAAAAATAATTTTCAAAAACTGTTTTCGGAAAGAAAAGAAAAAAAAAATCTTGTTTGAAAAGTGTTATTTGAAAACTATTTAGAAAATATAAAAATGGAAAAATTTGTTTATATTTATTAAAATTTCATTAATAAAAAACAAAAAACAACATTTTTATTATATTTTTAGTTTTCAAAACAAAAATAGAAAACTGATAAATAAAACTACTTTTAACTGAAAAGCAAACTAAAAAACTAGAACTGTTTTTTGAAAACTGCTATCAGAAAATACTACTCAAACAGTTTTATAAAATCGTTATGAAACAAATCTCTATTTATTTTGATTTCTTACTCTCTTTTTTTTTTCATTTTAGCAACTTTTTTTCATATTTCAAATCGTTGTGAAACAAATCTCTATTTACTTTGATTTCTTACTCTCTTTTTTTTTCATTTTAGCAACTTTTTGTCATATTTCTGGTTCACTCACATTAATTCATTAAAAATTTTAATAGTTTTCTCGTTAATTTAATTTTCAAACTGCTTTTTCAAATCTCATTTTTCTGTTTCGCTAATTCAATTGAATAAATGCTATCAATGAGAATAATTCTAATTTCATTGTTCAAAATAATGAAAATACATTTATTACATAGAACACATATTTTAATATTTGCTCTTGAAAATTTATGAGACCGCTCTTATTTTCCGATAACTAATGGATGTTAACAAACTTTACTAACTGCATGAGTAAATTTATAGGTTAAAATATAATATTTATCCCTATTATTATAATGTGTAATATTAGTATATGAGCCAATATAGTAAGGTAAGTTAAGTTCTTTACTCTAAAATTTTCTAAATTAGTAATTTTAGTGATCCTTTTCAAATTAAAGAATTGAGCAATAAAATATCAACATTCACTTCCATGTGCTAAACTGGATTGAACTGTGACTAAACTTATATTAACAAAATAGTATGTCTTAAATTTTATGACAACTTTTACAAATCTACATTTTATAACACCCAACATTTAAATACATTTTGAACCACAACTTTAAAATTACAATTGATAATCAAATTGAAGGTTACATTTTGAACCACAACTTTAAAATTACATACATTTTTTGTTATCAATTACATAGTTTTAAAGTTGGGATTAAAATGTCTTAGTAAAAGTTAGGAGTTCTAAATTAGGAATTTGTAAAATTTGGGAGTAATAAATTTCAGCCTAAAATATATTATTATATTATAAACTACGCATAAAATTGTTACTTAAAGAGTTTTTTGTTTTGTAACCTTTAATACATTTTAGTTTTTAAAGAAAAGAAATCAATTATGGTAAAATATTACTTATTAATTTGCTTTTTATTCATTTTGAGTGAAAAATATTTGTAACAAACATTTTGTGATGTCAAATTTAATAATGAAAATCTGGTAAACAATAAACAAATATTGAAAAGCAAAAGCAAGTGAGCAAATAATTATAGCAAACAAAGCTAGCGCCATGTTGAAAAACAATTAAAAGTCAGAATTAGTTTGTTAAACCAAGTAACACTTTTTTTAAGGTAATTTTACCTAATACATAAAACTTATGTCACTTAACTATTTTAAAAATGTGAGAATTTTTAAAAATTAACTTATAAAGAGTTTCACATCGTGTAAAAAACTTAACAAAACTATTTTTTTTTTCATTTTTTCTTTTAGAACTACTTGGAAAATGTATAGGCTACCATGCTAAGAAGTAACTTATCATCAGCTTTTATATATGTTAAGTCTTTTTTTATCAACTCAATACTAAAAAATAAAATTAAAAAGAAAATGTTTTGAAGATGAACATTCTTCCTTTGTTAGACAAAAATGAATTGAGAATTTTAAGTCCACTGGAGTTCTCCCAAAGGCACACTACTCTGTTCTCCTCCTATTTTCTTAAACATAGGCTAATTTTAAATTTTTTCACATTTAGTTTTTAGAAATCGGTCTCAACCTTATCATTATTGGTTCTTACCAGTTTTACCCATTTTGCGTCAATAAAGACTGGTTATCTGGTTATTGGACTGGACACAAGTCCAGTTCACCAAAAGTTGGATCCAATTTTAAAAAAATACAAAAAATGAATCCATCAAGCAATTAGTAAGAAAACCAAATCATATTCTTTTTTAGTAACTTGTGAAATCAATTTTTTACATGATTTTTACCATATTTAACTGTGGCACTTTCCTTTCTCCAATTTTGATGGAAAGACTCACATTGTTAGGTTAAGGTCAGGTTTTCCCCATCTAAGAAAATTGGGAGTGAGGGCTGGAGTGAGTTTGTTGGTCCCCTTTGCCCATTTCTATATTAAACAAAATTTTATATGTTTTTAATCTCACATATTTGTGTACAAATTTATATTCCTATGAACTATTAAAATATTATTGCATAAGAATCACAACACTGTGACAGACCATAATATTGTGAAAGATGCACTGTGAGTAATGATACATTTTTAAAATAAATTATAATTAATAACTTAATATATAATTTATTTAAAAATAAATAAATAAATAAAATTTGTAAAAAATAATATGGCGGTTTACCTGTAGGTATACTCAAACCCAAAAATAGACTATGTGGATAGGAACAAGATTAAATTTTATATCCTTTTTTTTATATATATGAACTCGTCTCACACTTTTTGGAGTCGAAGATAAGAAGGGTCAAAACCCACTCTAGCGTAACTCATTATCATCCTTATCTTCCGTAGGAGTTAATTATGTTTGAGCAGGAAAAAAAGATAAAAATTGTTTCTTTCTTATTTGAACATTAATTGAGTTTTATAATTTTCATTCAAGTGAAACTAACCGCAATACATTGGTGTCTTGAATTAGTAAAAAAAAGGTTAAAAATGTTTTGGTCCTCAATAAATTAACAAATTTTTTGTTTTTGACCTAATACTTTTTTATATTTTTTCATTAATAAATAAACACTATTTAAACCATTTTTTGAACTTTTTACAGCACCATCTAAAGAGGTTTAAGGACAAAAAAAATTAAAAAATTTATTAAGAACAAAAACAAAAAAAAAATATAATAGAATAAAAAAATCAAATTTATTAGAAATTAAAACCATGTTTAAGCCTAAAAAATAATTTAAAATTGTATTTCAGATTTGAAAATGCTCATAATATCAAATGGTCACTCACTATTCTTCAATGAAATAGAAGACTGTACTTACATTTGAAGATGCAAAGGGTAAGTTGGAAAACTTCATGTCCATCGTGGGAGGACGAATGTGAAGACCAAACAATCTTGATTTGTTCTCTATGATTAAATTCAAGGAACAATTACAGTTAAGGATCTTTGTTGTCACGCCTGTTCTGTCCACACCTTCGGCTAGTTTAAATTCTGTAAACCTTGCTATCTACAAAGTATAAAAAATATATAAGATTAATCGGTATATAATAAGAATATAAAAGAGTCTCTTTTTAATTGAATTCATATTTTAAGTCATAATCATCGTACAATTTAAATTTTTTTATGAGTGATAACTCAAATATTATCAAATGATCACTCACACAAAACTCAAATGTTCTTCCAAAATTATTTAGATTTATGTATATTTAAATTCACTACAAACTCGTCATTAAAACTTGACTCTGCTATAATAAGACGGACATTTGATTTGGTAAGTGAACTGGTTTTCCATACTACCATAGTTGGTTAGAAGATCCACCAGTATTTTCTTTTGAAATCTTAAAAAATCATGAAAAAGTATACGTGTCAACGCAAATATTTTGTTTATACATAAGTCAAGAGAAAATATTAGTTTTAGACCTTAAATATTTTATTTTATTTTGATCATTAAATAATTTTTTATTCTATCCCCTAAAAAAGAAAACGTTAACTAAATATTTTATTTTATTTTGATCATTAAATAATTTTTTATTCTATCCCCTAAAAAAGAAAACGTTAACTAAAGACATAGGAGTTATATTAGTTAGTTTTCCCATCATTAGAAAGTTAGCCGAAATATATAGTTTCATATAATTTTTTAATAAATTTTAAAGTTTATTTAGTATATAATGTCAGTATAAAATATTTTTATACAGATATTCAATCATGATTTTTTTATTTATATAACTTTTAAAGTAATAATAAATAAAATTAATAAATTTATCATGACTGTGATTCATTCTCAATATATATACCAATTAAAATATAAATTTTATTATATAAGATTACTCCGGTATTATTTCAACATTGTTCGGTTAACATTACTCTTTATCAAGGAATAAAGTAAAAAAATTGTTTATCGATAGTCAGAACTTAAAAAAAGGTGCATATGATATAGAACTCTGAAAAATTCCGTAAATATTAAATAAGAATTCAAATTTATTTAGTCCTCTGGTTTAAATACATTACTTTTTATCGTTAAAGTTCTTTAAATAACATTTTAAAAAAAATTATTCAAATATTATTAATTAGAGATAAAAAAATTTATATATTTCAAAAATAAAGAAACGAAAGATATATTTAATATATTGATGATTTTTTAGGAAGTTAAACATATTTTACTAAAAAAATATTTAAACTAAAAAACGACCTTTAAAAGACCCAAATGAAAAAGACTCATATTTTTTTAGGAAATAAATTGTTATTTAAATGTTTCAAATATAAAATTTCAAAAGAAAATTAAAAAAAATTATATTAATAAATTGATTTGAGTTACCATTTTTCTGTACAAAGTATTTATATTCTTTTGGCAAAGGCAACAGAACCACCAGTCAAAAGCATGATGAAGTTACAGCAAAAAGCTGAAGCAAATAAACCCATATCCAATTTTACACAATGATTGTACTTTGCAACCTATAGTCATCGTCTTTATTGGAATAGAAATGGTTTACACAGGCTCTTTCAAATTTAAATTTTTCGTCCCAATTTTGTTTATTATTTTTCTGAGTCATTAATAATAAGAACATGTGTTTAAGTTTCAGGCTAGTTAGAAATATTTTGTAAATTAAAAAAAATTACATATAATAATTAAACACATGTGACCAAATAATTGATAGGAGAGAAAGTAAGATACAAAAGTGAGTAAGATGATTTAAATCCATCTCCCTAATCCCAAAACTAATATTTTGTGCTTAATTATATTTTTATAAAAACAGAGTATAGAAATAAATAATTCTCGGAGAAATCCGCGAAAAAAATTACTTCTACCAATGATTTGTTATCTATAGCATGTATTCTGATTTCTGCAATCTAGTGTACGTGTATATATTATATTTATACTAATTACTTTAATCATATTAAAAGGAATACAAAAAACACTTATATACTTTCAGCGTAAAAACTGACGGTTAATCACAATCATTTATCATTTATATATAGTAAGTTTGTTGACGGTATTAATTAATATTTTAAAAGTCATGTAAACGAAATATTGTAATTAACCATTAGTGTAAAACTCTTTTACACTAACAGTGTATAAATATTAAACTCTTAAAAGAAACAAGACACTGATGCTTAACATTCTTTTATCAATTGTTATGAGTAAATTATAAGAGTTTAATTGGTATATACTGTCGGTGTAAAAGAGGATTGTAATCATCTATGTGACTTCTAAAATAATAATAAATAAAGTCAACAAATTTACCATGAATAAAAGAGGATTGTAATTGAAAATTTACATTGACAATGTATGTCAATTAAGCTCAAATTATCATAAGATCTCCTAAAAGTTAATATAATTATACTGTATTGTCTATATAATTATAATATAACATTTTTAAACATAAAGAGAGAGTAATGTAAGAACAAAAAAAATTGTAAGTTAGGTGAGGGAATGTTACTCAAATTTACTCACTATTTTCCTTAATTAGTGGTATTACATTACTTGCGGAGATAATCATATAATTTTATAAAAAATGTTAGTCACATATTTTTTCCTACAAACCCTTTTGAAATGGATGAAAACATAAATTGACGTTAGCCTAGTTTTTAGTAAATTTTTAAATAATAACTAAGTGTGTATTAAAAAAAAGTGTATTAAAAAATATGTTGTTAACACTACATACCTCGACGGAGACATTGGGTGGTGGAGGTTTTGTAGCAATGTAGAACACAAGCAATGCAATTCCAAAACTTACAAAAATTCTCCAACAAATTTGCAACCAAATCCAAGCGCAAGAATCAGAGTTACTATAAGAGAAGAACCTCATCCAGCCTCCTTTCCTCTTCCCATAATAAAACTCATAAAAGGATTCATCCTCTTCAGCTTTCATCTCATCTCCCTTGTCGCCACTGCCATCGATAATCACGAGACGGTTAACGATGTTCGTGTTCTCGATGGCGGTGGCATGGCTCCCGTCATAGGAGATCTTCTTGTGGTGCAAGAAAGAATGACTGGAGCCACGAGAGGAGGTGTAGCGACATAGGACAAAGCGAGACGCTTCGTCCTCTTCGTGGGTTGGGTTCAAGGGATGGGTTTCGGACCGGTTGGGGGAGTGGAAGGTGGATTCGGCGTCGTTTTGGATGTTGCTACGAATGTCTGCGCTGTTGGCGTGGGAGAGAGTGGAGGGGCTTTGCACGTAATATGCACACGGGTAAGTTTGGAACATGAGAGCCTCATGGTCTTCAACAACGTTGTTGTGATGCATTCCATTGTGGTTGGACATTATTGTTTGTGAAGATTGAAAGAGTGTGTGCTTGAGTGTGTTTTCTCTAACATGTCATGAAGACATGGACAAAGGAGCTTGAAGGAAGTGGGTTTTAAACCAAATAAAGAGAAGAGGGTTTTAAACCAAATAAAGAGAAGGGTTGTATTATGAGGATTGTATTATGCATATAAGAGATAAAGAAATTTATTAAATAATATAGCATTTGTTAGTTAGCGGAAACAAAAAATGAACTTAAATTAGAAACAAAAGATTTTCTTTTGATAAAATATAAGACATTTTTAACTAATTTTCATTGGAAAAACTTATTGTAGCAGCAAATTTTGATTAAATATATCGGGTGGGGCTAGATAGGTGTGGGTTTAACTCTCCTTGTCCCCGTCCTTGCAAAGTGCAGGTGAGTTCGGGTTCAGGTACAAAAAGAGCGGGTACGAATTTTAATCCTTACCCCTGTCCTCGTTAGGCACGTTCTGGTTTGGGTATACAAGCGGGTACCTGTTATATTGTTTTTTATAATTTAAATTTCTTATTTATTATTAAATAAATTATATATATTAAATTATTAATTATATTTTAATTTAAAAAGTATATAAAAAATAATTAATAACAAAAAATATAAATTAAAGCTTAAGAATTAAAATTTTTAATTAAATATATAAATTTAAAATTATTATATAATTATTAAAATTATAATGAGCGGATATGGGTTCGGGTAGTCATGTACCCATACTTGTACCCACACCCGATTTAACACAACGGGTAATACTCATACCCGGTCAAATCGGGTAATACCCATCAAAATCAGGACGGGTACCAACAAGTATGAATATTTTTGCTATCCCTAGGGGGTGTCAAATACTAAAATATATATATTTAAAAATGTTTACAATTTATTTTTAAAAAAATCAACATTTAATAAAGGGGAGAAAAATGTTTATTTAAATGCATATACTCAAGATTTTGTTTAAAATGCATCGAGTACAGTGCCACTCGCATAAGAGCCTAACTTTATAGTTAAAGCTGTGTTTGATTAAAAATGTTTGTGCATTATAGCCCTAGATGCTTTAGGTGTTCATTAAGGGACATGAATGCGAAGAACATAATTGTTGCTTTCTATTGAGAAATGTCATTTGGTGTTAAAATATTTGTATAAATTAAAAAGTAACAAATGGAGAGCGATGAATCATATGCTAAAATATTTAGAAAATAATATTCCTCTGGCACCTAGTTGCTAACTTAAAAAAATTATAAATATATATACGTGTCTCAACTAATTTTTATGTGTGACACCTAATTATTTTTTAAAATTTTCAAGAAAATGTATAAATATATATCATACGTACGAAGATTAATCATACTACATAGTCTACGAGTCTACGACAATGTATTACTTTCCTAATTAAAATATAAGTACAATAAATCATTTAATGTAATAAAAAAAAAAAAAAGATGACTATAGATATATGATATACAAAGCATGCCACCTACCAGAAGTCCAGAATACCCAGATTGTTTAAACTATTTTCAAACAGCGTACACTTTTTTTTTATTTTTTGTTTAAATTGTTTACTTTTAAAAAGTAAAGAATTATATATTAAGAAATATATTTTCTTCTTAAAAAATATTTTTAAAAAATATAGTTAATTTAGACTTGAATGTATCCTTCTACATTTTAAAATTCACAATTTTGGATTGACCAGTATCGTGTTTAATTTCATGAAAAAATTATTTCTAAGAAGTTAAAGGCTTATATGCAAATTTGCTCATTTTTTGAAATCTGAACTTATGGTCTCTTATCCTTTAATTTTAAATATACAATTTTTTCTCTATTTTAAAATAAAGACATCTAGTTCCTCAAATTTTTAAAATTTAATATTTTCGTTCGTTTTTAAAATTAAAATTTTAAAATATTAAAATATTAATTTGATATATATTGTTCAAATTTAATAATGCAACATGATATTATTGGTTAAATTAACATCATAATCAATATTATAATTTAATAATAATCAACACTTTTAATTTTATGAAAAACAAAAATGTGTATTTTACAAAATTGAAACAAAAATGTCGCTAATTTAAAATTGTAAATTTTAAAAAATTTAAAACTAAATATATTATTTTAAACTAGAGTGACAGAACTCAACTTATTAAAAAAATTGTTACTTTCACCAAGCACAAATGATTTGTAGTAATAAAATATAATACAATAATATTTTTTCAAAAAAAGAATAGTTATCTAGGTGGTGTTTGGTTTTAGAAAATGTTTTCTATTTTCATTCTTTGTTTTCATTTTCTAAAAATGGTTTTCATTTTCAAGTTTTTAACATTCAGAAAATATATTTGTTTTCGCTTGATATTTTCTATTTTCAAAAAATAATATTTTTAAATTTAATCAATTTTAGCAAAAATATTATAAATTATTTATATATATAATTCAAAATACATTTATATATTATTTTTTATATAATCACAATGTTAATATTAAGTTTTCACATAATATTAACTTTTGAAAACACTAAAAACAACTTTTTTTGTTGGTTTTTTAAAATGTTTTCGATGAAAATATTTTCTAATTTGTAAATAAACATATTTTTACTACTGTTTTCTCTTAAATGAAAACAAAAGACGCTCAAAACAAATGTCACCTTATATTGTTAGTCCAACAAGTTTGTAAAATCAGTAGGGTGAGATTTACATTATGTCTTCTTAAGATATGGATCTAATAAACTTAATCGATCTTTATTAGCTAACCGCATGTGTTTGGTAAGGTAAATAATTTGTTTTTTAATATACTTCACGTATAAACAAATAAATAAATAAAACTCTTTATTTGTCAAATAAATAAAACAATATGTCAACTAACTTTTATCTTATTAATAAGATTATTTTTAAAATGTTTTTTATTTACTTAAAATTGTAAATTTAGAATTTGTTCTTTCCAGGTTTTGTAGAACTTGTGGTCTCTGAAGTCTTAGGCACAGGGGCGTCGTGGCGACAGGTTGGTACCTACAAAAGAGACTATGACGCCTAAATTAATGTCGGAATGAGAGAGTGAATAGAATAGGATACCTGGAAATGAGTTTAGCTATCCTTTTATACTTGTTTTTGTAGGGGTTTTGTCTTTTGTTACCTTTTATAAGAAAATGGGTTTGGACTCTTGCCGAGGTGGTCATGATGCTAAGATGTCGTGTTGAGGTGCGTTTGGGTTTGTGGTGCTGACATGAGGCCTGGGCGAGGGGTACATATGCCTCCTTAGGATCGAGGTCGACCAGTCAAGGAAAGACCAAAGAAGCTATGATTGTGTATGTGTGCACAAGTTTCATCTTGATTATTATCTTGGGTATGCAGGGTAACGAGTGCCGTTTTTAGGCAGAAAATGCATGTTAAGAGTGTCTTGTGTGGGTAGGAAGTGTCGAGATAGGCAAATAGTATCCGTCAAAATGAGAGTGCCAAGATGGGCAAAAAGTGTCTCGTTCAATAGAGAGTGTCGAGATAGGAAAAGAGTGCCTCATCAGACAAAGAGTTTCGATATGGAACAAGAGCATCTCATCGAACAAAGAATGTCGAGATGGGTAAAGAGTGTCTGGTCACACACAGAGTGTTAAAGATGGGCAAAAAGTGTCCCATCAGATAGAAAGTGTCGAGATAGACAAAGAGTGTCTCGTCAGATAGAGAGTGTCGAGATGGACAAAGAATGTCCCCTTTGGACAGAGAGTGCAAAGATGGACAAACAGCGTCCCATCGTACAAAGAGTCCCAAGATGGGCAAAGAGTGTCTCGTCAGACAGAGAGTGCCGAGTTGTCAAGCTTTGAGGAAGTGTTGAGTTGATGAGTTGTCAATCTTTGGAGAGGTGTCGAGTTGACAAGTTGCCAAGCTCTTATGATGCAATCGTTGACTGCTACTCCCATGATCTTGCTCCAAAGAGATTCCACTACTTATAAAATGGGGTGGAAGGTAAGGAGATAGAGTGTGTAAAGCGTTACTCAAGGAGATAAACCATATAATAGGTGAAGCATTTCACAAAGGAAGAACCCTTGATAAAAGTCATGGTGAAGAACTCTCACAAAGAAGAGAACTAAAGACACTCTAAGAACAATGCTCTTAACAAGGAGTCAATTATCATTCATCAAAGTGTAAAATGATACAAGAAAGGGTGACTGCTATTATAGATGAGCTATGCTAGTTGGGTGTGTGAATTAGGCTAGCTAATCTAAGGATTAATTAGCTTGCTTAATCTAAACAAGATCCTAAAAAAGTGGATCTAGTTCCCTCTTCACAAGATCCTAATAATGTGTATCTAGCTTCCTCATTTGAATTCAAAATTGGCATCACCTAGAGGGAATATAAGGGTCTCACGTGTTACTTATGCTAATGTGAATGCTAGAAAGGTGTAGAAAACAAACAAGGGGGTGTGGAACTCAAACCACACATCTACTTGTTCTAAAAAAAGGTTCACCTTCTAAGATACACTCCACATAAATAACTAATGGTACCCCATGCTCAAAATAAAAGGAAATAAGCAAAAAATACAAGGCCTCAAAGAAGGATAAATGCATTCATCTAATTACTAAACAAAATACAAAATATTTACAAGTAATTTTTTAAGACTATGACCTAAGATTCTTCAATAAGAGTCCATCTTTGTCATGTCTTCTTCCAATCCTCCTAACTAAGAATGCATGTTTATTTTTCTTTTTTTTTTTCTCTTCCTCATCCCTCTTCTCTTTTAAAAGAAGTTTATCCTCCGCCACTTGTGAAGGTTTCAAGTATGTGAGGATAATCTCATTAGAGTGGTCATTGTGAATATCTTTCTTATCATATTTCTATGCTCTCCCTAACAAGATATGAACTGCCTCTATTGGTACCACATCACAAAGAATTTTATCAATGTAAGTTCCAATGGAGAAATGAACCTCTACTTGTTGATTGACTTCCAATTCCTTACTCTCATTTAACCATTGAAGCTTTTAAGGCTTAGGGTGAGGAATGGAAGTCAAGGCTAACTTCTCAATGAACCTTGTGCTACAACAATTGCAACACGAGCCACTATCTACAATGAGAGAACATGTTTTGCCAAAAACTTTGCATCTTGTATGAAAGATGTTATCTCTTTGAGATGGGCCAAGGTCACAAGATTAGCTTCCAAGAAGCCTTCCCACCATCAACAAGTCCTTCTCACACAGATAATTCACTTTCATTGTCTTAGCCCCTCTCACTCTCACTAAAAGAAGAAGATAATTCACTTTCATTGTCTTAGCCCTTCATGATCATGGTCTTCTTGGTAGGGCAATAGGAACCAATGTGGTCTCTCCCAAGACATTTAAAGTACTTAATACTACTAGTCATGGATGAAGAGCTAGTAAGGGGATTCTCTCTAGAATGTATAGGATTATTCTTTTCATGCATGCTTGTGATAGGTTCTTCTATGGGGTGGCTCTTGGGAGAGCTCCCCTTGATTTGATCCCTACTTGCATAAGAGTGGGAAGAATGGTTAGGGTAGTCCTTTTTTAAAGAAGTTATCCTCTTCAATTGTTGCTTCACTTTAATGCAAATTTGAACCAAATCATTTAGATCTCTATATGGTAAGACTTCAACTTTATCTCTTATATCAAGACTCAAGCCGTTAAGAAATCTAGCAATGGTAGACCTAGGCTCCTCATTAATTCCCATCTTCATCATGAAAAGCTCCATGTTTTGTCTATATTCTTCAACACTCAAATTGTGTTGTTTTAGTCTTTGAAGCTTATCAAGGAGTTCTCTTTCATAATAAGAGGGGATGTGCCTTCACCTCATAGCCCCCTTAAGATCATTCCAATACTCAATATGAGGGTTATGATGGTGACGACTCTCATTAACAAGAGCAGTCCACCAATACATAGCATACTCTTGGAAACTAAGGGTTACTAAGGGAACTTTTCTCTCTTCACTCACTTGAAAACAAGTAAGGAGTTGTTCTACCTTCATCTCCCAATCAAGGTAGGCTTCCACATCATCTTTACCATGGCAAGGTGGGAGATCAACTTTTTGTTCTTTTTTATTTTGGTCTATCCTCCCCTTAGGTCTCTCCCTTCTTGCATAGCCCTCAATATATTAACTCTCACTCATCTCATTCCTTCTTGAGTTTGTAGGGCTAGATCTATATCCTCTTTTTCTTTTTCTCTCATTTCCCTCTTTTCTCTATCTTTTTCTTCTTTTCTTTTCTCCTCTCTCTCTCTTCTTTATTTTTCTATTTCTTATCTTCTTTTCTCTTCTCTTTCCTCTCTCTCTTTTCTCTTTTTCTCTCTTTTCCTCTCTTTTCCCTCTCTTGTCTTTCTTTTCTCTCTCTTTCTTCTCTCTTAAATATTTCTTTTCTTTTCTCTCTGTTCTTTCTTCTTCCCCCCTCTCTTATTTTCTTCTTTTTGTTCCTTCTTTAGCTCATGCTCTCTCTTCCAATCTTTCTTTCTTTTCTCTCCTCCACTCTCCACTCTCTAATAACATGGACCAATGTGATCATGTCCCCTAATTTACGAGATCCAACTTGGTTTATACTATTATTAGAAGTGTGTGAAGTCATTTTGAGATGTAAAAGGAAAGACTAAAACTAAGGTTGTGTACCACTTCCTCCTTTACCTCTAAAATGAGAATTTGTAAGCTATTACACACAAAAAGAGGTGACCCTTAGGGACATACAACACATCTTGAAAAAGGTTTTTTATACAAGGAATAAAGCAAAAGAAAAAGAAAAAGGTCTTCAAGTCTCCTCTTTACTAGCTTCCTCACCAAGTGTATTTATCACTTATGTCTTGCTCCTTCTTTTGATCAAATACTTCCTTGACTATTTCAACTCTTTCTTAGTATGCTACCCTTGTGGAAAGTCTCCAATTCAACGACTTCCCTACACAAAAGTGGCGCACAACACAAGCAACCAAGGATGCAAGAGTAGAAGCAAAATGAAGCAAGAAAAGGCACAAACAAAGAAGAATACACTTTCCAAATTGGTAGAGTAAAGTAAAGACAAAACTCAAAGATTAAAATAGAGACAAAGTAAAATTAAAGGGTAAGAAAGAAGGCAAATACAACTAGAGATATTCTAGAAAAACTCTAGAGTAGAATAAGGAGTAAAATGAAAAATGACTCAATAATTTTCAAGAATTGCATAAGTTCACAAAAGGATGGTCGAATCTTAATAGAGTATAGTTCAAGCAATTTCAATTACACTATGCTACCCTTTTGCAATTTTGAAGCTATTAGGTGCACCAAATTTTTTTGTTATTTACTTTTGTATTTTTCACTTCTTTTGTTTTCTTGTACTTCTCTTTTTTTCATATATACTATTTAAATGTATCTAATTACTTTTTTTCATATATAAATCTAAATATTATCCAAATATTATCATTGGTCACCTTCTGGTTCTTAATTAGGAAATGGAGGGAATAAGAATCTAATTTATATCCAAGACAGAATTAGTCACATCTATTACATAGCCCTTATTATCATATATATAAATCTAAATATTATTTTTTCTCATTATGTTTTTAGCTGAATATTATCTTTCCTTATTACCATTTATAGGGCAATAAACTATTCCCACTACCATAATTACAGGCCAAAAATAAGGCACCTCAATCGTGCACAAGTATTCATGATATTGTACCCTGATGACACTCAATTTGGTGGACTTCCCAGAGAATCTCACTGTTTTTCTCTAGTAAGTACATTATGTACCACCCACGCCCAGGCTCAAACTTAGCAACCTAAATGCACCTAATTACTTTTTTGAATTGAAATTTATTGAGTATCAAAGGATATTAATCACTTGAATAAACTACAAGAAAAGGCACACAAAAATTTGAACTAAAAAGTAGAACTCAAGAAAATGCAAAAGCAACTCAAAATGCACTAAAATTAAAAATGACTTAAGGTATGAACAAAAGTGTTGGTTTTGTGTATAATCTAGCTTGTTTTGCATAAGTTCTTCGCTCAATAATACACGACCAAACCATTCATTCAGCCAAGCACAAAATCACTTGAAATCAGTACAAGAAGAGTTACTACTAAAATCAAGCAATAGAAATGGAATATAAAGAAATTGAGCAATTTTTTCTAAGAAAAATTTTGAGGAAACATGCTATGAACTAAGAGCATGTGAGACTCCTTAACATGAACTTACTCAAGAAGATAAAACTCTTAGACGCTCAATTTCACAAGAAGGAATCAACACACTTTTTAGGTAAAATTAAAATAGGCTAAACTAGGAAATTAAGTGACAAAACTAAGGAATAAACAAGACTAACTAAGACGTAACATAAAGAGTATAAAATTCAAAATAAATTGCGCAAAATAAATAGAGAAAGAATCACACCAAAAATAGAACCACAACTTGTGAAACTAGGAGTTCTAAACCACAACGTTGTAACTTTTTCCACATAGCTGTGGCATCATCACACTAGGTTGCTTATGGTTCACAAAAGAGAATTACAAAAAATAAAAGGTACAAGGATAGAATTGAGAATCCTAAACAGCGAAATACACCATGATTCAATGAAGGAACAAAAAAAATTGAATCAGGAAATAAAATAACATGAAAATAGGTATATATAAATTTTAAATTAAAAACCACAAGACAAAAAAAAACAAGAAAAGTAAAGAAAATTAAGCACATGACGGATTAAAGCTGAAAAAAATTCAAGAACAAGATGAACGTCATAAGAACAAGATGAAAATTAGAAAATAAGGTAAAGAAGAAAAACCTCTAAGGAGTAGGCTTTGATACCAAATGATGCAATCCTTGACTGCTACTCTCATGATCTTGCTCCAAAGAGATTTCACTACTTAGAAGATAGAGGCAGAAGGTAAGGAGATATAATGTGTTGTCACTCAAGGAGATAAGCCATAAAATACTTTAAGCTTGCCACAAGGGAAGGAACTCTTGATAAAAATCATGGTGAAGAACTTTAACAAATAAGAGAACTAAAGACACTCTAAGAACAATGCTCTCAAGAAGGAGTCAATTATCATTCATCAAAGTGTAAAATGATAAAAGAGAGGGTGAATGCTATTTATAGATGATTTATGCTAGTTGGACATGTGAATTAGGCTAGCTAATCTAAGGATTAATTAGCTGTTTAATTCAAACAAGGGCCTAAAAAGTAGATGTAGTTCCCTTACATGACACAAGATCTTAATAATGTGGATCTAGCTCCCTCTTTTGAATTCAAATTCAAATAATTGAATTTGAATTCAAAATTAGTGCCACCTAGAGAGAACATAAAGGCCCCACATGTTACTCATGCTTATGTGGATGCTAGAGAGGTGTGGAAAAGAAACAAAGGGGTGCGGAACTCAAACCACACAATCACTTGTTCTAAAAAAAAGGCATATCATCTAATATACATTCCACATGAATAACTAATGGCATCCCATGCTAAAAATAAAAGAAAATAGGCCGAAAATGCAAGACCTCAAAGAAGGATAAATGCAACCACCTAATTACTAAACAAAATACAATCAATTTTTTAAGACTATGGCATAAGATTCTTCAATAAGCTTCATCCTTGCCATGTCTTCTTCCAATCCTCCTAGCTAAGAATCCATGCTAGGTGGGATTGCATCATCTTAGGAGGTGCTGAGTTGACGAGTTACCGAGCTCTTGGGAGGTGTCGAGTTGATGAGTTACCTAGCTTTGAGAAGGTACCGAGTTGATGAGTTATTGAGCTCAAGGGAGGTGCCAAGTTGATGAGTTGTCGAGCTCTGAGCCTGGGTGTGTGTGGTACATAATGTACTTGTTGGAGAAAAGAGGTGAGATTCTTCGAGAAGTTCACAAAATAGATTGTTGTTGGGATACAATATCATGTATACTTATGCACCGTTGAGGTGCCTTGTTTTGGGTTTGCAATTATGGTAGCAAAAACAATTGATCCCATATAAATGGTAATGAGGAAAAATAATATTTGGTTAAAGAGATAAAGGAAAAAGATAATATTTAGATTTATATATAGTAATAAAGGATAAGTAATAGATGTGGCTAATTTTCTCCTAAATATAAAGTAGATTGACTTCCTCTCAATTGGCTAATTGAGAACTAGAATGTGACCATTGATTATATTTGGATATAAATATTTGGATAATATTTAGATTTATATATAGAAAATAAATTACTGCTAAATAAGGTAGTGAGATCATGTTTTAATGATTGAGTAAGAAGAATTAAAAAATTTTGCATCCATTGTTAGGACAAGAAAAACAACGGCAACGATAACAAGAAACAATATAGAAAATAGCACGAAAGAAAACGAAAAGAAAATAAAGAATAGAACTTTTTCTTGCAAAAACAAATTGTTTGAAATACAAAATCAATTGAATAGATCATGTTATGTACCCCCTGTCCCGACCTCATGTAGAGATCGTAACCTAAAACGCCTCAACACCACATTTAGGCACGCAATGCCCATGTTGGCATCATGACCACCTTGGCACAAGTCCATGTCCATCTTCTTAAAAAAGGTATCTAGGGACAAAACCCCTAAAAAAACAAGTATAAAAAGATAGTTAAACTCACCTACAGGTACCCTATTCTATTGACTCTCAATCATTCTCTCATTTCGACATTGACTTGGTTGTTGGAGTCTTTTTTGTAAGTACTCACTTGTTGCCACAATGCCTCTCGTGCCCAAGATCTGAGAGACCACAAGTTCTGTGATACTTGGTAAGAACATTTGGCGCCATCTGTGGGACATAAAATTCCTATGCCCTGGGAAATATATGGTACAAACCAGGAACAAAACATCTCAATTCGCCATGAAAGTCCAATTGCACGATCTCCAGAATTAGTAGTCTAAGGAAGGAAACAATAGAGACGAACACCACCAACGAAACAGCTTGACTCAAAATGCTCAGAATGACAAAACCAAGCATCGCTATCAAAAGAGCTTGGCACAAGGCATGCACAATGATGTAACCTCTTGGAACAACTGTACATCAAATCTCTCTCTTTAAAGCATTCATCATAGGAATTATTAATCTCTCGTTTTTGTTTCTAATCAATTCAATTTGATTTTATATTGTCTAATAATTTATTTTTTTTGCAGGAAAAAGTTATATTCTTTATTTTGTTTTTGTTTTTTTGGCTATTTTCTATATTGTTTTTTGTTATCGCCGTTGTTGTTTTTGTTGTCATCACAATGAATGCATGTTTTTAATACTTCTTACTCAATAATTAAAATAGAATTACACTACCCTCTTCACCAACAATTTATTTACCATATATAAATCTAAATATTATCGAAATATTTATATTCAAATGTTATCAATGGACGAGACACTTTTTACCTATCTCGACACTCCTTGCCCATGCGAGACACTCTTAACATGTTCTTTTTTCCTGAAAATGACACTTGTTGCCTTGCACACCCAAGATAACAATCAAGACAAAACACGCACATACATGCACTATCATTGCTTCTTTGGTCTTTCTTTGACTCGTCGACCTCGATGCTAGGGTGGCATATGTACCCCCTGCCCTGGCCTTATGTCGGGACTGCAACCCCAAACGCACCTCGACACAACATCTAAGCACCTAACGCCCACCTCAACATCATGACCATCTCGCCACAAGTCTAAGACCATCTTGTTAAAATAAGTAACTAGGGACAAAACCCCTACAAAAACAAGTATAAAAAGATAACTAAACTCACCTCTGGGTATCATATTCTATCATACTCACTCTCTCACTCTTATTTTGACTCTAACTTGGGTATCGAAGTCCCTTTCGCAGGTATCCACTTGTTGCTTTGGAGTCCCAGTGCCTAGGACTTGAGAGGCTACAAGTTCTACCAAACTCCAGTAAGAATAGAACTCTTTATTAGTAAACAAATATACATTTTAAAATATACTAACTTTTATCTTAAATATTTTCATGTAATAAAACTCTTTATTCTTTATATTAGATTATAAATAATAGTAATTTATAAAAATATTTTTTATTTAAATAAAATTCATACACATATAGATAATATTAACTAGTTTCATAAAACAAATACAATATTAACTATAATTTTTAATTAGCATAATTTAATCGTTTTAATTCCTGATAAAGGGCACTCTCGAGTCCACTATTGGTTCAAATTTATTTAAAACACAAAACATGAATGGTCTTACATCTAATTTAATTTTTTTTTCTAATTTTATAGTACTAAATAAATTTCAACCAATAATAAAAATATGTTAAAAAAAATCTGCACTAGCTAAGGATAATAAAAATAATTCACAATCACAGATAAAATCTATTAAAAAATTGTAGGGAATAATTTAAACAAATGCCTACTACTTGTAGTAAATACATGTTTTTTCTATCCTCAGAATCAAGCATAGGTACTATCAATATCATAGTACCCATACCAACTCCATTAAATTAAAATACTATCCTTATTTAATTTGATGCTATAATTATTTTTTTATAAATGAATCAAATTAAAATATTAATCATCAAGTTTCATCATTTTTTCTCTATACATGAATAAAACATGTCAAGTTTCATGGTTATCAACGATAATTTTTTTTTATGAAAAAATTTATAATTTATAAAGTTTTTATAAAAATATCAATAATGTAAATTTATGTAAAAGATGGTTTTGTATTAAATATTTTCTACATATATTAGATTAATCAATTTTTAGACTCAATTAATCTTAAAAAATAGAATAATTTTATTTCTAAATTATACAGTAAATAAATATGTTTGATAAAATTTTATACAAAAGAATATTTTTTAAAATATATCTTTTAAATATCCGCACGTTCATGTAGACATTGCCAAACACAAAATAAATTATGAATATTGAGACAAGTAAATCATAAGAATTTTCTATGACAAAACAAATAAAAGATCTGCAACCCGTAGACATGTAAAATAAATTATCACTTCTCATATAATTTTTTAACACATTGTGTACCGTTCCATTGACCACAGAGAAAAGTAAATCTATTAATCATTTATTACGGAAAAGGCCATTGTATAGTCTAATTTGCACAATGTGCCTCCTAAGTAAGACGCATTAATTAATTTTGCTTTACACCGAAATGTTTCTCTTTCCACATCCAAGAAATGATAGCAAAGCACGCTCGCTTTAACCATAATGTTTCCTTCTGCAAAAGATTCAGATCTAACCCCAAAAGGGATAATAAAGTACTATTAATTATTTTGATACATTTATAAATAATTTATTATTATGTTGCTTCTCATTATAATCTTCCATTACCATAACAATTCTTAAATTTAATTTATTATTGATATTTAAATGTTCCCCAAAAAAGTTAATACATTTACATTGCTACTATAATTTATTATGTTACTTTTCATTATAATATGTTATGCAATCCTCCTAGTAAGGGTCTTATAACAAGAGTCATACGAGGATAAAAGAGGACTTAGTTAAGAAAGAGGGAGAAAGACCTCAACTCCTTTTTGGAGTGAAGATTGACCATAACCCTCTTATATAACTAGTTTTAGGGTATACCTAATTGTTTAGGGGAACTTAGTTAGGAAAGAGAAAGGAAGACCTCAACTTTTTTTGAAGTGAAGATTGACCATAATCCTTCTATGTACCTAGTTTTAGGGTAGACCTAGTTTAAGGTTTTATTCTAGTTGGTCGTGTATTTTGGCCTTTCTTTCATTTTATTTTGTAAGTTGGAGGTTTATTTAGTGCTTTAAGGGTGTGAGTTGATTAGATGGCCTTTAGGTTGGTTTTGGACGTGTAGTTTTGCTAACAACACCTCAAAAACCATCTTAACACCCCTTTAACCAACTAGGAGATGTGTGGGTCCCCTTTGTCTCTCCAGAGGCGCTTAACATTCTCTTCCTTCCACCTAGGTGCCTACTTGGATGATTTCCAACCAACCAAATTTGAATTTGAATCTTGGAGTGCCATGTGGTTTCCCTCCAAAATTCAAATTCAAATTAGGGAACATAGATCCACTTAGTTAGGGTCTTGTTTAGATCTTTACTTCTGTTAGTCATGTGCTAATTGTGCTTAGCATAACTAACACATGATTAAGCTTCCTTTGGGTCTTGATTAAGAGGTGGACGTCCAACCCCTCTCCTAATCCCCCTAACTTTATAAATTCATATCTCCCCCTCATTTGTAAGGTTACATTTGATTCTTGAATACAAAATTATCTTTGAGAACTCTGCATTGTTGAGTGTCTAAATTCTCCTTAAGAGAAAGAGTTCTTCTTAAGCTTCTATCAAAGGTTCCTTTCTTTATGACAATGTCTCTCATATATGGTTTATCTACTTGTAGTGGTGTTACCATTGACCACCTTCTAGCCTCTCCACCACCACCACTTCTAAATGGTGCAAATCTTATCAAGATTAAAATTAAGAAAGTAAAAAGCCAAAACTATAAATAAAAATTGAAGAAAACAAAAACTAAAAATTAATTTAAAAAGAAACATATGTTAATTCGTACAAAGAAAAACTGGACGAATACAGTATGATTACATATGTGTTTGCTTTTTATTTTATTTGAAAATTAAAAATAAGAAAGATAAATTTTAGTATTTTAGATAACTTACTGTGATAGATTCGTGTAATTTTTTTGGTTCCAAAAGTATTACACATTTTAAAATCAGAATTATAATTTTATAATTATATCTTTTGTTTTTATTTATTAATATATCATATTTTATAAATTATTAAAACAATAACTAACTATTTATCAATAAAAATATTAAAAAATTAATGTAATTTCAATAACATAAACTCATTAAATAAAGACGGGTATTTTTGTCTATAAATATATTAATTAATATTTTTAGTAAATATGTATTAATCTTAGACAGCTATACATTTAAAATAAAGTGAGTAATTAACAAACTAGTAATTAATATATAAAATAAAACAAAAAATCAAACAAATACAATTGCGGTTCATTTTGACAATGTAATATAACTTTTCTTTCACTGTTTCTTTTCAAGCCAGAAAATTTCCAAATTTCATATAATTAACATTACATTATAAGTAATCCCTCATCCCGATGTTAATTTGATATCTTATGACTGAAAATTAATTTCCCTTTGCAGAATTTTGTGCACCACCCTTCGTATTTATACCAGCTTTATGTTTCTCAACGTTGAAACATGCAATATCATCATTATCACATTCTTCTTTTTAGAGTTTAATATTTATATAGAGTTACTTACAACTTTTTATTTATATAACTTTAAAGTATTAATAATTAAACTCATCAAACTTAACGTATATAAAGGGTTATAATTAATTGGTAGTATAAAATTTTTTATAGTGTTTTTCTCCTTCTTTTAACTTACTCCAATTTCAATTGCATAGGAAACAAATGCAGCTAAAAACATAGAAATTAATATCCAACGATTTTCAGATTTAGAAAAGTGTAAATGTGAGTGGGGAAAAGATTAAGTGTGAAGTAGAGATACAACTTAATCGAACGTTTCTTTGTTTGAAAGTGAAAAGATAGATTGTTATCTAAGTTGGCATATATGGTAATGATTGTAAGGGTAACATTTGAAAACATTATATGAAATAGTCTAATGAAGAGAGTATATATATATCTTTTGCTTTTAAAGCAAGACATTATGAATCGCACCTCTCAGTACCATCATGATACATGTCAAAAGGAATATATATATATATATATATATATATATATATATATATATATATATATAGATATATTACATGAAAAAGCTTATATACATTAACATAGGATGGTAGTGCTGATTGTTGAAATTTAATATTGAATTTCATAATAAATACATTAATTTTTTTTGTATTATGATGTCAAAGAAATGATTAAATATCTTCGTTAAAGGAGTTTTACTCCGAATAAGTTTTGTACATATCTATATTATTTTGATTATGGCTTGTAGATTCCGCTCCAGGAGTCTCTACATTTGAAATAGTTAGATAATTATTTGGGTAAAATATTTTAAATCTCTAAAAATTTTTAGTATATTAAATATATCTTTAAAAAAATTTATTATTTTGGTCTTTATTTTTTAAATATACTATTTTTAAACTTTCAAACATTTAAATCATTTTATTTCTCTAAACAATACTATCTAAGATACTTTGGAGACAAAAAAAATAATGTGATGTGATCCTCCCTGACAAGGGACCTTTCACTAGGGTCACGGCTGTAACATCTCCAATTTCTTTATTATTATTTACACCATAAATTCTCTTAAAAATAATTTAAATTACTATTATCTATAATCCAAATACCAAGATATAAAATTTTCATTATATTATACTCCATATTAAAGCATACATTATAACACTTTCAAAGTTCAAATTAAAATATAACACAGTACGCACAATTTCAGCTCGCCAGCGAACCTTGTCGCCTGACGAGACCCAGGGTAGCTCACCCAACGACAACTAGCGCCCAGTTGCACCCTGCAGATGACAAAACCTGGGCGATAGTAGAACCTCTATTGCCAAAACCAACCAACATGTTGACATATAATTCTACATTCTTATACATGCATATCGTAATTCATTTATCTTTTTACACCATATTCACACAACTTCCATAATAATATAATAATCACATAACTTCACAACAATGCCTCTAAATTCAAATAACATTATTTCTACACAATTCTCTTATTATACATATTGAACAATAGAATAACATCCTTTGAAACTTCCAGCCACAATCCAACATACTTCATTTCAAAGCATTCTGCCTTTCTGTATCATCACTATTATCTGCTCTTATGCAAAGCACGATCATCACAGTCAGACAAAAAAACACAAGCAATGCAAGGGTAAGCTTATATAATATGCAACATATCATTACATCAATCATAAAACATGAAGGCTGCACAACGTTTATATTTAGTACCATCAATACACATTCACTAATAGTAAATAACCAAGCAATCATTCTTATGTTCCACCTGAACATAAGTACTCACAACCAACCAATAAAACATTAATTAAATATCATAATCAATCAAATCAAACACACTTATATTCCCTTGAATACAAGTTTTTCACACAACAACATGTTCAGCCGAGACATATTCCGGAATATCTACATTGAGTTCGGACACCGAGGCGGCTTAAGACCCCTTCTAATTGGCGCAGCGTCCAATCTGCCTGTGTTACCACCAATTTAAGTCTAAGCAATACTTATTTGACAACCACAAACTGATGTCTAGTGTCTACCTGACATCCTGTGACACACAGTTGTTGTCTGAGTATGTCCTTTAAGCACCCCCTTGCATATCTGGTACTAGGACCACAATGTAAATCACAAAAATATCCCTTTGCATACTTGATATTCTGGATTACATTGACCCCAGCTGTGTCCCTAACATCAATGTACCCACCAAACATATCATATAAGGCTAAGTTACCCAACTGTAACTGCTACAACCAACAACATCAATAAATGTATCCTCATCATGCATTCCAATCATATGCATTACATCACAATTCCAAATAATACATTGTCATTCCAATAATTCAATTCCAGTCACAGAAAATCAATTTAACCGAAACTAAGTTACCCTACCATAACTGCCACATCCAAAGTATCCAATAATCATCCAATTCCAAATCAAACATCATTCACATAATAATCATCAACCTCAACTATGAAATCTTAATATACGCTAACTTAATTAGTTCAAATCACAATCAAATACACACTATATTGAATAGCTCAAAACACAATTAAAATAAATATTATCTTAAATAGCTCAAAATATAGTCAAAATACTCGTTATATCAAATAACTCAAATCTCTCAACTACCAAATCACTTGTCCATTAACAAAAATCAACAAAAGAGCTTCCCTTACCTATTTCTCCATCCAAAAGCCGATTAAAACATAAGGAGAAGAATCAACCAAAGAAATTACACAGGAACCTGATAAGAATCCCAAATTAAACAGGAACCTTAGAAATCAAGATCTTAAAAGAAATTTTGTCTTGAACAAAATGAAAGGATAAAAAATGATCGGAAAAAGGTTTAGAAAATTATGATCAGACATACCTATACTGATCACCTTTCAGAATCAGGAGTAATGGAAGAGACCACGTCAAATTCCGTCAACGTTTTGACTGCCATGCAAGATACGAAAGATTGTGACGAGGGAGAGAAAACGGACAATCGCACGAGAAGAGAAATAAGAAAATTAAAAGAAAAGAGAATTTATATAGCGTTGGGTTGTATTTAGTAAATTTAGTTTTCTAAATGCAACCTCTCCTTTTTTATAACAGAAACTCCGAGAACTTCCCAAAACTCAATTAAAACCTTCCGAAATAAAAGAATAATAATTATTCTCATCTCACAATTCTTCTACCATCAACTAAATACAACCACATAGTCTCAACAAACTAATAAATGCATCAATCTCAAATAAATTAATAATCTAAGTTAAAACTTAAATTTAATTCCCTTCACTATTTATTCTTTGAATTTATAATGTATTAAATAAACAGGTCCTTACAACGGCTAGGAGGATAGAGAAAGACATGGCTAAATTGGATGGAGGAAGACCTTACCTCCTCATGTGCATAGAAATTATACCCTAGTCCTCTTATTTTGTATCTTTGTATTTAGTTTTTTTCTTTCCCTAAGTGGAGCGGTTTATCCTTTCCTTTTTGGCCTTGTATTTGGGCCTTTATTTTTGTAGGATTAAAGGATAGGAGGTGTGCTTAGTCTTAATGTGGAGTGTATTAGCTAATTGGGCCATTTAGGGGTGTTAGTGGGTTGTTTTATTAACCACACCCCTCTTTTCTAATTAAACCCTAATTAGTTAAGCACATGAAGCATGGAGGGGGCAAGGTGGGGCCCTTGTTCCCCCTAGAGGAGCTGAATTCAAAGGATTGCCAGCATGACATCCTACATGATACTTAGTTAGATCTAAGATCCATGATTTTAGGAGCATGTGGCAATTATTTGAATTTGGCTCCCATTTGAATTCCCCTCCAATTCTCACCGCCAAAGCTAGCCTCCCATCTTATAAATAGGCCCATCCACCTCTTGTAATCTTTACACTTGAGTTATATAAAATTGAGAGCTATTGCTTCTTCTTGAGTGTCCCTTTCTTCTCACTTTTGATAGCATCCTTTAGTGTTTTTATCAAGGGTTCCTTCCCTTGTGACAAACACCTCCCTTCTAGGCTTATCAAAGTTCTTTGTGGCGCCTCCATCTCCATCTTAATTCTCTTTCATCACGCCATTTATTGGTGACCTTTCAAGGAGAGGATCTTGAGGAACAAAGCAACCAAGGAGGGTTGCATCAATTTATTTACATACAATTGAGACTATAGCCTTAAGGTCTTCATGAAGCTCCTTCCTAGCCATGTCCTCTGATGCAATCCCACCTAGCATCATGGCTAGGAGGATTTGGAGAGAGACTTGGCTTGGATGGGAGCTTACATGAAGACTTGAAGCCATAGTCTTAGGATTTTAACCTTGAAAATATTTTATATTTCCTTAGGAATTTAGGGCACATATTAATCCCTTTAAAGGCCTTGTATTTTGGCCATTTTCCATGTAATTAGGCAAGTAAGTACCTAAGTAATTATGTAGAGTGCGCATAGAAAGAGGTGCAGCTCAAATATGGAAGTGTGGGTTATCTTCACACCTCCTAGCTCATTTTTGCACCTCTTTTTCTCTCACACAACACATGACCAACATAGGGACCCACCCTTCTTAATTCTAGGCACTAGAAATGGGGTTTTTTCCCTAGTTAGATAGCTTAATCCTACTTAGGGAATGATCCTTGTTAAGAGGTCCATAATTAGGCCACTAATCCTAATCTCTCACTCCTTATAAATAGGACCCTTCACTCCTTGTAAATCTCACCTTTGAAGTTGAATAAAAATTGTCTCTCTTGAGCACATTCACGAGTAAAAGGTATTGAGGATCCTCCCTCTAGAGGAACCTCTTCGTAGTTGGCTTTTATCAAGGGTGTTGTGGTGAGCCTAAACACTTGGCTTATCTCTCCAAGGAGAGTGGTGCCCCACCTAAATCATTTCTTTCCCCCTCCATTTGGAGCCTCTTAGAGGAAGATTAAGGGAGGCAAACATGGGTTTATATCATCCTCTTTCTAATCCTCCTAGGCAAGGTCCCTTGCTAAGAAGGAATGCATCATCTCCTCTCCCTTGGAAAGGATTTAACCTCAAAACCGAAGGTCCTTTTTCCTTTTCTTCCAATCCTGCAAAGAGATAAGTAAGGTGATTAGCAGGTGTAGACCCTAGAGGGTTGGGAAAGTGAGGGGTCTATGAGATAGCCCTTAAAGGTTAGGGTAGTGAAGGTAGCGTATGGGCCTCCACCTAGTAGCTTCCCAACCTAGGCCCAATACACTAAGTATAAATCTCACTTGAGTAGAAGTGGATGAGACTATACCAAGTGCACTAGAACACTCATCAAGGAAGGCTGAGTAAGCTTTATCCTTTTGTTCACCCCAAGAAAGTATGAATGGCCTAGGGGTGGACCATTTTTGCATGGTCTCTTTTAGTTGAACTTGAGATTGGCTTTGGGTTTCCAAAATCATTGGCTAAATCTCAAGTTCATCTATAAGTAGAGTTTGAGGTTGTGATATTTTGTCCTCAATAGTGATGGCACAACCTCAACTTCTACTTCCTTATTGGAAGAACCATCTTCAATAAGATCCTTCTTAGCAACCAAGGGGTAATCTTCTTGAAGGTCATCCTTCCCTTCTATGTCTCCCAAATATTGAACTTGATATGCATAATTAAGCTCAAAAGATGAAGATTGAAGCTCAACACTTGGGAGTGTAGATAATAATGGTGTCTTCTCAAGTTGAAGGTAGAGAGCTTGTTGCATAAGGAAGCTATGTTTGAAGTCCACTTTAGTATAAAAATGTCTCTCCTTTAGAACAACCTTCTTGGAAGGGGAACTTCCTTCCAACCCATCAACAAACAATGCTTGTTTATTTTTTGCTTTTTTCTTTTTCTCTTCCTCTTCCCTTTTCTTTTTCATGATAAGTTGGTCCTCTAACACTTGTGCAAGTATAAGAGAACACAACTTGAACTTTGTGCCTAAGTGGGAGAGGGTAATCTCATTAGTGTGGCCATCATGAAGAGCTTTTCGATCATATTTCCATGGTCGTCCTAACAAGATATAGCCGCTTCCATTGGTACTACATCACAAAGGATAGCATCCTTGTAGTTCCTAATGGAAAAGGGTATCTCTTATTGTTGGTTGACTTCTACCTCCTTACTCTCATTCCACCATTGAAGTCTGTAAGGCTTAGGATGAGGAGTGGAAGTCAAGGATAGCTTCTTTACCAATCTTGTGCTACACCAATTACAGCAAGAGCCACTATCCACAATGAGAGAACATATTTGATCACATACTTTACATCTTGTGTGAAAGATGTTCTCTCTTTGAGATCTGTTAGGGTTATAAGGTTGGCTACCCAGAAGCCTCTTTACCATCAAAAGTCTCCCTCACAAGCATAAATGTCCTCTACATGCATGCTACCTCCTTCTTTCTCACTCTTACTAGGGGACAAAGATGGTTCACTCTCAATGTCTTAGCCCTTCATGATCATGATTTTTTTGTTGGGGCATTGGGAAGCAATGTGGCCTCTCCCAAGACACTTGAAGCATTTAATACTACTAGCTCTAGAACTAGTAGGGGGTCTCCTTATGCAAAAGATGTTTCTCTTTATGCATAGTTATGGGTTGATCATCCTTGGGGTGGCTCTTGGAAAAACTCCCCTTGACTTGGTCCATATTTGTATAAGAGTCAGAAGAGTTATTAGAGTAGTTCTTCCTAGAGGAAGACCTTCTCTTCAGTTGGTTCTCCACTTTGATACAAATTTGAACCAATTTATCTAGATCTCTATATGGCAAAAGCTCAACTCTATCCCTTATCTGAAGGCTCAAGCCACTAAAGAACTAACTTCAGTGGGGACCTAGGCTCCATTTGCTACCTATATTCCTTAATACTCATATTGTGTTGCCTTAATCTTTGTAGCTTATCAAGGAGTTCCCTTTCATAATAAGAGGGAAATGCCTCTATCTCATGGTCCTCTTGAGATCATTCTAATACTCAACAGGAGGATCATGATGATGATGCCTTTCTTCCTCAAGAGAGGTCCACCAATACATGGCATACCCTTGAAAGCTAAGGGTTGCTAAAGGAACTTTTCTCTCTTCATTAATTTTAAAACATTTGAAGAGTTGTTCTACCTTCATCTCCTAATTAAGGTAGACTTCCATTGTCTTTTCCATGAAAAGGTTGGAGATCTATTTTTTCCTCTCTTTGTTCATTATTTTGATTTCTCCTCACCCTAGGTCTAGGTCTCCCATTAATCCATTCTTCTCATTAGTTGATTCACTCCTAGGAGAGCTAGACCTATTCCCTCTTCTTCTTCTTCTTTTTCTCTTTTCTCTCTTTTTTTCCTCTCTCTTTTCTTCCCTTCATCTCTCTTACCTTTCTTCTTTTTCTAGTTTTTCTCTTTCCTCTCTCTCTTGTCTTTCTTTTTCTTCTCTTTCAAGTCTTTCTTTTCTTTCCCTCTCATCTCTTTCCCTCTTTTCTTTTTCTTTCTCTTGTCTTCTCTTTCTAGTCTTTCTCTTTCCTCTCTATCTTGTCTTTATCTTCTTTATCTTTCTAGTTTTTCTTTTCTTTCCCTCTTTTCTTTTTCTTTCTATTCTCTTCTTTTTTCCTCCCTTTATTTTCTCTCTTTTCTCCTTCCTCTATGTCTTTTTTTCTTCCCTCATTTTCTCCTCTTTTGCCTCACTCTCTCCCACACACTATTGTCCCAAGGGGAATCTAGAAGGGGGGTTGAATAGATTCACCAAATTATTTTTCAAAGATTTCTATTCAACAATATCAGAATATTTTCAAAAACAGCCTCATTTTGAAATTTTCAAAATCTACCTTCTTTTGCAAAAATTGGGTTTTCAAGAATTCAACCCTTAAGGCAAAGCACCAATTAAATCAATTCCTCCAATGATGATTTCAAACAAAATAGAAGAGAAACTTAACACAAATTATATATTAAGTCATTCAGAATCAACCTAAAGGAGTAGCAAGAACAAAACTCAAACCCAAAAAATATGGGTTAAAAACCCAAATTTAAAGTCAAGAAAATATGTATCAAGAAAAAGATCTACAGCAAGAAATCTGAATAAATCAACCATAGCTGCAAAAACCCAAACATTAGTGCTCCTTATTCAATAAAACTTGAATTTAAAGAGTATAAGGAAGAGAGAATTTGCACAGTGATTTATACTAGTTTAGTCCAACTTACCTACATCCAGTTTACAAACTTAACCTTCCGTTAATCTGTTTTCCACTAAAATCTCAGTACATGCACACCACACATACAAATTTTACTCCCAAAAAAGATTTAAATCATAAAAGAAAAGGCTTCCTCTTGCACCCCACAAGACTTTGCTACACCGTGACACATCATTACTCACAACGCCTCACTTGCAACACCCCACTACAAGATTTTGCCACAATCTCAAGAACACGTCAAGAGATTGTTAACCTAGTGCAAAAACATAGATATGGTACAAAACAATATCACCTGATGTGAAGAATACCCAAACAGAAAGATTAGGACTCAATAGAGTGTCTTCCTTCAATCTTGAATTGGAAGCACTTTCAAACCATAAAAAATGGGCATGAATCTTGGAGAGAATTTTTAGAAATCGTATGTGAGAAACAAACACTTGATTGGACTGATCAAAAGTTGTTAAATTTGTTTTCAAAAATCTTTTATATCAATTTTTATTCAGGATAATCAATTACCCACTTGATTACCTGATATCTTACACAAAATTGAACCAAATCGATTACCACAAATAGCATCAATTTCAGTTCTCAAAAATACTCGCAAGGTAATCAATTACCATTTTCAGGTAATTGATTACCTTACCTAAAAACGCATTTTTTAAGCTTTTCCAGCACAACCCAACCTATGTAATCTATCCAAAACCATCCCAAATACATTCTCAAGCCTATCCACACAATACAAGTACCACACCTATCAACGTGTTTGGTACCATAAAATTGATTTACGAGCAAAAACAAATAGACAAAAGCAAAACCAAAACTTCACTAATCTTCAATGTAGTTCCTTTGGTTCCAACACACACCATTCTCCAAACTCATGTACAAAATTGTCAAGAATGTTGGCCTTGGGTGAGCCCCCTTAGTTCACACTCTTGTTACTAGAGTTGTGTGATTCCATTATTATGTGTAAGGCAAATTCAACAAGAGACATTCCTCTCCCTTTAATTGTTTCCTCACTAAAGAAGACAAGAGTCTTTGGAACTCTAGCCTTCACACCTAAAAATGAATTAAACAAGCAAGAAAACTAACCTAAAAAATGAATTCCTGATGGTGTAAGAACCTTCAGAGTTAAGACACCTCTACGCGGTTTGAGCAAGATAACGCAAGAAAATAAAGGGTGTAGGGACTAAAATGTTCACCTAAAGGTATGGAAGGTGGTGTACCACTTCCTCCTCCACACCTTAATTTCGAGAAACTAAGTAAAAAAAACTAATCTATTATAATCAAATAGAGTGATCCCTTAGGATATCGACACTCTTAAAATGAATACACACAAATAAAAGCAAGAAAGTAAAATGTTAAGTCTTCTTTATAGCTCCCTCAAGTGTACGCACCCTTGTCTTGCTTCCTCCACCTCTTTGAGTCTTTCTTGGCTTAAACAACCCTTCATCAATAAGCTACCCTTGTGGAAGGCTCCTAACCAAGCTTTACTCTACAAGAAAGTGGCACAACAACTAAGCAATCCAAGAAAACAAGAATATAAACTAAAAGCAAGAAAAGCTAACACAAAGGAAGGCACACAATGCATATGGAAAGATTAATATGAACAAGACTAGGAAGCGTAAGAATTAGAAGACAAACTAGAATTAAGGCAAAGATAGAAAGCTAGCACAACTAAAGAAATTTCCTAAGAATGGCACTAGAATTAGAGTAAGGACTAAAAGTAAAAGACACCAAAATTTTTCAAAAATTGCACTAGGTGAAAATATGTATGGTCGTGAGCTATTAGAGGTACTCCCAAGAAATTACAACCACTTTTAAATACTCTTTTTCAATTTTGGAATTGTTTCTAGGTACATCTAATTTGTACTATTTTTTTTTCATTTTTGTATTTGCTTTGCACTTTTACTATTTTCTTTCAATTCTCTTTTAAGTTCCTTTTTTTTAACCTTTTCTTAGATGCACCTAACTATATGTTGGTTTGCAAATTTTGTGAGTGATTTAATGGAGCTAAACACTTGAGAAGATTAGCTAGCTAAGGCACACCAAATTTCAAAATACAAAGTGCAATCTATGAAAAACAAGTACTCATAATGCACTAAAATTTAGAGTGACTTAGGTATTGCACCAACATCTTGTTGTATGAGACTTAGACCTTCTTGTTTGCACAAGTTTAGGCTCAAAAGTTTCTCAAAATTCGCTCAAGCAATCCTTAAAGAAAATCCACTCAAACTTTAGCACAAAAAGAGTCACTAACCAAGACAAAGCAACACAAGATGAAATTGAGCTTAAATATTTGTTTGAGAAAATTTTTCAAGAGAATATTCTTAGACTAAAAGCATGAGAACGTCTTAAAGACTCAGGCAAGAGGTGAAACCTCTTTGAAGCTCAATTTCAAGAAGTTGACCACACTTTTTTTAAGCAAAAATTCAAATAAAAGAGGTAAAACCTAAGGAAATTGACATGACAAAAATTAATGACAAAACAAGACTCTAAATGATAAATACTTGAGATTATGAAACTGAAAAACAAAACCTAAAATAAGCAACAGCAAAAATGCACAAAAATCAAGCAAGGAAATGAAAAATTAAAGCCAAAACACCTTGCCACAGCACTGTGGTTGTTCGCCACAAAGGTGTAGTTTTAGTATAAGGTGCTTCTTAGAAACTTCAACATGCACCAAACCACAACAAAATGAAGGCTAATGGAAAATAAGAATTCCTAACACACAAAAAAGTGGTTCAATGGAAGATTTAAGAAATTTGAACCGATTGAAATCAAGGAAAAATGCATACAAAGCCATTGCACCGATTAAATGAATATAAATGACTTAGAAGTAAAATGAACCGAACAAAGTTACAAACAAACACAAGAAAAGCAGCAATATGATGAACAACACATATTTAAGCTAAAAAAATGGAGAATAGATGGAGTAGAAGATATGATAATTTGAAAATTTAAAGAAGAATGAGCAAAGGAGAAAAACCTCTAGAAAAAGGCTCTTAATACTACTTGATGCATTCTTGGAATGCTCTCCCTAGGATCTTGCTTCAAGAGGTTTCTTAGGTGAAGAAGATTGTGATAAATAGGAGAGAAAAGGTTGATGGAGGTGCCACTTTTCTAGGAGATAATCCTTGGATGTAGAATCTTGCCACAAGGGAATGAACCCTTGATAAAAGTTGTAGAAGCACTCTCAAGGTTTTTGAGAAAAGAAGACACTTACAAGAGTCTCACAAATTCTAATTTGTATAAAATGATCAAAATTGTGTACAAGAGTGAGAGAAGGATTATTCATAGGGATTCCTATGGACTTGGATGTGCAAGCTAAGCTCAAGTGGGAAAAGAAGAAAAAACCAAACAAGTCCCTAAAAATTAGGATCTATGTCCCTTCTAGTTTGAATTTGAATTTTGGAGGGAAGTGACATTACACTTCTAAAATTCAAATTCAAATAAAAATCAACAAGAAAATCCATGTAGGAGAGAGAGTGTGATGTGGCGCCACTCTAAAGGGAACAAGGGACCCCTCATGTCTCCTACATGCTTCATGTATTGGTTAGATGGGTTTTAGAAGCAATTAGGGGTTTGGAAAGGAGAAATCACACATCCAAATACTCCTAGACAAGCCCAACTAATTAACACAGTACCTAAAGGGGCTAAATACACCTCCTAATAAAAATAAAACCTATAGGCCAAAATACAAGGCTTAAAATTACAAAATTACACCCACTCAACAAACTACTAAAACTACACTATTTATTTACATAAAATTGAAACTATGGCCCTAAGGTCTTCATGAAACTCCTTCATAGCATGTCCTCTCTCTAATCCTTCTAGCCAAGGTCCCTTGTTAGGGAGGAATGCATCATACAAGCAACATCACAAGACTTTTCTTTAGAAAGTTTGTCAGATTGCATGGGATACCCTCTACTATTGTGTCCGATAAAGATGCAAAGTTTCTTAGCCACTTTTGGAAAACTTTTTGGGCAAGGCTATGAACTGAGCTACTCTTTTCTACCATATTTCATCCTCAAACTGATGGGCAAACTGAGGTGGTGAATAGATCTCTTTCCACAATGTTAAAGGAAATTCTTAAGGTGGTTTAAGTCTTGGGATGAGTCCCTTCTCCATATTGAGTTAGCATATAATAGGTGGTTCATAGGACCACCAAGCATTTGCCTTTTGAGGTTGTGTATGGGTTTAATCCTCTTACTCCTTTATATCTATTTCCTCTCCCTACTTCCCACTTTTTTCATAAAGATAGGGACTCTAAGGCTGAGTTTATAAAGAAATTACATGAGAGAGTTAAAACTAACATAGAGAACCAATTATAAGGGTATGCATCTTCTACCAATAAAAGGAGGAAGGAAATGATCTTCAATAAAGAGGATTGGATTTGGCTTGATCTTAGGAAGGATCACTTTCCTTCTAAGAGGAAGTCAAAGCTAAGCCTTAGAGGAGATGCTCCCTTCCAAGTCCTAGAGAGGGTCAATAATAATACATATAAGTTAGAACTCCCTAAGGACTATGGAGTAAAAACCACTTTAATGTTTGTGATTTATCTCCTTTTGTAGGTGTTGATGAGGAAGAGGACATTGTAGATTTGAGGTCCAATCCTTCGCAAGAGGAAGGAGATGATACAATCTTGCCTTCCAACAGTCTTATCACAAGGGTCATGGCAAGGAGGATAGAAGAAGACTTGGCTAAGAAGGATTATAGTAGACCTCAACTCCTATTCTAAGTGAAGACATACAGGCCATAGTCTTTTTTATTGTAATCAATCTTAATATGTTGCGCCTAGCTTAATTAGTGGTGTATTTAGCTTTCTTTAAGGCCTTGTATTTTGGCCTATTTCTTTTATTTTAGGCTAGGGGGTGTCATTAGTCTTTTATGTGGAGTGTGTGCTTGAATATGGGCCTTTTTGGTAGCTTAGGGACATGTGGTTTCCTTCCCACACCTACCTTGTTTGTGTCCCACACCCTTCTAGTAGCACACGAAGCATGAGAGACAAGTAAAGCCCTATTTTCCCTCCAATTGGCGCCAATAGCTCTTCTCTCTCCTAAGTGGCCAATTCAAATTCAAATTAGAATTAAAGGGAACATAGATCCACCTTTTTAGGGACTTATTTGGCTTAGCTAATTTAATTATGAAATTTTCCTAAGTGGACGTCTATAATTAAATTTGCCTAAGTGGACGTCTATTCCCCTCTATAAATAGGCACCACTAGCACTTGTATTCTCTTTACACTTGAATGAATAGAGTTTTCTGATATTGTGATTTCTTTGAGTATCTTATTCTCTCTTGCTTTTGAAAGTTCTTCACTTTGGCTTTTATCAAGGGTGCCTTCCCCTATGACAAGCTTAAGATACCAAGGCTTATCTCCTCTAGAGTGGTGCATCTATCCAACCATTCTCACCTATGCATCTCCATCTTATTTACCAAGGAACCTGATAGAAGTAGATCATGGGAGGAGCAAGTCAAGATTGCATTAGTGGTTCTCTATCATAACTCCACAACTTTGTTGATGAAGCCACACATGTGTGGTTGAGATACCTTGGAGTCACAAGTACATTCTCTTGTGCATTATTTCTCTATTTTTTCTTTGTTTTTTTTCTCCATAATTTATTTTAAATTTTTTACTCTCTTGTTTTTTCTTTAGTTAGTCTTGTTTAGTCCTTAAATTCCTAGTTTAGCTTCTTTTAATTTTTCCTAAAAAGTGTGTTGAAATCTCTTTGAGGAATTGAGCATCCAAGAGGATTGACCTCTTGAGTGAGTTCATGTCCAAAAAGTATCACATGCTCCTAGTTCATAGCATGTTCTACTAAAATTTCATCAAAAAATAATTGCTCAATTCTTTCTTAATTCCCTTCTTGTTAAATTTAGTAGTAGCCCTTTGTGGTGCTTAATTTTGGGTGATTGTGGCTTCGTTCTATTGAGTTGTTTCAGCATGAACTATTAAGCAAAAAGTTGTGCAAACAAGCTAGCTTATACACATTATTGATACCTAAGTCACCTAAATTTTGAGTCCATTTTGAGTTGCTCTATCTTGTTTTTCTTGAGTTACATGTTTTAATTCAAATTTTTGTGGCTTCTCTTATTGCTTTTGTTCAAGCATTTCTTATCATTAGCTTACTCATCAAATTTAAAATCTAAACAAGTATTTGGGTGCATCAAAAGAAGTATAAGAAAACAAAAGAAAAACAAAAACGTTAGTACAAAATACTGAAACAAAATAACGAAAAAAAATTAGTGCAGCTAATAGTAATTCAAAAATTGCAAAAGAGTACTAAAATTTGATTGAAATTGCTTGAACATTGCTTCTTTAAGTCTCAGCCATAGTTGCTTTAATTAAGACGTGTGGGCTTCTCTCCATACCCTTTTGACTTATTTTTGCACCCCTCCTTGCACTCATAAAAGCATGACCAACATAGGGACCTACATGTCTCCTCCTTAGATGCTAATTTGAGAGTTTTAGGGGCTAATATTAGTTAGTTTGAGTAGTTATGCTTAAGGGAGAGTTAACTTTGATTAAAATCACAACTGCCTAACTCACCCATCCCTCCTATAAATACCTCTCATTTTATTGTATTGGTGCACTTGAATGAATTAGGTTAGACTCCTTTAGAGAGCTCTCATACTAGTAAAGTAACTTGAGTATCCTCCATTGAGGAAGCTCTTCCTTAAGTGTTTTTATTAAGGTCATTTCCCTTATGGTAAGCATTCAAAGTTTAAGACTTATCTCCTTCTCCAAGGAGTGACGTCTTTACCACCATTCTTAGCCATTCCACTTCCTTCTTCCTAAGTGTTGAAGAACCTTGAATAGAGAATATCAAAGGGATTGCAACAGGTTTGGTTAAGGGAAGAAGATGAGGATATATATGAAAAATTTTGTAAAGATTAAAAGCTTGAAGATTTAAGGATAAGATATGCACATGAAAATATAAAAATTTATTTACAACTTAACCGTCCATATGCCTGTGGTATCATCCATAGAGGCATGTGTTCACCCTTAGAGCATGATACCTTTAAGCACGTTATCCACATAGTTGTGACTTCAGATAGAGAGGTGTCATTTTCCCCATGGCGTGTGTTACCAAAAGCCATGTCTTCCACAAGATTATGGCTTAAAATTATAAATTAGTATTATTATAGAATTGAGTTTTAATTAATTAGTATTATTATAGAATTAAGTTTTAATTAATTAGTATTATTATAGAATTGAGTTAAAATTATAAATACTGTAATTTTAATAACTAAAAAAAGAGTTTTTAGAGATGGATGATTTGGATATTAAAATTGTTTATTTTATTTTAAAGTTGTTATTATGTGCTCCTACTGTAATATTGCATAAAGCATTTTGTATCATAATGCATAGTGCATAACATGATTTTGAGTCAAAAGACTTTAGGGCAGATAATAATAATAATAATAATGTTTGTGAAAGGATTTGCAAACTTGATTTTTTATGAATTACTCTGAAGGACAGTTGTCAGGAAAATATGAAAATGATTTTGAAATTATAATTGTGAAAGTTTAAATCCATTAGCAAGTAAAACAACATTTGAGGTTGAGAATAGAATGTATCTTGATGGTAAGGAAACTTATATATTTGAGTATCTTGTTGTTCTTAATAGTGAATAAGGTTTGTGTTGAGTTGTTATACTAGACTGTACTATCTAGGGAGTGTTAGGGTATTGACGATTTCCTATAAGCCTTCCGAGTATACTGACACCTTCTCTTTTCTGTATACTGATTCGGTCTAGTGGGGTATTACCAAATCCTCAAACAGGGTGATGATAAGCTCTGATCTCACTAGACACCCAATAGGGAAAATCTCAATGGAGTACCAAGTAAAAATGATTTTCAAAATGTTTTCAATCAAAACTTGCATTCCATTAGTACATTGCATCTTTTATAAATTATTTTTATTGATGTTTGTACTTTATGTTAATTGGCTAGTATTGTAAATGTTCCTACACACACTAACCAAAACTCCTTCATATCATTGGGTCTTCCTTCAACGCTAGGGATGGAAAATAAACTCGTACCCGTGGGTAATCCCCGAACCCGCCCTGAAGTTGACGGGGAATCCTCGGTTTGACCGGGTATGGGGAATACCCGATTTATTAAGTCAAGGATGGGGACGGGGATGGGGATATACATACCCACCTCGTACCCGTACCCGCCTCACTCCGCTCTTATTCTAATGACTAAAATATTCATTTATCTTAAAAAAAGGAAAAGGGAAAGGTTTGATATTTAATTAATAAATTACAAACTTTGCATTTATTAGATAACTTTTGAATTAATATCATTTTATTTAAATAAATTATTTTCTACTAAAATATTATTATAATTTTTTTTACCGGTATGGAACAGGTACGGGTATACCCGATACCCAACAAGGATAGGGATAGGGATATAAATCTCATACCCACCGAGTATGGGGACGAGGATGAGAATGAGTTTCAAAAGTGAGGATGGGGATGAGAATGTCATACACGTTCTCGCCCCGCCCCATTGCCATGCCTATTCAACGCTCCAGATCTCCTCTTCGATAGTTACTTCGACTCTTTGAGCCACTACAATGGGTACCTACAAAAGCACTTCAACACTCAAGTCACAGGGGAGTTGACTATGCTCTTAAAAGTACAATATGTCAACTGGAAAGTAATATAATAATAACCAATAGTCAAACATGTCTTGTCATCTGTTATTTATAGTATTTACCTTTTTTGTGCTTGAACTTAAGTTATTAGGGTTTAGATTTACCTGAAAAGGTAGTTTGGACCTTTCACTTTAGGGATGAAGGGTCTCATCTGAGCCGAGATACTTGACTGCGCTAGTAGTAGGCTCAACCCTACAGGTAGATTCAGTCTGGGGTTAGATCTAGTTCGGGGGTTCCTCTAGTATAGTAAACTTGTTGGTATATTTATATTTCATAAGTGAAATTAAATTTGATCCATACTCAAATAAAATGTCTAATTTACATTTTCTCTAAATCCTAAGGGTTTGATTATGTAGGAAAATGACCAAAGGACATAGAAAAGATGTTTGAGACAACTAGAGTATTATGATTTTGGTAAATGTTTTAGATGTCATAATGTACAAAAATTACTATTTTGTAGAATATGGTAATTATAATTATTTAATTGGACCACTACATACTTATTACTATCTTTAGTATTGATCTAATAGATACTTCTGTATAAATTATTTCAATTCAATAATTAATAATATTTTATTTAAGTATAATAATTACGAAAGTGAAGAAATAAATGAAATATTAAAGGAGTTGTCATATTAATAAGATAATTTGGTTGCATGAACCTTCTAAATTGAACAGGAACGACATTTTTAGATAAGCAACTAAAGTGGCTGACAAGTTGGCTGGTCAAGTTCTAAGAGCATGTTTAGAGAATATTATAATTTAGAGTATAATATGTTTTTTAAATTATAAGTTGTTTTGAAAAATAATCTATGGGAACCTGCTTAAATTTGAAAAACAAATATAAGCTAATTTAAAAAAAATATAACTTTTTTTTCAGCTATTTTTACACTCTTTTATTAATTACAAATTGATTTTTTTATTAGATTTAAACAATATTAATTATTTTCAAACTACTGTTCGGCAAACTTTCCAAAACAAATATTGATTTTTATTATAGTTATTATAAAATAATTCATTATACATATTAATTGATTATTTAATTAATTTTTTTAGTTTTTCCAATACACTCTAAATATACTTGATTTTTATCACGTATATGAATTTCCACCTAATCTTATTTTGAATGCTTTAAGAGCTTATACAGCACATATTGTATTTTGAGAGAGGTTTCTAGTTCTCCTTCAGGCCTTTTATTTTTTTCACCCTTCAAATTTTTAAAATTTCAAAATTGTCCTACCCTTTTAGGCTTCTTTGAAAACCTAGTTTTCAATAGCCACATCCCTCGGTAATATGAATTTGGTTCATTAATATTATAGGTCTCATCATCTGCAATATTAAACGATTAAACGAGTGGAGACCAATGATTATTGCAAAAATCTTCACCTTTGATTCATAATATTGTACAGCAAGATTGAGGAAGGCAATTGCTATTGAAAATTAGGTTTGAGAGACAAACACAGAACTTAAAAGGACTCTGACAATTTTCAAATTAGCAAATTAAAAATGGGGTGCAATAAGAAAAAGTCCCTTCTTGAAATACATGAAAAAAAAGCCTAATGGACCTTGCAGCTCTTCGTATCCCCCAGGCCCCTCTCGTCTTCCCCTGCGACTGCACCAACCCTTCTTGGCGCACCCAGCTACCCCACCCAACAAGTTAAGGGTACATGGGAGTAGGAATGACAAAAATAACTAGCCTAATCCGTTTTGACCTGACTTGTCTGTGACCAATAAAAAGCAGGGCAAAGCAGGCTAAATTGCCAAACCCACCCTGCGTATAGGTGGGCTAATGGACTAGCCCGCTAGTTTCAAATTTTTATTTTTCTTTTTTTCTAATCTTTTTTTTGTTTAACTCAAATTTCAAAATATCAAAATAAAATTATCTTAACCAAACTAGTCTAAAAATTATAAAGTAAAGTAGTAATATTAAAGTAAATTTTTAATCTTTATTTCTATTCTAAACTAATATTTAACATAATTTGATTACTTGCTAAAGTAAAATAATAATACTAAATTTTGATTATTTAATATATGATTCTTATACTTTTAATTTTTATTTTTAATTTTAATTTATTAATGATGTTTTATATTTATAATATAGTTATTATAAAAAAAAATTATTAATATATTATATTTAGAGTGACAGGCCGGCAGACCAGTTCATCTTTCCCGTGTCTAGCCCTATCTAGTGGGTCAAAATCCCTACTCCATCCTGCCAAAATTGTAGCGAACTGGTCAGCCAGTCAGACTTGACCCAGTTTGCCATCCCTATGTGTAGGGATGGCAATGGGATGGGGCAGAAGCGGGTTTTCCCTCCTCATCCCTGCCCTCAGAAAGTGGGGGCAAAGGCGAGGGTGACTATAAAGAAGATAGATATGAAATTTTAATACTCGTTTTCCGTCGAGTATATTTAGGTTCTCATATCCCTGAGATATCCTATTATATTATTTTTTATAATTTATATTTAAATTACTTACAATTTATTAAATAAATTATATGTTAATTTATTAGTTTTAATTAATTTATTAATTATAAATAAATTATATATTAAGTTATTAATTATATTTTAGTTTTAATGACTCCTAAGGTATAGATTTGTATACAAACATCTGAAATTTTGTTTAAGATATAATTGTATGTAAAATATAGACGTAGTACGGGAGTAAGACAGAGACTAATAACACAAATTTTTTCTATCAAAATCAAGACGAGAACAAGACAATACTCATAAAGATGATACAAGTGGCATCCTCCCAGACTTGACTAAGGTAGTGCATGCTTGGAGGATTACACCATGCAATTAGCAAAATTGCAATGAGCAAAAAAAAAAAGCCATGTCTCAAACTCTCAATTGTCAAATAAATAATAAAAATAAAAGTGATATAAAATAAATACAAAACACATGTACATGTTAGTCTCAATGGGTCTTTCAAATATCACTCTCTAATTGGTGGATTTCAAGCCTCCCATTTAATTTCACCCCATCATTAGAATCAAATCCTCTCCAATCAACCACTTCAACCCACTCTCCTTCTCCAAACCGTTCCGTTTTTTGCTTTCCCTCTCCCGGACTGTTCTGTTCTTCGCTTTCCCTCTCCCGGCCCCTCCGGTTCCCAGTTGAGCCTCTCCAAACCTTTCCGTTCTTCGCTTTCCCTCTCCCGGACCGTTCCGTTTTTCGCTTTCCCTCTCCCGGCCCCTCCGGTTCCCAGTTGAGCCACTCCGCACTTAACGTGCATTTCATTTTCAATTTCACTCTCTGCTAAATAGTCCTTTCAAAGTTCAAATGCTACAGATGGAGATGGAAGCTTTGAATCTCACTTTCGTTGAATCTCGCTCTCGCTTATTTTTTCAGATTAGGTGTTCGGATTTTTCTAAGGAAAACCGTTTCCTTTCCTCTTATGATTTTTTGATACGGTTTGAAATTCGATCTTCACCTTTTTTCCACCAGTGATCGGTGAGTTCTCACTCCACAAATGTAGTTTTCTTTTTTAATTACATTATAAGTTTTGAAATCATTAACATGTATATGCAAAATCTGCAACTTATAAAAATAATACTTAGAGTTTAATTAGTATAGGGTTTAGGGTAAATTTAAACTATTAGTATACAAATATTATTTAAACTATGATAAATCATAATTTTTAATTTATGATAAATTTATTAATTTTATATATGATATTTTAAAAATTATATAATAAAAAATGTGATATAATATTAGTGTAAGTGGCTATGCTGATTAAATTTTAATAATTATTAATATCAATAATAGTAAAAAGAAGGAATTTAAAGTGTAATTAGTATTTTTTCATAAATATATTATTATTTAATATATACTTACTACTAGGATTTTAAACATTAAAAATAAGTCATTAAATAAAAATATTTTAATATATACAATATTTTCATTTTGCTTAAATATTTTTTAATTTATATTTTAATATATGACCATCAAATATGACTATTATAAAAATAATTATTAAAAATAATATCCTTTAGTGTTATTTTTATTTACATTTTATATAAAATAGTGTCATTTTTATTTACAAAACATAATTATTAGAGGAGTTAAATTGGTATACAATGTAATTGTAAATGTCATTTACACTAAAATTCAGTCATGACTTTTCATATATTTGATTTTGAAAGTAGTAACGAGTAAAGTCAACAAATTTAACATGAATAAAGAGTTGTGACTGGATGTTAGTAGATTTTTATACCGACGGTGTATACTAACTAAACTCTAATTATAAATAATTTAAATATTTTTAAAATTAACTTGTAAATTTAGAATTTTTTTTTAATTTTATTTATATTTTTAAAATAAATTTTAATTTAAAAAAAATATAATTAATTTTTAATTTCACTTAAGAAAGAAGTATCTTTTTTATTCAATATTATAATAAATTATAATAATTCAATATTATAATAATGATAATAATAATAATAATTTGTTCAAATGGAAACAGATGTAATTTTGATGGGGATTTCTCTGCATTTTTTTTTTTTAAATTTAGATAGCTTACCTTTGCCTTTCTTTTGATTTTGCGCGAATTTTGGGGCGGTAGATTCGAGCTATCTGTAAGAGATTTTATTTTTTGGACTCTGTAGGGAATAAGAATAATTTTTATCTGTTTTTTCTTCCTCTCCTATTGTTTAATTTGCCAATGCTTTTGTGACTAGGTTGTGACTTCTTTTATCTTGATTTTGACAAGGTTTTAACTTTATTTATTCTGTTTGATATGATTCTGATTGTGGATATTATTCAGATCTAATTCATTGCTTAAGTTTTGCTGGAACATTCGCTTGTCTTTTTATTTCGTTTTACTTTATGGGTTGAGTATTCTGCTTTAGACCTGTTTTTTGAACTTCAAATTGTTTGTCATGCATAACTTCATCTGCTTCAAAGGTATGATATTATTATTATTATTATTAAAGTAGTTGCTATTTTTAGGTGCATTTTTAGTATGTTTTTTCCAACTCATGTATTTGGTGTGCTTGTATTGTTTTGTTCGGAATTCTGATGGCACTTGATTGACCTGTAATTGTTGTTCCCTCCTTTTTTTTGTTGCTTTATTCTCTTCAGTTTGTTTCATAACTTTCTGGGGTAATTTCGGCCCTGGTAGATAAATAGGTGAGACGTTTTTGGAAAATTGATAGAGGCTATCTCAGATTAAATTTGTAATTTGTTCTGTCATAGATTTCGAGAGACCCAAATAAATATTTTAAGGTAGAAATATATGATAATATAATAATAATATAGAATATATAATATATAAGATATAGTAATTATAAAATTTATAAATAATAGGAATCTATTCAAATTTGTAAGGTCTGGAGACTTGAAACTACTTCAGCCCTTGTAAATAATTAATTATTGTAGATGTTTTAATTTTGTAATTGTGGATCTATCTGTCTCTTTTTGCTTTCCTTCTCTGGTGGGTTTAACTACTTTTTGTATTCAATTATATCTTTGGTCACTTATTAAATTCCGTAATTATTATTGTCCAGCTAACTGAAGCATGTGCGGTGGTCCAGAGAAATCAAAATCTTTTGCAACTCCATCTTCATCTGCTGTAGAAGGTTCAACTAACGATACCAAAGACATGAAAGATTTAACTGTTCATACTGAAGATTCTTTTTCCTGCTTACTTGAGTTTGCTTCTAACAATGATTTTGAAGGTTTTCAGCTAGCTTTAGATAGGGATGTTTCTGTAATAAATGAAGTCGGCCTCTGGTATGTTCGCCAGATTGGATCTAAACAAATTGTTCTTGAGCACCGAACTCCTTTAATGGTTGCTGCTATGTATGGGAGTATAGATGTTCTAAAACTTATACTCTCATGTCCGGAGGCTGATGTTAATTTCTCCTGTGGGACAGATAAAAGCACTGCCCTTCACTGTGCAGCATCAAGTGGTTCTGTTAATGCAGTTGATGTTGTGAAATTGCTCTTATCAGCCGGTGCTGATAATAACAGCTGTATGGATGCTAATGGAAATCGTCCTGTTGATGTTATTGTTGTTCCTCCCAAGCTTGAAGGTTTGAAAGCAACCCTTCAAGATCTACTTTCAGATAATGCCTTTGATGGGTTTGTTGGTGAGTGTTTTATTCCAGTATCAGTTGATTCATCACGTTCTGATTCATCTGCTCATCTATCATTACCTGAAAATGGGTTGCCATCTTCTCCTATGGCATCAAAGTTTACTGATACAGATATTAATTCTGCTTCTGAGAAGAAAGAATATCCTGTTGATCCATCACTTCCTGATATAAAGAACAGCATTTATGCTACAGATGAGTTTCGCATGTTTTCATTCAAGGTGAGACCTTGTTCCCGGGCATATTCCCATGATTGGACTGAATGCCCTTTTGTTCATCCTGGAGAGAATGCCAGGAGGAGAGACCCCAGAAAGTTCCATTACAGCTGTGTTCCATGCCCTGAGTTTAGAAAGGGTGCTTGTAGACGAGGGGACATGTGTGAATATGCTCATGGAGTATTTGAGTGCTGGCTACACCCTGCCCAGTATCGGACCAGGCTATGCAAAGATGGTACTAGTTGCAATAGAAGGGTATGCTTTTTTGCCCACACAGCAGAAGAGCTGCGCCCGTTGTACGTGTCCACTGGATCTGCTGTTCCTTCACCCCGCTCAGCTGCCTCTACTCCTAATGTAATGGACATGGCTGCTGCAATGAGCGTCTTTCCTGGTTCACCATCATCAATTTCTTCTGTGTCTCCATCTCCCTTTGCACAGCCGATGTCTCCATCTGCAAGCAGCATTTCTCACTCATCTGCTTGGCCACAGCCAAATGTTCCAGCTCTTCATTTACCAGGAAGCAATATCCAAACTAGTCGATTGAGATCTTCTCTTAATGCTCGTGACATGGCACCTGAAGACTTGAATGTGTTGCAAGATTTTGATGGTCAGCATCACCTTTTGAATGACTTGGGTTTCTCGCTGCCTCGTCCTGGTGCCATTTCAGTGTGTCGTTCTGGTCGGTCCAAGACACTAACTCCATCAAATCTTGATGATCTATTTTCAGCTGAAATTTCTTCATCTCCTCGGTATTCTGACCCAGCAGCAGCTTCTGTATTTTCCCCAACACACAAATCAGCTGTTTTGAATCAGTTTCAGCAGCTTCAGAGCTCGTTATCACCCATTAATACAAGTGTCTCTTCTCCTAGGAATGTTGAACATCCTCTTTTACAAGCTTCATTTGGTGTCTCTTCTCCTGGAAGAATGTCACCAAGAAGTACAGAGCCAATCTCTCTGATGAGCACCCGATTATCAGCATTTGCGCAGCGTGAGAAACAATACCTACAGCTAAGAAGCCTTAGTTCAAGGGACTTTGGTGTCAACAATCCTGTCTCAATTGTTGGATCCCCTGTTAACTCCTGGTCTAATTGGGGATCTTCTCATGGGAATGGAAAAGTAGATTGGTCAGTGAATGTAAATGAGCTTGGTCGTTTGCAAAGATCATCCTCATTTGATCTTCGAAACAATGGGGAGGAGCCTGATTTATCTTGGGTTCAATCCCTTGTCAAGGAATCTCCATCTGATATAAAAGAGAAGTTGGCAGGTTCTAACCCTGTTGCATCTGTTGATAAACTGAATTTCAATCCTCAAGTTGAGTCTATTGATCAATCTGTTCTAGGAGCCTGGCTTGAGCAAATGCAGCTGGATCAGCTTGTAGTCTAATCAAATTGACTCATTCCATCTTGTGATAGGTATTTAATTTCACAGCGTACATATTATTTTTGTCAATTTTTTTGGGTGGAACAAGGCAGAGGAAATGTAATGATACTGAAGTAAGAAGCCATGGCTGCAAAGTTCCCAAAAGATAATCTATTTTTCCCTATTATTTTGTCATTCATTATTTTACTATAGAGAATATCCCAGTAAAAGATAATATTTCATTTTATTCCCAAGCCAACTTGAATGTTTTAACAACTAGACCATATTCTAGAGCTAATATAGAGCTGCAAAGATGGAAGGAAATATTATATTAATTTTGTAATGGTTCTAAAGTAAAATATTGTTCATGCTATCCAGCCGTTAAGGAGTGTTGCTAGATGTCAACCTTGACTAGTAAATTAATGAGTTAATTTACTACCGGTTTAGTAATGAACCTATGGGGTCACACAGAGTGTTTTGATGTTTGTTAGATGGAAACTATTATTGATTAAATTAAAGAGTTTAATTTTATCTAATTAATATATTTTCTTTAAGTGGAGTATTATTGTATTTTTTGCTGGCACCTAACATACAATTAATATAAAGTTTGATTATCTGTAAAATTGATTAAGTGAGACTTAGTCAAAAGCGTTTTCAACGGCTAGTAACCGATTAATCAAATTTTAAATATGATTTAACATAATTTGATTAGTTATTGGAAATTAAATAAAAGACAACAGACTTGAGAGAGAAGATTTCTATAATATAGCAACTGAACATGCTTACATGGACAAGTGGCTTCTATTAGATAGGATCCAATAAAAGAAAACCCTACATCTGTGTAATATAAATATGTGGTTGACTTACAGAGGAATCACTTAGTTTTTTTCCCTCAACTCTCTCATTAAAATATTTCATTGGATTATTAATTGGTCACAGATAATTTTTCTGGTTCCACGTGTCAACTGTTGACACAACAAAATCGATCTCGGTGGATACAAGCATAGGACCTTCATACGCTTGAAGGAGAATATTTGATAATTTCACACTCTACTAAGGTATTTTTCTTAAATATGCATAATTTAACTCTAATATATATATTTAAAACTAAATTTAAAAACTTATTTAAAAAAGAGCAATACTGAAATCTTAAAACGTGTAACATTTGTTTAATTTGAGAGAAATTCAAAAGTATTATAATGTAAAATTACATTGGAATGTAAAACCAAAGCTTAAAGAATTAATAGTTTTTACTTAATGTTCTGCATGACTTAAAAAGTTTCCATTTGTAACCAATATCAATCGAAATCAATATTTCATGTTAGCAGAAAAATTCAGATTTATTCTTTGGTAGTTATTCCTAATAACTGATTTATCAATTTATAGTCAACTAGTTTTCTTAGATAAGTAAAAATTAGTTACTAGTGAGTCTACTAAGCCAATCACCAAATTAGAATGTAATAAGACAACTTTATCACAACAAACTCAAGTTGATAAAATCATTAATTTCTATGATGAAATTAGTTTTAATTTGGATAATCATCCATTGACTCAAATATAATGGTCTACCTTGGTATAGGTTGCATGATACCAAGAATGCCATTTCAATATCATACTAACCTCCACATAGGTCTCTTCGACATGTTGATAACATTGAAAATTATTATCCTTGTCAATTGGACTAACCTACACTCAAATTTGATTCTTGTCAAAGAGATAAATAGAATTAAGTTGTATGGTTTAGTATCTGCATTAATACTAATTTCTTTCTCGGTTGAACGTGACATAATTTCTAAGATTTTTGTGTTATGTATATATATTAATTGTAATCTTAATATTTTTTTAAGTTTTCACTTTGGTATGCCTATCAAGCTTAATTTCATACTGCTATATAGCTAAACACTTTCTCAATATTCAGATAATTGATCATTTCCGATGATGATTAAGTTCATCAACATAATTGAAGAGATAAAATTGTCGTTAATGGTCACAATTGATTTGAGTGAAAAATTTTTTAAGTTGTCCTATTGAATTAAATGCAAATAAGGTAACACTAAACTTATTTTTAATATTTAAAATGTTGATTATTTTTAAACTTTCCATTTTAATTCAATTTTTTTAGATTAGGTAAACATATGAAGGAAAAGTGAGTATGAAAAAAGTTATTATAAACAACAAGAATGATTAGAGTAGTCGGTTACCACACAAATTTGATTCTTAAATAACTTTTACTAAGTTTTTACTTTTTATTATAGGTTTAGTTACTATTTTAGTTATTCAATTTGCTTAATGTGCTCTTTTCAGTTCTTTGGGTAATAAATTGGCACGATGTTTTTAGATACCATAAATTTATTTTATTTTATTTTTTACCTGCTACATTTTAAATTTTAAAATTGATAGAATAAAAATCATTACAAAAGTGTGAAAAAATACAAGTGAAAATTTTTTACTTTCATGGTCTAGAAAAAAACAATTTCTTACAATTTAGTGACAAAAACAACATTTTAAATTTCAGGGACTCAAGAAATCACATTTTCCAAATTCATGGACACATTGATGACTTAAACATGTTTTGTCCATAATAAATTTAATACTTTGTAATAAGCTTTTAATAATTTGTGGCAGGTTTACTATGTATATTGTATGAGCTAAAAAATAAATTCAATTTGTTGAATCTAAAAATTGTCACAGAGTATCAATTAATTACGTGGCTCATTAAATGAGCAATATCTCAAAATTAGGCAATAAAAAAATCATTTTTAAATTTTAGGAGTAAATTAAAAACTTTGTCAAAAAAATTTATTTAATTAAACAATTGTTTATTTGGAAGTTCTTATTCGTTGAAATGAGTTCCCATTCACCTTTGTTTCCATATTTCTCTATGATACTGTGATTAATAAAAAAATTAATAATAGTGTATTTTTTAAAATGTTAATCTTCATTGAAATGAGTTCCCATTCACCTTTGTTTCCATATTTCTCTATGATACTGTGATTAATAAAAAAAATTAATAATAGTGTATTTTTTAAAATGTTAATCTTCATTGAAATGAGTTCCCATTCACCTTTGTTTTCATATTTCTCTATGATACTGTGATTAATAAAAAAATTAATAATAGTGTATTTTTTAAAATGTTAATCTTCATTGAAATGAGTTCCCATTCACCTTTGTTTCCATATTTCTCTATGATTATGTGATTAATAAAAAATTAATAATAGTGTATTTTTTAAAATGTTAATCTTTACTAAAATTTTAAAAAAATGATACAATAAAATGAAGGCTAAATTACCACCGGTACCCCTCTATTTAAAGGTTAGCTCACTTTGTACTCCTCATTTTTTTTTGCATAAATTTTAAAAATGTCAAAACCATATACCATGTCAGGATTTGAGCCCAAATCTTGGGATAGGGGGGGGAAGTTAGAACTAATCCACTAAACCAAATGTCAGAACATATTTTATTATGCAATTCTAATTTTAAAAATATACAAAAGTTAAACAAGGCTGTAATTGAACTCAGGTCTATGCTAAAGCCATACTACTAGATGAAAGCCAATATTATTTTTCTTGTGAGATTCAAATTTAATTAAACTAATCATGACAAGATTAATTTTAAAAATATATTAAAATTTACAACTTTTTTAAATGGAAAAATTTTAATTTTAAATTTTAATTCTCAATTTTAATTTATGTCTTTATTTTTAATTAGATTTTAAATTTTATATTGTTGTTAATATAACTAAATTTTAGTTTTAGTTGTTAACCCTTAAATTTTAATTTCAACTTTTAATTCTTAATTTTAGTTTCAAAATCACAAATAAAATATATAACATAAAATGACCTCCAATAGATTTAAAATTAAAATATACAAATAAAATATAAAATCTAATTAAAAATAAAAGATAGAAATTAAAATTTAAATTAAAAGTTAAAAACTATATAAATTAAAGTAACAGCTAAAAATTAAATATAAAATTAAAAATTAAAAAAATAAACTTATTCAAATAGATTTAACATAAAATCAAGCTAAGTAGTTTTTAGAATTTAAAAAAGTTTCTTTAAAATAAAAAATTTATAGCATAAATGACCAAGAATAGTAAAATAAATCAAAGAAAAAGAGACAATAAAACCAAATTTGGCTTACTAGTGGTGTCGTCTTAAAATTTTATATACAACTATTTAAAATCAAAACACTTCTTAAATTTGTTGACTTTTATAAATAAATATTTAAGTTTGGTCATATTAACAATGGCTTATAATGGAATTATTTATACAATATATATTGTTAATAAATTACTAAAATTATTTTCTGTGTATAAAAATTATTAATAACTTTGAGTAAAAAATATATAAACTCACTAACATCGTATCTATAACTATTATTTTAAAAAAACAAAAGATATTACGACATTTGCCTTTGTAGCATAATGCATTAAATAGTGTCTAGTAGGGATGACAAATAAACCCGTACTCGTGAGTAATTCTCGAACTCATTTCGAAGTTGACGGGGAACCCCAGTTTGACTAAGTACGGGTATGGGGAATACCCAATTTATTAAGTTGGGGATGGGGATGGGGGTGGGGATATACATGCTCACCCCGTACCTACACTCGCCTCACTCTGTTCTTATCTTAATGACTAAAATATTCATTTATCTTATAAAAAAAGAAAGGTTTGATATTTAATTAATAAATTATAAACTTTGCATTTATTAGATAACTTTTGAATTAATATAATTTTATTTAAATAAATTATTTTCTTTTTGCCGGTATGGAATGGGTATGGGTATACTAAATACCCAACGGTGGGGATGGGGATGGTTATATATATTTTACTTGTTTAATTTATAATTTATATGATTGTTATATATATTGTACTTGTTTAATTTATAATTTATATAGTATAACTAATATAATATTTACTTTTTTTATTTTTTAAAGGTTTTCATTTTAATTTTAAATAATAAATAATCATAATTCTATATGAATAAAATAAAAAATGACGTTGGTATTGTTAAAACTGTTATATTTTAATTATTTAGATTAATTCATATGAAATATATATTAGTTGTAATTTTTTTAAAGAAAATTTTAATAACGATGATAGTTACATATTTTTTTATAAGGATTATTTTTTATTGAAATGTTCATCACAAAAATATATTTTGATGGAAACATAAAAATTAAAAATAGATCATTTTAGTTTTAAAATATAAAAAATTTATTGAATTTTTGGTTTATATATACATATTTTGTTTAAGTTTTTCAATATTATTATTATTATACTTTAACATACATTACTATAATTTATTCTGAGGACATTTTGATTAAATTAGTGTAGTTCACTACTACTTGTTTTGTAGTTTCCTACAGCTTGTTTTGCAAATTACGGGTGTAGCGTGTTCTCACATGCAAAAAGAATAACATGACGTGAAGTCAACATCAAAATAAGAGTTTATCAATTGAGGCCAAAATGTGGTTTATTTTCAAATTGCTTCATCTGTTCAAAGGCAAAATGATTTGTGTTCGGATTATAAAAAAATTAGAAAAAATAAACTTAAACAATCCTTTAAAATCCATTGTTAAAGATTTATTAGGTCAAGTCTTGGTTTCTTTAAGAACAAAAAATGATTTTTAAGGAGTCTCTGACTACTAACACATTACAAAAATTTAGTGTACTTATGTCTGTGTCTATCTTCTAAGACCAAGATGAAGTAAAACAATGAGCAATATCTCAGACATGGTGACGTGCCTCTTTCCTATCCAACTAAGAGTAGTATTTAAAATTCTTCAGTTCAAACCCTGGGCTCCAATCATTATCAATGAGAGCAAAAAGATAGATTCAAAGGGTCTCGTGCAGAAGTTTTAGGATTAAAAAAGTATGCACAAGTCATCTTCTGTTGTGAAAAATAAAAATGAAGAAGTTTTAGTCATGTAACAGCAGACATTTTTTCTTATGCTTGCTTTGTTGTGAAAAAGATCAAATAAAAGCTTTATTCATGTAAAAGACATTCAATAATGATAACCCAATCTAACATTTGTGATTGGTGATCCCATGTTTATATGGGTAAAAGTAAGTTACTAGTTAGGTGTGCTAGCACAGTTTATTTTGTGTCTTCCTATTATGTGAGGTGTGTTATGCTACATTAATCAGAAGGTAAGTTTAAAAGTTTTTAATAAATTTCATATCTCTTATGAGTGGTGCAGAAATTATACCATACACTTGATGAAATCACCTATACAAACAATGAGTGTTTTGAACCATATACATCAAATATATTCAATCGTAGAGTTTTAAGATTTGTTTTTTAATCCTGTATTATTCTCTGATAGTGTATTGGTGTGCTCGACCCACATTATTGGATAAATGTATGTTTTTAGTTGTTAATTTGTTGTTAATAAGGGTGTTCTTCATGACTTGATTAAAATGGGACTTGGAGTCTAGTCTCCTAAGTTAAAAAAAAAAGATTATACATGAAGGGACTCATTTCAGAAATTTCTTATAACAATTTTTGCTTCTATCTATTCAAGCTAAATTTTGTAAGTGTGTGAAAGATTAAAAAAAGGACATTAATAGATATAATTACTGATCGATATGCTAATAGATAAAAGTCAAAGGCTATATATTCACGTGGATCAACTAACTTTGGAAAATTTACTTCCTTGCGTCTTAAACAAAATAATAAATAATAAATTTTTAAAAAATAATAAATATTATATTGCAAAAACATTTGATATGATGCCTAGTTTAATTTGGATATATTTAATAATATAAAATATACTAGACCAATCACTTTTTTTCTTAAATTATTAGGCTTATTATTTCATTTTTACAGAAAATTTTGAAATATGTATCCTCAAATTGAAAATAGGATTTAAAGTTGCTGTTGTAATTTTTTTTTTCTTCAAAAGACAATAAAATTCTCGTCCAGGAAGTAAACAAAGTGAAGCCCTATCAATAAAGGATGATGTTGATAAAAAACCTTGATAACTAAACACAAGATTAAAGGATGATGCACAAGTCAAAATGATTGATATTTAATAGATATGTTTTTTTTTTTCAACTTCCAAATTTCTTACTAGACCTTCTATTTAATAAAGTTTTAAATATATCTTTGATTATTTTAATATTTTTTGACATCTTAAACAAACAATTAATAATATCTTTCTCATTATCTATTTGTAACACTATATTTTCTTTTTATTTTATTTCATAATGGATAATCCAAAATACATTTTTTTCTTTTTCAAAAAATCTAATTCAAAATAATATAATTATATTTTGCATTTAAAAATATGGAAGTTTAAAAAAACTCAAAAGCACAAATTAGATAAAACCACTTACTGAACTAAAAAATACATAGCTTGGGAACAATGTCAAGGTAACGAGACCAACATGATGGACATAAATATCAAGAGAAAGAGGAAGAGAAGTGAAATTGATCTTCATCTTCCTCTTCACTTCTTCCTCTTCACCTTCTTCCTTATCTTTATCTCTTATTTGCTGATCTATATCATTTTATTTCATTATTATAGTCATAGTGGATTACAAACAACAAATAAATAATGCATGTTCCTTCTACATGAGTTAAAACAAGAACAACTCTTGGGAAAGAAATGTTTTACCTAAGTAAATTTTCTTTTACAATAAAGTATGACATTTTTTTTTTAACAAAGCGTGTATGTATTTCTTTTTCTAATTCAAGAAACTTCTACTGAGATTCTTGGAACCAATTTTCATAACTTTAATGACTTGTAATTGGTTTATTCTTTTGGACATTAATTAATTGAAATAGTGAATCATGTGTTTAAACCTTTTTGTCATGTTTAAAATCTAAAACTAGAAATATTTAATATTAAATAATAGCACCCAACTATGGTGTCCAATTCTAACCTAATGGCTTTTACATCTTGATTGTTACTTTTGCACTCAACAAGCATTCTAGGTTTTCATAAATTGAAGTGTATCACTTGTATAATGATTTTCTTATGATGACTCAATCAAAATACATGAGGGGGCTAGACTAACATACTTGATACAAAGTGATCTCTAGTTACAAAATAAATAGCTCAGTTCAGATTTACTTCAAATTCTACATTTGCCAACTTTGAGGTTGCCCCTACTATCTATAATTGTTAAACATCCTAGCCTTTGTTATCAGATAAACAAAGTTTGAAAATTCATGACATGTTCCTTCATTAAATAAACCATCATATATTATATATCATAACATACAACATCTTTGTATCTTCAAAAAGATCTGAAAAAGTTTAAAACAATACTGCATTTATATAAAAAAAACAAATAAAAAAACAAGTATACATGTGAACCAGTGAAACCAGCTCATCTAGTTTAACCAATTTTCTATCCATTCAATTTATGATAATTTTGTAATTCAATCCGGTTTAAAAAAAATGTTGTAATAGGAACTTATTTTCAAAATAAGAAAACATGCATTTTAAATATAAATTCTTAAAATGGGAAGACGATATTGATATTGGTAATAACAAATATTTTTTCTTCATAGATTCAATACAAAATCATATATCTGAGAAGTAAATAGCGAAAGCTAGAAAAGAGAAGAAAACAAAAGAAAACAAAAGAAAAGAATTGGATATCAAATATAATCTCACAATGAGATGTTACTTTAAATAACAAGATAAGAGATAAATTTATAGTCTATAATTAATAAACTATAGAAATACTATAATTCATAGATTTTGGGGAGAAAACTGAAATTACATATATTTTCAAACTCATTTATTTACATATTTTAATATGTATAATTATATATGTTAAAACATTGATGTTAATAAAATTTATAATCCTCTAATATAATGAAAAAAATGTTGCTATGCGAAAAATATAATAAATTACAAAAGTTTGATTAATATTCACCTATCAAATATATTTTTATAATTAAATATTACTTCAAATAAACAGAGAGAGAAAATTTATTCTCTAAGAAAAGTGACATAAAATTTATATTTTATTATTATTAATGTATTATAGAAAGGCTATATATATAATTGATGACCTTAATTTAAGTGGGAAAACTTCAATTACATATTTACCCCAACTTAATTAGTTATATTTATAAGGAGAGAGAGAAATAAAAGAGAACAATACTTACACAGATCATCAATGTAAAAATGTTTACATTGTCATTTAATTTTTGTATATAATAAGTTTGTTAACTTTATTCATTAATACTTTAGAGTCATATAAATGAAGGGTTGTGATTAAATGTGAATGTAAAACTTTTTTACGTTAGTGCATCTATTGTACAACTATTTGAAATCAAATTAATTCTTAAATTCATTGACTTTATAAATAAGTATTTAAGTTTGGTCATATTAACAGTGGGTTATAATTGAATTATTTATACGATATATATTGTTAATAAATTACTAAAGTTAATTTGTGTATATAAAAATTATTAATAACTTTGAGTAAAAACATATAAACTCACTAATATCATATCTGTTGCTATTATTTTAAAAAATAAAAGATATTATGACATTTTTCTTTGTAACATGATGCATTAAATAGTGTCTAGTAACATGCATAACAACTACTGTAACACTAATACTTTTTGCCTTTAGAGGGTGTAGGTGTAGGTTTTAATGCTGTGTGAGGTGGCCCAATGAGTTTTTTACATGGATCCTATCTCATTAGAATATTTTGGATCTGTTTAATTTTTATTTATTTGCAGAACATAATTAAGTTATTTTAATAAATATAGATTTAATTAAAATAATTGAGTAAACTAAATATTTATATATAATATATTAATCTATGTACTAATTTAAATGTAAATTCTATAAATAGTATCATAAAAGTAAGTTTTCTTTGATTTAAATATTCTTTAACTATTTTGAAAAAAGAATACTATAACTAATACATTATTTTCTAATAATAATTTATATGATGGTTATATATATTTTACTTGTTGAATTTATAATTTATATAGTATAACTAATACAATATTTACTATTTTTTCTTTTTTTAAAGAGTTGTTATATAATTTTAAATAATAAATAATCATAATTCTATATGAATAAAAAAATGACGTTGGTATTGTTAAAACTGTTATATTTTAATTATTTAGATTAAATTATATCAAATATATATTAATTGTAAATTCTTTTAAGAAAACTTTAATTGTAATGTTCACCACTAAAATATATTTTGATGGAAACGTAAAAATTTAAAAAAAAATATTTTAGTTTAAAATATAAAAAAATTACTGAATTTAAGTTTTATATATACATATTTTGTTTCCTTTTTTTCAATATTATTATTATACTTTAACATAAATTAATATAATTTGATCTTAGGATATTTTGATTAGATCAGTGTAGTTCGTTGTTTTGCAAATCACGAGTACAGCATTGTTCTCAAGAGGCACAAAAATAACATGAATGAAATCAAGATAAAAAACAAGAGGTTGATAAGTAGAGTCCAAAATCATTTGTGCTGTTTCAGTCATTTTATTTCCTAATTGCTTTGTTTGTTAAAAAGTAAAATGATTTGTATTGGGATTGTAAAAAGAAAGGGAAAAAAAAATCAAACAATCCTCCAAAATTCATGGTTAAAAGTTTATTAGGTTAGTCTAAATCTCTTTAAAAATAAAAATGACCTTTAAGGAGTCTATGACTAAAATTTAGTGTACCTATGTCTGTCTATATCCCAAGATGAAAGAACTGAAACAATGAGAGCAATTCATTATAGACATTTTCTTTTGCCTCTTGTAGAAGTTTTTCGACTAAAAAAGTATGACAAGTCTGATGGAAATAAAAGGAAACCTTTAAATCAATAGATACAAGATTATAGTATGTATAGAGAATTAAATATAAAAAGATAGAGGAAAGAGAATCTGTGTACCTCATATATATTGAATTGAAGTTCTTGATCTTCAACAACAAAAACCCTATGAATGATTATTGTAGAGATATGAGTTCAATAAGAACTCTTGAGGGTTTTACTACTTACTTTCTAGGGGATTATTCTAGAGAGTGTGTATTGTTGTTGTTGTAATTTGCTTAATGGGATGACAAATTTATAATCCCCCAGGGTAGGCAGAAACCCCTCAAATGGGCTTTTTTTATGATTGACTCAACCCATCACAGAGTAAATCTTACTATAGTCCCATTCAAATAATCATAAAGATATTATAAGATATGATTATCACCAAATCTTAAATTGCCAGATAATGATAAAATATAATTGATTAATACCAATCCACTATTATTTCCAACATTCTCCCACTTGGATGGTATTAATCAATAATACAAAGATAAATCATTAAGCTAGAATGACAATTATAGACAAATCTTATATTAGACAATGAGAAATTTGAGCTACAAAATAATATCCGACAGGGATATATATCATAAATATTTCTCATAAAGTATATAGAATAATGTAGTTCAATAAAATAATACTACATGGTCTCAAGCATCCAAAAATACTAAGAGATATGTTACTAAAATTATATTACTTCACACATATCTCATAAGAAAGTTTTCAGACTCCCACTGATCTAAGACATCAAAACTTAACCAAACCATATGAGTTATAAAACTCTAAGGTTAAGTATTTGATCCGTGAATAAAAAAATGTTTAATTAATATAATTTTTTTTTTACTTGAGTCCGAAAAATTATATAGGTGAGAAAGCATAATTTACATGCATCTAATTATTCATCATAGCCTAATAACATATGTAATTACATATAGGCTACATAAATGCTCTATAATATTTGACATTTAACTAATCTGAGTTTCAAAAGAGAGTGACTATGTAAGAATCCAAAGATAAGTAGGAAATCCATAAATTCCCTACTAAAACCACATAGACACCTAGTTTATATAAAATGATACTCAGATTATTGTGGCCACAAAATGTCAATCGAGCAAACGCTTAGATAATTGGTCCAAACAAAAAAAATTCATAAGTACTTCAATAGTGCAAAATTGTACTCAATAGGAGTACTATCATAATAAGCACTTTTTTACAAAGTAGAAAATCATACTCGATAGGAGTATTGCATCTACAATATACTTATAGAATTTTGACCAAACAAAATATGAAATTTTGGGTAAAGAAATGCACAATACTTAATTGCATACCAAAAGAATTAATGTGCAATGCCCAACAAAAATGCTCTTAACATCCATTAAAGATGTCTATTAAGATACAATGAATTATGTATCTCAATTAAAATAGGAAAAAAATAAATAGTCAAGTCCTATAAAGTATGTCATATCATAATTAAATGTGCACAATAATATATGACAATACAAATAGATAAGTCTCGAGACATGATACAAAATTATATACTTCTAAAATTTTGATCAATTAAAATATGAAATTTGGGTAAAAGAGATGCACAATGCATAATTGTATGCCAAAAGGATTAATGTGCAATACCCAACAGAATGACCTTAACATCAGTTAAAGATGTCTACAAAGATACAATGGATTTTATGTATCTCAATAAAAATAGGACAAAAATAAATAGAGAAGCCCTATAGAATATGTCATATCATAATTAAATGTGCACACGATTATATGATAATAAAAAATATATAAGTTTCGAGAGATAATACAAGATTATATATACTCCCACTAATCCTTAATATACCAAAAAATATTAGGATTATCATTAGGTACACTAGTATTAAAAGTTCTAGTGATAGTGGGATGATGACTTTATAAGATAATAATAAAAGTGAATTAAAATTCACTATTATTCTACTTAAGGAATTAGAAAGTAGTAGAATAACAAATGATTAATGAGAGAAGTGGTAAAATAACAAGAATATGAAACCTACAAATTCATCCATAAGAATAAATAATTCTCACAAATGGTTTCATAATTAACCACATATTAATCAATCTTTACAAAAATATTGACCCCTATGAGGATCTTGAAAAAATAATTACATGAGTGAGAAAATGGATCACTTGATAATTTTACGTAGAATATGAGATCATAAGCAAGTTCTCAAGTAATCATAAACAAAAATCAATTGCTACAATAAACAATATTTACACACACTTGAGAATAAAACATGATTACACGCAGCGGAATAATGAGACATATTCTTGCATATATTAAGGATATAATAATAAATAGTCTCTAACTCTCATCACAATTTATAATGGACATAGGTTTATTTCTATATCCCAAAATAAAGCCTCTAGCTTTTACAAGAATACCATTAACAATATTATAAAATATGGTATGGAGAAATTAATCTCTTAAAATTTGGGATTCCTATATTGTCCTTACAAGAATTGCATACTAATATTGCAAATCAACAGAGAGTTTGTTATACAAGAAAATATTTTACAAGAGACCAATATAAAATCCTTAATATAGATCCCAACAATGTGATAACAAATAATGTGATAAAAAAAAATTTTATCAAGAACAATTTGTTTTTTTTTTTTTTTGCACATGTATGATTAATTGGACATTTAACGTAAAAATCTTATATCACGAAAATTTATTTTATAAGATATTAATTAAAATTCTAATATACAAAATCCTTCCACTTGACAAAGAAAAAATAAGTTGATATAACAAAAAAATACCCAGAGTGCTAAATAAAATTCAACTATTTCTTTATCAATATATATATATATATATATATATATATATATATAATTTGCACCACAAAAAATGCAATATTTTTTTTTTGTTTTGAAGGAAAAATGTCCAATTAAAAGTTATAAGTCATTATGGAACAAAAAAAATGAGAGTGTAAATTTTGGTTCCATATAAATATAACTAAACATGATCAAATGAGGGAAATAAACTGAACATTACAAAAATAGGGAAACATTATGTAATTCTAAAAGTTCAGTTAAAAGAGAATCCCTAAGAAAATTACAATGCACTATAACTTATATCAATAAAATCCTAATACCGATAGGGTATTAAAAAATCATTAACATAAGCCAAGAAAAATACATTGTATAACACCAAATTACATTAATAACAATACACCGATAGAGTATAGTTATCATCAATGCAATAAAAAAAAATAATTATATCACAAAATTCACATAAATGCATCCAAAATAGTGAAATTATAATTATGTAAATGAAAAAAGAAATTATGCATATTGTCCAATAAATTTGCATAATTTTAATCATATATATTATATGACCAACATACAAAATTCACATTATTATACCCATGATAGACAAGTAATAATAATGCAAATTAATAAAGAAAATTATGCTCATAAGAGAAGGACAATTAAGATAGTGCATAATTAATAAAATAACCTAAAATGAATTTATAAATGATAATTCAATATTAAAGAGAGTACAGTATAATTGGAGAATACAAATACTGTAAAGAATTATCACAATGAAAATAGGTAAAAAATTCAAGATTATAATAGTAAAAAAAAAAATTTAATTTAATCTTGAATTAATCAAATTTTTTTATACTAAAAAATACCAATAATATAAAAATATTAAATAAATATGGTATTTGTGAAAAAATAAGAATATAAAAAATTAGCAACCACATTCAATGCTTCTGAGAATGAATTTAACACACGAATCATCATACATGATCGTATCAAAACGACAAAGTTCTCCCTTGACCAAATCACAAAAATATGGGTATAAAAATGAGTCTATGCAACCCCATTAACACTTTCCAAAGTAAAGTTAACACAAATATATTATGTTGCCCACACAAATGACTCACATTGGTCAAACATAAAAAAAGGAAAACCATTAAGTAATTTTGAAAACAATTTACCCCGTAATTATTTAAAAGAAAACTAGGTTTTAAAGGGGTAGCGCTTAAAAAGAAGTTCCAATATATAATTTACCCATGTAAGAGTAAGGAAATGAAACTTTAACATGTTATTTTAACAATAACAAGTAGCGTAAACCCTCATTTTTTTTTGTGAAAAAACTAATAGTGAACTATATTATAAAATTTCACTAATAACACACAAAATCTTCAATTCAAATTTAATTTTCTAATAGAAAACAACCATAATTCTCTAATAGAAAACAACCATAATATGTATCTAATTTGACTCTGATACCAATTGATGGAAATAAAAGGAAACCTTTAAATCAATAGATACAAGATTATAGTATGTATAGAGAATTAAATATAAAAAGATAGAGGAAAGAGAATCTGTGTACCTCATATATATTGAATTGAAGTTCTTGATCTTCAAGAACAAAAACCCTATGAATGATTATTGTGGAGATATGAGTTCAATAAGAACTCTTGAGGGTTTTACTACCTACTTTCTAGGGGATTATTCTAGAGAGTGTGTATTGTTGTTGTAATTTGCTTAATGGGATGACAAATTTATAATCCCCAGGGTAGGCAGAGACCCCTCAAATGGGTTTTTTTTATGATTGACTCAACCCATCATAGAGTCAATCTTACTATAATCTCATTCAAATAATCATAAAGATATTATAAGATATGATTATCACCAAATCTTAAATTGCCAGATAATGATAAAATATAATTGATTAATACCAATCCACTATTATTTCCAACAAAGTCATCTTATGTTCCAAAAAACAAAAAATTTTAGACATGTAGCAGACATTTTTTTTCTCATACTTGCTTTGTTGTGAAAAATAAAATTAAAGCTTTACTCAATTAAAAGACATTTACTTGTGAAGAGTTGTTCAATTACTGCATTTTCACATTAAACTCGTAATGAACATGCATGATTTGTGTATTGTTTGTAATAAACTAAGCATGATCGAAATCATGAAAATAAAAGAATTGCAGCCAATATTATTAGAATTTTAATTTCTAAACTATCATCTTAGCTTTTTAAATTTTTTTTCTAACAATAGATAAGATTAAAAAGAACATTAATGATCTAGATGATCAGATAAGGAATAGATTAAGTGGGAAGGAAGAGTTTTAGAATAAAGGTATTCTTACCCAAATAAAGGATACAACTTACCCAAATAAATTATGTGAGACATGTAAACTTACAGATGACCAAAGTCAATGATAGGGTAAGAAATATTGAAGGAATGAAGATTAACCTAAACAATTAAATATATACTTCGTAAAAGAGTCAGATCATAGAATCAACATCATGAACATAATGGGGAATAGAAAGATGAAGAGGAAAAGAGAAAGGAAGAGAGGTGGAATTTTAATCTTCATTTTCCTTTTCATCTTCGTCTTCATCTACATCTCTGATTTATATTCATTCAAATAATTTATTTTCAATATTTCAATCACGCTTAGTTTATTTTAAATAACACACAGATCATGCATGTTCCATGTTCCTCCTACATGACTTTAATGTGAAAAAAACATGAACAACTCACGAGAAACAAATGTTTGTTATATGAGTAAATTCATTTTTCATAACAAAGCATGACAAGAAAATGTCTATTAAATGAATAAATTTTTTTCTCAACAAACCATGACTCATGGATATTAATTTATTTTTTTTTAATTTGAAAAACTTCTATTGAGATCTTTGGAGCCAATTTTCGTATGGCTTTAATCACTTGTACTTGGCTTATTCTTTTGTATTTTAATTAATTGAAACAATGACACTAACTTATGTGTTTGCGTCTTGTTTAGCATCTAAAATTGGAAAAATGATTAAACAATTTAATATACATGTATGGTATAACTAGGTTAAGGTACTTATCATCTATTGACAAATTTGCAACTCATTCAATTTATTGGTTGTAGTAGATAACAATTGCATCAGGTTAATGTGAGAGATTTAATGAAGCACTTGTTGTGTATATTACAATAAATGAAAATTTAGAACAAGAAATTTTAATTGGTAAACTCTCACTCAACGGTTTTAGCAGTTAACAAACAAGATGATTAAAGTAAGAGTGAATTTTTATAATTCTATGGTCATATCATGTTAATTAGTTTGGAATTAACAACACAAAAAAATAACAATAAAAGACTTAAATATAAGTTTAGTTTAAGTTTGTGCATTGCAAAGATCAGTTGTCAAGTTTATATTTAGAATTGAATGGTAGAACTATTAACTGAGCATCACGGTAAAAAGTGTGATTGAATTAAAGTTTTAATGCTTTTCTGTTGGAGTATAAGTATGAGTTGAAGTCACACATTGGTTAAAAATTGAGAAGTTCAGTAATATATAAGTTAGAAAGACCCACAAATTAAAAGTAGTGTCATGTTCTCTATATATTGTCTCAATTTGTAAAAAATTGTTAACAGTGTAGAAATAATCTAGTAGGAGGAAAAATGTTGAATATACGAAGAAGTTAATTGGTCATGTTTTAATTGTTGTGTAATTAGATAGTAAATTGTCACCAAATATTTTAGCTAGAAAAACTTATTTTTGAAAAGAGATAGCTAAAAGAACTTAAATTAAACTAACTTAGCTATTGATTTTTTTTATTGGTAAATCTTAGTGTGTCAATTTTGCTAGTAAAAAAATTCGAACCTACGATCTCTCGCTCCCTCGTCTCACCAAATTACCATAGATCAAACTTACATCTCCTTAATTGTTGACTTATTGATTATGAATAAAATAGAAATGAAAAATTTTTATTTTCTTTTTTTTCAAAAATTTGTTTACATAACACTTTTTAAAACTTTTTTTAACATTGTTTTGATTGCACTTTCAAAGATTTATTATGAACTAAAAAAAATATTAAATTGGGAAAAAATGACTAATTTATTAAGAAATAAAATATCTTTAAACCTTTAGAAATATACTTCTACTTTTATAGTATGTTTGGATATTATTTTCTAAACAAAGTCTTATGAGAAGAAAAAACAAAGAAAAGACAAAAAACTTCTTCATAAGTTTTTTTTAAAATATGAGACTTTTTCAAGTTAATATTAGGTTCTCATACAACTATATTAAAAGATGTTATATATTTAAAAAATTAGCTTATAAAAAGTCCTACGTTATTTGAAACAACTTGTAAAGAACTTATTTTGATTTTTCCTTTTGTATTTTTCTCTCCTTGACATGCTTATGAAAAAAATCAACCAAATAGATAGTAAATTGTCACAAAATATTTTAGCTAGAAAAACTTATTTTTCAAAAGAGATAGTTAAAAGAACTTAAATTAAACTAACTTAGCTGCTGATTGTTTTTATAGGTAAATGTTAGTGTGTCAATTTTGTTAGTAGAAACATTCAAACCTACTATCTCTCGCTATAGATCAAACTTACATCTCCTTAATTGTTGACTTATTGATTATGAATAAAATAGAAACGGAAAATTTTTATTTTCTTTTTTTCCGAAAATTTGTTTACATAGCACTTTTTAAAACTTTTTTTAACATTGTTTTGATTGCACTTTCAAAGATTTATTATGGACTAAACAAAAAAATGTTTAATCAGAAAAAAATAAAAAATCACTAATTTATTAAGAAATAAAATATCTTTAAACCCTTAGAAATATACTTCTACTTTTATAGTATGTTTGCATACGATTTTGTAAACAAAGCTTTATGAGAAGAAAAAACAAATAAAAGACAAAAAACTTCTTGATAAGTTTTTTTAAAAGGTGAGACTTTTTCCAAGTTAATATTAGGTTCTCATATAACTTTATTAAAAGATGTTAGATATTTAAATAATTAGCTTATAAAAAGTCCTACATTCTTTGAAACAACTTGTAAAGAAGTTATTTTGATTTTTCCTTTTGTATTTTTCTCTCCTTGACATGCTTATGAAAAAAATAAACTAAACAGATAGTAAATTTTCACCAAATATTTTAGCTAGAAAAACTTATTTTTGAAAAGAGATGGCTAAAAGAACTTAAATTAAACTAACTTAGCTGTTAATTTTTTTATAGGTAAATGTTAGTGTGTCAATTTTGTTAGTAGAAAGATTCAAACCTATGTTCTCTCGCTCCCTCGTCTCACCAAATTACCATAGATCAAACTTACATCTCCTTAATTGTTGACTTATTGATTATGAATAAAATAGAAATGGAAACTTTTTATTTTCTTTTTCTTCAAAAATTTGTTTACATAGCACTTTTTGAAACTTTTTTTAACATTGTTTAGATTTCACTTTCAAAGATTTATCATGGAGTAAACAAAAAAAATGTTTAATCGGAAAAAAATAAAAATTCACTAATTTATTAAGAATGAAAATATCTTTAAACCTTTAGAAATGTACTTCTACTTTTCCAACTTATGTTTGCATATGATTTTCTAAACTAAGCCTTATGAGAAGAAAAAACAAAGAAAAGAAAAAAAACTTCTTCATAAGTGTTTTTCAAAGGTAAGACTTTTTCCAAGTTAATATTATATAACTCTATTAAAAGATGTTAGCTATTGAAAAAATTAGCTATAAAAAGCCCTACGTTCTTTGAAACAACTTGTAAAGTAGATATTTTGATTTTTCCTTTTGTACTTTTCTCTCCTTGACATGCTTGTGAAAAAAATCAACCATACAGATACTAAATTGTCACCAAATATTTTAGAAAATCATGTTGAAAAAAAACTATATATTTTATAATGTTTAACAACTCAATCCTTGAAGCATTAAAACAAGGAACAAGCAATAGTAAACATCATGTTCATATATTAGGCACTTTCAAGCTTACATACTATGTGTAGACTAGCATAAATAATAAAACACCAGTATGCAAGTAATGTTGGGCAAATTACCCTTTCACACTCTTGGTTTCTATTGTCAATTATATCGTATTTACTTTAATTTTCCTCAATAATTAAGCTAGCATCTCACATTTTTTACTTTGACAAGTTTTAAATAAATTGCTACTTTATTTGAACCAATTTTAAATCCTATGAAGATAGAAGTTATGACAAATATCAGCTAAACTAAAACTATAAACATAGATAGTAAAATATATTTTTAAAAGACATACCTATTTACTACAGGAAACAACTACACAAGCTAGAAGAGGTGACTTTGAATAAGGATGAAATAACTGTAGTTTGGAAACAACCAAGTAATTTGATGACGATAGATAGAAGAATAGTATATAATAGCGCAATTAATTGAATGGTATAAATTATAAAATAATGAAAAAAGTAAAAGAAAATGAAAATGGCGTCATTGCTTAAAAAGAATTTTAAACAATTAAAATTTTAGAATTATAATTTTCTTAAATAATGCCACCATCCTTTTGACTTTTTCTTTTATAAATCTTCCTTTTGGGTTAAGTAATGTGTACTAATTCAAGTATAGACTTGCATTTAACTACTCATACCTAGCCTACAATTTTTTAAAGACAATTTTAATTAGCATTTCAGTTATTGAATAATACTTTTGTTTTCTTAAAAAAAAAAATTGTAATGAATTGTACTTCATGTTTGTATTCATATGAGGATAAAATTTAAGAATATGATCTATTCCTTTGTCTAATGAATTTTGACTCGAATAATTATGCAAGGTTAGCATAGAATTTAGACACTGTCCAATAAAACAAAATGAAAAGTCTACATTCACACATACTATTTTTTTTATTTCAAATACAAACAAGAGATATTTTAATTTTTAAAATTTACTCTTTCCTTTTTATTTTATTAGTCGATTTAGTTTTTTCTTTTCTATAAAAGTGTCTTTCATATGTCACTACAAAAAATATGACGTTGTCTACCTACAGACACTTTTACCTACATACATATATTAGTATAGGTAAAGCTACAATATTCTTTTATCTACAAATGTTTAAATGAAGGTAAAACTCAAAGACTTGTACCTACTACTATTTACTATAGGTAAACTTAATTAAAATTAAAAAAATTTCTAAATACAGTTACTTGCTGTGAGTAAATCCTCATAAGACTTATATCTACATTTTATCTATATAGATAAAATTAAAAAACAATTATAGTCAAGTAGTGAAGATAAAAATATACCTCCATTGGATGGTATGGGTATAACTTCACAATATCTTTGCCTATAGTTTTTTGATGTAGGTAAAAGTCTTGTTTTTAACTCTTCATTTTTAATTTAACTCACTATTACTCTCTTCCTCCCTTCTAGTTTTTCCTCTCCCTCACTCACCCATGTGCTCCCTTTCCGTTTTCTCCTCTCGCTCACTTGCGCTGCTCCCTTTTCGTTTTTCCTCTCCCGTCACTCACCTAGGGGTATAGGGACAAATTATAAAATAAAAAATTTAGATACTATATTTATATGTTAGGTTATTTTTTGTTAATTTATATGACGTTTTTTGGTTTTTTATTTACACAAACAAACTAGTAATGAATAAATTTTTTATTGATGAAACTAAAACTTTAACTTTAACAACCTTCTCTTGAGCCAACCCTGGCTAGCTCAAACAATTGTAGCTAAATATAAAGACTTTAACCATGTTAATCACAAGTGACTTTTACTCTTCATTACTTGTTGAATATTCTTATCAAGAAGCTTCAACATAGTTTTAGGTAGAAAGTAAATTTTAAAAGTGTAAACTTTTAAAATTAATAATAATATTTTTATAAGGAAAATGTAGATAATAATTAATATAATTATAAAAGATGTTTAATATAACCAATTAAAAAATATTTTTATTAATTAAAATTAATGATATTTTAGGGTGGAAAATAAATGTTTAAGAGAAAAAAAAGAGTGAGTGATTTTTAGTGACAATGAAGTTAAAAAACAATCTTATAAAAACTGGTTGAACCAGTTAGATAAAAAATTGGTAATATAACCGGTCCGAGATATTTAATAGATTCATGTATACCTCACTTGAAATGACTCAGTATAAGGGTTTGATGGGTTTAGTTTTATTTTTTAACTTTTGAAAAGAGTTTTTAAGAATAGTTTTCAAAAAAAATTTTGAAAAAAAAAGGGAAAAAAACTTGTTTGAGAAGTGTTATATGACAACTATTTTGAAGATGTAAAAAAGGAAAAAATGGTTCATATTTATTAAAATTTCATTAATGAAAAGCAAAAAACAACATATTTTGATTGTATTTTGAGTTTTCAAAATAAAAATAGAAAACTAAAAAGTAAAACTACTTTTAATTGTTCATGTTTTTCTAGTTTTTAAAAACTAAAAAATCAGAACTATTTTTTATCTACCCAAACAAGTTTTTTAATTTTTAAATACTAAAATACTGAAAACAATTTTACAAAATTGTTGTTAAAAAAGCACTAAACAATTTTTAAACCAATTTTGATTTAAACTGGAAATACATCAGCTGGGTTTTTACACGCCCACTACTCTTAATACCACTTGCAGCATCTCTTGCAGATCTTCCACCTGCAGGTTCTGCATATCCCAGAGCTAGTAGCACATCGTGTCATTCCTAAAGCAACCATTATCCAGTTCCTAGTGTCTTGAATGGTTAGCATAGCCTAAAAATAGAATGGCAAAAAATATCTAAAATGGACTAACACATGCACCCTTATCTAACTTAGTTAGCATTCAACCAACTTATATATATAATTATTTTATGATTTTTTAAAGTATAAAATTATATAAATAATAAATTATTTATATTTATTAATATCGATCGAATGTGTAAGTTAATTGGAGACTTTTTTAGTCAACTAATATTTCCTACACTCTTTACTTTTTCTTACTTTAACTGAATCAATAATCAAACCAAGTTTAATAATATGAGTTGGAAAAACTAAATGTGACATGCGAGAGAAAAATAACAAAGAGGGAGAGAGTGAAAATCCAAATACTAATATTAATATATATATATATATATATATATATATATATATATATATATATATATTCCAACTTATGATTTATGTAATCATGAAAGATAATTTAATCCACGATCACGTAAACGGTATTCTCTTTATATAATGATATACATCATAATTTATAAATAATAATCCCAAAAAAGTTTTATAACATTTATTTAATGTTTTTTATTAATTACAATTTTTTGGCTGAATTTCACACTATGGTACATTAGTGAAGGATTCAGATAGTTATTTTATAACTTTAATTCCTTAAAAGGTGAATTCACAGGAGATTGGGAATTATAGATCAATATCTCTAATTGGGTAGATGTACGATGTCTTGCGAAAGTACTGGCACGAAAGTTGAAAAGTGTTCTTCACTCAGTAATTTCCCATAATCAATCAGCATTTCTAGCAGGGAGACAAATTCTAGATGTGTGTTAATTGTGAATGAACTAGTGGAAGATGCGAGGCGAGTAAAAAAGGAGTTGGTATGTCTTAAGGTTGACTTTGAAAAGGCATACGACTAGTAAGCTGGAGATATTTATGGCACATCATGAAAGGTATGGGGTTTAGAGGAAAATGCGTTAGCTGGATGAAGGAACGTGTAGGCTCAACAAAAAAATTAGTCTTGGTAAATGGGAGCCCAATGGAGGAGTTTGGAGTGGATAGGGGTATTCGGCAAGGGGATCCGTTATCACCTTTTTTATTCCTAATTACGACTGAGGGTCTCAGCCAATTGATATAGGCAACAATGACTAAAGGGCTATGGAAGGGTATGCTATAGGGCAGGATGATATATGTGTCTCTCATTTGCAGTTTGTTGATGATACAATCTTGTTAGCAAAGAAGGAGTGGAACACGATTGGAGTGATGAAGGTAGCGTTTAGGAACTTCGAGTTAGTCTCGAGACTCAAAGTAAATTTTCATAAAAGTCAGATGATGGGTGTAAATATGAGCGCAGGGGGTTAGTACAGGCCTCGACTCTACTACAGTGTGAACTAGGCACAATGCCTTTTAAGTATTTGGGACTACCTATAAGGTCTAATCTAGCAGAGGAAATTACCTAGAGGTCGATGGTTGAAAGAGTAAAAAATATATTATCCATGTGCGATCATAAGTTTATTTCAATGGTAGGACGGGTTGTACTTATCAAAGAAGTATTACCAACATTGCCAACTTATTTTTTATCACTCTTCAAGGTGCCCAAAGGTGTGATCTCTCATCTACATCGTTGTTTAAACAATTTATTTGGGGTGACAGGGAAGGGTGTAGAAAAATCCACTAGGTGTTGTGGAAAAGGTGTGCAAGCCAAAGAAGAAGGGTGGTTTGGGGTTGAGGAAGTTGGGTAAGTTTAATTTGGCACTATTAGGAAAATGGAGATGAAGGTTTAGACATGAACATGGTAGTTTATGGTGTTGTATTCTAACATCAAAGTATAGGAAATCAGGGGACACCTTGGTAGTGAGGGGAAGATATTTCTCCCAATGGTGGAAGGACCTAAATGTAATACATGAGGTGAGGGGAGGGCAAAGGGGATGGTGGTCAAACAATAGTTGTAGACAGGTGGGGGATGAAGGTGTGTGTTTGTCCTGGAAGGACAAATGGATTGGGGAAGAAAGCCTTCAAGCACAATACCTAAGACTCATTGGGGTAGCAGTTCACAAGGATGTGACGGTGAGGGATATGTGGGTTGAACAAGGGTAATGGGGTGGAATTGGAACTAGAGGAAGAGCTTATTTTCCTGGGAAGATTAGCTACTTAAGGGAGTAAAAAAAATATTTTAAAAATCTTCCTATTAGTTAATTATATTTTAAATCTTTAAAAAATGGTTTATGAAGGTAACAATTTAGATTCTATATATGTTGTTATATAGAAGAATGCAATATTTTAAATAATCATAATTTTTTAAAGAATATTTAAATAAATAATCATCATGATAGTGTTTATTTATGTTTTATATTTTTTTATTTAAAAACTACATTTAAATTAGTGAGAATGAAAAAATAATTATTATTATTTTTTTATGAATAACAGAAAACTTAAAAAGAGAAAAATAAATTAGCTTAAAATATTTTTATTTTTTAATTTATATTAAAATAAATATTATCTTAAAAAGCTTTATTTTTAATTAAATAACCTTTTATTTAAAAAACAGTGTTAATATACAAATTTATCCTTATCTTTCCTTAAAACTTTTAACTCATTGTTGTTATCAAATCATTTATTATTTCATCAAAGAGTGAATGTGAGAATATGGGGTTTTTAAAGATTATCTTTGTCATGCTTACAAAAAAGGATTATCTTTGTCACTAAAGAGAATGCAGTGACTGAATATTATTTAAATTGAGGGGATAAACATTTCCTAGAAACTCTGGAAACAAAAAACTGATTTTCTTTCTATTATTATAGATTAAAGTTATTTTAACATATTTCATCAAATAATTAGTTTTCAACTTACCGTATTATCATAAAGCAGAGGAATAACAATTAAAAAAATCATATAAATAAACATGTTTTTTAAAAATATATTCAACTAAAGTTAATAATTTTTTCTATGATATATCAATTTTAAAATAATATAAATGGAAATAAAAATGTGATACAAATACGTTTTCACTACCCTAACATAACTGAAACTATTTTTTATAATATTATTAACTATTTAAATTTTAATTTTTATATTATAAAACTTTCAACAAAATTATAAATTTTCATATTATTTTGTATAATAAACATGTAGTTTATATCATAATTAAACCACTTTATTTATGATATAATTAAATAATTATATTTAAATTATTTTTATTATAAATGTTTAATAAAAATAAATTATAAATTAAAATTAATGGTCTTTCCATGGTTAGTTTCAAATTTTGAATTAGGACAAATACATAAACACTATGCTTTTTTTTTTAAAAATTTTGAAATTAAGAAAACCATATTTGTTTTTAATTTTTGAAATAAAAAAAATTATTGTTTTTTCTATCTTCCAAATGACATTATATCTTCATTTATATGACTTTTAAATATTAATTAATGAAGTCAACAAACTTATCATAAAGTAACGATATTGCGATTATGAATGCTAGTATATAATTCTTTAAATTGTCAATGCATATAAATTAAACTCTTATTTTTATTGTTTTCGGATCTTCACATAATAAAAAAAGATAAATGCTATTGTTTTCTTAAAAAGTTAAAAAACCCTCTTTGTTTTCAAAATTAAAATAAAATAACCAAACTAGCTATAACACTTTGGATATATGTTAAAATTTTAAATAAAAAATAATATTCATACACTACTATTTTATCATATAAAAATATATAAAAAAGAATTAAAAAATATTTTTTCAAAATTAAAACAAAATAACCAAACTAACTATAACACTTTGGATATATATCAAAATTTTAAATAAAAAATAATATTCATACACTGCTATTTTATCATATAAAAATATATAAAATAATAAAATATTCATATATTATTAGTTTTTGTATAGAATGTTATCCTTAAAAAAATTCATATAGAATATTATACAGAAGATGTCAGATGATAAACAAATATTACAGTTACAACTTTCGTAGATTAGGTGTAAGTTTTCATTTATAATATTATACTAAATATATCTTGTTTGTATCTATATCGTATTAATTCTCGCTTGAGTAATATTTTAGTTAGTTAAAAAGATAGATAAATATTTTTAAATTTTTAGTGTTAATATTTTTCTTATCACGACTCAATCAAACACAAGAGGGGCCTAGACTAAGATAATTTACGCAAAATTTATTTCTTTTGCTATAGTGGTCTTTAGTTGCAAAATAAATAGCTTGGTTCAAATTTACTTGAGATCCTACATTCGCCAACTTTGAGGTTGACTCTACAATCTAAAATTGTTAAACATGCTAACCTTTTTATAAGATAAACAAAGTTTGAAAAATCATGTTATCTAGTCTCCCATAGGACTACTCTGAAAATTAATAATAGCTAGGTATCCGGGATGGGTTTCCAAAGTTTATTCCTTAAATTGTAAATGAATAGGAAGAAGTTTCAATAAGGTAAAATTTTTTTATTTATTAATGTACTTCAGAAATCATACTAAATAATATTAAATAAAATATCATAATATTTATTATAACATCAAAATTCATAGATGTTATAAATCATACATATTTCATAAATTATAAATCTTATACTATAAGTCATAACATACAAGAAATTAATATGAATTATGGAAGTGATTATGAAATATGAAAGATATCTAGTAAATACATATTATTCAGTTGACATCTTTTTTCATTAAATACACGATCATATACTATATATCATAACATACGACCTCTTTGTGTCTCCAGAAATATCTGAAAAAGTATAAAACAATAGTCCTTTTATACAAAAAAACAAAACATGTGAACCAATCATATCGGTTCAATTGATGTTACCAGTTTAACCAATTTTCTATCCGTTCAATTTATGATAATTTTGTAATTCAATTCGGTTTTTTAAAAAAATAATAAATGTTGTACTAGGAACTTATTTTCAAAATAAGAAAACATGGATTATAAATGCTTAAAATGGAAAAATCCCATAGTTATGATATTAAAAAAGAAAAATTATGTAGAAATACTTCTTAGTCTCCCTCCCTCCTGACATTTTATCATATCCATAAATAAATGTGATGATATACATAATATGAATTGGGGTAAAACTATTTATTTGAAAAGTGATCATTTTAATAAAACAAAAAGGTTTTATTTTTTTAATGTATTTCACTAAATTCTTTCCAATTAAAATAGGTAATATTTTGCTTATTATAAGAAAAAATCTTGTCTGTCTATTTTTAAAAAAAATGCAAATATTCTTTAAAGTTTAAAAAATTATCATATAAGTGGTTTTGATGGACTATTTGAAGGGAAAATTCTCATATGTTAGTTTTATTAACTAATAATTTTATAGTCTATAATTAATAAATTGTAGAAAGACTATAATCTATAGATTTTGGCGAGAAAATTGAAATTACATATATTTTCAAACTCAGCTATTTACATCTTCTAATATGTATAATTATATATGTCGAAACATTGATTTTAATAAAATTTATAATCCTTTAATATAATGAAAAAATGTTGCTATGCGAAAAATATAATAAATTACAAAAATTTGAGTAATAGCCACCTATCAAATATAATGTATAACAGAAACGCTATATATAATTAATGTCCTTAATTTAAGTGGAAAAACTTAAATTACATATTTATCCCAACTCAATTAGTTATATTTATAAGAAGAGAGAAAAATAAAAGAGAAAAACAGTTATATTATACACGCGATTAACGTAGAAAGTTTTATCTTGACATTCAATTACAATCTTTTACATATGGTAAGTTTGTTAATTTTATCTATTTATACTTTAAAGTCATGTAATATAAAATTTCAGTACATAGGTGGTAAACTCAAACTAAAAAAGGCTGAGTTGAGTGTAAAATTTTGTATACAACTATATAAAATCAAAACACTTCTTAAATTTGTTGACTTTTATAAATAAATATTTAAGTTTGGTCATATTAACAATGGCTTATAATTGAATTATTTATACAATATATATTGTTAATAAATTACTAAAATTACTTTTTGTGTATAAAAATTAATAACTTTGAGTAAAAAATATATAAACTCACTAACATCGTATCTATAACTATTATTTTAAAAAACAAAAGATATTATGACGTTTGTCTTTGTAGCATAATGCATTAAATAGTGTCTAGTAGGGATGGCAAATAAACCTCTACCTGTGGGTAATTCCCGAACTCATCCTGTAGTTGACGGGGAACCCCCGGTTTAACTGCATACGGGTATGGGGAATACCCGATTTATTAAGTCGGCGATGGGGACGGGGATGGGATATACACACCCACCCCGAACCCGTCCCTACACCTGCCTCACTCCATTCTTATTTTAATGACTAAAATATTTATTTATCTTAAAAAAAAAGAAAGGTTTGATATTTAATTAATAAATTAAAAATTTTGCATTTATTAGATAACTTTTGAATTAATATAATTTTATTTAAATAAATTATTTTCTTTTTGCCGGTACGGAATGGGTACGAGTATACTAAATACTCGACAGGGATGGGGATGAAGATGGTGACATAAATCTCATACCCACTGATTATGGGAGACGGGGATGAGGTTGAATTTCAAAAGTAGGGATGGGGATGGGAATGACATACACGTCCCCACTCCGCCCCTATTGCCATGCCTAGTGTCTAGTGATGCATAACAACTAAACAATTTTTATAAGACTAATACTTTTGTGTTTAGAGGGTGTAGCATGTAGGTTTTAATATTATCTGAGAGGTGGCCCAATGATTTTTTTACATGGATGGCATCTCATCAGAATCTTCTGAATTTATTTAATTTTAATTTATTTGTAGGGCTTAATTAAGTTATTTTAATAAATATAAATTTAATTAAAATAATTGAGTAAACTAAATATTTATATATAATGTATTAATATAAACACTAATTTAAATGTAAATTCTATAAATAATATATAAAAGTAAGTTTTCTTTTATTTAAATATTTTGAAAAAAAAATTAATATAACTAATACATTATTTTCTAATCATAATTTATATGATTGTTATATATATTTTACTTGTTTAATTTATAATTTATATAGTATAACTAATATAATATTTACTTTTTTATTTTTTAAAGGTTTTCATTCTAATTTTAAATAATAAATAATCATAATTCTATATGAATAAAATAAAAAATAACGTTGGAATTGTTAAAACTGTTATATTTTAATTATTTAGATTAATTCATATGAAATATATATTAGTTATAATTTTTTTAAAGAAAATTTTAATAACGATGATAGTTACATATTTTTTATAAGGATTATTTTTTATTGAAATGTTCATCACAAAAATATATTTTGATGGAAACATAAAAATTAAAAATAGATCATTTTAGTTTTAAAATATAAAAAATTTATTGAATTTTTGGTTTATATATACATATTTTGTTTAGGTTTTTTATTATTATTATTATTATTATACTTTAACATACATTACTATAAATTTATTCTGAGGACATTTTGATTAAATTAGTGTAGTTCACTACCGCTTGTTTTGTAGTTTCTAACGCTTGTTTTGCAAATTACGAGTGTACCGTATTCTCACATGCAAAAAGAATAACATGACGTGAAGTCAACATCAAAATAAGAGTTGATCAATTGAGGCCAAAATGTGGTTTATTTCCAAATTGCTTCATCTGTTCAAACGCAAAATGATTTGTGTTCGGATTATAAAAAAATTAGAAAAAATAAACTTAAACAATCCTCCAAAATCCATGGTTAAAGATTTATTAGGTAAGTCTTGGTTTCTTTAAAAACAAAAATGACCTTTAAAGAGTCTCTGACTAGTAGCAGGTTACAAAAATTTAGTGTACTTATGTCTGTGTGTATCTCCCAAGACCAAGATGAAGTAAAACATGAAGTAAAACATGAAGTAAAACAATGAGCAATATCTCAGACATTGTGATGTGCCTCTTTCCTATCCAACTAAGAGTGGTATTTAAAATTCTTCAGTTCAAACCCTGGGCTCCAATCATGGTCAATGAGAGCAAAAAGATTGACTCAAAGGGTCTCGTGCAGAAGTTTTAGGATTAAAAAAGTATGCACAAGTCATCTTCTGTTATGAAAAAAAAAAATGAAGAAGTTTTAGTCATGTAGCAGCAGACATTTGTATCTTATGCTTGCTTTGTTGTAAAAAATATCAAATAAAAGCTTTAATCATGTAAAAGACATTTTTTTGTCAACCGTAATGATAACCCAATCTAACATTTGTGATTGGTGATCCCATGTTTATATGGGTAAAAGTAAGTTACTATTTAGGTGTACTAACACAGTTTATTTTGTCTCTTCCTATTATGTGAGGTGTGTTATGCTACATTAATGAGAGGTAAGTTTAAAAGCTTTTAATGAATTTCATATATCTTATGAGTAGTGTAGAAATTATACCATGCACTTGATGAAATCACCTATACAGACCATGAATATTTTGAACCATATACATCAAATATATTCAATCGTAGAGTTTTAAGATTTGTTTTTTCATCCTATATTATTATTTGATAGTGTATTGGTGTGCTCGACCCACATTATTGGACAAATGTATGTTTTTAGTTGTTAATTTGTTATTAGCAAGCATGTTCTTCATGACTTGATTAAAATGGCACTGTAGTCTAGTCTCCTATGTTAAAAGAAAAAGATTATACATGAAGAGACTTATTTCAGAAATTTCTTATAACAATTTTTGCTTCTATCTATTCAAGCTAAATTTTGTAAGTGTGTGAAAGATTAAAAAAGGACATTAATAAATATAATTACTGATTGATATGCTAATAGATAAAAGCCAAATGCTATGTATTCACGTGGACCAACTAATTTTGGAAAATTTACTTCCTTGCGTCTTAAACAAAATAATAAATAATAAATAATAATTTTTAAAAATAATAAATATTATATTGAAAAAACATTTGATATGATGCCTAGTTTAATTTGGATATATTTAATAATGTAAAATATACTAGACCAATCACTTTTTTTCTTAAATTACTAGGCTTATTATTTCATTTTTACAGAAAATTTTGAAATATGTATCCTCAAATTGAAAATAGGATTTAAAGTTGCTGTTGTAATTTTTTTTTTTGTCTCCAAAAGACAATAAAATTCTCGTCCAGGAAGTAAACAAAGTGAAGCCCTGTCAATAAAGGATGATGCTGTTAAAAAACCTTTATAACTAAACACAAGATTAATGGGATTCTTATGGTCAAAATGGTTGATATTTAATAGATATGTTTTTTTTCAACTTCCAAATTTCTTACTAGATCTTCTATTTAATAAGTTTTAAATATATATTTGATTATTTTAATATTTTTTTTGACATCTCAAACAAACAATTAATAATATCTTTCTCATTATCTATTCGTAACAGTATATTTTCTTTTTATTTTATTTCATAATAGATAATCCAATATACATTTTTTATTTTCCAAAAAATTCAATTCAAAATAATATAATTGTATTTTGCATTTAAAAATCTGGAAGTTTAAAAAAACTCAAAGCACAAATTAGATAAAACCACCCACTGAACTAAAAACTATATAGCTAGGGAACAAATGTCAGGGTAACGAAACCAACATGATGGACATAACCATGAATATCAAGAGAAAGAGGAAGAGAAGTGAAATTGATCTTCATCTTCCTCTTCATCTTCTTCCTTATCTTTATCTCTTATTTGTTGATCTATATCATTTTATTTCATTATTACAGTCATAGTGTATTACAAACAACAAACAAATAATGCATGTTCCTTCTACATGAGTTAAAACATGAACAACTCTTGAGAAAGAAAGATTTTACCTAAGTAAATTTTCTTTTACAATAAAGTATGACACTTTTTTCTTAACAAAGCATGTATGTATCTTTTTTCTAATTCAAAAAACTTCTACTGAGATCCTTGGAACCAATTTTCATGACTTTGTATTTGATTTATTTTTTTGGACATTGATTAATTGAAAGTGAGTCATGTGTTTAATGATGAAAGTATAAAGTAGGTTTTGAATTATACTGTACTAGACACAAATTATAGTATGTCATTCATTGATATTGAATTGATAGAATGAGAATGAATGTGTACCTGAATTGGCATTCATGTCCATGAGCACTATTGAACAGAACTCTAGGAGGTTCTTCTGGCTACCTTCTGAGGGGTTATTGTAGAGAATAATTCTGATGTGTAAATTTTCTTAATGGGATGACAAATTTATAACCCCCTAGAGTAGTCAGGGACCTCTCTTAATTGGGCTTTTAATCTGATTGACCTAACCGATCACAGAGTCAATCTCACTGTAATCCCAGTTCAATTAACCATATTGTTAAAGATAAGATAGTATCATTTAAAGATAAGATATTATCAGTTAGAGATAAGATATTGTCAGTTAATGATAATAGATATTGAGTGATACTAATCCACAATTAATTTCAACATTCTCCCACTTGGATAGTGTCAATCAATAATCAACATACAAATCATTAAGCTAAAACGATAATTGCCGATATATCATATATTAATTAACAATATGAAAAATATGAGCAACAAAATAAATATCCGATAGGGATATTAATCAATTGCATTTAACTAATATTTTTCATAGATGTATGGCATAATGCAGTCCCATAAATGACACTACAATGGTCCAAGCATAAATAAAATGCTAATAAGAAACATGAAATGACGTCAACTAGAGCATGTCTCTTAAAGAAAATAGAGAATCAAACTCCCACTAACTTAATACATCAAAAGTCTTGACTAAACCCATGTGAGTTACATGTATAAGAAAAATTCCAACAGTTAAGGCCTTAGTCAGTGGATCTGCTAACATCTCCTCAGAATCAATGTTTTCAATCCGAGTGTGAAAACTTTGAATTTGCTCTCTAACAAATTGATACTTGATATCAAAATGCTTTGAACGAGTAGAGCTTTTGTTGTTTCGAGAGAAACTCACAGCAGCAGTATTGTCACAGTAAATCACAAGTGGCCTGGAAATGCTTTCAATTATGTGAAAGTCAGATATCAATTTCTTAAGCCACATGGCCTGGCGAGTGGCCTCAAAACAAGCAACATACTTTGCTTCCATGGTAGAGGTAGTTGTAAGAGACTGTTTAACACTCTTCCAAGAGATAGCTCCTCCTGCCATCATAAAAATAAAGCCAGAAGTAGATCTACGATCATCAGGGCAACCTGCAAAATCAGAATCAGAATAGCCAGTGACTTGAAGTTGATCAGACTTCATAAAAGTCAACATATGATCCTTGGTTCCTTGTAAATATCGCATGACCCTTTTAACGGCTTTCCAATGACCCAAACCTGGGTCGCTCAAGTATCTGCCTAAGGCATTGACGATGAAAGCAATGTCAGGACGAGTACAGACTTGAGCATACATCAGACTGCCAACAGCGGAAGCGTATGGATTTTTCTTCATAGCATTCACTTCTTCATCATTATGAGGACATTATTTGTTAGATAATTTATCACCACGTTGCACAGGTGTAGCACATGGGGAGCAAGCATTCATGTTGAACTTCTTGAGAATCTTCTCGATATATCCCTTTTGAGACAATCCAACTATGCCACGTGACCTATCACGAAGAATTTGGATGCCTAGAACGACAGAAGCTTCACCAAGGTCTTTCATGTCAAAATGTCTGCACAACATTGATTTTGCCTCAACCAATAGGTTCATACAACTACTAGCAAGGAGAATGTCATCGACATGTAATACGAGAATGATGAAATTACTCCCACTAGTCTTCAAGTAAATGCACTGGTCTGCAACATTTTCCTTGAAATTGTAAGTAGTGACAACCTGGTCGAATTTTAAATACCATTGCCTAGATGCTTGTTTCAGTCCATAAATGGACCTTTTAAGTTTACACACCAAATGCTCATTGCCTGCTTCAACAAAACCATCAGGCTGAACCATGTAGACATCTTCAGCAAGATCTCCATTCAGAAAAGCTGTCTTTACATCCATCTGGTGTAGCTCTAGGTCAAAATGAGCAACTAAAGCCATGACAACTCGGAGTGCATCCTTCGTTGAAACTGGTGAAAAAGTTTCTTTGTAGTCAACGCCTTCCCGTTGACTATAACCTTTAGCCACCAATCGAGCCTTATACCTATCAACCTTTCCATTTGGAGTACATTTTGTCTTAAAGACCCATTTAGATCCAACAGGCTTACAACCTGCTGGCAAGTTCACAAGATCCCAAACATTATTATGATACATGGAAGACAGTTCATCATACATAGCTTTTAGCCAGTCAGAAGCATGAGAACTAGAAAGTGCTTCCTGAAATGTGATGGGATCGTCATCATCATGTGGATCATATTCGTGCTCCTGAAGGTATACAACATAGTCATTTGGTATAGAAGGTCGGCGTATTCTCTGAGATCGTCTTAATGGGGCCACATCAACATCATCAAGTTGTTGAACATTGAGTTGTGGTTCATCAACTTGTGGTTCTGTCATTTGTTCATCTTGCCTCTCAACAATTTGTTCATCTGTGTGAACCATTGGGGTTGAGATATCTGTAGGAAGAAAATAAGATGGTAATGGAAGCATGATTCGATCTTCTCTAAGGGTCATCATTCGAGGTGTGTAACTCCCACTGTCCAAATCATCCTCAAAGAAAACTGCTTGGTCAGATTCAATAACTCGTGTAGAGTGAGAAGGACAATAAAATCTACATCCTCTAGAACCGATACAGTAGCCAATGAAATAACCGCTAATAGTTTTGAGATCAAGTTTCTTTTGTTTAGGATTAAAGGTCTTACTTCTGCCTTACAACCCCATACATGGAAATGTCTCAAACTCGGCTTTCTACCAGTTATTCACTCAAAAGGAGTTTTGGGCACAGATTTGCTAGGTACCTGATTAAGAATGTACATAGCAGTTCGCAAGGCATCTCCCCAAAGAAATTTTGGCAGAGATGAATGTGATAACATACATCTCACCATGTCTATGAGTGTTCGATTTCGTCTCTCAGCAACGCCATTTTGTTCAGGAGTTCCAGGCATGGTGTATTGAGCTTCAATTCCGTATTCATCAAGGAATCGAGCAAATGGTCCTAGATTTCTTCCTGTCTCATCATAACGACCATAATATTCTCCTCCTCTATCAGACCTTACACACTTAATTTTCTTTTCTGTTTTCAGCTCAACAAAAGCTTTAAAGGTTTTGAAGGCTTCAAGAGAGCCTGCTTTATCCTGAAGAAGATATACCCATCCATGTCTGGAGAAGTCATCTATGAAGGTAATAAAATACCTATATCCACCCATAGCAGTAGGTGTAATAGGTCCACATATGTCTGTGTGAATTAATTGTAGCACATCGTCACATCTGTTTGAACTTTTATTCCTGGTTTTGGCAGTGAACTTCCCCTTGATGCAATCAACAAAAGTGTCATAATCTGAGAAGTCAAGATCATGCAGAATCCCTTCTTTTATGAGTCTTTCAATTCGAGGCCTAGAAATATGCCCCAAACGTCTATGCCATAGCATAGAGGAAGATTCATCAATCTTGTTACGTTTACTCCCGCTAATGGAGTTAACTGACATATCAGTTATGTTTAACATGTAAAGTCTGATACATGGATTAGATTGATCTCAACTGTGTCCTTAACATCAATGTATCCTACCAAAGATATCATCCAAGGCTAAGTTATCCGACTATAATTGCCGTAACCAACAACATAAATATATCCTCATTATGCATTCCAATTATATGTATTACACCACAATTCCAAATAATACATTGTCAACCCAATAAATTCAATTTTTGTCACAGAAAATCAATTCAACCAATACCATTCATCGATTACCACAGTAACAAATTTCCCATAATAATCAAAATCAGTTCAAAAGTGAAATCAATCATAGCTATCAATCTTAATACTTGTAAAATTATAATTTTTCAAATTTAAAATGAAGAAAAAGTTTATTTTACCTATTTCTCCTTTTCAAAGCTAACTCAAAAGAAAATAGGGAAATCCACCCGAAGAAATTTCACAAAAACCTGAAAAAAATCCCAAATTAAACAAGAACCTTATAAATCAAAATTTTCAAAGAAATTTCCTTTTTAACAAGAATGAAAATAAAAAAAAAGTTATCAGAGAAACGTTCATTTATTTAAGATAAGACTTACCTATAATAGAGATCACTCAACAATATGAGCTATGAAATAGACCATGTCAAAATTTTTCAACCAGAAGCTAACCATGCAAAGCACGGAAGAAAACAATGAGGGAGAGAATTGAACCGACAGAGAACAAAGAAAATCGAAGAAGAAGAAAGGGGGAAGAAAAGAAAAAAGAAGAAAAGGGAGTGAATTGAGTTTAGTGAGTTCCGACTTGCTATTCGCATCCCCTCCTAGACAGATTTCTGAAAACTCCTCAAAAGTCAATCAAAACTCTTCGAAACCAAGAAATAATTGTCATATTTCACTCCCCACCTCTCAACTATTCTATCAAATTAATTAAATAATATTGATATTATAAATAAACTCAGTTATTCTCCCACTGCTATATTAATCTAAGATAATTAAACATTTAATTTTCTGTAACATTTATTTTCTTTCTATTGATAATCTATTTATTAAACCAGTCCTTATAGCATAAGCCATGCATAATTAAGCAAGGTTTTGTATACCTAAAACTATTTTCAAAAATTACAAACTCATACTTTTTAAACATAATTTCCATACATCTAAACTTCCTTATTGTAGCATTAATTTTTCAACTTCACTATACTGGATGGGCCATTCATACACTACTCACTTACTGTAACGTCCGTCGTTACAGTAATAACCCATAATAAAAATAGTAAAGAATTTAAAGTAAATAATAAATTTTGTAAATAAATGCATGAATTCTTACATAATAACCAAAATATAATCCTCAAATTTGGGCCTCTAGAAAACGAAAACAATTACAAGGACATTATATTCTAAAATCATTACAAACAAATACTACAAGAAAATTTTTATTAATAACAAACTAGGTCTTCAAGTCTCCTTCTATTTCCAAAACTTCTCCCTCGAGCTTTAAAAACAACACTTCTAATGAGATAATAATCTCAGCGAATAAACAAGTTTTTAAAAGAGGTTCACAAATAATGTTGTTCTCAGCCAGCGTGGAATCTGGAAAAACAACTATGGTATCCGCAATAATAAAAAATATATTTTTTTTATGAGTGATTTCTAATTTCTAATTATTATGAGTGATTTTCAATGAAAAAAAAAATGAAAAATAGCACCATAAGAAAAAAAAAACTAACAAGTGATAGGTGAAAATTTTTAAAATTAATTTTTTTCTTTACTCTTACTATCTTTTTAGAAACTTATTAATTACTTATTTGTATATAAATTTGTTTCTATTGTAAATACAAAACAACTCTAGATGGTATGTATAGATATTTACTTAAATATAAAGCAAATGAATTTGGTTAAGTAATGTGAGGTTTAAACATAGGAATTGAACTGATAGATACACCAATAAAATATTAGAAAAAAGCAACAAAAATTTATGAAAATTCATAAATAAAAGAACTCATATATAATCCTAAAAAATAAAAAATAAAAAATAATTTAATAAAATCATGTAAAATATATTAACTAACTTGTATTGAATTTCTATAAAATTAAAAATAATTTAACAATAAATTATGCTTTAGATTATTATAAAATTTATAAAATAATAATTTCATTTTATAAATTTTTTAATATTAATTTAATCACTTTAAAGCTTAATTTATTTTTTTTAGGTTCTCAATTATAATTTTATTAAATAATAATATAAAATATACAACCGTAGACATCTTTTGTCATAGTGATTCTAGATGTAAAACTACTTTCCCAACAAAGTTTATAGAATCCAGATGTACTGACTAATCCTACTAACTTATTTAGATTTACCGTGGTTAACCAATTAGATTTTGTTAAGAAACTAGTCAGATTCTATTTAGATTTATACACAAAAAAGTACTATGGAGATAGATATATAAATAGATATTAATAATTATATATTAATATGTATTATATAATAAAAAAATTAAAAGTTTTAAAATATGCTATGATCAAAAGTCAAAGCATTACACAAATTTATTTGAATATAAAAATTTCATTTAAATATAAAAATTATTAATAAAATAAATTTTATTAATTAATAATTTATTATAAACAATTCAATGTAAATTATGTTTTTAAGATATTGTGGGTATTTTTTTATTGAAATTAATATTTTTAATTGTCAATTTTTTTAGGGTTATCATCATAAGAGAAATTTTATTGAATATAAATTTATAAAAATAAATTAACATTTTTAAAAATACATAACATAAATATAATTTATATAAATTATAAAAATAAATTATCTTATATTTTCTCATAAATTATATATATTTTATATTTATTAATATTTACAAAAATTAATAACATAACAAACCCAACTTTATAATAGTTAAAAATATGAGAATGATTTTATAGAATATAATCATAATAATATTATGATTGAATTAATCATTTATATGATTCCACTCTCATATAGTCAATATGAAGTAAACACAAAAAATATGTGTAGTTCTTGTAATTTAATTTTAATATCATATATGTTATTTTTATATATAATTTTTTTATATTTGAATGCATAACTTTTCTTATGTTATTATATTTTCATATAATTCTAATTGATAAAAACTGTAAAAATTTAATTTTTAACCAACAATTTTATATATTGTCTTGTTTTTTTCATCCATTAGGAATTTTATTTAAATTGAAAATTAAATTATAGTGTCTAAAAGGTAAAAAATACAACAAATTGCAAATAGTTCTATCTGGATTGTCATAGCGATTTTAAAAATAACAATTTTAGCAATTGGGTGTAAAACCTTTTAATTTGAGAAGCAAAACAGATTTAATTCTTCATAGGACTTTAGTGTTCTTATCCTTCGTGAATTTGCATGTATATTAATCTATGTTTTTAAAACTGGACCAGTGATGGAATCGGTGAAAACATTGGCTCATTTGTTCAATCGTTATTGAATCAGTGGTTGAATCAGTCTTAATAAAATAATATTGTTTTATTATTAATGTACTATAACAATTAAGATTATAAAATAAAAAATGTATTAAGGTTGTAATTATAAAAGGATAAAAATAATTTTACTAAATACACCTTCATATTGCTAAGTTTTCTTAGTTTTTTAATTAAAAATTGGTTGATTTAGGAAAATGAGGGGTGGATATAGCAAAATAAAAAAAATTAAAAAAATTACAAACTGGTTGAACCACCGGTTAGAATACTGATATTTGTTTCCACTGACTTTTAGGATTGACCGAACCGGTTACCAAACCAATTCACCAGTTTTTCGATCGAACAGAGCAGTTTGGTCTGGTTTTTATAACATAGATATTACTTAACAAGATATACAGTAAAGAAAGACATTAAATATCTACTAAAAATTAAAAAACACTTGCGCTGCTTCTTATAAGCATTTAAAAGCTTATTTTATCCTTTATAAAATGGGGTACAATATAATATATTTGCATGTATAAGTGGGTGTGTGTGCGTCATGTATGCATGGGTATGGGTGAGTAGGGGTGTGCATGTTATGTAGGTACTGTGTGTGTGCATGTGTCTGTGGGGGAAGGGGTGTGGGTAAGTGTGTGTGCATGTGTGTATTGCACAACAATAACAAATAAACACCAAAAAGTTTTACTTTTATATGTTATTTTAACAATTTTTGGTTGCAAGTCATAAGAAAGGAAGGGTTGAAGGAACAACTTTAGGTCAGGCTAAATGGGTAGGGAATGATGCTTTAGCTTCTACAACAAAGGGAATGTGGCAAGGTCACCATTCTCTACCCATTTGGCACTACTCAAAGTTGCTATTGCAATACTTACTAATAAAAGTGAAGGAACAAAGATCTATTAACACTTTTGGTGGTTCTTTAGCTTCGATTTGTCATGTAATGCAGGAAAAAGAGACTTTTTTTGTGGGACACTTGATCCTTAAAAAATGGGTATTTGACTATGTTGGCTATAGTGTGTTCTCCACACCTTGCACAACGCGTGTGTTTAATGAAGTTGAATAAATAATAAAAAATTAAGGAACAATGTTGGTGTGGGAAAAAGCTAAGTTTTTTTTTTCTGGGAGGGTGAAATAGAAGCTGTAAGGCACAAAGGAAGAATGGAATGGAAGCTTCAAATGGGAAAAGGGTGTGTGGGAAGATGAGTTTTGTGTAGAAGTACTAACTTAGTATCATTATATTTGTTATTTTTTCAATTGTTATTTTTATCAGTTTGTTATTTATCTTGATACTAATAGTTATCAGTTTGTCATTATACTGATAATTATTTAACTTATCAGTTTATATTCAACACCTATGTAAGTGCAACCTTTATGCACTCTAATTATGATTGAATTAATAATAGGCTTCCTTTGTTACTGTGTCACTATTCTATATGATATCAAATTAAAGCCAATTGTTTAACAAGCCTTCCTTTTCATCCAATGGCCTCTCACTCGTCCACATCTACTGCCATTCCTCCTCCACCCTTTATGATCCAAAGGATCTTAAAGAATTTAACACCACCAGCTAACTCCCTATCAAACTAAACTCCTTCAATTATCCTGTGTGGTATTGATAGATTCATTCTCTGCATGTAACCCGTGACCTTGAAGGCTACATCACAGTCGACACACCTTGTCCCCCCAAAACCATTTACCATTGCCTCTAGTGTGTCTTCCAATCCATCTTATAATTTTTGGATTCGTCAAGACAAATATCTTTACATCATCTTACTTGGTTAATGCGGTACTAAGGCCAGCGTTGTCATGTCCATGGCAGAAACATCATGAGTTGCTTGGTTGTCCTTGGAATGTATCACTAACGGTTGTGTGAAGTTTGTTACTTTGTTGACCGAGGTGTGACTAGTTTCTAAGCAATGACGAGATTATGTCTTACGAGGTCTTCTTGGTACACATGCCCCCAAGCTCACATGGGAATAGTGATTGACCATGATAAGTTGAAATTCAAAATGCATGAAAAGTATCCTAGAAGTGCGCATGTTGCATGAGGAGATAAAACGTGTAAGGTACGGAACTGTCACAACCCTAAGAAGTCATGTCGACGAGTTTGAGCAAGTCATCCCATAGTGGTCATCATCTTCTCAGGATTAAAAGTGTGAGAGTTCCAAGGTTGGTAGTCCTTAATACCAGTGGTGAAGTCTCCAATTCCGTAGACGTGGTGTCGGCTCGTGCAAGGCAATTAACAGTGGCTATGAACTCGATAGCCGAGGTGGTTAATGACTCTACACTTGCAGGGTATGAGTGGGTGAAGCTTTCTGTCTTGTCATATAGGTTGTGACATACCAAAGTTAGGGACTTATAGTGGATTGTAGATAATTTCGACTGACCTCACTGTACCAGACGCGGAGAATGACATCTTTAGTATGGTCATATGTAACAAGTCCGATAGGGTTTGTTTTGGCCAGGGTGATTCTGGTGAAGATTTCTTTTTTATGTATGACTGCCTTCTCTTGAAGTTTCACATTTGACTCCCATTTGATGAGTTCATGATGCTCGTGCTCTGTATGTTGAATGTGCACTAAGCCAATTGCATCCCAATAGGTGGGCCACTCTGTAGTCATTTCGAACACTCTACAGGTTACTGTATGTAGAGTCTAATCTTAGGATTTTCCTATACGACTATTGTGTTCGCCTAGGTGAGACCTCGATGTGGGTTTTATTGATGGGTCGGTAGAATTTTTGTCTTCTTAGTCCATATACCTCTTCCTTAAAAGATTTCAAGCGAGGGTTCTTCAAGGATAGTGCTGGACCTCGGGGTCGTAAGTACATGTATGACGAGAACGACCAACCTAGATTCCCTTCTATTGGATGCCGAACCCACAATGGTGAGTGATTGAGGTCGCATATGTTGGAGAACGACTTAAAGTTATTGTCTATTTTCAATGATCCTCCCCACCCACTTCTCACGAAGTTTAAGGTTAACATTGTCTACTGATCCTAGCCTTGGGTTGGATACTAAGTCATCTTCCTTAGCAATTTACTTTCAGTTCATAATTTTTACTTGGCTAATTTTTGTTGTCTTTGTAGGTGTTATGGCTGACAAAGTACTGAAGGGTTCTTGGTTCTCGTTCAAGAAAATTCACGAGGGCCAGACTCAAGAAAGCAAGAAAGAAAACGTGGCAATAGGGCCTAAGGGTACTGGTCTGCTCAACCTGCTACCTTCGCCGCCCGACAATACAAGGAAAAGGAAGGAGCCGGAAGGGGGAGATAAGTCAGGTGTCCCTTCTAAGAAACTCACCCAGAAGAATGTAAGATTTGAGAAGTTAGTAGACTTGCCCAACACCTCTATGCCGAACGGGTTCTTCCGCCCAGACTTGAGAATGAGGAAGAAGACAAAAATAATCGGTACACCCTGGAAGAGTTGGAGTTGATTGATGGTCCAACAGTCGAGGAGATAATGACCAGTTATACAAATTGCAAGCTCGCGCTTGGATGTTGATCCAAAGTTTGATTCGAGATGCCCTAAAGAGCACAAGGATAGAGAAGTTAAAGAAAGAGCTCTTGGAGTATCGCACTTCTTTTGTCAAAGCCTTGTCGGCCAACAATCTCCTTTCCCAGGAGCTATTAATCTCAAGGGGAAAGTGAAAGTTGAGGAAGACAACTACCAATTTGCTAAAAAAGAGCTAAAGACGACATAGGATCATCTCATAAGGCCAAGGCTGACTTGGTCGACGTGTCAAAAAAGGAGACTGTGTTGGAAGTTGACAAAGCCAACATCACGGATGAGGCCAAGGCAACCATCAAAATCAGCCATTAAAGGTTTTAAAAAGGATGTTCACCAGACTTCCTTTCTCTATCAGGTTAATGTGACCCAATTTGATGTGGATCATGACATCTATCACGGTTGCATGCTTCTTGAGAAAGAGATGATGGATTCGGACGTTGATGCAGAAACTACCACCAATGATGCTCCCCTACTTAACTTCCATTTTTAAGCTCTTTTTTTGTTTCTAGGGGTTTATCATTGATTGTAATAGTGGTCATATAAAGACCATTAGTTTGTTTATAGAACTGAGATCATGGCCATTTAAGAGCCATTGTTTTGTAGTACCTAGGATGCTTACACATCCCCTTTTATAATATTAACACCGATTTCGGGTAAAATGATTAATGATAACTGCCCTTTCACTTTTCCAGGACACGTATGTCTACGTTAAGCGTTCTTTATGGTGTTATAAATGTTACTTATTTTATTTGTTAAGTCTTAGGTTGAATGATCCATGTGTGTGTTCATAAAACTAAATGGTGATTTTTTATGGTATGATGACTAAATTGCCGAGTTAACCACGACATTGGTTGGTTGTAGTTTTGTTGTATTTGTGTTGGTGGGATCATTGTCTTTATAGAATGAAGCTTCCATGCCGAGCATATGTGAAAAGGAGTCATTCATTGTGAATGGAACAACCCTTCAGTGTATACGTCGATAAATACACGTTTTATGGAACAAGATTACCGAGTAGAGATATCAGTGAGGTGTATGCAAAAAACTTATATGGTAAAAGGTAGACTTGTTTGATTAATCAAAATGGATGTCTTATTAAAACCTCCCCAGTCAACACCCACTTGGGAAAAAGATTGGTGGTAGGAAAAATAGTACATATGTCTATATTACATAGTAAAGCTAACTGTAATAAAATTTGAGGTGTGTTGCAATATTCCACGACCTTGGTAAGATTTCTCCTGAGAGATGCTCTATTTTGTAAGCTCTATTATCCATATTTTAGTTGATTCTGAAAGGGTTTTCCCAGTTTGATGCAAATTTTCCTTGTTGGGGTTCTCATTGGGCTTCTCCCCTCATTTGCCAAACGAGGTCTCTTTGCTAGAAGGACCTCGATCTGAAATTTTTGTTGCATTTTTAGTAGCCCTTTTCTTACATGTTTCCTCTTGTATGACTGCCTTATCTCTCAACTTCTGTGCTAAGTCCAATTCTACTAACATCTACTCATCATTGCCTTCATTGTACAATTATCATCAAAATGAAGGTTCTTCTCCCACTTTTGTCTGGATCATGGTGTTTATGTCGTACGTGAGGTTATAAGGAGTCTGCTGGGTTACTGAATGTGGTGTGAATTTGTAGGCCCATAGGATTTCTAATAGTTGGTTCCTCCAAGGTATGCTCGATGATTGTCTTATATTGACCTGACTTTTAGGTACTGGCTAATTTAGAGAGGATGTCGACTTAGTTGTTGTCATTTTTCTTAACATGTTCAATCGTAAGGTGATTGAAATGTTTTTTGAAGTTGTTAACTGCATAGTAATATTGTAGTAAAAGAGAACATTTGACTTGGTATTTTCCACTAAGTTGAGACACGGTAAGTTGTGAGTCACTTTGTCAAACCAACTTTGTTGCTCCTATCTCCTTGGCTAAGTCGGCCGAACTTGGACAACTCAACGGACCATGATATCATCCATCCTACTAGTTTAGGTTTGCGCAAGACCATGAAGATAGGATAGTCCGTTTTGACCACCACTTGATATCCTTAGGAGTATGGTCTCAGATGTCTTGAGGTTGTAACCAAGGTTAAGCCAAGCTTTTTAATAATCTGGTACCTTTGCTTGGGCTCGTGGAGTGTTCGGCTAATGAAGTATATGGGCTCCTGAAGTTGTTTAACCTTTTGGACCACCACCGCATAATGACCTCCTTGGTCACCGAGAAGTATAGCACGAGGTTTTCCTCGGTAACTAGCTTCAGTAGTGTGTGGTGAGGCAAAGAAGAAGGCTTTGAGCTCTCGAACTGCTGCTGACAGTCATCAATCCATTCAAACTTGGATTGTTTTTCTCACTAACCTGACCATATGTTTGCTTTTATCTACTAACCTAGGTTGGAACCTTGAAACGGAAGTCAACCCTACTGTGAGCTTCTATAATTCTTTTTTGTTATGTGGGCTTCTCATGTCAATGACTGCCTGACACTTGTCAGGATTGACCTCTATCCATTGTGTAAGAGCATGAAACCGAGGAATTTTCTACTCTCAACTCCGAAGTCACACTTAGCTGGGTTTAATCTCTTATGATATTTTCTAAGAGAGGAGAATGTTACAGACAGGTTATTTGCATGTTTCTCATAGTTGTCTGATTTGACCACTATGTCGTCTACATAAACCTCAATGTTTCTTCCAATTTGACTCTTAAAAATTTAATCCATCAATCATTGATATGTCACCCCTGCATTCTTCAAGCCAAAAGGCATGACCTTGTAGCAATAATTGGCATTGCCTGTTATGGAGGATGGTTTATCCTCATCGGATGCAATTTGACTCTTAATAATTGGCATTATACCCTGAATATGCATCTAGGAAACTCATCACCCAATGTCCAGCGGCTCCATCAAGAAACCGATCTATACTCGGAATAAGGTATGCATCTTTCAGGCATTCTTTGTTCAAATCCGTATAGTTTGCGCACATGGGCCATTTTCCATTTCCTTTAAGGACAAAGACGACATTGGCTAACCAAGTCATGTAATGTGCTTCTCGGATAAACCTTGTGTCTAGCAACTTGTTTGTTTCTTTAATAGCGGCTTTCCTCAGGGTTTCTCCTACTTTCCATTTTGGTGAAGGTAAACATTTAATAAATATATTAAAATAGATAGGTTACAAATTTAAGTCCATTTTTAGGATATTGATTTATTTGAGTCAACCATTTTTTTATCATCACATTATAAATGTTCTTTAATATACATGTTTCTACTTTCTACTAATAAAAAAAAAGTACATCTTTTTAGCTTTTTAAAGTTGAGAAGTATATCTTATTTATAATGTTGACATATATTAATTTTTTATATTAAAAAATATATTTTAATTCATATTATTGATATATAAATTTTTATTTTCAATTATATTTTTAAAAGTGATCAAATTAAATTTATATTAATATAATTTTCAAATTATTCAACATTTAATTATATGTTCATAATTAATTTCATGTAATTATTTTCACATATTATAATTTTATTTTATCCATATAATAAAATAAGTGTATTTTATTGCAACTATTTTACTTATATAAAAATATATAAATAAATATATTTTTCTTTAATAGTATGATACAATTTTGTTAATTATTTAAGATTTAAAAAAATAATAAATGAACATATAAAAATCTATGAATTTTATATCAACATATATAAGTAAAATATATACATCATTATGATCTTAAAAAGTATTTTAATTTTTTATTTTAGAAAATTATTTTAAATTTATGTTAAATAATATAACAAAAAGCCTTGATAGGAGCAATTTAATTCGTTAAATCAAATCTACTACTTTGAAAATTTGTATCAATATCTATAAGATATTCAAGCTTAATTAAATAAATTTAATTCATTTATACTAAATAGTTTAATTAGTAAATTTACATTCAATTACAACTCTTAATTTATGCTAAGTTTGTTAACATTACCAATATATAATTTAAAAGTCATATAAATTAAAAGATGTGATTAAATGTTAGTGTAATATTCTTTTACACTGTCAATACATACTAATTAAACTTTAAACTAAATTACTAAATCGACAATTATTTTGAAGTTAATTTTTATTTTCACAAAAAAAAAAACTTTACGAAATAAAACTTTGAAGTAATTACAGATGTAGCCCCATAGGTTTAGTGTAATTTACAAACACTTTCTCTTTTCTTTAAACTACACATATCTCCTTATTTTTATGTACTCATTATTACTGTAGTTCTCCTTTTATGTTTCCATTTATTTTTGCATTATTACGATTTATTTCATGTGGATGTGACATGAATTATTTTTTTCTTCAAGTTTCGTAATAGTTAAACAATGAAGGTGAGAGAAGTTTCGATGGTAAAGTTTTAAAAATATAGGAGTGCATGTGTAATAGCATACAAAACTTAGGGGGTACATGTATAATATCATACAAAACTTAGGCAATACATATGTAATAAATTTATGTATGATATTACAAAATTTTCAAAAGAGGGGTACAACTGCAATGAGTACATAAAAGTAAAGGGTCTATATAATTTAAAAAAATGGTTCATCTATAATTAAATTTAATTTGAGGGATGCATCCATAATTACATCTAAAACTTTTGATCAAAATCGTGTTATAACTCGTAAAATCATACGATTTTATGACTGTAGGGACCTTATTGAGTTAAATCGTGAATAAACTCGTTTTTTGAGTAAACTCGGTAAACTTGTGATAATATTGGTAAACTTAGGTTAACCTCTGAGTTTACACACGAGTTCATGATATTACCCGAAAATTTCACTTAACCATTATTCCCTCTAAATTTACACACGTTGTTTAGCATCTTACTCATGTTTTATCCTCTCTTTACTTCGTCACTTCCATTGTGCCAAATCCCAAAATCCTCTCTTCGCTTCACTTCACTCATTGCATTGAGTGCATTCCCATTATATCAAAGCTTCTGTTCCACCATAGCTTCCGGCGGGCACTCATTAACACAGAGGTTCTGTGAATACGTGATTGAGTGATTTTGTTCCACCATAGATGCAGGCAAAATGCAATTCTGCCATAGCAGATGCGGTTCTAATTCTGACTTGATTCTGCCATAGCCTCCAACCCTCTATTCATCCATGTTGTACGCCATTCCATTTATCCATCACATTAATTGATTCAATAAACCATCTATTTTCAAGTATATATTAATTTTAGTTTATATTAAACTTGATCCTTGTGAATATATGTACACGTTTGTGGTGGTTCCATATATCAGTTAATTATATATTTCTTAAAATTTATTCAAAACTAAAATTGATCTAATACTTTTTTATTTGCATTAGTTGATAATTATTCACATTAGATTGTAGTCATTCAATCAATAATATTATAACCAAGGGTACATTTTGTTAAGTTTATTTAAAAAAAAACTTATTTTAAGCAACTTTCTATTTTTTTGTGTATTTGGTTAAACTATTTTTTACTTAAAATAGTCTTTTTTTTCTATTTTTAATAAACAAATCCTTCATACTTAGTAAATGTACTTATTAATTTTAATAATTGCTTCTTTTACAATTTTTTTTTTAAATATACTCAATTCTGAGTTATTTATATACTACACATTGTTAAAATTTTAAATTTGCAATTATATTATTTATAAATTTTATTTATAGGTATTTAATTATTAATTTTTTATCTGAAGTAAACTTTTTACGAGTTTACAAATCGAATTTACAGAACTCCCATTCTCAATATTGATAACCTTACTTTTAAACAGTAGTTATGGAAAGCTAAAACTTCTTTTAAAAATACATAAAGAATGGATGTATGGTAAGAGAGCAATATAAGATAATTACTGCGAATAAAAATTGACAAGTAACAAAGTAATCAAATAATGCCATATGTTCTATAAAAAAATAATGCCACATGTCCAAATTTATATTATTATTTTATAGAGTAAATTATAATAACATTTCTTAAAATTTAGTTTAATTATATATACATTTCTATTCTTTAATCATTACTTTCGTATTACTGAGAGGGTGACTGCCTAAGGTTTGATAAGGTTGTTAGTATAATGTTTAGAACATATAGAAGATACAGTAGTAAAAGAATATTACACTAACATTTAATCACATATCTTCATTTATACGACTTTTAAAATATTAATTATTGAATTTACAGAACTCCTGTTCTCAATATTGATAACCTTACTTTTAAACAATAGTTATGGAAAGCTAAAACTTCCTTTAAAAATACATAAAGAACCAAACAACCCTAACATTAATAGCTACCCCTAACAATAATGGTAACAACAAGAATGAACACGATTCCTAAACAAATAATCAACTCAACTCCAAGTTTGATTGTTGAAACTCTTCCACCCTCTTGAGCAAACCGAGAATGATTCCTTTCTCTCTATTATTCAGCACTGGATCATACCATTAAAAAAAATTACATCCTCTAGTCTTTATGACCTGCATTTCATCCATTTGACAACGTAAAAAACAAACACTTTAACTTTCAATATTGTGACTAACATTAATGCCTCACCCATAAAATCTTCTCCCTGGGTTGTGTTGCATCCATGATGTGACCAATGGAGCTTTCATCCTGCAACTGCACATCATTCGACGCCTTCTAGGTTGAGAATTCGAGCTGTAGGAACTTCCACTTTCTTCCATGGAAGAAAGCACAAATGGGCAACAAGATGAAGAAGCTCAGTGCGGATGAGAAGAAGAGGAAGAACTTCACTGCATCTATTTGAGATAAAGGACAACCAAAACCCTAAATTACTTTGGTAATTTTTAAGTCAACATTGTATTTCTAACAGTCAACGATCTCAATCTAACGGAAGGGCCAAGTTATACTTTTTAAAAGTTTAAGGGAAATAACTGAGCAAAAAAATAAGGGGGGCACAAAGTACCTAAGTGCCATAATAAGGGGACATCATGTATAATTTAGCCTAAAAAGTTTGTGTACTAAAATCATAAATTTGAAAAATTTTATATACAAAAAACATAATTTACTCTTATTTTATTAATTAAATTTTCTAGTAACGTCACCACTTAACGGATAAAATAAATAGAAGGACTAAAATGTTGGACGAAAAAAATGTGTGTATACTTTGACCAATCAACAAAAAAATTATGTACCAAAATCATAAATTTGAAAAAGTTCATATACCAAAAACATAGTTTATCCTTGTATTTATGTCATCAACTTTGCATCCAACATAATCTGGTGTATACATTGAAAGTCAGACATAATGCCTATAGGTATAAATTTGGTAACCAAAAGGACACTGAAGATTATGGAGAATGAAATGTCACTTGGAAGTCGTAGTCTTGTAAGTGTCTCCTGGAGTAAAGATTTTTAGTTGAAAGGCATTTCTTACATGAATTAATTTACAAAGGGTATCTTGTCCTCTTTCGTGCATATTTTGAATAAATTATTGAAAATTGTTAGCATAGTTTATAACATCTTCTCAAAGCATTAACATCAGGAAAAAATTTGGTACATTGGAACATATTGAGAAAATGTTGATAAACTTTTATTCTTTTAAGGATCTATTTTTTAAACTAAATGCATTATTTCTAAAAGACCGTTTCCAAACTTTTGTCCACAATGTGGAGTATAAGAAGGAGAAGAAATAAAATGGTGTGAAATGAAAAATATACATAAATATCACCGGTTTTGGAACTTGGGTAAAGAATGAACCATGCTTATTTTGTGCAAGTGATAACAACTTTTGTCAAAACTAATATGTTGGTGGAGGGAAAAACAATAATGCATAGACTATTATGTGGAAAAGTCACACTAGTTATCTATTGACAGCCAAAAAATAATACTATGTGAAAATTTTTACAACACATAGACTACTCTTCCTAACCCCTGTACATCCACGTTCTCCAAAGCAAGTAACTTAACTAACCCTCACAACACTCTAAAATAAGAGTATAAAAAAATCCAAATATAAGTTTAACGTGTCTTTGACCGGTACACTTTAATACCATGGACTGAAGTCCATTTTATAGCATAATTCACCCACTCTCATGTTCATCCCAAGTGATATGGGATTTCCTCCAACATATCTTAAATAATGTGTAACTTCCAAAATGTATTATTTTCATAGAATTCAACAGAAACTACCTCAATGATACATATTTTGTCAATTGCTCATTTATCAACATTTTCATAAGGTTTAGACGATAAATTAACAACATAGGAATATTCTAGGAGCTTTTTCCTTCTGTTTGCAACACAAAGTAATTTAGAATTCAGCAGTTTAAGAGTTTTATGACTGAAACAATTCAAACCAAGAGAGGGGTTGGGTAAATTGGGTTTCAAAAACTTTGTTTTGTTTATCCTTAAAAAAATAAAACTTTGAACTTTTAGGATATATTGAATCAAATGAATTTGTAGCTAATTTAGATTGAATAATATGCAATCTCTTCATGAAAATTACAATCAAGAGTGCACAACAACAATTTAGATAAGATTTTAATTCGTGCTTTTACTGAATTAAGTGTATCTTGCAAAATATGTGAATAATGCAAAAACAATTAAAACATAAAGAGAGATAGTAGAGATAAAGATAGATAGCGCAAGAATTTATATTGATTCAGCCAAAGCTAGGGCTACTTCTAGTTTTCAATTCACAAGACAACCTGTGATGCATTCTCCCCAAGCAAGGACCCTATCACTAGGGCCATGGCTAGGAGAATAGAAGAAGACATGGCTAGAGTAGAAGGAGGAAGATCTCACCTCCATATGACCATCAAGTTATGCAAGCCATGACTTATTTACTTGTAATTTTTCTTTTAGGAACCTAGGATTTTAGTTTGGACATGTATTAGTCCATTTAATTTTATAGGAGGTGTCTTAGTAATAAGAAAGGGTAAGATTAGCTTTTGGGCCTTTATTTAGGAAATAAGGGGGCAGTTTGATAACTATACCCTCTTTTCCTAAATAAAACCCAAAACTAATAAAGGAGTAATCTTGGCCCTTTGGATGAGGTAGCTTGGGCACCAATTCTCATCTAAATGAGGAGATTGATTGGACTTTGGGCTTCAATCCTCCTCCCTTGGATGACTCCTTTTAATCCTAGCTCTTCCTTTCCTTCATGACTTGTCCAAGAGGTTAGCTCCCTCTATAAAAACGTGCTCCTTCACACTCTTCTATTTTTTACACTTTATTGAATGGAAAAACCTTGAGTTGGCCAAAATTCTTAGTGTCCACCCTTCTCTCTTTGAGAAATCCTTAGGTTTTTATCAAGGGTCCCATCCCTTGTGACAAACTTTCCCTCTTAGGCTTATCTTACCTTAAGTGGCACCTAAAACCACCTCACTTCTTACCTCTCCACAAACCATTTTACCAAAGAAGAAAACCTCTAGAAAAAGATCAATGGAGGCACGCATCAACCTGTCTTGCTTGAATCCACTAAAATAAATAGAGTTATATACACAAAAACTCATAAGCACATGCAATCACAACATCCACTAGTTCTAAAAGCTATAAAAAATTGATTCTAACCATGCAAAACCTATGCACAAATTTCACTATATAGGAAAATACCTAGATGTGAATTATACAACCAAAACACTTAAAAGAAAGAATAAAAGGTTGATGTCATCTGAGAGATTTAATGCAAATGATAGAGCAAATTTAGGTTATCAACAAACTCAATGTTCAATGTGCAATCTTTGGATTTTCAAATTGGATCTTGATTCAATCTTTATGAGTTTCTTGTAGAGAAGTTTAAGAGCTTTTTTATCTTTTGAAAATCACAGAATTGACCTCTCAATTTGATCTTTCGAAAATGTTCTTTATTTTTTCAAAGTTTGTATGTTCAACTTTTATATAAAAACGTTTTAGTTTTGTTTTAATCAATTATTTTGAGCATTTAATTGATTAAAATGTTCAAAACTCATTTCCAGATTGATTAGTATCAATTTAATCGATTATCTCAAGTATTTAACTGATTAAATTTTTCTTTAAACCTGTTTTAGCCAACAGGCACATATTAATAGATTATTTCAAGTTTCTAATCAATTAATACATCATTTAATCGATTATGAAGGTAATTTAATATATTAAAACTACAACTCATGCATTTCAATAAACTAAATTACTTTAGAAATCAATTGCTTGCCACATCAATGAGATAAATAAGATTTTTCAAAACATTTTAGATGAATATCTCATTCATGCTTTAAATGGCTAATCCAAGTCAAGAATCTAGGAGAATAATCAAAATTTGTTCAAAGATCATGTAAATTCACAATGAAACAAAGATATTTCTAACCTATATGGATGCATGAATCACAAACATTCAATTAAAAAGAGAGTAACGTCCATCCTAGATTATGCTTAGAGTTCATCATCACAACTATAAAGCTAATATAAATCAACTAATAAAATTTTATCATCTTCATCTTTTGAGGTTGTGATGAAGGAACATCCTTGGGGCATCAAATAGGACCCATCACAAGGTCCATGGCAAGAAGAATAGAAGAAGAGGAAGGTCATACTACACCAAGATCACATGTGTGGACTTTGGTGCATCTACCTAGTGTTTTGCTTGTTTTCCTTATTTTCCCCTTGTATTTTGGGGAACCTTAATCACTTAGGATTTCATTGTGTATTTTTATTTAGCCTTTTTATTATGGGGCAAATTAGTTTAGGATTTATTTTGGGACTTAAACCTTGACTTGTGAGGTCAAAAGTCCATTTCTTTCATTTTCTAGACACAAGCGTATTTTAGTCATTTAGGGGGAGGGACCTACATTTCATTTGAGGTCCATTTAGGGTTCATTTGAGAGGCATTTAGCTCTCAAATTTTAGTGCAAATGGCCTAGAGGCCTCCCACCCTCTCTTTAAATACCCTAGGTTAGACTATATGTAGTCACTTTTGGATATATTGGATATTTGAGAGAGTTTTCCTCATCATTCCTCTTCCTTAGTCATTTAGGGATCTCTTGGCCCCCTTCCTCTCCTCTCTACCTTAGAAGGAGCTTGGGCCTCCCTAGGATTGGCCTTCACCCTCTCCAAGTGAAGTTAGCTAGCCAAAGAGACACCATCTAACCACCACCACCCAAAACACCATTCTTTTGTCTCCATTTTTCATGAACCACTTTCACCCATTATAAGCTCCATTTTTCACACCTATTTCCGCCCTTGAAGAAGATCCATTTCAACATTTCATCTTGGAGAAGAGTTGGTGACACCATGGAGAAGGTGGAGTCATCATGTGGTATCAAAAGCTAAGGTGGTCTTCAAGGGTAACTAGTGCTATTCTCCATTGTTTTTTTCCCTTTGTCTTCAAAAATATGTTTCTTTTCATGTTTATGTCTTCTCTTTTGTTTTGAGTATTTTTCTAAATATTGTGTTTAAAAGTTTCTCTTTTTTTTTGTGTGGTTCATCATCATTCATGAGCCTTCTTAGTGTTCTTTGAGTTTTTCTTAAAAGGTTGTTCTTTTAGAGCTTTCCTTTGTTTTTTCATGGCTGCATTTTTTTGTGTTTGTGATGAACATGCTATGAACATCATTTTAATCTTGTTTGAATCCTTGTTGTGTCATGTTTGAAGTTTCCCTCCTTATTTTTCAAAAACTAGTAAAATATATGCATATTTGTCTCACAAGATGCATGAAACTTTGAAAAAACTATGGTGCTTTTTCTTTCACATTCTTGGCTGGCCAAACCTTTTGTGAGCCTTAGAAGACTCATATTTGCATGTAAAAATTGACTCTTGCATGCTCCATGTCTTATTTGACTTATGTGTGTAATTAATGCCTTACACATTTTTGGCTAGCCTTCCTTTTGCATGACTACATCATTCCTTGTCTTTATATCATGATCCTAAGTCAAACAAAGTGTCATAACACTTCCCAAAAAGATACCTTTCTTGCACCAAAATAGCAACTTTTATTTACCACCTTTTTGTACCCACTCTTAACACACCACAAGTGTAAAATCCATGCAACATATAAGGTTAAAAAAAGTATCAAATCTGATCCTCCTTGGTGGGACACATTTTGAGTGAAAAGAAGTGAAAGTTAAAAAAAAAATTAAAAGGAATTGTTGCTAACTTGTGGACCATTTTACCCTTTGACTTTGGACTTGAACTTTGACCATATTGGACTATTTTGGACTATCATTGGACCCATTTTATGACCAAAACCTTGGCTGGAGTTTGGACATTGGACATGAAATTTTAAGGACAAGGAACATTAAACACTTAAATTCTAATCTAGAGCCATTCTAAGTTCCTTTTGAGTGCTTAACTTTCTTGTGTGCCTTAATTTTTGCTTGTCTTTCTTCACATTCTTTGAGTCTTTTCTCATAATTAATCTCTTGAGTTTTAATTTTCCTTTTTTTAGTTTTTATTTCTTGGCCTCTTGGTTCTCTTTCTCTTGGTTGGCTTCTTTGCTTGGTGTAGGTGAATCACCTTGGGTTCACCTTGTGAATCTTGGGAGATTGAGTTGGAGGAAGTTGCCATAAGTCCCAAAGTGCTTTGGAGAAAATCACCAAATAGTGGGAGTGCAAACAATATAAAGAGAGGATTAACAAGTTTGTTACTTGTGAAGGAACTCCAAGTTGGAAGCTTGAAGAATTTCAATTTTGTTTCTTTCTTTTTTTATTTTAAATTTGTGCCTAGTATCTTTCTATTTTTATTCTTGTTTGATTTTTGTACCAATTTTTCTTCTTTCTTTTGCTCTTTGTTGTTGTTTTTATTGAGGCCATTTGTACTTGGTCCTTTCTTATTCACTTGGGTTGTAATTTGGACACTTTAAACTCTCATTTGATTTGTGATAGCTTAGGTGTAATTCGTTTTAGTGGTGGGATTGTTTCCACCTTAGGAATTTCGACTAGTGTATGCCTTTGTTACTTTCCTTACTTACTTTGTTGTAGTTGTATGCTCTAGGTTGTTGTATGTTCGTTTAGAAGACTTTTAAGTGCTTATTAAGGGTCCGTTGCACATCACACACTTGTAGTTTCAAAATTTGTTTTTGTAAGGCTTACAAAGGGGCAAAGGTTGATAAGTTTCCCACTACTAACAGGCTTGGTTATTAAGTGACTCCTTGTAGTCCACCTCCTTTTTAGAGTGCAATTCTAACTGCTCCAAGTAATAAGTCTAGCACCAAAATCTCTTTGTGAAAACCCTTATCACTCACTCTTTGAAAAAAATCTTTTCAAGAAAACCTTTTGTTAAAATATTTCCTAGATCAAAGATGAGTGGTCATTCAAGTGTCCGTGGTCAAAACTCACACCCTTGTAATGCTAGCCTTAGACATGAACTTAGAGAACTTAGGGAGTATATAAGAAGAAAAGAATAAGAAAGTAAAAAAAAGAGGAAGAATTTAGGAAGAGGGAGAAAGAACATGGTAAACAAAATGAGGAAATTAGAGAAATGCTTGCTAAGTTACTTTCGGGGGTAGGAACTAGTGGTTCAAAACATAGAGTCCAACCATCTAGGTCCCAAAAAGGCAAAGGGGTTAGGGTTTCTATGAGTGAAAGTGAGGATAGTGATCATCATCATACCAAAACCCCAAGTGTTAGCCTTTATAGTAGTCATCACAATAATGATTATTATCAAAGGACCCCAAGAACACATAAGCAAAGAGAATCCTCCAATAAGGAACCTCATGTAAACCTTCCTTCATTTTTTGGAAAGGACAATGTTGATGCATATTTGGATTGGGAAATGAAGGTTGAACAACTTTTTCCTTGCCATGGGGTAAGTGAAGAGAGGAAGGTTTCTTTGGCAACTCTTAGCTTCCAAGGGCATGCCATGTATTGGTGGACTTCTTTGGAAAGAGAAAAGAGAGTGAATCATGAGCCCCCAATTCAATATTGGAATGAACTTCGTAGTGCCTTGAGAAGGATACATATTCCTCCATACTATGACTGTGAGCTTATGGATAAGCTTCAAAGGTTGAAACAAGGGTCATTAAGTATGGAAAAATATAGGCAACAAATGGAGTTACTCATGATGAGGGCGGGTATAAGGGAAGAAGAAAAGACCACCATCTCAAGGTTCCAAAGTGACCTTAATCTTGAAATAAGAGCAAAGTTGAACTTTTGCCATATATAGATTTTAATGAACTTGTTCAACTTTGTTCAAGAGTGGAGCACCAACTTAAAAGAAAAAGTTTCAAGAAAAACTTCACTCCATCTTATTCCAAGAATTTTAAGAAGGAGGGTCCCTTTTCCAAACCTCTCTCCAAAGAAGATGAAAAAGAAAAAGATAAAGAAAAATAAAAAGCATATTCTTCTAAAGTACCTTCTAAGGAGTCTAAGTCAAGTGACATCAAGTGCTTTAAGTGTCTTGGAAGGGGTCACATTGCTTCTCAATGCCCCACAAAGAAAACAATGATTTTAAGAGGCCAAAATCACTATAGTAGCCTTGATGAAGCTACTTCTTCTTCTTCTACTTCAAGTAGTGAAGATGAAGCCATGGATTCCATGGAAGAGACCTTACCTTGTGATGGAGACTTACTTACGGTAAAGAGTCTTCTTAACAACCAAACTAGTGAGATTGACCAATCACAAAGAGAGAACTTGTTTCATACAAGATGCAAAATTTTAGAAAGCACTTGTTCTCTCATTGTGGATAGTGGATCTAGTTGTAATTCTTGTAGTACTAGATTGGTTGAAAAGCTAGCCTTATCCACAAAACCACATCTTAGACCTTATCAATTGCAATGGATTCATGATGATGGAGGTATTATAGTTAACCAACAAGCACTTGTACCAATTTCCATTGGCAAATACAAAGATGAAGTTTTATGTGATGTTGTGCCTTTGGAAGCTAGTCATGTGTTGCTTGGAAGGCCTTCTCAATTTGATAAGAAAACATGCATGATGGCCTTACCAATAAAATAAGTTTCCAACACTTCGGCAAGAAATTTGTGTTGTGCCCTCTAACACCTTCTGAAGTGTGTGAGGACCAACTCAAAATGAAAGCTAGGAGAGACGAAGACCAAAAAGAAAGAAAACAAAAAAAAAATAAAAATGGTCTTTTTAAGGCCAAAGTAAAGGAAGAAAAGGTATCAAGTTTAGAGGAAGGTGTATCCTCTAAAGATGTTGTTCACAAGAGTCATTTATCACTTAAGAATGATATCAAGAAAACACTCTTGCTTGAACAACCCTTATACCTTCTATACTTCAAAGAGACACTCATTGCCACTAATCATGAACTTGAGTCTCTACCTCAAGAGGTCCACAATCTTTTAAAAGAATTTGATGATGTATTTCCTCAAGAGGTTCCAAGTGGACTTCCACCTTTAAGAGGGAAAGAACATCAAATTGACCTCATCCCGGGGGCAAGCCTTCCAAATAGGCCCGCCTATAGGACTAACCCCCAAGAGACCAAAGAAGTGGAAACTCAAGTTCAAGATTTGTTGAAGAAGGGTTGGGTTCAAAAGAGCCTTAGCCCTTGTGATGTTCCTGTTCTTTTAGTGCCTAAGAATGATGGAAAATGGAGGATGTGTACTGATTGTATAGCTATTAATAACATCACCATAATGTATAGGCACTCAATCCCTAGGCTATATGACATGTTGGATGAGTTACATGGGGCCATTATATTTTCCAAGATTGATCTTAAGAGTGGTTATCACCAAATAAGGATTAAAAAGGGTGATGAGTGGAAAACGGCTTTTAAGACCAAGTTTGGTTTGTATGAGTGGTTAGTGATGCCATTTGGTCTCACCAATGCCCCTAACACTTTCATGCGTCTAATGAATCATGTACTTAGGAATTGCATAGGGAAGTTTGTGGTCATTTATTTTGATGACATCTTGATCTATAGCAAGTCCTTAGGTGAGCATCTTGGGTATCTAAGTGAGGTTTTAAAGATTCTTAGGGACAACCACCTCTATGCCAACTTGGAGAAATGTACCTTTTGTAAGGAAAATGTAAATTTCTTAGGTTTCATAGTTGGCAAAGAAGGAGTGAAAGTTGACCCCGAGAAAATCAAGGCTATCCAAGATTGGCCTACCCCAAAAGGTGTTGGAGATATTAGAAGTTTTCATGGTTTAGCAAGTTTTTATAGAAGATTTGTGAAAGACTTCTCCACACTTGCATCCCCTCTTAATTTTGAACAAACCTTTGAGCTAGAATGTGATGCATCCGATCTTGGCATAGGTGTCGTTTTACTTCAAGGAGGCCACCCTATTGCTTACTTTAGTGAAAAACTTCATGGGGTCACCTTGAATTATCCCACCTATGACAAGGAGTTTTATACCCTTATTAGAGCCCTCCAAGTTTGGGAGCCTTACTTAGTGACTAGGGAATTCATCATACATACTGATCATGAATCAGTTAAGTACATTAGAGGGCAAGGGAAGTTAAATAAAAGACATGCTAAGTGGGTTGAATATCTTGAGCAATTCCTTTACATTGTCAAATACAAGAAGGGAAAGTGTAATGTGGTGGCAGATGCCTTGTCTAGAAGGAACTCCTTGCTCTTTTCTTTGGGTTCCCAAATTCTTGGATTTGATAATATAAAGGAGTTGTATGAAGTGGATCAAGATTTCCAATCCACTTTCACCAAATGCCTCTGAAAGCCTTTTGATGGGTTCTATATCCTTGAGGGGTACCTTTTTAGAATGGGAAAACTTTGCATACCTCAAGGATCCATTAGCAAACTTTTGGTAAAGGAAAGTCATGAGGGAGGACTCATGGGCCATTTTGGGGTTGATAAAACCCTTAGTCGTCTAAAATCTAAATTTTATTGGCCTCACATGAGAGTGGATGTTCAACGGCATTGCTCCAAGTGTATCACTTGTCTTCGAGAAAAATCAAGAGTGATGCCTCATGGACTCTACACTCCTCTCCCTATAGCTAGCACCCCTTGGGTTGATATTAGTAAGGATTTTGTGCTTAGTCTTCCAAGGACTCAAAGGGGATTTGATTCTATCTTTGTGGTTGTGGATTGTTTTAGCAAGATGGCTCATTTTATACCATGCCACAACGTGGATGATGCTAGCTATATTGCTAAGCTTTTCTTTAAGGAAGTGGTCCGTTTGCATGGTCTACCCAAGACTATTGTTTCCGATAGGGATGCTAAGTTTCTAAGTCATTTTTGGAAAATTCTTTGGCAAAAACTAGGAACAAAGCTTGTCTATTCTACTACTTGTCACCCACAAACGGATGGGAAAATTGAGGTAGTGAATAGGTCCCTATCCACATTGTTAAGGGCAATTTTAAAAGGGAATAAGAAAACTTGGGATGAATGCCTTCCCCACATAGAGTTTTCCTACAATAAGGTGGTCCACAAGACTACTAGTTTGTCCCCTTTTGAGGTTGTATATGGCTTTAATCCTCTTACTCTTCTGGATTTGCTTCCACTACCTAATACTACTTCCTTGTATCACAAAGAGGGAGTATCTAGGGCTGACTTTATAAAGAAATATCATGAAAAGGTCAAGAGTCAAATTGAAAATCAAACTCAAAAATATGCCAAGTACAACAACAAAGGAAAGAAAAAGGTAACCTTTGAAGTTGGGGATTGGGTTTGGCTTCACTTGAGGAAGGATAGATTACCTACTCAAAGGAAGTACAAACTAAGTCCTAGGGGAGATGGTCCTTTCCAAGTTCTTAAGAAAATTAATGATAATGCCTACATCCTAGACCTTCCCTCCGATTATGGAGTTAGTTCCTCTTTTAATGTTTGTGATCTTACACCTTTCCTAGGAGCTAATGACATGGATGAGCTTAAAGATTTGAGGTCAAATCCATCTCAAGAAGGGGGCATGATGGAGGACCATACATGGGGCATCAAATAGGACCCATCACAAGGTCCATGGCAAGAAGAATAGAAGAAGAGGAAGGTCATACTACACCAAGAGCATTGATGATCACATGTGTGGACTTTGGTGCATTTACCTAGTGTTTTGCTTGCTTTCCTTATTTTCCCCTTGTATTTTGGGGAACCTTAATCACTTAGGATTTCATTGTGTATGTTTATTTAGCCTTTGTATTATGGGGCAAATTAGTTTAGGATTTATTTTGGGACTTAAACCTTGACTTATGAGGTCAAAAGTCCATTGCTTTCATTTTCTAGACACAAGGGTATTTTAGTCATTTAGGGGGGAGGGACCTACATTTCATTTGAGGTTCATTTAAGGTTCATTTGAGAGGCATTTATCTCTCAAATTTTCGTGCAAATGGCCTAGAGGCCTCCCACCCTCTCTTTAAATACCCTAGGTTAGACTACATGTAGTCACTTTTGGATATATTGGATATTTGAGAGAGTTTTCCTCATCATTCCTCTTCCTTAGTCATTTAGGGATCTCTTTGCCCCCTTCCTCTCCTCTCTACCTTAGAAGGAGCTTGGACCTCCCTAGGATTGGCCTTCACCCTCTCCAAGTGAAGTGAGCTAGCCAAAGAGACACCATCCAACCACCACTACCCAAAACACCATTCTTTTGTCTCCATTTTTCATGAACCACTTTCACCCATCATAAGCTCCATTTTTCACACCTATTTCATCCCTTGAAGAAGATCCATTTCAAAATTTCATCTTGGAGAAGAGTTGGTGACACCATGGAGAAGGTGGAGCCATCACCGCCGGTGATGCTCCCCTACTTAACTTCCATTTTTAAGCTCTTTTTTGTTTCTAGGGTTTATCATTGATTGTAATAGTGGTAATATAAAGACATTAGTTTGTTTATAGAACTGGATCATGGCCATTTAAGAGCCATTGTTTTGTAGTACCTAGGATGCTTACACATCCCCTTTTGTAATATTAACACCAATTTCGGGTAAAATGATTAATGATAACTGGCCTTTCACTTTTCCAGGACATGTATGTCTATGTTAAGCATTCTTTATGGTGTTATAAATGTTACTAATGATAACTGCCCTTTCACTTTTCCAGGACATGTATGTCTACTTTAAGCATTCTTTATGGTGTTAATAAAATTTGAGGTGTGTTGCTATATAACACGACCTTGGTAAGAATTCTCCTGAGAGATGCTCTAGTTTGCAAGCTTCATTATCTAGATTTTATTTGATTCTGAAAGGGTCTTCCTAGTTTGATGCAAACTTTCCTTGTTCGGGTTCTCGTTGTGCTTCTTCCCTCATTTGCCAAATGAGGTCTCCTTTCTTGAAGGATCTCAATTTGAAATTTGTGTTGTATTTTTAGTAGCCCTTTTCTTGCATGTTTCCTCTTGTATGACTACCTTATCTCTCAACTTCTGTGCTAATTCCAATTCTACTAACATCTACTCATCATTGCCTTCATTGTACAATTGTCATCGAAATGAAGGTTCTTCTCCCACTTCTGTCGGGATCATGGTGTCTATGTCGTACATGAGGCTATAAGGAGTCTCCCAGGTTACTGAATGTGGTGTGCATCTGTAGGAACATTGGATTTCTAATCGTTGGTTCCTCCAAGGTATGTTGGATGACTGTCTTATATTGACCTGACCTTTTAGTACTGGCTAATTTAGCAAGGATGTCGGCTCAGTTGTTGCCATTTCTCTTAACATGTTCAATCGTTAAGTGATTGAAATATTTTTTGAAGTTGTTAACTGCATAGTAATATTGTAGTAAAAAAGAACATTTGACTTGGTATTTTCCACTAAGTTGAGACACGGTAAGTTGTGAGTCACTTCGGCAGACCAACTTTCTTGCTCCCATCTCCTTAGCTAAGTCGGTCGAACTTGGATAACTCAACTGACCATGATATCATCCATCCTACCAGTTTAGGTTTGTGCAAGAGCTTGAAGATAGGATAGTCTATTTTGACCACCACTTGATATCTTTAGAAGTATGGTCTCAGACGTCTTGAGGTTATGACCAAGGTTAACCCAAGCTTTTTAATAATCTGGTACCTTTGCTCGGGCTCATGGGGTGTTCGACTAATGAATTATATGGGCTCCTGAAGTTGTTTAACCTTTTGGACCACCACCGCATAATGACCTCGTTGGTCGTTGAGAGGTATAGCAAGAGTTTTCCTCGGTAACTAGCTTCAGTAGTGTGGGTTAGGCGAAGGCTTTGAGCTCTCAGATGGCTATCTCACAGTCATCTATCTATTCAAACTTGGAGTTTTTTCTCACTAACCTAAGCATATGTTTGGTTTTATCTACTAACCTTGGCTGGAACCTTGAAAGGGACATCAATCATCCTGTGGGCTTCTATAATTCTTTTTGGTTATGTTGGCTTCTCATGTCAATGACTTCCTGAAACTTGTTGGGATTGACCTCTATCCCTTGTGCAAGAGCATGAAACTGAGGAATTTTCTGCTCTCAACTCCGTGGTTTAATCTCTTATGATATTTTCTAAGAGAGGAGAATGTTTCAAACAGGTCATTTGCATGTTTCTCATAGTTGTTCGATTTGACCACTATGTCATCTACATACACCTCAATGTTTCTTCCAATTTGACTATTAAAAATTTTATCCATCAATCGTTGATATGTCACCTCTGCATTCTTCAAGCCAAAAGGCATGACCTTGTAGCAATAATTGACATTGTTTGTTATGAAGGATGTTTCATCCTCATCGAGTGGGTACATTCAAAGTTGATTATACCTTGAATATGCATCTAGGAAACTCATCACCCGATGTCCAGTGGCTCCATCAAGAAGCTGATCTATACTCAGAATAAGGTATGCGTCTTTCGGGCATGCTTTGTTCAAATCCGTATAGTTTGTGCACATGTGCCATTTTCCATTTCTTTTAACAACCATGACAACATTGTCTAACCAAGTTATGTAATGTGCTTCTCGGATAAACCTGTGTCTAAAAACTTGTTTGTTTCTTGAATAGCGGTGATGTGACCATGCCTAGCCAAGGACCTATCACTAGGGCCATGGCTAGAAGGATTGAAGAAGACCTAGCCCTTGCAGACAAAGGAAGACTTCACCTCCTATGGAGAGTGAAGATATTAGGCTAGGGACTTTAGTTAATAAAATGTAATTTTCCTTTATTTTAATTTTGAGGAGCATTAAGAATTTAATTTGGGACATGTATTTAGTCCATTTTTTATTTTTAGGAGGTGTCTTAGGAATTTAGAGGGTGGATTTAGCTTTTTGGGTCTTTATGAAGGAAACAAGGGGTAGCCTTGATATCTACACCCCTCTTTTCTACATAAACCCCCTAAGCTAATAAGAAGGAATCTTGGCCCTTGGTTTGAGAAACTTGGGCACCAAGTTTGATGATCTAAGGAGGGAATTGTTTCTCAATTCTCCTCCCTTAGATCTCTCCTTTTAATCCTAGCCCTTCTTTTTTTAGGTTATCTTGTTCAAGAGGTTAGCTACCTCTATAAATAGGAGCTCCTCCCTCACTTGTATTTTTTACACTTGAATTTAATCCTAGAGACCATATTGGTTGAGGTTCTTACCTCTGAGTGTCCCCCTTTCTCCTTTGTGAGAGCTTCTAAGAGTTATCAAGGGACCCCTCCCTTGTGGCCTCTCCCCTTTGGCTTATCAAACCTAGTATTTGTGGCGCCTCACCCCATTCCTTTTCTCTCCATAAATCCATTTCCCTTCCAAGTGACCTTAGAAAGGATCCTTTGGGCACGTGATCATCAAAGATCACATCAAGCGGCTTTCCTCAGGATTTCTCCTACTTTTCTTTTTGGTGAAGGTAAACACTGAATAAAAATATTAAAATAGAGTTACAAATTTAAGTCCATTTTTAGGATATTGATTTATTTGAGTCAACCATTTTTTTATCATCACATTATAAATGTTCTTTAATTTACATGTTTCTACTTGATACTAATAAAAAAAGTACATCTTTTTAGTTTTTCAGAGTTGAGAAGTATATCCTAATTTAAAACGTTGACATATATTAATTTTTTATATTAAAAATATTTTTTAATTCATAGTGTTGATATATAAATTTCTATTTTCAATTTATATTTTTAAAAGTGATCAAATTAAATTTATATTAATATAATTTTCAAATTATTCAACATTTAATTATATGTTGATAATTAATTTCATGTAATTATTTTCACATATTATAATTTTATTTTATCCATATAATAAAATAAGTGTATTTTATAGCAAGTATTTTACTTATATAAAAATATAAAAACAAATATATTTTTATTTAATAGTATGATACAATTTTGTTAATTCTTTAAGATTTTAAAAACTAATTAATGAACATATAAAAGTCTATCAATTTTATATCAACATATATAAGTAAAATATATACATCATTATGATCTTAAAAAGTATTTTTATTTTTTATTTTATAAAATTATTTTAAATTTATGTTAAATATAACCAAAAGCCTTGATAGGAGCAATTTAATTTGTTAAATCAAATCTACTTATGTGAAATTTGTATCAATATCTATAAGATATTCAAGCTTAATTAAATCAATTTAATTCATTTATACTAAATAGTTTAATTAGTAAATTTACATTCAATTACAACTCTTAATTTATGCCAAGCTTGTTAACATTACCAATTTATAATTTAAAAGTCATATAAATTAAAATATGTGATTAAATATTAGTGTAATATTCCTTTACAATGTCAATACATACTAATTAAAATTTAAACTAAATTACTAAATGAGGAATTATTTTGAAGTGAATTTTTATTTTCATAAAAAAAAACTTTATGAAATAAAACTTTGACGTAATTACAGATGTAGCCCCACAAGTTTAGTGTAATTACAAATATTTTTTTCTTTTTTTTAAACTACACATATCTCCTTATTTTTATGTACTCATTATTACTATAGTCCTCTTTTTCAAACTACACATGTTTCCATTTATTTTTGCATTTATTTCATGTGGATGTGACATGAATTTTTTTTTTCTTCAAGTTTCGTAACAATCAAACAATGAAGGTGAGAGAAGTGTCGACTATAAAGTTTAAAAAATTATAGGGGTGCATGTGTAATAGCATACAAAACTTAGGGGGTACATGTATAATATCATACAAAACTTAGGTAGTACATATGTAATAAATTTATGTATGATATTACAAAATTTTCAAAAGAGGGGTAGAACTGCAATGAGTACATAACATAAAAGTAAAGGGTCTGTATAATTTAAAAAATGGTGCATCTATAATTAAATTTAATTTGAGGGGTGCATCCATAATTACATCTAAAACTTTTGATCATAGTTATAAACTCACGTTATACCTCGTAAAATTGTACTATTTTATGACTATAGGGACCTTATTAAGTTAAATTGTTAGTAAACTCGTTTTTTGAGTAAACTCATGATAATATCGATACACTCAGGTAAACTTGTGAGTTTACACACGAGTTCACGATATTACCCGAAAATTTCATTTAACCATTATTCACTCTAAAACGAAGTTGTTTAGCATCTTACTCAGGTTTTATCCTCTCTTCACTTCGTCACTTCTATTCCGCCAAATCCCTAAATCCTTTCTTCGCTTCGCTTCACTCACTGCATTGAGTCCATTCCCATTGTGTCAAAGCTTCTGTTCCACCATAGCTTCCGGCAGACACTCATTAACACAGAGGTTCTGTGAATACATGATTGAGTGATTTTGTTCCACCATAGATTCAGGCAACCATAGCAGACGTGGTTCTGATTCTGACTCAATTCTGCCACAGCCTTTGACCCTCCATTCATCCATGTCATACGCCATTCCGTTTATCCATCACATTAATTAGTACAATAAAGCATCTATTTTGAAGTATATATTAATTTTAGTTTATATTAAACTTGATCCATGTGAATATGTACACGTTTTTGTTCCACCATAGATTCAGGCAGCCATAACAGACGTGGTTCTGATTCTGACTCAATTCTACCACAGCGTCTGACCCTCCATTCATCCATGTCATAAGTCATTCCTTTTGTCCATCACATTAATTAGTACAATAAAGCATCTATTTTCAAGTATATATTAATTTTAGTTTATATTAAACTTGATCCATGTGAGTATATGTACACTTTTGTGGTGGTTCCATATATCAGTTAATTATTTATCTCTTAAAATTTATTCAAAACTAAAATTGATATAATAATTTTTTATTTGCATTAGTCAGTAATTATTCAATTAGATTGTAGTCATTAAATCAATAATATTATAACCAAGGGTACATTTTGTTAAGTTTATTTAAAAAAAACTTATTTTAGGCAACTTTATATTTTTTTGTGTATTTAGTTAAACTATTTTTTACTTAAAAAGTCCTTTTTCCCTATTTTTAATAAACAAATCCTTCATGCTTAGTAAATGTACTTATTAATTTTAATAATTGCTTATTTTACAATTGTTTTTTTAAATATACTCAATATACTACACATTGTTAAAATGTTAAATTTGCGATTATATTATTTATAAATTTTATTTATAGGTGTTTAATTATTAATTTTTTATCTGAAGTAAACTCTTTACGGGTTTACAAATCGAATTTACAGAACTCCCATCTCAATATTGATAACCTTACTTTTAAACAATAGTTATCGAAAGCTAAAAATTCCTTTAAAAATACATAAAGAATGGATGTAGGGCAAGAGAGCAATATAAGATAATTACTGAGAATAAAAATTGACCAAGTAACAAAGTAACCAAATAATACCATATGTTCTATAAAAAAATAATGCCACGTGTCCAAATTTACATAATTATTTTATAGAGTAAATTATGATAACATTTCTTAAAATTTAGTGTAATTATATATATATTTCTATTTTTTTAATCATTACTTTCGTATTACTAAGAGAGTGACTGCCTAAGGTTTGATAAGGTTGTCAGTATAATATTTTGAAACATATAGAAGATATTATTATAAGAGTTTAATGAGTATGCATTAACATTGTGAAAAAATATTTTTTCTGTAAGCCCACTGTAAAAGAATATTACACTAACATTTAATCACATATCTTCATCATTTATATGAATTTTAAAATATTAATTGGTAAAGTCAATAAACTTACAAGTAGTCATGTCTCTTTAATATTGAGTCAAAGCAGTGATTTTTGTTACATGAAAATCCCGAACGACTCACAATTATCCAAATCTTATATAAGAAATATATAAATATAAATTATCAAATTATACATTGTACTATAATTGTTAAAAATATTATATATATATATATATACAAAGATAACTTTTATTGAATTTTAAATATATAAAAACACATCTAATAAGCATAAGAAAAATTATAAGGTTATTAGAAATTGTTTGTTGAAAATTAATTTTTCATAGTTTTTATCAATTATAATTATATAAAAATAATAATATCATCAGAATTATGCATACAAATATAAAAGATTGATATATAAAAATAAGATATATGATATTAAAATTAAATAATAAGAACTACACATTTTTTTTGTGTTTACTTCATATTGACTATACGAGGGTGAAATCATATTACTGATTAATTCAATCACAATATTATTATGATTATATTCTATAAAATCATTGAAATATCTTTAACTATTATAAAATTAAGTCTGTTATGTTATATTTTTTTAAATGTTATAATAAATATGAAATATATAATTTATAAGAAAATATTTGATGATTTATTTTTATAAATTTATATTCAATTAATTTTCTCTTATAATGACAACCTTAAAAAAATTGACAATTAAAAAGCTTAATTTCAATAAAAAAATACCCAAAACTTACTGGATAACATCTAGAAAAAGAACAAGGAGGACATTTGAAGGAACAAGCACGAGAAGAAAGACAACGGGCAAGTGCAAAAAACATATAAGCAATCTCATCCATTCGTTTGAACGAGGGTGTTCTTCTTCATGATCGCCACCCATCCTCCTCTTCTCAAATTCCTAATTGTGATTTGGACTGAGCACCATAATGTACATTTTTTCTCCCTTTCTTTTCTTTTTTTCTTGAAATTCAAACTCTCTTTTATAACTGCCAAAATGGGTTGGTTTGGCCCATATGGCTCAGTCCACCTTGACCCATCAGAAAAACGGGTCAATCCAACCCGACTCATTTAAACTTTCTTACTCAATCTGTTAGCCTGACTCGGCCTACCACGGGTTGGTGGGTTATACGGGCCAACACACCAACCTACCAAAAAATAAAAAAAAAATTATTTTAAAAATTGAGATTATTTAAAATTTTAAAACTTATTATTTAATTAAGTATTTATTTAAAATTAAGAAAAATATTTTTTATTTCATTATGTAATACAATAGTTTAAATCATAAATGTTTAATGGGTTAAATAATAAATATTTAGTAAAATAATAAATATTTAGTGGTTGAATACAGGCTGGCTTGGCTCATCTGAGTTGAACCAGTATGGGTCGGGTCTGAAGTGAGCCGGGTTTATTTTTAGCTATTGCAACTCGTTTATCTTTTTTTTTTTTTACCGTCTGGCCTGTATTCATCTGGTCAAGTTGCCCTGCAGATTTGAACCCATTTTGACGACTCTACCCTCTTTGCTTTGTTCTAACTGAAAGCATTTTAGAAAACATAGTAGAATGCTCTGTGTGTATACTTTATTAATTAAATTTTATTAATTTACTCTTATTTTATTAATTAAATTTTTTGGTGACGTCACCACTTAATGGATAAAATAAACAGAAGGACTAAAATGTTGGACGGAAAAAATGTGTGTATACTTTGACCAATCAACAAAAAAATTATGTACCAAAATCATAAATTTGAAAAATTTCATATACCAAAAACATAGTTTATTCTTGTATTTATGTCATCAACTTTGCATCCAACATAATCTAGTGTATACATTGAAAGTCAGGCATAACGCCTATAGGTATAAATTTGGTCACCAAAAGGACATTGAAGATTATGGAGAATGAAATCTAACTTGGAAGTCGTAGTCTTGTGAGTGTCTCCTGGAGTAAAGATTTTTAGTTTAAAGGAATTTCTTACATGAATTAATTTACAAAGGGTATCTTGTCCTCTTTCATGCATATTTTGAATGAATTAATTGTTAGCATAACTTATAACATCTTCTGAGAGCATTAACATCAAGAAAAACTATGGTACATGGGAACATATTGAGTAAATGTTGATAAACTTTTATTCTTTTAAGGATCTATTTTTTAAACTAAATGCATTATTGTTAAAAGACCAATTCCAAACTTTTTGTCCACAATGTGGAGTATAAGAAGGAGAAGAAATAAAATGGTGTGAAATGAAAAATATACACAAATATCACCGGTTTTGGAACTTGGATAAAGAATGAACCATGCTTATTTTGTGCAACTGATAACAACTTTTGTCAAAACTAATATGTTTGTGATGGAGGGAAAAACAATAATGCATAGAATACTATATAAAAAAGTCACGATAATTGTCTATTGACAGCCAAAAAATAATACTATGTGAAAATTTTTACAACACATAGACTACTCTTCCTAACCCATGTACATTCACGTTCTCCAAAGCAAGTAACTTAACTAAACCTCACAAAACTCTAAAATAAGAGTATAAGAAAAGTCAAATATAAGTTTAACGTGTCTTTGACCGGTACACTTTAATACCATGGACTGTAATGTGACCATGCATAGCCAAGGACCTATCACTAGTGTCATGGCTAGAAGGATTGAAGAAGACCTAGCCCTTGCAGACAAAGGAAGACTTCACCTCTTATGGAGAGTCAAGATATTAGGCTAGGGACTTTAGTTAATAAAATGTAATTTTCCTTTATTTTTAATTTTGAGGAGCATTAGGAATTTAATTTGGGACATGTATTTAGTCCATTTTTATTTTAGAAGGTGTCTTAGGAATTTAGAGGGTGGATTTAGCTTTTTGGGTCTTTATGAAGGAAATAAGGGGTAGCCTTGATATCTACACCCCTCTTTTCCTACATAAACCCCTTAAGCTAATAAGAAGGAATCTTGGCCCTTGGTTAGAAACTTGGGCACCAAGTTTGATGATCTAAGGAGGGGATTGTTTCTCAATCCTCCTCCCATAGATCTCTCCTTTTAATCCTAGCCCTTCTTTTTTAGGTTATCTTGTTCAAGAGGTTTGCTACCTCTATAAATAGAAGCTCCTCCCCTCACTTGTATTTTTGAAACTTGAATTTAATCGTAGAAACCATATTGGCCGTGAGGTTCTTACCTTTGAGTGTCCCCTTTTCTCCTTTGTGAGAGCTTCTAAGAGCTATTAAGGGACCCCTCCCTTGTGGCCTCTCCCTTTTTGGCTTATCAAACCTAGTGTTTGTGCGCCTCACCTCATTACTTTCCTCTCCATAAAACCATTTCCCTTCCAAGTGACCTTAGAAAGGATCCTTTGGGCAAGTGATCATCAATTATCACATCAGACTGAAGTCCATTTTATAGCATAATTCACCCACTCTCTTGTTCATCCCAAGTGATATGGGATTTCCTCCAACATATCTTAAACCATGTGTAACTTTCAAAATTTATTATTTTCATAGAATTCAACAGAAACTACTTCAATTATACATATTGTGTCAATTTGCTCTTTTATCAACATTTTCATAAGGTTTAGACAATAAATTAACCACATAGGAATATTCTAGGATCTTTTTCCTTATATCTGCAACACAAAGTAATTTAGAATTTAGAAATGTATAAGTTTTATGACTAAAACAATTCAAACCAAGAGAGGGGGGTGGGTAAATTAGGTTTCAAAAACTTTGTTTTGTTTATCCTTAAAAAATAAAAATTTGAACTTTTAGGATATATAGAATCAAACAAATTTGTAGCTAATTTAGATTCAATAATATGCAATCTCTTTATGAAAATTACAATCAAGAGTGCACAACAACAATTTAGATAAGATTTTAGTTAGTGCTTTTACTGAATTAAGTGTATCTTGCAAAATATGCGAATAAGGCGAAAACAATTAAAACATAAAAAGAGATAGCAGAGATAAAGATAGATAACACAAGAATTTATATTGATTCAGACAAAGCTAGGGCTACATCTAGTTTTCAATTCACAAGACAACCTGTCTTGGATTAATCCACTAGAATAAATAGAGTTATACATAAAAACTCATAAGCACATGCAATCACAACATGCACTAGTCCTAAAAACCTATAAAAAATTGATTCTAACCATGCAAAACCTATGCACGAATTGCACTATCTAGGAAACTACCTAGATGTAAATTATACAACCAAAACACTTAAAAGAAAGAATAAAGGTTGATGTCACCTGAGAGATTTAATGCAAATGATAGAGCAAATTCAGGTTATCAACAAGCTCAATGTTCAATGTGCAATCTTTGGATTTTCGAATTGGATCTTGATTCAATCTTTATGAGTTTCTTATAGAGAAGTTTAAGAGCTTTTTTATCCTTTGAAAATCGCAGAATTGATCTCTCAATTTGGTCTTTCGAAAATGTTCTTTATTTTTTCAAAGTTTGTATGTTCAACTTTTATATAAAAACATTTTACCTTTATTTTAATCAATTATTTTGGGCATTTAATTGATTAAAATGTTCAAAACTCATTTCCAGATTGATCAGTATCAATTTAATTGATTATCTCAAGTATTTAATCGATTAAATTTTTTTTTAAACTCGTTTTAGCCAACAAGCACATATTAATAGATTATTTCAAGTTGCTAATCAATTAATACATCATTTAATCCATTATGAAGGTAATTTAATATATTAAAACTACAACTCATGCATTTCAATAAACTAAATTACTTTAGAAATCAATTGTTTGCCACATCAATGAGATAAATCAGATTTTTCAAAATATTTTAGATGAATATCTCATTCATGCTTTAAATGGCTAATCCAAGTCAAGAATCTAGGAGAATAATAAAAATTTGTTCAAAGATCATGTAAATGCACAATGAAACAAAAATATTTCTAACTTATATGGATGCATGAGTCATAAACATTCAATTAAAAAGAGAGTAATGTTCATCCTAGGTTATGCTTAGAGTTCATCATCACAACTATAAAGCTAATATTAATCAACCTAATAAAATTTTATCATCTCCATCTTTTGAGGTTGATAGAGGAGTGAGTTCCGACAAACTCCTCTTTTTTTATGATGACCAAGCAATCTGAGTATACTTAATCCAAGCTATTTTTTATTCATGATTCATGATTTGCAATCTGCAAAAAAATATCTACCTTTCTTTTCTCCCCTTTGTGCATATAAAAAATAATTATTTAAATAATATAATCTTCCAGTGAAATTGAGTAAAATATGAATGAATGAATGTATGATTTATGCTGAAGTAATAAAGGAGAATATATCAAAATATATGACGAATTTACCAAATTGAAATTTCATTCACATTAAGCAACATTAGTACAACCTGATTAATCAAATTACTAACATTATGTTTTCCATTTTGAAATTAAAAACAGAGTAAATGTACAAAAAAAATATTTTAAAGTTGACGTCATTTTTTTAATAAGCGTTGTAAATGTAATTATTTTAAAGTACTTTTTTTATATATATATAAATATTATATTTATACATATCTCAAAACCTGTTAATTATAAATATGCTTATCAAGATTACAAACTTTCAACAAATTTGATTAATATATATTTATAAATTATTTCAATACAATCAACAAACAAACATAAAGCATAAATATATTGATAAAAATAAATCTAAAATATTTCATCTATAAAATGAAAATCTTGTTCAAACATACATAAAATTTGAACTTGTTTCATTCAAATGTCCTAAAACTAATGTGCCAAAAGCAAATAACTATAAATAACTGATCTTTAACTAAGTCCAAAAACATTTTAATTCATCCTAAAGACTAACTATTTCTAATTCTTAAAAAAAAAAATCTTGTCCATTTTGTACAACTGCCTTCACGACCATTTCTAGATATTTCTTCAAAGTCACAAAAAACCTGCATAAAAAATAAAAATATGATGTGATTGTTATCATCATTATTCTACTATATAAATACCCATTTTTATCATTCTCTGTTACATAATCAAACTATTATTATCTCAAAAGTGTCAAAAGTACACATTATTACACATTAACAAAAGCTTCTTCACCTACTTTACCCTGTAGATGAAAATTTTCAACAACACTACAGAACTCACTGTCATAAAGTGACAAAAATTTAACTTAACATACCATCGTTTAACTTAACATTATGTTGTTATCTTGAGGGCACCACTAATTCCTGCAAGTGGCTCTTATTGTAGCCTCTTGAAATCTCCCATCAGTCTGTTTCTAACTAGACTTAACATTGTCGCCACCTAGAAAATACCAATACCCACAGAAAGGAAAACATGATAGACTTAAGAATCAAGTGAGTGCTTTTAGAAAAGAAAAATATAAAGCAGCAAACACACCACCACCACCACGATATAAGGTTACAAGCCCAAAATTTCTTAACTATTAAGCTTTTAACATTAAAAATAAAATTACTTAACTTTAAGCATTTAAAATTAAAATCAATTCAAATTCCACTTCAATCATAAGTACATATAATTAAAAAAATATCAAATTTACAAAATCAAACAGAATTAGCATTAAGAGACCTAGACAACATGGAGGAAAATTGACATAAAGTGATTCAAACCCAGAATTTTCCTTTACTGATAAAATATTTTATTAACCATATGCCATTGAGAAAATACTACCATAATATAGGAAAGTATATATAAAACCACTCAATTAACACTATTGAATGTCCAAAGACCAACCCATATAAATAACTACCTTAATTTTTAACTCAGAATATATGCATGTTTATTTCAATTACTTTAATTAGAATTATTTATATTGCTTTATGAATTAAAAACATAAAAAATGATAAAACCACTAGAAACTTACTGACTCAATACTTCTTTTAAGAATCCACCCATCACTTTAAATCAAACCAAAATAATAATAATAATATATTATATTATTATTATTATTATTATTATTATTATTAATTTATTATATATAATATATGTACTAAAACCTCTTGATCTCGACCTTTCAAATCTGGAAAGGAAAAATAGTTCAATGTTATAAACTATTATAGGAATCATAAACCATAACTATGAACTTCAACATATATACCTAATTGAGCTAAAACTGCGAAATAGGACTCCACAACTAAGAACGCTTCCTTCCAACTTTAATGCTTGAATTAATTTCATGACACCTTTTCTTTCAACTCATAGTGATAGCTTATTTTAAATTGGGAACCATATGCAGATTTTCCTTCAAAATCATTATAAAATTCATTCACAAAACAACTTTACCAGTCAGGTTGTCCCTTCTTCAAGCATATCAGGAAAAATATAGCCATATAAATTGGTTGCTTAAGAAAACCCCATTAGTGACCAAGGAAGACTACAAAAGCCATAATAATAATAACAATCAAGTTATTGGAGTAAGAAATGTCCGATACCGATTCACCCTAAGCAAGTATCACTTCTTTCATCTCTTTATATTTTCTAAGCTCGTTCTTGCTCCTATCTTCAACCCCTCAGCTATTAGTTCCAACGCTTCACAACACATCTTCTTCACTACCTCTATGTAGTCCTCCATAACACACCTATAATAAACATCCTGTAAGAAAAGAAAACATGTCTATGTGATTTCTTTAAATTTTAAAATGAACATTGAGAACAAAAAGCAAATAAATAGAAACCAGGGGACTTTTTGTTTTGAAAAGATATATATAAATACCTAAAAATTTGTGGGTTTTGCTAAAAAAGTAGAAGTGTTTTGGTATATATGATATAACTGTTGCCATTTCTTTTGCTTTCATAGCCATAAGGGTCAAGATGGGTTTTGCTAAAAAAGTAGAAGTGTTTTGGGATATATGATATAACTATTGCCATTTCTTTTGTTTTCATAGCCATAAGGGTCAAGATGAGTAGCCTTATCTTTAGATACTAGGGTTGCATGCAAAAAAATTGAGAGCTTGATTCTCCAAACGGGTCATGAACTCCAAGGGAACACCATCGTTGACCACCTTGACAAACCAAGAGAGAGTTAGAGATGAAGTTACGAAATTGAGATGCGATTGAAGGAAACCCTAGGAAGTGCCAGAGAGTTAGAGAGAGAGAGATGTTTTCAACGGTGTGGTGTTTCCAGTTTCAGCAAAACATATTTATGGTGAGGCACAAATAGAAGTAAAAATACATCAGAGAGGACACACATCTTCATCCACGTTGAACGCTAGTTGAGAAGATGAAGGATTTGGAGCCTTGAAAGAAAAAAGTTGATTAGGGATTTGGAGCAAAGAGTGAACAAGGAGTCAGATTTACACTAGTAAAATGTTTTTCATGATAATTGTTTTAAAATTAAAAACTTTAAAACAATTATTTCTAAGAAAGGTTTTACGATCTTTCAAAAAATTACAATGTTGCGACTGTAAGTTTTCCTACAAAATTTATAGCATAATTGATGTAAATATGCCTTTTAGAAAGCCTTTTTTGTAGTAGTGAAAATTGAATTGATACCAACAATTAATAATCAAAGTCACATATAAAACATGTTATGATTTTCAAATGTTCACAATTTTCAAACCGTGTGCATGTGAATTTATAGAAACTTAGGAATTGCTTCACTATCTATGTTCCCTATATATGCTAGTGAGAGATAATTTCCCACTCAGACTTTACCCTTGAATGAAGATTTGTAAGTAAGGGTGTGACTTACTCCTCAAGCTCCCTTGACAAAGTTAGAAATGGAAACTAAAGCGTAGTACCCTAGCTTCTTTTATTTACTCTAGGATAACCATTGGTTTGAGATTTTTAACACTAAGTCTAAACTAAACCTTTAGACTATCTTATTATCAATACCCACATTTATTTTATTATAAAATCAATTCTTAATTTATTTAATAAAAATAATTAAAAATTAAATTAAACTTACTAATATAAATTAAGTCGTTTATTAATATGTTATTGTTCTTAAAAAAAAGAGGTTACATTGTTACCCCTAAGCAGCTCCTTTAAACACCAGTACTCATAACCTCTTCAAAGCTTCTTTGATAGAAACTCAACTAATCTCATTATGCTTATTAAAAACATGTAGTATGTGTATTTATTTCAGTTCTAAACTTGTCATTTGCTCATTACTTTGTTTAAAACTTTCTCTCTTCATTCTAACTTTTTTTATATATAAGGCTAAAGAATAATCAAATTAAGAAATTTTGAAAAGATATATGTTAAAGTATAAAACTTAATTCCCTATGTGGCTCTACATATTTTTCTCGAGAATCAATTTCAGATTTTGCTACTAAACAATTGCATACTTCATTAACAACTTCACAAAAATATTCAAGTCTTACTTCATTAGTATTTTCTATTTTTTTATTAAAAATTCTTCGATTAATGTTAATTTAAAGGTCTATTAACATATGTATTTTTTCATTCTTATTTTTTATTTGCTGAAAGTTTTTTTTGTTTTCTGATCATTTTGTTACTTTTATTTGCTCAATGTTTTTTCATTGCTTAGCATTTTATTTCTTTTAGTTTGTTATTTCTCAATTAATTATCTTGAAACAATAATACTTAATTCTGTACTAGTAGATGAGAGTTCATCTCCACTTAATTTGAAGAAACGTGAAAGTGAAAATTAAATTTCGCATAATAACTAATCACTATAGTTATATATTATTATCTATCATCTTCATCATTATTTTTTATTATTATTATTTTATTTTTTTACATATATCTCTATAGTTTCCATTTCACTCAAACCAAATCTCTAAATTTATCAACACAAACTACTATAAGTGATGACTCATCACCAGATTCAACCGACATTAACTATTCAAATGATAGAATTATCCCAACATTCTATAGAACAGTACTTATCATCCATTGTATTAATTCCATGAATTATGTAAAATGGATCAAGAATTCTATCACTGTATTGCAAACAACCATTTACATGGCCAATATTAAAACAGGAAAACACTAACTATAGTTCTTGTTAAAACTTGTGCAAAAGGAATTCTAGTTCTATGAGTTAAGCATTTAAAGTGAGGATGATTCCAAACTTATTTAAAACACCATAGAATTAAAACTAGTATTAGTCACTCTTTTCTCTTCTTGGCCCCTTCTCAATGCTCTGCTACCTATCGATTTACTTTAACAATAATAGAATATTTCTCCATCAAAATAAAAAGAAAAAAAGAGGTCTTAGTTAGTTCGGATCTTTAAAAGAAATCATGATTTCCATTATCTTTGGAGTCACAAGAGTGTACATATATATATATATATATATATATATATATATATATATATATATATATATATATATATATATATATATATATATATGTATTTGTGTGTCTATATATATATGGAGGAGATCTACTCACTCCAAGAGTAAGTATAAAAGACTTAAATTTTATCACCATCCTTCTTTTTCTTGAAATCTAATGGTTAAGATTAATTACTCATTACAACCATCAGATTTCAAGAAAATGAATGGATAGGATGAGCAGTAAGTTTTTTATACTTACTTTTGGAGTAAGTGGACCTATCAAGTGTCTATATATATATATATATATATATATATATATATATATATATATATATATTACCTCTATGCTGAACAAATTAAATGTATATTCATAGTTGTGAAAATCGGTTCGAACGGGACCTATCATATAATCAGACCGGTTTTTCTAAAAGACCAGGAACGTAGTTGACCTGGTTTGAACTGACTAGTTCAAGTAAAAAATGGTAACTTGGACTGAGTTGATCCTAGTCGGGTTAAGTTTAGTTTTTTTCTTTAAAAAATATTTTAAATGATATCATTTCTTACTTTTTTTTTATTTTCTCTTTATTTTTTATGCAATTTGAGAATTAGAAAGTGGAAATTGTGATGTTACGTTTTTTTATTTTTTTTATATCCAAATCGGGTTAGATTGAGTTATCTGACCACTAATTTATTGATCATCTGCCTTGACCAGGTTGGTGATCGAATCGGTTTTTACAACACAGTAAATATCAAAATATTTAGAATTTTGTAATTATATCCAAATTTTTACACTAATTTTTTTTAACCAATTATATTTGTACAACATTTTTAACTTAATTCAAACATATTTTCTCATGATTAAAAAAAAGCATGAATTTATCGAAAACAGATAAAAATACTCAAAACTTATGGGATAGCATCTAGAAAAAAAAAAAGGAGGACATTTGAAGGAACAAGGACGAGAAGAAAGACAACATACAAGCGCAAACAACATATAAGCACTCTCATCTGTTTGTTTGAACAAGGGTGTTCTTCTTCATGATCGCCACCGATCCTCCTCTTCTCAAATTCCTAAGGGTGTTCTTCTTCATGATCGCCACCCATCCTCCTCTTCTCAAATTCCTAATTGTGATTTGGACTGAGCGCCATAGTATACATTTTTTCTCCCTTTCTTTTCTTTTTTTCTTGAAATTCAAACCCTCTTTTATAGCTGTCAAAACGGGTTGGTTTGGCCCATATGGCTCAGCCCACCTTGACCCATAAAAAAAACAAGTCAACCCAACCCGGCTCATTTAAACTTTCTTACTCAATCTGTTAGCCAGGCCTGGCCTACAACAAGTTAGTGGGTTATACGGGCCAACCCACCAACCTACCAAAAAAAAATATTTTAAAAATTGAGATTATTTAAAATTTTAAAACTAATTATTTAATTAAGTCTTTATCTAAAATTAAGAAAAATATTTTCTATTTCATTATGTAATTAATAGTTTAAATCATAAATGTTTAATGGGTTGAATAATAAATATTTAGTAAAATAATAAAATATTAAAATAATAAATATTTAGTGGTTAAATATGGGCTGGCTCGGTGCATCTAAATTGAACTCGTATGGGTCGGGTTGAAGTGAGCCAGGTTGATTTTTAGCTATTGCAACTCGTTTGTCTTATTTTTTTTGCCCGTCCGACCCGTATTCATGGTGAGTCAGGTTGGCCCACAAATTTGAACCCGTTTTGACAGTTCTACCCTCTTTGCTTTGTTTTACCCGAAAACATTTTAGAAAACATAGCAGAATGCTCTGTGCTGTGTTCTTCTCCTAGAGAAAAATTTTCATTATTATTAATATTATTTATTATTATTATTATTTTTTAAAAATAAATAAATGTTGCCAAATTTCATCTTGTACAACTTAGGTCAATATTTAAAGAATAAGAGATAAAATTAAAAAGTAAAATAATTTGCATATATGTTATTCTTAAAGAACAAATTGTAAGAAATAGATTTTTTATGGTCAAATGGGGAATAGGGAACTTGTGGCATTTTCTCTTATCACTCCTAAGATAGATTGTACGTGTGACACATTAAGATTTGGTTAGTGAGATAGAAGGAAAGTAATTAACCCGATAGTCTATTTTTTAAGTTTCTATTTTTTGAAAAATTTATGTTTGTATTTATTTTTTATTTCTTAAATTTTAAATATATTAATTATTTTTTATTAATTATAACCATATATTTTTTAGGAATAATAAATGAACATTTTATCACATAGAAAGAAAAATTATTATTAGTGATTTTCAATGAAAAAAAAATGAAGAATAGCACCATAAGAAAAAAAACTAACAAGTGATAGGTGAAAAGTTTTCAAATTAATTATTTTTTTACTCTTACTATCTCTTTAGAAACTTATTCAACTACTTATTTGTATATAAATTTGTTTCTATTTTAAATACAAAACAAATCTAGATGGTATATATAGATTTTTTACAACCCATATTTAAAGCCTTTTAAAACATTTTTAAAAGTGTTGTAAAAGCTAGTGTTGTAAAAAGTTAGATGTTTTACAACGCTTTTTTAAAGGTTGTAAAGCTTTTTCTTTAAAGCATTTTTTTAAATGTTTTAAAACGTATATCTTCCTACATCATTTTTTTCATAAGAAAATGTAAAGAGTTGTCTCTAAAAAGTATATCTTCTTACAGAATTTTTTTCATAAGAAAATGTAAACAGTTATTTCTTTAAAACACTTGGATTTTTGTTTCTTTAAAACAGTTGTAAACAGTTGATTCTAAATTAAATCGAACTAAATTGGATTTAAATCAGACTAGTTCAAAAAATATTAGTTGAACTATTTTTAAAATCAGTCCGATTCGAACCAAACTATTTTTAAACCATTTCTATTCGAATCGAACAGATTTTAAAATTAGTTCAATTCACTGGTTTTAAAAGAAAAATCTTTTCTGCACATCCCACCTTTCTGTTCCAATTTCAACTTTTATGTAAAAAATGTATTAAGTGAATAAAAACAATTGTAACATAGCTCACGCCTATACTATAATATAATATTCACAACTCTGTAGGAAAGAGCTTTTGCATTAGATGAAGAATTTTATAATAGATTTTACTCTGAATTTGGTTTTATAATAAAAACATTCAAATATAAATTTCATTATCTCAAAATCAATCTAATCATAATCAATTTCATTTAAAATAAATTTTGTCAATACTCATTTAAATATACATGTCAACCTTTTTTAAGAAGTAGATGTTGTAATTGTTTTTTTTAAATCTATACTTCGGTTGAGTGTAGTCTCAAGAACCTCTCATGTTACAATGTGTTTTTGAAATTGTTGTTATTTATGTTGGAATTCCCTCTTATTGCAATTCTGTTAAATTGATAATAAAATATGAATGTCTTTTCCTTCGGCAGACTTCAAGTTATATTGTGTTGTGTTCTTATCAATAAATTATGGTTTTGGATTGAAAATAAGCATGCCCAATTTCTTATGAATTATTGGCAGAAATAATTATTTGTAATATTTGTTTATATTCACTGATTGGATATGTATGACACACTATATTTAATTTTTAATTTTCAGTTTTAGTGGGGGGCAGTTTGAACCTGTATAGAGGTTCTGATAAATTTTTTTTTAAAATAAAAAGTGTACTCTAAGATAAAAAATCTTAAATTTGTAAATTGATCTCAATAGTTACTAGCAAAAATAAGGTGTTGCTATGAGTTTGTTTATATTTTTATTTTGTTATCTCATTTAGAAAATAAGTAGTAGATAAAGTAAATAAATAAAAAGGAAGAACATAAGAAAAATAGAAAAAAAAATCAAAATATAAGAGTAGTTTGCCAAATTATGAAAGAAAAACATCGATTTGATAGGGAAGTTAATTTATTATTAAGTGATTATGAAGAATAAATTGAAAAATAAAAAAATTTGTATACTAATTATTACAGATAAGAGAATGATAAATTTATTAATTTAGAAAATCCCCTGAGATGCTTACAAAGCTAGCAAGTTCGTGGGGAGCATTGTTCCATCTCTATATATATAGAGTGATGGATGTTTTTGTCACTATCTTTATTTTGTATTGTATAATGGTTAAAAAATTATAGAGTAAAAGTTGTAAGTTTGAGCATGATTCTTTTGTAATGGGTGGTAATCATTTTCTAACAAATATGTGAATATTCTAAAATATGTATTGTTTTGTTATTTTAAATTTAATTATTATTTAAATTTAAGTAAATAATTATTATTTGATATTGAAAAAGTACATTTTAGTAACATGAAAAATTAAAAAAAAAACATCATTAACAAATCATAATTTTTACAAATATTTGAAAGAACAATCACGGGTAACTGAATGATAATATGCTTTTGTCTACCATCATTGGATGTTGTTTGCTTCTAGGGATATTTTGACGTTTGTTTTCTTTCCGGTTGATTTATCTTATTCTCGCGATGAACACTTTGCACATTGTCTATAATAAGATTCATTGACGAATTTCTACTAACTTAAATGCGAAAGATGAAAAGGAAGAAAGATTCATGGATGACTTGTAAGCATAAGTTGATTGTGATGCTTGCATTCTCATACATGACCATGAAAATTTTCAAAATTTTCATGTTGTTACTGTGCATATAAGTGTGCCATAATTGTTCATACTACATAATCCAATATACACATTAGAATACATATTCAATGTGTATAATGGTCTATTTAAAAAAACACTAAGTAATAAAACTTATTGTTCAATGCGTAGAAATTAGATGAGATCAATCATTCTAAAAAAATGTCTTTTCTGTCTAGGACCATTAGACTAATAGCTATTAACTGTATGAATTTTGTTTACCCTATGTAACTTTTGATCACTAATTGTGTTGATGTAATACGAATCATTTTTTTTTAAATTTCAAATAATATTTTTTTCTTTTATCAGTATTTATAAATATTCTAATAAAAATATATACTTAATTATTGTTATATTTAAAAAATTTATATCTGAAACATAAAAAAATTAAAATAATTAAATTTTGAATTTTAAAAAATAATAAATTATTTATTTTAGAATTTTATATCTAGATAAAATTAGAAATTTTAAAATTTAAAAATATAAAATAAAAATCTTTAAAAAAATTTCGACGTTAAAATGAGAGAGGCAGGAGAAAGAGAAAAGAAAGAAAAATTGAGAGAAAAAACATATAAAAGAGAGATAAAAAATTATTTACCCAATAACCAAAATCCATACTTAAAAAATATAAAACAAAATATGTTGGTGAAAAATCGGTTCACCTTAACTCATTTTCTTTTTAATCCTATAGGAGTTAAAGACAGATTATTTAAAATAATTATTTTTTAGTATATTTTAAAAAATTCAACCAATTTTACATTTATTTAATACATTCATTATTTATATACAATTCAATGGATTTAAAAAACAGTGACCATTTTTAAACCACCCTCTATAATACGTCTTAGCATTGAGATAGTATGTTAATTTCCCGATGAAGCGGGTAATTGTGTCCATCATTGATTTGATTCGATGTCTTGTATAGGAGATTTATAACTAAATGTTTCACTTTTTTAGTAGTAATTGTGGGTTTTGCTGAAAAAGTAGAAGTGTTTTGGGATATATGATATAATTGTTGCTATTTCTTTTCCTTTCATAGCCATAAGGGTCAGGATGAGTAACATTTTCTTTAGATACTAGGGTTGCATGCAAAAAAATTGAGAGCTTGATTCTTCAAACGGGTCATGAACTCCAAAGGAACGCCATGGTTGACCACCTTGACAAACCAAGAGAGAGTTAGAGATGAAGTTACAAAATTGAGATGTGATTGAAGGAAACCCTAGGAAGTGCAGAGAGTGAGAGAGAGAGAAAAGTTTTCAACAATGTGGTGTTTCCAATTTCAGCAAAACATGTTTGTGGTGAGGCACAAATGGGAGTAAAAACACATCGGAGAGGACATTTCTAAAAAATATAATATTAGTTTATTTTGATAGTGCTTTCTCATTGAACCTAATATTTCTTATTGTCAAATATTTTTCTAACAGTAAGGTTTTAGGACAAAATCTCCATCATTTTTTTTTTTTGTTCCTTTGTTTTATTGGTTGGGGTTTTTTTTTCTTAATCAAACATATTAACATACTCCTTGGGGAACATCTTTTTGTTCATTTATTGCTTCATCAGGTGATATGAAGACTTTTTTTTTATTTTCTCTTATTTTTCAAACAAAATTGAAGATTGAATCAGGTTATAAATTATTAATATTTTTTTTGTAAATTATTGTTAAAGAATGTTAAAATAATTTAATATCTCTACATGGCTTAATTAATTTTGCTTTGCCTATTAGGTAACATACCATTTTTTTCACTGGAAGAAAGGGACTCCATTTGCAGAGGACCAGGGAACCTACAATAGATTGACTTAGTTAGAGCAGGTAGACAATGGAAAGAAGCTTACTCGTAACAGAAAATTTCTAATAGTTGTTCCTTTGGTGCTGTAAGTTCTCTAATTTTCATGCTATCATTTTTATATACCACAATATATGCTTCTGGTGATGCCATAGGGTCTATGAATTGTTTGTTGTGCACCCTTGTTACATAAATGTTGACAATATTCATTAAATATTGTTTATACTGATGCATTTGTTGAGATTTCTAATTGATTCACTGTATAGTAAATTACCAAATATAGGTTGATTTATTATACAGTGAATCAATTGTTTCCAGAGATATATTCCCTCTAATGCTCTACATATATCATGTATTTTCTGTAATCATAGAAAATATATCTTAGAATGTCATTTCACAATATGGTATCAGAGCTAGGTTCCTTAACCTTGATCCACCATTTTCTTAACCTTTTTTTTTAAAACACCCTGTGAACCCATAAGATGTCTGATAAAAATTTTGCACCCAAATCAAAGTCTACATTGACTCCTGTCATTATTCAATCTGAAAGTGCGTTCAATGCCGGAATCGTTCTGAGTGAAACAAATTACGATATATGGTCACAGATAATGGAAATGCATATCGCAGAGAGGAAGAGACTCTCATATATTCATGGCAAGGCCTCGGAACCTCTTGAGGGAAAAGATCATCAAATTCTTTTAAAAGATTTTGAACCCCTTTTGGAAGAGACTCAATTTCATGACTTGTGGCAGTGCCAGAAGGTACCCCTTTACAAAGAAGGAGATAAAAAGGTCGATCAAGCAAGAGACCTTCTTTAATATCGATTTTTGTTGCAAAATAACTCTCTTTCTTAATTACCTCTTTGGAAGGGGTACCTCCTTCCAACTCTCCCTCTTTACCCTTTTCAAGCTTTAGGGATGAAAGCTTTTTTTTTTTTACTTTGAACTTTTTTTTTCCTCATCTCTTTTATGTTTCATGATGAGTTGATCCTCAGCCACTTGTGAAGGTGTGAGAGGAGTCAACTTTATTCTTTTACCCTTATGAGTGAGGATTATCTCATTAGAGTAGCCATGGTGAATGACTTGTTTGTCAAACTTCCAAGGCCTCCCTAACAAGATATGGCCAGCCTCCATTGGAACTATATCACATAAGATCTCATCTTGATACTTTCCAATGGAGAATGACACCTTCACTTGTTGGTTTACAACCATTTCCCCTTCCTCATTAAGCCATTGGAGCTTGTAAGGTCTAGGATGAGGAATTCGGTGTAAGGCTAGCTTCTCTACCAACCTTGAGCTACAACAATTGCAGCAGGATCCATTATCCACAATGAGAGAACAGGTTTTGTCTAAAACTTTACAATGTGTATGAAAAATGTTCTCTCTTTGGGAGTGGTTAAGCTCAAGGGGTTGGCTTCCAAGAAGGCGCCTAACCATTAAGAGGTCTCCATCACAAGGATTTTCAACAATGTCATGCTCATGATGCTCATGACCCCCTTCTTCCTCACTCTCACTAGAGGAGGGAGATGAGCTACTCTCACTAAAAATCTCTTAGCCCCTCATGATCGTGGTTTTCTTATTGGGGCACTGAGAGGAAATGTGGCCTCTCCCAAGACATTTAAAGCATTTAATACTACTAGTCCTCTTGTTAGAACTAGTAGGGGGGTTGTCTCTATGATGCATGGGTTTATGTTCTTTATGCACATGCTTGGATGGTTCCTCTTTAGGAGAGCTCTTGGAAGAGCTTCCCTTGCCTAGGTCCCTCTTTGCATAATTATAGGATGGAAATTCTCTTTTTGCTCCACCTTTTCTTTTTAATTGATTTTCCACTCTTATGCAAAGTTGGACTAGGTCATCTAGATTATTATATGGTAAGAGCTCAACTTTGTCTCTTATGTCAGAGTTCAAACCACTTAAAAATCTAGCTTCGGTGGCCCTTGGTTCTTCGGCGATGCCCGCTCTCATCATGAAAAGCTCCATGGTTTTTCTGTACTCCTCAACACTTGAGTTGTACTGTTTTAATCTTTGGAGTTTATCCAAGAGCTCTCTTTCATAATAAGAAGGGACGTGTCTCCGCCTCATATCCCCCTTGAGATCATTCCAATAATCCACCGGAGGGTTACGAAGGCGGCGCCTCTCATTGACCAAGGAGGTCCACCAATACATGGCATGCCCTTGGAAGCTAAGGGTTGTCAACGAAACTTTTCTTTCTTCACTTATGTTATAACAAACAAGAGTTGCTCTACCTTCATTTCCCAATCAAGGTAGGCTTCCATATCCTTTTTGCCATGAAAATGAGGGAGGTCAACTTTTTGTTCCCTAGGTTGGGCTTGGGGTTGGTTATGATGTTGTTATGCTCTCCTTACCCTAGGTCTTTCATATCCCTCACTTTCACTTACTTCACTAGAGGCAGACCTATACCTATGCCTTTCTCTAACTCGTCTTTCTCTTTTTTCTTCTCTTTCACGCTCTTCTCTTCTCTCTTCCCTCTCTCTCTCTTCTCTTTCCTTTTTTTCTTCTCTTTCTCTTTGTTCTCTTTCTTTCTCTTTCTCTCTTTTCTTTTTCTTTCTCTTCACGCCTCTTTTCTTCTCTTTTCTCCCTTTCTTTTCTTTCTTTTCTCTCTTCTACCCTCCATTCCCTAAATTCACTCACAAACTTATCCATGTTGTTGGTTTTTTGAGAACCTTGTTGATTTACACTACCTTTACTAGATATGTGTGAGCTCATTTTGAAAGTGATTGGGAAGAACCTATGGGCAGCACTCCTTACTCTTTTGTTTTTTTTTTCTCCCTAAGTGAATTACTTAAGAGTCTTTGGAACTCAAAAGCCTTTCACACTAAGATGCAAAGCAAATAAAAGAAATTTAAAGCAAAGGTAAGGATCTAAAGGCGTGCACCTAAGGTGGAGAGATGGGGTACCAATTCCTTCTCCCACCTAAACGAGAAACTAAAAAATTATTACAATCAAAGAGGTGACCCTTATGGGCATCCAACACCTCAATTAAAATGGTCTTAATAAAATTTACATCCAATTAAACAAAAAGAAACAAAAGGCTTGATGTTTGAAATTGCTCTCTACTCCAAGTGTTTGCCTCTCTCAAAGTGGTGTTGCTCCCTTGAATGAACCTCTTCCTTAGCTTGCTTCAACACACCTCAAGATGCTTCCCTTGTGGAAAGCTTGGTTTGACCTTTCTTTTCCTTCAACAAAGTGGCGCACCCAAGGAGGAACCAAGAGAGTGCAATACAATAAAAAAACATGAAAATAAAACTCAAGGAAGGGAGATAAACATCCAAGTGGAAAGAATTATTTAGACAAACACAAAGATAACCAAAGAAGACAAGCAAGTAAAAATGGTGTAGATAGAAAGATGGTACACAAAAGAAATTCCTAGAATGGGCCTAGAATAGAATATACTACAAAAACAAAAAAAATGACTCAAAAGTTTCAATCATTTGCATCATTTAAAATCAATATGGACAAATTATATGCAAGTATGTTCAAGCAAGATTCATTAATTTTTTTTTCTTTTTAATTCACTCCTTTTAGTCAATGGGACAATATGAGGTGCACTAAAGATATTTTGTTCTTTTCACTTCTTTTTTTTTTTACTAACACGTTTTTTTTCACTTGTTTTCTTTTTAATTTCTATTTTTTATACAATTTTGCTACACCTCTTAACAAAATTTTGAAGCAAATACGGTGAGGAGTCAAAGAATCATAAATGCTTGAACAAAGGATAGGAAATGATCATCATAATTGATATACAAAAGTGCAAAATTAAGAAACAAAGCAACCTAATATGAACTAGTAATTTTAGGTGATAAAAAATAAATGACACTAGGAGAGTTTTATGGAAGTTGAGGCCAACTTGATTACTCAATAATCAGCCCAATTACATACCCAACATGCCTCTCAAAGCCAATCAACAAAAATCACCACAAAAACTAGCACAAAATTAAGATACTAAAATTATTAAACAAGTGAATGAAATTTGGAAGAAATTGAGCATTAATTTTTTGAAGATTTTTTTTTTTTAAGAACATGCTAAGATCTAAATAGCATGTGAGACTCTAAGGACATGAGATCAAGAGTAAGCCTCTTTGATGCTCATTTCCAATAGATAAATAACACACTTTTATGGTAAAATAAAAGAGCTAAACAATGGATTTTAAGTGACAATTAAAAGGACTAAACAATACCAAAATAAGACACAACGTAAGAGGATTAAAACTGAAAATAAATGACTCAAAATGACCAAGAATGTGACACAAAAACAGAGAAATAGGGGCTGGAAAAAAATAGAGAAATAGGTGCAGGAAAAAATTAGAGAAAAAGGTGCAGGAAAATAGAATTAAAATGCAAGAACTCTAAATGAAAGAAGCAAAAGTGCATCCAAGGATCAAAACCACAATGGTGTGGCTTCCTTCACAAAGTTTGTGAAGTCATTACTATGATCCTCTTAGGGTAAGCACTAGAATAAGGAAAAATTAAAAACATGGGCAGAAATTTAAAGAAACAAACCTAAAGGAAACACACAAAGATTCAATAGAAATGAACAAAATAAATTGAATCTAGAAAGTAATAAAGACATGGAAATAAAAATTGCAAGAACTAAAACATAAACTTCAAGACAATAAGGAATTTAAATGACAATAAAGGAAGCAAGAAATAAAGTATAAAAACTGCAGAAAAAAGAAACTAAAGAAAGACACATAAACTAAGGAGAAGGAGGAGGAAATGAACCTTCATGAAGATGGATCTGATACCAAATGATGCACTCCCTTGATCTCTTCAACCAAGGTTCTTTCCTCTAAGAAAATGGAAGATGGAGAGGTTAGAAATGGGAGAGGGTTGACGCCACTTTCTAGGAGAAAGATGAGTCAAAAAATTTTATGTTGCTTGCCACAAGGGAGAGGTCCCTTGATAAAAGCTTTAAGGGAGAGATTCCTCAAGAGAGAGGATTCTCAATGACACTCAAGAATAAATTGCTCAAAAAAAGTCTTATTTCATTCAATCAAGTGTGCTTTGTACAAGAGAGACTAGGTGTATTTATAGCCCAAAGATGGAGCAAGGCACTCAAAACTAGGCAATGTGGGACTTAGGCCTAATTAGTATTAGGAGCACTAATTCCTCTTAGGCCCACTAAAACTGGTGCCTATCCATAAGCTAGGGAGTGTCACGGCCTAATCAAGGGGGTGTGGAAAGAGATCAACACTCCTTTGTGTTATTAGGCCCTTTACTCCCCTCACCTCCCTTCCTAAGCTAATTACACCCTAAACTCTAGAAACTAAAATAAATGGCCAAAATACAAGGCCTATAAGGGAATTAAAAGCTAATTAATATTTACAAGAGGAAAACTAAGGACTATGGCCTAAAATATCTATCTCCATCATTAGCTGGGGTCTTGATGAGTCTTTCCGGGCCAAGTCCTCTTCAATCCTCCTAGTCATTGCCCTAGTGAGAGGGCCCTTGATAGGTAGGATTGCATCACCATACAATGGCGTCCCATTGCCTTCGCCACGCTATTATGGAGGTATCCAAAATCTCTTCTCCATCCCGGATGGAGGTATCTAAAACCTCTTCCCATATGAAACGGAGGTATCTCATACATCCATCCAGAATGGATGTATCTCAAATTTCCATCCCCATTACAAATGGAGGTATCACATCCAAATATTAAATAAATACCACTCAAATAAAACAATAAATCATTAAATATTAATAAACAACAAATGTACCACGTACGTAATTATTATAAGTAATCAGAAAAGCACGTAACATGTGAAAGTAATCTGGAATAATGCCTAGAACTATGCAATTCACTTGGATAGAGTATATGAGAAAGCATACGTCGCCATATGAATTCCGCGACGTGACTCATATGTAGGGAACTAACTTCACATACATGATCCTAAAGGCTTAGGCTTTGGTAGCATTCACTTCCCAACAAACTTTGGCCAAATTTTTGAATTGCAGTATGTGCACACCTATATTTATCTCTCTTTAATAATCCTTATATACATTATTAAACATAAATGGACTAAGCCTCATTCAATTATTCGGAAGATTACTTAGGTACACACCTTTTCAAAGTTTAAGAAGAATTGAGGAGTAACGATTATCAACACCGCGAGTTTATATCATTAAAAAATATTAAAATACTAATATAAAATTCTCAAATTTGTTTATCTTTCAAAATGTATTAAATTCTCAAAATCATATGATATTCTGAAAGAACTAGTTAACCCTATATATAGTAGTTTAGGGTTGGTTTTCCCCTCTCTATATTTTCTATAAAAGATTGATTTTACCATATTAAATGCAAAATAATATCAAATGTTTAATTATTTTATCTTATTCCTATTTTAAAGGGAATATTATCTGAATTTTTTATTCAAAGTGATATCAAATCTTTTTATTTGTTTTATCTTATTTCTATTTTAAAGGACCTGAATTTGTTATTCAAAGTAATATCAAATCTTTTTATTTGTTTTATCTTATTTCTATTTTAAAGGGAATATTATTTGAATTTGTTATTCAAAGTGATATCAAATCTTTTTATTTATTTTTTTAACAACTTAATCTATCTTCTCTTAACTGAATGTTTATTCGAATATTTGTATTTTAAATTTTGGGATGTTACAAATGTCATATCATGGTAATTTATTTATTTACTAACTATTTAGAGTGTATTTGGCTTGCCATTTCAATTAGCTAAAAGCTGAAAAACTAGCTGAAATGGTTTCATCTCTGTTTAGATAGCAAAAAGTTAGGAGTTTTTTATAGGAGCTACTAGATTTTTCAAAACGGCTACTCCAAGTAGATTTTTCAAAAGATCTCCTATTTTTAGCTACTAGTTTATTTTGTTTTACAATCTTACCCTTGATTAATTAATGTATTGTTCCTCACTAATTTTCTTTCCTGACATATAATCTGTCTCTTTTATTTCTCTCTCCTTCATTAATATAACTATATTAATTTATAATTTAAATATGTAATTATAGTAATTTATAATTTAAATATATAATTATATGTAATTATAGTTTAAATATGTCCCTATAGAAACAAACTATGTTGCGAAGTCAGAACAGACTATATTGGACTAAACAATAATATTGACTTCATAGCTTCTACATGTTTTTGAAGAAATCTTGCGGCTGGTCTCATACTATACTAGTTGTTATACACTTAATTGTTGTATTCCTTTTCTCTTTCATCATTGATTCAATTTTATGCTCTTACTTTTAACAGAGTGAAATACCAAACAGGTTCTTGAAAGTTTGGAACGCTTGCAACTAGGTCCCTGAAAGATTTTTTTAGGCATCTGGGTCCCTAATGTTTAAAAACACATACATCCAAATCTTTCTGTCCATGATGTCGTTTAGTCAATGCACATGCAGCTGTTAAGGGCTTACATGGCAGGTCCTTCTTGCATTACGTGGCAGTCCACATCATTCACACAAAAAATAGGGTGGAAAATATTTATGGTAGTTTTTAGCTGCTAAAAATAATAAAATTAATCTAAGAATGAGTAGTGATGATACACCTTTCCCATTCTCCACCACCAACCAAAACAAAAAATAACTTGCATTTACACACTCCTTCAAATCAACCATTCCATTACAAAATCTTCGAACTGGTTGAGCATACATAAGCAACAAACCATTCTCCATTAAATCAAATGATACATTTCTCCCTAGCAACGGACCTTGGCTAGGAGGATTAGAGAGAGGACATGGTTAGGAAGGAGCTTCATTAAAACCTTAGGGTCATAGTATCAATTTTATGTAAATAAATGGTATAGTTTTAGTCATTTGTTGAGTGGGTGTAATTTTGTAATTTTATGCCTTGTATGTTGGCCTCTAGGTTTTATTTTTTTTAGGAGGTGTATTTAGTCCCTTTAGGGAGTGTGTTAATTAGTTGGACTTGTCTTAGGAGTATTTGGATTTTAATATTTTTAATATTTTAATTGCTTCTAAAACACATCTAACCAACACATGAAGCATGTACGAGACATGTGGGGCCCCTTGTTCCCCTTAGAGTGGTGCCACATCACACTCTTTCTCCTACATGGTTATTCTTGTTGCTTCTTATTTGAATTTTAATTTTAGAAGTGTCATGTCACCTCCTTCCAAAATTCAAATTCAAACTAAAGGGAACATAGATCCTAATTTTTAGGGACTTGTTTGGATCTTTTCTCTTTTTCCCTTTAGTCTTTAACTTGGAAATCCAAGTCCAACACCCCCCTATAAATAAACCCTCACTCATTCTGGTAACAATCTTTGATCATTTGAATGCAATCGTTTCTTTTGAGAGTTCTCTTTGTGAGTGTCTCTTCTCTCTACTTGTGAGAGTCCTCTTACTTTTATCAAGGGTTTCTTCCCTTATGGCAAGCTTCTACAACCAAGGCTTATCTCCTAGAAGAGTGGTGCCTCCTTCAACCATTTCTCTCCTTTTCATCACCATCTTCTTCAACCAAAGGAGCCTCTCCATTTCTCAATCTTCTTTAAATTTTCGAATTATCATTTCTTCTACTCTATCTATTCTCCATTTTTTTAGCTTCAATCCATGTTATTCTTCATATTCTTGTTTGTCTAGTGTTTGTTTGTAATTTTTTTCAATTCATTTTACTTCTAAGCCACTTTTCTTCAATTTAATCAATGCAATTGATTTTTATGCTTTTTTCCTTTCATTTGTTCACTTCAAATTTGTTAAATCCTCTATTGAACAACTTTTTCGTGTGTTAGGAATTGATGTTATCCATTAGCTTTCATTTTGTTGTGGTTTGGTGCATGTTGAAGTTCCTAAGAAGCACCTTATACTAAAACCACATCTCTATGGCGAAAAACCACAATGTTGTGGCAAGGTATTTTGACTTCAATTTTGCATTTCCTTGCTTGATTTTTGTGCGTTTTTGGTTGTTGATTTTTTAGGTTTTATTTTCAATTTTCTAACCTCAAGTATTTGTCCTTAGAAGTAATGTTTAGTCCTTATTTTTTTTCATAATAAATTCCGTAGGTTTTACTTTCTTTTGCTTTGAATTTTTGCTTTAAAAATTGTGGTTAGCTTCTTGAAATTGAGCTTCTAAGAGGATTCTTCCTATTTATTAAGTCTAATAAGAAGCTCTCATGCTTTTAGTTCAAGCATGATTCTATGAAAAAAAATTTCTCAAAAAGTTTTATAGCTTAATTTCATCGTAGAGTCATTTCTTGCTTTGTTGTAAAATTTTAGTAGCTCCTTTCGTGGTAAATTGAGTTGATATTCTTTAAGGTTTGCATGAGCAAATTTGTGAGAACACCTGATCCAAAACACTTGTACAAAAAGGAAGCTCAAAATCTCATCTAAAAGCTCTTGGTGCATTACCTAAAATCACTCTACATTTTAGTGCATTTTGAGTTGTAGTTTTCATTGATTGCACTTTGAATTAAAATTTTGTGTGCCTTAGCTAACTCTTCTACTCAAGTGCTTCCATTAAAACACTCACAAAATTTCAAAAATAACAAGTAGTTAGGCAACTAAGAAAAGAATAAAGAAAAAGGTAAAAGAAAAATTGCAAGAAAATAGTAACAGTGCAAAAAGAAAGACAAAAAAAATTAGTACAAATTAGATGTACCTAAAAGTAATTTCAAAATTGAAAAAGAGTGCCTAATTTTAGTTGTATCTGCTTGAGAACATCTTTAGTAGCTCACAACCAAACCAATTCACTTAGTGCAATTTTTGAAATTTTTTTGTGTCTTTTTGCTTTTTAGTCATCATTCATAATCTAGAGTCATTTCTAGGATTTTCTCTAGTGTACTTAGCCTTCTTTCATTTCCTTTAATTTTAGTATTGTCTCCAAAATAATCCTTCTAACTTTTGTCCATTATATTTTTTCCATTTGGATTGTGTGCCTTTTCTTTGTTTTAGTATTTTCTTGCTTTTAGCTTCTATTCTTGTATTTTTGGAATTGTTTGGTTTGTGGTGCAACTTTCTTGTAGAGAAAAGTTTGGTTGGGAGCCTTCCACAAGGGTAGCATTTTAAGGAAGGGTTAACTAGGCCAAGGAGGACTCAAGGAGGTGGAGGAAGCAAGACAAGAGTGCATGCACTTGAATGGAGCTTGGAGTAAAGATTTTTCCTTAATTTTGTTGGTTAATTCATTGTAATATGGCCTCTTATTTTTTTATGGAGTGTTGGATGCCCCTAAGGGTCACTCCTTTGTATGTAATAGCTTAGATTCTCGTTTAAGGTTTGAAGTGGAAATGGTACACCCTTCATTCCTTTAGGTGCATGTTTAGAACCTTTAGCTTTTTGTTTTCTTGCTTTACTTTGCTTAAATTCATGTAGAGGTGCCTTGAACTCCAAAGGTTTTTTGCACCATTAGGAAATTCGTTTACGCTAGTTGTATTTGCTTGTTCAAATTTGCTTTTAGGTGTGAAGGCTAGAGTTCTAAAAACTCTTATCTTCTTTAGTGAGAAAACAATTCAAGGGAGATGAGTGCCTATAATTGATTTCACTCTATACATAATTATGGAATCACACAATTCTTGCAAGAGTGTGAACCAAAGGGGCTCCCTAAGGCCAACACTCTTGATCATTTTGTTAGTGAGTTTAGAGAGTGACGTGTGGGACAGAGTGAAGCAAGAAAAGAAAGAGAGACAAGAGAAGAGAAAAGGAGGGAAGAGAAAGAAAAAGAGAGTTAAGAAGAGAGAAACGAGAAAGAAAATAGAGGGATGAGAGGGAAGAAAGAAGAAAAGAAGAAAAAGAAAGAGAAAAGAGAGAAAGGGAAGATAGACTTAGGCAAGAAAGATTGGAAAAAGATGAAAAAGAAAAACAAGAAAGGCTAGAGAGGGAAGAGATGGAAAGAAAAGAGAGGTTTGAAAGAGAACAAAGAGAAAAAAGGGAAAGACAAGAGAGGGAGGAAAGAGAAAATAGAAGAAGAGAGGAAAAAGAAAAACAGGAATAAACTAAAAGAAGAAAAGAGGTAATGGGTCTAGCTCCCCTAGGAGTGAATCAACTAGTGAAGAGGAAGGATATAATGGGAGGCTTAGACCTAGGGAGAGAAGAAATCAAAACCATGAACATAAAGAACAAAAAATTGATCTCCCACCTTTTCATGGAAAAGACAATGTGGAAGCCTACCTTGATTGGGAGATGAAGGTAGAAAAAATCTTCAAATTTTTTAAAATTAATGAAAAGAGAAAAGTTCCTTTAGCAACCCTTAGTTCCAATGGTATGTTATGTATTGTGGACCTCTCTTAAGGATTAGAGGCTTTGTTATCATGACCCTCCTGTTGAATATTAGAATTATCTCAAGAGGGCCATGAGATAGAGGAATATCCCTCTTATTATGAAAAGGAACTCCTTAATAAGCTGTAGAGATTAAGGCAACACAATATGAGTGTTGAGGAATATAGTCAACAAATAGAGCTTTTCATAATGAGACCTGGAATAAATGAAGAGCCTAGCTCCACTAAAGCTAGGTTCCTTAGTGGCTAGAGCCTTGAGATAAGGGATAGAGTTGAGCTCTTGCCATATAGGATCTAGATGACTTGGCTCAGATTTGTATAGAGGTGGAGAAACAATTAAAGAGAATGTCTTCCTCTAGGAAGGACTACTCTAACTTTTCCCACTCTTCTACAAATTGGGACCAAGTCAAGTGGAGCTATTCCAAAAGCCACCCCAAAAGCCCACAAGCATGCATAGAGAAAAATATCCTTTGCATAAAGAAGACCCCCCTACTAGTTATAGGGCTAGTAGTATTAACTGCTTCAAGTGTCTTAGGAAAGGCGACATTGCCTCCCAATGCCCCAATAAAAAGACCATGATCATGAGGGCCAAGACATTGAAAGTGAACCATTTTCCTCTTCTAGTGAGAGTGAAGAAGAAAGGGGTAGCATGCATGTAGAGGCATTTTTTCTTGTGAGGGAGACTTGTTGATGGTAAGGAGGCTTTTTGGGTAGCCAACCTTATAGCCCTAGCACATCTCAATGAGAGAACATATTTCACACAAGATGTAAGGTTTATGATCAAATATGTTATCTCATTATAGATAGTAGTTCATAATGTAATTGTTGCAGCACAAGGTTGGTTTAAAAGCTATCCTTGACTTCCACTCCTCACCCTAAGCCTTACAGACTTCAATGGTTGAATAAAAGTAAGGAGGTGGAAGTCAATCAACAAGTTAAGTGCCCTTTTCCATTGGGAACTACAAGGATGCCATCCTTTGTGATGTAGTTCCAATGGAAACGGCTCATATCTTGTTAGGGCGGCCATGGCAATATGATAAAAGAGATCTTTATGATGGTCACACTAATGAGATTACCCTTTCCCACTTAGGCACAAAATTCAAGTTGTGTTCTCTTACACTGGCCCAAGTGTTAGAGGACCAACTCATCATGAAAAAGAAAAGGGAAAAGGAAGAGAAAAAAAGGAAAAAGGAAAAAATAAAAAATAAACAAGTATTGTTTGTTGATGGGTTGGAAGGAAGTGCCTCTTCCAAGAAGGTTGCTCTAAAGTATAGCCATTTTTCTACTAAAGTGGACTTCAAACATAGCCTCTTTATGCAACAACCTCTCTACCTTCAACTTGAGAAGGCACCATTGCATACACTCCCAAGTGTTGAGCTTGAACCTTCATCTTTTGATCTTGATCATGCATATCAAGTTCAAGATTTGGGAGACATGAATAGGGAGGATGACCTTGAAAAAGATTACCCCTTGGTTCCCAAGGAGGATCTTATTGAAGATAATTCTTCCCATAGGGAAGTAGGAGTAGAGGTTGTGCCCATTATCATTGAGCACAAAGCATCACAACCTCATACTCTACTTGTAGATGAGGCCCTTATAGTTGAGCATGAGATTAAGCCATGACATTGGAGACTCAAAGCCAATCTCAAGTTCAATCTAAAGAAACCATGCAAGAATGGTCCACTCCTAGGCCCATCATACTCTCTTGGGTAAATAAAAGGACAAGGCTTACTTAGCCTTTCTTGATGAGGGCTCTAATACACCTAGTATAGTCTCTCTACTTTCTAATCATATGAGATTCATACTTAGTGCATTGAGCCTAGGTTTGGGAGCTGCTGTGTGGATGCCTCTGCACTACCTCCACTACCTCAACCTTGAGGGGCTATCTTATAGAACCCTTACTCTTCCAACCCTCTGGGGTCTACACCTGCTAATCATTTTGCTAATCTCTTTGCAGGATTATAGGAAAAGGAAGAAAGACCTCTGGATTTGAGTCAATCCTTTCCAAGGGACATGATTTAATGCATTCCTCCATAGCAAGGGACCTTGGCTAGGAGGATTAGAGAGAAGATATGGCTAGGAAGGAGCTTCATGAAGACCTTAGGGCCATAGTCTCAATTTTATGTAAATAAATTGTATAGTTTTAGTAGTTTGTTGAGTGGGTGTAATTTTGTAATTTTAGGCCTTGCATTTTGGCCTCTAGGTTTTATTTTTCTTAGGAGGTTTATTTAGTCCCTTTAAGGAGTGTGTTAATTAGTTAGACTTGTCTTAGTAGTATATGGACGTGTGGTTTCTCTTTTCTACACCCCTAATTGCTTCTAAAACCCACATAACCAACACATGAAGCATGTAGGTACATGTGGAGCCCCTTGTTCCCTTTAGAGTGGCGCCATATCACACTCTCTCTCCTACATGGTTGTTTTTATTGCTTCTTATTCAAATTTGAATTTTTGAAGTGTCATGTCACTTCCCTCCAAAATTCAAATTCAAAATAGAGGGAACATAGATCCTAATTTTTAGGGACTTGTTTGGATCTTTTCTCTTTTTCCCTTTAGTATTTAACTTGGACGTCCAAGTCCAACCATCCCCCTATAAATAACTCCTCATTCACTCTTGTAACAATATTTGATCATTTGAATGCAATTGTTTCTTTTGAGAGTTCTCTTTGTGAGTATCTCTTCTCTCTAGTTGTGAGAGTCCTTTTGGCTTTTATCAAGGATTCATTTCCTTGTGACAAGCTTCAACAACCAAGGCTTATCTACTAGAAGAGTGGCACGTCCTTCAACCATTTCTCTCCTCTTCATCATCATCTTTTTCAATCAAAGGAGCCTCTTGAAGCAAGATCTTTGGGAGAGCATTCCAAGAATGCATCACAAAACCTCTCTACAAATTTAATTCAACCCCTTCATTCATTCCTTCATCACCCTCACAGAAAAGAAAACAACATACCACACACATAAAAAGGAAACAAATTTAAACTTCACACAAACATACACCGACAATAAAAACTAGATGAGGACCCAAAAGATCAAAGCCACTACCCAACTTTTTGTTGCCTTGTTTGAAATGGAACACCTAACGGTTACTTTGTTGCATCAATGTAAACCTCAATCATTGATCCTCAAGATTAGACTCATCCCATAATTATGGCGTTTGAGTCCCCAATAAGCGCAGAAACAAGGAGAGAGAAGAATGTGGCAGTGGGCAACAATACGATTTAAGGAGTGAAAGTTTGGTGCGAAAGAGTTGTTGGCACTGACGGAGGCTCCAAAAATGGCTTTGAATCCGGTTTCGTTGAATTCCGGTGGGGAGAAGCGGAGGGAGGTGGGGGGTTAAGGAAGCAATCAGAGTGTGTGGGAGAGAGGAAGTGAGTGAAGAAGTGGCCTAGGGTTTCATCCAATGGCTTGTTGGCTGTGAATATGAGGTCGGGTTAGTTCTTTCGAGACCGCCTACACAGTGTTGAAGCTCCACTTCATATCACATTTCACTTTGCTATTTCACTACACTTCAAATCGTATCGACCTGGAGCCACTCACTGCACTTGTAGCTGTTGAAGGTTGTGTGCAATGGGATCTCATAGACGAAGACCTCATGCACCACCAGAAGTGCTCCACCTCAAACGACATCGTTTCGGGTAGGGAACTTGATTTGAGTTTGAGTTTGGCGAGAATTTAATTGGAATTGAGAAGGTATTAGGTTTGCAAATTACGATATGAGAAATGAATTAAGGGTGTAGTGTCTATGTCTGTCTCAGAAGGTCAACTGTATAGTGGTGAAATTGAATTTTAAGAAATAATAAATCCAATGATTGTGGAATAGAATTGGATATTGTATGATGCTTAGTGGCATCACGAATTGGATATTGTATAAGTTCATGATTCGGAAAAGAGTTTACCCTAATTCAAAGAGTTAGCGAATTATGGTTGATGCAATTTGTAAGCAAAGTGAGTTTGGTAAAATTGTTGATGAGTTGGATTGGATTATGTGGAAGATAAGCTTTCGTTCTCCGGTTTTGGTTGTGAATTGTCGTTTGGTGTTGAGAATTTTGGAGAGGAGTGCGAGATTATTTTCAGAGAGATTATTTTTAATTTTAAATTATTTTTTTGATTGTGGTTTGGTGGTTTTTTTTAAGAGCTTGTTGCACTAGAGTTTCGGCCACAAAACTCATTTTCAGAGAGATTATTTTTAATTTTTATTTTATTATTTTTAGCGGCTAAAAATAGCCACAAATATTTTTCCACCCTACATTTTTTATATGAATTATGTGGACCGCCACGTAACGTGACAGGGACCTGTCACGTAAGCCCTTAACAGTGGACTGTGCAATTGACTAAATAGTGTCATGGTTGAAAGGACTTGGATACATGCATTTTTAAACATCAAGGATCTAGATGCCTGAAAAAATCTTTCAAGGACCCAGTTGCAAGCGCTCCAAACTTTCAGGGACCTATTTGGTATTTCACTCCTTTTAAATGATTAAATTGATCTTAGGAAAGGAAATCACACATATGCCATGGTTACCAATCTGTCTTCGTCCTGACTTTGATAGGAAAACCTATGTTGATCGGGGTCAGATCAAGTTTTTTCTGTCTAGAAAATTGGGGAGGAGGGTGGATTTGTTGGTCTTCGCCCTTGGCCCCACCCTCGCCCCACTTTTATGTTAAATAAAATTTCATACTTGCTTCTTTTGTAATCCACATGTTTGTGTACAAATTCACATCTTGGTTTATCATTATAACATGATTGTGTAAGAACCACAACATTGTGATCAAGATCATAGTGTTGCGAAAGATGCACTGTGAGTAGTGATATCCTTTTAAATTAAAATATAATTAATAACTTAATATATAATTTATGTAATAATAAATAAGTAAAATTTCATACTTTCAAGTATATCCAAACCAAAAATATTCGACATGAATAGAAATTGGGATTAAAATTTCATATCCACTTCTTTTATATTCAAACTCATACTACACTTTCTGAGATTGGGACAGGGATAGTCAAACCCACCCCAATGCGTCCCGTTGTCATCCTTAATTGATCCACCACCTTATTTTAAAATAAAACATAAAATAATGTCTTATTGTACATCTTCTGTAATGCATTTTATGTGTCAAGTCATGATTTTGTAAATCTTTTATTACGAAAGCTAATCTAGGAACTAATTTATTTATCAGTCGTATTTGAATTTTAATGCATTTGAATTATCATTTTTATAGGTTATAGACTAAAATATAATTTAGTCGAGATTTATTGTTAAAGAGAGGCTATTATTACTCTCATTTGACTATCCAAAATCCTCAATAAAATTCTTTTTTCTACACAATACCTCAACTCAACATATTGAAGGAAAATCAAACCTGTGTTATTTCAACTAACCACCCATAGATATACTACGAGTTTAAATTAGCATTATCTTCAACTTATATAGAAGTGGGTAAAAAAATAAGTTTATTTTATATTATGTCAGATTTTAATAATAAATTCAACAAGAATTAAATCAATTCTTTCTTGAATCCTTTAAATATATTTTTTAATATTTTAATTCAGTCTATATAAACTTCTTTTATAAGTTAAAATTTATTAATATTTAACTAACAGAAAGTACAAGATATGTTTTCATGGGACACAAGCACCGTACATCAAAGAGTTGACATAATCCAGTTTTGAGGTAAAAACATGTACAAACGGTAGACAAAACACCTTAAACACAAAATTGGGGGTTCACTACCCATTTTGCATGTGTGTTGTGAAACGAGTTGTGACACCATTTCTGTCCTGAGCTACATATCTTAAATTAAATCCTACAAATGTAAGGCTTTATCGTCGAACACTATTGCAATTCTAGCCTTCTAAATTTGTCAAATCCCAACAAATTATAGAAAATACCAATACATTCTGTTTTCTGTTGTTCCACTAACCAAGCCCCTGAATTGATAAAAATGGCATTGAACTATGTTGGTATAAATTACTTATATGTTTTATGAAATACTTAATAAGTAAATTTTGTTCTAATCAAAATGTAAGATTGATGCCAAACTTTAATTATAAGAACTAAAATGGTAAATATGAAAATCTTGTATGGTTGGGAATCAACAACTTTTGTGAATGTTTTTCAAAAATTGTGTCTTAATATCGGTGCTATTCTATTAGTAATACTAGTAGTGTTGAATGTTTTCCAAAAATTGTGTCTTAACATCGGTGCTATTCTATTAGTAATACTAGTAGTGTTGGTTGACAAGTAGTGCTAGTTTACGTTTGTTTTTTTTTTTTTTTTGTAAAGGAAGGAAAACTAAATAAAAAGAAAATAGGCTAAGCCATGTTGACTAAGTCATAAAGGAATGACATGTACTTGTCTTGAATGAAGATCCAGATTAAGTAATCCAGAAATGTCCTTTATTTATCTGCTTTGCTTAATCTCTAGATAACAGTCTAGATAGCTAAGTTAGACTGGAAAACCAAAAATTATGAACATTATAGGGTGCTAATAGCAAAAATGGGGGGTGTTAAAAGGAATTTCCTTTCTAGCCTAGCCAGAACTAACCAGAATTGTAATTTATTTCAATAGATCTTACTTCAATTTTTATTGCTCTTCTTTTCTTTCATTTTCTATGTAATATCATATATTGTCCTAAATAAAATTTTTACATTCATTTTAACCATTTGTTTTTTCTTTATTTATTTTTTATAATCTCATATATTATTTGAAATGGATTGTTTTAGGTATTTAAATTGATTATTTAATTATCTAACTAATTGTCTATTTTTATTTTCTAATATAATCTCACAATTGTCTAATATGCATAAATGATATTGACGGTGTTTAAAAAAATCTTTATATTTATTTGTTAAATTCAAATTAGAGCTTTTAAGAAATTACATGAGTTTGTCTAAAGATTTTTTTAGTAAATTGTCTAAATTGCAATTTATTTAAAAAAAAATACTACAGTTTTACCATGAAAGTTTGTCTAAAGGTGTTCCTTATATTCATTTTAACAATTTCTTTGCTTTTATTTTTATTTCCCTCTTTATAATGTTATTTATTGTATGCGATGAAATTTTCTTGTGTTTAAAATATTAAACCTTAACCAACCGGATCAATAAAAAATTCGATGAACTAAACTAGTGTCTAGTCCATTTATATCTTAGAACTAGTCATACAAAGAGTCAGTCTCGAAACTAGTGACCAGTCAAAAATCGGTTGAACTGGTCTCAATTGATTTTTTAATTTTAATTTATTTTTTATTTTTAATATAAAAATTAAAAAACAAATGTAAATGAATATTTATAAGGATTACAAATAGGTATATTATTTTATCAATTTTTTCTTATAAAATATATACTTTTTATAACTTTATATTATAAGAATGTTTATTTTTATTTCAAATGTAAATTTTTTATTGTTAATGAATATTTTTATTTGATTAGTTATTAAAATTTAAACTTAACTATTATGATTTTTTTTTAGACTTTTATATATTTTTTTACTATAAAAATTATGCTTTACTTTAATAAGTCTCATAAAACTATCATATTATATTTATTTAATATCATTTTATCTATTATTTTTTTATTAATACCGATTCAACCTTGATTAAACCAGTGAACCTTGAAAAAGTGTGCTAACTTGTCTGGTAATTGATCCGATTTATTAAACATTGAAATATTTTAGGTATTTAACTTAACTATTTAATTATTTGATAAAGTGATCTTTTATTTTGTAATGACAATGTACTTATGTATCAGTCCGACCCTCCAATATCTTAGCCCAATGGACCCAATAATAACACCTTAGCCCAAGACTCAAAAGATTATATATCCTAGCCACAACATCCAAGTATGTTCAAGATCATCCAAATCCCATATATAAATATATATATATATATATATATATATATATATATATATATATATATATATCGTAAACCACCACCCACAAGAAATAACTAGATTCTAAGATCATATAATTTATCTTTACATAACTCTTAAGTATGCATGTTACACAACAAATATCAGGTATCATCTTATTATACATTTTCACCTCATATACTCACTAACTTAGGTGTTGGAGTCTCTACAAGTACACACCTGCTCCTACTTACTAAAAAAGAGCTAGGAGACTAAAAACACATATACAAACATAATATGAAAAATATAAAAAACAACAAACATAACATTAAGTAAGCATAAATGTTATCAAAATTTACAAATAATAATAGAACAAAACAAATCATAAAATTGAAATTGTAATTACTTAATAAAGAATAATTAAACTTGGACATGAAATCAATAAATAAGTGGTTTTTTTTATCATTTATCACATTAAATAAAAAAAGTATATTAATTTATTATATTATATAATTATAATACATATGTTGCGGGTTAAGATGGACTGGATACCATAGTATCCATACTCGGTCCCATTCTCGCATAATTTGGTGGACCTATACTCATCCTATATCCAGACCTAAATTGTGGGTATTTACTTGTCTCACTTGAAGATTTTTTTGCAAGTATCCATAGGATTTGGATATATTTTGCCATCTTTATTTATAACCCTATCTATTGTCTGAAATGAATTTTTCTAAGTATTTAATTTAACTATTTGATTATGTTAAAATCATCTTTTCCTTTTTCTAATGACAAATCTTACACTTGTCTATCTCATGCATCAATAATATTAAGATGGTTTTTAAAAAATCTTTATATATCTATATGAGATCACTAGAGTTTTTCTAGAATTTTTATATAAGTGGTTTAATTAAATAATTTTCTTATTACTTTTTAAAAAATCTTTATATATCTATATGACAAATCTCCTATTTTACTACAATTTCATATTACTTTTTTCTTTTCTTTCACTTTGTATGTGATATCATTTATTTTCTTAAATAATTTTTTCTTTCTATTTATTTAACTTTTTTTAGTTTTTTTTCACTTTTTTATATGATGAAAATCATTTTTCACCATTTCGTATCCCTATCATGTTCAAATGGAATTTGGGTCAAAGTAACATTTTTTTTATATGATGAAAATCATTTTTCACTTACCATGTCATCTAATGAGACAGACACATAATATTTTTAAATGAATTTTATTTATCTCAAATAACTCACTAAATGACATGATGAATTTTGACTAGAGATAAGATAAGGGATGTATGAATTTCTTCCTTCTTGTCAAAGGTGGACGAGGAGGGGACTGTCAAGGGTCATGGTTCCTCCAAATTTGTAAATTGGTTTAAAATTTATTTTATAAAAAACCATATAATTTTTTAATATTTAAAATAAAATAAATTATATATAAAAAATAATGTTAGTTTACATCTAAAAGAGTAAAATAAAAACATTATGAGTAACATGATTGATAAAAAAAAAAAGTATAACTGTTAAAGAAGTGTATGTAATATTGAGGTATTTATGTATAATATAATTATCTAATTTTTTTCATATAAAAATATTTTTTAAAAAAAAATTATCTTGGCTCCCTCAAATAAAGTTTCTGGCTCCCTTGCTTCTTGTAACCCTATATCATGAAATGTAATTTCTAAACATTCAATTTACTATTTAATTATCTGATGAAATATCTATTTTTTATTTTCTTATGACAATCAAACAATTGTCTATCATACATAAATGATACTATGTTTAAAAATATCTTTTTAATTCTATTTTTAATTCAAATCAAGATCTTAAGGAAATCACTAGAGATTCCAAAAATATTAGTTAATAATTGATTAAAAAATAAAATATAAGTTTTATTAAAAATCACATTAAATATCACAATAAAAATATATTAACATTATAGTTAAAAAATATTTTAAATTTCCTGATTTAAAATTACATAGACCAATATTAGTTAATTTTAGGTTAAAATATACTTTAGGTACTTTATGTTTTGTATTATATTCAATTTGGTCATTTATATTTTAAAAAGTTCAATTTAGTCTTTTGTTCCTAAAATGAGTCAAGTCAAAGGTCATTTTGAAAAAATGATTATTTTCAATTTGAGACATCATTCTTAACCATTTTTTATTGACATGGTGAAGAACACTAATGAGAAGTAAATCAAACAAAAAAATGTTATTAAAATCTAACGGAAACTAGTCAAGAAAGTGGTTTGATGATTTAATGGTCAGACTGGATGATCACTAATTGAGCTGGTTGAACAAGTTCATATTAAAAAATTAAAAATAATATATTTAACATAATTTCATATTTCAAAATTCAAAGTTAATAGCACATTATTATAAATATAAAGTACCAATATCAAAAATAAAAATTAAACTAAGTTTCAAAAACAAAGTTCATAAATAATAACTCATGACACAATTTTTTAAATAAGTTTATAAGTCATCAACATTTGAATACTACAATTTAATTATTTCAAACTATCAATTGAGGATTTGGATTATGGTTAAGTATTTCTTCTCTAGATGTAACTCCTTATCCACTAAGTAATACACCATAAAAGAGAGATAATTTACTTTAATCCACCAAAACAATGTCGTTTCGAAATACAAAAAACAAAAAAAAGAAAAAGCAGTAAACCAATTTAGTTCAACCAATTTCTAATTTTTTAACAAAATCGACCGGTTAAATTCGGTTTGATTTAGTCTAACTGCATGATCGATTTGCAAATTGAACTAAATCAGACTCATCCTATTCCTGGTTCGACCGGTCCGGTCATCCGATTCAATCCTATTTTTATAACTATGAAGGACTAACAAATTAGAGAAATTATTAGAAATAATTTAAAATGTGTTCCAATCATAGTAGATTAAATAGTTAGCTTTATTTTTCTTAAAATATTACTAATGTTCTAATCTACCCTTATTATTATGTGTGAAGGGAAAATATTAAAATGCTAAGACATCAAGTAATATTATTACCTTTAGCCTTAGTATAAGACCCAAAATTTTAAAAATGGTTTGATCATTCTTATGAGACTCAACTAGTGGTGTCTCAAGCATTAATAGTTTTTACAACCATTTATTAAATGCATTTCTCTTAACTTAATAATTAAGTAAAATATAAATAGTCTACTTATTAAAATACAATGAATTTAGACACATTAAATTAGGAGTAACTTTGGAAAGAAACATTTTAAAGGGAATAAACGAGACTCCCATAATCTTTTTCTCATTAATGAACAACTGAAACCAAAAGGGAAACAAAAAAGAATAATTTATTTTTGTGAACATACAAAAGAGGAAATAAAATGCTTCATAGAAATCATAGATTGACTTATTAAGAGGACTATCAATATCTTTTAAATAGTGTTTTCTACTAAAAACCAGAAGTAGTAGCTTATTTACTCTCTATGCTCTAAATTAAGTCACATTTGAAGAAAAAAATTTATCTTAGATGTTGCATTTGACTTTTCAATATTATATTAATTATTATTTCCCCTAATATTCCTAATATATACTTTAGTTTTTCAATGTAATATTAATATTTAGATTAATTTTATCAAACTACTACTTTCTTTTATTTATTAATTTTTCTTGGTTTATAAATATCACCCTAGAATGACACTTATTTTGGGATGGAATGAGTAAATCCATATTTTAATTTCTAAAGAAATATTAGTTTATAAGAAAAAAATCTTAACAATGGATAAAGTATTATAGTACCTATCCTTATACCCACATTTAAAAAAGTACTATAGTAACAATGGATAAAGTACTATAGTTTATAAGAGAACATGGGCTTGAACATGCACATTGTCTGTTTTAATTATTTATTTTGAATAAATATGTCTTGTCTTAAGGTGTGATGTGATAGCATTTCAAATACTTTCCTAATTTTGAAAATAAAAATTTGCAAATGATTGATTTTGATTTATATAAATTTGAATACATTTCTAATTGAATTATGGAGTTGTTCAGAATAACAATCTATTTTTAACATTATCAAGACATGACTCCAACTTGTACATTGTCCATTATAATGTTTGTTTTGAATAAATAACTATCTTCTATATTTAAGGTGTGTGGTGTTATAACATTTGAAAACAACACTTCCTTATGTGTTACAACAAATAACATACATCGAGAAGTGTGTCATAGCAGTCTCTTTTGAAAATAAAATAAAAACTCACAAAGCTTGTCACAATAAAGTCTCTCTTGAAAATAAAAAAAAACTCGCAAAGCATTGGTTTTTATTCATACCTATTTGAATACATTTTTTTATCGAATTATGTGTTCGTTCAGTGGAAAAATCTATTTTTAACATTACAAGGACATCGGTCTGAACTTGCACATTGTGCATTTTAATTGTTTATTCTTAATAAATAAGTCTCTTCTATATATAAGGTATGATGTTATAGGAATGGAAACAACACTTCCCTATGTGTCACAACACATAGAGCAACTCGCGAAGCATATCATAGCACAGTCTCTTTTGAAAATAAAATAAAAACTCACAAAGTGTGTCACAACAAAGTCTCATTTAAAAATAAAAACTCGCAAAGCATTGGTTTTGATTCATATACCATTATGTGCTCGTTCAACGGAATATTTTTTTTCATACTATGAGGATGTCGGCTTGACCGGACATAATATCCATTTTAATTATTTATTTTGAATAAATAAGTCTCTTGTCATGTTTTGTGATATCATTAGAAACACTTTCTCATATGTGTCACAACAGACAATATACTTCGGAACCTAACAAAGTCTCTTTCTTTGAAAATAAAATGAAACTCATAAAGTGTGTCACAATAGAGTCTCTTTTGAAAAACAAAACTCACAAAGAATCAATTTTGATTCATACCAATATAAATACATTTCTAATCAAATTATGGTTGTTCAATGGAAGAATTTGTTTTTAACATTACAAGGACATCAACTTGAACTTGCACATTGTCCATTATAATTGTTTATTTTTTAATAAATAAGTCTCTCTGTATTTAAGTTGTGATATTATACCATTGGAAACAACACTTCCCTGTGTGTCATAGCAAAGTCTCTTTTGAAAATAAAATAGAAACTTACAAAGCGTGTGTTACAAAAGAGTTTCTTTTGAAAAAAAAATAAAAAACTCGCAAAAGCATCAATTTTGATTCATATAAATTTGAATATATTTCTTATCAAATTATGGGTTCTTCAATGGAAGAATTTCTTTTTAACATTATGAGGACATCGACTCAAACCTGCACATTTTCTATTGTAATTGTTTATTTTGAATAAATAAATCTCTTTTATATTTAAAATGTGATGTTTTTTTATAGACCAAATGTTAGTGTTAGTTGTTAATATTAGTTGTGATGTTATACCGATTTGAATACATTTCTCATCGAATTATGGTTTCGTTCAATGGAAGAATCTGTTTTTAACATTATGAGGATATGCCTTCGAACTTGTAAATTGTTCGTTTTAATTGTTTATTTCAAATGAATAAGTTTCTTCTTAATCTAAGGGGGTGTTTGTTTCACGTGATACAAAATTATTCCCAGGAATATGAGGATGAGAATATTTTATTTTAATCCTATATTTGGTACAAGATTGAAAAAAAATAATTTCGATTGAAAGAGGATTTTCATCACTAGACATAGAGGATGAGAAAGTTATTCCCTTTAGTAGGAATACACATCTAGAGGTGAAATTCCCTTGTAGCCCCCACTACCTACAACTTGTCATGCTCCTCTCTCCCCCTACCCACTACTTATCACACAATCACTTTGAAAGTGGGTAATTTTCCCTACAAATTTATCATTTTTTGTTGGTTATAAAAGGGGAAAACGTCTATGAATCCGTCCATGAATAAGAACCAGAACACTGCTACGTAACCTAATTGTGTGCATGTAGGTCATTTTTCTCCAATTTTATCATTTTTGGTAGTCTATAAAAGGAGAAATGTCCATGTTTCAAGAAAAAATTATTAAACAGGGAGAAACTCTCTCAATATTTTGTGATTTGTGGTTCTTTTTTTTCACTTTTACAGATATTCTTGTGTCTACTCTTCATGAATGAAATTTGCTTTTATTTGATACCCATTGATTTGTATAGCCAGGTGGCTCAAACTCTGTCAATCACCTTGCTCATCCTTACTTTCTGGTTCATTGATTGGTTTTAAGATGCCAAAACTTCATGACATTCTTTTCCTTTAAGATGTCTCTATGGTCAGAATATTTCAGCAATAATGTAACATATCTTTGATAATGTGTGTTAGATATGGTTTACTCGCTCTATTCTCTTTTAGTTCAGATTCATTTTTGGCTTTTTGGCCCTATTTAATGTAATAATGAAGGCAAGTTCTTGTCAATTCTTCTTGTAAATGAGTTTTTTGGTTTCAAATGAACTTGTATAGCCAACTTTTGACATTTTCTTTTCATTTTTCATTCTAAAAACTTGTAAAGTTATATTTTCTCAAAATTTATTATCGAATTAATCTATTAATTTCTGCTTGCACACTAACACAAATTCAACTATTTATTTCTTGACTCTTAGAATACTTCATTGTTAATCTTATGTTTTTAACCTTTTTTATATTTTTTATTTATCTAAGATGAAATCATTTTCATCATGACAGAAGTTATGGAACTACATAAAAGGAAGAGGTGGATTTTAGCAGTATCGATACTACATTTGGAATTGTTGAATGGTTTTATTTTGATGACAATGATGTTATGTTACCTGAATTTATTTAATCATTCTAAAAAGAGAAAAAGGACATGGAATTGTTATCAAAGAAGCTTAATTAGAGAAGTGCATTTTCTTAGGATTATTTTTATGAGTGACTTGGCTTGTATTAAGAATACAAGGATGGATAGAACTGTATTCCATAAGTTATGTGAGATGTTGAAAACTATAGGTGGGTTACTTCCTATTAGGCATATGGGTGTTGAAGAGTTGCTAACCATATGTTTACATATATTGGCACATCATATTAAGAATAGAATGATAAGAAGGCAATTTGTAGGTCAAGCGAAACAATTAGCAGACACTCTTCAAATGTGTTACTAGCACTTTTAAGGTGTCATAGGAAATTGTTAAAACAACCTAAACCCATTTTAGAGAACAACATCGATGAAAGATGGAAGTACTTCAAGGTATATAAGTAAAACAGATAATTATTTCTACATTTCCCACTAATATGTGAATTAAATTTCACTTTTTATATAATACCAATTATAAATTTTTTGGTTGTGTATAGAATTGCTTAGGGGCTATTGATGGCACATACATCAAGTTTAATGTGGTTGAGACTGAAAAAAATAGGTACAAAACAAGGAAGGGTGAGATAGCTACCAATATGTTGAGTATATGTTCCCCAGATATGTAATTCATATATGTTTTTCCTGGATGGGAGGGTTCAAGAGCTGATTCTAGGATCTTGAGAGATGTTATCACCCAACCAAATGGGCAAAGGGTTCCTCAAGATATAATAGTATACAGTTGATGAAAAATCAATACATCTCATATATGTATGTATGATAATAGCATTTTTTTATTTAATCACAGGATACTATTATTTATGTGACATTGACTACATGAATGGAGAAGGATTTCTTACTCCTTATAGAGGCCAAAGATATCACCTTAGTGAGTGGAGGAATGACTTACAACCAGCTACACCTAAAAAAATGTTAATATGAAACACTTTTTTGCTAGGAATGTAATAAAAAGGTGTTTTGGACTTTTAAAAGGACGTTGGGCTATATTGAGAGAAAAATCTTTTTATCCCCTTAAAACTCAAGGAAGAATAATAACTGCTTGTTGTGTTCTACATAATAATATTCATAAAGAAATTATTATGGATCCTTTGGAAAGAAATATAGAAGATGTTGAGTCATTCTACGAAGTCACCTATGGTGACACGATAACTGTTGTTGAGCCCAGTGACACTTGGAGTAAGAGAGAGACAATTTAACATTGGAAATGGGGGAAATCATAGATAAAATTCAAATTTATTGTTTTTGAAGTTTTCATTATGTAATGTAATTTTTACTTTTTTATGTATAGTTTACTTTATGCAAAAGTTTTATATTTAAACATGTTAAGTTGTTGGATAGATGAAAGAATCCTTTGAAACTCACCAAGTAAAAGGCACAAGAGGCAATGGATTGCACAAGAAGATGCATGTTTAGTGGAAGATTTGCTACATTTGGTGGGAAATAGTTGGAAAACTGATGCAGGAATATTTAAACCTGGGTATACTAAAGAGTTAGAAAAGTATCCTCAAAACAAAATTTTAAATTGCACTTTAAAAGCTAATCCACACATTAAATCAAGAGTAAAACATTTAAAAATGCAACATTGTGCAATCAAATAAATGTTGGGTCCACATGCTAGTAGTTTTTGGTGGGATGATATTCGGAAGATGATTATAGTGAAGGAAATTTATAAACAATGGTGTAAGGTGTACGATGACATACCATAATAAAAATAGTATACTTATTTTTTTTAATTAAATGTATATTTCATACATATTTCATACACATCTTACCTTTTATGCAGACTCATTTTGTTGCAATTGGCTTGTTTGGTAATCCATTTTCCCATTTTGATAGCTTGGAAATTCCATTTGGAAAAGATAGAGCAACAAGTGCTTATGCAGAAAGTCCAGCTGAAGTTGCTTTTTCTATGGTGAAGGAAAATTTATCAAATAGTGCACGAGAGTGAGTTAAGCGTAATAAATCTGGATGGAGATGGAAAACTTTGAATCACAAATACCAAAAACAAGAATCAATCAAACTACTTAAGATTCAAGGTCAATAGATCAATCACAAAGTGAAACTACTACAAACAAAGGTGGAAAGCATAGGAGGAAAAGGATGAAGTACGATGATGCTGATAGTTTACAGGCTTCATTGAACAAGTGGGTGAGTTTTATGCTAGAACCGTTCAAAATATCCAACAATTGACTTCTTGTTTTATGCATGAGAAAGATGATGTTGAAAGGAAAGATAAAGTTACATCAATGTTGGAAAAAGTAGAAGGATTGTTTGAAGATGACATAGTGAGAGCTATAACAACCTTGGTCATTGCTTTTTCACTGTGAATACTCGGTTAAGGATTAAGAAATTTGTGGAAATTGTTTTACATAAAAATGGTGTTTGATAGAATGTGAAAGACCTTTTTGTTTTATGATAGAGACTGAAGTTTAAACTTAAATAGTATAATGTGTTTCTTTTTTACTAAAATCTGAGCTTCAATAGTTTAGAATGTTTTTCTTGCATCACTAGAAGTCACCATAATCTTGAGCTTATTAGTACTTCTTGAATTTATATATTACATAATTTGTTTTTATTCTCCCATTATGTTATAGTGGAATGTATTGTTTTTCTTTTTATGCTCTTTAAATGTAAATGTAATACATCATTAATGTTTAGTGGAATGCATAGTGTTTAGTTTTCAAAAACAAGGGTATTTTTAGAAGGTTGTTTAACATAGTAATTTTATTATAGTATGCAGTATTTTGTGGTTCTTGGTTTGGTGAAGGTAGCAACAATGTTCTTCAGTAGATTATTTAACTGCTCATTGTGTTGAAGATATTTTGAAGTTCATGTCAATGGCAATGTAATCATATAGTTTTGATATATGGTCTGCTAACACAAGTGCTTGTTTGGGTTGACTCTTGAGTAGAAGGTGGTTAAGGTTGATTGAGTGGAGTGATGTGTTTTCTGCAAAATTTGATGAATTCTTCACTGTAAAAATACTCCTAATGCAGCAAAACATAATTAGTAGGAGAGGGCTAAACCTCTAGCACATCAGCCAGGTCAACTGCATCATGAATTCAGCATCTAAATGACTCTGTTGCTGGATGGTTGCTGCTGGTATTGGTATTAGGAAGGGTGTTGCTGGTATGCTTTTGCTATATTGACAATGGCAAATGAACTTTGCATTGAAGTTCATCTCAGTTATTTTTGTGTGTGAGATTAAAAGTTGTTGGAAAGACTTAGCTTATAACTCACCTTGCTGAGATCCAAGATCTTATTAAGTAGACAAAGTAGGGCAGTTTAGCATTTCCTTATGAGTACCTTTTGCTCATTGGTCTCCTCAATTCATGACTATAATCCACCCAAGAAAAAGCTATTTAAGCACACAAAAAGGAAGGGCAAAATGACACAGATCTGTAATCCAGATCTTAGGCATGTTACTAACATGTATTTGAGTTTAGAGGTAACTTGTGTACATGAGAATGAAATTAATTTCAAATAAATTTAGCTGTCTCTTTTTCCTTCAAACTCCAGAGCAAATGAGACATTTTCTGTATTCTTTAAATTAAATAATTTGAATCATAAATTGGATAAATAATAAAGCTTATTATATGTATACAATTATACATATTGGTAAAAATAAGGACACATATGATTGGAAATACCTTGCTTCTCTTTATATGATTTCTATTTTCCACTTAATTGATTTTCATTAAATTCACATTGAACGTTAAATACAAACATCATATTTTTAAAAAAAATAGACTTTTATAGTTGTTTGATGCCTCTGCCTTCCATGACAGTAGTAGGTCAACTGTTCCACCCCACTCTGCATAAGAAGTATTTGATTTATGGATCTGATGAACCAAGTCATTTTGCTATAGTGAAATACTGAACTATATGTTTTAATTTGCTGAAGAAACTTATTATAGCTTTATGCGCATACATGTCATGAAACAATTTTTTTACTTGTTATAATCAATAATTTAGATTATTAATTTCTCTACCAATTCTTTAATGCACTGTAAAGATAAAAACATGATACCAAATGAACTTATTCCCTTTATAATAGAATGGAATAGATTGTTCTTGTTAATAATCTTATACTTTTGTTTTGTTATAACATAATGTGAATAATTAAAACATATACTATTAATGTTTCAAGTTTAGCACCATGAGTCTTCAAATTATGTGAACACACTTTTCAAAATTTAATCACAGGGAATCATTGTTATTATTATTCTATGTTAGTTTTGTAGTTTGATTAAGTTTTGTAGTTTGATTTTTAGTCCCACATTGCTTAGTATTGTGAGATGGTGTTCTTTACTTTGCTATATAAGCAAGCTTATGTAAGGTTTACAAATGCACCAAAACAAATACTTCTTAGTGTTGTTTATTTCTCTCTTATCGCCTTTAGTGCCTTTGTTCCCAACAAGTGGTATCAGAGCCATTATCTTAGTATGTTTTGCGGTTGCAGCAGTGTCTGATCTTCCGCATCAGAAAAGATTTGGTTAGAGTAAATTTTCTTAGTATGCTCTGTGGCTGCAGCTGTGTCTGATCTTCCTTATCAGAAAAGATTTTTTCTCTTGTTCTTGGGGATCTCAGTCTAGAGAACCAGTGGGGGCTTTTCTTCAAAAAGCAGTAGGAGCGATGGCAATAGACAAAGGTAAGATAAAGATCGAAAAGTTCGATGGTGCGGACTTTGGATTTTGGAAGATGCAAATAGAGGACTATCTGTATCAGAAAGGCTTGCAAGAACCTCTCACAGGCCTGAAACCAGAAGCTATGAAGGAGGATGAGTGGAGCTTTCTAGACAGAAAAGCTCTCGGAGCCATCCGATTGATGTTATCTCGTAATGTTGCTTTCAACATTGCAAAAGAAAGGACGACAGCAGGTCTCATGAAGGCTCTTTCCAACATGTACGAGAAACCATCAGCCTCAAACAAAGTTCACTTGATGAGGCAATTGTTCAATCTACGGATGTTTGAAGGTGCTTCGGTGGCACATCATCTCAATGAACTAAACACTGTTACAACCCAGTTGAGTTCAGTTGAGATTGAGTTCGATGAGGAAGTACAGTCACGGCTGTGAGTAGCTCATCGGGAAGCAATAAGTTAAGATTTGATGATGTTCAAAATTTGGTTCTCAGTGAAGAGATCCGGCGGAGAGAGTCGGGTAAACCATCAACCTCTTCAGTATTGCATACAGAGTCAAGAGGAAGAAGTTCAACCAAAGAAAGCGGACGCGACAAATTAAAGGAGAAACGATCCAAGTCCAGAAATCATCGTAGTTCCCAAAACTCGAAGACGATCGAGTGTTGGAATTGTGGGAAAACCGGGCACTACAAAAACCAGTGTAGGAGTGTACGGAAGAGTCAAGAAGCAAAGGGCGAAGCAAACGTTGCCTCCACCTCAAGAGAAGATGAGGTGTTGATATGCTCTCTTGAAGATAAAGAGGAGTCTTGGGTATTAGACTTTGGAGCATCTTTTCATGCTACCTCACAAAAGGAACTATTCGAGAATTATGTTCCTGGAAACCTTGGTAAGGTTTACCTTGGTAATGAGCAGTCATGTGAGATTGTAGGTAAAGGTGCAATAAAGATTAAGTTAAATGGGTCTGTATGGGAATTGAAAAATGTCAGACATGTTCCTGACCTGACTAAGAACTTAATCTCAGTGGGCCAATTAGCCAGTGAAGGCTACACGACAATCTTCCACGGTGATGATTGGAAGATTTCAAAAGGTGCGATGACAATTGCTCGAGGCAAAAAGAGTGGTAATCTTTACAAGACAGCAGGAACATGTTATTTGATTGCAGTTGCAACAAATGAAAGTCCCAATCTATGACACCAAAGACTTGGGCATATGAGTGAGAAAGGGATGAAGGTCATGCACTCAAAAGGAAAATTACCAGGTCTTCAGTCAGTAGAAATTGACATGTGTAAAGACTGTATACTTGGAAAGCAGAAGAGAGTTAGCTTTCAGACAAGTAGAAAAACCCTAAAGAAAGAGAGGCTTGAGCTCATCCACTCTGATGTTTGGGGACCAACGACTGTCCCTTCCATTGGTGGGAAGCAATACTTCGTAACTTTTATTGATGATCACTCTAGAAAGGTATGGGTTTACTTTCTAAAACACAAGTCTGAAGTATTTGAAGCTTTCAAGATTTGGAAAGCTATGGTAGAAAATGAGACAGAATTGAAGATTAAAAAGCTCAGATCCGACAATGGTGGTGAATATGTAGACACCAGATTCAAGAAGTTTTGCTATGAGCACGGAATCAGAATGGAGAGAACCGTGTCAGGTACGCCTCAACACAATGGTGTAGCAGAGCGTATGAATCGAATGTTGACTGAAAGAGCCAGAAGCATGCGTGTGCAGTCAGGCTTACCAAAACAGTTTTGAGCAGAAGCAGTCAACACAGCAGCTTACTTGATCAACCGAAGTCCATCGGTACCATTGGAGCACAAGATACCAGAAGAGGTATGGAGCGGAAAAGAGGTAAAACTATCACATCTTAAAGTTTTCGGTTGTGTAGCATATGTGCACATCAGTGATCAAGGCAGAAACAAACTTGACCCAAAATCAAAGAAGTGTACTTTCTTTGGTTATGGTGAAGATGAGTTTGGCTACCGCATATGGGATGATGAAAACAAAAAGATGATCCACAGTAGAAATGTAATCTTCAATTAAAAAGTGATGTACAAGGACATGCATAATACTGGCACCAGCAACCCAGAAACAAGTGGACCAGTTTATGTAGAGGTGGAAGATATCCCAGAAAGTCCTAAATTGAGGAGTCCTCAGCCAGAGGAATCAAATAAAGAGAACAATGAGCAATCAGAACCTCCTACTCCAACTCCTGTATTGAGAAAATCCTCTCGGCCCTATGTGTCTAACAGGAGATATATAGACTACATGTTGCTGAATGATGGAGGGGAACCTGAAGAATATATGGAAGCTTGTCAAACCATGGACGCCGACAAGTGGGAGCTTGCTATGAAAGACGAGATGAAGTCTTTGATCTCCAATCAGACATGGGAACTAGTTGAGTTACCTATGGGAAAGAAAGCACTTCGCAATAAATGGGTGTATCGGGTGAAGGAAGACCATGATGGTTCCAAGCGATACAAGGCCCGACTGGTTGTCAAAGGATTTCAGCAGAAAGAAGGAGTTGACTACACTGAAATCTTTGCTCCAGTTGTCAAGCTCAATACTATCAGGATTGTGTTAAGTATTGTGGCTGGTGAGAAGCTCTACCTAGAGCAATTAGATGTGAAGACTCCATTTTTTTCATGGAGATCTAGATGAGGCGATCTACATGCACCAGCCTGAAGACTATTCAGAAGCATGTCAAACCACAGATGTGAGCAAGTGGGAGTTTGTTGACAAAGGTTGTCACAACAGAGAAGTTGAGGCTTTGCAGTGTCTCAACTGGCCTTCAAGAATGATTGATGATAAAGGCAACTACAATAAGTGATAATCAAACTCCAAGTGGAAGAATTGTTAGTTTTGTAGTTTGATTAAGTTTTGTAGTTTGATTTTTAGTCCCACATTGCTTAGTATTGTGAGATGGTGTTCTTTACTTTGCTATATAAGCAAGCTTATGTAAGGTTTACAAATGCACCAAAACAAATACTTCTTAGTATTGTTTATTTCTCTCTTCTCGCCTTTAGTGCCTTTGTTCCCAACATTCTAAGGGTCACATTTCAAAGTTTCCTATTTAGAACAAACAAAACACTGACACTAAGTTTGTATTCAAACAAACTATTCAGAAGAATTGAGCTATAGTAAAACAATATACTCCGTTAATGGTTGACAATTAAAGCTTATTGTTCACTTATTTTATATTAACCGTGGTCAAAGTTTCTAATTAAGTATTAAGTACTCATATATTTAGTTTGCTATACCAAGCTCTTCTTTTTTCTTTTTTTTTGCAAAATAGTACTTATGTATTATTGTATATTGTACATCTTGTACCATATCCATGTTTTATATTTATATAAGTATAATTATATTTACTCATTAAAAAACACAAAAAATATGTAAAACATGTACCAATTAATTATAATTTTATTTTATACAATAAAAAAATATCTTTTAAATGACAAAGATATTGTTATAATTATCACTTATATTTCAAGGAAAATATATAATAAACCAAACACATGTTTTAATTATTTCAGGGAGTAAAAAAAAATATTCCCATGAACTTTAATTTTTAACCAAACATATTTTTTAAAGTACTACAAGAATGTCATTCCTAGTAATATTATTCTGATGTTATTCTGGGAAATAAAATTGCATAACTTAATTCAATAGATCTTACTTCAATTTTTATTGCACTTCCTTTTCTTTTATTTTCTATGCACAATCATATATTGTTCTAAATAAAAGTTTTTACACATTTTAGTCATTTGTTTTTTCTTTCTTTATTTTTTATAATCTCATCTATTATTTGAAATGGATTTTTTTAGGTATTTAAATTGATTATTTAATTATCTAACTAATTGTCTATTTTTCATTTTCTAATATAATCTGACAATTGTCTGCTATGAATAAACAATATTGATATAGTGTTTAGAAAAATATTTACATTTATTTGTTAAATTCAAATTAGAGTATTTGAGAAATCACGTGAGATTGTCTAAAGATCTTTAGTAAATTGTCTAAACGTTTTCTTTCACTTTTTATGTGATATCATCATCTATTGTATTAAATAGATTTTTCTTTATATTTATTTTTAACAATTTGTTTTGTTTTTATTTTTATTTCCTTTATGTTATTTATTGTATGCATTGAAATTTTCTTATCTATACTTGACCAACCAGTTCAACAAAAACATCGATGAACTCTAGTCCATTTAGATCTCAAAACTAGTCATACAAAGAACGGGTCTCGAAACTAATGACCTGTCAAAAACCAATTGAATTGATCACAATTATTTTTTTTAATTTTAAATTTTTTACCTTTTTATTTTAATATAAAAAAATAAAGACAAATATAAATGAATATTTATAAGGATTACAGATAGACATATTTTTTATCAACTTTTTCTTGTAAAATATATAATTTTTATAACTTTATATTTTACAATTTTTTTCATATATTAATTTCTTATAACTATATACTATAAGAATTTTTATTTCAAATGTAAATTTTTTATTGTTAATGAATATTTTTATCTTATTAGTTATTAAAATTTAAACTTAACAAGTATAATATCTTTTATTTAGACTTTTATATGTATTTTGACTATAAAAACGATGTTTTACTTTAATAAGTTTTATAAAACTATAACATTATATTTACTTAATATGGTTTTATCTATTATTATTGTTTTATTAACATCGGTTCAACCTCGATTGACATAATGAACTTTGATAAGTGTGCTTACTTGTTTGATGATTTTTTAGGTATTTAACTTGACTATTTAATTATTTGATAAAGTGATCTTTTATTTTATAATGACAATGTGACTTGTGTACCAATTTGGCCCTCCAACACCTTTGCCCAACAAGCCCAACAACATCAAAACACCTTAGACCAAGACTCCAAAGGATTATGTATCCTAGCCACCTCATCCAACCATGCCCAAGATGGCAAGATCCTCTAAATGCCATATATATATATATATATATATATATATCTTAATTCGTAAACCACCACCCACAAGATATAACCAAACTCTAAAATCATATCATTTATCTTTAGTAACTCTTATATATGCAGGTCACACAACAAAGTTTGGGTATCATCTTAATATACCCACTAACTTGGGCATTGGAGTCTCTGCAGGTACCCACTTGCTTCTACATACAAGAAACGAGCTTAGAGACTAAGAACACATGTAAACAATATATTACTAAAAAATAAACCAACATAACATTAAATAAACATAAATGTTATAATAATTCAGAAATAATCTCTGAACAAAACAAATAAAAAATTTTAAATTGTAATTACTTAACAAAAAAAATTAAACTTGAACATCAAATCAATAAATAAGTGGTTATTGTTTATCATTTATTATATTAAAACAAATGTATAGTAATTTATATTATATTATAATATATATATATATATAAAAGTTTAATTAGTGTGCACTAATAGTGTAAAAGAATATTACACGGGCATTTAATCATATTTTCTTGTTTATATAACTTTTAAAGTATTAATTCGTAAAATCAACAAATTTATGCTAAATTAAGGATTGTGATTAAATTTCAGTGTAAAATTTTTTACACTAACAGTGTATACTAATTATATATATATCGTCAAATAAATTACAATTTAAACACTTATAAATTAAGGGATGTATATATATACACACACATAGTGCGGGTTATGGTGAATTGGGTACCATAGTGTCCATACTCGACCTCATACCGTATAATTTTTTGTGGACCTATACACACCCATATGTCCCACTTGAATTTTTTTTATTTTTTTTTTTTGCAGATACCCATAGGGTTTGGATATATTTTGTTATCTTTATTCATAACCCTATCTATTGTGTGAAATAGATTTTATTTGATTTGGCTATTTAATTACGTGAGAACTGTCTTTTTTTTTTTTCAAATGACAATCTTATAATTGTCTATCATACATCAATAATACTAAGAACACACAAACAAACATAATATAAAAATATAAACAACAACCAATATAACATTAAGTAAACATAAATGTTATCAAAATTTACAAATAATAACAAAACAAAGCAAATCATAAAATTTAAATTGTAATTACTTAATAAAGAATAATTAAACTTGCACATCAAATCAATAAATAAGTAGTTATTGTTTATCATTTATCACATAAAATAAAATAAATATATATTACATTATATTATAATATATATATATATATATAGATAGTGCAGGTTAGGGTGGATTGGATAGATAGTATCCATACTTGGTCCCATTCTCGAATAATTTGGCGGACCTATACTCATCCTATATCCAGACCTAAATTGTGAGTATTTACTTGTCTAACTTAAGATTTTTTTTTTTTTTGCAGGTATCCATATGATTTGAATATATTTTTCCATCTTTATTTATAACCTTATATATTACCTGAAATGGATCCTTTCTAAGTATCTAATTTAACTATTTAATTATGTGAGGAACTGTCTTTTCTTTTTCTAATGGCAATCTTACAATTGTCTATCTCATGCATAAAAAATACTAAGATAATTTTAAAAAATTTGTATGTATAGAGAATCACTAGAGTTTTTCTAGAATTTTTTTAATAAGTGGTTTAAATTGTAATTTATTTGACAATATTTTATCACAATTCCATATTACTTTTTTCTTTTCTTTGATTTTGTATGTGATATAATTTATTTTCTTAAATAAATTTTTCTTTCTATTCGTTTAAATATTTTTAGTTTTTTCAAGATAGGGGACATATGATTTCCATCCTTCCTATAACCCTATATGGTGAAATGGACTTTGTTGGACATATAACTTACTATTTAATTATCTAATGAAATATCTATTTGCTTTATTTTCTTATGACAATCTAACAATTTTCAATCATACATAAATGAGACTACATAGTATTTTTTTTTTTTTACACTAGCCAGTGTTTATAGATATTTTTCTTTTTTCTATTTTGACTTCAAATCAATATCTTAAAGAAATCATTAGAATTTGTCCAGAAGTTTTCTTAATAAGTGATTTTAAAGATTAAAGTAATAATTTTTAATAAAACTTACATTAAAGATCACAATAAAATTATATTAACATTATAATTAAAAAATATTTTAATTTTTTTATCAGTATCCATAAGATACTTATTATTCTATACAATACTTTTTATAAGACACTTTAAAAAAATGACATAGAACAATATTAGTTAGTTTTAGGTTAAAATATACTTTTTGGTACTTTATATTTTCTATTATATTCAATTAGGTCATTTATATTTTAAAAAGTTCAATTTATTCATTTGTTCCTAAAATGAGTTAACATGATCATTTTGAAATAATGATTATTTTCGATTTGAAATATCATTCTTAACCATTTTTTTATTGACATGGTGAAAATTACTCATGAGAAGTAAATTAAACAAATAAGTGTTATTAAAACTGAACCGGGCATTCAACTGGTTAAGGCAATGATTTGATGGTTTAATGGTCAGACAGAATAATTACTAATTGAGCCAATTGAATTTGTCTATATTAAAAAAATTATAAATAATATAATTAACATAACTTCATACTTCAAAATTCAAAGTTAATAACATATTATTATAAAGATAAGGTACGAATATCCAAAATAAAAATCAAACTAAGGTTCAAAAGTAAAATTCATAAACAATAACTCAATGACACAATTTCTTAAACAAGTTTACAAGTCATCAACATTTGAATACTACAATCGAATGATTTCCAAGTATCAATCTAGGATTTGGATTATGGTTAAGTGTTTCTTCTCTAGATATAACTCCTTATCCACCAAGTGACACATCGTAAAATGACATAATTTTCTTTAATTAACTAAAACGGTATGATTTTAAAATGCAAAAAAAAAAAACCAATATAACTCCTAGTTTTTTAACAAAATCAGCTGGTTCAATCCAGTTTGATTTGGTCTGACTGACTGATTTGCAAATCAAACCAAACCAGTAACTTATCCAATTCTCGATTTGACCAATCAAATCACTTGGTTTGATCTTTTTTATAATTATAGCTATACTAACAAATTAGAGAACTTATTATAAATTGTTTAAAATTATAGAATTCAGCTGATGCATGCTGCCTTAAAACGTCTATCATCAAAGTATATTAGATATTTAGCTTTATTATTCTTAAAATATTACTAATATTTCAATTTACCCTTATTATTATGTGTGAAAGGAAAATATTAAAATGTTAAGACATGCTGTAATATTATTACCTTTGTCCTTATTATAAGACCTAAAATTTAAAGTGATTTGGTCATTTTTATAAGACTCGTGGAGTCTCAAACATTAGGTTTTTATCATCTTTTTATTGAATGCATTTCTGTTAACTTAACAATTAAGTGAAATATAAATAGTCTGATTTTGCTTCTCCAAACACAATGAATTTGGAAAAATTAAATTGGGAGTAGCTTTGGAAAGAAGCATTTTAAAGAGAATAAATTATATTCCAATCATCTTTTTTTTATTAATGAACAACTGAAAACCAAAAAAAAATAATTTATTTTTTTAACATAAAAGAAGGAAATAAAATGCTTCACAGAATTGATCATTTGACTTATTTAAAGGACCATCAATATCTTTTAAATGGTTTTTTTACTAAGGACCAGAGCTCCAAAAGTAGTAATTTCTTTACTCTCTATATGCTCAAAATAAATCACATTTGGAAGAAAACATATCTTGCATTTTCCTTTTCAATATTATATTAAGATTTAAATATCTTTTAGTACTTGAAAAATTATTTGATCTTAGTATCTAAATTTTTAAATTTTTTATTTTAGTAGTGACATTTTTTAAAATTGATTCATTTTGATGCATGTCGTTAAGTGACTTTTGTTAATGGATGATGTGATTAATGAAAGTACCACATCATCAAATCCACATCATTTAAAGTTGTTGAGTCAACATCAACATAATTTTCATGGTAGGTACCTTTTTCAAAAATAATTCTTTTTTAGATACTAAATGCAAAATATAAATAAATGTTAGGTACCAAAATTAAAATTATTTTATTTTATAATTACAAAAACATATTTATGCCTAGAAAAAGTTAATTACCATTATGATTGTATCACATATTATTTTAAGATTTAAATGTGTTATACATTCCTAATATATTAGTGAGTTTCTTATAAAAATGTTGTTTGTCTTTTTAATAATTTTTTATTTTGTCTTGAGCTCCTAAAGTGCTATCTAAAGCACTTTTAAAAATATTTTAAAATAATTTAAAGTGTTATATAAAAAATTAAGAGTCTAAAACAAAATAAAAAAGTATTCAAAACTCATCATCAAGCAAAAAAAATTTGAAATCAGCATTTTCTATATATAGGTTATATTAGTACATTTAAAAAAACAAAGGACCACATTTAGTGCATTAATTATTTTAAAAACAATTATTTATATAGAGTCATTTCACGGTTAAACAAATTTTTCTAATGACTACGTTATTGATGTTGTATTCAGCGATGATAGTTAAAACTTTTAATGCAAGGAGATCAATTGAGATGCGCATACCATGGAAAAGAATGTGTGATGTAATGATAATAAACTTTTTTTAGTGTTAAATAATTATTTTATACCTATAAATAAAATTATTTTGCTTTTAATACCTAATCTTTATTAATATTTTGATTTTGGTACTTGAAAAAAATTATTTTTGAAAAAGGTATCTACCATGAAAATGATGTGGATGCTGACACAACATATTTAAATGATGTGGATTTGATGACACGAAACTTTTGTAAGCCATGTAATCCATTAACAAAAACACTTACCGACAGGTATCAAATTGAAACATTAAAATACGTTAGGTACTAAAATAAATAAAAATGAAAATTTAGGTGCTAAAATCAAAATTGACAATTTTACAAGTACTAAAAAGATATTTAAATCTTATATTAATTATTATTTCAACTAACATCCATAATATATTATTTTAGTTTTTCAATGTAATATTAATATTAAGGTTAATTTTATCAAACATACTTTCTTTTATTTATTAAATTTTCTTGGTTTATATATATCACCCTAGAATGACACTTATTTTGGGATGGAGTGAGTAAATCATTATTTTAATTCCTAAAGAAATATTAGTTTATGAGAAAAAATCTTAACAACTGATAAGGTATTACAGTAACCTAGCCTTGTACCCACATTTAAAATAGTACTGATATCTATCTCCAAATCTGTTTAAGTAACAACTTTGATTTCATCCATGTATGGGTGTACCTGTTAAGTACTTATATACACATATACACATTCGCCGCACACATTTTTCTTATGTATAGGATAATCAATCATATCATTTACACATAACAAAATATAATATAGAAAACAAGCTAACATAACAATAAGCATAAATAAACTTTGTCTAAATTCAAACATTACAAAGATAATAAATTAATATAACAATTCAAGAGTTTATGTTAGAATTGTTTAACAAATGGGAAGGATTTTAGTTATTTCAGTATCATGATGCTTAAGGGTTTTTATCAAGGTTCTCAAGGCTTATCCCTGTAACAAACCTTGTGACAAACCTTCATTTAAGGCTTATCTTGCTCAAGAAGTGGCGCCCCACCTCCACTTCTAATCCCTCCATCAACCCATCTTTCAAGAAAGATCATGGAGAATGCATCAAGGATTGCATCATCTACGTTTGGCAAAACTAGTTCAAAAGTTAAAAGCTGAAAAATTAGTTATAAATTTTGGTAAAACTAGTTGATCAATTAATTGAAAGTTGTAAAATAACAAATAAAAGTATTATTAATCATTAAATCAACAATGAGGTAACTAAAATAATTATAACATATTTTAATAATATAAATTGATTATATATTTAAATTATAAATTATTATTTACATATTTAAATTATAAATTTCTATAATAATATATTTTAAATTGTAAATTACTATAATTACACATTTAAATTATAAATTTCTATAATTATATATTTAAATTATAAATTAATGCAATTATATATTTAAATTATTTTTTTTAATTAAATATATAAATTTTAAATTACATATTTAAATTATAACTTTCTATAATTATAATAATGAAGTACAGAGGAGTGTGCCACGTGAGGAGAGAGAATTAGTGAGCAACAATTTATTAATTAATAAAGGATAAAGTTATAAAAGAAAATAACTAATAACTAAAAATAAGAAACTTTTAAAATGCTAATTCGAATAGTTTTTCAGAAAAAGATAATAGATACCTAAAAAATCTTATAGCTTTGTGTTTATCAAACGGAGTTGAATCCATTTTAGTTAATTTTTCAGCATTTTGCTAATTAAAATTTTAAACCAACAACTACAAAAATGAAATTAGGAGTAAAGTGAATATCAATAACTTATATAATAAAAAAACTAAAATAAAAATAAAACTTAGTATAACTTGATTTCTTTTACACAATTTCTTCTCCCAAAATCTAAATTATAACTTGAGTCATGGGATTTATCACATAAAAAACAAAATAAAAATTTATAATTTAAGACTCAATGTATAAAGTAAAATATATTTGGGACTAACGACAAATTTCGCTAATATATCAAGAATTTAAAATATATTTAAGTATAAATGAAAAATGCATGTGTCTTTTTTCAGAAGAAATAAAATTTAAGAATTATTTGAAATAAAATTAAAATTTGGGATGTTACTTAAGAAAGGAGTAAAGTTTACGAGGGCTTAATGCTCTTTTCACATGTATTTTTAAAAGCATATAACATCATTTTTATTCGTAATACTTTTATAAAATTAAAAATATGTAAATATTTCCTTACAAAATATATGTAAAGATTATATATTTAAAAATTTAAATAAGAATATTGAAAATTAAATGCTTTTTAAGTTATTAATTATTTTCTAATTATAATTAAAAATATATAAAAAATTAATATAAGCATAATAATAAACTAAATTTGGTAAAAATATTTTTATATTTCTAATTCGTTTAATTTATCATCTTAAAATTTCATAATTTATTCACTATTGTAATTTTTTTAAATATGTTTATAATTTTATTTTTATATAATGTTGATTGCTTATATACTACATAAATAAAATATGTTTATCCACTAATACAATAATCGTTAAACCAATGTTGAATAGGTGATCAAATCAATCTTAATAAATATTGTTTATTTTTATCGTAATACAATAACTATAATAAATAAGAGTTTAATTGGTATACACTGTCAGTGTAAAAGATGTTTACACTGACAGACAATCATGACTTTTCATTTATGAGATTTTTAAAGTAATAATAAATAAAGTCAACAAATCTATCATGAATGAATGGTTGTGATTGAATTTCAGTGTAAAAATTTTTACATTGACTGTGTATACCAATTGAACTCAATAAATAATATTAAACCTAAATAATATGATATTCATAACTTTAAAGTTAAACTTCACTTAAATATTAAAGCATAAAAATATAATAAGTCATACTACTTTATAAGTCATAAGTAATATAACTAATTCAGTTCAGTTTAGGTGATTGACCAGAGTGTATGAGTTATTATAAATACTTGATACCTATACTTAATGAGTTTAATATTTATGTATTGACAATATAAAAAAGTTTTATATTAACGTTAAATACCAATACAAGTAAGAACCATTTTTCGTCATTAAAATTTGGTATTAAAGAGGTTTGACTTAATTAGAAGAGAGGGGTGTTTTTCAAGTGTTGATAAAAAAAAAAAAAAGGTAAGCCAAATATGTAAATTGGGAGATCAAGCTAAACCCTTGGTTCTGCCAATTCGAGGTTGGTTTAACGGGTTTAATGCATGATCAAATTTTTTATTGATTCGAATCAGACAAGGAATCGATTTCCTGTTGAACTAATTTCATCAGTCAGTTCAATTTGATTTCAAAACACTGGTGATTAGTGTTATCTCAATGTAAGTTTGCCTCAAGTTTAATGAAACTGTTTTAGTATTTAAAAAATTAAAAAAAAATCATTTGATTAGTGTTTCGTAAAATAATTTTGTATTTTTAATTTTTAAAAATTAAAAAAATAATTGAGTAGTTTGTTTTTCAGTTTTATATTTTAATTTTAAAACTATTTTCTGAAGCTAGTTTGGTAGTTTGAGCTAATGGGCCAACGAGCCAAGTTAGAAAAAATGGTCTATGATAAATATGGGGCAATTGCTTTTAATACCCCTATCTTCTATTCGCACCCCCAAGCTTTACAATTTTTTTCAAAACCAAAAATACCCTCCCCTTTTCTTACCCTACTTGTGTAACAAAGTACATTCAAATGGGATTCATCTAGTATATTTTGGACCACATCATCCAGAAGGCAAATGAAATTCAGCAAGTATGTTCCGGACAACATGATCCGGAATGTATTATGTCCATTCCGGATCAATTGATCCGGAATGTACATAATACATTCTGGATCATGTACATTCTGGATCAATTGATCCGGAATGTATTATATATATTCCAGATCAACTAATCCAGAAGTAGATCAAATGTGTATTCTGGACTAGGTGGTCTGCGGTAAATATTGTTAGTTCCGGATCAACTGATCCAGAATACTGTCACACTCGACGTAGTCTGAATAAAAACGTAAACAAACCCTCAATCATAAATCTCAAAACCCCAAACCCTAAACTTTAAATCAAGAAAATCATACCTGAATAAAATTGTATTTTCCTTTTCAAATAGTGTTTAAATCAACAAATAATGCCCTAAAGACTTATAAGAATTATTAGGGATTTACAATAGGGCAGAATATGAGAATTTGTGTTTGGCACACAAAAGTAGCAAGAAAAAGCACAAAAAGATAAGAAAATAAAAAATAAATTCAAAAAATTTAAATCAAATAAGGATAAGGGTATATTAGAAATTTACAAAAAATATAAACTTTGGAGGATGAAAATAGCAAATGGGAGGTGTTAAAAGAAAATGCCTAAACATGGACAGACATTAAACCCTGTGAAAAATGGATCATAATCTAATCAAGAGCATTGAATCATTACTTGAACGATTGAACCTGCTACTTACTTCAAAGTCTATTAAAGAATAATGATGAAAAGAAAAACATTTCATCTTGGTTTTAATTAAGTTACTTTTTTACTATTAATTTTTGGAATTTAAATTTTATTATTAAATAATAAAACCAACCTTTCAATTAATTATATTTGAATTTTTTAACTTGTTTTTATTTTCTCTTAATATTTTTAAGGGGGATGTTGGATTTTAAATTTGTGTATGTATGTGTTAGATTTTATATTCGCATATGTGTGTCACATTTTAAATTCTAACACTGCCATTTGATCATGAAATTAAATGTAAGAGTGACTCTCCTAACTTAGTCAAGCAAACACAAGATTCACACAAAACATATATGTGGGTTATCAACCACAACAATGTTGTTTTCTAATTATCTCACTCATAGATCGAAACATTTTCAATATTACATCTTTAATCACTTTATTACTTGCCAATGATGACCACCTGAATTTTCAAAGCATAGTGGTCTTACACATTTAAGTCATGTGACCATTGAAAGTACCCCTTTGACCATGGTATAATGGTAGGATTCTCTAAAAAAGGTTATGCTTATATTTGTCTGAATTTGCCAAGTCAACACTGTTAATGTGGACATCAAAACTCAAGCTCGTGAGAAGCATGGTCAGCAAGTCAAAGCTTGTGATGAGAGTCATCAAGACTAGGACTTAATTCAAAACTTAGTGAACCCGTAACTAAAGGTAGACTTAGAAGGAACCAAGCAGCATAGCAGCACAAGGTGGCCCATCTACTGGAGACCCAATTATTGAAGGTTCAACACATGGAGAAGACTAGGTTGATTACATGTATAGCTTGCATGGAGGGTTAGGAGACCCAAATGGGAGATTTTTAGTCTTATTTCGATTTTGCTTAAGTTCTGAAGTTTCTTTTTTTAATTTTGAGTTTTAACTCTGTAAGGGTTCTCACATCTTTTTATCTTATCAAGAATCCCCAATTCTTTGACGATCCTTAGGCTTGTCAAATGACCTCATCTGTGATGCCTTCCTTTCCTTCCCTAATTTATTTGTTGTTTTTTTTTTTTGTGTGTCTTTTCTCCTTGGAGTCATATCAATTAGTAATCACAACAAGGTTCAAAGGGGTGGTACTGTTTATATGCATTGTTCATATTGTTTAGTGCATTGATCATGTGCACTATTCAGTGTACTGTTTATCGTCGGTATTGTCAATTTTTTTCTTTTTCTTTTGTTAATTTTCATCAGCATATTGCTTTGTGTTTATGATCTTTCAAATTTGGAATAAGAATTTTGCAAAGTAAAAATGTGTGCATGGTTGTGCACATCTAAAATTGATTAAAAAAGCATAGGAAAGAGAAAGAGAGAAAAAGAACAATAAAAATTTAACTATTAATGATTTTTCTTTTATTGATATTTTGAATACACAAGATCATAAGTATACAACTCACAAATTGTTATGTGGGAGGAATTCATCCCTTTTAGATTCACATCAACTATGGAAACACGAACACAAACTCGACATTAGATTCTCAAAAGAAACTACAAGTCAGCCTAGGCATACCATTAGTGTACCACTCGATGGGTCATCAAAACTATGAGGATTGACTCCTCAACAACTCTTCTCACTAGTATTTTCTTTTTCAAGTTCATGTGAGCTTCTCTATCAAAGGTATCAGATGATAGTCCTCAACAATGTATGACTCTTGCACACTACACAAGATCTAACTCCTTCACTATCACAGTGGTTCAAACATTATGACTTTGTCCCTCACAAACAAATTGGTTACCATGGATGGAGCTTCCACATGATTTTTCCCTCTTCATTATAGGATTTGTACTACTCTTAGCATTATGACAAAAAATTACCATACAAGCATTGAGACCTCATTTCCATGGCTCTAAAATCACAACATTTGAGGACACTTGCCTTATTCATCATACTAGTTCACAATCTCTTTTGACCTTCATTTCATGAGCTTAATCATTCTCATAGCCAGAATAAATCGCATGACTCTCTTTATCCTACATTTTCACTATCTCACCATATGTTAGTGTTCCACACAAGCATGTTGATGTCATCACAGTTTACGTCACCAATGTGACTAGAGAATCAATCTTTTCGCTTAATATTTTCATTAGGTTTTATGCAGATTTCACCCTCTTAGATCTTTTGTGTATTTATACTTACTATTTGTTGCTCCAAGCAAGGGTCCTAATTTCATTCTACGTCTAAAGCACAATAAAGAGTTAAATTATTTACTTAATAAAAATATTAGTTAAAATTGATATATCATATCCTAGTAGTTCCATACTTTGTTCAATGAGTAATTTATCTTTCTTCTTCAAATTACCAATCATTCTAAAACACCATTCTCGATATGATGGCTATTCACACTTGATGGCGCGACGGAACAGCTATAAAATAGTTATAATTTCACACTACAATTAAAGAATCAATTGTATTAAGAAATTAAACATCTATATGAACAAATAATTTCAGTGATTAAGGTTCACATTCCTCATGTCTCTATAACAATTAAACAATACTATATAAAATTATGCATACATCAATTAACAATTGTTTGATAGTCCATACTCCTTTAGGTCTTTCAGTAAAAGAGAATAAGGGTAGGGGTTGTCCGTTGCCTCACAACCATATATGTAAGACCCTAATTTTTGAAATCCCTTATCTATGTATTTTTCTATAAATTGTTATCTTCATTATATAAAAAATATTTAATCAATATTTTATGAATTTAAAAATTAATAAAACTTATGTAGTTGTAAGTAGTAAAATATTGAGTCTAACAATGTGAATTTCCTTTTGTAAATTAATTATTTCCTAGACATATAAATGCAATTAAATATAAAATCTTAATGTTGAGTAATTTAATGAATTTATAATCTATATGATAGTATGATTAGAATAGATGAAGAAAATATGCAATTAATTTTGAAAACTAATGAAGAAAATTTATATGAATTTTATAAGATAAATTTTATTTAATTAAATTTAGAGTAATTGGTAAAGTTTGGAGTTCACCTAGCGACCTAACCCCAAGTTTTTATGGTGAGGAATCTAATGGTGATGCTAGTTTCTCTAAATTCTAATTAGTTTACATAAAAATCAATAGTTAGTTTTTTCTAAATTCTTATAAAAAATTTTCCAATTTTTTTGTGTTGATCCTACTTAGATTTATCAAACAACATTATTTGTGTCCTTCCTTCCTTTCCAAGTTTCTTTTGTTTCATTTTTCAAAGGCCCAAATTCCAATTAACTCAACATTAACCCGTAAATTCCCAAAATTTCTATGTCGATTCTTTGGAATCATATCATTGGGTATTATATCAAGGTTTAAGAGTGACACTATTTAAGAGCACTATTCATTGTCACTGTTCATTGCAGTGCTTTTCATTTTTTTTCTTTGTTTCTATTTTTGTTCATTTGCATATTACTTTGAGTCTATGATATTTTGAATTTGGAACATGAATTTTGTATAGTAAAAAAATAAGTGTAAAACATGAGGGAAGTTTTGGGAGGTTTAAGTCTAATTGTTATTATGTTTGGAGAAACACACCAAATGGGATTTCACAAATATAAATGCAAGTCTTAACTCAATATTTGGAAAGGCTAATGAAGCAACAAATTGATGACCACCATGAGATGTTGGATCAAATGGAGCAAGCATAAGAAAATCATGAAAATCGAGAGGGAGTCTAGAAAGAGAAGAAAGGAAAGTGATGGAGAGCAAAGGGAACCTAGACTTAAAGGGATCAAGTTGAATATTCCCTCATTCAAGGGGAAGAGTGGCCTAGAAGTCTATTTGAAGCGGGAACTCAAAATTGAGCACATTTTCTCACGTAATGAATATAGTAAAGAGAAATAAATGAAAATGGTTATCACTGAATTTGTAATTATGGATTGAGTTGGTGGAATAAGTACCACACAAAAAGTATTAAAAACGAGGAACTTATGCCATTGAGATACAATAGAGACTTTCAACTTAAGCTCTAAAGGATAACCCAAGGCAAATAAAAGTGTGAGGGAGTATTTTAAAGACTTGGAGTTGACTATGATTAGGGCCAACATCAATAAGGAGAATGAAGCTACTATGGCCAAATTTTTGTCTGGGTTAATCTACGAGATTAAAGATGTTGTGGAGTTGTAAGAGTATGTGGAGGTGAAATATTTGTTCATAAGGTTACCAAGTAGAACAACAACTCAAGAGGAAGACTACCACGAGGAGGAGTTATAATTCTCAAAATAATCCAAACTCGAAAGTCATCAAAATCCAACCATGTCTTCTCATGGGAAGACACCAAATAGATTCAATACTTCACTCCCTAAGAGCAAGTCAAGTGATGTGAAATGCTTCAAATTCTTAAGGATAGAGCACTATGCTTTTGAATGCCTAACCAAGAGGAATATGGTGATGTTACCAAATGATGATTGACTAATTATGATAACGGATCTTCTAATGGAAAAGAGGAAGAAGAATCCAATGGTACACTATATTTTTAAATACATTATCTATTATTATTAATTTAAATATAACAAGATAAATATATTATCTAATACAAATAACTTACATAAATAAAGATAAATAGGTTATCTATTATGAATTAAAATAAAATAATATATATATATATATATATATATTATTTAACATAATGGATTTAAATATAAAAGATAATTGTATTATCTACTATTGTTAACTTATACATGACAACTCTAATATAATTACCATATTTTAAAACTTTTCTTAGAATAATTTAACATTGTCTATCTATGTCTAAATTATAAATTATTATGTTTTTTTTTTCAAAATATTATTATTCGTAATGACCAATTTTGGAATGTTACATACTCAATTTTGGACTGTTACATATAATTATTTCAAAATATTTTTGTAGATATTTTTTTTTCAAAATCTTATTACTTGTGATTATAAATTTTGGATACACTTTTATTTATATTATATCATTTTAGTGTGTAGTCTCATTTTTTGTCTACTCAATCGATCTAATTTCAACAGCCTGGAATGTATTATAATTATATTATATTATATTAAAAAAATACAATAATATTTAATCGATAAATATGAACACTAAGTAATGTAAACAAATTTATATTATATCATTTTAGTGTGTAGTCTCATTTTTTGTCTACTCAATCGATCTAATTTTAACAGCCTGGAATGTATTATAATTATATTATATTATATTAAAAAAACACAATAATATTTAATCGATAAATATGAACACTAAGTAATGTAAACAAATTCTCTTTACAATTCATTATATTATATTATATATTAATATTTTAATTTAAATTCAACATCACATCTGATCTCGTGTGTTCCTTTATCATATTATTGAGCATTATATTTAAAAGTGGTGCAAAAAAGATAAGCATGAGGCGTTTACTTTCATGATGTTTCATCTTAATTACTTATATGAATATTTATTAGAGTGTAATTGATATATATTGTCATGTGACTAATTTATGATGAATCGATTTGTTGATTTTATTTTTTATTATTTTAAAAATTATATAAATAAAAAATTATAATTAAATATCAATATAAAAAGAATTAAATTTTTTTTATTATTATTAGTCACATATATTTATAATAAATTTATTAATTTTATTTATTATTTACATAAATAAAAAATTATAATTAAATTGATGTAAAAAAAATTAAATTCTATTATTATTCGTACAATAAATAATATTCTTTTCCTTTACCACAAAGAAACATCCTTTTCTTTTTAACCGACGGATATTGCATTTTGATGACGCGTACGTGGCGCTTACGGTGATGCATGATGAACGAGTCAACATGATGAAGGGCTCGCAGCGAACCCTAGTCAAGGGTAGTATGGTAATTTCCCGACCACGAAATATTAACCGGACCATGGCTCAAGAATCAACACTATACTATAAATACTAGCCAGAGAGCACAGCGCCGTATCACTATCGCAAACCCTATCCCTAATTCTTATTTTTTTTTCTCTTCTGCGCTCTCTTTGCACGCTTTTCCCTCAGATCTCAGGTTCAGATTCGTGTTCTCTTTCTTTTCGTTTGTGCTTTTCTATGATCTGCTTGCATCTGCCTACGTTTTTGTTTAATCGTCACGATAATAATATAAGCAAATCGAACATGTTTGTTTAGTGTTTTTTTTTTTTGTTAATAAGAATAACTGTAATCGTTCGATTTCGATTTGAGTGTATTTTTTTTTTGTTTTATTTTTGAAGAAAACATAAAGCAGGATAGAAAATACGATCGGTTCAGTTACAATTTTGAGAATATTTTTTTTTTAAAGTCAACAGGAAAAAGAAAAGAAAAATTTGTTTCAAGGTTTTCAAAAATCAAATTTATTAAACATTTAATAGCTGCAATTATAAAAAAAGTTATGTATAAATTTATTTTTAATTATATAAATACTTTAATATTTCTCCTAAAATTGATTAGATTAAATCTAACGGGTTTATTTTCTGAAAATAGAAAATATATGTATATTTATTATTATTATTGCTGTTGTTGTATATATATTATTGAGCATTATATTTACATTTATGTGACTCGTTCATCATACATCCTTCTACTAAAATTGATTAAATCTAACGAGGTTATTTTCTGAAAATAGACAATATCAGTTGGAAACAAACATGTTTTCAGTAAATATAAAAGAAAGTATTCTAAAAATAGAAAAATATCAGTTGAGAAGAAACATGTTTTCAGAAAATATAAAAGAAAATTATAAAAAAATTCTCTAGCTAAACGCCTTTGCTAAGTTTTAATCCACATCATCAGCAATTTAACTACATTCATTGGGGTTTTTTTATTATAACTTGACTTGGGGGGTTTAGTTTTATCACTACCCTGTATTAAACAGGAATGAAACCCAGATGTTTCTCGAAATTGAACTATACGTGTTGGGTCGAATTTGCTTTAGTAGGGTTGTTTTTATTATATCTGGAATTTATTTATTTTTTATTTTCATAAAAAAACAACTCTTGATTTATTATTTTTTGTTAACCGATTGCTTGTTTGATTTTTATACTTAACTTTTAGAGGATTTATTTTTATTACATAATTCTTTTTATACAAAAATAATATTAGGCTAAAAATAATAAAAACTGATTTTGAGGGTATGTATAATTTTAATATACACTAATAATTATGTTTGAAATTGTTGTGCGCTTGTGTTTGATGTTTTTCTAACAAAACTTATTTGACACGGCTTCACGAGTTTTGATTTTCGTTTGTTGGGGGTTTGAATTTGAAGCACCGTGTATGTGGTGCCTATTATGTGTTAAGGTTGTTCTGTTATGTTCTTTCTGCTATTTTTTTTATGATAAAGCCCTTACTTTAATTGAATTATTACTTTACATTTGGCATAAGAACCCTCTCATAGGTGAAAACGAAACTTTGGGAATAGCAATTTACGTGAATTTAAAGCACCGTATTCTGATTCCTATTCGTAAAAGCTCAGGTTGTTTGATATGCGTTCGGAATAAAAACCCTCACATAGATTTGTGTAATTACAAACATGTTTGATATGCGTATGGAAGAGGATTTATGTGCTTTGTGTTATATTGATCTAATATATGATTTGGTTGTTGATGAGGTGTTCTAACCTGGTATTTTTTTCATTGATTTATTTATAATGTTAAGGATTTGCATTTGGTTTCAATGTTCTGGTTTTAATTATTATTTTTGTTTCTGGGTTTTAATTGAAGGTGTGGTTGAAGCTTCCTTTTTTGGGATTCGTAACCGTGCAAGTTCTGCAGTAGCAGATTCCAAGGTGAAGGTGTCACGACAAAGTTTCTTTCATGTTTGAACAGGCTACTATCCATTTCGGATCAACTGAGCTACTTGGAGAGTACTTTTCTTCCTCTAGGAAAAATTACAGACCTTCACCTCTCTGTATGCATCGTGAGCCATACCAAAAAAAATTCACTCTGTTTTCCGGTTGCGGTTGGCCACCTTCCATTTTCCTTAAAGGAGAGTCTACAAGGGTTCAAGCATTTGTTGCCTCTGAATATCTCTGAAACATTGTAACTTGTAAGTCAAGATAAGATGGCTTTGCAGAACATTGGTGCTGCTAACAGCGACGATGCCTTCTACAGGTATAAGATGCCTAGAATGATTACCAAAATTGAGGGAAGAGGTAATGGCATCAAAACTAATGTTGTCAATATGGTTGATATTGCAAAGGCTTTGGCAAGGCCTGCGTCTTACACAACTAAGTATTTTGGTTGTGAACTTGGGGCGCAGTCTAAGTTTGATGAGAAGACTGGCACCTCTCACGTCAATGGAGCACATGATACTGCTAAGCTTGCTGGCCTTCTTGAGAACTTCATTAAGAAATATGTCCAGTGTTATGGTTGTGGAAACCCTGAAACGGAGATCCTAATTACTAAGAACCAAATGATCCAACTGAAATGTGCTGCTTGTGGTTTTGTGTCTGATGTTGATATGAGAGACAAGCTAACTACCTTCATAGTTAAGAACCCTCCAGAAGTTAAGAAAGGATCCAAAGACAAGAAGGCCATGAGGAGAGCTGAGAAGGAAAGATTGAAAGAAGGTGAAATGGCTGATGAGGAACAGAAGAAAGGGAAGAAAGAGGTTAAGAAGAAAGGCTCTTCAAAGGATGCCACTGCTAAATCCACCACTTCAAAGAAAAAGCCAAGCGGTTCTGATGAAGACCGTACATCACCTACTCACAGTCAGATTGATGAGAAAGAAGAGGAGGCTCTAGATGAAGATGATGGTGATGATGATGTGCAATGGCTGACAGATACATCTCTTGATGCTGCTCGGCAGCGGATCCAAGAACAGTTGAGTGCTGTCACAGCTGATATGGTTATGCTTTCTACAGATGAACCAGAGAAGAAGAAAAAAGCCGCAAGTAATGGAAAGGGGGGTTCCCCGAATGGTAACTCCAAGCCCTATGCAACCCTGGTTGGTGAAGTGAAAGCATATTTGAAGAAAGGTGTTGGGGCAAATGAATTGCTGGCCCATCTTGCAGCACTTCCCTCTCCTGCTCAAGAAAAGATGAATGCTCTGGTTGAAGCTCTATTCGATGGAACCGAAAAAGGTTTTGGTAAAGAAGCTGATAAGAGGAAGAGCTACTTTGCTGCTGCTGTTACTGAGGAGGGATCCCAGATGTTATTGCTTCATGCTATTGAGGAATTTTCTTGCAAGCCTTGTTCCAATGCTTTGAAGGAGGTTGCCTTGGTTCTGAAGGCTCTCTATGATGCTGATGTGTTAGAGGAAGAGCACATAGTGCAGTGGTATCAAAATGGACTGAAGGGTGACAACAAGAACTCTAAGATTTGGAAGAATGCTCAACTTTTCGTTGAATGGCTTCAGAATGCTGAATCAGAATCTGAGGAAGAATAATTTTCCCACATCATCCGTTTATGTTTCTACTTGCTTCCTGTCATTTCCTTTGTTTTCCAACAATGACTGATGTTTACCTCGTGATGTTACTGTATACTGTCAAGTGTGCTTGTTTGGTTGATGGTTATTATGTTTTATGTTTCAATAAAATTTAATAGTATAATGTTGTTTTCTGTTGTCTAATCGTGGCCGATATAAATTTTCTATTACTTCATTGTTGGTTGTTTTAAGCTGGTTTTCATAAATAGTTTATGTTTTTAAGTATGTTTGTCTTATAGGCTTTATTTTAATTTACAAATTATTTTTAAGTTAAAGGGTTATTTAAATAAGAGTTAGCTGTAGGCTTCATTTTATTAATTTACAAATTATTTTTAAGTTAAAGAGTTATTTAAGTAAAGTTAGCTGTGTGTCAATTTTTTTAACAACTCCTTTTAAATTAAAAATTATTACTAAATTGTTATTTTATATTGTTTAATATAAACATTATTTGTAAAATAAAAAATATAGTTTCTTTACAATTAGGTTTGGCATATCTTAGGCAAGCTGTGCATGTAATTATATAATAATAGAATCTTTTTCTTTACATAATTTTGTTTAGGTTTTGAAAGAAGATGGCTTGCGACAAAAGCTGGAGTGATTGTGATCGTTTGGGTAAGGTATAATTTAGGCCAATTGCGTTGATTCACATTCAGCTAGTAACTTGATATTTGTATCAACTTTTATAGAATCACTTTTAGAAAAAAAAAATTACTCTTAACTTAATGTATAAAAGTATTTTCTTATAAATTTTTTAAAATGAGATTTTTTTATAAATTAACCAATGAAATAGTTCGACATTTTCCTTTCATGGTTGGGAGTTTTTGAGCCAATTCAATTATTTCAACAATTAATTTTTTTATTTAGCATAAGTGACACGAATTCAATTGTGTCAACTAATTTATTTTTTGATTGTGTACGTTAAATTTTTATTTATCTTTTCAAATAAATTTTTTTGACACCAACTTAAGTGAAGTAACTTCTACATTTTTTTTACATTGTATTAGTGAGAGCAATTCAGTTCACTCAAATTAATGTATTTTTTATTAAATTTAGCCGTTAAGGTTTTGCAAAATCAATTAACTTTATTTTAATTTTTTAACTTACTCCACTTGATCAGTTAATTTTTTTTGCAAATTTATTTTTTAAAGCAACTTGATTAAGCTTTTGTTTTGCAATTTTCATGCAATAATGTATTTTCGTGTTACTAAAAAATTGTGCTGTTTTAATACTAGTGAATGACAATTGTATCACACTATCACAAAGTGTTTTTAATCAACTGAAAATATCAACCATATTATTGTAGCAACATTTTATTTATTAGTTGATTATGGAGTAAAGGGTGTAACATGAAGAGTTTTTAAGCAACTCAAAATTTCCATAATGTTAAATAGATGGAATTAATATTTTAAAATCATTAAAAATATGCTTTTAAAATACTTAAAAAATATCTATTTTATAAATTTTAATATAAAATATACTTTGACAGTAATTTATTTAATAAATTATTTAGAAAACATAAAAGTCAAGTACATATTAACACAATATTCATACAACAAGTATTAAAACGAATTTTATCTTAATGATGCTACATATATAATTTTCATGACTAAATATACATTTATCAAATTTTATAAAATAAAAGAAAATTAAAATATATTTTTATTGAATGAAAAAATTATAACGAGAGAGAAAGTTAATCAAGTATGAATCTTTTTATAATATATAAATTCTAAAGTGTTAATTGTAAGTAATATTTAATAGATTTAAATATATTTTGGGTCATATATAATATATATTATCAAATTTCTATTGAGTTTTCAATCAATTATTTTCATGTTGGGTTTCTAATGATTTATTTTATTTTAGGTCTTTAAACACTTTATATAATGCTTAAAAATTTATTAGAACCAACACGAAACAAAAATTTACTGAAAACTCGACGTAATAACTTATTTAATAACTTAATATTTCTACATAAGTGCGTATTTACAGTATTATAAAATAAATTTTTCATACAGCAACTTTTTTCAAAATTTATTTTTAATAAAATATAAAAATTTACATAATTGTATATATAATTATATTTGAGTTTAATTGATATACACTGTCAGTGTAAAGGATTTTTACAATAACATTCGATCATGACTTTTCATTTATGTGAATTTTAAAGTAATAATGAGTAAAATCAACAAACCTACCATGAATGAAGGTTGTTGTAATTGACTGTCAGTAGAAATCTTTACCCTAACCGTCCAATTAAACTTATTATATTTATGTTATTGTTTAATCATTTATGTTAAGTCATGTTAATTAGTTTCCTGACGTGACAATCTTGTGGTTTTTATTTTTTATTTTTAAAGAAATTAACTTTTTATATAAAAGGATAAAATATATAGTTAAGATCATTTCTTTGGGTAGAAACTTTTTTTCTAAAAAAAAAAAAAGATAAAATAAGTTTTTGGTAAATTAATTTCCACAAATTTTATTTTTAGTACATAAACTTTATAAAATCCGGCGCCACATCAACATTAGCAGAACAAGTAAACGTGCGTAAAAAAAATTGGTCTAAAATTTTATAGTATACTAAAAATAAAAAATTTGGTAATGTTGATGTACTAAAAACAAAACAAAAAGGTAAAAGTTAATGTACTAATATTAAAAACCTATTTTAACCTTTTATATAAAAAGTTAATTTTAAAAAAATATAAAATAAAAACCATGTGATTGCCATGTCAATAGATTATGGGAGACTTAACAAAAACGATTAAAAACAAAATAAAGATATATCTATTGAATGGAGATCAATTTAAATTTTTATATTGTGCAAAATTAAAGATGCAAATGGAAATGAGAAAAGTAAAATCTAGTATACTATAATCACTTGTAGCACCACAGGTAATTTAAGTCACAAGGTTGTTGCCATTGTGATACATTAATGCAACCAAAAACCAAGAAAAAGACTAAAAGTATAATAGAACTTCTACACAAAGAGAATTCATTTATCAGAACAAACTCAATGAAGTTTTGGAAATTCGAAATCGGAAATCACAATCAAGGCTATGCAAAACCTATCTGGACTATGCTAGAACCCTACACTAAAATATTTAGAATATAAAAATTAATATTTTTATATTAAATAGTTTATGAGTTTAATTGGTATACATGGTCAATGTAAAAGATTTTTACACTGACATTTAATCATGACTTTTTATTTATTTATGTGTCTTTTAAAATAATAATAAGCAAAGTCAACATGATAAAAAAATGGTTATTATTAAATATCGATGTATAACAATTAAACCCATAGTTTATATCAAGAATATTATAGTATTTAATACCCAATTTTAGATATTAAAAAATCTCTTTTCTCTCCCTTTTTACTCTCTTTTATTGTGTATTAGTGAAATTCTATATTTTCTATAATATAAATATATATAGTAATTGTATCTTCTAATTTTTATTTAAAATAATAATAAGAAATAAAAAAAAACAACATTAAATATTCATAAATTTTATTCATTTTACAAATACACTCTTAATCTTTAATTTTAACTAAATTAATAACTAAAGAGTCATTAAAATAAGAATTTAATTAATATGCACTCATATGAGTTAAAATTTTTTTAAAAGTATCATTTTCTCTTAAAATAAAATTAAAGTTTTGGGTGTTTATTTATAAAAAAATTTAAAGTTTAAATATAAATCATAATAAGGTTAAAGTTAAATTTTATTTAATTTACTTTTAAGTTGTTTTTTAATTTTGGATGTAGAATTTGTTTTCATACATGTCCTTTTTGGCTTTACAAATAGAAACTTCTTATTAACTAAAAATAATTATATTTAAAAATAGAAACTTGATAATTTAAAATTTTAATATATATTAAACACTTTTTTAATATTTTAAAAATGTTTTTATATTGATATTTATTGCAGATTTTTTTATATAAAAACCTAATTGTTTCCTGTGAACAATGATTTGAAAAAATACATAGAAAATACTTGCAGATTTATTTTAGTAGAAAAAGCTGCAGGAACTTTATGTGAATATATTTCTATACAAAAATCCGGAGGAGTTTTCTACGTATTTGTTTCTACCGCAATTCCCTCGATTATGCTTCTAAAAAAACATTCACTAGGAATGTTTGAAGTTCGTGGATTCTCTACTTACTATACTGCCTCTGTAGCAATGATCTCAGCTATGAAATATAAATTTCATAGTCACAATAAATTAAAGTATAAAAATAATGTTTATATTAGAGGCTAAGGGCATAGAGAATCTAAGTGCGTGTTTAAAACAAGAAGAAAATAGCAAAAAGTAGAGATGGTAAAATTAATAATGAAATTTAAAGCATAACAGCAGCCAATCACCTTTATGCTTTCCTGCTAAATCTATTTGAGACTATATCAATTCCTTTTTTAGCCACCTCATATTCTAAATTTTTTCTTTGATTAAATTCTAACTTTTTATTTTCTTCTTCTTCGTTTGTTCTCTCTGTGTATTTTTTTTTTATATAAGACTACCTTTCTAGCTTAATATTTGGTAACTAATAATAGATTTGGAATATAAAATAATTTAAAAATATTAGAATAAAAAATGTACTTGAAAACATGATAAAACTCAAAAGAATTTAATAAGATGCATTTTTGGAATTTATTCAACAAAAATCGAGATTTTATTTTATTTGGAGGAGATATGATGTTTTGAGTTTTTTAGTTTCTATTAAAGGAATATTTAAAATAGTTTAATTGATTTGTCTAGAAAATATTTAGAGTGGAAAATAATGTTGTGTAGTAAAAGAAAATGATGAAGCGACTAAACTTTCTTTATTTTAAGAATACGAATGCTTAATTAATTAAAAACACCTGAAAAATAAAACATCTTACATTGTTAAAGATAAATAAATAAAAATAAAATTAATTTAATAATACCTTTTTATATTCTTTCAAATTTGCAATATCAAATAATACTTAAGCATAATAATAAATATTAGAAGAAGTTCATGAAGTTTTTAATTATTTAAAATAATATAATATTATGTTTTACATGATTTTTATAATTAGCATGAATTTATCTTAAATCTAAATTATTTTTAAACCGCTATTATCTATAATTTATAATTATTATAATGAAAATACCCTATTTTGATGTCCATGGATTTTTTTTTTCTTAAGTAACTATTAAATTTTATATAATTTCTCTTATTTTATAACTTTTTTTCCTCTTTTCAATTTTGATATTTCTTTTTTTTTCTTTTTTTTATTTAATAATATAAAAAGAAGAAAAAGCCTCTCTCTCCCACTAATGTTAATAATAAGAAAAGAAAAATTTTTAAAATATATGTTAAAATAGTTTTATACATTAATCCAATCATATTTCATTATATATAATAATTAAGCTGGTTAAATTTAACATAATTGTCTTAATTTTACTAATTCAAAAGTATAAATTAACCAACGAAGAAAGTACGGTATTCTCGCCATGTCTAGAATTTTCCTTTCCCATCTTTACTCTCCACCATCAAAATTCACAAACTAAAAAAAGGACAAATTCAGTGTTCAAATTCTTCCGTTAATGTCTCATGAAAATAAGTATTATTTGGAAATGCTATCATTTTCTTTTGAAACAACTTTTCTTAGAAAAAAACAACAAACATCAAATGCCTTATAGTGTAAGAATTTTGCTAGGAGACATAAAGAAGGATCCCAAGTTTTCATGCAATTTGATTCACAATGCCAAGCAAGCTAAGGAAGGCAATTGGGGCAGTGAAGGACCAAACAAGCATTAGCCTAGCCAAGGTAACAAATGCAGCCAATCTTGAAGTCACCATCCTTAAGGCCACAACTCATGACAAAAATCCCATTGAAGAACGTTATGTGAATGAAATTTTGAACATAGTATCTGCTAACAAAGTGTATGCAGCTGCATGTGCTCATTGCATAGGCAAACGCATTGGTAAGACACGCAATTGGGTTGTTGCCCTTAAATCTCTCATGATTGTCTTAAGAATCTTTCAAGATGGTGATCCATATTTTCCTAGGGAAGTCTTGCATCAAATGAAAAAGGGTGCCAAAATCCTCAACCTTTCAAGTTTTAAGGATGACTCTAATTCTAGACCTTGGGATTACACTGCATTCATTAGAACATTTGCATTGTACCTTGATGAAAGATTGGATTGCTTCCTAACAGGGAAGCTCCAAAGGAGATTCACTTATCACAACAAGTTTCATGAGATGAATCAAATGAATAATGTTAAGCTATCCAATGAGCCAGGTATCAAAGACATGAAACCTATAATGGTGCTTGACAGAATTTTACATTGGCAAAGGTTGTTGGATAGAGCTATTGGCACAAGGCCTACAGGGCCTGCTAGGACCAACCGTTTAGTTCAAATTTCTGTCTATGCTATTGTGCAAGAAAGTTTTGATCTGTATAGGGATATTTCTGATGGGCTATCTGTTGTGTTAGATAGCTTTTTCCATTTGCCATTTTCAACATCTATTATAGCATTCAATGCTTGTGTTAAATCATACAAGCAATTTGATGAGTTATCTGCTTTCTATTCCTTTTGTGCAAGCATTGGGGTTGGGAGGTCCTTTGAGTACCCTAGAGTTCAAAAGGTTTCTGAAGAGCTTATGGAAACATTACAAGAGTTCTTAAAGGATCAAGCTTCTCTCCCTTCAAATAATAATTCAAAATACCCAGTTTTTCCTTCACCAAATAGGGACCCTACAGGTTCAAGTTCATCCCAAGATGAAGCCAGTGAAAGATGTGAAGCACTTGACCGGTTTTTTGAAGCAGGATCTGAATTTGGGTCACAATGTACATCATTGGAAGATCTCATGAGTGCAACTGATTCTGGTACGAGTCCTAGGAGATCACTTGAGCAACACTTGTATTTACATAAATCAGACCAAGATGATAAAGAATCGTTATGTGATGATAATGTTAGTGCAAATGGTTCTAGTTCTAGCAAATCATTTCCAATTGATCAAACATCAAGGTCAAGTTTAGATGTAGTAAGTTTTGATGAATTGCATCAGGATGTGCAAGAAAATACAACAAATGAGTGGGAGCAACAAAATGTGAAAGCTAGTTCGAATAATGACTCTAAAGATTGTTGGGAGTTGGTTTTAGCAAAAACAGTAACTGAAACATCACCCAAATTGGAAAATGGGTTTCAAACATTTGTCAATGAATTTGATCAAACTTCAGTTCCTCAACATATGTACAATCCATTCCTAGATGACACAACAATTGTGGCTTCTCTTCCAACCACTAGTGATAGTTTTAATGATGTTTTTGATGTGTCACCAACATTTAAGGCAACACAACAAACCTTTTATGCTCATGATCCTATTGTATCAACCTTCTCGAATCAAAGTGCTAGTTCTATGCCAAATCTGGATCAAATTTTTTGTGACATGTATCCAAATAAGACAACAAATGAGCAAACTTTTAGAGATCAACCTTCTTCTGTGGAGACCATGGCAATGTCATCATCAACCTTTAACACTAGAACTTCAGATAGCATGGTTATAACACCAAGTTTTAAAAATGAACGTTCTTTTAAGAATGTTTCATTTCCAACATTTGAAGTGCACAAGTCAAATGTTGATACCATAATGGAAGCACCAACTAGTATTTCTTTTCAGAATCCTGACTTGAGTAGTATTCCCATATACACCCAAGCACAAGATTTGTATGCTTCAACAATTCCACCAACATTTAATGCATGTAATGGAGCAACAATGGAAACATCCATAGAGGATGATCCTTTTGGACCATGGCCCAGTACAAATACCAATGAACAAATGTTAAATATGTCAATACAAGAGGAAACTTTGTTGCGGCAACAACAACTATGGCTAGAGCACCAACGAAAGATCATATCAAAGCATTTGACTTGAATTTTCAAATAAAAAACATTGATCATTGAAATTTTGTAAATATATTTAAGTTAATGACTCAATATTTTTGTCTATTCTTTTTCCCTCCTTTCTCTAACTTGTGTGATCTCTTTGTCACTTTTTCTTTTGTATAAATTTTTCCTATTCTTTTTCCCTCCTTTCTCTAACTTGTGTGATTTCTTTGTCACTTTTTCTTTTGTATAAATTTTTCCTATTCGTGATCAAATTTTATAATTTTGTATAAAGGATTGTGCCAAAAACCTTACAACAAACCAAGCTAATTCAAAATAATTTTAGTTTGAACTACATCAGGAGTGCAAATTTGGCTAGAAAAAGACTGAATCAAGAAAATATCAAATTTAAAAGGTTATACACATAAAATAATTTGACAAACACAAAAATTGATAATGAAGTCAAGCTAAATTAATACGTACTTTAAAAGTTAAGCACACAAATGAAAACTTAGATAGATACAAGAATAGATAGAGACTAAATTACAAAAATTAGACAAAATTTAACTCTTATTTTTGCAAATTTGAGAATTTTTTGTATTTTCAAAAAGGTCCTTGAAACATTTTGATCCCCTAGGTGTTGGACTATATTTTTTTTTTAACTTTTAGTCCTTCAGGTTCTTGGCTCTTCTATAATAATGTGGTTTTTTCCAAAGAAGTGTGGCATATAGAATCATACTCAGATTTGGATAAAAATTAAACAATACGCAAAAGATAAAATAAAAATCACAAGAACATAATAATACCAATACGAAAAACTTTGATTCAATAAAGAGAAAAAAATATTCGAATCAAACAACAAAATAAGTCATGTTTTACATGTGTTTTGGCTATGCACTCATAGAGTGCTTCAATTCAAAATATAGAGTCAAATATTTTATCACATAATAAAAATGATTAGACATACGAATCACAACAAACAAGTGACATCTCTTTTCAAATTTTGAATTTAAATTTTGGAGTCAAACCTTTTAGAACATGTTTTTTTGTGATTGAAGCAAATAAAGCATGAATTTTAATGTGTTTTCCATAAACTTTTTGCGTAGTTCTTGAAGGAAGGTATAAATTCAAAAATTGAACTCAAACTTTAGAGTCGAAAGCTTGAACAAAATAAAGAATATCCACATGATTTTACGATTGTTTTTTAATTTTGAAATGGAAAAAAAATTAAAACAAGACAACACTATTAGACATGTAAAGAATTAAGTATATTAAACAATGCATATTGAATGAAGCGGAGAATTAGAATAACATAACATGGACAATAGAACTAGAACAAGAACATTATGAACAAAAGCACATAACTAGCACATGAACATTAGAACCTCTAGGTTTAGGCTCATGATACCATATGATGGAACCATAGGTTCCAATGCCTAAGATCAGATCATGTCATTGCTTCATTTAATAAAAAACAAGAGATAAAAGAATGAATTGGAAGAAAATTAAAGAAAGAGTATGAACACAAATTTTAGAGCAAGAAGATGTAGAAGGTGAAAAGAGGTGAAGGAGCCACTTCAAACAAGTTGAAGATAATTCTAGGAGGCTTGCCACAAAGAGGCACTCCTTGATGAAAGTTTTAAGAAGAGATAACTCTGAACTCTCAATCTCCTTGCTCTAATCAATTAATTAATTAAAAATCAAAGTGAAGATTCCATACAGAGGTACATCATAATTCAAAACAATTCTAAGAAAAATAAATAACAAAAGGATCTCGTAGACAAAGTCTCTTATGACTAACCTCTACCTAATCTTACTTCTCATTTTTTAGTCTGCTCCTACCTATGGGTTAAACTCTTAGAGGATACAAAGACAAAACCTAAAACTAAAAAGAAAGAAATTTTAATAAAGAAAAAGTCCTTAGAAAACTTAATTTTTCCTTTATATATAAGTCTAATGCAATTGTGTTCCTCTTTAGGTTCATAAGCCTTACAATGTGAGCTAAGCATGATATATTAAAATAAGCATGTTCATTTTATTTTTTAAAAACACATAAATTCGCTCGTTTTTCTCTTTTTTCATAACATTTAAATATAAAAATCATAATCTATGATAAAACACAAAATTAGATAATTCTAACTTTAAAACATAACAAAAAATATAAAATTCAGACTAATATATTCTAAAAAAAACAACTAATTTAGGATTTATCATCGGTCTCACCTCTAATCAAAAAGGTTTTGGTGCAATGGGAAGGCTTTGCCCTTAGGATGCTAGCTGGGGAAACTGAGATGACATTTGCTCTACTTTTCACCTTTAGAACATGGTGCATTTGGCAGGAGGGGGTGATGATTGCAACATGGGCACCTAGCCCCTCATGAATCCAGACCCATGATGGATACAACAGACCCAAACAAATTATCAAAAAGCTAGTCTATCTTAGTTAGTTATTATGTGTAAATTTGTTAGAAGGGTGATACTGCACATGTCTAAGTAACTGCCAATCCCATTTTATTCCTTTTGTTGGATCCTATCTTTCGGTAGATTCTATTTTCTAATATGAGAAGCCAATGATTTGGTCAGTGTAATCTGATATATATTCTACCCAATGATTGAATGAAGGCAATGAAGAAGATTATAGCAGAAAACTTTATCATTCAATAGTATCGTTTTGGGAGATTATTAGTAAGTTGGTTTTATTATTGAATAAATTTAAACTCATGATTCTCTCTTATCTCTTATAAAATTGAATTTAATTAGTATGTTTAATTAATATAAAAAGTTTTATCCCAGTAATTTAAATAGTCATGATTAAACGTGTTTTATACTGTTAATAGATATTAATTAAACTTTATAAAACTTGTCATTAAAACAGTATAAAAAAAGTTTTATATTAACAATTACTCATCATCCTTTATTTAAATGACTTTTAAAGTATTAATTGTTATATTAAAACTCTTCTCTCTTTTACACTTGAGTGTATCTCTTTTTTTTTTTTTTATTTTGGCTATTAACGTGTATTGTTTTGACGGGATGAAATTGTCTCCAGGTTTTTACAGTCCATTCCCGACATTTTGACGTGAATTCATCAATTCAATGTAAACTTCATTAGAATGAGCATAACATTTTAAAACTAAGTATAACAAATTTTGACAATTAATAACCGTCAGGAACTATTTAATGGTCAATAAAAATTTTATCTAAACAAAATTTATAAAGTCCAAAAAATTAAGCGTTAGATTTTGTTTGCAAGTGTAACTTAACACGTGTTCCTCTACTAATCAACTAGCTTATTTTTAATGGAAACAAACAATAAGGACTAAAATTGAAAACTGCTAAATTACACGAACCAATTTCATATTTAAAACAAAAATAAATTCTAACCTAATTTATTTTTATTAAATTATTTTATATGTTTCTCCTCTTCAATGATAAAAAATATATTTTTCCTGTTCCAGTCAACGACATATTTGACCTTTATTACATTTCTATTAAAAGCTTAATTAATTTTTTGGTTCTTATATTTTTTTTTTCTCATATTTTGGTCTTTCTTGATATATCTTTTTTGTTTTTAATTTCTTTTTAAAATTTTATTTTTGAACATAGTATCTGCTATTAAAAAGAAACTGTTAAATGGTTAAATGATAATGTGATTAACAAAATATAAGAAACTCTTAAATGATGACATGATTAGCAAAGTATCATGTCATCAGCTCCATTCAAGCAAATAAGTATTAAATAACCATATCCAATAAGTATATTGTTTATTTTCAATTATTATTGATATTTTTAAAAGAAAAAAAAGTTTTGAACTATTCTTACCTTCCTCGTGTCCATCTTTTTTCTTTTTCCCAACAACCTTCCAAACACATTATCAAAATAGAATCCTACAATATGCTAATTTACATTATCGTTCAACAATTTTTTTATTAATAAAAAAGGAACTACTTTAAAAAAAAAATAAATTAAAAGGAGAATAAATAAATTTTAAAAAAAACATTCCATCAGGAACCAAGCTCAAATCGCAAAACTATTAAACCTTTTGTTAATCATTAAATAAAATTGAGACTACATTAAATTTGAACAATTTAAGAAATTATGAAGAGTTAAAAATGTAGGCAAATAAAATTAGAAAGATAAAAAATAATTGCATGTGGCTAAAAGTTTAAAAACTAAAAATGTATTTTATTAGTCATAGGAATCATACTTGGATATTTAACACTTTACAACCACCCTCTTAAGCCTTTGAGCAAGTGATTTTAAAATTTGTGACTGTTGTACAAAACTCAAGCATTTTTACATCTGTTCATTCTGAATATACACATTCAGGATATTTACAAGTGTCCTGTACATACTATAAAAAACTTTACATATCATATAACTATAACTGTAAAACTAATAGACAAGTGTAAGAAAGAAAATTGAGAGACTAAAGAATCTTAAAATTGCTATTTGGTATAAGTATTGGGTTTGCCAAAAGTGACATGTTGATGTTAGAATTGTCAAATGTGTTTTCCAGTAGAGAACTGTCTCTGAAAAGACATGATTCAATCAAACGTTCTTCTTTCCTTCAGGCTGCAAAATTAAGTCAAATGGATTAGATTAACAAATGATTTCGTGAGTTTTTTTCCATAGAAAAGCTACATAAAAATACCAAAAATGATATCAAACACATTTGGACAATACTTTTACCTGAACTACTCTATTGGTGGGTCTTTAATATATGGTGCTTTTAACTAAATTACACACGAACTAATAAAAATAATTAAGTTATTTGATTTTGTAGATTTTATCAAAACTAGGTGTGGAACAGTACAGTTAAAAAAACAGAAAGAAAAAGGGAGTAAAATTAAAAAATATAAATAAAGTGCAACATTGTTCAATCATTGAATACTCCTAAAAAAAAAGGGTCACTGCTACTTTCTATATGGTGTATTATATTAAGGACAAGGAGTCCAAAATAAAGATCTTTAATTTATTTAACAAACCAATACAAAATACGTGTAATATTTTGAATGGGTCATGAACCCTTCCGTCCGGTTGTGATAGTTCTCTTGTTTTGTTTGATTCTATGGAATATTGTCCTGTATATTGTGATTTGCAGAAGCACAACTTGTGCTCTCAACTGTTTCTTAATAAAAAAAATTGGCTTATTGAAAAAAATTAATACAAGTAACATGGAGCAATGCTATGACTTGAGGATAAGCAACTACATTTACTAGAAGGCAGAAGCAACATGCTATTGATTTATTTTATGCAGTTTTAAACAATTCCATTTTAAACTCATTCAGTTAGATATTTTTTTATTTTTTTCTCAATCTTATTCATCACCTACCTTCTGAAATAAATATAAATTCAGCTTAGACCAAGAAATTTGAAAAGTCACAAGCTGATTATACTAGAAATTGTATCATACTCAATTTGAGAGTTCTCACCAAATTCAGTGTCAAGCAAGTATTTCCAATGTCTACAGAGTCGTCTTGCCGTGGCCTTTGGCACGTACGATATAATCTTTTGATAAACTCCTGTACATGATTATAGATGCTGCATGTGATCATGTCAAATCAAGGTTAGCAACAGATATTACTTACTTGATTAGTAGACTATACAGAATATGAGTTCATCATAATTTTGTTGCAATTTAAGTACACAATGGCTAGAGCCAATCCAACATCTAGCAATAGTTATGATTCAAACAACATTTCAGCATATATTATGACTAATAGTACCTCCGGCCTTAATTTTAATCTAAATTCAAATTTTATTGTAAAATTATACCCTTTGGTTTAAATTATTGTTATATTTAATTTTAATGGTTAGTGTGTTAATTTTGTTAATGAAAGATTCAAACCCACAATCTCTCCCTCTCCACTCCCCTCATGTGGACTTTGCCACTAGAATGACTAGACCAACCTAATAACCTTTAGATTGATTGTTGCTTATAAATAGAACCAAAGAAAAATTCAATTGTTATAGAACATATCCGCCAATATAGAACATATTCATATTAGCATTGCACCAGGCAACATACGAAAGGAAACTCGTGAAGTGGTTAAGGGGGGTTTCAATTCAGTGAAGCAAATTCATCAAACTCATTTTAGTTTCTTTTCTCAATAAAAAAACAAAAAGTCTTTCCTTTCTTACAAAATAAATAAACTTCTACTCTTTTATCTTCTTTTTTTTTTCTCTATTATTACACCTTTATCACAATACTTTCTTCAAATTTAGAAATTTTGGCATCTCTATAGCATACTGATTTGGATTTCACAGTTCTTATACATAACAGAGGTATATGCTTCATTTTAACGAAATCCCTACATAAAACTAAAATCACTGACTGGCTTCATTTCCAGTAATATTTTATTTCATTCTACCAAAAGTCACAAGGTTTTGCTTGAAATCTAATTAAAAAGCACACATCAACATTGACAGTTCACTGTTAAAATTTAATTTGATCATATGTCTAAACTATCCAGCAGCCACTACAATTGCTCAGGTAATGTACTAAGGTGATCTTTTAAGCTATACATAATACATATGAATAACCATCACACAACCAACATTTTCCTTTAACTGTGATTTTATTTTTGTTAGCACAGCTGTAAATTACCTAATCATAGGAGTTAAAATAAAGGACTCCAATAGATGGAATACACACCCAGAATTGGCATGGTAATGAGAGCGGTTTATTCTAGGACTGTGCCCTGAGAATCAAAAGCTTGAATGGTACATGAGAGCATGAGGAATGAACCCAAGGTATTCTCTGACATCTCAGGGACCATATGCAGACTCTAGCTGCTATCATGGCTAAAGTCCCGGCTCAGAACCAGTTAGTTCTGCAAACCAGTTCACAAGAGTCAGGTAGCAACCAAATTAATATAAAACTCAATGGATTGAATGATGGTTTATGGTCTCAAGTAGTCGAACTCCATCTCTCTGGGAAAGACAAACTGGAACACATAAATAGAGATATACAGGAACCCATTGGCTGCTACAGATCTAATGTATCAATCAAGAACACATGTTATGTCTCTACATTTGATATTCTTTGAGATCTTCTTCCACATCCATTGGGGAGTCTTTTGCCCTTGTTTCACATTCCTCTCATCGTGGTGAGCATGGAACAGAACATGGTGGTTGTGGTGGATGTCGTTGCAATTACTGCAATAGATGGGGACATATTGAATCAGAAGGTCACACTAAAGTTAGAAAGCAGTCTCCGTCAATAAATGTGCCTCAAGTCACCATTTATCCTGCTTCAAACACTACTATCTTTGTTTCTAAGTGATGCATTCCTCCCTATCAAGGGACCTTGGCTAGGAGGATTAGAGAGAAGACAGAGCTAGAAAGGAGCTTCATGAAGACTTTAGGGTCATAGTCTCAAAACTATGTAAATAAATTGTGTAGTTTAAGTAGTTTGTTGAGTGAGTGTAATTTCGTAATTTTAGGCCTTGTATTTTGGCCTATAGATTTTATTTTCTTTAGGAGGTGCATTTAATCCCTTTAGTAGAGTGTGCTAATTAGTTAGGCTTAGCCTAGAAGGATTTGGACGTGTGGTTATTTATTTCCACACCCCTAATTGTTTCGAAAACCCTTCTAACCAACATATAAAGCATTTAGGAGACACGTGGGTCCCCCTTGTTCCCTCATAAGTGGCACCACATCACCTTTCTCTCTCCTACATGGCTCTTCTTGTTGCTTCTTGTTTGAATTTGAATTTTAGAAGTGCCATGTCACTTCCCTCCAAAATTCAAATTCAAATTAGAGGGAACATAGATCTTATTTTAGGGACTTGTTTGGATTTTTTTCCTTTCTTTTCCTTAGCCCCATGAACATCCAACACTACCCCCTCCCCTCTATAAATAGGTCCTCACTCACTCTTGTATGGATCTTTGATCATTTGAATGAATTTAGAAGTTTGTGAGAGACTTTTGAGTCTTCTTCTCTCTTCCTTTTGAGTGTGCTTCTATAACTTTTATCAAGGATTTTTTCACTTGTGGCAAACTTCTATAAACTAGGCTTATTTCTACTTAGAGTGGCGCTTCCATTTTCATCTTCTTCCTATTCATCCACACCTTCTTGCACCATTGGAACCTCTTGAAGCAAGATCCTAGGGAGAGCATTCCAAGAATGCATCACTAAGTTTAATGAACTCCTTAATGAAGCCAAGGGAGATGCATCACCTATTACCACTGTGGCTCAATCGGGTAATCCTGTACCTTTCATTTCTTAGTCCTGTCTTGGAACTTGGATTCTTGATTTCGGTGCCTTTGATCATATGACTGGTAACCAATCCCTTTTCTCTTCTTTGACCTTTTACGATACTTTGCCTTTTGTTACTCTCGCATATGACTCTCATATTAAAGTCTAAGCCATCGAACAAACCCATCTTCTCCCACAACTTTCTTCACATTCTGTCTTGTTTGTTCTTGGTTGTTCATTTAATTTAATTTCTATTAGTAAACTCACCAACACCTTAATTTTTCTTTTGTATTTGCTAAAAGTTTTATCCTTGTACAAGATTGACACATTGGATGAATGATTGGAGCAAGATACAAGGGTGATTATACTTACTTACACCTACAACGACCTATGTCTCTGCCTCTCTTGCTCTTGAACAACAATGCCTTGGGCATCCAAGTGTGGAAAAATCGTGTCTGCTTGTTCCTTATTTCTCAAATTTTAAGTCTTTTTAGTGAGTCGTATCAACTAGGTAAACATATCCACACCAATTATGGTCATAATCTCAATAAATGTGTAGTGTCATCTTTTGCTTTAGTTCACTTTGATATTCGGGATCCTAGTTATGTTTGTTCAACTTTAGGATATATTTACTGTCACTTTTATTGATGATTTTTCTTGTTGTACTTGAGTCTTTTTAATGAAAAATTATTTCAATGTTTTCTCCATTTTTCAAACTTTCTTTATTGAAATATTCAAAATCAGTTGGCATGCTCCATTGAATTTTTACAAACTAATAATGCAAAAGAATATTTGTTACCCCAATTTCAATCCTTTTTTACCCCACAGGGATACTTTATCAAACTTCATGTGCTCACGTACCATGACAAAATGGTGCTGCTAAACATAAAAAACGTCATTTAATGGAGATAGCTTGTAACCTTATTCTTCACTGCAATGTCCCAGTCCGACTACGTTTTTGAGGAGATGTCCTTCTTATGGTCAGTCATTTGATTAACCACATGTCTTCATCGATTCTCAATAATCAAATTCCTTTGTCCCACTTACATTCTACACAAGACATTCATCCTATTCCTCTGTGCATCTTTAGGAGTACTTGTTTTGTCCATGATCTTACCCCAAGTAAGAACAAACTTTTTGCCAAATCACTAAAATGTATCAATCCAGGTTACTCCCACCTTTAGAAAAGCTACCGATGTTTTTGCCCACAACTTCAACAATATCTATTCTCAGCTGATGTTACATTCTTTTAAGATACTCCCTTCTTTTCTTCCATCATAGAATGTCTTTAGAGGTTCCACCTATTGTTCAAGTTGCTCCTACTCCAACTCCCCTTGCTGCTCCTACTCCACCTCAACTACTTACCAACCATTGATGAACACCGACTCACCACTACCTTATAATCCTCCAACATCATCTCCTGCTCCAAATGTTCTTCCACCACCGTTGTCTACTCATGAACTTCCCGTAGCACTTCACCAAGGTATTCGGTTCACTCCTAATTCTAATCCTAAATATGTTTTTACTTTTATTTGTGACTGTTTATCTCTCTACTATTAGTCCTTTGTTTCCTTAGACTTATGGAATAGATTATATACCATGAGACATTCTCTCCTGTTGAAAAGCTCAATACTATGAGTACTATTTCTCTAGCTGCAAATTTAAATGACCTCTACATCAATTAGACATGAAAAATGCGTTCTTACATGAGATCTTAGAAGAAATGTATATGGAACAAATGAAAAACTAGTGTGCAAGCTACAAAGAGCCTTGTATGGATTGAAGCAATCACCTAGAGCATGATTTGGGCCTTTTAATCTGGCAATGAAAAAAATATGGATACAACCACACTAATGTTGATCATACACTTCTCTTGAAGAATTGGAAAGGAAAGCTCACAACTCTTACCATATATGTAGATGATATGATAATCATAGGAGATGACTTTGAAGAAATTAACAGAATTCAGGAGTAGTTAAATATGACTTCAAAATAAAGAATCTTGGGAGATTAAAATACTTCCCTTGGAGTAGAGGTTGCAAGGTCACAAGAAGGAATATTTATTTCTAAAAGAAAATGTGTTAGATCATCTACCCGAAGTTGGGAGATTAATGACCTGGTACCAGCAAACAGAGAGCAGTACTAAATATTAGTAGGACAACTAATTTATCTAACATACCAGACCAGAATGGCGTATGCAATCAATGTGGTCAGCCAATATATGAAATGTCCAAGGAAGAAACATATGGAAGTCGTGACGGGAATACTACGGTATTTAACATCTTCAACAAGAAGAGGGTTACTACATTCAAAGAACAATCATTTAGATATAGAAGGCTACTTAGACACTTATTGGGCTGGGAGTGGGACAAAACCAGATAGGAAGTTGTCACTTGTCAGCAGGGTTTCTCACTCTAGTGGGAGGACTTAGTAACCTGGACGAGCAAGAAAAAAGAAAGCCTCAAGATCAAGCACCGAAGCTGAATGGAGAGGTATGGCAAATGGGATTGTGAACTATTGAGGCTAAGATTAATGACAGAATTCGAGTACAAACCAAAATCTGCCATGGAGCTACACTATAATAAATAGATCAGCCACTGAAATATAAAAAATCCCAACACAACATGGGCGAACAAACATGCTAATGTGGACAAAAATTTTACAAGCAGAGAATTGTTAGCTTCCTGTTAAAATCAGAAAAATAGAGGAATATTGAAATGAAACGTGTGTTTGAATACGCAGCAAAAACATGTTTATTATATAAGTTGATAACAGTAAATATTGATAATGAGGGAATATTTTGTTACATCAATATCAGATTATCTTTTCCTAAAAATCCTACTTTTTCGTATTAATAATAAATGTATATTATTTTATTATGATTTTCAACACTCCACCTCAAACTGAATCCTACTAAGCATTCAACTTGTTACAATTAGCAAGTAGAAAAATAAACAAATCAAAATTGAGTTCCACCATAAAGCAATATTTGAAAGGACAACAAAGATGTTGGAAAAAGTTAGGGAATATTTCTAGAAACCACCACTGCTACTAGGACATAGTTCGGCCTAATGCAACAGGAACAAATGGGGCCAGTGCATCTATGACAAATAGAGGGTTCAGTGCATCTGGGACAAAGCCGAGGCCAGTGCATCTAGGACAAAGATGAGGTCAGTGCATAAGGGTAGAGACAACTAATGGAAGCCATTATTGAAGAGGAAAACAGAGGAAAGAGGAACAAAATTGAAACGCTATTTTTCAGAATAAAAAGAGATCATCGTGAGCAATGGCCCCTAGTGAGAGACGTTTTTTGTTTTAGTATTCCTTCAACCTAGCTTTGATACCATGTTAAAATCAGAAAAATAGAAAGAAATATTGGAATGAAATTGTGTTTGAATACATAGTGAAAACATGTTTATTAAGGCTAATAACAATAGATACTAATAATGAGGGAATATTTTGTTACCTCAAAATCAGATTATCCTTTGCTAGAAATCCTACTTTTTCCTATTAATAATAAATTTATATTATTTTATTCTGATTTTCAACACTTCTCATGTGTCTAGTTCGAAGACCAACTAGCTGACCAAGGCAGCATCCGAAAGGATCTTCCATCACTATCTTGACAAGTTGAGGATAAAAGATATTTAATCCCCAACTCGAGGGGGATAATGGAGATCTGACAAGCCAGCCTAAGGACACTATGAAACATTAGAGATCCCATGACTAGTTTTAAGGCTAAGAGGATAAAGCAAGCTTTACAAGATCTAATAACAGAGTCAAGTCAAAAGAAGGAGCATCAAAGACTACACCACATTGGGTCACTTTTCTACAAGTTGATGAAGATTTCAGCCCAACTTTAAGACTGCAAGAAGTCCAAACTCATGAAAACAAAGCATTCATGGGCTAGACTTCTTTAAAACCCAATTTTTAATGTAATTTTCGTACTCTTTTTGTTTTCTTTTTTTTTTTTTTTTTTGAGGAAATATATAAATGGAATGTAAATGCTAGTGAGAAATAAATAGGGAAGATAGTGGGAAACTAAATGTCTAGTGCTAGTCAGTATTAGTGGCTTTTTATTGCTCTTGTTTTCTAGGCTACCTACACAACCTATATATAGGAGTCTTTTGACACAGAATACAGAAAAATCAAAATTGAGGGTTTTTCTCTCAGTGAGAAACTTCCCATTTGTTTCTCGGGTAAGAACTTGTAGTGTTGGTTCTACCAGCAAATCACAATTAGGGTCACACTTCCCCTTGATAATTTTGTTTTTAGCACCAGGTCACGATTAAGGTTAAGTTCCTTTTGTTTTCATTAACCTGATTTCAAGACAATATCCTTACTTAGATTCATATCAAGGGCAGTATTAGCATAGCTGTAAATTATGAAATCATAGGAGTTAGTTACTCCTTAATATCCTCAATTAGTTAAGATTGTAATCTCTTTCTAATTTCTACTATTATGATTGATTCGGTGTATAGGCTGATCAATATACATGTATATATTGGACTACAATCAATGTGAATACTCAGGGGAAGTGGCAATTTTCTTTCATGTTAAAAACAGAGTATAAACATACCTTAGTCGATGCCTATTGCAGGCTGCGAAGAAGGCAGCAAGCCCATACAGTATGCTCTTGAGAGCACGGAAAATCTGGAAAAGGAAATAGAAAAAATCTACCAATCAGGATACTCTTTAATGAAACCGCCAACATCCAAAATATTATTGATGCATCATCTACCAACCTGGGAAAAAAGGTCATTCCAAAGAGTTCGCCACATAGAAACTTCAGCGACAGTGACTGTTGCTTCAGAAGATGCTGCAAACTGGAAAATGCTACTAACAAACTGCCACGTGTTGCCAAGCGTTTTATAAATATAACAACATGTGGAAGCCACAAAACTGAACATCACCAGGACAAGACGAATAGGAGCATATAGTAATTCCCAGAGAACCCAAAATAAAGGATATAAGATACATGTAGCTGCAGTATATTCAAAAAAAGTAAACGCGATTAGTAGAATATCACATGACAACTTATGTTGGCAAAAACAAGGATAAATTTAATGAATAACAGACAGTAACAGAAAACTAAAACATACGAGGACTTACTGATGCTCCAAACAACATTGAGTAGAAACCACAATGGTGAAAATAGTAGGTCCAGTACTTTTCCCACTATATCAAAAGAAGTATCAACAACGAGCCAAATGACAGAAAAGATGCTTTCTGCTAATTCAAACAAAAACTTCAAGCTTGGAAGAAGAAATCCAAAAATCTCCACCAATGACTCTAAAAGAGGTTGAACAAGAACTGAAAAAAATGATCGCAAGGTATGTGTAAAAGCAAGAAACCACCTAACAGCCTTCTGGAAGTTATGTAGAAACAGCATTGTCCCTAAGTATTTGACCCTTGAAACCATTTCCCAAGTTTCAATCCAATCAAGAAGTGGTCCACATATTCGAGATGCAGTTGCTTTCAGAACAGGAACATTCTTGTATAAATCATAGAATCCAATTAGTACAGTAACAAATGAGATCAAAACATATAGAAGTCTAGCAAGTGGGCACATCCAAGGACGATAAAGATTACATAATACTGGATATGACTGAAGGAAGAGGACCCAGGATGGAAGACCAGCCTCCAACAGAGTAAGCAATCGCAGATCAGAGACTATGACTTCCCTTAATTTAAATGGGAGATCATGATCATCATACCTAAATAACAACAGAACATCGCTATATTGTGTTGTTTCAACTGTATCGTCTTGAGTGGTTTCAACTGTATCATCTTGAGTGGTTTCAACTGTATCTTCTTGAGTGGTTTCAACTATATCTTCTTGAGTGGTTTCAACTGTATCTTCTTGAGTGGTTTCAACTGTATCATCAGAAACACAGCTAGAGGTCTGAGAATAATCCAATGAGTTATCAATTTCAGCTGCAGAATCACTATCAACTTCAACTCCAGCACTAAAGGAATTCATTAATTTTCTTCTCTTATTAGGTCCAGAAGGTGGAGGTGTGTGTAGCATGTCTGTTGTCTCTTCTATTTCATCAGAATATACTCCTATATTGTTACCCAAACTATCGTCAAGAGTCAAACTTCTGCAAACGTTATCATCATCAACAATGGGTACATTGCCAGAAAAATCTTCACTGGTATCATAAAATATTTCCCCTGTTGAAATTGCAGACAAGGAAGCAATGTTCATTGAAAACTCATGTTGGTTCAGAATTTAAAGAATTTCTGTAGCCTTTAATTGCTACAATGTAAATACAATAACACATTGTACAATTGGGCAATTTTTGGAAAGTTGGTAGCCACAACAAAGTACAAACCAATACTTTATAAAAAGAATAAATAAGAAATGGAAAGGTTCAAAAGTTTAAAAAAACATGAATGGAAAAGATTAAAAGCTTTTATTTCAAAATCTCATTATTCCATCCCCCCCAACCTCATCCACACACAAACACATACACAAAAAAGGAAAAGAAAATTGGATACATAAAGAGAGGAAGATTAAGGGATGAGGTCCCTCTTTTACTTTTATTTTTTAAATATTATAACCCTTCAAACATGGTTATATCTCTGCGACACAGGATCCTAATATCGACATGAACTAAGAGTTATGTAAATTATATATAGCATTTTTTTCTATCAGATGTGTGAGTGTCTAAGTCAAGAAATAAAAGCATATCTTCATACGTAAGTATATCTCTACTAACATGAAATACAAATAAGTGCAAATGCAAGCATATTTTCATATGTAAGTATATCTCTACTCATTTGAAATACAAATACTACAGACATTAAGGCTATCCAAAACTCATGTATTATGCACACTAGGTATAAAAGAAATCATGAGAATTCCTGTTACCACCTGAGGCAGAATCGAGGTGTTCTTTCAAAAGCAGCTGTTCGTAAGTTGTTCCTGAGAACCATGAAGACATAGTGCTTGCAGCTTGAGCTATACTGTCAAATTCCCATCTTTTCATCAGTTTAGCTTCTATAGCCATTGATGTTTCAGACTGCAAAACAAATGAAATAACTCAATAAAAGACAGTTTAGACAGTAAACTAAGAAAATAAGAATAAACCGGCCAAAGAGATCCAGAACCTGAAGCTCATTATAGTAGTTGATACCACGAACATTGGTCCATGCAACTTCAAATACTATAAAGCCATATAGAGTCCTATGCAATTCACTGCTCAATTGTAAAGAATTCCTAAGGTTTTTCACAGGCAGCAAAACTCTCTTTCTTGATAACATCACTGCGTCAATCAATGAGAACCATCTCATAAATTTCTTTGGTTTACTTGAGCTTGATTCAGGACAAACCTCCTTGCCTTCCTTCCTCCCTTTTCGTGCTTTGGAATATGCAAAGGGAGATAGCCTTGACTGCAAAAGCATGAATCAATATAACATTTTGTTCTAATTTCAAAGACAACAACTACAAGAAAATCACTCCAAATAATTGAGTTTACCAACCTTCGTAACCATCAATTGCCAAATGTGCATTCCCCGTGAACCAAGGTCACTCAACCATGGTCTGTTGTCAACCAAAATATACATTTTTTTGCTATCATTTGCAAGAAAAAGGCAGAGATCTGCAAAATAAGATTGCAAGTCTCTGCAAAATACACCACAAAGATGAAATAAACGAGCATGAGAAAAAAAAAAAAAACTCTGCTAACCTAGCATTATTTATCGAGTTAAATACAGTAGATAACAATCAAACCAACTAGCTTCAACAGAAATATTTTGACTATTCAAAAGAAAATTTCAAGATGTTCATCTGCTAAATCCTTAAGTCACTATAACTGAAAGGTGTGTGGAAGCAATAACAGTTGCACTTCCAAATTTCCAATAGTCTTCAATCCGATATATCATACAAGTTAATGTGAAAACTGAAAAGTCACTTGCAAGATGACAATCTACAATCAGCTAGAACTGAAAATTAAAAGACCAAACCCAACAATGTTACTGAAAACTGATCCGTTGCATCTCGAGAAACCAGAAAGCGCCCTCAATTCTTTAGTCAATCAGAAAACAAATTCAATTCATAATTTTTCAACTGATGTTAATCAACACTGGCAAAAATAATTAACGCAGTTATAATATTACCATTTAAAAAAAAAAACACGCTTACTATTTGCAGAATTAGCGATAAAACAGCGTTCGTGAACTCAAAATTAAAAATCAAATTTATCAAAATAAAACAAAATAAGAGACGCACAACGCTGCACCAAGCTTATCATCATGAAAGAATCAACAAAATTAATTTAAGAACACAATTTTAATATCTCAAGTTGTTCTAAAAAAAACAATAATTAATAAAAAAGGGTACAAAAGAAAAAGAAACGCATCATCATCCAATAAAATCCAACCCTTTCACCAAAAAAGTAAACAAAGAAATATTAAATACCATTCATTAACTTTCATAAAAAAAACAAAACAAGGCATTCATTAACCATGTGATAAAAATCCAAGAAATCATTATAGTACAGCATTAAAGCTAATCATAAATACAAAGAAGAAGAAAGAAAACATACCCAATTTGCAAACTTGTAAGAGGAAAAATGCAGCGCCCATCGTCACCTTTTCCCATTAAGAAAAACACCACCCTCGAAATCTTCTTCTCCAAAATTCCCACTAGCACCTGCTCCAATTAACCAAACCCAAAAATAAAAACCCTTTCTTTTCCACATGCATTCACTCAATTCCACTTAAAAACAAAAGGGCACAGAAAAAAAAAGAACCTGCGAAATGGGGTTTCCATGAAAACGAAGAAGAACAACACGGAGCGTGTAACTTCATAACAAAGAGAATAATAGGAATAAATGCGGTTTGTACAGAGAGGTGTGGAACCAATTTTTCTATTGGCGATTATGCTAATTAGTAATTTCAATTTCTTTCATAGAGAGAGAGAAAGAAAGAAAGAAAGAAAACAGAAGCAGAGAGAGAAAGTAGTTGAACTCGCCACGCATGTTCCTATCTTTTTTACTTTCCTTTGTTTTTTGTTTTTATGTGCTGTTGAAACCTTAAAAATAGGAAGATGACGAGAATTTAATGCTTCTGTTGGGTTTCACAGTCCGCGTGTTATTCTATTCATGTGAGAGTGATAAAAATTTAATTATATAGTATGCAAAATTAATTGAGCAAATCAACTACTCGTAGGAGATGGATCCTCTTCACAAAACTGGGTTAAATGTTAGTCTTTCATTTATTTTATAATAATTTAATAATTTTAACATAAAAATTAATAAATAATAATGAATTTAATGGATAGCTATAATTTGTTTAATAGTACTTTTTTAATTTTTAACTTAAATTTAATATATATATATATATATATAAAAATATAATATAATTAATATATATCAACAATAAAGACAATTTTTTTGTTTTTACATTTTTAAATATTAATAATATTTTTATATGTGTTTTAATTTTTACAATTTTATTTTTTTGTTAACATGTGACTTTTTTAATTTTTTTAAAATTTTAACCCTTTTTCTTCTTTCTTTTTCTTTTTATGTTTTTATTTTTAATTTTTTATTTCTTGATTTGTTTTTATTTTAATTTTTATATTAATTTTTTATTTATTATCTTTCTTTATTTTTTTTGTTTTAAAGTTTTATTTTTCTATTTTTAATAATTAAAAATTAATTTATTAAATATATTACAAAATAATTTTATAAAATATAAAAATTATGTTATTTTATTTTTATTTGCTCTATTTTATTATTTTATTATTTTATTATTTTATATTTTTATATTATATTTTAATTTTAATATGTTAAAAATTATTTATTAAATATATGTAATATATTGTAAAATATTTTTTACTTTATACATTGAGAAAATATTGTAATTTTTAAATAATATTTATATAACAATAATATTTCACCCAAGGTTTGTGTTTGCTCAAACTCAGACCTAACCTCAAACACAGCTCAGACCATAACCTTCCAAACTTTAAACAAACGCACCTCAAGTATAGTGGTGGACATATGGATTTATCAGACCCATTTAGGTCAGGCCCACAAAGGTTGTATTTCATACACGCTGGCTAAATCTGGTTTTCTAAAATAAATGGACTTTTTTTGCGAGTCCGTATTAGGTTTGCGAAGTCTGTGGACTTAACGGACCGGTTCGCGGACCCGTATATACACATATATTTTTTTCAAAAATTAAAAAATGTCTAATATTTTTTAAGCTAACTAAATTATAATATATCATTACTAAAAATTATATCATTGTTTATAATAATCTAAAATATTAAATATTTTCAATATTAAAAATGTAAAATATTACATTTTACAAAAAAAAAAGTCATAACATTAACACAAACTAATAACCTAAATAACAATTTTGACCCTTTCAATGGGTTACGGGTCAAGCCTGTGAGCTTACAAATTTAGCCTGCAAAGTGCGCGGGTTTCGCGAACCAGTCTCAAATTTCTCCTATAGTTACAATTTAAAAAAAAAAAAAAAAAGTCCAAAACCTGCACAGGCTTGGAGGTCCATGGACTTGAATCCATATACCTACCCCTACTTAAGTAACTACATCATGTACTAAAAGGAAAGCAACAAACTCACCATCTAAACCTCAACATTTGCCTCCAACCAAATAAACACTTCCCTAAGTGTTGAACATGAATCATTAAACATTAAGCTTGAACATGCATCTCAAGTTCAAGATTTGAGAGAAGTGAAAATGAAGGGTGACCGTTAAAAGGATTGCCCCTTAGACTCCAAGGAGGATCTTGTTGAAGTTTAATTCTTCCCTTGAATAAGTGGAAGTTGAGGTTATGCCCATATCCTTTTAGCACAATGCACCACAACCTCAAGTTTTACTTCAAGATGAGTCCAAGTTTGAGCAAGAGATTGAACAATATCCTTTGAAAAAAATAGCCAATCATTATTTCTGGGGTGAACAATAAGATAAGGCTTACCTAGCCTTCTTGGATGAGTGCTCCAATGCACCAAGGATAGTCTCACCACCAATTCCAAACCCTTTGAGACTAATACTTAATGCATTAGGAATAAGATGAGGAACTGCTGTATGGAGGCACAACCAAACTTTTCCAAACCTTAGTGTCAGCCTCCACTACCCTAATCTTAAGAGGTCTTCCCATAGACCTCTTACTCCCCCTAAAACCATTGGTCTGTACATACTTACTACTTTCCTTATTTTCTTGTACACTTTGAAAAGAAGGAAGAAATCCTCATGATTTGAGGTTAAATCCTTTCTAAGGAGGAGGAGCTAATGCAATATCACCTAACATGAATCATGGCTAGGAGGATGAGAGGAAGACTTGGCTTGGATGGGAACTTAATTGAAGACTTGAGTCCATAGTCTTAGGATTGTCCCACTTGTAAATATTTTTAATTTCCTAGGAATTTAGGGCACAAGGTTTATTCCCCTTAAGGCCATTGTATTTAGGTCATTTATCTTTAGTTTAGGAAGAAGAGGTGTCTTTAGTTATTTTGGAATAGTAGGCTTAGTGTGAGGTCTTTCTTGTTTAGGTGTTTTTGGGTTCACTTTCCTCACACTTTGGATGAGCTATTTACATCATCCCATATGGTTAGATTATGTGCACCATTTTAGGTCCTAAGACTTGGATTAATTAGCCTTAATGCTAATCACACCCAATTCTCACATTGCCTTGGATTGTGTGCTCAAGCTCTTCCCTTGGGCTACTTATACTCATCCCCTTTCTTGTATTTCTCACACTTGAATGAATGAATATAAAACTCTTTTAGTGAGCTTTTTTATCAATTGAGCGTCTTGAGAAACCTCTCTTTAAGGAGTCTTTTCCTAAAGGATTTTTTTTATCAAAGATCCTCTCCCTTGTAGCAAGCTTCAAGTTAAATTGTTTTGACTTATCTTTCTCTTGAGAAAGTGGCGTCAAATTCCCCTTCCATTCCTAGCCTTTTCATCCTCCATCTTCTTGAGGAAAAACCTTGGTAAGAGAAAAAAATGAAGGGAGTGCATCATTACCGCATAGAAATCGTCTTCTTCTCCTTTTGTGTAATGCCTTTTACATGCACCCCGTTATTTATGGGGTTTTCCCTTTGATCCACACATGAGTGTGAAATTTGTAACCATTGATAGAGAATGTGTGTCATTCTTTAGCATAAGTCATAGGATGTTGTGATAAATCCCTTAGATGTTGGTTTCGAACACTTAAAGGTTCCCTATAAACCTACAAATATAAGACGATGTATAAAAAATTAAAGTTTTTTTTATTTATACTTGAAAATAAATAAATTTTAATATGCATAGTTATTCCTTGAACCACGAAGGAAACTCTGCATTTATACGATCAGAAGCAGTTGATTCACTTATTTGTTAGGATAGCAAGAATGAACTGTCCAAATATATCAAGATAAGGGTCAAGGAGAATTACATGTAATAATAAAAATAATTGTTCTCACATACTTACTCAAGGTACGATTTAACTTTGCGATGCAATTGATTAAGACATGAACATGGGCTGAGAGCAATTCTTTGGCTGAATGACTACTAGGCTGGTCAAAGACAGATAGAGTTGATAGGATCACTTCACTTTCAAAACTTTTATTTTATTTCTAATATTTCTTAGTAACAACGTAAAGTTGTTGAAATAGTGAGAACAAAAATGAGTGGTCTTACAGTGTAAGTATGAGGCACAAATTGATCTTTCAAGCCTAGCCTTATATTTCACCGAACGTTTACAATAGCCCACGAACTTATAAAATTAAATATTTTTGTGATGATATATAAGTATAAAACATTAAATTTTAATAAATTAATAAACTTTATTACCTTTCAAATGGATACATCCATCTATATTAAACTGGTCCTTCGAGTCTTGTTTCATATGCTAAATGAATAGGGAGATGTTCCATTGAATTAAAAAATCCTAGAGGAAATATTATTTTCAATTTGTATAAAATGACTAGAATGTTTTGTTCCATCTTACTTAGGTCTTCTTCTTTCAATGTTCTATAACACAAATCTTTGAAGAAATGACTTCCTTCGGTAAGTGGATTTAAAACATGTAGTGATAATAAATTGAATGTAATAGGAAACAAACATTTCATAAACACATGACAATGTAGCTTTTCATTCCATGCACCCTTCCTTTTCCAACATCAACACATCTAGCCAAGAGGTACAAAAAAGGATTCAAACATAATTATTAAATTTGGACTGATCATGATGAAGAAATGACGCATAATGATTTAAATATTGATAACAACTTCATCGACAGACAAACTTTAGTGGTTTCCTTCTGAAAATACTAATTTGGTTCACCATTGCAAATAAAAGGGAAAAAAAGAAAGCACATCTTCATTCAATAGTCGCGTTGTGGCGCATTTTCTTGCTGTTGGTGAACCAAATACTCAAGCTCTGATGTGTAAGCCTACACAGCAAAGAACAACCCACCTATGAGCTTTAGAAGAAAACCCAAAAAGCACAATAAAATAAAAAAAAACTGAACTTTGGTCCCAATAACAAAATTTGTTTGAAGTTTGAAGGTAAGCGAGAAGAAAACAAGTGAAATTGAATTTGGAAGGAGAGAGGTAGAAAAGAGTGGAGAACTGACGTGCTTGCGTTCCCCCAAAAAAACCCCTTTCACATGAGGTTCCTGTAACTGTGAGAGTAGGGATGATAAATAAACTCGTACCCATGGGTAATATCTAAATTTGCCCTAAAGTTGACAGAAAATCTCAGGTTTGACCGGACATGGGTACGGGTATAGAGAATACCCGATTTAATTAACAAATTACAAACTTTATATTTATTAGATAAATTTTGAATTAATATTATTTTATTCAAGAAAATTATTTTCTACTAAAATATTATTATAATTTCTTTTGCGGGTATGGGTATTCCCGATATCTGATAAGAATGGGAATGAGAACATAAATCTCATACCCCCGGATATAGAGACAAGGATAGGGATAAACTTAGAAGTAGGTGTGTGAATGTTTTATCCGTCCTCACTCCGTCCTGTTGTCATGCCTATACAAGAGAAATATACCTAGTGTAACCCTTGAGAAGGTGCTTGAATAGAGTAAGGGTAAAGTGATTTTGAGCTGCAACACAAACAACACAAAAAATTTAATATCTTTGTGGTGACCTAAATCAAACGATCAGATACAATATATGGATAATATTAATTATTTTAGTAAAATGTTATAATATATTAATTATTTTAGTATTTATATATTTATTATTTTAGTAAAATGTTATAATATATTAATTATTTTAAAATTTATTCTTTCAAATGATATAATATATTAATTACTATTTTTATTTCAGTAAAATGTTTTGAAATTTAATATGGATAATATTTATTCTTTAATTTTAAATGATATTTAATAATCTAAAATATTACAAATAATTTTATTATTAATTAATGTGAATAGTGATTTTTCTTTTTATTTTACTAAAGCAATTATTCATTAAAATAGTAATCAGAAATAGATTTAATTAAGTAATATTAGTTTAATTTAATTTTAAAAGATAAAAATATTTTAATTCCTATTTTAATTTATTAAAATATTTATAAATTTAACGTATATGTAGTACTAATTCTTTTTGTTTTATTAAAATTATTATTCTTTAAAATGGTAATAAGAAATAAATTGAATTAAGTCATAATAGGTTAATTTAATTTTAAATATTTTAAAAGGCAAAGAAAATACTAACTCTTAGTTACTTTACCAAAATATTAATAAATTTAATGTAGATATTAATTATATAATAAAATTAACTATTAGTTTAGTAAAATGTTTTGAAATTTAATATGTATAATATTTATTATTTTAATTTTAAATAATATTTAATAGTCTAAAATATTAAAAATATTTCTATAAAAAATATTAAAACTATTTTAATTATTAATTAATGTGAACAGTGATTATTCTTTTTATTTTACTAAAGTAATTATTCATTAAAATAGTAAAAAGAAATAGTTTAATTACGTGATATTAGTTAAATTTAATTTTAAATACCTCTTCACCCAAAAAAATATTTAATTTTAAATATTTTAAAAGATAAACAAGTCCTTAATTCTTAATATTTATTTTTTTAATTTTAAATAATATTTAATAATCTAAAATATTAAAAATATTTCTATAAAAATTATTAAAAATATTAATTAATATGAATAGTGATTATTCTTTTTATTATACAAAAGCAATTATTCATTAAAATAGCAAAAAGAAATAGATTTAATTACGTCATATTAGTTTAATTTAATTTTGAATATTTTAAAATATAAAAAATATTTTAATTATTACTTTAATTTAGGAAAATATTTATAAATTTCATTTATATATAGTAATGATTATTTATATTTTATTAAAATTATTATTCTCTAAATTGGTAATAAAAAATAAATTAAATTAATCATAATAGGATAATTTAATTTTAAATATTTTAGAAGGAAAAAAGATACTAACTCTTAATTACTTTATTTTACCAAAATATGAATAAATTTAACGTAGATATTAATGATATAATATATTAATTATTATATTATTTAGTCATATTAGTTTAATTTAATTTTAAATATTTTAAAAAATAAAAAAATTTTAATTCTTATTTTAATTTAGTAAAATATTTATAAATTTAGTTTGTGTATATATATATATATATATATATACTAATGATTATTTTTATTTTATTAAAATTATTATTTGTTTAAAATTATATTAACAAATAAATTAAATTAAGTCATAATAGGCTAATTTAAATTTAAATATTTTAAAAGACAAAAAAGGTACTAACTCTTAGTTAGTTTACCTTACCATAATATTAATAAATTTAATGTCGATATTAATAATATAATATATTGATTATTATTTTATTTTAGTAAAATGTTTGAAATTTAACATGGATAATACTTATTACTTTATTATTAAATAATATAAATAATCTAAATATTAAAGATGTTTTAATAATTAATTACTATGAATAGTGATTATTCTTTTTATTTTACTAAAGGAATTCATCATTAAAATAGTAATAAGAAACAGATTTAATTAAGTCATATTATTTTAATTTAAATATTTTAAAAAATAAAAAATATCTTAATTCCTATTTTAATTTATTAAAATATTTATTAATTTAGTTTATATATAGTAATCATTCGTTTTGTTTTATTAAAATTATTGCTCTTTAAAATGATAATAGAAATAAATTAAATCATAATAGGTTAATTTAATTTTAAATATTTTAAAAGGAAAAAAATATACTAACTCTTAGTTACTTTACTTTATCAAAATATTAATAAATTAATTTAGATAATATATTAATTATTATTTTATTTTAGTAAAATCTTTTGAAATTTATTATGGATAATTGTTTCTTCTTTTAATCTAATTTTTAAATAATATTTTTAATTATTAAAAATGTTTCTATAAAAAAATATTAAAAATATTTTAATTATTAATTAATGTGAATAATGATTATAACCTTTTTTACTAAAGCAATTATTCATTAAAATTGTAACAAAAATATATTTAATTAAGTCATATTAGTTTAATTTAATTTTAAATATTTTAAATGATAAACAGTATTTTAATTACTATTTTAATGTAGAAAAATATGTATAAATTTAACGTATATATAGTAATGATCTTTTTATTTGATTAAAATTATTATTCTTTAAAATAGTAATAAGAAATAAATTAAATGAAGTCATAATAGGCTAATTTAATTTTAAATATTTTAGAAGGAAAAAAAAGATACCAATTCTTACTTTAATTTACGAAAATATTAATAAATTTAATTTAAATATTAACGATACAATATATTAATTATTATTTTATTTTAGTAAAATGTTTCGAAATATAATTCAACATTAATTATAAAATTCTAACTTTAAAATTAACCTATATTAGGTTAATTGAATATTAATATTTTGAAATGTTAATAAGAAATTAATCCAATTAAGCTATATTATGTTAATTAAATTTAAATGTTTTAAAGGGTAAAAAACATTTTTGATACTTGAAATTCAGAAATATTTTTATAGTTCTAAATTATTTTTTTTATTAACATTGTCTGTTTATAAATTTCAGTGTATTTAGCTATGTCGGATGTGAAAATGAAGATTGAACGAGTTAGGATTGAGAAGGAAGTTATTCCCGAGTATAAAAACATGTATGTATCTTTAAATTTAGTTGCATATTTATAATTTGTATTTTTTTTTATAAAAAGTCTCACTTAAAAAATCAGCAACTATTTTTTTCTTCTTCTTTTTTTTTTTTTTGCAAATTTGGTGGGTCGGGTCAAGTTGGGTTGGGACGCTAGATATCTTTACAGATAATGGGCTCGACTAGTCTACCTTCTCTATCTCAAAACCCATGGTGGGCCAGTCTATGTGGCCGAACTAACTTGCTTAGATATCAATAGTACTCACGTGACTTTGCCAAAAACATCAATTGTTTTGGTGTTTTGAATCTTGGACTAATCCAACTACATCATTTTAGTAAAATTTCAATTGACAACACCAAAATTATAAATATTTCCACAAGTTACTTTCTGTATGTGAAAAAGTCAAATATTTTTAGATATAGACATCGTCAAATATATTATTTTTATATTTTTAAATATAGACATCCTCAAATCTATAACTCTTAAGATACTATAATTAGAAGTAGACTGAAAATATATACAAATAAGATTGAAAATTCTAAGAGAAATTTTATAAAATAAATTTTAAGTAATTAAAATAAGATCAATTAATATCATTAGGAAAGAATTAAGACCTTTATTTATTTTTTTTTGAAAATTAAGAAATTTAGTTTTAAACTTTAGTGGTAAGGATTTTATTAGATTCTACACATTGATACTTATTAATCAAGTTATTAAAAATACTAATTAGAAACTTGTAGACACAATCCGTGAGATTTGCTATGTGAGAGGACAACCAAATTAACATGATCTGAACCTAAATAAGATAGGTGGTGATGCATAAAATAAAGCAAACAAACACTAAGCTAGAATCTGAAAAAAAAAAAAAAACAACTCAAATTGACTTTGAATTCTACACTTGGAGGCATCAAACTCTAAATGAAATTGGGATTAAGAAGAAGCAGTGTTGGTGTTCAAAAGGAAATAACAGCAGGTGATGAGTGAGGAGTAAAAATCTTACTCAAAAGCAAGCAAGTGGATAATGATTAGAAGCTTGTAGAATAAAAGAAAAAAAGAAAAAAGAAAAGAAAAAACAGAGTGATCTAATCCATTTTTTGAACACATGGGTGAAGCGGTGGAGAGCTCCTAGGATTTCCAACTTGCGTAAGTTTATCTTAATTAAATAAACAGCAAATAATTAAAGTTGTGGGCGTGACATTAAAAAATATAATAAAAATAAAAACAAATGGAAATGGGTAGAATTAAAGCTGATAATGGAAAATATGTTGGAGATGTTCGGGTAGGGAAATTTATGGTAGTCAAATGATCAAAATATTCCCTAAAACATAAAGAACATCAAGGGTTTCGCTGATCGACATCGTCTAAGTTTAGAAAAATTTTGAATTTTGATCTTGTCAAAATCTCAATAATTACGAAAAATTTGTAAGGAAAGAAAACAAAATATAAAAAAGATATTAGAGTTTAACCTTTTCAAAATCTGTAAATCCATAATAGTAAATTGATTAATTTTACGAAAAATTAATATTAAAAGATTCATAACCAATAAAACTAAAGGAGACAAATTATGTGTCTGTTAAACAAAAGACAATGTAAAAAAAACAAAAATAATATCCTTATTAACATACCCGTCAAGTAAAAACATATATATATATATATATTATAAATAATTAGTACTAAAATACGTGACGATAATTTATTATTAAAATATTTTCTCTTTATTCTTAAAACAATCTTAACACTTCCTTACTTTATCGTTAGAATTTTTTTTATAAACTCTTTCCCATTTTAAATAAGAAAATAAAAAATATCTTAATCAGCTTGTTCGAGAACCGTGTTCAACCTCATTTTGACAATAATAATAAATAATTTTAATTTGACACCTAGCAGCATGAAAAGGAGTAAAGGAATTGAATTGTTTAGGACCATTGATTTTTTTTAAATTATTGTAAAAAATATATAAAAAAGTCAAAATAATTTTATAAGTTTTTTTTAAATGATGTAAAATTTTTTATAAACAAACTTTTAAAAGTTTTGTATTTTTAAAAAAAACTATATGAAAATTTTTTATATATTAATTAAAATTAATTTTAAAAAGTATTATATTTTTTAAAATGACTGCTTTTTGTTTCTTTATATTTTTTTTTTAAAAATGTTTTTAGAAAAATTTACTCATACAAATTCGCTTTAGGATGTGTTGTATAGTCCACTGGAAAGTTTTGATTAAATCCAGCCATATACAATGGCGGTGACATAGGTTCTGTAGGAAATAAAAATAAGCCAAAATCATCATGTGAGTTTCTTTACCAATGACACCTAAACTGAGACTTAGAAAAATCCAAAGAAAGAGCAAAATTTCTTATCTTCTTAGGTAAAGAAAATTTTCTTATCCGTAATTTTAAGAGAAAGAAAGAAGATAAGAAGAAGAAGCAGAAAAAGGAGAAACTAAGCTATATATATAAGGAGAGATTTAGCAATTTTGGAGAAATAGATATGTTTTTTAGTATTTAATTTCATCTATGCAATTTGAATAAGATTTTCATTTAGAGTAGATTTTTATGATTATATTATTTTAAAGCATCAAGTTAGAAGATATGGATGAATTGTTGACTCTTTAATGGATTTTGACAAATGTTGGTGTAATTCTTAGTGCGAATGTTAATTTTTGATGATTGTTGGTGTAATTTTTAATGTGAATATTGTTGTGACTAATTATTGTTGAGAAATTTTGATTTTGATGATTTAAATGGGGGGAAATGGTTTGGTTAAGGGAAAAAGATAAACATACAGATGAAAAATTTTGTAGAAGTTTAGAGACTTGCATTGCCTATTTGGTTTCAAATTTAAAAATTGATTATGGATTTATTCTTGATGGAGAAGAATTCAAAGTTGAATTCAAAGTTAATTCTAGAGATTGAAGTAAGTTAGAGTATCTCCAACAATAGAACACACTTTTTTATATTAGCTAATTTTTTTGTGAACCTCACAACGTGAAGTATTTCAGTTTTTATCCAAATAATATATTTTTTTATCTCAAAACACTTTTTGTAGGCACTACATTGGACCCACCTTTTTAATATTTATTTACAATTTTTTGAAAATAATTAAAAATAAATCATTATATAGTTTAATTATAAAATAAATTTAGCTCCAAATAAAAAATATATTAATAATTCAAATATTTATTAATAAAAAATATTTTAAATATAAGATAAAACATAATATTGATAAGGAAAAATACAAACATGAAGATTGAATAAAAAAAAATTAAATTTCATCATTATTGTGATCGAAACATTCCTAAATATCTTTTGATTAACTGTTATTGACGATTGGATCAATTGAGACATTAAAACGTGAACTAATAAGAAATTTATCCTCTTTAATTGAAATAAAAACATGTGTGTCATTTCTATTTTGTGAAGAATCCCCCTCCTCTTTGATCTACCATAACATTTTTTAACCTAATTTGGATAGAAAATTGTGGAAATTGTGTATCAACTTCCTCACTTGAGAGCGTTTGTGTACGACTAGAACTAGTATTAGGTGTTGTGGCAAATATGGAAAATAATAAGCTTAAAATTGACAAAAATCATTTGTTGATGGTGGTGGTCATGGCAAGAAAGGAATTGAAGGATAAGGATGTTGCAAATTTTCGGGTAGATTTGGCCAAAATAGAAAAATATAAGGAGGAATTTGAGAATTGTCATTTGCGGACGGTGGTGGTCGTAGCAATAATGAAATTAAAGGAGAAGAATTGTGAAAATTTTCATTTGGTTGTGACATTTGGTACACTTGAAAAAAAATCTTTACAATAAGCTTGCCAATTTTATTGATTTGGATCCATTAAATAAGAAAAAAAAACTGAATGAGAAAGAGAATGACAATGGAGGGAGGATAAAAATTTTATGTGAAAAAAAGTCTCACCAATTGCTCAATTTATAGGGAAAAAAGGTTATTTTAAATTATTTTATATGCTAGACCTACTAAATTGTAAGCAATGTTTAACAAAAAAAAAGGAAGCTTCTTCTATCCAATGACACTCCCCAACGACACCCCACTTACTTTTCTATTTTCCTTTTCCCTTGTCTCTCTTTCTTTTCCCCCACTCCATCCTTTCCTTTTCCCTACTCCCCTTTATTATTTCCTTTTTCCATTTCTCCTTCTTCCTCCCCTTTCTCCTATCTCTTTCCTTCTCCCTCTCTAGCCCACCCTTCACCTTCCCTCCTCTCCCCCACTAAGACACCTTCGTCCTCCCCCTTTTCTGTGAGCCTCCTTTGTCCTCCTCCTCCCCTTTCCCATTCCCCACCAAGCCATCATCCTCCTCCTTCTCCCCTATGAGCCCATCTCTTTTCCCTTCTTTCCTTCATCTCCTTCCCCATTGTCATGCCTCCTCCCAACTTGGTCTCCTCAGCCTGCACCTCCTTCACCAACTTGCAGCACCTTCAAGTTTTTATTTTTTGTTTCTTATTTTTTTATTTTGTTTTCTTCATTTTAATCTGGTTTTTTTTATCTTGTTAGCGTTCTTACTCTTGTTTTTTATTTGTTGTTGATGAAGTTGTGATGCATTCCTCCCTAGCAAGGGTCCTATCACAAGGTCCATGGCTAGGAGGATTGAGGAAGATATGGCAAGAGAAGAGGGGAGAAGACCCCACCTTCTCATGAAGATCAAGATGATAGAAATTAGGCCATAGTCTTCTTTTTAGTCCTTGTAATATACGTTTTTTAATTTGGGACTTGGAGGTGTTTTTAGTTTCTTTTTTGGCCTTGTATTTTGACCTTTTATGTCTATTTTAATTTAGGAAGTGTAATTAGTCTCTTTTGTGGAGTGTGTGGAGTAGTTTGGGTTTTTTTGGAGAAGCTTAGGAGTGTGGTTTTTGTGAACAACACCCCCTAAGTTAGTTCCACACACCTCTAACTCATACATGAAGCATGAGAGGCATGTGGGTCCCCTTGGTTCCCCCTCAAGTTCACGCCACTTTCTCTCTCCTCCAAGGTGGCATCAACATGTCATTCATGTTGCTCTCATTTTTGAATTTAAATTTTGAGTTGCCATGTGGCTTCCCTTCACAATTCAAGTTCAAATTGAGAGGGGACCAAGATCTTAAAATTAGGGGCATGTTTGGATCTTCCAAGAAATTAATCAAGTGCTAATTGGCTCTAGCTCAACTAACACTTGATTAATCTCTCTTATCCCTCCCTAATTGTGGATGCCCACCTCCTAACGCTCTAGGCCCATGCTTTTGCTTATAAATAAGCACCTCCCCCCTCTTTGTACATTTTACTCTTAGTTGAATACAAAACATTTGTAAGTCAAATTTGAGTGTCTTTTTTTCTCTCCTTCCTTGAGAGTTTCTATGGCTTTTATCGAGGGCTCCTTCCCCTGTGGCAAGCTCCTACCATGGCTTATCTCTCCTTGAGTGGCGCCACCACCACCATCTCCTCTTCTTCCATCACTCATTTCTTCAAAGGAACCAAACTAGAATATGATCTTGGGAGAAGCATCAACAAGAATGCATCAATTAGTATCTAGAGTCTTTTTCTAGAGGTTCATCTTTTTCCTTTGATTTTTTAAATTTTCGAACCACCTTCTCTTCATCTAAACTCTATTTTCATTTTTGTGCTTCCTTATTGTTTGTTAATTCTAGCATGTCTTGAATGTTTGTCTTGATTTTTGTATTGTTTGGATTCTAGCATATCTCATATGATGCTTATCTTTAAATTTTCGGTTCAAGTTATTAGTTCCATTCATTGAAGCATTTTTTCTGTTTAGGATTAGTAATTCAGCTTTAGCCTTGAATTTGTGTTATTTTTGTGGTTTTGAGTTGCCTAAGAAGCATTGGGTGGTATGGACAAGGCATAAAGCCAATTTCTCGATGGTTTAGTACTGGGTTTCAGGTGGTTGGAGTACTCGATTGGTGAAGCAGACTGAGGTATGTGTCTCATCTGATACTAGGACCGAGCTGATAGCTTAATTGGTAACCAACATGTACAAGAGTAGTTCTTTTCTTGGGGTTAGTTTGGTGAGAATAGGTACGGTTGATATTGGGTTCTTGACCTTGGTAAACATGTTCTCGACCTCATCGGTCTAGATGAACTTTCCTTTCGTCTTCTTTAGCAACTTGAAAAGGGGTCATCCCTTGTTGGCTAGCCTAGGGAGGAAGTAAGCAAGCGAGGCAAGTCATCCTGTCAACCTTTGGATTTCCTTCAGCGAGGTCAAGCTATGCATGTTGATAAGTACGACGCATTTGTCAAGGTTCGCTTTGATGTCGTGCTTGGTGAGCATGAAGGCATAGAACTTACCCCCTTCCACTCTGAATATGCACTTCTCCTGGTTGAGTCGTATGTCGTGGCATCAGACTCTATCGAAGACCATGGCAAGGTCTTGTGTTCGTTCCTTGGGTGCTTGGTATTTGACGACCATATTGTCAACGTAGGTTTCTATGTTTTTGCCTATTAGGTCTTCAAAAACCTTGTCGACTAGGCACTAGTATATGGCTCCTGCGTTTTTTAGCCCAAAGATATCACTTGGTAGTAGTTCACGGAAGGGATGTATGTTTCGTACCTTGCATGTTGAACCTAGAGTATCTGGTTGTACCCAGATTATGTGTCTAGGAAGTTGAGGAGCTTGTAGCCTCAGGCTCCATCTACTAACTTGTTGATGATTGGTAAAAGGTATCATTCTTTTAGGAAAACGCGGTTGAGGTTTGAGTAGTCCACACATATCCTCCATTTTCCTTATGCCTTTTTGACCATGACAACATTCGATAGCCAAGTAATGTAGTAGATCTACCTTATAAACTCGACTTTTTGTAGCTAGGGTTGCTTGTTTTCGGTCTCCCCCCTATTTTTCAGTGTGTTTACGCAATAAGTTTTTCTTCGGGGAAAGTGGACAATTTATGGTAGACGAGGTTGGGTCTATCCTGGGCATGTCGATCATTTTCCATGTGAAGAGGTCGGCCTTTTGCTTGAGAACTTTCTTGAATGATTCCACGGTGTTAGGGCTCATGAGAGTGTCGAGTTGGGTGCATTGGTGCTCTTGTCATTTGAGTTGGAATGGAAAGATGTCTTTAGTAGGAAGAGGTCGTTATTCCTCATTGGTTCAAGGGTCAAAGTTAGTCCAAAGAAGGGGTGTATGTTCCCTACCTTGCATGTTGTCGACGTGGTTAATACTCTTTGGTGTCTTAGGCAGTTTATATGGTGCTAACTTTAAGCTATTCACATAACACTCACGCGCTTCCTCTTGGTCTGCTTTGATGGTAACAATGTCTTAGAGAGAGTTGGGAAATTTCATGGCGAGATGCGATGTGGAGATAATGGCTCTCAAGGCATTAAGTGTGGGTCGCATGAGGAGTACGTTGTAGGATGTGTCAGCATCTATCAGTATGTACCTGACCAGTAGCATTAATGAGAGTTTTCCTTCTCCGAAGGTCGTCATTAACTAAATGTAGCTTCTCGTATGGACTCAATGCCCTATGAAGCCGACCAGAGGTTCTGGGTATAGCTTGATGAGGTCCATTAGGATGTCTAGTCTCTTGAAGGTGGACCAATAGAGGATATAGTCGAGCTTCCTTGGTCAACGAGGATTTTGCAAACTTTCCAATCTGTAATGACCGCAGTGATGATGTCCCTAACTTTGATGCTCTTCCTCCCACGAATCCTCTAATAATAACGTTGATGATGTACCTAACTTGCCTGGTTGCTTAGTGTTGGTCTTCTAGTTGTGGGTGATCCAAGCATGGCTTCTCAATATGTTTGCGTCGACTGTGGTCATGTACTCAATTAAAACGATCCTGAGATGTCCTCTGGTGGTGCGTGCTGCGAGATGTCAAGCTGTGTTTGCGAATGAATTGGTTGAGTCACCCCAGCTGGACGAGTTCTTCTATCTTGTCCCTAAGAGCAATGCATTCCTCAGTGGTATGTCCATAGTTGTGGTGGGACTTGTAGTGCTTGCTTCTATTAACCCCATCGTTGGATGAGGCAAGCTAGGGAAGTCAGAGGACTTCGGTACTAAAGGCTTCTTCCAATACTCGAGCTCTTGATTCTGTTAGGGGTGTGTAGGTGGTATACTTGGGTTATGGGTGGCATGGTTGCTTAAATTCTTTATCTTGCATGGCTCAATGACAATCTTTTTCTTTGTCTCTTTAGGACTGCTTGTGCTAATTCTTCTTCGTACTAAGGGGTTCTGAGTTGTCTGTGTCTAGAAGATACTTCTTCCATGTTGATATGCTTGGAAGATTGCTCTAGGAATTCATCCAAGGTCTTCGGATGTCGCTTGACCACATTGTCAGTGAACCTTCCGAGTTTTAGGGTGTCAATGGTTGTGTGGAGGGCTACTCCTAGTTGTAGGTCTACCATCTGGGTGATTATCTTGGAGAGTCAATCTGTGAAGGCAGGCAATGACTTGTCATCCCTTTATTGGAGTCCGATCAGGTTGTTGGTCATGGCATTTTGTCGTCAGCAGGTAGTGTAGTGGGCTATGAACTTTCCACCGAGGTGTCGAACAAGTTGATCGAGTATGGGGGAAGTTGCGACAACCAATTCAGGGTAGTACTTGCAAGAGATGTAGGGAACATCCTACGGAAAACACAGTTGTCATTAAAGTAAAGGTTTACTTGGGTGAGAAATGCTTCTAAGTGATCGTCATGATTCATTGAGCCATCGTAGGAGTTGATTGTCAAAGGCTCCATCCTTGCAGTAGGGGGTATCGATGACCTCGTCGACGAAAAGGTGTCGTTGATCTGTCAGTCGTCAGGTTGTGCAACCGAGGTCTTTGTTGGCCTTCTCTCTTTCTTTTTCCTTTCCATTATCAAAGGCTTGATTTTGAGCTGGCTTGTTGTTTGCCAAGTTATGGTGATCTATCGTGCGGTTATCCCTGGATGTATCGTTGTCACTCGCGTCCTTTGTGGAGTGTTTCTGCTTGCAGTGCTCAGGTCCTTTACCACGACTGTTGTCTGTGGTTCTGCTACGATGATGGTTTCGAGTTTCATTATTGTTAGTGCAGTCCGTTTCATCATTGCTTTCTCCAGATTGCTTGTTCTAGAGATTTTGGATCATGGTTTTCACGACAGCGTTTTCCTTTCTCAGGAAGTGGAGGTTAGCCTCGTGTTTGTGGCCATGTCCTCAATTTGCTTCCTGAATTTCTCCATGATGCTTGAGTCGTTCATAGTGAATTAGGGCAGACCGCTCTTGGTTTATACTATGTGGAGTAGGGGACATAGAATTTTCACGTCCCCACAGACACCGCCAAAGGTTCTTATCGGAGTTGGTAAAACTCGTAGTCTTTCGAGTCTTAGGCACCGGGGCTCCAAAGTGATAGGTGTGTTACCTACAAAAAGGACTTTGACGCCCAAGTCAATATTAGGATTGAAGTGAAAGAGTGAATGAGTAGTATGTTGTACCTTGGAATGAGGTCTTACCACTCTTTTATGGTAGTATTCGTGTAAATTTGCTCCTAGTTACCTTTCTTAGGGGAATGAGCCTTCTTGTGTTGGGCTGGTAACGAGGTGGGAGTGCACCGAGGACCTCAAGTCTGTCGAGTCCAGAGGTCTAAGGTGCGCTCGAGCATATCGAATTGCAGTGGCACTACTGTCTTGGGTGCAAGTCAGGGGCGGTACAATATTAATTAGTAAAATCAACAAATTTACCATAAATCAAAGGTTGTAATTGAATATAAGTGTAAAACTTTTTATATTAACAATGTACGATTCTTTTTCCCATAAGTTTAAGGTCACTAAAATTAAAACTCTAAGTTTATTAATAAAAAAAATATTTTTTATTATTTTTTGTTAAAAAAAAGTTTCATGTATTAATAAAATGTTTCATATATTAACAATAAAAAGGCAGTATATAATCATATCGTAAAAAAAAAAATCTAATAGAAAAATTATCTCCTAACTCGAGAATACATCATCCACTGCTGGAAATAGTTTGGATTCGAAACCCCTTATTTGTCTCTAGTGCCTGCAATGGGTTGGTTTGCATGTGTGATTATTCTTCATTTCATCATAATAGTGTATAATTTAGGATCCATTCATTTGATTAGAGCACTGGCTACCTGTCACAGAAAATCCTCATCTGCTATCCGTCTTATTATTAGTTGGATATTTGTTTTAAAAATATTTACGGGTATCTATCTATATATATAGAGTTTAATTGATATATACGGATAATGTAAAAGACTTTTATACCGACGTTCAATCATATCACTTAATTTATATAACTTTTAAAGTATTAATTGGTAAAGTCAACAAATTTACCATAAATTAAGAGATATGATTGGACGTCACTATAAAATTCTTTATACTATCCATACATATCAATTAAACTCTCATATATATATATATATATATTTGTGAATATATTTAAAATATACTTTATTAAAAAAGTTACAGGAAATTTTGTCAACTAAATCTACTAGATTAATTACATCTAAAAATAAATTAATTTAATATATATATATATATATATATATATAATATTTAATACAAATAAAAAGATTATTTTACATTACTGAAAAATTTATAAAAATGATTTTATTAATTATATACTTTTTATAAAAACAAAAAATAAATTTATAATAATAAAATTTGATAATTAATATTTTTAATTAATTTATTTTAAAAAATATTATCTTCAAACAGGGACATGTAAAAAATTTGGTATATCTAGATAATGAGTACCCATTTAAATTATGAGTAAAAAAAAGCATTTTATAGGCTTTGTCTGCGGATATAAAAGAACTAGATTCGTTTGCCATGGTTCTCACCAATTATAAAATTGGAATTCGTCCTCTCAAATATGGGTTCAGATTTGATAATAGGAGTGAGACTTATAAGGTGGTGATGGTCCTTTCAAATATTAAATTGCAGAAAATGGAGCTGCAATGGTATATAGTTCATTGCATGGGTGATACTTGTTGGAGTATAACGGAGCGAGCAATTGAGTCAGACTTTCAGTCTATCTTCATTTTAGCACATTAGGTTAGTGATTATGGTCTCTGGATTCATTTTAGTCCGTTTTGTCTTGTCCTTCAATTTAATCTGTTTTGTCTTGTTCGTCAATTTGGCAAGTTAAAGATAAGGTAAAAGCTAATATTTTATTTTATTTTTAAAAATTATAATATTTATGTAAATTAATAAAATAAATTTATAAAAAAATAAAATAAATTTTGACATAAATTTATTTGTATAAAAACATAATATTGCCAAATAATAAAATCAATTATGTAAGATTTAATTTTTTTGATTTTTCTATTTATTTTTGTAAAATCATGATTTTTTGTATAAGATAAAAATTTATTTTTAAAATAAAATTTATATAATTTTTTAAGATAAAAAAAAATCAAAATTCTAACAGGTTAGTGATTTGGCTTGTCATAACTATGGTAGACTAGCCCATTCCTACCCTTTTTCTATGTTAAAGGTGGGATAGGCAAAAAAGGGAGTGAGCCAAAACGGGATGGACCGACCTGATTAGCCACCCTTACTTTTCAGAGAATTTCTCCCTGTACTTCTATAAATTCTCCGTACACCTTTATAAATTTTTTAAATAGCAAAAAGGCTCTTAATGAAAACAGTAAAATTTAATTACTACGCATCTCTTTCTCTCTCGTGTTGCACCTTTTTCTCATTTTGCCCCTCTCTTGTTTGCTTCTCTCACACGACTTCTTTTTTCTTCTCCACTAAATCAGTGACTTTCTCTTATTTTTCTGAGCGAGATGAAGAGAAACATACCTTCAGAAGACGAAAAGAGAAGATAAAAGGGACGACGAAGGTGAATGCAACAACGAATGGAGGTGCAGGGAGACTGCGACCACGAAGAATGAAGGAGGAAGAAGAAGGAAGTACAAAACTTCACAAAGCTCAGATGATAGCAAGAGGGGAACTAGGCCCAAAAATACCCCTAAGTGGCTGTAAGAAGGAATTTGAATTGACACCTACCAAATGTTCAATTCCCACCTACTGGTGGGAAAAATACCAATATACTTTCCGGAAATGTATCGCCGAAGAAGTAAAAAAATTGCAAATTGTTTTGCTTTTCGGCAATGTATCGTCGAAGAAGTAAAAAAATTTGCGATTTTTTTATTTCTTCGATGATACATTATTGGAGAAGTAAATACTGGTTTGACTATGTAGATAATTTTTTTTGTGTAATTTTGACCTATATTTCTTAGTTTTAATATAGAAGGAAAGTGAAGTAGCTGTATCATGATGTGATTCAAATCTTGTCATAGAATAAGAAAAAATGCATGATATTTTCTCTCTAACATTTTGATGATTTATAAACTTTGTATCATCATTTATCAGGCATATATTGCCTACCTTTCATTTCTTGAAAGGTTGGAAATGGTTTTCTCTGAAATTTTTAACCACGACAGGAAGACCCAAACTAACCAAATGGATTTAGGTTTGTAGTTCAATGCAATCCAAAAACATAGTAATTTAAAATTTAACATTTTCATTCATCTCTCTCGTATGATTTGATCATCTAAAATAATAATTTGACCCAAACTAACCACTACATTAATCCCAATTGATTTTCTGTTAATTGTCAGAGATTTTCTTCCTGCACCTCCATAGTTTCTCCTTGCACCTTCATAATCCTAGGAATTGTCTAAAATAACCTTAGATAAAAAAAGTTAACTTCTCTCTCCCTGCACCTCTTTTCTCCTTCTCCTTCGTGTAGTTCGAGTTACACCTTCAGATGCACAACTTCGCGCTACCCACACGTCCCCTTTTGTCTTCCTTAATTCGCAACACCCATTCATGCTTCTTGGTCTGGCGATGCAGCCCTAAGCTCCTCCTTCATCTCCCTCCATTTGTGCTTCTCGATTACTTCTCACTAAGTTCGGACTTCCTATTCCGAGCTGAGTCTGGACTGACGATTGATCAAAATGGTGAAGCTCGATTCAGAACACATTACAATAAGAACTGTTAAATTAGATTATTAGTTAAGAATGTTTTAACATCACAGTGTGACTTAAACAAAACATAATAAAGTTTATCGAGAATTTCTGCTATCTGAGCTTGATTTTAAAGGGTAGAAAAAACTGCAACTGAAATCATAACGAAGTGATTATAATTTTTTATAGAATTATGCATATTTGATGCATTTGTTAAATTTACCGAGAATCTTTGGATTTTAGCGTAAAAATATATACAAACAAGATGTTGATTACATACCAAAAGTTTATATCTTAAAGTAGTTTCTACGATTTCAGACAAAATTAATCGTAAACGGAAAAACTTCCAAAAAATTGCAATTACAAGTCTGGATGTGCCTGTTTGGATTTGTAAAAAAATTTGCAATTACAAGTTTGGACATGTCCACCCAAAATTGTAATTAAATTTTTACTTTTTTTACCTAAGATATTTTGTCATTTTAAAAAAATTATGGAGGTGCATAGAGAAACTATAAAGGTGCAAGGAGAAAAACTCTAATGTCATTATGTTATTTCTTTTGTCTGGACCCGATTGTTGTTGGGCCTAGCCTTTGGTGGCCTAGGGTTATTGATTATAGTTTTTAAGAGAGATCCTTCCGTGTTAAATGTATGAGAGTTTTTTATCGTGTTAATGGTAGCTAGACTTCTGTTTTTTTAGTGTTCCAATCCACCTTATATATGACAAGAAGAAGGATTTAAATAGAGAAGACTAGTAAAAAGAAGTTAAATTATTTTTTAACCTAAAAATATTTTAAATTAGAGATGCAAGTAAAAATTATCTGCAATTTAACCTATGTTGCCCATATACGATACTGGTGTCGCATGATGCAAACATGGACATTCAACAATGTTTTCAAAATTAAGGATGCAATACGTTTTAGATACATCTCTAAAAATTATAATATAAATAAAGTGTAATTGATAAAACTCATAATAAATTGAAATTGAAGTATTTTAATATCATATACAATTTATTCAACATAATAGTTAAATTATGACTCCTTTATATGAATTATATGAGACCTGCCAATATTGATCACATGTGAAATTATGAATTATTACTGATTCAGAATTTAGTATAATTTTTTGTTAACCTATTAAAAAGTATGGTCTATATATAACAACCTATTAAAAAGTATCATTATTGGTTAATAGTTAAATTTTTTATTTTTTCATTTAAACTATTTAAATATAAAACAAGTATTTTCTCCTCTCTTTTCTAATTTCAAAATATTAAAATAATAATTTTTTTAAAAAAAGTCTTAGAAAAATGAATATGGGAGTTGTGTTCCAATACCGCTTGAGTTGTTTCTGTTTCCCTTCACGCTAAGCTGTATCTAAGCCGTAAGCTGTATCTAAGCCATTCCAATAATTGAATGCTTCTAGAATACGTATGCAAGCGTATTCGTACAATATCTGTCTTTAACATATAGCGACCCAGTTTGAGTCAGGTTAGGTTTAAGTAAATCTAAAACTCAACCTAATTATAATAGATTAAATTAAGTTCGGTTGAGTTTTAACTTTTGTTAAATGCAATCTAACCCAGCACACCATTCAATGGATTGAATTTAGTTTAGTTAATTGGGACACATTTTTTATTTTTTTTAAAGATTAAATTTTAGAATATATTTTGTTAGCTTTTTAAGGTATTTTTTAAAAAATTGAATATATCATTGTTATATCATAAAAATAAATAATAAATTAGTAACAAATTATATATCAAAATTAAAAAAATTAAAGTTAACATAACTAAATTTTCAAGTAATAATAAGTGAGAAACATTTGTTCAAAATAAAAGTAAACACAATTTGTCCAAACTAATTAAGCCATAAAAATAAATAAAAACTACAATTTTTGAAAACCAACAAAATATATAATATCAAAGAAACACATAATGATAAAACATACTTTTAAATAATAATAAATAATAATTTAATATATGAACAAATAGGATCTCGGGTTCAACTTACTATACTTGTTACTCAACCCATAGTGAATTTGATTAGGTTAGGTAAAATTTCACCAATCACAAAAAAGAAATTCAATTTAATTGTTTTAGATTGAATTGAATCTTCATATCTTCAAACCTATCAAAACTGGTGTGATACCGATAGTTTTTTAATTTTTGGAGTATCCCAACTACACAACTGTTAATTGGTTAGGAATTTTTTCATATGATCTAAGTTTGGCCCTCTTGTCTCCTGGAACGTGCAGGGAGGGGGCATGTATACAAGAGACAGATATGAAATTTTAATCTCTATCGGGTATTTTTGGGTTTAGGTATACCGCGAGCTTGGGTATAACAGTTTGGGTATATCTGTTGGAACTAAAGGAACTCATTGAAGACTAGTGGAGTTTTGGTTTTGATTTTCTCTCTTTGTTTTTACTCTTAAATCAATTTCATGGTGTGTGTTTTAGATAGGCTTGAGAATGTGTTTGGAATAGTTTTGGATAGATTACATACCCTGCGAGAATTTTTGAGAACTAAAATTGATGCTCTCTGTGGTAATCAATTACTTGATTTAAGTAATCGATTACTCTCGAGAACAAGCACTTTGGTCCAGTTTTGTGCAGGATATCAGGTAATCAAGTGGGTAATTGATTACCCTGCATAAAAACTTATATAAAAGCATTTTCAAAATAGATTTAACAAATTTTGAACAGTTTAATCAAGTGCTTGCTTCTCACATACGATTTCCAAGAATTCTCTCCAAGATTCATACCCATTTTTGATGGTTTGAAAGTGCTTCCAATTCAAGATTCAAGGAAGAGACTCCATTGAGTTCTAACCTTTCTTTTTGGGTATTCTTTACATCATGTGATATTGTTTTGTACCATATCTGTGTTTTTGCACTAGGTTCACAATCTCTTGAGGTGTTCTTGAGATTGAGGGAAAATCTTGCAATGGAGTGTTACAAGTGAGGCATTGTGAGTGGCAGGGTGTCACGGTGTAGCAAACTCTTGTAGTGTGCAAGAGGAAGCCTCCTATTGTGTGATTTAAATCTTTCCGGGATTATAATCTATATGTGTGGTGTGCATGTACTGAGATTTTAGTGGAAAACAGATTAGCAGAAGACTAAGTCTCTAAATTGGATATAGTTCAATTGGACCGAACTAGTATAAATCACTATGCAAATTTTCTCTTTCTTAAACTCTTTAAATTTAGTCTTTATTGAATTTTTGGAGCACTAACATCTGGGTTTTTGCAGCTGAATTTGATTCATTACAATTTCTTACAGCTTATCTAAATCTTGATATATAATTACTTGACTTTAAATTTGGGTTTTTAACCCATATTTTGTGGGTTTGATTTTTATTATTTCTAGTCTTTCCTTTTTATCCTGAATTACTTTGAATATAATTCTTGTCAAGTTTCTCAGCTACTTTATTTGAAATCATTATTGAAGGAATTGAATTGATTGGTGCTTTGCTTAAGAGTTGAATTCTTGAAAACCCGATTTTTGCAAAAAAAGGTAGATTTTGAAAATTTTGAAAATGGACTATTTTTGAAAATACTCTAATACTGTTGAATAGAAATTATTGAAAAATAATTTGATGAATCTATTTAACCCCCTTCTAGATTCCCCCCTGGGACCAACAATATCTTGTTATATTATTTTTTATAATTTAAATTTAAATTTACTTATAATTTATTAAATAAATTATATGTAAGTTATTGATTATATTTAATTTATTAATTAATTAAATAAATTATATATTAAGTTATTAATTATATTTTGGTTTTGATGTTTCATAGGAGTGTGGATTTGTACACAGAGATGTGAGATTCTATTTAATATATAATTATATGTTAAACATAGAACTGAGGGAGGGGCGGGGCGGGTGCAGGGATGAGGCAAGGACCAACAAACCCAAATCAACAACACAAATTTTCTCTGTCAAAATCGAGGCAGGGACAAGACAGTATCTACGAGAGTAGCATGATTGCCATCCCTGAGTGCAAGTTACAAGCATCTCCAAATATGTCCATCTTGTTTAGTTAAGCTCTTCTTTATTTGCTTATGTTAATTTATGTTAAACTCTATATGTTGTTTTAGAACCTTGGCTTTTAATGTATGGAAAGGATAATTATTTGATGCTTTCTTTGATTAATTTGCTGGATTATCTAAGATAATTGCTATAGTTTGAATTTCTTTGCATCTAATGGATTGTTTTTATTAATTTATATTTATAATAGTAAGTTAGTATTGTCCATGGTTGTTCTTCCTTGCACCTACCATTTCCCTTTTGTGAAGAAGATCAAACACTTTTTGTCAGCAAAAGAAAGTTTACCTGATAAAGGGTATAAAAGGTAAAAAATAGGTGGGTTGGGACAAAACCTAATGGGTGACGACTGCTGGTGGAAAGAAGTTCATCGGAGGAACTATATTGCACAATTACCTTCAAAGCTATTTCAACTATATGGGAAGGTAACAGAGGGTGAGAATGGATGTTGCCAAGTTTCTCATATGCACTAGGGTCTAATAGGTTATAGATTATGTTGTTAAATCAACATTAATATGTGTAAGGTTAAACTAGTTGAGGAAAACTTAGAGGATTGCTTAGATTGTCTAATATGTAGGAAGAGAAACAACTCCCTTATCCCATCCTTAGATGATTATGATTAAATTGCCTCTTCTTCCTTGTCAGAATCTGGGCATGATATTGACGATTTGTGGGAAACAGCCTTGATAATTTGAATTTTGAAAATTTTCAAAATGAGGTGAATTTTCAAACTTCAAATGCCTAACTTAGTCAAAGAGGGAACTCTCACTGGCATGGGTCATCATTCAACAATACAATTGCTAATTGCCACTCATGCACTCAGGGCTGTAACCCTTATGCGTCTAATATTCCTAGTCTGGACTACCACATACATCCCTCATAATAAGCTAAACCCACATGCAGTTGCCCTTCCTCTGTCACATGTGATGTCTCGATGAGACGACGAAAAAATTATTTTAAAATTAGAAAGAGTTGCCACCAACATTTATTGAGGGAAATATAAGAAAAAACTTAAAAAAAAAATGGTTTGCGAAACCAAATTTGGAATTAGGAGTCGATTACATGTGTGGACGATATTAACACTCCACAAACGTCCATAAAAAAGACGGTTACCTCTAACTAAATGTTCAAAATTAAATAATTTCAAAAATATTTATTCATCCTGTGAGACACAAAAATTATTCTTATTTTATTAATTTTAATATTTTTAAAAATATTTTTATTATTTATTTTTTATAAAAAGATCATTACCAAATTAAATTTTTACGTTTTTGGGCTCAACAAAAGAGAACTCCTGCTCCTAGGTATATCCAAATATTTTGGAAAATCAGAGTTTACATAGTTCTTTAATTAAATTTGTGTATTGATGTTTTTTATTTTTAATTTTATTAAGATTTAGGATTTTTGAACGGTTACAGTTCATATATCATAAAAATTAAAATTGACAAGAGCGTACATCCAAATCAATTTATTAGAATATCCTTATTTTTTAATATTTTTTTAGAGTAAAAAGAAAACCTTGTTATCATTATGTGTATATATTTATTATTTTCTTCAGAAATGAGATTTTAAAATAAAAGTTGTCACAACTTATATCTCAAAATCTCGGGAATAAAAAGATATCACATCTGATGAGGACATCAAGCTTGAAGGACTTGGAGGACCTATGACAAGGGCAAGGACAAGAAGAGTTAAGGAAGCTATTCAACAAGTATTGGCAACCCTTTTGCAAAAAGAGCTAAACATTGAAGAAATAAAGTTTAAAATTGTTAATTGTCTCATGACTGAAGAGAGCAATGCTTGACCTTAATGGAAGAGAAGTTTGAAATAAATTAAACTCATTTTCTTGGAGTTTACTTAGTTAATGGTGGGCAACCAGAATTGTCTAATTAAAGTTGCAGCCACCTAGGTTATCAATTATAATTAGTATACGTGTTTAATTTACTTTGGCAGTTACACTTTGTTATTAAGTTGCCCATTATTAGTTTTTATTATTTTGTAACTTCAGCTGAATTTAGAAAGCCACTAAACCTACACAAGCTGAGTTTATTAGGCATATAAATTTGGGCAAGACTGAGATGTAAGGAGAATATTTTGGGAAATAAAAAAAACTAGTTGAGGTTTTCTCTCCTTTGGGTTCTTGACAATCCAAAATCTTTTGAGATTTATCAAAGGTAATTCACCCCTTTGTGTGTGCAATCTCGTAGACATATCTTCCATCCTTGGAAGTGTGGAGTCTATCAATTCCAATTCCATTTTCTGTCTTTTCCATTCATACTCAATTCTGGCCAGCAAACTCTATAACAGCAAGCTAAATTCCTAGGGTCCTTTCAGAATCCTAAACTGACAGCGGATTCATATCATTTGGTATCAGAGCTCCGGTTTCTAGGAATTGCAAGGCTGCTGTTCTGGGTAATTTCTGTCGTTAATTTTCATCATATCATAATATTACCTTATTGTTATTTCTTTGACTGAACCATTGCAAAAGTTAGGTGCTTAAAACAATTCTGAATTTAAAAAAAAAAAAAAGAAGTGAAAGAAACCATGCAAAAATTGAGTTAAAAAAAAAAAAATTTTGGGCTGAATGGTTCATGTTATTAGAAAAATTTTAAGCTCATTCTTAAGGTAATATTGTGTTTGAATTGAGGAAGAAAATACTGCACCTTGTTAGTATACAATTCTGAATTTTGGCTGCACTTCTTGGTTGCAAATTGTTCAATTTCCATTCTGTTTTGCTGCACCTGTGTTGCGCATCATTCCCTGAATTTTGCTGCACCTATTGGCTTCATTTTAAGCCAAAATTTCAACCCTTTGTTGGTGTCAAAATTCTGGTTGTTGTCCTATTTGTTTGTGGTCTTCTTTGTGTTTCATTTGAGTCATTTTTGTTAGCTTTTCTTGAGTTATTTGGGCTACACACAGGTTGGTGTTGTCTTTGAATTTATTCTCTTTTTGGTCTGTTAAGAACTTAAGGAGGAATAGAGAGGAAAAAGGCAAGAGAGTTTCATTATAGTAAAAGCCAATATTGTTTAGCGCAAACACTTGAGTGGGTGAAAACATTTTCAAACACCACATACATACTTTTTCTTGTGACATTTGACCTGTTTGTTTATCATGGCAGAAAGAAATAATAACAATGATCTTCAGTTTCAAATTGTTGCACTATCCCAACATTTAGAGAGATTGATGAAGCAACAACAAGATGAGTTCCATGAGAGGTTGGATCAGTAATAGAACCCCACCAGCAGGAGGAGGAGGAAGGCCAAATAGAAATGAAGGAAGAATAGAAGGAGTGAAGTTGAATGTGCCTCCTTTCAAGGGTAGGAGTGATCCTGAGGCATACTTGGAGTGGGAGTTAAAAATTGAGCATGTCTTCTCTTGCAACAATTATAGTGAGGAGCAAAAGGTGAGACTTGCAGCTGCTGAATTTTTAGATTATGCTTTGATTTGGTGGAACAAGTTGCAAAGGGAGAGGATTAGAGATGAAGAGCCTATGGTGGACACTTGGACTGAAATGAAGAGGCTCATGAGGAAGCGGTATGTACCTTCTAGCTTCTATAGAGACTTAAAATTGAAACTTCAAAAATTGTCTCAAGGAAGCAAGGGAGTGGAGGAGTACTATAAGGAGATGGAAGTGCTTATCATCCAAGCAAAAATTGAAGAAGATCCTGAGGTAACTATGGCTCGCTTCCTTAGTGGCTTAAATCATGATATTAGAGATGTTGTTGAGTTGCAGGAATTTGTAGAAATGGAGGATCTGTTGCATAAGGCCATTCAGGTAGAACAACAGTTAAAAAGAAAAAGTGCAACAAGAAGGAGTTCTACCAATTTTAATAATTCCAATTGGAAGGATAGGAGGAAAGAAGGAGCTGCCTCATCTAGTAATACAACACCTTCTAGCCATGGAAAAGCCCCTCAAAAGAAAGATGATAATCCACCTAAAAAGACTAGAGAAGTGAAGTGTTTCAAGTGCTTGGGCATGGGTCATTATGCCTATGAGTGTCCCACAAAGAAGATTGTTCTTCTCAAAGATAATGGGGAATACACAAGCCAATCAGAAGCTAGTGGTGGAGAAGAAGAGGAGAGTGATGGAGAATTGGCGGCTAATGAAGGAGAGTTGTACATGATTAGGATACTGTTGGGAAGTCAAGTCAAGGCCGAAGATGCATCTCAAAGGGAGAACATCTTTCACACAAGATGTTCAGTCAATGGTAATGTTTGTTTGGTAATTATTGATGGAGGGAGTTGTACCAATGTGGTGAGTTCAAGATTAGTGTTAAAGATGAACATGGACACTACACCGCATCCTAGACCATATAAACTCCAATGGCTTAGTGAAGGAGAAGAAGTTAAAGTGAAACAGAAAGCAGAGGTTCCTTTCTCCATTGGGAAGTATCAAGATAAGGTTTTATGTGATGTGGTTCCCATGGAGGCCAGCCATATCCTTTTAGGGAGGCCGTGGCAGTATGATACCAAAGCCATTCATGATGGTTTCACTAATAAAATTTCCTTTATGTATCAGGATAAAAAGGTGGTTCTTAAGCCTTTGTCTCCTAAAGAGGTATGTGAGGATCAATTAAAAATGAGAGACAAGTTAGCAAATGAGAGAAAGAGTGAAACACCTGAGAGGAAAAAGAGTGAAACACCTGAAAGAAAAAAGAGAGAAAAGAATAAGAGTGAAACACTTGAGGGCAAACAACTGTGTTTAGCAAGAGAAAGGGAGGTAAGGAGGGTGCTTTGCGCAAGACAGCCCCTCTACTTATTGCTTTGTCAAAATCAAAGTTTGTATGCTAACCAGTTTGACAAGTTTGAATTGCCTTCTTGTATTGAGTCTCTTTTGCAGGATTTTGAGGATGTGTTTCTAGCAAATGTACCTGATGGCTTGCCACCTATGAGGGGAATTGAGCATCACATTGATCTCATTCCAGCAGCTTCTTTGCCCAATCGTCCAGCTTATAGGAGCAACCCACAGGAGACCAAAGAGATCGAAAGGCAAGTTACTGAACTCATGAGCAAAGGGTGGGTAAGAGACAGCATGAGTCCATGTGCTGTACCTGTGATTCTAGTACCCAAGAAGGATGGTTCATGGAGGATGTGTTCTAATTGTAGAGCCATAAAAAACATCACCATCAAATATAGACATCCAATTCCCAGGTTAGATGATCTTCTTGATGAACTATATGGTGCATGTGTGTTTTATAAAATTGATCTGAAAAGTGGCTATAATCAGATTAGGATTAGAGAAGGAGATGAATGGAAAACTGCTTTTAAGACTAAATATGGATTGTATGAGTGGCTGGTTATGCCCTTTGGTTTGACAAATGCACCTAGTACTTTCATGAGATTAATGAATCATGTCATAAGAGAGTTTATTGGAAAATTTGTTGTGGTGTACTTTGATGATATTCTGATCTATAGCACTAGTCTTGAATTGCATGTTGAACATTTGCGGGCTGTTATGAATGTGCTTAGAAAAGAACAATTGTATGCCAATTTGGACAAATGCATTTTTTGTACTGATCATGTAGTATTCCTAGGCTTTGTTGTTAATGCTAAAGGGGTACATGTTGATGTGGAAAAGCTTAAGGCCATTCAAGAATGGCCTACACCTAAAACCGTGAGTGAGGTGAGGGGATTTCATGGTTTAGCAAGTTTCTACAGGAGATTTGTTAAAGATTTTAGTACTGTGGCTACACCTCTAAATGAAATTGTTAAAAAAAATGTGGGTTTTAAATGGGGAGAGAAACAAGAAGAGGCCTTTGCTGCCCTTAAGCATAAGCTTGTTAATGCACCTATTCTTGCCATGCCTAATTTTGCAAAATCATTTGAAATTGAATGTGATGCATCAAATGTGGGTATTGGGGCTGTTTTATTGCAAGATGGTCATCCAATTGCTTATTTCAGTGAAAAGTTAAGTGGGCTTGCCCTTAACTATTCTACTTATGATAAGGAATTATATGCGTTGGTGGGGGCTTTAAAAACATGGCAGCATTATCTGTTACCCAAGGAATTTGTCATTCATAGCGACCATGAGTCTTTAAAATATTTAAAGGGTCAAGGTAAGCTTAATAAGAGGCATGCTAAGTGGGTAGAATTTTTAGAACAATTTCCATATGTTATCAAGCATAAAAAGGGAAAAGGGAACGTAGTGGCTGATGCGCTTTCTAGGAGGCATGCATTACTTTCTATGCTTGAGACTAAATTGTTTGGTCTTGAATCTTTGAAAGATATGTATAAACATGATGTGGATTTTGCTGAAATGTTTGCTGTATGTGAAAAGCTTTCTAAAAATGGATATTATAGGCATAATGGATTTTTGTTTAAAGCCAATAAATTGTGTGTGCCTAAATGTTCCATTAGAGAGTTGCTTGTAAGTGAATCACATGAGGGGGGGTTGATGGGTCATTTTGGGGTTCAAAAGACTTTGGAAATTTTGCAAGAGCATTTCTTTTGGCCTCACATGAAACGATATGTGCATAAGTTTTGTGACCACTGCATTGTGTGTAAAAAGGCCAAATCTAAGGTTAAGCCTCATGGATTGTATACTCCTTTGCCTGTTCCTGAATATCCTTGGACTGACATTTCTATGGACTTTGTTTTGGGGTTGCCTAAAACAAAGAATGGAAAGGATTCTGTGTTTGTTGTTGTTGATAGGTTTTCCAAGATGGCACATTTCATTCCTTGCAAAAAGGTGGATGATGCTAGCCATGTGGCTGATTTATTTTTCAAGGAAATAGTGAGACTTCATGGACTGCCAAGGAGCATTGTGAGTGATAGGGATGCAAAATTCCTTAGTCACTTTTGGAGGACCTTGTGGGGTAAAATTGGTACTAAATTGCTGTTTTCTACTACTTGCCACCCACAAACTGATGGTCAAACTGAGGTAGTCAATAGGACTTTAGGCACATTGCTTAGGACTGTTTTAAAGAAAAATCTTAAGTCTTGGGAAGCATGTTTGCCTCATGTTGAGTTTGCTTATAATATGGTTGTCCATAGCACGACTAATTGTTCTCCATTTGGAATTGTGTATGGGTTCAATCCTTTGACTCCTCTTGATTTGTTGTCCATGCCTAACATTTCTATGTTTAAGCATAATGAAGCATAAGCTAAAGCTGAGTATGTAAAGAAGCTGCATGAGCAAGTGAAGGCTCAAATTGAAAAGAAAAATGAGAGTTATGCAAGGCAAGCTAACAAGGGTAGGAAGAAGGTCGTGTTCCAACCTGGTGATTGGGTTTGGGTACACATGAGAAAGGAAAGGTTCCCTAAACAAAGAAAGTCAAAACTCCAACCAAGGGGAGATGGTCCTTTCCAAGTTCTAGAAAAGATCAATGACAATGCCTATAAGATTGATCTTCCAGATGAGTATAATGTTAGTGCTACTTTCAATGTGTCTGATTTAACTCTCTTTGATGCAGATGAAGATGCTATTGATTTGGGGACAAATCCTCTTCAAGAGGGGGGGGAGTGATGAGGACATGAAGCTTGAAGGACTTGGAGGACCTATGACAAGGGCAAGGACAAGAAGAGCTAAGGAAGCTATTCAACAAGTATTGACATCCCTTTTGCAAAAAGAGCCAAACATTGAAGAAATAAAGTTTAAAATTGTTAATTGTCTCATGACTGAAGAGAGCAATGCTTGACCTTAATGGAAGAGAAGTTTGAAATAAATTAAACTCATTTTCTTGGAGTTTACTTAGTTAATGGTGGGCAACCAGAATTGTCTAATTAAAGTTGCAGCCACCTAGGTTATCAATTATAATTAGTATACGTGTTTAATTTACTTTGGCAGTTACACTTTGTTATTAAGCTGCCTATTATTAGTTTTTATTATTTTGTAACTTCAGCTGAATTTAGAAAGCCACTAAACCTACACAAGCTGAGTTTATTAGGCATATAAATTTGGGCAAGACTGAGATGTAAGGAGAATATTTTGGGAAATAAAAAAAACTAGTTGAGGTTTTCTCTCCTTTGGGTTCTTGACAATCCAAAATCTTTTGAGATTTATCAAAGGTAATTCACCCCTTTGTGTGTGCAATCTCGTAGACATATCTTCCATCCTTGAAAGTGTGGAGTCTATCAATTCCAATTCCATTTTCTGTCTTTTCCATTCATACTCAATTCTGGCCAGCAAATTCTATAACAGCAAGCTAAATTCCTAGGGTCCTTTCAGAATCCTAAACTGACAGCGGATTCATATCAACATCTAATCATTCCTTTAATCTCTTTGGGAAAAACATAAAAGGAAAATTAGATGTCATATATTTATTATGAATTATTTATAAGAAAATGTTATTAATTATGATAAATTTTTGAGTACCCTAAACTGCCATAATATGTGTTCCAAATCCTATAAGGTAAAAAGATGTCACATCTACTAGACTTTATTTTTTCTCTTAACACGAAATTATTCAAATTCTAATATTCTTAATTATATGATTTTTAATATTGGGAATAAAAAGATGTCACCTAATTAACCTTTTCAATTTCTATTAAAAATAAAAGTGGTAAAAAAAAGAAAGTTTGGATATCATGTAATTATTATAAATGACTTATAAGAAGAGAAGGGTGGTCGATGTTGGTTCAGTACCAACGGTTTGGGGTTTCTCCATAGCAAAAAAAATCAAACTCGAAATGACTTCAATTTGGTGAGCAAATTGACTTCTAGTGCGAGATTATAATGGTGGCTGTCATTTTTGTTACAATTTTGTATCCTAACTTATTCTGGCTTTTGGTTATGTTAAATTCGAGAATTGATATTTTTAATAATATGGTCACGATGAAGGGGGTCCTGACTGATATCTAGGGAGTCTTGGTTTGCAAAAATAATTCTTAGATAGAAATATGAACCTTTAATAGATTTGTCACCTTTTGCTTTTTTACATTTGGCATGAAACATGTAACTAAATTGATAACATTGATTTAGTGTGGGCAAAAGAATCAGACTATAGATATTCGAACTCAACAATCTCCTTACCAATTTTTCTTCTTCTTTTTGCCTTTGTTTTTCTCTTCTCCGATTGATATGCCACCTCCCCCTTCTCATTTATAGGTATCACTTTTCTTCACAGTGAAGGAGTCAGGATGAATGACCACATTTATAGAGTGTTGTGACAGTAGCAATAGGCGGCGTAGAAGCCTAAATTCGCTCTCAGTTGAAGCAGATGGAGTATGGAGTAGAGCAACAGAGCATGACAAATTGTATTTTGCAGAGCAAGTTGCTCTATGTCTTTATTTTATTATTATTTACTATAATATTTTCTGCATTTTCTTTTTCAGTTTATTATATTTTTTAATTCTTCATTTTATATTTATTTTCTCTTCCTTTTTTCATTTTGTGTATTAAGAATCTTAGACTAAGAAACCTTATTTTAAGCAGAAGAGTAAAAAAAAAAAATTGGACAAAATTGGGTGTCTATACTTTCTATCATTTAAGAAAAACCATCAGACATGCTTGCAACTTCAACGAGTCACAATGTGAAAGTTGTGGTCTTTCTCTATCAAGGATGCATCCACCTCTGATATTCAACGATGTAATCTCAGGAACAAATCACAATCTAATGGAGATAATGCAAAGAAGATCTGGGAAATGGCTGGCTTAATTGGAGTCAGAGGGAATCACAATGATGACTACTACATTCAAATTTTAAATACTCTAGAGCTAAGGGACCGGACCTTGAAGATGAAGGGTGAGAATATACCTCTCATGAAATTCTTCTCCCTGAACATAAGAGCGGTGGGGAATTGGGCAAAAAAAAAAAAAGGCACATGAAATCCCTAATTCAAAAATGTGGAGCTGATTTCTACATGTTTTAAGAGACTGAGTGCGAAAAAATGCAGGAGTCAATTGTCAAAGATTTATAGGGTAATGCTAATTCTTAGTTCAAGTGGCAAGCAAAGGCATCTCAAGGACTCTCTGGAGGTTTACTTAATATTTGATGCAAGGACTCTATCCAAGTCTTGTTCACACTCTAGGGTGATGGCTTCCTTAGGTTATGTAACACTTATAAAGATAATGAGGTACCTTGCATAATTATTAATAGTTACTTTCATGCTCTTTAGTAGGGAAAAAAAGCTATGGGGTGATTTGTGTATGTCCAAATTGGATTTTGGCTCACGCCTTTGGTGTATGAGAAGTGACTTTAATGCTGTCTACAACAGAGAAGAGAGGAGAGGCAACAATTTGACATTCAACCAGTTTGAAGCTGAAGAATCCAATGCTTTCATTCAACTTATGAATGTGATTGATATTCCTGTATTGGGGAAGAAATTCTCGTGGATTAGCTCAAATGGCAAGTCAATAAGCAAAATTTATCAATTTCTTGTGTTTGAAGATGTCATCCCTGCCTGGAGTATTTCAGCTCAATGGATTGGTAATAGAGATGCATCTGATCACTGCTATATTCTACTGCAAGATGATATCAAGGATTGGGGACCCAAGCCATTCAGGTTCTTATTCAATAATTGGCTACAACTCCCAAACTTCAAGAGGTTAGTGGCTAAAAGCTGGACAAAGGTTTATACATTTGGAAACTTTATGCACTATCCCAAAAGCTTAAACAACTTAAGAGGGACATCCGAGAATGGAAAAAGGTTGAATTTGATGTAACAGGTTATAAAATCCGTAATTTGCCTAACCATATGGAAGCCCTGGATGGGAATTAAATGCTAGGATTACTGGACTTTGTTGATGAAAGAACATGCATATCAAAGGAATTTTGGCAAGCTTTGAGACAATAGAAGAGCCACCTACATAAGAAATCCAAGGCCAACTGGGTCAGATTGGGTGATGCAAATATGCACTTCTTCCATTCCTTCTTGCAGTCCAAGCAGCAATCAAAACAAATATTGGTTCTCAACACAGACCAAGGTTGGGTCCATGATGTTCATCAGGTGAGGGACGGGATTACTAGGCACTTTGAAAGCCTCTTTCAAGAGAATGACTAGATAAGACCAAACCTAGATGGTATTAATTTCAGGAAGCTAGTTGTTGATCAAAGGGTCTATCTCAACTCCCCTTTTTCACGTGATGATGTTAAGGTTGTTGTGTGGAGTTGTGGCACCGGAAAGAGCCTAGGCCCATATGGGTTCAATTTCGAGTTCTTTAAAGCTTTTTGGGAGATTGTGAGTGTTGATATTTATGCTGTTGTTCAAGAATTCTATCATAATTCCACCCTGCCAAAATCTATCACGACTTCTTTTATTGCACTCATTCCTAAAGTGACCAACCCATAGTCTACCTCTGAATATCGCCCCATCTCATTAGTTAGTAGTATTCACAAAATCATATCAAAACTACTTGTGGCTAGGTTGCAAAAGGTTATAGCCTCAATTGTCTCCCCCAACCAAACTGTCTTCATACAGCGTAGGCATATGCTAGATGGTGTTTTGGTAGTGAATGAACTTTGTGATTGGCCAAAAATATTCAAAAAGCCACTTTTTATGTTTAAAGCAGACTTCCGAAAAGCCTATGATTCTGTAAACTAGAACTTCCTTATTTATATGATGGTTCGTATGGGTTTTGATGACAGGTGGTGTGCATGGATTAGAGCTAGGGTCTATTAAACTCAAATATCAATCTTGGTTAATGGATGTCCCTAAACTTAAATCACAACTCACAAAGATCTCAAACAGGGTGACCATATCGCCCTTAAGCTATTTCTTCTAGTCTTTGAAGGTCTCACATGATTGGTGCAAAAAGTCCAATAGGAGGGGCTCTTCTCCCCATGTAATGTCCATGAAGATATAAATTTTCCATTCTTCAATGCGCTGATGACTCCATTATTATAGGAGAACCAAACTTCAATAATCTTTGGGCTACTGAGGCAATATTTCGAAGTTTCCAGTTTGTGTCTGGGCTTGCAATCGACTTCCATAAGAGTAACATATTCGAGGTTCATGTACCCCTACCTTTTACGCAAGCTGCTGAATCTTTTCTTTAATGTAAGGTTGCAAAATTGCCTTTTAAATTTCTTGGCTTTGCCTATTGGGTTAACCTGCAGAATAGCAAGACTTGGGACCCTGTGATCAAACATTTCCAAAGGAAACTGGCTGTGTAGAGAGGGACATATTTATCCATTGGTAGGCGTATAACACTCATTAGCTCAGTCTTAAAGGCTCTACCTCTCTTCTACTTCTCATTTTATAGGCCCCCTTAAAGGGTGATAAAATTAAATTGTTAGCATCCAGAGAAAAATTCTCTGGCAAGGGTGGTCTCAGGCACAAAAAATCAGTTGGGTCTCATGGGATACTATCTGCCATCCTAAGTCACAAGGGGCCTTGGAGATAAGAGCTTGATTGAATTCAATATTAGCCTCTTAAGTAAATGGAGATGGAGACTATTCACAGATAAAAGAGCAATCTTGTATGACCTCATAAGTTTCACATATGGGTGTAATTTAGGTCCCTTCTATGCCACTGCACAACAACTTAACAGATCTAACATTTGGTGTTCCTTCAAATCATTAAGAGGAAAATAGGTGATGGAAAATCTACTTTGTTCTAGCATGACCTATGGGCTGGAACCACTACTTTATAAGAACTGTATCCTAGACTTTTTCAGGTAACAACTAATCCTAATTCTACTCTGGCTGGGATGGGTTGTTGGCTGTAGGAACAATTCTGTTATTGGCAGTGGAACTAGAGAAGAAATATGTTTGTGTGGGAGGAGAACCTCGTTTCCAATATGCATGCAACACTTCCTTATGTTCATCTTATCCATGGGATGGATGGTTCATGGGAATGGGCGTTGGACAACTCTAAATTATACACGGTCTCATCTGCATATTTCTTGATTGACCAGCGTCAACCACCTAGTTTGGCTCAAAATCAGCAACGCTTTAACAGCTTCTGAAAGTCAAAAGTGCCTAGTAAAGTGTTGGTGTTTTCCTGGAGATTGGCTCTAGATCGTATTATGGTGCTTAGCCCCTTTGTCTCTTGTGTTTTCTGTCATTCTGATTTGGAACACAGGGATCATTTATTTCTTAGCTGTTGTTTTGTTAATTGTATTTGGTATAAATTGTTTAAATGGCTTGCATTGATAAGGTTTGCCCAAACGATATTATTTAGCTATATTCTCAATTGGGAAAGGTAACACGAAATTGGAAGGCTAGAAGGATGAAATATGTATTTTGGCACACTACCTACTGGTGTATTTGGAATGCAAGAAATGATGCCATCTTCAATGGGAAGCTCCTTATGCTACATAGATTCTTGCTAAGATTATGGCCTTTACATGGCTATTGTTTTTGTATAATTACAACTCAAACCTGGGTATAGTTTATTCTTCTTGGTGCCCTAATTCCCTTAGCTGTTTTTGAGTATTAAGTAGATAATTTGGATGGGTAATCATTCATGTATTGGGTTTTTTTTCTTGCTTTCTGTTATACAATGACTCAATGTAAAAGACTTTGTCTTCTCCCTTTACAATATATATATATATATATATATATATATAAATTTTTCTGTAAAAAAAAAAACCCCTAATGAGTTAGTAAATTATCTTCAACAAAGAAAATTTATTCTCTCTCACATATTTTATTCTTGGGTAGCAAAAAAATTTAGCCAAAATTTAGAAACTAGAAGTTATTTTGATTCTTCACTTAATATTAATTTGTTATAGAATTTCCCTTTATATATTGATACCAGAAATCCAGAACGATTTTATATGTATAAATTCCCTTTTGATTGCGTTGCACTTGTTGAAATTCTAAGAAAAGCTTATTTGTTCTCTTAAAAAAATGACTTTATAATTATGTAAAAATAGAAAATCAACCAAATCCACATTTTTCTTCAGTAAAAATGGCATCTTCAAATTTTTTTATTAACTTCTAGTTATAGCTGATTCAAAGAGAATCTACTTTAACAAGATTACTAATTTCATCTAAGTTTAATTAACTTTGAGCATCTAAATGGCTAACAGCTAAAATATGGGCAACTTTTTTACCTTCCCCAAATGGTGTTTGAGAGGTGATATTGATGCTAGAAGTTGCTTAGGATGACACAATATACGCCTATTAATTCAAAATATGAGAGTGCTACCAATATATATTTTTAACACACTCTTTGAAATTCATTAAAAACTACAAAATCAAGAGAAAGAATCATTTAATGATAAATGAATCCCTCCTACTTATTTGTTTTTTATAAATTTTAACTATTAAAACAGAGTGTGTTAGAGAATATTATTAGCATTTCTCACCAAAATAAGATGACTTTGTAAGTGCAGTAATAACGAGGTATCTTATTCAACCTCCAATTTCAAGAGTTGAATATCCTTTGCTAGTTTCAACTTCAAAGCCAAGTCACCCATTCCAAAAGCTTTAGAACTTTTAGTATCAAGAGCTGTTACTTCATTTTCCATGTTGCACAGTATACATTTAGAACCCATGTGGTGATTATGAAGTAGAAACATATAGATAGCATTGGCCTCATGGTTATCCAGTTGGACCTGACCTGACCCATAGCTAACCATGTGAATAACTAGCTCAATACACTAGGAAAATAAGAACATAGTTTTTACCTACCCAAACCTCATTTGTTAATGTTTTCGTTTGAGCCATGTGTTTTTGCATCGGGTAATGTTTTTCACATGTATCTAAACTTGGTTCTTACTTCTTACAAACTAGGAATGTGTCGTTGAGACCCTTCTATTATAAGAAATTGATGACTGTAGGACAGTGTTATCAAATTGCGGCCATGGCGGCGCTATGGCGGAATAGCGTGGCGGATTTTCCACAAAACGCCACAGTATAGCGGTTGCGTTGCGGTATCTGAATTGCGGGCCATGGCAGCCGCCATGGCCATCGCGTGCATGGCGGCAACGTGGGCATGACGGAATCTGCGTTTTTTTTTTTTAAAAAAAAAAAGCCTTTCGGGTCTCGGACCCGACCAGACCGGAAGACGTTTTACTTCTTTAAACCCTAATTCACCTTATTCACACCTGAGAGAGCCTGAGAGAGACGAGATCGGTAGCGAGCGATGAACACCAACGGCCGGCGACGCAACAGCCACGCAACTCGACAAGTGTGAGAGGAGCGCGATGCAACAGTGACACGACGAGCGAGAGAGAAGACGCGACACGACGAGAGAGAGAGAAGACGCGATGGCGAGCGACACAACAAGCACCAACAGTCGGCGACGCAACAGCGACGCGACATGACGAGCGCGATGCAACAGCAACGCGACGAGCGAGAGAGAAGACGCGACGTGACGAGCGACGGCGAGCGATGCAACAGGCACCAACGGCTGGCGACGCAACAGGCACCAACAGCAACGGCGACGGCGAGCGACTGCGATCAGGCGAGCGACTGAGGTCGGGTTTTTTTCACTTCTCTACTTCTCTGATTCTCTCTTTATTTCTCACAACACTGTTTTTTTTATTTTTTAAACTTTTTTATTTGTTTTAAATAATTTTTACACTATGTAAAAGTTATTAATTGTGTTATTTGTGGAGAATTTGCTCTATTTTATTGATGAGTAACTCTATATTTGTTAATTTTTTTTAGTATTGGTACACTAAAACCTTTGAGCAAGTTTTGCAATGGCTGAAACACCAACAACAACTCCAACTCCAACTCCAACAAATTCAAGGGTTAGCTCTAGAACAGACCTCGGTTGGAAATATTGTCACCAACTAAATGAAGCTGACACAAACACAGTTGTTTGTAATTTTTGTGGAAAAGTTATGAAGGGGGGAATAGCAAGAGCGAAGGAACATATTATGGGGAAGAAAGGGAACGTGGCAGCTTGTAAAAAAAGCCCACAACATGTAAAGGATGAACTTTGGGGACTTTTAACAAATAAAAAGTCTATAGCAACTTCAGTTGATTTACCTATCAACATTAGAGAAATGGACTTTGCTCCCATTGGATGTGATGAAGATGAACCAGATGAATTTGAGGACTCTAACAATAATGTAGTTGCTGTAAAAAAGAATATGGCTAGAAAAGGGCTAATGGACATGTTTTGCATAAATCCACTACAAGGAGTTAATAAAAAACAAAGGGAGAAAGTGCGACAAATGAACATAAAGGAGGCATGTGACAAAAAAATAGTGGAGAAGGTTCATCAATATATTGCTCGCTTTTGGTATCAAGCTGCGATTGCATTCAACCTTATTAAGTTGAAGAGTTTTGAAGATATGGTAATTGCTATTGGTCAATATGGACTACATTTGCCCATTCCTAGTTACCATGATATTAGAGTTTCACTGTTGAAGAAAGAGATGGAATATACTGAAGAGTTGATGAAAGGCCATAGGGAGCTATGGGTGAAGCATGAATGTTCTATCATGTCTGATGCATGGACTGATAGGAAACAAAGATGCATCATTAATTTCTTGGTGAACTCTCAAGCTGGGACAATGTTTTTGAAGTCTGTTGATGCTTCTGATTATGTCAAAACTGGAGAAAAGATTTTTGAGTTAATTGATTCAGTTGTGGAGGAGAAAAGGTCACACTTGTTTTGGACCCCCTGTGCAGCCCATTGCATTGATCATTAGAAGGGCAATCGCACTGGTTGGGTTTATCTATGCCCATTCTAGTACTTTGAGCATGTTGAGAAGTTTTACAAACAAGAAGGAGTTGGTGAGACCTGTAGTGACTAGATTTGCTACTTGTTATCTCACGTTGGAAAGACTCCATGTTCAGAAAATAAATATTAGAACTATGTTTGTTTCCAGTGCATGGATATTAAGCAAGCTATCAAAAGAAGCTAAGGGAAAGGAAGCTATGAAAGTGACACTCATGTCTTCTTTTTGGAAGAATGTGGTATATACACTTAAAATCATGGCACCACTTGTAAAAGTGCTTCGTCTTGTTGATGGGGAAAGGAAACCATCAATGGGTTATATTTATGAAGCAATGGACAAGGCAAAAGAAACCATCATGAGGTCATTCAACAACAATGAAAGCAAATACCAAGATGTGTTTGCTATTATTGATAAAAGATGGAATTGTCAACTTCATAGGCCACACATGCAGCTGCCCACTTTCTTAATCCAGAGTTCTTCTATGACCACATGGAAATGGAGTTTGATTTTGAAGTTACGAATGGGTTATATGAATGCATTAAGAAGTTGGTTCTGGAATTAGATGTCCAAAGCTGGTCTTTTTGGATATGAATACGCTATGCATCAAAGGAAATCTCATTCTCCTAGTAAGAAACTTCTACTAATTTATTTTATGGAAGTTTTAATTTTACAAATCCTAAACTTACAAGCCATGCTCTTCTATGTAGCTTATTGGTGGCGAATGTATGGCTCCAATGCTCTGAATTTGCAGAAACTAGCTATAAAGATTTTGAGCTTGACTTGCAGTTCCTCAGGTTGTGAAAGGAACTGGAGTGTATTTGAGCAAGTAATTCCTCAAGCTAATTTTATTTTATTTAAATTTCATGGTCAAGTTTCATTTAACCTTTATTTATCTTACTTATGTAATGTTTCAGATTCACTCCAAAAAAAGGAATAGGCTTGAGCACCAGAAGTTGCATGACTTGGTGTATGTTAAATACAACCAATAACATTGATGCTTGCAACTAATGGTTAATTGGATAGATGGATGATGCTATAGATGATGAAGGTTTAAATTGGGCAACTGTGTATGAAGCTTCAGGGGTTGGAGAGCCTAGGATCTATACTAGGCGTACCAAGAAAAGAAAGGACACAACAAATGATGGTGCCCAGACATCTAAAAGGCAAGCACTAGAAAAAAATAAGCAAGTTCAAGTTCAACAAGAAGATGAGGATGAGGAGTTTGAGGAAGGGGAGTCTGAAGAAGAAGCAATCAGAGCTCATTTTGACAATGACAAGTCAGATGAAGATGAGGAAGAAGGATATGTTTCTCTTGATGATGATGAGAAGAATTTAGATGAAGATTATGTTGGAGTTAATGAAGATGAATAGGTTTTAGGTTTTGGAAAGTAGAAATTGTTTTTTGTTTGTTTTAAGTTTCATGACTTTGGTTAATTTGAATTTTAGATCATGTTTTAATTTGAATTTTAGATCATGTTTTCAGTTGAAGAATATTAGGTACTTTTAACATTGTACTAATTTAGTTATATGAGACTATGAGTGTTGTTTTCATTGTTTTCTTAATTATATTTCATGTTTTATATTCTCTTTTTGTAATTTTTTAATTTATATTTAGTATTTTGTTAATGTTTATAACTTTATATATAAAAGTATTACTATTTTTTAGTCCGCCATTGCGTCTGCCATTTCCCGCAACGCCATCCGCTATCGCCATATGGTATTTTTTTAGCAAACCGTCGTAGACTGCCATCCGCCATAGATAACATTGCTGTAGGAGTTCTTTAACTACAACACTTCTAGCATACCTTCATGTTGGAGTTTACACACACAAAAGGGTTTCTAAAGCAATAACCACATATCGGCCATTAGACTTGAGCTACTCATAAATGAGTGATGATACCACTTCACAACCCAGAACCTTAAAATGTTAAGTCTTAAGTGCTTCTCTTATATAGTGTCAATAAGAACTGATGAGTGATGATGCTTAGTAGCAGTAAGGGACAACTAGCTCTCCCATTCTTACTTATCTTCTCAACTGTTATCCTTCTTGATAGAGGCATTATAACGACACTTATCAAGAAAAATGATACATAGGTTTAAATATGTTTTTTATTTCTAATAAATTTGTGAATTTTATTTTTAATCTATGTTTTTTTATTTTCTAATAATTATTTTATTTTTTATCCTTATAACTCTTAGATTGCACTTTAAAAAGTTATAAACTGTGGTTTAAATAATGCTTAAGGGATTAAAATGAAAAAAATAACACCAAGTACTAAAGAAAAATTTATTAAAAAAAAAAATCGTTAATCTATCATGGATAAAAGACATGTTTAACTCCCAATGCTATGTTTCATATTTCCTAGTTTTAAGTGTCTTCTATTCATGCCCTCTTCCCCTTACATTTGCAGAATCCTTTTATTTCTTTTCAGAAGATGCTGTAAGTTTATTTAGACTGAGGAGTCACAATGAATGAAATATAGGTAAGCATAGAAAGAGTTCCAAGATGTAACATTCTGATTGGGGGAACTGTTTTACTTAAGCATATATATATATATATATCCTCCCAGTGTCTTGCTCGGGACCCTGCCAGTTCGAGCACCAAGGGACACCATCTCCCGAGCTCGATCACCGACCCCCACCTCAGAACCCAGTGTCTCAGCACCGCACTAACTATAACTTAGTACTGGCCAAAGGAGGAAGGCCAATTTTTATAAAAAAAGTAACTTCAAATTTTGTAAATAAGGAAACTTGGAATCGAAACCCCCTTAAAAAGGGGAGCCCCAAACCCTCAAATATCTAATCTCTCGCACTCTAGTCTCTATCATCTTACTCCCTCACTGACTTGGGAGTCAGAGTCCCTTTTGTAGGTGAACACCTATGTCCTAAAGCTTCAAAACCCGAAAGATAAAAAAAAAAAAATCTATCAAAATACGGTAATAACAATATATATATACACTTTCAATAGTAATCTAATATACCAAATGTTAATAGCATCCAAACAATCTGAATTATATCCCTAGTTTCCCATCATAACAAAAGATGGAGCTCTCAAATAAAAATGATTTGGTCCATCATTTACACTAATTTATTCAGCTAAATCTCTCTTTTTTTCTTTTCATATACACTTCAAAGTTATGCATCTTCAATAAGCTGATAGAAGCTAAAATTTTATAAAAAATTTTATACTGTTATTTAATTACAATCTTTATATATATTAAATTAGTTATTGACTTTATCATTTAATATATTAAAAGTAATATAAATAATTACAATCTTTATATATATTAAATTGGTTATTGACTTTATCATTTAATATATTAAAAGTAATATAAATAAACAATTGTAATAGAAAGAAAGTTGCATATATAAATATTAAACTCAATTTTTATTAAGAAAATATATGAACAAGATACCTATGTTTCCTGAAAAATACAAAAAGTAAAAAACATTCTTTCTCTATGAAACTTACTATAGTACTTTCAGATGCTAAAGGACAAGATTAACAAAATTGTTTTTATTATAGTCCAACAATTCAGAAGATTGTACACAAACTTCATATGAGGGAAATAACTTTTAAAGCTTCATCACAACACTTTGAATAGCAATTCATACTTAGAAGTTAGAACCCCTTCCATGGTGAAACAGGAGGCAGGGTTCCAGAGAGGAATGATGAGATCATGGTCAAGGATCTCGCAGGTTGCCAGCTTGGAACAGCATGTCCTGCTCCTCTTACTGTCACAAATGTCACTCCTTTGTATCCCACCACATATCCTCCAACCTGTTAATTGTGAGAAATGGATTATGTTTCAAAATATATATTTTTTTTATTAATAAATATTAATTGTTAACATATTAGTTTTCTTAATGGAGGAAATTGAACCTACAATATCTTTCTTGCGCTTCTTTTTACATATAAACTTTGCCAAAAACATCTATGTATGGATAGTGTAAAAAATTTTATACTAATATTTAATTACAACCATTAATATATGATAAATTTGTTAACTTTATCAATTAATACTTAAAAATCATATTATAGTGAATGTCAATATAAAACTTTTACACGGTAAGTATATTAGTATTAAACTTTAATTTATAATATAAAAAGACTCTATTTACTTATGATATATAAATATTAAAACATGAACTAAACATTAACAACAATTTATCACTAGGATTCTAAACTTAAAAAATTAGAAGTGTTCGCGCTTCTTAGGACAAGATATAATGAACTGTCCAAGGTTAGGAGTTAAACAATCTTCTTTGTTTTTAATTTCTTCAACCAATTATTATGAGATATGGATAAAATGTGAATTGAATAAAGAAGTTTTATGCTTAACAAACTTTTCATATATGAAGAGTTATGATGAAATAATTGTTAAACCAAAGTCCCAAATTGCTTGGATTAGTTGTATTAGAAATGTTTATATAGAAACAAGTAAACAAAATTTAATAAAAAGGCTTTCAAAAAGCAAAGTCTTGCCCACATGAGTTTGAGCCTTGTGGGTTAGTTGCATTTGCATTTTTTTTTTGTTAACTTTATCAATTTATCACGAGGATTCTAAAGTTTTCTTTAAGAAAATTTTAATTTGGTTCATAAATTTAAAAAATTAAAATTGAGTCCTCAATTTTGTAAGGATAAAATATGTTTTTTCAAGAAAATCTCAAAATATTAAATACATTTTCTTAAAAATTCTTGTATATATTTAATATTTTTAATTTTAAAATATATTTTTTGGTCTAGATAGCACTTTTTAATTAGAGAGATGAAAAGTGAATTAAAGTATAATTGAATGGGTAAAAGTGTGTATTTCAAATTCAGAGGAACAAATAAATACATGAATTTTTTAGGAAATCTATTTAATATTCTAAAATTTTGTGAAGACCTAAAATATATTTTATTCATTTTATAATTAATTTTTAGAGTTAGTTAAGAACAGTTTGAAGCTGCTAGAAAAATAATAAGCTGCGGATATTTTTAAAATCCCAGAGACTCAATTAAAACAAACTTGAAGACTAAGAACTCAATTACAATTTACTCATTTGGAAATCAAATTAGAAGTTTTTAAATAGTTTAAACCTAATTAATTTAACCTTTTAAAAACTAGCTTTATCGAACAAGTTTCTTGCTTTTTTTTACAAAGCAGAAAACAGTTTTCAAAATCAATAAAAAAAGACTAAGGTTTTGTTCGATTGAAAGGAAAGAAAATATCACAAAAAATTAAAAGAAAAAAAAAATAGAATGAAAATTAAAATTGTTTGATTAAGTAAAAAATATGTGAAATAAAAGAAAAATTATAAATTAAAATGATTATAATTACAATCATGTATTTATTAATTAATTTTTTTAAAGATATTGAATGACTTTTTAGAAAAAAATAGTTTTTTTATTCGTTAAATAAATCTTACTATATATTTTTATATAATAATTTTTAATTAGCATTTAGTTAAAATTAACAATACAAAAATATTATAAAATCCATATTATGAAAAAAAAGCTTATAATTGAGTAGCACATTATATAAAAAACTAAATTTATGCAGTAATTTTATATTTCAAATTACTAAAAAATTTTCTGAACAAATGTAAAAATAATTTTATAAAATGATTATTTTCTAACACATAAAAATTTTAAAAAATCAATTATAAAAGTAATATTTTCTTTTTGATATTTATATATTTATCCATCAAAGGTAATTTTAAGATTAGTTTCCTTTACACTTTTTCTCTTTTCATGTCAATTTTAAGTGGATAATTAATTAGTTTTCACTTATTTGCTTGTTACTTTTTCGACTACCAAATTAAAAAAATAATGACTTTCTATTTTTTTTTCTACTTTTTTTTTTTCACAAGCAATATTTTAGTCTCCACTTTTTTCGAAACCGAACAAAGCGTAAAAGATTAATTTCTGTACCTCATCTCCAGAATACCATGGATACCAAGCAACTTGAATAGGAAGCCTTAGGGTGTTGATAGAATATCTGGAAGCTGTGACTGGAACCATTGCATCTACATCACCACTGTAAGAGAACAACACAATATAAATTTAGGAGTTGGGTTGGGATGGATGTGATAAATAAAAAATGTCCAAATTTCTCCTTATTCTACAAATTTGAAGGCTGAATTAAAAAATCATGGTTATGGGTAGGGTGGTGGAGCTTTGGTATTCAAAACTGATTTCCATCAAATTTAGATGTGAGACATATTGCAAGCTAATTCAAAAGAAAGAATAGATAAACTAGTCAAATGTTTTCTTAGGTGACTTATTTTAGAAGCATTTATAGAGAAGAAAAATAAAGAAAAAAAAATAAAAATAGTCTCTCCAAAAAATGAAAAACTTCTTTTGAAAAATGGTGGGGCTTTTTTATAGACTAATTTGTAAAAAGTCTCATCTTTTACAAAAGTTATATGAGAGAGGTTTACATATCAATTAGCTTAAGATAGACTACTTTTAAAATATGGAGAAACTAGTTTTATTTTTTTTATATTTTCTTCTTATATAAGTGCTTTTAAAGAAACTCATACAAACAAGTCACATTCTTGTGGATTCAACATGTATAATACTTTTAACATCATTAAATTGAGCTTGCCTGTATATCCACAATCTGATGTCATTGGCAATAAGATACTTGATGATGGGTAGGATGGTAGCTGGACTGTCATTCCAGTCAAAATCACTGTAAATTGTTGCAAAATATGACATATTTGGTTAGCATAGTGTGATAAAGCCATTAAAGACAAAAAATAATAGCATTTTGATATTTCTGAAGAGCAAGATTACCTGCAATGGGTCCAATTTGAGGAATTTGCATGAAGAGCTTTTTGGACCTCTGGCCTATTTAGATAGGCTTTCACATAGTAGGCAGAACAGGGGTCAAAATCATATACCTGAAATTGAGTCTCAGAGTCAGATGGTATTGGAAATCACTTGCAAAGTTTATAGATGAATGTGAGCCAAAGTCAATTCCAATTTCATGGTGAATGTGAAGCAAAACAAAAATCATGTTTCTAACGTGGTTTTAAGGTAGCAACTAAGAAACATGTGCACATGCTGCCACAGTTAATGTCTAAAATATAGGACATTTTGGGAACATGGTTTGCATAGATATAAATAACAAAATTCTAATAAAATAAAATGAGTAACCTAGCAAATTAACTAAAGTGGTGGTATACTCTCTTATTTAAACCAATTTTTTATGACAATAAGGCTAAAAAATAGGTCTAATATTATGTTTTTTTTATAATATCAATGTGCATTCATCTATGTTGAGGTGTTAGTTTAGATATCTTAGTTATAGGTAAATGTGAGTTCAAGTTTCTATGCAAAAAATAATAATTTTTTAATCAAACACCTAATTAGAAGTGTTCGACATGTGTTGGACAAGTATCAGTGTTCGAAACATGTCTAACCACTTCAAACAATAGAGGTGTTCACAGGGTAACAACCATGATTTTGAAGGTATCCAAACACACTAGAAGTTTTGAAGGTATCCAAACACACTAGAAGTTGGTGTGACCTTCCCTTTAACTTCAATGCAGTGGAATGGTTTCTTTTTCTCACTTAAATCGCAAATTTTTTACATAGTATATTATGAGAATTCAAAATTATTGTAAATATTGAATCCACCAGCTCAGTTCAGAAGTAAGATGTAAGAAGGGTTAAAAAACTTGATTTCCTTGATCAACTCATTTTGGTTCAATTCAAAACAGATGTCACCATTGAAATAAATGATGTTCATATATTTGAGCAAGGCTATAAACATCATCATACATATATAAATACTTACAGAACCAGTAGATCCATTTTTCAGAGAAGAATCAAGACATTGTGGAGCATAGATGTTATAGAAGTCTATGTTTCCCATCTCAATTATGGAACTTATTGTTGCATTAATACATACTGCTGAAATATTTTCAGAAGTGAAGTCACAATACTTCTTAACCAGCTGATGTGTTTGATCTGAGTTCAAAGCATGAGTCCAAAAGTAATCAAATATCCCTTTGATGGTTGTAACATCATCAATCAAAGCATTCCCTATCTGAAATTTTCAGTAAAATCAAGAAGCTAGAGATATGAAATGGTAAACCACAAATGACATGATATCACATAATTAAGTCTATGAACATACAGCAATGCCTTTGAGGTTAATATTTTGGTGACTGGATTTATTGTTCACCAAAATAGTGTATGCTAGCTGAGGCACATAATGGCCAGCATAGCTCTCTCCTGTTATGTAAAAATCTCTGGTTTTGTACTCTGGAAACCTCTCTAGCCAATTGAGGAGAAAAACATAAGCATCTTTTGCAGTAGACTTGTCTCCTGTATGATCATAGTCAGAAGTGGTGTTTGAGTAGGAAAAGCCAACTCCAGCAGGTGATTCCAAGAACAGCACATTTGCCACTGCATAATGCACCAGTATATGTTAAGTATTCATGACTCACAAGTGCATCATAGAGGTAGAAATATAGGACAGCTTCTCCATAAGCACTTCTTTAAAAAGAAAATATAAGGAAAAAAAGTAAAAAAAACTTCTCCATCAAACTTCTTAAAAGGTGATTGCCTTTGTTTTAAGCTAATTTTAGGTAACATATAAAATAATTTTTTAAAAAGATGAGTGACTTTTTACAAATTAGTTTGTAAAAAGTTTCCCATCATTTAAAAAAAAATATGTAGAAGTTGTTTTCATTTTTCTCTTCTATAAGTGCTTTCGGAAAATATCACTCAAACTAGTCTTTACTAAATAAATACACTAAAGAAGATTTCTCACCTTCATTCCAAGTATATTTGTTATAGAATAGTGTTTTGCCATCAGAGTTTACTCTGAAGGGTCCCAACTCCTCAAATGCCCCATACCCCAATGAGGAACAACCTGGTCCTGCAAATTTCAAAAAGCATGTTGTCAGAATCAATGAATAAGTTTCAAGTGTCTTTCGTAAAACATTTTAATAGCTTACAAGCCTTTTTTTTTTTTTTTAATTTGCTAATGCACTTTTGTTAATTGTACTTAACGTAAGATATGCTCCAACATAAATATTTGTGAGGTATAAGTAGTTATTTTGACTAGCTTATCAATTAAATTAATCAAGATAAACTTCTCTGCTATATGAACCTATTTTTATATACTACTTTAACTGGTTAATCAAAATAAGTTAGCTTATATGCATGCTATTTGTTATTTGTTTTCTCAATTTTATCTTAACTTATATGAAATCATTTTTTACCTTTATTCTTAATTTAAAAACCTTTTATGTCAAAAATATCCCTTTTTGTTATTTTGTGTTTATCATTTTAGAAAATGACTGGATATGCATAGAAAAATAACAAAAAGACACATGAAGAACAAAAAAGTTATTATCAGCATAAGCAAGTTTCTGGGGTGATTTTTACCTCCATTGAGCCACAATACTAATGGTTTAGCTGAAGAGTTATGTGGAGACTCAACAAAATAATAGAAAAGTGATCTTCCAGCCTTTGGATCAACTGTGACATAGCCTGCATATTGGTCAAAGTTCGCCCCTTTGGGTTGGCCAGGAAGTGTGACAATTTTATCAGCTTGCCTTAACCCCTCTTGGGGTGCAACATAAGCAGAAGAATCCATTTTCAATGCATCTTCCTCTGCCCAAGAAAGGGTCACTAAAGGTTTTTGTGAGATCCTAGATAAGATCAACTCATCAAGTTTATTAGCATGACTTGCTTTGATGTAGGAAGAAAAAAACAAGAGACTCAAAGTGAGTGAAAAAGCACAAAGAGAAAGGTTCTTCATGTTGTGCACAATTTGGTTTATGGAGATTAATTTAAGAAGGTGCTGCTATAAATGGATGCTTGCTAGCCACTTGGTGATATAGTAACATACTATGATGACTTTCTTGGATGGTTCCAATGGGAGGAAAAGGTGAAACAGCTAATGAAATTTTTGAGAAAATTTGAGCTAAAATTTACGTGGTTATCAGAATTTTACAATTCGCCATTTGATATATAGTTCGGTTACATACCTACGGATTTGTATTGAAACTTACAATAGAACTTTAGTAATATTCTTTACTTTTCACGAATTATTACTACTAATAATGGGTCATATGTGTGATTCGTGATCTTTTATTTTTGGTAAGTGATATGTGAATTACTTATTCCTTAATTCTTTTTTAATTTATAATTAGTGGTTAATTCTTAAATTGTAAAAATCATACTTTCAAAGAATATGTGTTGAATTTTGTAATTTGAGATACATGAATAAATTTATGTTATTTCATTTTAGCAATATTTACATTGTTAAATAATTTTTTTTTTTTTTTTAAGATACAAGATGATCTAGTAGTTACTTAAGAAATTAGAGATGTTAGAAAAGGTTATCAATTGGATCTCGCTAAAAAAAAAGAAAATTATTAACAACACTAACATTAGTTATATATATATATATAGAAAGATTGTTATTTTATTATTACTTTTCATTTATAAATTCCATTGAAAAATTTGAAAATTCGTATAAACTTAAATTGTTAATGAAAATACTTTAATGAAATACTACTTTTAAATTTATTTACTAATTTTGTTGTTACTCTCACACACTCATTCAATGCTTATACTCTATTTAATTAGTTAAGTAGGTTATGTTTGGGAACAGATATAAAGCTCCTTGAATGAGAATATCCCGCTTTCTAGTGCTAAAACGTCAAAGCAACAATGGCTAGAAATGGTAATAGATCGGGACAGGTATGGGTAGTGGTTACCCACCACCCGACCTGCTACAAAAATTCGTCACCTGCTAAAAACTCGTCAGGTACCCGTTATAGAAATACCCCTGGGTTTTTTTAATATCTGTGAGTACCCATGGATATCTTAAAAAAAATTAAAATTTAATATTTTTTATAAGAAGTTTTATCAAATAAATCATTTATTTTTTTAGAAAATCTAGAAATAAAATTATACTAGTTTCTACAAGATTAATTAGATCTAAAAGTATATTATAAGAAAATATTTAATACAAATAAAATATTTATTTTATATTATCGACATTTTTATAATAAATAATTTTATTAACTATGAAGTTTTCATAAAAGAATAAGTTTGATATCAATGAATTTTGATAATTAATATTTTAAATTGATTTATTTTTCAAAAATATTATCTTTTTTAACTTATATATATATAAAATTTTAGTTTAGGGGGTACCCACGGGTACGGGTACATGTATGGGTAATATGATATCCGTACCCGTGGGGTAACGGGTACCCATTTATACAATTTGTACGGATATTTTAGTGAGTTTTATTTACGGGTATCCGCAGACGCGGAATTTTTTAACATCCCTAATTGTGGCATTGCTTTTTGTTGCGGTAGAACTACACGAGCACAAACACAATTACTTTATTTCCATTGTTTTAAAATAAAAAGACTTCTCAAACTCATGTATAATATAATTAATAGTTTTCTTTTGATCCTGTTACAAATGCATCTTCTCAAATTAGTATAATTACATATGCATTTTATGTTTTTTTAATAATGACTTTCTCATCCCTAAGAGGTAATAGTGTAAGATTTGAAATGAATGTTAGTGTAAGTTTTCAAATATAAGGATATTATTTGTAATTTAATAAAATGGAGGGAACATTTATAATTTCACTAAATTAATCTAAAGGGTATATATGTAATTTACTCTTTTTATAAGATGTTGTGTTATTTTGTTTGTATCTATCTTTCGAGTTTAAATTTTTGACATTAAACAATTGTTATTATTTATGTGATATATTTTAAACAATTGGTTTATCTTAATCCTGGCTTGGTTCTTGATATATTAATAGGTTTTTTATTAAGTATATTTATAAAAATTATTTTTGTTGGATCCTTAGTAATTATTTTATTTTTTTAAGTTATCTAAACTATTTTTAAAATATTTTCAAAAAAATTTATAATTCTAGCTAAAATATTTTAAGGATTCAAAATAAAATAAAAAATTATTAAAGATTTAACTCAAAACAAAAATGTATAGAAACACAATGCAAAATTTCCTAGGTATCTAATACAAACCAAATTTATTATAGAAACACAAAAGTTTTTTCTAGAGAAACCTAAAACAAAAATTATATATATTAACTATTTTTTATTGTGTCTAAATTACTATTCGATAAAAATTATAATTGACGACTAAAATATTAACACCATGATTCACGATACAAGTCTTGTTTCCATAATGTTGCATTTGGGTCATTTTCTTGGTCAATGACAGGGGAAAAGAAACAAATTAAATAAATTGATGATAAATTATTATATAGTGTCTGTTTCGTGCTTGTTTAATTACCAAGATACACTTTTGTAGATATTATTTTTGTTTAAATATGATTCGAATCAAGATATATTAGTAAATTTTAAGTTTAGATTTTATTAAATTTTTCTTTTATATTGAATTTTTTATAAAATTTTTATTGGTAAAACAATGTCTAAACTAGATTTTTAAACTATTTTAAAGCATAGGTTTATTCTTCGTACATCACATATATTAATTTATTCATGTACCTCCATGCTTTTCAGTATTCCAATTTTATTCTTTAATGAATGTTAAAAAATACACATCAAAGGGTTAAAACGAAGTTTTAAAAAGATTATTAGTGCAAGCAACACAATTCAGTTCACGAAAATTATATCATTCAACAAAATTAATAATTGACTTTTTTTAGAATGGATGATGCAGCCTTAATCCTATGTTTGAAGGGATATAATGTTTTTCTCTTCTATAATTTTATTTTTGAAAACACCCTTTTATTTTGGTTAACTCTTTTTTAGTAAGGATATATTTTATGTTTTTTCACTTATTTTAATATTATCTCTTTTTTATGTATAAAAAGAAATGGACTATAAATACCTAACGCAAACTTTTGTTCATGTATCATATAAAAAAAATACACATCTAAATATGAACTTGATTGCACTTTATAACTCTTAACTTTTTTAAATTAAGACATTTTCATTCAAACTTTTAAAATTTTGTAATTGTTACTCAAATTAAGGGTGACGTGCGAAATTTTAATATCATTTGATACTCAAAATAAAAATTGAAAGCCAAAATAACTTAATTTAAAAATTGCAAGTTATAAATGGTAAATTACATTAAAATAATTAAGCCTTAAATATAAATAACTATTAAGTGAAAATGAAGTAGAGTGTGGAAAACGTTTAATCACGTGAATAAGACTTCTAAATTTTAACATAAAAATTACGCCGAAACTACTAATGTCAGTTTCTATTGAAAGTTAAATCTCTTTCCAGCTAAACGCGCAAAGGAAAAGACTATAGGTTCCCCACTTGCCCTTCACAGAAATTATCTTTATAAAAAGATGTTAACAACTCAATATAAGTTGTTTTAATGCAATGTCAACAGCTAATAATTTTTTAATGCAATTTTTTGTGATGTCTAAGTTGTTTTAAGTATCTAAAACAAAATAAAACATTTATTAATAACCTAATTAACATAAACCAAAATTTTATTAGAGATTTAATACAAAATTTGTTAATATTTTAGGAATTTGAAATATATTTAAATTTTTTTAAAATTTAAAATTTTAATTTATATGTATGCATCTATACAAATAATAAAAGATACTCCTCTTTTCGTGTACGCATTATTTAGAAAATTTTAACCTCCTTTAACATATTTTGAAAACCACCCTTCAATCCCAATGGTTATTTGTAAAAAATCATTTACCAAGACAAAAAAAATAATTAGGAATTTTTATGTAATTAAAAGTTGATTATATTTATTAACAATAATATTTTTATTTTTTTAAAAAATCACATTTTATTATTTTATTATTATTTTTAGTATCATGGAACAAATAACATGACAAAGTGTTAATTTCATATTACTTAATGTTAGATAACTAATGATTTCGATCCGTTTAAATTGACTCTGTGAAACTCACATTTTAAATGAGTTTGACAAAAGACACAAAACCACATATATTAAAAATAATTATAAATTCTAATTCTTTTAACTAACTAAACTATAATATATCATACTGAAAATTATACTATTATTTATAATAATATAAAACACTAAAATATTTTCAATACTAAAATTGTAAAATATCACAATTTACCACAAAGAATCACAATATTATAAAAACTAATAATTCAAATGAAAAAATTTATCTCTTTAACGAGCTACGGGCTAACCTTGTGAGCTTGCGAATTTAGTCTTCATCGATTTAGCGAATTTGGCTCAAAATTTATCTATGATTATGATTCTTTGAAAAAATGTATAAAACTCACACAAGCTTGAGAGGTACGTCATGAGTCCATATATTTACCTTTAGTAGAAACTATTTTCAAATAAAAATATATTATAGGAATAAAATAAAAAAGTAAATGTTTTCAAAAACCAAAAAAAGTTAATTAATACTCTTAAAATATTCCTAATTAATTAAAGGATCCTGCTAACGAATGTCCCAAAGATACTACTAAATAAGAATTAAATTTTGTGTGCAATTCCCATATTTTTATTATATGATTTAATGTGATTAAAAAAATATTATTTAATTTTCAAAATAAGAACTTTTAATGGTTTCCCTCTTTCATAATAATTCATATTTTACAGCTACTACCATTATTATCGTTACCACTGGCACCATCACTACCACCGTTGCTACATCCACCACTACCGCCACTACCATCACACCACATGTAGTGACGGTGGGTAAATGGTGAAGCATGAATTATTATGAGAAAAAATAATTAAATAATCTTACTTTAAAAAGTAAATAGTATATTTTTTTAATCACATTAAATAGAAAATAATAAAAATATGAGAATCCTAAACAAAATTTAATAATTGTGTAACGTCCCAGAGACACTAATTAGCTATTGCCTTAATTAAATTTTATCTAGTTGTTAATACGTCTGATCCTAGTTGGTGATACCATAACTTCCTATATCCTTAAATTGACGGATGATTAAATTTCAAATTAATCTATTTTCAAATTCACATCGCACATTCACACATCATATCAAATTAATAGTTGATTAACATAAATTATTTTCAAAATTTATTTCCCAGATTTATAAATTTTATCCTTTTAATTTATGTTTACATTATGAAGCAAAATTACATTCGTTTAATTTATTAGCTCCGATTGGATTTCATTATTCCTTAATTGTTTGATGAAGACAGAATTTTCTATATTTTTTAAATATATTTAAACTAATTGTTTTCTGTTTAATAAATTCTTATGAGTTTTCTACTAATATTAACGGGGCAGTCACAAAATTAATCAACTTATAGTTTCAATAACTTTAAATACATGTAAATTTGATCAATCTAACTCTTTTTTATTTTATATGCAGAAAGAAATTATATTAAATGAATACGTCGAAAGCACAAGGTTAAATTTATGATATTATTTTTATTAAACATGTTGATCAAATTTTACATAATATTTTTTTTAATATATTATTTAATAATAAATACCTATAAATTTTTAATATAATATTATATGTTAAAATTAGGTGATGTGATTGACTAACAATTTTTTTTTAAAATTGTATGAAATTTTTATACTTATTTTAATTTAATATAAATATAAAATTTAACAATTGGAATGATTAAGTTTAACAGGATCTGCCCTAACATTAATATATTATAATGCAACAAATTAATAAACATTAATTTATACCTAACGGATTTGAAATATTTAAAATTATTTTTAGGTTAAGTTAATCTATTAAGTCCTATAACTTTATGGATTTTTAATTAATTAAGTGGTTTTAGTAAAAAAGTATTTTAAAAAATTGCTAATAATTTAAAAATGAAAAAAAAGAAAGTGGTGCATGGATAGTGTAATGTAACTAAAGTATTTATAAAATGAGAGAGATTTTTAAAATTTGATCTTATTTACATAAAGAATCATCATCTTCTTCTACACATAAAAAGATAATTTATTACAAAATTTATTTAAAACATAAATACATTAGTTGTCATAATTACTCTCTTAGAAGTCCTAATTCAAAGCAGTTGACTCCTTACGATCATAAAATTACTTGAACATAAAGAAATGACTTGCTTAGAAGCTCAACACATTTAGAGGAAATCCTATGAATCCTGAAATGTCTTCTGTTGGTCAAGTTCATCCTCTATTCGTACCACGAACATATATGAAAAGAGACTCATGAAAGGAAACAAACAAATGGAGTGAGATTTTTATAAAATATCAACATTAATCTTAATAAACTTAACAAACAGATTTGAACTATGATTCAATATATAGACTCAACCATACTCATTTCAGTGACTGAACTCAATCTTAGTTGACTCTATGTATGAATTCATAACCAATTCATGATGATTCACCTCAATCATCAAGGATCTGTTTGGAAAGTGGTTGGTAGTCATATATCTTTCCCTAGTTTGGTACAATAATTTTCTCGAGAAATCGGGTCATATGCCCATAAAAAGAAGACTGTGACCTAATTTCTAACATCTTAATCTCCATGTGAAGGTGATATCTTCTTCCCTTCTCTCTTGTCATATCTCCCTCAATCCTCCTAGCCATTGTGATAAGACCCTTGCTAGGGAGGAATGCATTAGACACTCTGCCCATTACAAAACATAACGGATAGTCTTTCAACCTGAGAAGGATATATACTACTAATCTTGGGATGCTAAGTATTTATGGAAGGTTTTAGATCTATAAATATTCTCTCTCAAGTGTCAACATGGACTACCTTGAATATTCACCCACCTGATGAACATCCTCAGCCCAAGTGCCAACATGGACTCCTCTAAATATTCATCTATTTAAAACCATCTTAAAACTCAGCCCAAGTTAGCATAGTTAGATGTTACTAGCAATAACTAAGCATATAAAAATTGAGGTCAGAATAATTAGTATATTAATGGACAACCAAACTTTAGTTTTTGAAGTAATAATAACCATATGAATAGTAAAAACACATAAGTCTATTAAGATTAACACAAAAAAAGTTTATAAATCTCACTCTCCATCTTACCTTAGTAAGAGTTTAATGAAGAGTGGTGAAGAACCTTTGAAGTCTTAATCTCCTGCTTGAGAGCTTCCTTCTTCCTCCCCATTTCACAAAATGGTTGCCCTATTTATAGCAAAAGTTTGAGCTGGTTCGCTAAGCAAAATTACATTCGCTAAGCAAACATAGGTGCAGAGCACTTTCGCTGAGTGAAGAAGGTTTCACTTAGTGATGGTTTTAAAATCCAAGAACTTTTGTCTCACCTCGCTTAGCCATGAAATCTTCGTTGAGTGAAACTCTAGTTCTAGTTACTCTCCTGAGCGACCCTAAGCTTTATTGAGCGAATGTTTCTTTGCTTAGTGAATTTCTTCTAAGAAAATTGTGTTACTATCCCAAATCCGCTGAGTGAATTCTTATTTTGCTGAGTGAATTTCCAGAAAAGAAAATCTGCAAATTTTTTAGTAAAAATTCTTTATTAATAATTTTTTCACATTTATAACTAAGTTTTTAACTTTAATATCTTAAATTAATATGTAAATAGATTATATAACAACCTACTTATGAAAATAGGGGTGTTACAAATTGTATGATACATTTTTACACTATTTTTAATTACAAACCATGTACGTGTAAATTTGTTGATTTTGATAATAATTATTTTAGTTTTTTAGATATTAAAATATAAATGAAAATTAAAATTCAATAAATGAGTCAATCAATTTATCTTTCTCTTTGACAAAATAATAAAATATATAAAATATCAACATGTACAAATAATAAAAAATAAAATAATTAAATTCTTCTATTTCAGAATAATGGTGATGGTGATAATGGTGACAATGAAGGTGATGAAAGTAGTGACGAAGATAGACAATGGCTGATGCATCCTTGCTAATGCTTCTCCTAAGATCATCTTCTAGAAATGTTCCTTGAAGAAATGAATGATGGGGGAGATGGAGATGTTGTGGTGGCACCACTCTAGGAAGAGATAAGCCATTATAGGAGTTTTTCACAAGGGAAGGAGCCCTTGATAAAAACCATAGAACTCTCTAGGAAGAAGGGAAAGTAGACACTCAAATTTACTCACAAAATGTATTTGTATTCAATTAAGTGTAAAATGTACAATAGGGGGAGATGCTTATTTATAAGCAAAATCATGGGCTTTGGTACTTAGGTGGTGGACGTCCACCATTAAGAGAGGTTTAGAGGGATTAATCAAGTGTTAATTGAGCTACAACCAATTAACACTTGATAAATTCTAGGAAGATCCAAACATGTCCATAATTTTAAGGATCTTGGTTCTCTCTAAGTGTGATTTGAATTTTGGAGGGAAGCCACATGGCATCTCAAAATTCAAATTAAAAAATGAGAGCAACATAAATGCCAAGTAGGTTCCACCTTGGAGGAGAGAGAGAGTGACATCAACTTGAGGGGGAACCAATGGAACGCACATGTCTCTCATGCTTCATGTGTGGGTTAGAAGGGTGTGGAACTAACTTAGGGGGTGTGGTTAACAAAAACCACACTCCTAAGCTTCTCCAAAAAGGCCCAAACTACTCAACATATTCTACAAAAAAGACTAGTTACCCCTCCTAATTTGAAATAGAAATAAAGGCCAAAATACAAGGCCAAAAAAGAAACTAAAAACACTTCCAAGTCCCAAATTAAAAAACGTAAACGACAAGGACTAAAAAGAAGACTATGACCTAATTTCTAACATCTTGATCTCCATGAAAAGGTGAGGTCTTATTCCCTCCTTTCTTGCCATATCTTTTTCAATCCTCTTAGCCATGACGCTTATGATAGGACCTTTGTTAGGGAGGAATGCATCAATGACTAACAATGTCATTGGTGATGATAGTGCAACAACAATGTTAACAACTAACAATACTAGTGATTGTGGTTGCGGGTAGTGGTGGTAATAATAGGATATTGATGGTGATAACAATGCATGAGCGAATAAAAAAGGGGCAATCGAGCGAGTATAAATGGCGTCAACCCCCTCTACTCGAGTTCATGTATATGCAATAGTTAAAACGATAACTAGTGTAAAATTATATAAAAGTAATTGTGTATTAATTGTTGTCATTTAAAATAAAATTATTTTTCTGAGATCACATCTGATAATGTAAGGTCCCATCTTATTCTAGTGCAGAGAGCTAGACCAAAAAACAAGGCTCGAAGGGGGGATCGAGCGAAACAAAGTGGAGAGATGTTAATCCCTAGAGAACACTAGGAGACAAGTAAGCAGTCAAGGGCTGTCAGACAACCAGAGAGCTGGATAACTAAAGCGCTAGGTTTTTAATATTGTAATGCATTAGGATGACATATCTTGTGTTATCTTATTCGATCATTAATACAATTCACTTGCCTTACGAAAAAATTATTTTTAATTTTATGTGTAAAAATAGTAATTATAAAAGAAAAAATACACCTTACCTTTTAACAGGTTTATGGCCCTGGTTGCATAGTGGTGGTAAATGACGGTGTTAGCAACAATGATTGTGGTGATGGTGAGATGGCAGTGGTAGTTATGGTTGCAAGGCATAATAATGGAGATCAAGTCAAATGAAGAAGCATTAAAATTCAGTCCACATTAGACAACCTTCCTACAAGTAGATGAAGATTTCAGCTCAACTTAAAGTTCAGTCCACATTAGAAACCTTCCTACAAATGTGTGAGGATTTTTTTTTCAAATTCAATTGTTTTGCAACACTTTAATCATGCGTGGAGAAGAAGGAGTAAGAGATGCTTAGCTTTAATTGTTCATGAAGGCAGTTCAAGAACAATTCAAGGCTCCAAATGCTAGATTTTATGATTTGACATCTAATTCCAAGTCTAAGATCTCTCCTAAGAGAAACCATGATGATGAAGAAGAGGAGTACTCAATTGGGAAAGGTGATAGAAGGAGAAGAAGAAATGACCTATGAATTGATAAATACTTGGAAGATATCAAGATGAATATCCCTATATTCCAGGGAAATAATGATCCTGAGTTGTACTTGGAGTGGGAGATAAAGGTTGAACATGTGTTTGATTATCATAATTATTAAGAAGAGAAAAAGATAAAATTAGCAGTTGTTGAATTTATTGATTATGCTAGTATTTGGTGAGATCAATTTGTGATTAACAGGCACATAAATGGAGAAAGACCCATTCATTTAGGGGAAGATATGAAGGTGGCCATGAGAAGGAGGTTTGTACCAAATCACTACCATAGGGACTTGCACACAAAATTGCAAAATTTAACTCAAGATTCTATGAGTGTGGAAGATTACCATAAAGAGATGGAGATAGCCATGAATAAGCAACTATGGCAAGTTCATTCATGGTCTAAGGAAGGAAATTACTAATGTGGTGGAGTTGCAACATTATGTGGAGATGGAGGATTTATTGTACAAAGCAATCAAGGTGGAGAGAAAAATGAAGTCAAGAGGCCTTTCCAAATTTGCTTCATCTTCTAATCCTACATGGAGATCAAATTGGAAGAATATTAAAGTTGTTACAAATCCTAAGGATGATAGGGGAAGTACTAAGTTTCTGCACCAAAAGGTAAAATTGAAATTAATGCATCTTCTAGATCATGTGATATCAAGTGTTTCACGTGTCAAGGATTTGGGCATATTACTTCTCAATTTCCAAATAAAAGAGCCATGTCATGATGGATAATGGAGACATAGAAAGTGTGAGCTCAAATGATGATGAAATGCCACATTGGAGGATTACAGTGATGTTGAGGTTGCAGAACCTGTCCATGGAGTTGCACTTGTTACAAGATGAGTTCTTAGCATACAAACTAAAGAAGATGGTGATGTGAAGCAACGTGGGCATATCTTTCATACCAGGCGTCACATAAATGACAAGGTGCATGATCATTGATCATTGTGATAGACTTCAGTTGTTGAATGATTGTGGAGATATAAGGGTGGCAAAACAAGTTTTGATTTCATATTCCATTGCTAAATATAAAGATGAGGTTCTTTGTGATGTTGCACCAATACATATGTTGGACATCTACTTCTTGGGCGTCCTTGGTAATTTGATAGAAAAGTAACACCATGATGGGTACAAATATAGGTATACCATTGTGATGAATGGTCGCACCATTGTGCTAACACCTCTCAGACTATTGAAGCATATAAAGATCAAATTATAATTGCAAAAGGTTGTAAGATGAAAGAAGAAAAACTGAGCATTCAAGAAAAAGAGAAAAAAGAAAAGATGAATCAAGTAAAAAAGAGAAAAGAAAAGATGAATCAGAAAAAGAGAGAAATGAAAAGATGAATCAAGAAAAAGAGAGAAAAGACAAGATAAATCAAGAAAAAAAGAGAAAAGAAAAAATGGATGAAAATATGAAAAGGAGAGAGACAAATAAAAATGAGTGTTGTGAAGAAGAAAATTAAAAAAATGACTGCATTTGCCAAGAAAAGAGAACTAGAGAGTGTTTTTTTGGGAGGAGAGAAACTACTCATAATGATGCACAAGGATGTTTACTTCACTGACAGTTTGCATTCTTCTTTTCCTTGTGAAATTAGTTCTTTGTTACAGGAATTCATTGATGTTTTTCCAAAAGAATTACCTCTAGGATTACCTCCTTTAAGAGGTATTGGGCATCAAATTGACCTCATTCCAGGCTCTCTAATTCCAAATAGGCCAGTGGAGGAATTATTGCAAAAAGGCTTTGTGAAGGAAAGTCTCAATCCATGTTCTGTTCCTGTTATCTTGGTTCCAAAGAAAGATGGAACATGGCACATGTGTATTGATTGTCGAGCCATCAACAAAATCACTGTAAAGTATAGATATCCTATTCCTAGATTAGATGATATGCTTAATGATTTGTATGGTTCCTATGTGTTTTATGGTTCCTATGTGTTTTCTAAAATTGATCTAAAAAGTGGATACAATCAATTCACATGAGAGAGGTGATGAATGGAAAACAACTTTTAAAACAAAATATGTTGTATATCAGTGGTTAGTGATGCTCTTTGACTTAACTAATGCGCCTAACACTCTCATGAGATTGATGAACCAAGTATTGCGCTCTTTCATTGGAAAATTTGTTATGGTCTACTTTGATTATATTTTGATTTATAGTAAGGCCTTAGATGAACATGTTGATCACTTGCATGCTGTTTTTACTGTCTTAAGAGAAAATAATTTGTTTGCAAGTCTCAAAAAGTGTTCATTTTGCCTTGAATCCCTTGTGCTTTTGGGATTTATTGTGAGATCCAAAGAAATAAGTGTGGATGAAGAAAAGGTAAAGGCAATCAGAGAATGGCATACACCTAAGAATGCAAGTGAGGTAAGAAGTTTTGATGGTTTAGCAAGTTTTTATAGAAGTTTATGAAAAATTTTAGTTCTATTGTTGCACCTTTGAATGAACTTGCTAAAATGATTATGGTCAAATGAGATGATGTGCATGAGAGAGCTTTTAATTTGCTGAAAAATAAGTTGACCAATGCCCTTTTGCTATGTTTGCCCAATTTTTATAAAGCTTTTGAAATTGAATGTGATGTTTCAAGTGTTGGGATAAGAGTTTTGTTAATGCATAACTATAAACTAATTGCATTTTTTAGTGAGAAGCTTAGTGGGGCAACATTAAATTACTCTACCTATGACAAGGAGTTGTTTTCTTTGGTAAGGACTTTGCAAAGTTGGGAGGACTACTTGTGGCCAAGGGAGTTTGTAATTCATTCTGATCATCAAAGTTTGAAGTTTTTGAAAACTCAAGGCAAACTTCAAAAGATACATGCTAAATGATTGGAGTTTATTAAAATTTTTCCCTATATGATCAAATATAAAAATGGTAAGGAAAATGTCATGGCTAATGCATTATCTCATAGGTATGCTTTACCAACTTCTTTGCAAACTAAGTTGCTTGGTTATTTTTTAAGGATTTCTATGTCAATGATTTTGATTTTCGTCAAATATGGGATTCTTGTTATAAACATGCTATGGGGGACTATTATAGGCATGATGGGTTCTTGTGTAAAACACTAAGCTTTGGGTGCCTCTTTGTTCCTTGCATGAAATATTAGTTAAAGAAACTCATGGTGGGGGTTCGATGGCCTAAAATGAAGCGTGATGTGCAATCTTTTTATAGTAAGTGTGTCACATGTAAACAGGACAAATCTAAAGTCATTCCCCATGGGTTTTACACTCCTCTACTTGTGCCTAATCAACCACGAACAAATGTTTCAATGGAATTTGTATTAAGATTGCCTAGGTCCCAAAGTGGCAAAGATAGAATTTTTGTTGTAGTTGATAGATTTAGTAAAATGACATATTTCATTGCATGTTCTAAAACTAATGATGCTACACATATTGCTGACTTGTTTTTTTAAAGAAGTTGTGCGTTTGCATGAATTACCAAGAACCAACATAAATGATAGAGATGCAAAATTTTTTAGCCACTTTTGGCGAACTCTGTGGAACAAATTAGGAACAAAACTCTTATTTTCTACTGTTGGAAATACTCAAATGGATGGACAAACAAAAGTTGTCAATAGAACACTTGATACCTTGTCGTGTGCCATCATTCAAAAGAACTTGCAACAATGGGATAAATGTTTTCCACATGTTGCTTTTGCATATAATGGGACAATTCATTCTACTATTTCTCATTCTCCTTTTGAAGTCGTGTATGGTTTTAATCCTTTGACTCCTCCTCTACATATCTTGCCCTTGCCAACAAATGAGGTTGTGATTTGGATGGAAAGCATAAAAAAGACTTTGTTAGGGAATTGCATGTGAAGGTTTGAGCAAACATTGTGAAAAGGAATTCACAATACATAAACCAGGCAAATAAGGGGCGTGTCAAAGTGCTTTTTGAACCTGGAGACTAGGTTTGGGTTCATATGATGAAAGACGATTTCCTACTCAAAGAAAATCCAAGTTGCAACCCAGAGGATTTGGACCTTTAGAAGTGCTAGAAAGGATCAACGACAATGCTTATAGGCTCGATTTGCCAAGTGATTATGGAAATATGAGTTCTATATTTAATTTAGCTAATATGTCCTTGTTTGATGTAGGTGACGATGAGCTTGATTTGAGGATGAATCCTTTTCAAGAGGGAGGGAATGATGAAGACCTGATAAGCCGATCTAAGGATGTTTTATGTTACATCATCAAGGTCCCATGAATAGATCTATGGCTAAGACAATGAAGCAAGTTTTACAAGGCCTAAAAATGGAGATCAAGTCAAAGAAATAAGCATTAGAGTTCACTTAACATTAAACAACCTTTCTACAAGTGGATAAAGATTTCACTCAACTTGAAAACTACAGGGAAAGAAGCCTAAATTCATATTAGAACAAACTTTTCATGAGTTGGACTTCTTTAGATCCCAATTATTATGTAATTTTCCTATCTTTTTTATGGGTGATATTTCATATGACTTTTCATGTTTTTCTAAAGAGTTGTTGAGTTTTTAGGGTTCCTAAGTCATTATGTATGTATGTGGGAAATAAATTCTAAGTGGAAAATAATAGTATAATAGGCAAATTAGTGGGAAACCAAGGTTGGTAGAAAATCAATGCCTTAGTGGAGTTTTAATGTTTTTTTCTCTCTCAAGGCTTCCTATCTTTACCTATAAATAGGAGTCTCTTGTAAGCTTTTGACAAAACAAAATTCAAAATTAGCTTTGCCGAAGCTCTGCTAGAATAGCACGATGCTTTTTTTTAGTGTCTTTATCGTGGAACACTTCCAATACCTCACCACATTGGTTAATTTTGAGTCATTTTCTCTTGTGAGAAACTTTGCATTTGTTCTTGAATAAGAACTTTATAGTGTTGGTTCTACTGGAATATCGCGATTACGGTCAAGTTCCTATTTCTTACTTTACCTGTTTTCGAGACGATCCGCATAGTAGATTCGTATAATTAGGTTTAGTGACATTATAGATGCACACTCTTCTTTTTTTACATTACATATAACTTCCTCATTTTTTTTTTGTATTCATTACAGTTGTATCCTCTATATATTAAAAAACTTTACTAATAACATTCATCTCAAACCTTACATTAACACCCCCTCAGGGAGTATGAAAGTAATATTTAAAAAAATAGGGGTGTATGTGTAATTACACTAAACACCAGGAAATGCATCCTTAATTAACTTTAAAAATTATTTTAACTTCACTTTTGTAAAAGACATTTTGTTTTAAAAACTAAGAAAAGAAAGAACTCGCAACCATTTCAAAAGGACTCTTAACTTTCTTTTATGTAAGTGATCACAAAGTGTAGGTACTGAAAATCAACATACCATTCATCCAAACGAAACTATGCTTATATTTTTTAAGTAATTAGAGATAAAATTATGTTAAAATAAACAATTACATTTTCTAAGGAAGATTAATTAACAGTAAAATCGATAAACATTCACGACAAAAAAAAAAGTATAGGCATGACAAAATGGCCATGGAAAATGTGGATACACATTTGTCCTTTGTCGTGTGGAATAATATGTTCAACGATGTAAAAGGTGACCAAGAAAAATGAACCATAGAAACAGTGAAAGATCTCACGACGATGACTTGAATGATCTATTCTTTTAAAGGTAGACTTTTTCTTGTTAAAATTTAGATGAAAATCAAGGGTTGACGAGATGACTGCATTATCATTGGCAGGTGGAAGAAGGCTGTTTCCTTTTTTTTTTTTTTTTCCAAATTGATAATGTGGACTTATTGATTTGACTAAATTGCACATATTAACTAGTAATTTAATTGCTATAGAAAAAACTAGTAGTTTAATTAGAATGGCATAAAAGGAAAAATTATTACATGTGATTATCACATTATTTATAATTCTAACTATATAAATTTTTTTATTTAATTACATATATGTTTTATGGGAGGTAATTATATTTGAGCTTTGTAAGATCATTAATATTTAATGCAGTTAAGTATCTGGAATTCAAACTCAAGACAGGCAATTAAGTTAGAACAACGTTAACTAATAATGATTCTTTTATTATTGCTTATGAAAAAATAATTCATTTATTATTTGAGTAGACATGATTTATTTAATTAATTTATGAAATAAATTGATTAATTTTAAATTTGATTAGTTAATTAATTTATTATTTGTTAATTATCGATTAATCTCATAAATATGACGTGATTCTTAATCATATAATAATTTCGTAAGTAAAAGAGTAGGCTTTCATGTTAATATGATCTAAAATTGTGATAAGATGTTCAGAACCAACCAAATTTTGCTAATAACCGTACCTAAAAAGTAAAAATTAAATTGAGTTTTAAGTTATAAAAACATGAATCATAGGTAAAATACTTCTCTTTATTTTTATCATTATATTTATTTGGAGTAACTTTGAGGAATCAAGAAAAGTGTATTTGTTGGCCTGGGATACTATTTGTAAACAAAAAGTTTGGGAGGTCTTGGTATTCGGATGACGAGACAAGTAAACCAAACTCTTCTTATGAAACCAGGATGTAATCTAATCACTAGAAGAAATGATACTTGGGTTCAACTTATTTGATCCAAGTATAGGTGTGGTGACACTCGTAAACCTCAAATCACTTTGACCAGGAAAGGGACAAATTTTTGGAAAGGCATTATAGGTACTTGGCATACTATCTGTTGGAATCTTCTTTGGCAGATTGGAAATGGCAGGAAAATTGATTTTTGGTTCGATAGTTGGGTAACGGGGAAAGGACCTTTAGCTGACTGGTGCATTTTCAATAATGGAATTCGAAACGACAATAAACCATGCTTTTTTGTGCCCATTGATGGAGTTTGGGATATAGTTATGTTGGAATCTCTTTCGCCAACTGTTGTGGTAATTGATATTTACAAAATCCAGCCACCTCAAGGTGATATGGAGGATGATTATCCCATGTGGGGGACAAGTTTGGAGTGACAGTTTTGCACAAAAACTACTTAGGACAGCATTTCAAACCACAACAACCCCACTGGAAATCTAATCTATAAATAGGTGCAAAAATGGGATGGGTTAGAATGAATTTGCTTATTCCTTTGGAAGGTGATGAATGCAATTTTACCTACCTGTAATCTAAGGTTTAATTGCCATATGACAACCTCTCTACTTGTCCTTTATGTGGTCAACATAGGAAACAACGATGCATGCTTTATAGGATTGCATTAGAGTTGCGAGTATTTAGCAAAAAATGGGTGCTCTAAATATCCCCAATTTTTTCATTCATAAGAATTCAGAGGCATTGCTCCTTTTGAATTTGAGGTGCATGCAAAATCATAGTCTTAGTTGCTGGAATCTTATTTTTGGCATTGTGCTTGACCGATTGTGGTGGAGAAGAGATGACTGTGTGTTTGGAGGTACCCATAAATCATATGACAAAGTTATTCATTGTGAGACATCTCTCCTTGGAGATCTCAAGAATATTCGCTAGATAAGAGTAGTTATGAAGGATAAAGGTGCGAATTTTTCTAAAAATAATAGTCGGACATCTTGGAAACCTCCTCACATTGGTATGATCAAGATAAATTGTGATGTTCTTATATCTTATACTAGGATGAGAGCTGTTGTTGAGGGTGTCTTACAAGATTGCAGAGGGGAGCTTATTCTTGGTTTCTCTTGTAAAACCGCTTACTGTGAAGTGGATAAGGCTGAACTTTTGGCTATTCTACAAGCGCTACAGGTGGCATATGATAACGGGTTTCAGAACATTTTGATTGAATCTAACTTGCTTAGGATGGTTCAGATGCTAGATGAGGGTTGTGTTAATACAAACTGCTTTTTTTAAGTCGATCCTAGATGTATCTTGCAATTTGCTAATTGATCTTTTTTCAGGTTGGTTTCGACCCACACCTTTCACCGAAAAAAAATTAGAATTAAAAAAAAATGAATGGTGTGGTGTGTGTGTGTGCAGAGTTGTGATTAAATGTTACCGTAAAAAGTTTTACACTTATAGTGCATACTAATTAAACTATCTCTCTATATATACACACACATACATATATAGAGGAATGCTAATTTACAAGGTAAGTTTTAGTTGAAGTGGATGGGTAATCAACACAAAAAATTATTCAATAAAAAAATCATTATCTTTTATTTTAAATAATTTATTTCAAGAATATTACAGAAATTAAATACTCAATGAACCCTTATATCAAGATTAAAAATAATAGATAGTTAAAATTAAAATCCTAAAATTCAAATTAGAATCTCATTTATTCATCAAATTTTTAAAAAATTTATCAAATCAAGATTAAATCGATAAAATATTTTAATAATTCTCACCTACCAATTGATGAACATTAATTTATGTACTGAGTTCAGTGGGTTTTGAAATAGTTATCATTAGTTTTATGTAAGTGATGCTCATTTATAAAGTAGACATAGTCTATGAATTGAATGTTTAAATTTGACTTTGTTTCCACATAACTCTGCCAGTAGTTTTTACTATAAAAACTTTATATTAAATTTTACTTCAATTTAAATTTATGATAAAAACATTCCAAATTGAACTGAAATCAATTTTGTTAATCTAAATACACACGTATTCGTTTTAGAACTTGAGATTGAGATTTAACTCTCCATGTTCAGTTTGAGTGGACCGGCACAAGCACCGGTCCGAACGTTATATCGAACCACTATCCTATTGACTCAGCAAGACCGGGTCATACTGTATGAGACGGAAAGCATTTGGATGGAAAACAAATCCACGTTCATAGATACAAGATGATAAAAATATCCATATAGATTATTTAAATGAATATCAGTCACTCTTAAGTATTATTTTTTTCTATTATATTCATTCTTTAATGAGTACAGGTATCATAGCACTAGTCTGTACCCTCAGTACCTGTTACTTGCTAAATTAAAATACTATATATATTTAATTTAAAAAGATAATAATTTTGTTAAATAAATCAAATAAAATATTAATTATCAAATTTCATTGTTATCAATGTTATTTTTTTTTGTTATGAAAAATACCCAATTTATAGAATTATTTTTTATAAAAATGTCAATAATGTAAAAAAAATTTTATTTATATTAAATATTTTGTATATATTATATTAATATATTTTTAGATCCAATTAATCTTGTAGAAATTAGTATTATTTTATTTCTATATTTTTCAACAAATAGATTATTTTTTTGATAAAACTTCATATGAAAATATAATATTTTTTAAAAATATCTATCGGTACTCGTGGATACTCATGGGTATTGAAAAACTCATGAGGATTTTTATAAGGTAGCAGGTAAGCACCATCTATACCTATCCTGACATGTTGTCACTCCTATGTTCAATGAAAATTAAATAGGATTAAAATAGTTCAGGTTTATAATTTTTTATCCTTTTTCATGTATTTATAATATTTTAATAAATTTTACAAGTATGAAATTTATATATCTTGAAAATTTTGAATTATTTTAAATAGAAACCAATTCATTCAAATTAATTGTTTACTCACCGGTTTGACCATTGAGCTAGTAGAGATTGGATCAATCAGTAATCTGGTTTTTTGAAATATTGATGTAAGATAAATTTTTCCTTGTTCAATGATAGATAAACCATGTTCTTACTTTTTTATCAAATAGATAATTTGATTAATTATTTGACAATATGCAATTAAGTGTATATATCAACTATTAATATCAATTAGCATAAGTAATGATGATTTGTGTTTCTTAAGAAAGTAGTTAAGGATTTGAGTTCTGTTGATGTTACTTTCACTATGGAGCCGACCATGTTGGGAGAAAAACATATGTATAGTCGAGGTCCGTGACATATTTAATCATTTCTTCTAGTCCAATAATGACCCAATAACAATTGACTTGATAAATAATATGAGAAAATCCCAGATATATGATGTAGTGAAGTAATAATATGATTCTATCTACAATGACTGTGTGTTTAGCAAAGAAAAGAGATAGTTGTTAATAATTGAAAATTAAATACAAAGAATAAAATTTAAATTGGAAAAGAACCAAATTGTCTAATTTCAATATTTAGAATTTAAATTGAAGTAAATCCTTGAAACTATTTCAGAAATAAAGATAGGAAATAAAATTACAGCCAAATTCTTGAAACCAAACAAAATATTAATTTTATGATTTGAATTTGGAAACAAGCAAAAGATTAAATTAAAGATAAAGAAATAAAACTAAAATTCAATGCTATAAAATAAAACTTTTAGGATTGGGTTTCCAATATGATTGTCTATTAACTCGATTTAATTACTTTTACGTTCTGGAAAGGTGAATTAACATAGAGGAAACATCTATCATGTTTTAAGATAAACACATGTCTAATTAACCTTTACTTTCGTAGCTAACTTTTTTTAATTAAATTCATTAAGTTCAATTAAATCAACTTCTTGCTAATTCATTAAGTCTCAAAGAATTAAACCTAATTTTGAGATTTAATGTCTAAGTTTCTTCCCTAGACTTCCAACAATTAGATTTCCGTCTCAGTGTTTTTCTAATTATTTCAGACTATGAAAACGACGATCAAGCATTGTTATAAGTTATCAATGTTAGCTCTTGATAAAAAATGTGTTTTCTATGACTCTATTTAAATTATTTCTTCTATTCTATAATTGTAAACTATATTTCATTTTATATCAAAATACATATGTAAAATAAAAGGAAACATCTTGAATAAAGCAAAAACATTTGTTCAACAAAACACACTCAACAATGACTATGCTTCTACAACACTGTTCACTGAGAGGATTAAACACGCACTCCAAATTGAGACATGATGTGAAGACCAATGACCTTATTATGAGCAGTGATCATCTACCTCAAACACAAGTCATGAGAAAATACATGTGACGACAACCTATATGAAGACAAGCACCAAGACAAAAAAAACTTTTGTACATTTGTAAAAATCTTATGCTGTCAAAATATAATATCATATACTTTGTCAAATTGTTGTAACCTCTTTGAAAAAACAAACTTATTCAGAATTATGCTATATTGTGAAAACTAGGAGTGACTTAGTGAAAAGAATACTTAGGAATCTTAGATTCAAGAGGAATCCAAATATAGTAAGTGAAATAGAGAATACTTGTAGTTACAAATTACTAAAAAGATATGTGTGTTATGATCAGTATTAATTAGTTGAACCTGTAATATCCCATTTTTTTAGAAAATAATATATTAATAAAAATGTGTAATTTATATTAGTAAACTTAAACTAATTTATTATTTATGTTTATTAAAATAAATTGAGAATTGTTTTATAACATAAATAAAATAATGTGGGTCTAAATAGTAAGAAAAATTAAGTTGTCTATAGCTAGAAAACCCAATCCAATGGTTAACCTAAAATAATTCATAGGATTAGATTATAGCGTTTCAGTTTCACATTTTTGACTCTGAAGGTTTGAGAGAATGTTGCAGAGAAAACTTTGTCAAAGAAGCTTAAGATGACTATGTGTATATGTGTAATTGGAGTTTTGTATTTATACAATGACATGTTTTGCTAAATTATAATTTAGGTGTGATTGGTCTAATGTAATGATTTATTTTGTTGGATTGTCTATTGGGATAGACTAGATATAGATACAATGATTTTGTTGATGTTGAGATTTTTCATTTTTTTTGGTGACCTTAGTCTCACCTAAAAACAATATATAGAACTCAAGTTAGAAAATGAGTGAGAAAATCTTCAAAACTTAGAAAAGGTTATGGTGAGTTCTGAATGTAATATTCCTATGTGTATATGTGAGAAAGTGAATGATATTTTGTACCATGAGAATCCGTGTTTTAAGTAATTAGTGTTGATGAGCCAATTTTTGTTAAGATTTAAGTCTAAGTTGTTGCTTAGTAGTGCATGAACTCTGTTTTGCTTGATCATTTGTAAAGTCTAGACTTTGTCTAGCAGTGCTTAAGTTCTATTTTGCATAGCCATAAGTCTAAATATGTGATGTGTTGTGCAAGAGTTCATGCATGCATTTATGTGTTTTAGGTCCTTTATGGCTTGTGTTAACTTATAATGGGTGCCTAAGGTAATTGTATGGTCCAAGGTATGTTTTGGATTCTCCTATGGGCTTATGTTGACTTGTAACCGGTGCCTAAGGTGGTTGCGTGACCCAATATATGTTTTGAGTTCCTTATAACTTGTGTTGACCTATAATGGGTGTCTAGGGGTTGTAAGACCCGATGTTTGGTGTGCCTCTTGTGGCTTGCATTGATCCAAAAATGGATGTCGTTGGTGGTATGTGTTTCACCTTATAGACAATATGTCTTATTTGTTGTAATGTTTGTCGTTACAGTAATAATCCAAAGTGTATCAATTAAATAATTCATAAAAATAAAAACTTATGACATAACAAATAAATAAATAAATCCACCTTACAAGATAAAATTCTCAAATGTAGACATCTCTCAATGAATATAAACAATAGCAACAAAATATTCATAAAAGAAAACCTAAACTACGGCCTAACGCCTTCCTAGCCTCCACGACTTCCTCCTCTTTTGACTCTATGTCGACACATGGGATCTCGACGGGACGACGAAAAATTTGTTTATGAAAATCAGAGGAGGCCACCAATATTTATTTAGGAAAACATTGAAAAAACCTTTTAAAAGAGGTGGTCTATGAAACCAAATTTTGGGTTCGAGAGTTTATTACTCGTAGGGAAGGCATTAGCACCTTACGACATCTGTCTTAAGGACGGTTGCCTCTAATTAAATGTCCAAAACTAGATAACTTTAAAAATATTTATTTCACCCTTAAAATAGTTTAAATATAACAACTACTTTTTATTTTATTTTGCTTTTAACATTTTAAGGAGAAAATTATTATTGAAAAATTTCTTTTTATAAAATATTATTAATATTTTAATTTTTAATTGACTTATTTTATTTTTATTGTTTGGGGCTCGATAGGAGTAAGTTTTTGCTCCTACGTAACGGTTTGTTTATTAGGTTTTTCATTTTAGTAATTAATTTTAATTTTTGGGTTTATTTTAAAATATTAGTACTCAACCAAATTAGAAGTGCATCCAAAGTGGTTAGGATAATTATTTAGCATAGCCGTCAAATCAGAAGTGCATCCGAAGTGACAATTATTTGTTAATGATAATAATTATAATAACCAAGGTTTTATAAAAGAAACCAAATTAGAAGTGCATCTAAAGTAGTTATTTTAGTTTTCGTAATAGTTAAATTAGAAGTATCTAAAGTGACCATTATTATATTCTTCTTAAATAATTTAAAAATTATATAATACTTGTTTTTTGATTATTTTTCTTAAAAAAGTAGTATAGATTAATACTTGTTTAGCCTTTAAAACTCTTTTTTTTGCTCTCCATCTCGCCCTTTTCTCTTCCTCTTTCAAACTATTTCTTCTCCTCTGAAAAAGTAACTTTTTTTTTTTTTAAAATCTCTTTTGAAAAAAGGTCCCCTTTTTCTTGTTCAAGTGTCCTATTTTATAGAGTCAGTTTGAAATCGTTTTACTTACGAAAATTTAAAAATTTTTATCTCCAGATTTTGTGGGATTATTTTAGTGATATAGCTAAGTCAAAAAGCATTTTCATTGATTCAGAGAGCTCATGCAAGCATCATAGTAATTCAGTTGACTACTCTCCTTTCATTTTCATCTTCTAATTTCTATGGTTTTTGTTGTTTTTATTTTTATTTTTCTATGAAAATTTCTATTTTGAGTTCTCTAGTATTAAGATATTCTGAATATTGTTGTGTAAGTTGACAGTGTATGGAAATGATATTTTTTTTTTTAGATTTATTATTTTTATTTTTATTATTATTATTGTTAAAAAAATGGTGCGTACAGGAAGAATATGTGCATGTGTTGTAGAAATTAATAAGAATCTATAACTGCGAAATCGAAAAGGTCTAAACTTGAAATTGCGCATACTTGTATATATATACATCAAACCATTTTTCCCTTAAGTTACTTCATGGACTTTACGAAGATAAGATGCAGTACGCTCCAACAATATTGATATGGCCACACAATTTTATTTTAATATTTTTTTAAATTCTGCCGACCACTCAAGATAAATCGCAAAAGAGAAATATTATGCAAAGAATTTTTACGTAAAAGATTAAATATATTATATTAATATTTTTAAAGTTTTTTTTTTGAAATTATACTTACCATGTTTTTTGTTATATTTGCAATAATTTCTTTTATCAAGTACATGATATAATTTTTCAAACAAATAAAATGTAAGTACGTAACATTTTCTTAAACAATTAAAGAAATTAATATAAAGACAAAAAGAAAAATAAAAGAAATTCAACAAAAAAAGTAAAAATATATGTATAGACCGAAGTTTTCATATGAAAATGGGTGCGTAGACTCTAAAAACAACACTTTTTAATAAGATGGAAATCTCAGTGAATAAAAAGTTTTAAAAGAAGGTTCTCAAGTAGCATTGTTCTCAGCGGTGCGGAATCCGAAAAATAACCATGGTACCTGTAAATAAAAGATATTTTTTTTAATAAAAAATTATAATTTATTTTGAATAATTTCTAATATGCATAATTAGTAGAAACAATAAAAGAATGGTGTTTTTAATTAACACCCTCATAATGCACATGAGCACTCATGAGCACTCGCTCCCACTTTACGGTTCCCAGAACCAAGGATTTTAATAGATTCATCAAAAGGGTTTATGAGCTCATATTCCATACAATAGTGTCTCATTGCCTTCCTCACACTATTATGGAGGTGTCCATAATCTCTTCTCCATCTTGGATGGAGTTATCTAAAACCTCTTTCCCATATTAAATAGAGTATCTCATACATCCATCCCAAATGGATGTATCTCAAACTCCACCTCTCATTCCTAATAAAGGTATTTCCAACAATTATTAAATAAAAATTCAAACACTACACATACCAAAAACAACTAATAAAAAATCATACCATTAAGGGTTAAAAAAGGTGTTTTACTCACGTCTAGAAGCGAGATCCTACCATTTTAATTTGTTTTCTTCAGCTCCTATGTTCCTTTTTCTCAACCCTATAATAACCAACTAATCTATGATTTTCTTAGGGAACTAGTTAACACTATATATAATAGCCTAGGGTTGATTTTCCCCTCTATATATTTTTTTATAGAAGATTAGTTTTTCCAGATTTAATTCAAAATAGTATCAAATCTTTAATTACTTTATCTTATTTCTATTTAGAGGAAATGTTATCTGAATCTTATTATTCAAAGTGATATCAAATCTTTTATTTGTTTTATCTTATTTCTATTTTAAAAGAAACATTACCTTAATCTTGTTATTCAAAATTTCTGAAAGTTTTAATATTTTAATATATGTTTTTTTGCAACCTAATCTGTTTTTTTTTTCTTTAAACTAAGGGATTATTCAAATGTTTGAATTTTGAATTTTGGGATGTTACATTTGTACTAAGAGCTGTGGTACATATGCATATAGAGTTAAGAGCATAAGTTGTCATGGGTCAAGAGCCTTGAGTGATTATGTGTATGTGGTTTTGTTGTACTTTAGTTGACTGCTCATTCTCTTTATATGTACCTTAACATGTATGAGATATATTCTCACATTTTGCTATTTGTTGTTGTCTTTTGTTTGGGCTTAACACCATTTTTAGGTCTTCAAGATCTTGATAATATTGTGGGTGATAAAACTTTGATTTTTCTTTACCTTTTCTGTTGGGATGTTCTAATTAAGTGTGATATCGGGCTAGGGAGAATTAGTTAACATTTTTTCTGTTATGTAGATGAATTATTTAATATTTCAATGAGTTTTAGTAATTAAGAATCTAGTAAAACTCATTTTTAGAGTATAATGTATTTACTTACATGCTATGTTTTATTATATTATAGTTTTAAAAAAACTAAATTACCACCGGTGCCCCCTATTTAGGGGGTAACTCACTTTGTGCCCCTCAGATTTTTTTTACGCACCTTTTGACCTCCAACTTTTTCAAAAGTTTAATTTTTGTCATTCCGTCAAATTTAGGGCTTGACGGTTAAAAATGAACGTTAACTTACATAATTGAGTGATGTGGTAGGATTATGTTGTAATTAAGAGTTAATTGTGTGACGTGGTATGGTTATGTTGTAATTAAGAGTTAATTAATGATTTGGAAATGTTAATTTTAAAAATATTGAAAACATGTGCCATGGCAAGAATCAAACCCAAGTCCTGAAGGAAAAAAAGCTAAAGCTAATCCACTAGACCAAAAATCAAAGCCTATTTTATGTTGGAATTCCAATGTATTTAAACTAATCAATAGCAATGATAATTTTAAAAATATAGAAAAGTTGAGTAAGGTTGGACTTGAACCTAGATCTAGAAGTTTAATTGCTAAAGCCATACCACTAGACCAAAAGTCAATATTAGTTTTTTTGTGAGATTCAAATTTAATTAAACTAATCATGTGACAACATTAATTTTATATTAAAATTGGACAAAGTAAAATTTGAACCTAGGACGTGTAAGAGTTTTAAGATGATACCACTAGATAGTAAGCCAACTTTGGTTTTTTTGTTTCTTTTCCTTTGTTTTGTTTTACTATTCTTGGTCATTTATGTTGTAAATTTTTAAATAAAGAAACTTTTTTAAATTCTAAAAACTACTTAGCTTGATTTTATGTTAAATCTATTTGAATAAGTTTACTTGTTTTAATTTTTAATTTTATATTTAAGTTTTAGTTATTACTTTAATTTATAGTTTTTAACTTTTAATTTAAATTTTAATTTCTATCTTTTATTTTTAATTACATTTTATATTTTATTTGTATATTTTAATTTTAAATCTATTGTAGGTCATTTTATGTTATATATTTTATTTGTGATTTTGAAACTAAAATTAAAAATTAAAATTTGAAATTAAAATTTGAAATTAAAATTTAAGGATTAACAACTAAAACTAAAATTTAGTTATATTAACAAAAATATAAAATTTAAAATCTAATTAAAAATAAAGACATAAATTAAAATTGGGAATTAAAATTAAAATTTCTCCATTTAAAAAAGTTGTAAATTTTAATATATTTTTAAAAGTAATCTTGCCACTATTAATTTAATTAAATTTGAATCTCACAAAGAAATTAATATTAGCTTTTGGTCTAGTGGTCTGGCTTTTGCATTTAAATTCTAGACCTGGGTTCGATTCTAGCCTTTCTCAATTTTTCTATATTTTTAAAATTAACATTACTAATGATTAGTTTAAATACATTGAAATTCTAAAATAAAATAGGCTTTGACTTTTGGTCTAGTTGATTGACTTTAGCTTTTCTTCACAGGACTTGGGTTCAATTCCTGCCATGACACATTTTTTTTATATTTTTAAAATTAGTTAACGTTCATTTTTAAGAGTCAATACCCTAAATTTGTCGGAAGGACAAAATTAAACTGTTAAAAAAGTTGGAGGGCAAAAGGTGCGCAAAAAAAATTGAGGGGCAGAAAGTGAGCTACCCCCTAAAAATAGGGGGACACCGGTGGTAATTTAACCTTTTAAAAAATAAGTGTATATTGTAAGATGTGAATCATTTTACCTAAGTGCAAAGTTTAGTATTTTAAATAAACAAATTTCTATATTATTTTATAATTAATGAAAGTGTTTTGGAGTAAAAAGGTGTCACATAACCCTTTAAAGTAATAAAACAAACTAGACATAGCCTAAGAGTTACAATGAACGAGTATAAAAATAAGTCATCTACTGCCTTCTATCTATTGTTTTCTTACATATATATGCACTTGTTCCAAATTGTTTCTCAAAATTTGTTTTCAAAGGACTGGATAAGTCATTATTTCTAACATCGTACTAAATGCATCCAATTTGTGTACAAAACCTATACTTTATTGTAAAGATCTTTAGTTTTATTTATCACACTATTCATCCCATAATTCTAGTGTAATCTTGCAATTTAAAAAATATCAAAAGGGTAAAAATTTCAAAAATAAAATAAAAGACACCTAAAAAGCAAAGGCTAAACCTAAGTGACATACAAAAAAATAAAATTCTAATTAAAATGAGACCTAAAAGTAACTAAAATTGCAACACATCAATAACCCAACCAAATGAGCTAGGATAAAATTTGTGATATCATCTTCGAAATTCTTATTATAGGTATAAATAATCTTACAAAACTCGCTTGTAAGGTGAAGTTTATTTCTTACTTATATACACTATTTTGACATTATCTCTAAATAATAAGACATCTTATTACACCAATACAAATAAATAAAAAAAAACTAACATTGTGTTTGGATGGGAAATTTTAAGAGCAAAATTCATTTTATTAAGGACTTTCAAATTATTTGTGATGAAATATATTGTTGGGAAGAGGATGTATTAGCCATAGTGTTGAAACCTCAATTTGGCATGCAGAGCTCTAAAGACTAGTCACAACAATATGACTCACTACACATTGGTGCATTGATTATTAGATTTGAGTCCACATTTATGTGGTTGTGCCTATCTTATTGTGAAAGTTACTTATGAGACATGCAAAATTACAGTGCATCAACTACAATATTGTATCCTATTCTACATTATTGTGAAAGATGCATTAAAACCTAATGTGATATCCCAAGCTCCAAAGCATTATCAACATCGTTGCAACTTAGTTTACATTATTGTGAAAGGTGTATTGATGACTAGATTCAACATTTTAAAAAAAAATGTTGACTGGCATTAGCTAAAAAATCATTGGCAATTATCAACAAAAAGAAAACTTGATAAAAAAATAGATTGTCCAAAACAAAAAACTAATTGATATTTTTGAATTATTAAATATTACCTAATATTAAAATAATTTTTTATTAATTGAAATGCTCTACGAAAACAAGAAAATTAAAATTTAATAAATTTGAATTAACTTATTCAAACAAAACATTTGAAAAATAAAGTCATTTGAATAGAAAGCATTCAAACTCAATGTGTTTCAATTTCGTTAAATTTATAAAATTCTCCATCTAAACAGAGGGTGAAAGTATAATTAAATTTTTGGATAAAATATTTTGAGTTACATTAAAATTTTATGGATTTAGCAGTTAAACACTCACTTTTTATCACTTTTCATACACTTATAAATCTCTACGAACTACTTAGAGACCAAAATTTGTGTATTTTAAAATTAGAGAGTCACGAAAATTAAAGAAAGAACTAAAATCATATTTTTAAAATTTTAGAAGGACTAAAAACATCTTTAAATATAACATTTTCAATAATTTTCTATATATAATCACATTAAATTGTTCACAATCTAGTTTTTATTATAGTTCAACAATAGATCTTACATAACAGCATCTCAAGGCAGTAAATTTTATTGGTTAAGCACATAAAATATCAAGAAGAAGAGTATCAGGAAAATTTTCTCTAAAACTCTCTTTCTGGAACTTTTCAAGTGATTGATTAGAATATTTTGAAAATCACTAATTTTAATGGGTTTGACTTGTCTTTAATTAACTATCTTACCCAAAATTGTTGATTGCCAATAAATTATAATCAATCAATCACAACAGTTTCAGAAAAAAATTCTTTCAAAAAGTTTCCTTATTACTCTTCAAAATATCCATTCATACTTAATTAGAACCCTTTCCATGGTGAAGCAGGAGGCAAGGTTCCATTGAGGAATGATGAGATCATGGTCAAGGATCTTGCCGGTTGCCAGCTAGGAACAAAATGTCCTGCTCCTCTTACAGTCACAAAGGTTACTCCTTTGTATCCCACCACATACCCTCCAACCTGTTATTGTGAGAAATTGGTTATGTTTAAACACAACAATAGTAATAGAGAAAAGGGTTACATTATCAATTTTGAATTTACATTTGTTCACAATATTTTATATATGATTTTTAAAATATTGATTAATAAAAGACAACAAATTTGCTATATATAAATGATTATAATTGAATGTCAGTATAAAACTTTTTTATACTGACATTCAATGCATAAGTATTAAACTCATACAATATTTAATATGTTGATTATTATAAGATTTTAATTAGTGTACACAGTTACTGATATTCAATTACAACGATTCATTTATGGTAAGTTTGTTGTCAATACGTTTAAGGAGACACGTTGTGAGTTTGAATATTTCTTTTAATAAAGTAATTTATTTTTTAGTTTCCAAATAAGTATAAGGGTAGAATAGGTATTTTGAAAAGCGGATATAAAAGGAGAATTCATTTTATTAATAATATATATATATATATATATATATATTTAGATTATTGATAGTAGAACAATATTAAAGAGGTTGAATATAAACGTTTTAAAGTAACTTATTTTTTAAGGTTATAAGGTTGGTATAGTAATAAAATTTACGTTTACGGAGGTAGAGATATGGGTTTGAATTCCTCCTTTGACAAAATAGTTTATTTCTTAGTTTTCAAATACGTATAAGAGTAGAATAATATTTTGAAAAGTGGACATAAAAATGAGAATTTTCTTTATTAATAATATAAATAATATATATATATATATATATATATATATTATAGATTATCAATAGTAAAACAATTTTGAATATTAGATATAAATATTTTAAATCAACTCTTTTCTTAAAGTTATAAGTTTGCTGTAGTGTCAAAGTTTATGTTTAGGGAGACAAAAGTTTTACGTTCAAATCTCAACTTTGACAAAGTAGTTTACCTTTTAATTTTCAAATAGATATAAAAGTTGAATATGTATTTTGAAAAGGTAAAATATGTATTTTAAAAATTGAACATAAAAAAAATTTATTATATAAAATTAGCCGCTTGCCGGTGCTTTGCATAATTAAAAAACAATATAACACCAATGAAAAGAGAAAATAAAAAAATTGCGTGACAACGTGTAAAATAACATAAAATACTATTTATCTAACACGTGACAATAGCTAGAAAACTTTTATAATTAACCATATGTTTATATATAACTAACTGTGTTTCATAATTTATATTCTCATAATATTATAAATCATTTGTAAAATAAAGTTAACTATCATTACTTGTGAGGGTGGAACCCAGATTATGAGCCAATCGAGACAAACGAATGATAAAATCATAAAAAGTTGAAAAATAAAACATATGCAAGAAACACAATAAACCAAGAAAAAATTGAACAGTTAAATTAAATATTTAAATAAAATTATAAAAACATAAAATAAGTTATAAATAAAAGATAACTAGTGTAATTACATACTATTAAGGGAAGAAAAATGCAATCGCATTTAACATAATAAGTTCAAATTATAAAATTAGAAGTGTAAAATTTAAAATATAAAAAATAAAATAAAATTAGAAGGACAAAATATTTATATTTATATGTATTATCTAATTGAGGGAGTGCACCTGCGCATCCCTCAGGACTATATAGATCTCCGTATATAAAGTTAACCACAATTAACATTATTAACTATTTACGCTTATAAAAAAACATTATTAACTATTTACAAAATAAATTTATCCATATTTTTTTCAAAACATTAACCATATTCTCAAGTGGTCAATGGGTGTACACCTTTTAGTGAGATGAATATTTATTTCTTAAAATATATATTTTAAGCCTTCTAGTTTAAAATTAAAATATATATAGTAACTAAATAAAGAGTAAAAGAACATAAAATATTAAGAAATGACTTAATTAATAATTTTCTTCCTGGAAAATAGAAGGTTTTCGATTTTATTCCTTTAAAAAATGTGTTTGCTTTTGGTAATTTAAAGAATTTGTTTATTTAATTCCTAGTGTCAAATAATACCATAAAATAAAAAACTAAAAGGAGTGGAAAAAACTCCTATATTTCAAACATCAATTAATTGTATTTAAACCTTAAGACCTTAATTTTAGTACCTCGTTTCCAGAATACCATGGATACCAAGAGACTTGAATAGGGAGCTTGAGTGTGTTGATTGAATATCTCGAAGATGTGACTGGAACCTTTGCATCAATGTCACCACTGTAGAACACATAATCTAAATTTAGGACTTGATATATATATATATATAAAACAAAGTTCAAACATCATTATACTGATAGTAATTACACTTCCTACAGGCTAATTCAGACCTAAAAACCAGAAGTATTCTAAGGTTTCTTTGTATGTAACAATAAACATGTTATATCATGGTTTTTACTTTGGAAAGCAAAGGGCTGAGGGAACTTACAGTTATATAAAATTATTTTTAGTATTTAAAAATTAAAAAAAATTATTTGGTTGGTATTTTTAACCGTTATAAGATACTAAATTAGTTAAGCCTTTAAATAGTTTTGTATTTTGAGTTGTATTTTTTTTAAAACTAAAAATATAATGAGAATATGTTGTTTTTTATTTTCATAAATATGATTTTTTTTTATATGTTTTCGTTTCTGAAACAGTTTTAAATAACACTTATTAAATAAGTTTTTTTTCTTTTTTTAAAAAATAATTCTTGAAAATTATTTTTTTAAACTTTTTTCAAAAACTAAAAATTAAAAATCAAACTAATCAAACTCTTAGAATATTATTTATTAAAAAAATAATAAATTAACAACTAACATTGATAAACGAAGTGATTAATGATTAAAAGCTAGAGAAAATAAAAAGAAAGCGATTATGATTTGAGTTTTAATTTATATATTCACAGACAAACTAAAAACTAATATTTACCTATAAAAAGGTTTTAATAAAAAAATAATATTATTTTGTTGTTCAATATTTTTTAGGTAATGAAATTGAACTTGCCTGTATATCCACAATTTAATTCTACTGGTAATAAGATACTTGATGATGGGTAAGATGGTAGTTGGACTGTCACTTCAATCATAAAAGCTGTAAATTGTTGCAAGATATGACATATGCTTGGTTAGAATAGTATGATAAAGCCACAGAAGCGTCAAATAACAGCATCTTATAATTTCTTTAGTGTAGATTTTACCTGCAATGAGTCCAATTTGTAGGTTTTGCATGAAGAGCTTTTTGGACCTCTGGCCTATTTAGATAGGCTTTCACATAGAATCTAGAACATGGGTCAAAATCATATACCTGAAATTAAGTTAATTAGAGTTTTGAAAATCACTTGGAAAGTTCATAAATGAAGTTTGAAAAATCTTGGGTTTTCTTGACTTCTTTTGTAATACTAGTTAAAAGTTAAAACTGAAAGTTAATGAATAACTTTGGTGTAAACTTCTTGGTAACAACTTGATAACTTCTGTGTGCATGATTTCTATCCCATACTTGTGTTTTTTTTTAAGATTTAAATATGTTTTTAGACTTCAACGATTAGCGAATAAAAACATATTTAAGTTATTTTTTAAATATCATATTTTTGAGGCTTCAAAATTCCTGTAAATATTATTAAATCCAGTTTTTTTAGTTCAAAAAGTAAGACTTAAGCAGTGTTAAAAAGCAAACCAAAAGAGAGAAGAAAGGACAGAAAGTAGTGAAGAAAGTCAAATGAGACAAAACATAGCACACGTGATTGCCATGATATTCTCATTTTGGTTGAAATTTCAAAATTGGTGTTAGTATTGAAATAATGACATTCATATAAGTTTGTGCAATTTTGAATTATTTATATTTTAAATACCCCATGTGCAATATATTTTGAATTATCAATAGAACAATGCAAATCAGAATACATATATGAATACTTACAGAACCAGTAGATCCATTTTTAAGAGAATAATCATAACAAACTGGAGCATAGATATTAGAAACGTCTATCATTCCTCTTTCAATATAGTAGCTCATTATGGTTGCATTGGAACAGATTTCTGAAATATTTTCAGAAGCAAAGTCACAAAACTTCTCAATGAGCTCATGTGTTTGATCTGAGTTCAGAGCATGAGTCCAAAGGTAATCAAATCTCCCCTTTAGACTTGTAACATCATCAATCCAAGCATTCCCTATCTGAAATTTTCAGCAAAAATCAAGAAGTTAGTGATTGTTTGGCTAAAGTTTTATAAATCTGTTTTAATATTTTAATATTTAAAAACTAAAAATTTAGTTATTATTTTTTTAAAATAATTTATAAAAACAGGTTTAGTTTTTAAAAACTAAAAATAAAACAATGATAAATAATTTTGTTTTTTAATTTTATATTTTTATTTTGAAAACTTAAAATACTAAAAGAATAATGACACATTCATAAATATAAGACAAAATTTTTTATTCTTATATCTTTGAAAGATTTTTTAAACAAATATTTATTAAACAAGTTTTGTTTTCTCTTATTTAAGAAAAGAATTCTTAGAAATTTTTTTTCAAAACCCTATTAAAAAGCTTAAAAAACAAAAATCAAATCAACGAAAGTTTAGATTTATGAAATGGTAAATCAGAAATGGCATGATATCATATAATTAAGTCTATGAACATACAGCAATGCCTTTGAGGTTAATATTTTGGTGACTGGATTTATTGTTCACCAAAATAGTGTATGCAAGCTGAGGCACATAATGGCCAGCATAGCTCTCTCCTGTTATGTAAAAATCTCTGGTTTTGTACTCTGGAAACCTCTCTAGCCAATTGAGGAGAAAAACATAAGCATCTTTTGCAGTAGACTTGTCTCCTGTATGATCATAGTCAGAAGTGGTGTTTGAGTAGGAAAAGCCAACTCCAGCAGGTGATTCCAAGAACAGCACATTTGCCACTGCATAATGCACCAGTATATGTTAAGTATTCACGTCTCAATAGAGGTAGAAATATAGCACTTCTTTGAGAAGAAATATAAAAAAAAAAAAACCCAGCAAAAATAACTTTTCCATAAGCCTTTCTGAAAATCAGGACCTTTTTTTTAAGCTAATTTTAGGTAATCTATAAAAGCTTTCATATATAATTTATTTTCCTATAAGTGCTTTTGAAAAAGATCAAATATGCACTTACTAAACAAATACACTAAAGAAGATTGTCTCACCTTCATTCCAAGCATATTTGTTATGGAATAGTGTTTTGCCATCAGAGTTTACTCTAAAGGGTCCCAACTCCTCAAATGCCCCATACCCCAATGAGGAACAACCTGGTCCTGCAAATTTCCAACATTATGTTGTCAAAATTATTGAAAGAGATTTCACCATGTCTTTTTTTATTTTACATTCCTAGCAAAGACAATATCATGTCATTTTTTTTTTCCTTGAGTAAGCTACACTAACATGTTTATTACCAAGGAAGCTGAAGATATAGCATCAAATGAACATGATAAATAATATTTTATGAATAAATATTAGTTATATATTAATGTGTTTGTTAGTGATGGGAGATTCAAAACCTTGACTCTAGCTTTTCCCTTCTCCCTTCACTTGATTTTTCCAATTATGTCAACTTTATAACTCTGTTCATCCATCTTTATTAGTCTTGTTTTATTTTTACAAAAAACGTATAGATAATATACATACAAAATTAATAGAAAAAGCACATAAGAACATAGCAGTGAAAATATGTATGGTTACATTTAGAAAATATTTTCACTGAAAACATTTTCAAAAAACAATTGAAAATAGAAAAAGTCATTTTCAAAAAAGTTAATAACATGTAAAAACTTAATAACAATATTATAATTATATAAAAAATTATATATAAATGTATTTTAAACTATATATATAAATAATTTATAATATTTTTGCTAAAATTAATTAAATTTAACAATATTATTTTTTAAAAATGAAAATATCAAGTGAAAACAAACATATTTTTTAAATGTAAAAATTTAAAAATGAAAACAATTTTCAGAAAATAAAAATATTTTATCAAACAACACGTCACCTAAGTTGTTGAGGAGTGCTAGGAGACTTGTGTTAGGAAACTTTCTCAAAAATCTCTTTTTAAAACTCTTCCAAGATATTTAGTGATAAGTGGAACTCACCCAAATTAGTAATTTCCAATAAATTCTAACCCGTCATGGAAGAGTTGCATAGAGTTTAAGACAGAATTTAGCTTGTACTCTTCTAAGTTATTTATCAACATAAAGTAGTGTCTAAGGTTGCTTTTACCTCCATTAAGCCATAATACTAATGGTTTAGCTGAAGAGTTATATGGAGACTCAACAAAATAATAGAAAAGTGATCTTCCAGCCTTTGGATCAACTGTGACATAGCCTGCATATTGGTCAAAGTTCACCCCTTTGGGTTGGCCAGGAAGTGTGGCAATCTTGTCAACTTGCCTTAACCCCTCTTGGGTTGCAACATAAGCAGAAGAATCCATTTTCAATGCATCTTCCTCTGCCCAAGAAAGGGTCACTGGAGGCTTATGTGAGATCCTAGATAGGATCAATTCATCAAGTTTATCAGCCTGGTTTGCTTTGATATGAGGAAGAAAAACCAAAAGACTCAAAGTGAGTGCACAAACATAAAGAGAAAGCTTCTTCATCTTGTGCATAGCTTGGTTTCTAGAGGTAAGGTGCTGCTGCTATTTAATAGATGCTACCAAGTGGTTTGGTCACTATAATTTCTTAGAAAATATTAGGTGTACAATTGGAGTTTCTTAATTACGAGTTGCCTTAGTATTTTTTAAAAATGGTCCATTGAAAACTGATATATGTGAGAAAAGGTGAGTTTATTAAAAAACAAATGATATCTTTTACAAAATACAGTTTTTTAAAATTAAAAAAAAATTATTTTTTAGCAACTACTAATTAGTTGTATTAATGATTTCATTTTAAATTGAAGTAATTAAAAATAAAAAATAAATAAAATTTTGAGTTTATTAACTTTTTAAATTATTAGAAACATTAGTATGACATTATAAGAATACAAAAAATATTTAATTTTCTCTAATATATTTACTTAAACTTTAATTATCGGAGATATGATGTTTTTAGAATATTTTTGGATAATTTTTCGATAATTTTTTTTTAAAAAAAGAGAAAAATTCTACAAAAAATTGTGTTGTACTATAAGTAAATTGCTATTAAACCCAACAAGAAAATAAGAAAAAATAGTTTTCTATAAAAATTTTCTAAAAATTTATTTTAATTTATGAATAAACATTCGGTTGGGTTCCTAAAGAATTTTAGATATATTTTAAAATTATTTAAAAAGTGATTTAACTCAAGGCAAATGTCAACACTTTATAAGATACCAAAATAAATGTTCACTTTTTACGTCATCAATATATTATTTGTTTTTTAATTAATAAAAAAACTCATTTATTTTTTATATATTTTTTTCTGATTTATGAAAAAAATATTTATTTATTTATTTATTTTTAAAATATTTGGAGAAATTTATGTAATCAAGCTTCTCAATGTACTTTTTGATGACTTTCTTAGATGATTCCGACGGGAGGAAAAAGTGAAAGATCCAACATATAAATTTCTACGAAATTCGAACTGAGAATTACATTTAAGTCATTTCCAACAGATGAAACCAAAGAAATTTCAGTCAGTTTACCTGAAAATTGCATATTTAATATTTGTCGGAAAATAGTATATAAAAATCAAAATTGGTTTGCCTCTTTTCTTAAAACAGTTTTAAAAAACATTTTTACTTTTTAAAAATTAAAAAAAAAAAGTAGTTTTGCTTTTTAATTTTTATTTTTGTTTTGAAAACTAAAAATATAATGAGAATATATTTTTTTTGTTTTCTATTAATAATATTTTTGTAAATATGAATATTTTTTTTCATTTTTATATCTTTAAAACAATTTTTAAATAATACTTACTAAATAATCTTTTTTTCTCTTCTTCTAAAAAACTATTATTAAAAACTTTTTTTAAAAACTGAAAACAAAACAAAATCAATCAAGTTCTTAGTTTACATCTTATTTTCTAGATTTAATTTTTTATTTTTAAAATTTCGATCAATTTCTTATTTAGAATTAACGCTCATAATTTAGTTATTTAGGTGTAATTAACTCGAACAAATTATGGAAGAGTTTGGATTCTTAATTTTTCTGGTGAAATTGATATATGGGTTTGATTCTAATACGTATATAGTAATTTTTGGCGTTGAAAATCATAAAAAATATTCATATATGTTAAAAATGACAGCTTAAATTTTGTTACTCAATCATTTTAAAAACTTAAAATATTAAATTGAATTGTTTATTTAAACAATAAGTAATCAATAATTGAATCTAAATTGTGAACATGGTGTAGTTAGTATAATTGGTAAATAGTTTTTAGAGATATTAATGAGTCAGATTTGACAAATCTCATTATTTAGTTCAAATAACACTAATTGTTGAGTTTGGTCGAACTAAATAAAATTTTTTTCCTCAACTCAACATAATCTAATCAAGAACATATTGAGTCAAGTTAAACATATATGATGTAATATTGACTACATTCAAAACATAGGTAAACACTAATACAAAATATAACTCCATATTGACTACATTTCTACAAAATAATTCATCATCAAGTCATGATAAACACTAAGTCAATGTAAAATAAAACTATCTTTTAGGGTAGAGATCTTGAATTGTATTACTAGACAATTTTCAAACACTTTAACTAAAAGAATATTTTTATTAGTTTCGATTTATTTATTTGTATATATTATTTATATTATTTTTTATTATTATAAATTTGGGTCGAATTGACTCATTCATAGATCTTAATTGCATGACCTATTACCTAATTTGTACATCAATGAGTGAAAATTTGAATTAATACCTTTTGAAATTTGAATTCACACTTACTTAGGATAAAAAGACCTATATACCCTTAAATTCATATCTTATAGAGTTAAAATTTATAAATTTTTTTACTCTCCAAAAAACTGTTTATGGAGAATAAAAAAGTTTGCTTTACTCTCCATAAAAAAAAGGGTTCAACATTGAGATGCAACAAACTAGTTCAACACTTATATGCAACAAAGCTTGTTTTGAATTTTTTTTTATCTCTGGAGAGGCCTCTACAAAGAGGAAAAAAAATTTTTTTTGCTCTCCAGAAAGTAAAAAAACTTGGAGAAGGGTGGGTGAAAAGGTTTTTAAGGAGAGAGAATTAGAGTTAAGGGTAAAATGGAGATAATGGAATTTTTTTTTAATGTGTAAGTGTTTTTTGAAGAAGAGATACGTAGGAATTTAAATTCCCTCAATGAGTATAGATTGTGACTGAGTTGGGTCTAACTCAATTACTTTCAAAACTCAACCTAAACTTATGGGATTAGGTTGAGTCTATGGATTAACTCATGTTCATGATAACCTAACTCTTTAAACATGCGGTAAGAAATTTGATTATAATCCATGTGTACAAATAAACAGATAAGAACATGTTAGAAAGTCAATTCTTTTATTTTATTGGTAAATGTTAATTGTTTGTTTTTTTCTTTATACATAAATGTTAGTTTAGTTTTATTGATGAAGAGATATAAATTTGCTCCATCTCCCTCACAAGCTTTAACTTCAAAAAGAAAGAATCAGAACTAATAATATAAAAAAAATAAAAGTGGCAATACAAATATAGAATATCAACCTATTAATAGAGAGGAATAAATAATGTTCTCACAAAAAAAAAAATAATAGCAACATATTTACGTATTTTTATTTATTGGGTGAAATCTATATAAGTTTCACGTAAAATAATTAGTAAGGAAAAAGGTCCCTTCGAAAATATATTTTTAAGAATTTATACGTACATTTAAATCTTTCTATAAAAATTCTTTAAAAAAATCTTTCGATAAAAATATTATTTATAATAAATTAATTTATTTTTTAATAAAGAATTCTATCAATATGTTATGTTTTTAATGTGTCGTGATTTACATGATATGAAATTTCTTATATCTTTTTTCATTCTTTTTAATTTTCCAAATGCATTTTTCGGTACTTATTTTTATCAAATAACTATTACTTAAATTTTGTCAATCCAAAAATACGTCTTTTTTAATATTAAAACTTTCTAGCTTTATCTAATTAACTATACATTTACACATAATGAAACTACATTTTAACACACCATATATAATTAATAGTTCATTCAAATAATTATTTTAAAAAATTTTCAATTTTAAAAGTTGTATCTCTTTAATTCCGTTCTTACATAATGAAATAAAAATATTCCATTCTTAATAAAGAGGAGAGATCATATTATATTTCGTTCTTATTTAATATTTTATGATGATAATATTTCATATATTTTTCTTTTTAAGTTATATAAATACACACATATAATCGATGAAGAATTTTTTCACGCACATATCTTTTATTTCTTCATATATCTCCTTTTAAAAATATGAAGACTGTTTTTTAGTTTTTGAATTGGTTTGGTTTGATTTTGTTTTTTAATTTTTGAAAAGAGTTTTCAAGAATAGTTTTCAAAAACGGTTTTCTGGAATAAAAGAAAAAAAAAAACTTGTTTAGTACGTGTTATTTGAAAACTGTTTTGAAAATATAAAAATAAAAAAATTTATTCATATTTATTAAAATTTCATTAATAAAAAATAAAAAATAACATATTTTGATTATATTTTGAATTTTAAAAACAAAAATAGAAAACTAAAAAGTAAAATTACTTTTATCTTCCTCTATTTTTTAATTTTTAAAAACTAAAGAATTAAAACTATTTTCGAAAACTGTTTTCAGAAAACACTACCCAAACGAGTTTTTTAGTTTTTAAATACTAAAATACTCAAAAGAGTTTTATAAAATATTTTTATATTGTTGATGAACTAAAAATTATTATTGATACAATTTTCAAGATAATTATTATATGCAGTAAAAAAATATAATTATTATGAAAAATAATAAAGTTGTCATAGATTTACAATTAAATAATTGTGTAAAATTATTGCACTATGAAAATCTATAATTTTTCTCTTTGAAATATTTACCTTGTATTTTTTTTTTATTTTTTATAAGCACCTTGTACTTTTATGTAAATGTTGCTCACTAGCTTAATTACAATGTGGAATTGTCCGATATGTGGATTTTTGCTTTTTTGGTTATCTTAAACGTGGAATTGTGCGTTCTCACTTGTCTTCATGTGGAATATTATTTTCTATAATGTAAAGGAGACAAAGAAAAATGTGTCATAGAAAAGTGAAAGGACACTCAAATAAATCATAAGGATTGGATGGTCAAGCCTTGTAATTAAAGTTTTTTTTTTTTTTCCTTTTGCCGTGTATACTTTTATTTGCTCAATTGTAGATCATAGAAAAGCAATGGAGAGTTGACCTGATGACTAAATTAATTGACTCCTTATTATCCACACAGATGGTTGTTTTCTATTTTGAATGGGTAAAAGTAAGTAAATGTTTATTTAAAAAATTTTATAAAATTGTTTTCAGTATTTTAATATTTAAAAACTAAAAAATCTTTCTGGGTAGTGTTTTTTTAAAACAATTTTTGAAAATAGTTCTGATTTTTTTCAGTTTTTAAAAACTAAAAAACAAGAACAGCTAAAATATTTTTGTTTTCAAAACTCAAAATACAATCAGAATATGTTATATTTTTCTTTTCATTAATAAAATTTTAATAAATATAAACAAGTTTTTCCATTTTTATATCTTCAAAACAGTTTTCAAATAACATTTACCAAACAAGTTTTCTTTTCTTTTCTTTCCGAAAACTGTTTTTGAAAATTATTTTTAAAATCTCTTTTCAAAAACTTAAAAAAAAAAACTAAACCAATCATGCACTATTATTTTTTGATGTTGATGAAATTAAGTGTACATTATCAACTAGTATTGTAGAAGGAATAAAATTAAGTATAGTCTCCCGGAATAATATTGATCTAAAAACTGTGATTAGAATTAAGGTTTAGTTACATAATTAGTTTTTTAATTATAATTAAAAGTTTGATTGAATATTTTAATTATTAAAAATTTTAATTAATTAGTTTTTTTATTATAAGTAAAAGTTTGATTGAATCTTTTAATTATTAAAAATTTTAATTAAGTCCTATGATTTTTTACTAAGTCTTCTAATTTTTAAAAATACTACAATAATTCTATTTTTGGTAAACTTTATTATTTTAATAAACAGAATTTATGTAAATAGTTTTTTAGATTAATTATATTGACAATCAAGGTAAAAAAAAAAAATTATGTTGGCAACAAATCTTAATAAGAACGTCCCACTTTTACATTAATTGCATCGGTAACTAACGTAAAAAATTTACTGATTTAGGTAAATTACGTTAGAAATCAATGTAAAAAGTTGTATATTTTCATAAACTAAATAAATAGAATTGACGAAAAATGGTAAGATTGTATTACTTACAAATAATTAGACTTTATGGAATTTTTGGTTTAAATAACTTTTTGGTTTCGAAAAATAGTGATTTTTTTGTTTTGGTCCTTTAAAAATTTTTTTTGGAATTTGGTTTTTTAAAGAACGATTGATACCACCGAATCTAGACTAAGATCTTCATTATGTCATACAATATATAGATCCGAATAACTATCAGACACTGTGTAAAAGAGTTTTACACTGTCATTCAATCATAATTTTTTATTTATATGACTTTTAAAATATTAATTAATAAATTTAAAAAATTTATCATAAATAAACGGTTATGATTAAATATCAATCTAAAATTTATTACACTTACTGCACATATTATTAAACTCTTAAAGAATTTGTGGTTTAGTTTTAGTCTCTACTTTCAAGAAATAATGACAATTAAGACATAAAAGATACATTAAAGTGACATAACATTTCCACGACTTACCATGTCATGAAGGAGCCAATAGAATAAGCTAAGAGTAACTTTTTTGGATAAATTGTTGTTTTAATAACTTAAAAATTTGTTTAAAGTTATAAAACTTTGCTTAGACAAGAGATGAACAATAAAATTTATTCTAAAAAATTATACAATAATATCTCTTTCACACTCTGGGATGATATGGTAAGTTATTGGACTGCCAAAGTTAATTAACATATTGTTGCTTAACATATTGTTGCTTAAAAGTATTGACTAAAAGCAAAATTCTTGTTTGACAAATAAGACTAAAAGCAAACAAAAAAAATGTTTAAAAGATTAAATTCAAAACAAAAATATTTAAAGAACCAAAAAAAAGTTATTTTACATTGCTAAATTGTTATTTAAGTCTATTAATTTTTAATAATTAAGTCTTTGTTTGGGTTTAAGGGAGAAAACAAAATGGAAACTAATAGAAAATAACAGAGTAAAATGGATTAACTATATCATTCCTTTGTTTGGATAATTTCTAATAGAATGACATATATATTTCATTCCATAATATAAAAAACAAGATAGCATAATGTATTATTCTTTTTTATTTTTAGAATCAACCTTATCTTAAAATGATTATTTATTATATTAAAATAAAGTTAAAACTCTATAGTCGCCGTGGTAACATGTGCCATAATAGTGTGACTATGATCATAGAAGTATCAGAGACATATTAGTAGAGAAAGTACATTAAGATTTCATTCACGACGGTGTGTAACATATAATAGATGTGGTGTGTAACATATAATAGATGTAACGTCACTTTTTTCTACAAAAATAAAATATTAATAAAAAGGTATAATTTAGATTAATAGGCTTAAATTAATTTGATATTTGTGTTTATTAGAACGAATTAAGATTTCATTTTATAAAATAAATAAATAAAATAAATGTGAGTGTAAATGGTAAGATAGTCTGAAGATTAAGTTTGAGTCTAGTGTTAGAAAGTCCAATTCAACTATTAACCTAGAGTAATTAAGAGGAGTTAGAAGATTTGCTTCAATTTCACGTTTCTGACTCTGCAGGTTTGAGACAAAGTTGCAAAGGAACCTTATCGGGCAAGATGTAGATTAAGGAGGACACTATTTGAGAAATTGAGGACACACCCTTTGCATCCAAGATCATCATTCGAGGTAAGGGGAAGTAAGAAATTATAGGACACTATTTGAGAAATTGAGGACACACCCTTTGCATCCAAGATCATCATTCGAGGTAAGGGGAAGTGAGAAATTATCTCTCATGTGGCATGTGTAGGAAAAATGGGTAGTGAAGTCATTCCTAAACTTCGATACGTTTCAATATCACATGTATGTTATTGAAGGATTGTGAACACCTTTAACAAGTACTTATAAAACAAACGTGTCTGTGTAGATATATTATTTTATTTAATTTGACTGAATCTTGTGAAACCATTTCAATGAAGTTAATACATATACTTTTTTTTTGTAAAACAAATTGACTTCAATTCTTGAATAATCAATATCACTTTTGCTTCTATTGTAACAGAAGATTCCCTTTTTAAATGATGCGAAAAAATGACAACCTGAAATCCATGTATTTGATGCCCCTAAATAATTAATTGGTATTGTATAAATTTATTTTGTTGGATTTATTTGGATCATATGCACTATCATATTATTTGGATGTAATGATTATGTTAGCATTGAGGTTCTCCATTTTTACACTCTAGAGATTAGTACTCCTAAACATAGAGTGTTTGTATTAATTATTGAACTGATGTCATATTATTGGATTGCTGATTGTGTTAATATATTGTTTGTTTCTATGAATTCTATTAATTATTAAACGATATAGAACTTTAATTATATGATCGATTATTATGATGATTGAATTACTACTCTGTTAATTGAATTATTCTCCATATCTAAAGAATTAGATGTTAGGTGTTGGATGTCTTCTTCTATTGAGGGGATTGATGGAAAAATTGATGATTATCACTATAATTGTATAGTGTGATGATAATTAAGTATTATATATAGAGAAGTAGAATGTTTGAAGTTAGAATTATATTTTAGGAATCTTATAAATTGAAAATACTTGTTTTCTGAAAATTTTCATATGAACATACCTTAGTGTTTCTATAATATCTTTCTGTGTGGTTAACCAAATTGAGTTCTAATTGTTGTTTTAGAAACTAGAAACTTGGGGCTATAGTCTAGATCAGAAACCACATAAAAATATTAAGAATTGATCAATTCACATGAGTTAAAAGTTAACTTTCATTGGAGTTGGAATCACTAAAAAATTATATATATAACTCAAGTTATGAATAAAATAGTAAGTAAATGTCAAGTTGTCAAATTTGGGTTAGTTATTATGGGTTTGTAATTTTTTAAAAATGGTAGATGATAAAAGTAACTATGTACATCAACATAAAAGTTTTAGATAATTGTATTATCTTTCTAATTCAATTTTTACCATCATCATATCATTATTACAACTATAGATATTGTATTTAGACTATACGATGCAATAAAATAGTAAGATAAGAAGGGATAGTCTGGTTATAATGGTGTTGATTGTTGGAGTGTGAAATATTGTGATGTATCTTATAATTATGAGTGTTGTGAATGACTAAATATTTAAAATTTTTTTAGAGAGAATGCATTGGGGATTTGACCCACGGTATGATGTTTGATGTTGATTACAATTGAGTGCGTATGATGTGTTGATAGTTTGTGTGTGACTAACAATGTGTCATCCTAGCTGTGGTTGGAAGTGGATTGTGATGATATTATTAGATTATTATGACGTACCCTGTAATGACCCAATTCTCTAGTCAATTTATTTATGAAAATGCAAAAAATTTGTCAAAGGTATTTATAGAATTACAAGAAATTTGCAAAATTTAATATTAATATTATATAAAGAACCATAATTTTTGTAGAATAAAAATAGAATGAAAATACTCATTACAAAATCTTGTTCAGTACACATCATTACTACTACCCCAAATTGAACCTAATTCAGAGCAGTGAAACTTTGATAGAATAAACTAGTCAAATATCAAAGTATCCTAGTACAAAACATCATTTTTAAATAGAACATCAAGCATAAAGAAAATCTTTAGTATTCCCCATCACAACAGTCTGATTAGGTTCTTCCTCTGTTCACATCCCGAACATATATGAAACACATAAAACAAATAAACAAAGGAGTGAGATAATTATAAAACATACATGTTAATCTTAATAAACTAATTAGACAATGGGGGCTAGATTCAACTGAGGACTCGGTTCCATATGATCTTAACATGTAAATCAATCTCACTCATCTCAACACTAGACTCAATTCCATTTGACTCTATGTATGAATCCATGACCAATCTAAGATTATTCACCCTAGTCATCAAGGACCTTGCTTAGGAAGTGATTGATAGTTGTACATCTTACCCTAGTTGGTACGATAATATCTCGAGAAATAGGGCTACCTGCCCATCATAATCATTTGGTCGACTGCTAATTGGGCTACCTACCATCACAAACGACCACTTTTTCAAGACGAGCAAAATATAACCTACCACATGAGACAATGAGTGTTTTTCAATAGTTCTAAATAAATGAATATTTCATCAAAGTACCAATCATGGACTACCTTGAATGTTCACCTACCTAATGAAACATCCTCAACCCAAGTATCAACATCTTGAATATTCATTTACTTATAACAATCCTAGGATCTCTTTGATCCCGTCTTTCATCTCTTAGTCTACCAAGCTGTGACTTCCCAAACATCGTACTCATACACCTACTTGGTACCTCCACTAAGGAACCTAGACTTTTTTCTAAATTCTCCTGATAATTTCTCAACACATTCCCAAGGAATTCTAATTTAATAACCACAAGTTATATCACAACATGATTCATTAGTCAAATATCACAATGTTGTTCATAAATTACAATTCATAGAATATTTATATTATCATACTTCATTTTATAATCACAATAAAAATTCATAGCAAGTACTTTAGCTTCTTAAAAATTCATTTTTTTTATTAAAAGATAAATACATGCTTAATACTAAAAGAAATCCTTTATGATGTGGAAGATCAGATTAAACTACAATCATAAAGCATACTCAACTTATCTTTCTATCAATTTTGATATACCAATTTTTTCTTAAACATTCTTTCAAAAATATACTTTTCCTTCTTGTTTCATTATCTTTTGAAAATATATATAATTTCCCATGATAATCAATTTCGGGAGTAGTTTCATAAAAGATTTCGCAAAGATTCATGAAAAGCCAATGTATACTACCAAGTAATATTAACAAAGAACCAACAAATGTAAAAGTCATAAATCAGTAATTGAAAACTATAAATAGAGGACCAGAAATAGTATTAGGAGAATAACAATACAAAACTAGAAAGAATATTTGGAGTAAATAAATAAAAGACCAAAAATTCACCTAGAATGGAAGACTAGGAGATTATCTGGAAAGAATAATTAATGGATCAGAGTAACTTTTGGAAAGAATAATCAGAGTATTAGAAAGAATCTGGAGAATAATAACGTTGACCAGAAGGTTATCTGGAACAAGTGACCAAAAAGTTATCTGGAGAATAAGAAAGAGATTACCAAAAGGTTATCTGGAGAGAATAATCAAATTAAGAAAGCAATAGAAATCAAAGTAATAAATACCAAAAATTAAGAAAGCAAAACTAAATGAAAGTAATAAACACACACATAGTTTTTTAATACTAACACTTCCTGTGGTTTATAAATCTCACTCCCCCCTTATCTTAATAAGAGGTTGATTAAGAGCGGTGCATAACTTCAGTAGCTTCGATTTTCCTTGGAAGACTTTCCTTCTAACTTTCTTTCTTCAGAACTTCCTTTTTTACTCTAGGATTCCTCTCTGCTTCTAAGATTCTTCTCTCTCTTCCCTTCACTATTCTCTTCTCCCAAAATGCACCCAAGGACCCCTATTAATAGGGTGGAGCTGGCCAAATTTCCCTAAGCAAATTTAAATTTGTTGAGCGGGTTCTATTGATCAAATGAAGCTTAAAATATTTGCTAAAAATGCTTTACAAGTTATAATTAATCTACCTTAATAATTGGTTGCATACACAACATATTTCTAATACATTAGTTACTAACCTAATCATGAAATTAAGGGTGTTACATATCCTATAATTATGAGTATGGTAGATGATTGAATATTTGAAAGTTGTTTGAGGTGTGTAAATTGGGGATTTGTTCCACTGTGTGATATTGATGTTGATTTTAATTGGACATATAATATGTTGATGATGATGGTCAGAGTGTGCTTGATGAGATTTATCCCAGCTGCGGTTGGGGGTGGAGTGTGATGACAATGATTAGATGTTGATATTGTGATTTATGTTGATGATGATGGTCAGAATGTGCCTGACAAGATGTCATCCTAACTGCGGTTGAAGGTGGAGTATGATGACATGATTAAATATTGGCGTTATGATTTATGTTGTGGATGACATGATGGATGAATATGGCAGTTGAAGAAGTTTTGTAAGGATCACTTATTGTGTGATGCTCTGAACAGGTCTTCTTAGATTGTTTTGCAATTCACAGTTGTACCTACATGTTACTGGCATAGAAGATGATTCACTTCGGGTTGACTTATGGTGAGATGGTTGTACCTACATGTTACTAGAGTAGAAGAGGACCGCTTCGAGCGCGTACCTTAGATATCATACTCGACTGTGGTAGTCAGAGACGTTTTGTAAGGATTTCCTACTGTGTGATGCTTTAAACAAGTCTTCTTGGATTATTTTGCAATTCACGGTTGTACATACATATTACTGGCGTAGAAGATGATTCACTTCAGGTTGACCTATGATGAGATGGTTGCACCTATATGTTACTAAAGTAGAAGAGGACCGCTTCGAGCACGTACCTCAAAGATCATACTTGAATGTGGTAGTCAAAGATGTTTTGTAAGGATTGACTATTGTGTAGTGCTCTAGACCAAATCTTATTATATTGCATGGTTGTACCTACATGTTACTAGCATAGAAAAGAATTCACTTCGGGTGGACCTATGGTGAGATGGTTTTAGGACATGCCTGGTGTGTGAAATCTTATTGACAATGCTTTGTTAAATATTAGACAATTTTATTCACGAAGGTTAATGAATCTCTTACGTTTTATCACTATGAATCCATTTGGAAAAAGAAATGAGTGCATTAACATTCCTTTAATAATTGTGATCATAGGTGAGGAAGCTAGAAACTTCATTTATTAGTTACTGATCTAGAAGAGTAGGCATGGCAACAGAGCGGGAACGGGACGGGACGGGTATGACATTTTCATCCTCATCCCCACTTCTGAAACTTATCTCTTTCCCCGTCCCCATACCCGACGGGTATGAAATTTATGTCCCCATCCCCATCCCTGTCGGGTATCGGGTATACTCGTACCCGTTTCATAACCGCAAAAAAAAATAATTATAATAATATTTTAGTAGAAAATAATTTATTTGAGGTACACGCTCGAAGTGATCCTCTTCAAAAATAGAATATTAATATTAATATTGTGTGATGCTTTGAACAAGTCTTCTTGGATTGTTTTGCAATTCACGGTTGTACATACATGTTACTGGCGTAGAAGATGATTCACTTCAGGTGGACCTATGGTGAGATGGTTTTAGGACATGCCTGGTGTGTGAAATCTTATTGACAATGCTTTTTTAAATATTGGACAATTTTATTCACGAAGGTTAATGAATCTCTTATGTTTTATCACTATGAATCCATTTGGAAAAAGAAATAATTGCATTAACATTCCTTTAATAATTGTGATCAAAGGTGAGGAAGCTAAACCCTAAATCCTTTAATAGTGATGATACTAGCAGAAGATGACTATGCTTCACATGATATATTAAAGAATAATTTAGAGGATTCCTTATGAGTATGCTGGTTTGGGAACGACTTACTTTTTATATCTTTGGGTGACTTTAGGTTTGTAGAAAGTCAACTTCTTAGAGAATATGTAAAAGCTACTATGTCAAGATAATTTAACTCAGTGTTGAGTAGAGTGTATGAGTTATTATAAACTCTTTGACATTTTAATTCCTATCAAGACAAAAGAAAAATTACTATATTTGGCGCTTTAACCCGAACATTGAAATTTACATCATGGGTTTGTAACCAAACATGAAATTTCTTATGTTTAGTTTTACATTGGATAAAAATTCAAAATTATGGGTCTAAAATTTATTCTGGGCCTGTAATTAATTATGACTTGAAACAACTTAGAGTAACTTCTGCATCGAGAATGTTACATTAAATTTTAATTCTAACTTACTTTTATAATAAAAACATCTAAACATAAATCATGTCAAAATCAATTTTACTAACATTTATCCAAACAAACACTAAGATGTTTCAACTTCAAATCAATTCTAGAATCATAATTAGTTTTAAACTCTTATCCAATATAAAACCAAACATATAAAAAAAAACTATCTAAAATCAATTTTGAACTCAAAATAATTAATCAAAATACACCCTAATTCATATATACTCTTGTTCGGGTAAAACGTGTTCATGAAGGCAAAACTATGTAGGCAGTCTCAAAATTGAAATCAAATTCAATGAAATAAAAACGGAACACAAATAAGTGATATAAAAATGACTGAACTATAAAATTAATACTTGAAACCTAACGTCATTTTAGTTTTGTTTCCTTAACTTTTTTTTAATTCTTAGTCTCTAATATTTGTTTATTTTTTAATTTTAATCCTTATTATTTACTTTATTAACGAAAAAAGCTCACATGACTAACAATGCATGATTTCTAGTAACTAAGAGCTGTCAAATGCATAAATATTTATTAGGCTAAAAAAATTTTTTTATCCTACTTTTTTTATTTCTTAATTTTGTTCTTCCCAAATTTTATTGTACCATTTTGTCCACTGTTTACCAAAATTCCTAATTTAGATACATTTACCAATTTAGAATTGTTAACCACCAAATTGAACATTGACATAGAAATTTCTTGTCATAATTCATTTAGACTCAAATTAATCAATTATTCACTTACAGATGAATTAATTACGAGTTAAGATTATGGATATTTTTATCTTGTTCGAATTAATCGATTATTCCACTTACAAAATTGGTTATTTGCAAGGTAAGATTATGAGTAATTAATCTAGGCTCTAATTAATCAATTTCTCACTGTTGTTAACCAACATAAAAAGAAGATAATAGGTCTCTTTATTGAAGCAAGTTAAAGATTTTTGCAAGTAAATATTAAATTTATCGGGTAACATCCCTAAATTGACAAATACACTTAAATTAAGATTTTTTGTAAAAGAACAAAAACGACTAAATGTCACAATAAAATTTCAAGGGACCAAAATTAAGAAACTGAAAATGTAGGGCCAAAATTTCGTTTTATCCTAATTATGAAATATTAAATAATTTCGAGCAGACAATTAAAAATCACTAGAAATTGCCAACTTATTTTTTCAAGAAATTTACAAAATTTATAATCTGATTTTGAGAGTACTAAAAACTAATAGCATGTCTGGTACAAGTCAAAAAATTGTTTACTTTTTGACAACTTTCTTTGAAAAGCTGATATAAACATATGCTTATTTTAAAAATAATTTACTTAAACAGGCTTTATGCAGAGAAGATAACTTACTGGATAAAGAGGGCAAATGGAGGAGTATATTTGCCATGTGGTAAAAGATAAACTAAATATTTTTTTTTCCAAAAATTATTGACATGTATGCATTACTCAAGGGCCACATTCCAATGAACAAAAGAATAGAGCAGTGTTTGAAGATTAGTCTTGTCAAGGATATGGCTCTTTGATACAGGGCCTTAGATCTGGCAAGAACTTCTCATCAAGTGGCTTCAACCTTCTTCTATAGGGATGACAAATAAACTCATATTCGTGGGTAATTTTTAAACTTGTCCCCAAATTGATGGGGAATCCTCGATTTGACTGGACACGGTTATGAGTATGAGAAATACTCGATTTGTTAAGTCGGGATAAGGACGGGGTGGGTATACCCGTACCCGTCTCACTCCACTCTTATTTTAATGACTAAAATATTTATTTGTCTTAAAAAAAAGAAGAAAGATTTGACATTTAATTAACAAATTACAAACTTTGTATTTATTAAATAACTTTTGAATTAATTTCATTTTATTCAAATAAATTATTTTCTACTAAAATATTATTATAATTTTTTTGTGGATATGAAACATATACGAGTATACTCGATACACGACAGGAATGGGGATGGGACATAATTTCATACCTGTCAGGTATGGGGAGGGGATGGGGATGGAGATGAGTTTCAGAAACTGGGATGAGGATGAAAATATCATATCCGTTTCGTCCTAGCTCCGCTCCGTTGCCATGCCTACTCTTCTAGATCATTAACTAATAAATGAAGTTTCTAGCTTCCTCACCTATGATCACAATTATTAAAGGAATGTTAATGCACTTGTTTCTTTTTCCAAATGAATTCATAATGATAAAACATAAGAGATTCATTAACCTTCGTGAATAAAATTATCTAATATTTAACAAAGCATTGTCAACAAGATTTCACACACCAGACATGTCCTAAAACCATGTTCAGGGAGAATTACAACCAACCATTCCAATAGTTTTAAAACTAAAGTTTCATAGTAATACAGTATCAACAAATTACAAATTACAAATTACAAATTACTTCTTAAAGTAAACAGTGATTTGGAATTAAGTATCAATGTAAAACTATAAAACAGTTTTACACTATATTATTTCCTTAAAACTAAGAGATATTCACCAAAGACAAAAGTAAGATGCAGTCTTAAAGGCACTTTTAGACAAGAAATTGAGATATGAAGCTAGAGTTACAGCTCCTTGTCTAATACATTAGAGAACTAATTTTGATATCAAACAAAATAAGTAATTGAATCTTTAATACTAAGGGGCAGTAAAAATGAACATAAATGCTGGTATCCAAAACAATTAAAAGAGGTGAAGTACGGCCAATGTTGACAACCTTTGCACATATTGAATTTGAACATATGCGATCTATCAGGACTTTCAACATCAGTACAAAATATGGAATATGGCATGGCAAACATTAGCAAGCAATTATAGAAAATTTTGGTATTATGTGTTTTGTTAGTTTTAACAAATTGTATGTTTATGTGTTTTGTTAGTTTTGATAAATATTAGCAAGAATCATTATTTAAAATTATATGTTTTGTTATTATTTATTTCTTTTGATATTATATTTTTGTTAGTTTTGACAAATTGTGTAATTTGTATTTATTTATACTTGACTAACTTGGACAAATTGTATTTACTCTTATTTTGAAAAACTATGTTTTTTTAGTTATTATTGCTTGAAAATTTAGTTATATGTTAATCTTAATTAGTTTTAGTTTTAATATATAATTTGTAACTATAATTTATTATTTATTTTATGTTATAACAATAATATAGTCATTTTTTAAAAAATATCCTAAAAAGGCTAATCAAACAATATTCTAAATCTCTTTTTTTTTTTTTAATATTTTTTAAAATTGTGACCTAATTAACTCAACTCAACTTGCTCAAGGACAAGTTGGGTTGGGTGGGTTTAATAAAAAAAAAACCAAAAACTCAATCCCACAACCCAATATTTTAGAGATTTTCATTTCACACTTACCTCTTTTTCATTTAACACCTACCAATCTTAATAATTTTTTAAAAAAATCAAAAATACTCTTTAACCTAGTTATCTATCATAACACCTACCATAATAAATTAGTCTTATCTCTCATAACACTTACTCTAACAAATTGACCTCACCCACTCACATTTCAAAATAAAATAACTTATTCTATGAAATAAGTTTTCGAATAAAGAAAAAAATTAATTAAAAAATTTATTTAACTAATTTACATTATCTTTATAAAATTTTATATTTTAATGATATAATTTATTTATAATACAATTTTTTAAAATTTTACTCAAATTTCATTAAAATTTTATATTTTAACTTAAAATATAAAATTTTACTATAGAAAAGGTTCTCCTAATAAACTTTTATATTTTATTATTTTAATTATAAAATTTATATATAATATTTATATTATATTTATAAAATTTTATATTTTAGTAATATAATTTATTTATAATATAATTTTTTAAAATTTTATTAAAATTTTATATGATAAAATATAAAAATAAATAAAATATAAAATTTATTACGAAACCTTCTCTTAATTTTTTTTTTGCAAATTACTCTAATTAATTTTATATATAACATTAATTACTATAATTACTTTGAGTTTAATTACTCTAATTACTGAGTCTAATTACATGACACGTTGATTACTCTAACTACTTTTATTCTAATTATTATAATTAATGTTAATTACTCTAATTGACACTAATTACTCTAATTATTATTATTACCATAATTATACTGACATTAATTATTCTAATTATTTTTTTGTTATAATTAATTTGAGACTAAAAACACTTATGAGTAATTTAATTTTTTGTTATAATTAAATTAAAAATAATAATATTTAATTTCTGTTACTCTAATAACATTTATGAGTAATAAATATTTTTTAATTTTTTTCTTATTCGACAGTACACTGCCTCTTCTTCGGCGGTGCACTGCCAGAGAAGAAAAAATAAAGGACAAAATGATATTTGTGGGAAATAAAAAATTAGTAGGCATTAAATAAGAAACTCATATTTTATGATTAGATTGAGTTTTATATTTGCCTAAACCTGATTCAACCTAAACTGTCTTCACCCCTATTGGAAACTGCTCCAACTATAATGTTATTCTCTTATCTCTTTCTCTTTTTGGATATTTGGCTTTTGCCTCATTGCACAAATCAATTTGATTAATTATTTACATTCTTTCTTTTCATTGTAATACATTTCAGGTAATATTTACACGAAAAAGAGGGGGAAAAAACAATATGAACGAAGAAAGGGATAAATAGTCATCTTCTACTAGTATCATAAACATATATGAAAAGAAATACATGAAAAAATGAGATTTTTGTAGGTATCAACATCAATCTTAATAGACTTAAAAAACAATATCAAATAATGGAGGTCTGGAATTGAATCTAAGACTCAAACTCAATTTACTCAATATATCAATCCATATATAATCTTTGATGATTTACTCTAACCATCAAAGATTTCTTTGAAAAGTGGTTCGTAGTTGTTTATTTTTTTTATAAAATATTGATAAAATAATTATAATTATTCTCTTGAGAAATCTGACAATCTTTCAGTTCTTAAAAGAAAGATATATCATACATGTTGAATTGAAAGGAGTTTCTTAAAGTCTAGGTTTTCTTGTAAGGAGTTTCTCAAGAAAGATATATCTGACAACCTTGATGATATTGAACAATCTTTATGTTGACTTATGAATATCTTAGTCCAAGGCACTAAGTGAACTATCCAAATATCCACCTACTTTATTAAAACCTCTTTAGATCCTATTCGGTCCCTACCTTTTATCTCAGTGTGATTTCTCAAATAGAAATACTCATGCATTAACAATTGTGAATAATGATTGCCTTACATATGTGTCTTATGATTGTATTTTATAGTTGCACCCTATGGTCACATGTGGTGAATAGTGTGAGAAACATGGAAAGTGCATCTTTTGTAAAAAGTTAGATACATATGTTGTGTATATAGGCACGAATGCGCACTTCTTCTAAAATAAATCCATATAATATTTCCTTTGTCTTCAACTATTATTTTTTATATAATTTAAATAATCAATAAAATAATATCTTGAATAAAATTTAATTAAATGTAATATGTATATGCTTAATAAATTTTGTTAATAACTTGTACAATACTAAACATTTATCAAATAAATAAGGGCGTACATCAATAATCATAAAGTAAAGTATATGATAAAATAAAATTTAATGCAAGAATTAAATAATTAATTGATATATACCTATAAATAAATAGAAAATAATATAAATGATAATAGTAATAACTTAAAATGGATAATAACAAGAGACAAAAAGTAATATCTAGAGATTAATAAAGTAAATGATAAAAATAATAACAATGGACTAGTAGAATATAATATCTAGAAAATATTAAATAATGAAGGTAAATAATAACGGTGTACTCTATCTAGAGAATAAATAAATATTAAAGATAAATAAATAAAAATAGCAGTAAATCATAATATAACATTTAAAAAATAAATTAAATAATAAAAAATTATTAATTACAAAAACTAGAATATAATACCTGGATAATAGATTAAATAATTCAAAATAAAAATTAAAATGGTTACAAGATGAATTATAAATAATAGAAAAACAACCGTTAAAAAATAGAGAAAAGATAATACATTTTTGGCGTAAATATTCAATCATAGTCTTAAGATAAATTTGTTAACTTTGTTAAATACTTTAAAATTTATATTAATTAAACTTTAAAAATAAATAACAAGATTAATGAATACATATAAATTTTTATTTAAGATTAACACTAAAAGAATTTATAAACCCCTTTACCTCAAAAGGGTTTGAGTGTGAGTGGTGATAAAACTCGAAAAAGAGATTTGAATAATCACACATTTTATTTTGGTTTATTTGTTAATATTTATATGTTAGTGTGTCTGCAGAAAAAGAGAATGGAAATTTTGGCTTTTGAAGGAGAAGAGTACATTGGTGTTTCAACATAAAAGACCGTTGTATTTATAGGAAGAAATTCGGCTTTGATATATTTTTTTAAAAATTAAAAACATACACTAAGTTAACTAAAATCGTAGACAAAGATTTAATTGGTTTTGTTTTTCAGTTTTTTAAAACAAATTTTAAAAGTAATTTTCAAAATCTGTTTTGTAAAAATTATTTACTAAATATTATTTAAAAACAGTTTTAAAAATTAAAACTAAAAAAAACTTGATTATATTTTAAAAAATACTATTAAAGACAAAACATCATATTTTTCTTTTATTTTAAATTGTCAAAACAAAATAATTAAAAAGTAAGACTATATACTACTGATTGTCTTTTTTTAATTTTAAAATAAAACAATTTTTTGAATTTTTAAATACGAAAATACTGAATAAAACACCGAATAGTTTTATATATTTGTAAGTTAAACAGATTCTAAATTTTTTTCTTTTTGCCAATTAATGTTCATCCTTTAGTACAGAAAAATGATTGCCTATTAGTGATCATGCAGTAACACTACAGAAAATTAACACTATCATTGAGTTATAACTCACCATTTATAAGTTTTTATTCTTAATAACATTGTTCCATTTTATAAGCAGGAAAATTGTTAATTACTTCTGGAAGATACTTCCAGCTTGGTTAGCTACTTACATAAGCAGAAAACAGCTAGTAGTATATCATTATCTTTCCAGATGTAAATCATAAGGTTGAAAAGCACACTTCAATTGCCACATTGAACTCAAGACACCTAAATCCACACACTTCCATGCCATTTATTTGAAAATGAGATTACTTCAACCAACATTCCCGGATTTGGCTGATCAGAGTTAAAGTCTCACCTACTCATAGTTCCCAGGGCTGTATCAAATATAAAAGACCATACATTAACAAAGACACATAGAATGACACTATATACAAAAATTATTTAACCACATATCTCATACATGAGGCATGTTCAGGTCATCTCTAGAAACACCTGTAGAAGAAACAAATACAAAAAAGAAAAATCAAATCAGTTTCCCAACATATTATGTGTAACTTTTTACGAGCTAATTTTTTATAAGTCTTAAATTTTTTGTTAATTAACAATTTCATAATCACTCAACAAGATTTAGTTTACACTTAAGACTCTTCACCTTTTCCTAGTGTGTATTATATAGGGATCGACTTCAAGTCCCCTCCCACAAACTCATCGTGTATTACTAACTTAACTACACTCCTTAGATTAGGTCTCAAATCTTTTAAAAGAGTTATAGGAGAAAACTTTTAGATATTATAAAAATTAGTTGAAAAAACCCCACATCTTGTAACTTTGACTTTTTTATTAAGTGCTTCTAAAAAAATTTACCCAATCATGTTCATAATCTAGTCGGCGACATGCAAAGAGGCTTCAAATGTTTTAACGAGGTTGGTGAATTCTGTGAGAGACACCCTTGATATTCACATGCAGTGCTGGCTTCTCAAGGTGCTTTGCAAGCCCAGAAGGGGACCCAAGTCCCCTTTCCTTTGGTGATTTTGGTGTCATGTTAGTAAGAAGAGCTTTAACATCTTTGTTAAAACCTGATTAAGAAAAAAATCAACTGAGACATTGTAGTTATATTCTATTTGGGGGTAACTACCAGCTGAAATTGAAAATGAAAGATCCATTCAACTTCAGTAATTCATATACAAACATGAATGATACCAGTATCTCAAAGAATAAGCATTACAAAAGAATGGGATGAAAGTTATAAGAATGGTCTAAATGAAGGCAGTAAAGAAGGTGGAAGTTTACGGGTTTGAATTCTTCCTTTTATCAAAACTACACATTACTAACATACGCTGTTATCTAAAAAAGGCATTACAAAGAAATAATATGCTCTTACTTTTTATGATAAAGGTTTATTCTCCACAGGCATAAAACACAGTGTAATAGAAACAAACTAACATATCAGATAGAATGAATAATATGCACTACCTTTTTATGTAAAGGTTTTATTCTCCACAAGCATAAAACATAGTGTAATAGAAACAAACTAACTTTTCAAATAGCATTTGAAACAAGAATAGTTTTAGGAGAACTCTCAAAAACTCTCTTTCTTAAATTGATTAGAATTTATTGAAAATAACCAATTTAATGACAAGTGAAACCCACCAAAATTGATAATTTCCTGTAAATTGTAACAAATTATAGAAAGAGTGTCACAAAGAGAGTTTCTGAAAGAGTTTTTCTAGCAATAATCTTTGAAACAAATGAAGTTAAGTAGACTACAAAGTAAGAAAATATTTAAAAGATATTTTTGAAGAGTCATCACAAACTCTGTCAATTGGCTATTTAGCTTCAATGCTTACCTTGAGGACCCACTTTTTGATCCTTAGGAACATCCTGAACGGGATGATCTTGAGCCTCAGAACACATCACCAACTGCTCAAACTCATTTTCTACAACACTGAAATCTTCTTCAATGCCTAGATCAAAAGTTTCTGAGAGCATATTCTCCATATCATCGTTATTAGAGTCATCACAAACTTCTTCAAATTCTTCCTCCTTATGTTGGCTCAACCAATAATCACGAAACCATGTTGAGGATTTCACAAGATCCCACCACTGAGGTGAAAAATCCTCCACCTGACGAAGTGCAGCAGGTATGAATAGAGGTGCATTTGGATTCAGAGCAGAACTTCTTCCGGAGACCAATGCCATCATAACTTGACGTCAACCTACACAGTGGAACAAATCAAAATATTAATTTATATGATGTCATTGTAATAATTTATTTTTTAACATTTACCCACATGGCCACATCATATCAATGGCAGCATTATCAATAACAATGGCATTTAGCACTCTTTTAGAATTCTTTTTATAAATTAAGAAAAGAATAAAACGTCAAAGTGTTTGCTTTTTCAATTAGAAAAATTTCTAAAATGCTTTTTAATTGAGTAAACCAGTATTTTGATTGCTAAACTTCAGAAAAACTAACACTTAGATCCCTTTAATAGAATTTTTAACGAAATTAGTCCCTAATAATTATATTATTATGCAAATTAATCCTTAAATTCCCTTTGAAAGGCTTCCAGGTACTAATATACATAATGTTAAAAAAATTCAAAAGCTTATCAATCACCTCTAACGTCTTTGAGGACCACTTTGTTAAGAATATACCAAAGTGGTTCAAGCAATAAGGTTAAATGATAGTAGAAAATCATAGAGAATTGACATATACTAATATAAAACACTTATAGGTTATGTTGAATCTAAGCATGTTTGTTTCTTAAGCTTCTGACATACATGCTTCAGAATCAAACACCATACGGAAAACATTCGCCACAAAAAGCATTAATCTCTGTCAAACATCCCCAAAAGAAAGCTACCAAGACTTTTAGTTTCAGATCATATTTTCTGTTTTTATTTTTATTTTCTAAAAAATAATTTTTATTTTCAAGTTTTCAAAATTCAAAAAAGATATTTGCTTTTCACTCAATATTTTTTATTGTTAAATTTAATCAATTTAAAATATATTTATATATAATTTTATATAATTACAAAGTTTTTATATAATTTTAATTTTTGAAAATACATTTTTTCTCTGTTTACTGTTGTTCTTTTGAAAATGTTTCCAGAGATAGTTTCAACTTTTGCAGGAAAGATCTACAGTTTTCGAAATTTAACAACAAAACAGAATAACAAACAGATCCCAGAATCATATCAATACAGTGAAGATCCGCACATGGTTTAGCAAATTGCAACAACTCAACAACAACACCTTAATTTAAGAAGAAACCATCACAACAAAAACAAACCCATCACACCCTATATCCAGTCAAACCCAGAAAACAAAAAGAACCAAAACAACATAGCAATCGATCACTGACAAAACCAGAAATGTAAAGTGGCTGCACTAACTATTTCAGAGTCAGACCCAGTAAAAAAAATTCAATCTTTCTACACTTTTAGTACTATCCACAGTCCCACAAACACATACAAAAATTGGATCACCATATTAGCTTTAAAGAAAAGGGGAAAACACTTTAAAAATGTGTTATAGCTCCAACTGCATGAAAAATAAGAAGGGAGCACCAACTAAAAAGAGTGAGAGACCCCAAAGAGGAAAAGATCCAATCTTTATACTACTATCCGTACAAAAACATGATCCAACTACAAAAGATTAGATCAACCTACTAGTAGCACTTAAAATTTGAAGAAAAAAAACAAAAAGGTCATCGTTTGAAATTGAACAAGAAAATTGCATACAGAACTTTGATTCCTTAGGTAAAGTTTTGAATCTTGTATATAATTGGGGAACAAAAAAAGATCATAAAAACTGGTGAATACTCAGTAATAATGCGTCAAGTAAAAAAGAAAACCGTTGAAAACATAAGATTGACACATGTAGAAAAAATACAATTTTTTTCTGCATGATTACCTTGTTGCAGAGTAAAACCACAAAGTGAAGTTGTTGATTTTTGCAAGGATCATAAAATCGCAGAGTGAGTGAGTGACAGACACAGAGGCAAATAAATAACGTTAAGGAAAAAGTGGATAAAGGGAAAGTGACAGCAGCTTCAGCTTCGGAAACTCCGAACCTGAGGTTATTTTGAATTTGTTTTCTAATTGTTTAAGTTTTTTCTAATGAATCTAATTGTTTAAGTTAATAAAAATAAAAAATAAATTATATTACCTAATAAATATAACTCAGGCTAGTAACTAATAAATTCTGTCAAGTTAAGTTTGTCAAAAATATTTGAATAATTATACTTATTATTAATAATAAATTATATTAAATTTATAAATAATTTTATTTTAAATTTAATTAATTAAAAATAAAAATTTAAAAATGTATATTTTTAGTCAATATTATAAAAAATATAAATTCTGTCAAGTTAAGTTTGTAAAAAATATTTGAATAATTATAATTATTATTAATAATAAATTATATTAAATTTATAAATAATTTTATTTTAAATTTAATTAATTAAAAATAAAAATTTAAAAATGTATATTTTTAGTCAATATTATAAAAAATATCTTACTCTCACTCCACATTAGTTAAAGAATATTTTATACGTGATATAATTTTTTTTATTTTTCTAAATTAGTTACATTTATAATTGTTACATTTTTTAATTTAAATTTAAAATTTTATGATTACTTACTCTAATTTAAAAATTAAAATAAAATTTATTTATCTTTATTAAGTAATTTTAAATAATAAATATAAACCAGGTCATTTTACTAATTTTTTAAATAATAAATAAAACTATATACAATTTTTTAAAATTATTGAATATGATAATCATATTTGGAAAAATTAAAAATATGTTTTTTAATCAATATTATAAAAAAATATCTTACTACATTAGTCAAAGAATATTTTATACGCGATATATTTTTTTTATTTTTGTAAATTCTTTTAAATTCATTACAATTACATTATTTAATTTAAATTTAAAAAATATATGATTAATTATTTTGATTTAAAAATTAAAATAAATTTATTTATTTATATTAGTAATTTCAAATAATAAATATAAAACTAGTCATTTTACTAATTTTTTCAAATTAACATGATACTATAAATTCACAAAAAAAAATGTTTTTAGTATTCTATTAAGATTCTCAAATAATTATCTCAAACTTTAATAATTGGATGTGGACTCTTTATTTAGGAGTCTCTTTTTGGAGTGAACCTGACACGTGGCATGAAAGCGATGAGAGTGATCAACGGTTGAGAGGGAGAGAGTTGATCAGATGGTTGAAAAAGGAGCAGGTGGAACAGATATTTTTAGATAAATCGTCAACGAAGACTTTTGTAACCTTCTAGGCTGTAACAAGATAAGGTTTGATATTAAAATTATCTGTGGGCGGTTGCACGGTAATCGATATTTTAAAAATAATCTGAGAGCCATTGGAATTAGTTATTGGGACTTGGGTTGTGATTTTTGTTTGTTTATTGGTGTATATGAATCTGATATTTTAAGTTTGTGTTGATTTTGAATTTTTTTTAATGAAATATAATTATAAAAAAGTTGAGATCGATTTGCAAAGGGGTTTTGTTGAGCTAAATTCACTTAGCTTACAAGCATAGTCTCTAATTTATTTAAGAAAATAAATTTCTTATTTATACTATTAGTTTGTTTGTGTTAATTTTATCAATTATTTGATATAAATTGTAATACTTTAATGTTTTAGTATTAAAAATATTTAGTATTTAAGTTTATTATAAATAATAATATAATTTTTAATATGATATAAATAGAGTTTAGTTAATTATAAAAAATTTAATCATTTTTTACAAAATTAATAAATATGAGTCAGATACGAACTTTTGAAAAATCTATTTATTCCAACGAATTGGACTTCGAACTCATTTAAAATATGAGTTTGATAGGCCAAGCTTTTAAACAAGTTGAATAAAAAATTTAAATTAACACCTACATTTGTATGAAATACCACCTATTTTCTATAAAAGATCAAAATATTCTTATTTTCCTCTTCTATAGAGACTCTTCTCTATAAAAGCAAAAAACATTAACTTCTTTAAAGAGGTCTTTTTAGAGAAGTAATTTTTTTTTCTTCTCCAGATATGCGTTTATGGAGAAGCAAAATAAAATGTTTCTAAAAAAAAAAAAAACTAGATCGATGCATTGTTCAGCTTTTCAATTCTTACATATAAGTGCATTTTCTGATTGATTAGTTGATTAACTCTTCCTGCAAAGTTTCCATTTTATATTTAACTTAGAATCTATTCAATTCTAAAGAACATCGATATTTTTATTTTATCTTGCTAGTGGGTGAGTTGCTGGGGCATTTGTGCAAGAGGCTATCATGGGTGATGCAAAGGTTGCTAGGGTCATAGTTGATGCAATCTTGTTTTTCAAGGGTCTCATCACATATAGACTTAACTTATTCGATGGTTTTTGGTGTAATATTCTAAATTTCTAATAAAATATTAATTATATTTTTAAATTAATATATTTAATAAATTGAATGAATCTAAATAATATCTAATATATTATTCTTAAATAATTATGTTATCTTAAAGCTATAATATTTTAAAATAAACAGATATCATATTTTAAACTTTTAGTACAATATTATATTATTATTATCAAATGTAAATATTTAATATTTAATTTTGAATTTTTAGAATATAATGTATAAGTAAAATGATAGAAATAAATGTATAATAAATTTATTTTGAATCTTTAAAATATATAAGTAAATACTACAAATAAATACTTTAAAACTACCTATTAAATATATATATATATATATATATATATATATATATATTTTGATTATGCATTCTTTAATTAATTAATTTTTAGTTACATATACTTAAGTTGAAGTGTTTATTTTTCATGAATAATTTTTAAGCTAGTATAAATTATATTTGAAGATAATTTCCAGAATTCCAATTTTATCATATTCAGGTTTTTATATATAAAAAAAATTATGTAAAAGAAGACAAAAAGGATAAGTCTAATTAGATGAAGACTTATGTATTACTAACAACATCTATATCTATCTAAGGAAAAGCAAGGTAAATGAACTAACTAATGTAACCATAATGTAAATGGGAACATGAGTGCTCATGATACATGAGCCTATAAATAGGTTGACAAACCTGAAAACTTCAAACTTAGGGAAGAGTAGAAATTTAAAGAAGTTGAGAGTAGTAACAAATGGTTGACTATTTCAAAAAAAATTCTAACCCTTGTATTGCTCTAATTATTAAGGTAAGGGGAAAAAGATATTTATTACTTTTAAAGTATTATACTTACCTACTTGTTTATTTTATGTTATTTTTAGTTATAATTATTTATTGAAGTGTCTCTAACATCCTCTTATTTATCATTTTATGTTAATTTTAACTATAATTATTTTGTTCATAATCTTATTTGGTTTATTAAATTAGTTATATTTTATGCTATCTTTGAGCTATTAATTAACCATTTTATTTTATATGTAATGGCTATTTTTTTTACCTTAAAATACTAATTCTTATATAAATATGAGAAATAATAAAATAAAATTTTTTAATGCTTAAATAAAGGTTTTGAATTAATTTGTATTTGGAGGTTTAACCTTGTGGATTTAAATGAGTAAATATTTAAGGTGAAATAGATATTCTTTAAAAATCATGATAACAAACTCATTTATCCTAACTAGTCACTATAAAAATAATTCAAATTTCTCCATAAAATAAAAAAAAATTAATTGATGATATGCATATGAAATAGATATAAATTTATCATGAAGTTAAAATAGAAAAAGGGAATTATTATAAACAAAATATATGTATTACCATATTTTATATAAATTCTTCTTTAATTATCTAAATTTTTTAGTATTTAATTTATTTATATGATATTTGCTCTCACTTTTTTATGTTTCTTGTCTCTTATATGAAATAAAAAAATGGAATGCAAATTTAAAAAGATGGATGCACCAAATTATCCAAATCTTTTTTCTACAGTCATCTCAGTAGTATTTCCTAGAACTGGTTAGAATACAGATATAATTGCAAATTCAGTTACATTTAGAGCATTGGAATCTCCACTTTTGTATTTTTCATTGACCAAAAAGAATCACTAATGATAGAAGGACCTTTAACAATCACTTTCTACATCCCACCGCAAATTATATACACCCACTAATAAACATGTTTCCACCAGTTATCTGAATGTAACAGTAGCATAAAATGGAGGTTTGTACATAACTAAACTCTTCCTTATATTTCTATATAGTGGAATGGATATATGTAACCGCTAATTATATACACCCACTAATAAAATTTGTGTAATTATACATTGAAATGAAATAAGATAAACTAAATAAATAAATAGATAAATAAATAATTTTTTCATAATTAATAGCGTGTTAAATTAATATAAATAAGCTAATGGGTTATCTCGTTATATTTAGATGGCATCAGAGCAACATTCCATATGAAACTTGAGAAATGATCTAACCATGACACTGAATTCTAATTTGAATAAGTTTACATGACAGGTAAAAGAAATATTGAATTAAGAGAAGCAGTACAAGTTATTAGAGACATGATTGAAACTTTGTTAAGAAACCAAAGGCCAGAAGGACTGTTGAATCACAAAGTTTAATTGAAGTTAGAAGAAACAAACCATCACAATTTCATGGGGTTACAATTCGGACAAAGTTGAATTGTGGATTAAGGAAATAGAAAAGATATTTTAAGCGATGAATTGTCTTGATAATCAAAAAGTAAATTATGTTGTGTTTATGCTAGTAAGAGAAGTTGAATATTGGTGGGATAATACTAGAAGTTTGTTAGAAGGAGGAGGAATAATCATTACATGGCAAGTATTTAGCACTAAATTTTTAGAAAAATATTTTCCTAATGATGTTAGAAGAGCAAAAGAAATAGAATTTATTCAATTAAAACAAGGGAACATGACAATAGGAGAATATGCTTCTAAGTTTGAAGAGTTAAGTAAATGCTCTGCTTTCTTTTATCACCCAGATGAGAGGATGAAGTGTATTAAATTTGAAGATGGACTTAGGCCTGAATTGAGAAAGGTAGTAGGAATACTAGAAATTTCTGATTTTGCTACACTAATTTGTTGGTCTCAAGGGGAAATCTAGAAGGAGGGTTGAATAGATTCACCAAATTATTTTTCAAAATTTTTCTATTCAACAATATCAGAGTATTTTCAAAAAACAACCCCTTTTTGAAATTTTTAAAATCTACCTTCTTTTACAAAAATGGGTTTTCAAGAATTCAACCCTTAAGGCAAAACACCAATTAACTCAATTCCTTCAATAATGATTTCAAATAAAATAGCTGAGAAACTTAGAAAGAATGTTATATCAAGTAATTTCAAATCAAAAGAAAAGAGTAGAAAGAAAAAAAATCAAACCCACAAAATATGGGTCAAAACCCAAATTTAAAATCAAGCAAGTGATTAACAAGAATATGATACGTAGCAAGAAATCTTAATAACTCAAACACAGTTGCAAAAACCCAGTTGTTAGTGCTCCAAGAATTTAATAAAGACAAAAATTAAAGAGTATAAGGAAGAGAGAATTTGCACAGTGGCCCAACTAACCTACATCCAGTTTATAGAATTAGCCTTTCGCTAATATACTTTCCACTAAAATCTCAGTACATGCACACCACGCATACAGATTTTAATCCTGGGAAGATTTAAACCACAAAAGATGAGGCTTCCTTTTGCACCCTATAAGAGTTTGCTACACCGTGACTCCGCCACTCACAACGTCTCACTTGCAACATCCCACTGCAAGATTTTCGCACGATCTCAAGAACATCTCAAGAGATTATCAACCTTGTGCAAAAACACAAATAAGGGTAAAGAACAATATCACCTGATGTGAAGAATATCCAAATGAAAAGATTAAAACTCAATAGAGTCTCTTCCTTGAATCTTGAAATTGAAGCACTTTCAAACCATAAAAAAAATGGGTATGAATCTTGGAGAGAATTCTTAGAAATCGTATGAGAGAAGCAAACACTTGTTTGGACTTATCAAAAGTTGTAAAAGAAATTTTCAAAATACTTTTATATCAATTTTTATGCAGGGTAATTAATTACTCACTTGATTGCCTGATATCCTGCACAAAACTGACCCAAAGTGCTTGTTCTCGGGACTAACTGGTTACTGAAATCAGGTAATCGATTACCACAGAAAACATCAACTCTTGTTCTCAAAATTCTCGTAGTGTGATTACTAATTTAGGTAATCGATTACCTTACTTAAAAATTCATTTTTGAAGCTTTTCCAACACAACCCAGCCTATGTAATCTATTCAAAACAATCTCAAACACATTCTCAAGCCTATCTAAAACAGACAATACAAGTACCACACCTATAAACGTGTTTGGTACCATAAAATTGATTTAAGAGCAAAAACAAAGAGAGAAAAGCAACACCAAAACTTCTTCAAATTTCAATGTAGTTCCTTTGGTTCCAACATTATTCACAAGTGTCATTTTCTAAAAGGTTTTGAAAATAATCAAAATAATAAACCAAAGAATTTGGCCCTCAACCAAATAAAAAGAGAAATCATGAAGGAAAATCTTATAACCTTTCTCAAAAGAAACCCCAATCTTCACAATTTTCCCTAGGAAATTTCAATAAACTTATAACTAATCAAGTTAAGTGTCATAAGTGTAGACAGAGACATTATGCTAAAGATTGTCATCTCAAGGGACATATTTATTTCAAGTGTGGAAAACCTGGTAATATGTTCTATAAGTGTGGACAACCAAAAATACCTTCTAACTCTTATGCACCCAAGTCAAAGTCTAATACAACTAGAAGAGATTACACCATGACCGGAATCGAAGCCGCTCAAAACAATTATTTAATTCAGGGTACATGTTCCATTAAAGGTAAAAATTTAAAATGTATTATATGATTCAGGCGCAACTCATTCTTTTATCTCTAATGATTGTCTTCAAAATCTTGAACTATCAATTTTTTCTCTCAATACCAACCTAATTGTTTCAACACCTACAAGCAAATATTTGATTGCCAATAAAGTTTGTCTAAAGTGTACTATTTACATTGGAAATAGAGAATTTCTTTCGAATTTGATTTGTTTAACTTTATCACAATTAGATGTGATTTTGGGTATGGACTGGTTATCTTCCAATCATGTCCTTCTCAATTGTGCACAAAAGTTTGTAATATTTTCTAACTTTGAGGATCTGTTGGTTTTATCTACCAACCCAATGTGATGCATGCATGCCTAACAAGGAACTAAGCTAAGAGCAATTAAGGAGGAGCATGGCTTGGATGAAAATTTAAGAAGCCTAGTTTAGGCCATGGTCTATTATATTGTATCAATTAGTTCATTTTGAGACTTGTATATGCTCCCTTGTGTCCTTAAGATTTTAGGGATGTAGTTAATTTATTTTCGGCCTATAGGCTTATTTTCATTTAGGAGGTATTTTTAGTCTCTTTGTGGGGTGTGTTAATTAGTTGATCTTGTCCAAGAGAGTTTAGACATATGGGATTTAGTTTCCACTCCCCTAATTCCTCTTCACACCCTTCTAACCAACACATGAAGCATGTAGGAAACATGTGAGCCTCCTTGCCCTAGGCGTCACCTTGGCTCTCTCTCTCTCCTACATGACAATTATTGTTGCTTTTTGTTTAAATTTGAATTCTAAAGATGTTATGTCATTTTCCTCCAAAATTCAAATTCAAATAAGAAGGAACATATATCCATAAAGCTAAGGTCATGTTTAGATCTTGGTTGAATTAATTTAGTGTTAATTTGACATGTGCTCAATTAACACCAAATTAACCAACTAATCCTCCCTAATTAGGGCTAAGTGGACGTCTAACCATAGCTAGGCCCATAGATCCGTATGTGCTCTATAAATAGAGTTTTCCACCTCATGTACCTTTAACACTTATTTGAATGAATTTCCATCCTCTAAATTTGAGGGATTCTTCTCTTGAGTGTTCAATATTCTCTCCATTTTTGTGAGATTTCTTCATGTTATTATCAAGGGTTCCTTCCATTTTGGCTAGCTTCACTTCCAAGACTTGTCTCTAACCAAGAGTGGCGCCTACTTCACCTTCATCTTCTAGTCTTCCACCTTCATTTCTACCTCAAAGGAAGCTCTATGAGCAAGGTCTTGGGAGAGCATCCTTATAGAGCTTCATGCTTGGGAGGAATGCATCATGTGGTATCAGAGTTAGGCTCTGATAGAGGTTCTTCTCCTATCTTTCGCTTTTAATTTTTTTGGTTAGTTCATTGTGTTGTTCATTTTCTTCTTCATCTCAATTTTATTTTTCTTTCTCCGCAATTCCTTATTGTTATGTTTAATGTCATTTACTTGTCTTGAAACATTTATTGCCTTGAAGTTGTGTTATCAATTTTTGCTTCTAAATTCTATGCACCTAAATCATATAAGGTTGTTTCAAATTTTTTATTCAATTTTATTATTAATCCATTGAATCATGTGCTTGTGTTTACATCTAAATTTTGCAGCTTACTTTTGCTTTTTGTGGTATTGTTCATGCAAGTTGCATCCTAAGAAGCATTATTTAGTGATTCCACACCTTTATGGTTAGTGCTTTGGATCCTTGCTTGCATCCTTTGGTTGTGTTTTTGCTATCTTCATTCTCTGTTTTTAGTTCTATTTTAGGAGTTTAATTTTCAATTTATAATCCTCTTGTTATGTCTTAGATGTGTTTTGTTTAGTCCTTAATTTGTCGTAATTTTTCCTTAGGCTTTACCTTATTTTTTGTGTTGATTTTAAGTCTTGAAAAGGTATGGTGTATACTTCTTGAAATTGAGATTTTAAAAGAGTTTTTCTCTCTTGTTTAAGACTCTTGCTAAGTCACACATGTTTTTAGTTCAAACATATTTCCACAATAATTTTTCAAAAAAAATTATGGCTCAATTTGATCTTCTAAGTTTTAGTGTTTTGTTTTGAATTGAGCAGCTCTTGATTGTGCTAGTTTTAGTATGCCATTTCAAATTGTTTTTTTCATGCTTTTTGCTTTCATTCTTGTACTCCTGGTTTGTGCTTTGGTTGGTGCCACTTTTGTGTAGGGAAGCCTTTGAGAAAGGGAGTCTTCCACAAGGGTAACCTCTTAAGAAAGAGTTGAAATAGCCAAAAGGATTTGAGCAAAAGGAAGAGTAAGGACACAAGAGTGAAAAACTTGTGAGGAAAGCTTGAACAAGAGACTTGAAGATTATTTTTAGTTTTCCATTTGTTTAATTCCTTGTAATATGGCCTTTTATTCTTTTATGGAGTGTTGGATGCCCCTAAGGGTTACTTCTTTGTGTGTAATAGTTTAGTCTCTTGGTTCAAGGTGTGAGGGAGAAGTGATACACTTCTTCACATATTTAGGAGCACGTTAGATCCTTTCTCTTTATTTTTTGCTTATAGCTTTTACCTTAGCTTGTCTCTTTTGCCCTTAGTGTGTGCATAATGTTCCAAAGGCTCTTGCACTTATAGGTTTTCATTTAGATTAGGCATGTGAGAGTTTTTGCATTTTCTTAGGTGGTGTTAAGTCCCAAAAACTCATACACTTCTAGTAGAGAAACCAACAAAAGGATGATATGAGTGAACTTTATTCTTGGTCCAAACCTCCTCTTAGTTTTTTCCATGACCAAAATTCACCTTTATTTTCCTCCTCCTTTGAGAGAATAGAAAAAATAAAGAAAGGAGTGCATAGAAAGAGAAATAAAAATAAAAGAGAGGTGCAGAAAAGAGAGAGAAGAGTTAGAAAAGGAAGAAAGAAGAGAAAGAAAAGAAAAAGAAAGGAGAGAAAATTACGAAAAAGAGAAAAAAGAGAGAGAAGAAAATGGGAAAGAAAAAAAAAAGAAAGAGAAGAAAAATATGAAAAAGAGAGACAAGAATATTGGAAAAGGAGAGAAGAGAAAGAGAGAGAGGAAAGATGGAAAAGAGTGGAAAGGGAGATAGAAAGGTATTGAAAGAAAAGAGAAGAATATTGGGAGAATGAGAGGAAAAGGAGAGAGTGGGAGAAAAGAGATAGAGAAAACACATGCACCCTTGAAAATTTTAAAAATAAAAATTTAGAAAAAGGGATTGGTGAGAAGAGTGACCCTAGCCAAGAGTTAGGACAACCTTTTATCCAATCTTGAAGCACATTGACTCATAATCTCAAACTTTCCTTGAGTGTGATTCTCCAACAAACACTTTAACAAGTGTTGGACTTGTGTCTTTACCTTTTGAAGCACAAGTATCTCAAGTCCAATGCTTGGAAAAAGTTGGGAGAGAAGTCAAACTTCAAGAAGGTTACTCTTTGGATTCCAAGGAGGACCTTACTCAAGAAACTTCTCTCTTGGGAAATAGTGAATGTGAAGTCATAGTTGACACTTCACCAAGTTTTGAACTTGAGCCTACAACTTTAAGCTTCAAATAGAAACCTCAAGTTCAAAACTTGGTCAAAAGTGAAAGAGAAGAAGGTCTTCAAGATACTTTTTAAGTCCTAAGAAGGATTTTTTTTTAAAAAAAAAAATCTCTTTTAGGACAAGTGAAAATAGAGGTTGTGTCCAAAATATTTGAACACACCCTTCCACAATCTCTAATTGCATATAAGGAAGAAAATTCACCAAGTGTTGAACTTGAGCCTTTATCCATAAAGCTCAAGCTAAAATCCCAAGTTCAACACTTGCAAGAAAAGAAAGTTGTTCTTAAGAAGACTTCTTCTTGCCAACCAAGGAGAATCTTATAAATGATGATTTTCTCCTTAAACAAATGGAGGTTGTTCTTCAAGGAGATTTATCCTTTCTCTCCAAGGAGAATCTAATTGAAAAAAATCCTCCATGTTGCAAGTAGGAATTGAGGTTAGGCCTATAACTTTTTAGCACAATGAACCATAACCTCAAGTACTACTTGTGGATAAGGCCTAATTTGGTCAAGAGATTAGGCTACGAACTCCTTTTAATGATAGCCAATCTCAAACCCAAATTAAAGAGATCATGCAAGAATGGCCCTCCCCTAGGCCCATCATCATCTCTTAGAGTGAACAACAAGATAAAGCCTACTTGGCTTTCTTGGAAGAGTGCTCCATTACACCAAGACTGGGCTCACCTCCACCTATATTGTATCAATTAGTCCATTTTAAGGATTGTATATGTACCCTTGTGTCCTTAGGATTTTAGGGGTGTGGTTAATTTGATTTTCGACCTTGTAATTTGGCCTATAGGCTTATTTTCATTTAGGAGGTGTGTATAGTCTCTTTGTGGAGTGTGTTAGCTTGTCAAGAGAGTTTGGACGTGTGGGATTTAGTTTCCACACCCCTAATTTCTCTTTACACCCTTCTAACCAACACATGAAGTATGTAGGAGACATGTGGGTCCCCTTGTCCCCTTTAGTTAGGCACTATCTTGGTTCACTCTCTCCTACATGCAATTCTTGTTGCTTCTTGTTTAAATTTGAATTTTGGAGATGTCATGTCATCTCCCTCCAAAATTCAAATTCAAATAAGAGGGAACATAGATTCATAAAGTTAGTGCCCTGTTTGGATCTTGGTTGAATTAATTTAGTGTTAATTTGACATGTGCTCTTTTAACACCAAATTGACCAACTAATCCTCCCTAATTAGAGCTAAGTAGACTTCCAAACATAGCTAGGCCCATATAGCCATATGTGCTCTATAAATAGAGCTTTCCACCTCATGTAACCCTTAACACTTGTATGAATGAATTTCTATTCTCTAAATTTGAGAGCTTATTCTCTTGAGTGTTCAATGTTCTCTCCATTTTTGTGAGAGTTGTTCATGATATTATCAAGGGATCATTCCCTTGTGGGTAGCTTCACTTCCAAGGATTATCTCTAACCAAGAGTGGTGCTTACTTCACCTTCACCATTTAGTCTTCCACCTCTATTTCTACCTCAAAGGAACCTCTATGAGCAAGGATCTTGGGAGAGCATCCTTATAGAGCTTCATGTTTGGGAGGAATGCATCACAATAAGTTTTTAAGGAATGAAGTTGAAGGATATTTGTTATTATCTTCCATGAAATCAAAAGAAGAAGTAAATTTGAAAAATATGGTAGTTGTTCAAAATTTTCCTAAAGTTTTTCCCAATGATATTCTTGGTTTTCCACTTGATAGAGAGATTGAATTTTCAATTGATTTGATGCCTGGAACAAGACCAATTCCAATTGCACCTTATAGGATGTCACCTTCTAAACTAGTTGAACTAAAGAAACAACTACAAAATTAGCTTGAAAAACAATTCATTCGCCCTAGTGTATCACCTTAAGGAGCTTCTGTTTTGTTAGTTAAAAAGAAAGATGGAAGTTTAGCTTAGATAAGGGGGGAGTTTTGAGATTTAATAATAGAGTATGTGTTTCTAATGGTTTAGAAATTAAGAAAATGATCCTAGATGTGTTTCTAGGTACAAAAAAAATGTATCAAGATCTTAAAAAAATGTTTTGGTTGCCCAAGATGAAGAAGGAAGTAGCTCAATATGTGGCCATGTGTTTGATTTCGTAGTTGGATTACCACGAAAAATGCACAAATTTGATTCTATATGGATTATCGTGGATAGACTAACAAAATTTGCTCATTCTTACCCCTTAACATTAGGTACTCATTGGATAAGCTGATAGACTTGTATATAAAAGAAATTGTAATATTGCATGGTGTTCCATCTAGCATAATATCTGTTAGGGATCCTAGGTTTACTTCTAGATTTTGGAGAAGTTTACATCAAGCCTTAGGAACTAAGTTTCTTCTTAACTCAGCCTATCATCCTTAAATAAATGGATAGTAAAAAAGAACCATACAATCATTAGAAGATTTATTGAGAGCTTGTGTGCTAGAGGATTCAGGTAGTTGGATCGATACTTACCTTTGATTGAATTCACTTACAACAATAGTTTCCATTCTAGCATAGGTATGGCACCCTATGAGGCTTTACACGAAAGAAAATGTAGAACACCTCTGTGTTGGTTTGAGACTAGGGAAAATTTGATCTTAGGTCCTAAAATGGTGTAGAAAACCATAGAGAAAATCAAAATGATTCAGGAAAATTGAGAATGACTCAAAGTAGGCAAAAAAATTATGTTGATAAGAAAAGAAGACCCCGTGAGTTCCAAGAAAGTGATCATGTATTCTTGAAAGTTACACCAACGACTGGAGTTGGTTGGGTAATAAAATCAAAGAAACTCACTGTCCAATTTATAGGTCCTTATTAGAGTCTAAAAAAAATAGATTTTGTTGCTTACCAAATTTATTTACCTCATTTTCTTTCCAATCTTCACGATGTATTTCATGTTTCTCAATTAAGAAAATATACATTTGACCTTTCCATAATGACGTTTGATACAATACAATTAAAGGATAACTTTAAATTTGAAACAATGCATGTACAGATCATAGACAGGAGGATCAAGCATTTGAAATACAGATAAATTCCACTAGTAAATGTCATCTAGGATGATTTCACAAGAGATGCTACATGGGAATTGAAGGAGAAGATTAGAGAAAAATATCCTTATTTATTTTTAGTCAATAAAAATTTCGAGGATAAAATTTCTTTAAGTAGGGGAGAATTGAAATATTTCAAATTTCTAATAAAATATTTAATTATATTTTAAAATTTAATATATTTAGTAAATTGAATGAATCTAAATAATATCTAATTATATTATTCTTAAATGATTATGCTATTTTAAAGTTTCAACTATGATATTTTAAAATAAAAAATATCATATTATAAACTTTAAGTACAATATTACATTATTATTATAAAATGTAAATATTTAATATTTAATGTTGAATTTTTAGAATATATTTTATAAGTAAAAACATAGAAATAAATTTATAATAAATTCATTTTGAATCTTTAAAATATATAAGTAAATACTACAAATAAATACTTTAAAACTACCTATTAAGTATATAGTATATAATATATATATATATATATATATATATATATGTTTATTGATTATGTATTTTTTAATTAATTAATTTTTAGTTACATGTACTTAAGTTGAAGTTTTTATTTTACATGAATAATTTTTAAGTAATATAAATTATATTAGGGACGATAATTTGCAGAATTCCAATTTTATCGGATTTAGGTTTTTATATATAAAAGGAATAATGTAAAAAAAAAAAAAATTGAGGATAAGTCTGACTAGATGAAGACTTATTTGTTACTAACAACATTTATCTCTATCTAAGGAAAAACAAAGTAAATGAACTAACTAATTTAAACATGAACATGAGTACTCATGATACATGAGCCTATAAATAGGAACTTGAAACCTAGGGAAGAGTAGAAATTTAAAGAAGCTAAGAGTAGTAATAGTAGATTACATGACTGTTTCAAAGAAAAAATAATTAACTCTTCAATTGCTCTAGTTATTAAGGTAAGAGGATGAAACATTTATCAATCTTAAAAATACTATACTTAATTACTTGTTTATTTTATGTTACTTTTTGTTATAATTATTTAGTAAAGTGTCTCTAACATCGCCTTATTTATTATTTTATGTTACTTTGCTATAATTATTTGATTTGATGTTCGTAATCTTATTTCGTCTATTAACTTAGTTACATTTTACATTATCTTTGAGCTATTAATTAACCATCTTATTTTATATGTATTGGTGTTTTTTTTTTTACCTTAAAATATTCATTCTTGTATAAATATAAGAAATAATAAAATAAAAGTTTTAATGCTTAAATAAAGGTTTTGAATTAATTTTTAGTTGGAAGTTTGATCTTGGGGATTTAAATGAGTAAATATTTAAGGTGAAATATCCTTGTATTATTTAAAAATCATGGTAAAAAACTCATTTATCTTGACTAGTCACTATAAAATAATTCAAATTTTTTATAAATATAAAAAATATTTGTAATTGATGATATGCATATGAAATAGATATAAATTTATCATGAAGTTAAAATAGAAAAAGGTAATTATTATAAAAAATACATATATATTACCATATTTATATAAATAATTGTATACATATACATATATATATATATATTTCTCTTTAATTATCTAAATTTTTTATTATTTAATTTATTTATATGATATTTGTTCTCACTCCTTCATGTTTCTTGTCTCTTATATGAAATAAAAAAAATGAAATACAAATTTAAAAAATGGATGCGTCAAATTATTCAAATCCTTTTTCGCTGGCATCTTAGCAGTATTTCTCGAAACTATTTGAAATACAAATATAATATCAAACTTAGTTACATTTAGAGGCACCAGAATCTCTACTTTTGTATTTTTAATTGACCAAGGAGATTACATTTATAGGCACCAGACCTTTAACAATAACTTTCTACATTCCACCTGCTAGTTATACAAACCCACTAATAAACATGTTTTCACCAGTTATGTGAATGTAATAGTAGGATAAAAGGAAGATTTGTACATAAATAAACAATAGCGTGTTAGGATTAATATAAATAAGTTAATGAGTTATAATAAATATCATTACAATTGGTGTACTTATTTTTGGTTTTAATACTTTTTAGTTGCTTTGCCCTTTTTACACATGACAACAACTTGTGGATGCAAAACCATACAAATTACTTGTTTTTTCCAATAAGTGTGGAGAATTGTAAAAGAAATTAAATTTGTTTTGTTTCTTCTCCAAATAGGCTCCCGAAGAAACAATTTCTTTTTGCTTCTATGGAGAAATAAGGGTATTTTTGTTCTTTTATAAAAAGTAGGTGACATTTCATAAAAGGGTAGGTGACAATTCAAATTCTCGCCAAATTGATTCCTTTACCTACCCCAAAACTTTATTTTTTATGAGTTTAATACTTATGCACTTGTAGAGTGTTCAATCACAACCTTCATTTATATTATTTTTAAACTATTAATTGATAAAGTTAACAAATTTACAATATATGAAAGGTTGTGATAAAATATTAGTGTAAAAATTTTTACACTAATAATGCATAAAAAACTTAAATATTAGAGGTAGAAGCTTACTTATACCAGTGAGAAACTTATAAAAATAAATTATTATAAAGCACTTTTCTACAAAAACATGCAAAATGCTCTTTGCTAAAATTCACTCAGCGAAATAGAATTTGCTTAGTGGAATTAGGGCATAACATATAGCCTTTTTCAAAAGAAATTCTCTAAGCGAAGAAGTAGTCGCTCAGCGAAGCGTAGGTCACTCAACAAGAGTGGATAGAACTAGAACCTCGCTCAGTGAAAGCTTTCATGGCTAATGCATGTGAGGCAAGCACTTGGAGTTTGCAAACCATCACTAAGCAAAACTCTCTTCTCTCAGTGAAAGTGTATTTAATCTATGTTCACTTAGCGAACAAAACTTCACCTAGTGAACGAGCTCATATTTTTCCTATAAATAAAGGCAACCATTATTGTGAAAGGAAGGAGAAATAGAGAGCTCTAGGGAGGGAGATTAAGGCTTCAAAGGTCTTCACCACTCTTCGTCAAGCCCTTACTTAGGTAAAAGGGGAGTGGAATTTATAAGCCTTTATTGTGTTAATCTTAGTAAACTTGTATATGTTTACTATCTATGATTACTTTTGGTCTCTTGTGATTTATCATTATCCAGATATTGCTTTTGGTCACTTACTTAATATTATGTAGATATTACTTCTGATTCTTTGTTTATTTTCTCCAAGTATTACTTCTAGTCCTTTAATTATTATTTCTTGATACTACTTCTAGCCTTTATTTATTATTTCTATATATTACTTTTGGCCCTTTGTTCTTTATTATAGATATTACTTTTGGTGCTTTATTTATCATATTCCAAATATTACTTTTGGTGCTTTGTTTATTCGTTCCAGATATTACAGTTAGAATTTTTGCTGTTATTATTTAAGCTATTATTCTTGGTGATTCTATAAAATTATTTCATCACATTATTTTGGTTCGTGGATATCATCTATCTCATGTTTTGTATTGACTCTTATTTTATCACTCCCTGTCACAAAGTAAATTATGATAAATTTTGGTTTCTACAAACTTTGATTTATAAAAGTCACAATAACTACCTCATAATTTTATATGATTACATTACATTCAAAAGATTATTAGTTATATGTTGAATATTCATGGAAAAATATATTTACATCTTATAAAAAGGATGGTTTGTAAATTTTAGTTAAGAAAGTTCCATTATAAATATGACATTTCTTAAAATCATGAAAGACAATCTAAGCATGCTATGTGGTTGTAGTTTAACCCGATTTTCTATATCAAAAGAGATATATTTTGTTATTCAAGAAAATGTCATAATATTATGACTATGGTTATTATTGATTGCTACTCATGAAATAGAAATTGGAGATGAAAGATTGATTTATACATTTGTTATGACCTTTTAATTCTTTGAGGATAATTCATAAACAATTCTGTGAATGATGATTGCAATATAAGTCATGTGAATTGTTATTGACAAGACAATATGTAGAGATATTGTGGGTTGAACTTAACAAAGTCCTAGGTTCCCTTGTAAGAATACCATGTGTAACACCTGAAAAACTGAATGGTAAATATTAGTGAATATATCTGTTGTGTTGTTTTTAGTTTATGTGTGAATCAAATTGTTTCGATTATCAGTGTATTTGGAATTAATTTCCATCTATGGAGGAAATTAATTATTTTAAGTTGAGAGTAAATTACTTTAGAAATAATTTTGATACGATAAAAAATTCGATTTTAGTTTTTTCTTTTTAGTAATAATTAATTCAATGCAAGTAATTTATTTTAATTATAGTTTGGATATTAAATTAAATTCTTTAATAACAATAAAAGAGGGAAACAAATCAAGTTTATAAGGAAAGAGTAAATAGAGATAGAAATATGATCATTATTCACCGATATGACCCCATCTCTATCCTTTCTTAAAGAAAAAACAAAAGTTTTTCTCTCTCATCTCACTTTCACTCCATATCTCACGAGTTGTTAAGGGAAAATCCATTCTTGTTTTTACTTTCATCTCCATCTTCCTCAATTTCATCTTCATCTTCTTCATCATTCTCATAATTTCTCCATTTCCACTCTAATCCAAGGTAGAATTTCAAATATTTGATTTTCCCTCTCTTAATCTATGATTCTCTTCTCCTAATTTCATTTTTTCTCACTCAATCTTGCTCTGTTTAGGAGAAACTTGTGCTAGAACTCACTCTCATCCATTTCAACTTAAATCTCTTGAGGTAAGGGGGGTTGAACCCAAACTTTGAACTCTAACCTGTGTTGTTTTCCTAAAATAAAATATATCACGTTTTTGCTATTTCCATGCTTCATTCTAATATGTTCCAACAGTGATTTTTAGATTTTAACTTCAAAAATGGATTCCTTGGGTATGAAAACCTAGGGTTAGGTTCAAGAATCACCTAAAACATAGTTCCCAAGTAAAAGATATGACTAAAACAAGTTTAGAACTCTTGTAAAATTTTCACTTTTTAATCTGACAAGAATAGTGCTCTAAGGGATGAATGATAGTTTTATTTACTGATTTTGATATTAGAAATAATAACTTTCCGTAGATAATTAACGACAGATAGTTTTGTGGGTAATTGTTGATGGATAATTTTGTCAATAATTTTCTACATATATATTTGTTGATAATTACAGATAGATAAAATCTATCGGTAATTACGAATAGAATTGATTCATGTAAACTGCAAAGCCATAGGTCAAACCTCAACCTACAACATCATTAAACTAAAAAGAGTCACTGGTTCAAGCTTAATTTCGCTAAGCCATCAGGAAAATCACAGCCCAGAGGTTGCTTAGCAAATTTTCGCTAAGCGAGGTCCCAAGAAATAATTAAAAATTCAGAAATTCAATTAGCGAATTTTAATTCGCTCAGCAAAATTCAAAAATTTGATCAGCGAAATTTCCTACATGAAGACTATAAATAGAGGTGCTTGGGTGCATTTTGGGAGCAAAAAATTAATGAGAAAGGGAAGTTGAAGAGAGAGAAAGAGCTAAGAAGCAAAAAAAATTCTAGAGTAAGAAATGGAGGCTTTTGAGGAAAGAAGTTAACAAGAAAATCTTCCAAGGAAGATTGAAGCTGTGTAGGTTTTGCATCACTCTTAATTAGTCTCTTATCAAGGTAAGAGGGGAGTGAGATTTATAGACTGCAGGAGGTTTTAATCTTAATAGACTTATGTGTTTTACTATTCTTGTGATTATAATTACTAAAACTAAGTTTTAATGCTTAGTTGATTTCTCAATAACATCTAACTATGCTAACTTTTATCTTCTCCAGAAGTTATTCTAGTGCTTTGTTATTTTCTTTGGAAGTTATTTTGGTATTTTATTTATGTTCTTCAGAGATTATTCTGGTCCTTTATTTATTATTTTTGTATATTAATTTTTTTACCCTTTATCTATTATTTACATATATTATTTTGGATCTTTGCTTATAATAATCAGTTGATTACTGCTAAGCTATTTTCCAGATATTACAACATGATTGAAATATAAGTTTTTAAAGATTTAGTAGTTTTATAGTTATGGCCATTATTGATTATTCATGAACTAGGAGATGGATCTGAGAAATTATATATATATATATATATATATATATATATATATATATATTGAGGTCTTTTTGGAGAATAATTGATGAATGATTATGTGGATGATGATTGAAATATAAGTCTTTAAAGATGTAGTAGTTTTATAGCTGTGGTAATTATTGATTATTCATAAATTAAGAGATGGATCTGAGAATTTATATATATATATATATATATATATATATATATATATATTTTGAGGTCTTCTTTATGATAATTCATAAATGATTCTGTGGAAGATAATTGAAATATAAGTCTTTAAGGATGTATTATAACTATGGTCATTATTGATTATTTATGAACTAGAAGATAGATATGAGAATATATATATATATATATATATATATATATATATATATATTGAGGTCTTCTTGAAGATAATTCATGAATGATTCTATGACTGATGATTGAAATATAAGTACTACTTTGAGTTGTGATATTTTATTTATGGTTAATAAACAGTGTTAAAATATGAATGGTATATAATTTGTGGTTGTAAAATTAGAGTTCCTTGGGGAATATGCTGAGAATTTGAGAAGAGAACTTAGTAAAAAGTCTAGGTTCCCTAATATAGGTACCATGCAGGTGCATGAAGTATAGTGTTTGGGAAGTCATAGTTGGTAATTGTGAAATGAAAGACAAGATCAGGAAGGTCCTAGGATTTGTCTTAAGTAAATGAATATTTAGATGATTGTTATGGATACTTGGGTTGAGGATGTTCATCAAGTAGATGAACATTCAAGGGAGTCTATGTTGGTGCTTAAATGGAATATTCATTTATTTATAATTGCCGATAAACGCTCAGCTTCTCATGATTGGTATGGTATATCTTTCTTGACCTATAATATAGTTGGTCATTTGTGATAGGTAGGTAGCCCAATTGGCAGTCAGCCAAATGATTATTTATTGGCCTTATAGGGGGCTATTTGTAGGGATGATGGACAGGTAGCCCAATTGGCAATAACCAAATAATTATGATAGGCAGGTAGCCCAATCTCTCTAAAGGATTATCGTACCAACAAAGCAAATATATAAGTGATGTCAATCACTTGCTAAACAAAATCCATGATGGTTAGGGTGAATCACCTTATATTGGTCATGGATCCATACATAGAGTCAAGTGGAATTGGGTCTAGTAATGAGATGAGTAAGATTGAGTTATATGATGAGATTATATGGAACCGAGTCCTAGGTTAAACCTTAGGTCCCCATTGATGTTTTTTTAATAAGATTAACATTTATGGTTCATGATTATATCACTCCTTTGTGTGTTTTATCTATGTGTTTCTTTTCACAGTTGTTCAGGATATGAAAAAAAGAGGAGTCAGATCAAACATCAGTGATGGGCAACTTTGAAGATTTCCTTTATGCTTGAGGTTTTAATTACAAATGATGTTTTGTATTAAGTTGCTTTTATCTAGTTTGTTTTGTCAAGGGTTCATTACTCTGATTTAAGTTTAATTGGGGTAGTGAGGATAATCGATATATGAGTATTAAGAAAACATTTTGTAAATAAATATTTTTATAATAAAGATTGTTTTTCTATATTTGTTTAATAGATTATGGTTCTTTATGTAATACTAAGTTCTGAAAATTTCTAATAATTGTTGTAAATACCTTTGACGAACTTTCCGCATTTTCATAAATGAATTGGGTTAGTAAATGGGTCCTTACAACCAGAATGTTGTGACTAGCTGGGGGCTAGAATGTTGTGGTAGGCAAAATAGTTAAAATTATGTTATGGGCAAATGACTCGCTTCTTGAGAAAATTATTTTTATCAAACTAGAGAAGGGTATATAGCTAGCAATCAATTCCCAAGAAGATCTTTAATGATTTAGGTGAGAATAATCATACATTGGTTATGAATTCATATATGGAGTTTAGTAGGATTTAGGTTAACCATCGAAATGAGTATGGTTAAGTTCATATGTTGAAGTCAAGTAGGACTGAGTTCAACTATCAAAATGGGAAAGGTTGAGTCTATATATGAGACTAAGTCATAGGTCAAACATTAGGCTCCACTGTTTGTTAAGTTTATTAGACTAACGTTGATTATTTAATAAAAAATCTCACTCCCTTTGTGTGTTTTCTTGTGTTCCTTTCATATATGTTTGTGGTGCAAATAGAAGATAGACCTGGCCAACAGGATGCTCAAAAGAATGCAGAGGATTTACTCTGAATACGTGCATTTAGAAACAAATTAATTTTTTATGTTTGAGTAATGTTAGACTCATATGAACTCCACTGCTCTAAATTAGGGTCTTCTAAGAAGGGTAATGGTAACAATTAATGTATTTTATTTAAATATTTTATAACAAGGTTCTATGATAACTACATTTGGCTCGCAGTGTTTATAAGAAGATTGTGTTTCTTTATGTAAGAACAGATTTTGAAAATCTTATCACATTTTTATAAATACTTTTGGTTATGGTAAATGAATTACAAGTGTTACACTACTAGCTCTTCATTGAAGACGTATTAGGTGCTTTAAATGTCTTAGGAGAGGTCATATTGCTTCCTAATGCCCTATCAAAATGACCATGATCATGATGGACCGACATTGTAAGGGGATCACCTTTCTCTTCTAGTGAGAGTGTGAAAGAAAGGGAAAACATGCATAACATTGAGGATACTTATCCTTGTGATGGGGCTTGTTGATGGTAAGAAGTCTTCTTGGAAGCCAACCTTGTGATCTTGGACCTTCTCAAAGAAAGAACATCTTTCACACAAGATGCAAAGTTTTTCAAAATACTTGTTCTCTCATTGTAGATAGTGGCTTATGTTGCAATTATTGTAGCGTAAGGTTTTTGAAAATATAGCTTTGACTCCAATTCCTCACCCTAGGCCTTATAAGCTTTAGCAATTGAATAAAAGTAGGGAAACGGTACTCAATCAACAAGTGAAGGTACCTTTTTCCATTGGGAATTATAAAGATGAAAGTTTTTGTCATATAGTACCAATGGAGGCGGGTCATATCTTTTTAGGCAGGGATGACAATTTGATAAGAAAGCTATTCATGATAGTCACACTATTTCATCTCACTTACATAGACAAGAAAATCAAATTGCATCCTCTTCCACTTTCCCAACTAGCGAAGGATCAACTTCTTATGAAAAAAAAGGATGAGGAAGAGAAAAACAAAAACAGAAAAAAAGAGCATGCATTGAAATTTGAAGGGTTGGAAGGAAGTGCCATTTCCAAGAAGGTTGTGCAAAAAGAGAATAATTTTGCAACATAAGTGGATTTTAAAAAAAGTCTCCTACTTGAACAACCTTTCTACTTCAACATCACATTTAGGCATTAACTAGCACTTCTACACATGGTTATCAAACTCTCGAATTAACTCTTAAACTCTTACCATTTTACTTACCATCTACGAGTTAACTCATATTCAAATCCTCTTTTTAGTAAACTCTAAGAAAACTCAATAGACTCTATGCAAACTTTGGAGTTTACTACCGAGTCGTTTTGTATGCATTTAGAGTTCAATATACTTTTATTTCGTGTAACATTATTAAATTGAAGAACAAACGCATCTAAGAGCATCAAACCTTCATTTTTTAACACTATCAAACATCAGTAAGAATGTTCTACCATTATTATCACCTTTGAAATTTATTATTTGATAATGATGCATTGTTATACTTAGCTATTTAAGTATTGTGGAAGGTATGATTTACTAAGGGTTGGTCAGGCCCTCACCTTCGGCCCACACAATGAGATCCCAACCTGCTAGAGCTACTTCGGGAATAAAATCAAGATTTGTTAGAATCCCTGTGGAGGGAGGAGAGCCAGCCCGGATACACCATCCTTTTATCTTAGGTATTATGAAGACCCCTATGCCTAGCAAATGTAAGCACCATGCCTTGGAGTATAATGGGGAAATTGATCCGGAGCAGCACCCCAATGCCTTCGTTGCACATGCCCGACTCTATACCATCAATGATGTTGTAATGTGCAAAGTATTTCCTACATGCCTGGTTGACCAAGCCCTCAGTTGGTTCGCCAATCTCCCGGCCAAATCAATATCAACTTTTGTGGAGCTCTTGGCCAAATTCCTGATAAAGTTTTCTCCCCAATGCCCCCATCAGCTAATGCCTCTAACACTTATCAAATACTGCAAGGGGAAGACCAAGTACTTATGCATTTTCATGAATCGCTATGAAGGTTTGATGCTCTTAGAAGCATTTGTTCTTTAATGAATGATAGTCCGCTACCGATATTCCTAAGATAGACCCTCACTTCCACTCTCACAAACTAATAGTTTGCCCCTGCGCTAAGCTGGTGGCACAAAAGAAGAGAAAGATGGGGGGGAGATAGGAGTAAGGTTGTAAAGGAAGAAACTGCTAAGCTTTTCAAGGACGAATTTATCAAAGAAGTTCAATAGTTAACATGGATGGCTAATATAGTAATAGTGAAGAAAGCAAATTGCAAGTGAAGAATGTGTACTAACTTCACAAATTTAAACAAAGCTTGCCCAAGGGATGTTTATTCTCTCCCAACATAGATACATTGGTGGATGGTATGATGGGACACCAATTGTTGAGCTTTTTGGATGCCTATTCGGGCTATAACCAAATCTAGATTCCCCTAGTGGACCAATCTAATGTGGCCTTCATAACTAATAAGGCTGATTTTTGCTACTTAGTTATGCCTTTAGAACTAAAAAATGTCAGGGCAACTTACCAAAAACTTATGGACAAAATATTTTGTCTATTAGTTGGGCGATTCTTGGAGGTGTATGTAGATGACATTGTGGTGAAGTATGAAACACTCGAGGGTAATCATCACACTTAAATGAATGATAAGGACTCCTTTTTTAGCCATCACTCTTAGTAAAGTGTCTTGAGAAATCCTCTCTCTTGAGTAATCTTTTACTTAAAAGCTTTTATCAAGGGTCTTCTCCCTTATGGAATACATCAATTTAATTTTTGACTTCTTCTCCTTGAGAAGTGGCGTTAAATCCATCTCCATTCCTTGCCTTTCCATTCTCCATCTTCTTGAGAAAGGACCTTGGTTGAAGAAGATCCAAGGAAGTGCATCAAAGTAATTAAGAAGGCAGCACTTACAGGTGTTTGGAGGTGTACGTAGATGACATGGTGGTGAAGTCCAAAACACATGAGGATCATGCAAAAAACTTAAGGGAAGTATTCGCTTTGATCTAGCGGCACAATATGAGGTTGAACTTGGAAAAGTGTGTTTTTGATGTACAAGGCAGAAATTTTTTACAGTTTATGCTAACAAACACGGGAATTGAAGCCAACCTACACTAGTGTTAGGCCATATTGGACATTAAATCCCTAAACAGTCCCAAGGAGGTGTAAAGGTTGACTTGCTAGCTAGCCGTCCTAGCCCAGTTTCTACCCTATCTAGCAGAAACTACCATACCCATGTCTAATTTGTTGAAGAAGGCTACCCATTTCACTTGGACACCAAAATGTGAGTTATTCTTTCAGAAGCTAAAGAAGGTAATATCCACCCACGATACTTACTAAGCCTAACCCGACCATTGGCTTACAACTATACATATTTATAACACAACACACCATTAATGTTGTCCTAGTCCAATCCAAAGGGGGTGAGGGCATTCCAGTGTATTTCATCAACAAGACACTCCAAGATGCAGAAACAAGATACTAAGTATGATGCAATCTTACCTACCAAGGGTCCCATCACTAAGGCCATGACTAGGAGGATAAAGGAAAACATGGCTCGAAAAGAGTTCTCAAGACCTCAACTCTTATTAGAAGTGAAGATCATAGGCCAATGTCATTAGTTTAATTCTTGTAAATATTAGTTTTCTTTGTATTTTCATTTGGTCCATGTATTTTGGATACTTCTCTTCTAAATTAGGCATTTAGGTGTAATTAATGGAAAGAAGGAGTAAGCTTAAGATAAGACTCTAAGCTAGGCTTTTTGAGCTTGTCCATACACCTAATTAGGAGTTGTTATTTGCACCCATGGGAGTTAAGTTAGGCACCTAGCTTAAGGGCCTAAGACTTGCCTTTAATTAGTCTTAATCCTAATTAAGCCCAAGTCCCACATTGCCTTGGTTTTTGTGCCTAAGCTCTCCCATTGGGCTATATATACTCCTTCCCTTTCTTGTAATCATCACACTTGAATGAATGATAAAGGTTTCCTTTTTTAGTCATCACTCTTAGTAAAGTATCTCGAGAATCCTCTCTCTTGAGGAATCTCTTACTTAAAATCTTTTATCAAGGGTCCTTTCCCTTATTGCAAGCATGAAGTTAATTTTTTACTTATATTTTCCTTGAGAAGTGGTGTCAAATACATCCACATTCCTTACCTTTCCATCCTCCATCTTCTTAAGGAAGAACCTCGGTTGAAGAAGATCCAAGGGAGTGCATCAAAGTAATTAAGAAGGCAGCACTTGTAGTAGTCACAACAGAGAGAAGGTTATGATAGTATTTCCAAAGGCATCAAGTAATAGTTCGAACTAATTTTTTGACTGCTAAAATACTACAAAGGCCAAAACTAGCAAGAAGGATGACACGATGGGCAATTAAGTTGTTTGAGTTTGACCTACATTATAAGTCGAAAGGACCGATAAAGGCGCAAGCTTTAGCAAATTTCATTGCAAAGATGCGGCTCGGAGAAACGTTCATTGGAACTTGGTGGACTCTATGAGTTGATAGGTTGTCTAATAGACAAGGCAATAGGGTCGGTATAATTGTTGAAGGACCCGACGAATTGTAGTTGGAGCATGCCCTTCACTTTGAATTCAAATCGTCAAACAACAAGCAGAATATAAAGCCTTGATAGCTAGTTTGTAGCTTGCCTAGGACATGGGCACGAAATGTGTAAGGTGTTTCACAAACTCGCAGGGGACAGTGAAATAGATAAACGAAACTTTCCAAGTAAAGAAGACCACCTTGCTATAGTATTGTCATATGGTAAAACACATGCCAAAACATTTTACTGAGGTAGAGGTTTGGCATGTCCCTCGAGAAGAGAATACCATGGCAGACCAGTTGGCCCAGTTGCTAATACAAAGAAAAAAGGCTAGTTGAAGACTTCTCTATTCATTCAATTGAGCAAGCCTAACATAGTGCAAACTCTGATTCACCAAGTGTCTGAAGTGAGGAGGTTTAAATGGCACCAAGAAACAATCAAAGGGGGGGTGAATTGGTTATACAAAAGATTTTTCTGATTTTTACTTAAGACAAATTTTTAAACCAATTTAATGAAATATTAACGAATCAAATGCTTGCAACATTTTGAGAATGATTGGAAATTGACCTGTTTACCAATATTACATACAAGAATACACAATACTAATTCTAATTATATTACCTACTAATTTATTATCTAAATTAGATCAACTAAATGATAACGGAAGTGATATTGAAATGTAAAAATAGATATGATAAAGAGAAATACAAAAACACAATGCAATTATACTAGTTCACCCAACCAGGGCTACATCAAATTTTTCAATGCTCAAGACTCTCCTATGTTGGATTGAAAATAACACTAGAATCAATAGAGTTTACACCAAACTCACATGCAACACTTGAACACCTATCAAGAAATTATTCTAAAACATGCAACACTTATGCATGAACCGAAACAACCTAGGAAACCTAGCTAGATTACCTTACATAATCCAATACAAAAAATAAAAATTAAAAGACTGATATCAATTGATTAATTTGAACAAAAAATTGCAGCACAAGTTATATCAACAATAAACTTAAAAAGAAACTAAAGAGTATCTTTGATTCTTGTTTGATCTTGGCTAGAGTTGTGATGTAAAGGGTTAGAAATGATGCAATCTGGCTCAAGACCCTTGAAGGATATATGAAGAAGCTTTATTCCATTGTATAAATTAGAATTTAGGACTTTTTATAATTTTGTTGACTTTGACTTTTTAGTAAGTTGACTCCTAAAGTCAACCTTCCCTTTTGACCATTGTATTTAGGTTACCCTTTTAGGTTATCTTTTATTTTTCTAAAAGGTATTATAGTCATCATGTTAGAGTTTGCTAAGATGGGCTAGCTTTTAGAGAAGATTAGCATGTGTTATGTTCACCCTTCTCATTATGGGCGCACCCCTCTAAGCATATAAGGCATGACTACTATTTCTACCTCGTAGTTGCTAGATGCCACATCCCCTAGTCATGCCTTAAGTATGACTACTTTTTACCACCTCTTTATACTATTTACACCTTTTTGTATCTAGACTAGATTAGGGATAAATTCATTAGTTGGTTATACATGACCATAGTTAGCTAATCATGGTTAGATGTGACTCAACTAGAGTTAGCCTAATCTTGGTTAGATTAACTATGGTCTAGTTAGCCTAACGTATCCCTTCTAGCCTATAAATAAGACCTTTCACCTACATGTAATCATCTTTTGGATCATTGAATATAATTTGAGCATTTTAGCTTGAGTGTGAGTCTTGAGTGAGTGTGAGAGAGAGTTCTCTTCCTCCTTGGTCGTGAGTCTCTCTCCCTTGGGAGAGAGTTCTTCTAGCTTTTATCAAGGATCCCTCCTTGTGGCAAGCATCCTAAACTCATCTCTCACCTTTGAGAGTGGCATTTTCCCCTCCATTCCTCTTCTATCCAAACTCCATTTCATATTAATCCAACCTCTTCATGGAAGTAGATCTTAGGGAGAAGTTGAGTCTTCATCAAGAAAGCTTTTTTCTACTATGGAATCTCAAAATCTCTTTCTCATATTTGATTTTCGAAAAATGTATTCGTTATTGAAATTTTGAGTTTTTGCCTTTTATATAAAAAGTTCACAACTTTGTTTTAATATATTAAATCAATCATTTAATTTATTAAAATGTTCTAAGCTCAAGTCGAGATGAACCACAATCAATTTAATCGATTAAATCAAGTTGGTAATCAATTAAATCCATCTTCAGCTAATATCAAGTCAGCAAGATCAATTTAATTGATTAGAATAAGTACTTAATCAATTAAATGATGTAGATAATCAATTATGAGGGAATTTAATAGATTAAAATAGCAGCATTACAACTTTAAGCCATTAAATTACTTAACAATACAATTCTAAGCTTCATCTTGCAACATCAATGAGATATAACTTAATTTTCAAAACTTTTTAGGGGTCAATATCTCATTCATGAATTCACGACTTAATCAAGTTTAGAATTAATCAAGATTAAAGATATACTTAGTTAAATTTAATCAAGATAATAGCTACCTATATGGATGCATGAAATGCTTCACAAGCATTCAAACAATAAAGTTGTAAGCATCCATCTTTGGAAAATCTAATGTTCATCATCAAAACTAAACATGAAACTACATTTTGTGTTCTTTGAATCATGAGAGAATCTCTAACATGAAGGGGTGCAGTAGGACTAAGGGTCGTCAATCTGAGCTTATTTGAAAGATGGACGACTCCTGGAGGACCTAGGCGAAGATAGAGCGCTAAAAACTAAAGCAGCTCGGTACACCATGATAAGGTAGGAGCTATTCATTTGTCGACCCAATGTTGAAGTGTGTAGGACCGGACCAAGCCAATTATGTGTTTCGTGAAATCCATGAAAGGATTTGCGGCACCTATTCAGGTGGAAGAATAATGGTGGCCAAGGTATTGAGGGTCGAATATTATTGGCCGACTCTTCATGCCGACAATGCAAAATTTGTTAAGAAGTGCATTCCTTGCCAAAAGTTTGGCAACTTGATACATCAACCGACTGGTGAACTAGTGCTCATCCCAACGTCAAACCTTTTGTGGTATGAGACATAGGCATACTAGACCTTTTTCCTGTAACCACCAACCAAAGAAAATTTCTATTGGTGGCCATTGACCATTTCACTACATGGATAAAGATGGAACCACTAGCCACCATCACTACCGCAAATGTGCAAAAATTGTTATGGAAAAGTGTAATCACTCGTTTCGGCATATGGTAGTACTAATCTTGGATAATGGGTTGCAGTTCATAAATAGGAAGCTGAATGAATTCCTCATAAGTCTTAGTATCTAACACCATTTTTTCTCGATTAAGCCCCACAAACATATGGGCAAGTCGAGGTGACCAACAAGGTAATCCTTGGATAATTGAGAAAAATACTCAGGGAAGTGACAAAAGCATAGACAAATGAAATCCTAAAAGTTTTATGGGCATACAGGTGCATGCCTTAATCCGCCACACAAGAAACTCCATACAGGCTAACGTATAGAACTGATGTTGCCTATGGAGGTAGGAGACCTATCATTTAGAAGAACAATTTTAATGAAGCCACCAATGAGGAAGTGTTGATGACAAAACTAGAATTTGTTGAAGAACGCCGCCATAGGGCCACTATTACCGTCGAAGCATACAAGAAAATGATGAAGAAGTGGCACGAAATAAGGGTTAAAGTTGAGACATTTTGTCAAAGGAGACTTGGTATGGAGAGTCACCGGGGAGGCATAGAAAGTTGTAGCAAATTGGGAAGGTCTGTTCCAGGTTGGTAAAAGCCTACAAAATGGTGCTTACAAGTTGGTCGAGTTGAGTGGCAACACACTACAAAAAACGTGGAATGCAACACATTGAAACACTATTTCAACTAAAAACATATATGTAACGGACAATAGGTGAACTCTTTTCCTGAACTTGGTCTTTTCTACCTATAAAAAAGTGAAAGGGGTTTTGGTCGAGCAGGTTCTTAACGAGGCACCACTATGCAATAATAAAATTGTCCCAACATTCCACTATTTGCAAGCATCTTATTTTATTTTGTTTTGATAAAATAATCAATTAATTTGGTGCAACATCTAAACACATGAAGATAAGGTTTCCCTCCCTATTAAATAGCTAGGGAAAGAGTGTACCTTAGGCAAAAAGTTAAAAACACAAAGACAAGGTTTTTCTTCCGGTCAACCATCCCACGTGAGGAAGTACCTGATAACGGCCTAAATATAGCTATTTTTACATAGGTAAAATAAAACAGTTATTATATTTCTTTCTCATTTAAGGCTTTATTTTCCTCTATTTTTGCTTAAAATTTGAATTAGTTAGAAACTAGATTTAGCGTTTAATTTATGTGCATTTTAAGTTTATTTTCCTATTTTTAGTTATTCTAAGACAGGTTTGAAAAGGATTGAAAAATGGAAAAAAATCTACAAATTTGGTTATGTGTCTATCCTGAACGCCTAGTGACCATAGCGTAGGCGTCCATCAACCCAAAAGCTATTTTCGTCTAACGTCAAGTGCCCAGCGGCCATCCTCTTGAGCACCCAACGCTCAGTTAAACTTAAGGCCTAAGTAATTAGGGTTCCCAACGACCACTTTTTGACTGCTGGCTGCCAGTGTTGCAACTTGAAAAATATAAACGTTGAATTTCGTTCTAAGTATGGGTTTGCACACCTTGCTAGCCTAGAGCATGCTCTAGACCTATTTTCGTCCATCATTCACGTTCATACATCCTGATGGTTAGTTATATTGTTATTTAGTTGGGATTTGATGTAACTTTACTTGAACTCTCATGTATTTTTGTAATTTTAATCTAAGTTTACTTTCCAATGTTGGTGGTCTTCTTTACCTCTTGCTTTATTTTCATATGTTTCATGGATTTTACTTGTTGAATGAGCTTGAGACAGGACTTTGACTTGTAAAATGAGAAGAGCTCCCGATGGGTTTTATTTTTCAAGAGAGAGTAAGACCCATTGGCTATCTTGAGCTTTTTTTCTTAATGTGAGTTGTTTGACTTTAGATATGCATGAAAGTGATAATCTAATACTAAAATAGCTTAGTTCCTTGTTTGTGAGAGATCCAGGTTAAGGATATTTTTATGGGTGATGTGAACATGGGTAGTGAACAAGGATTTGGTGTTCACTTATGTGCTTGAAGGATGGTTTAATGAAATCAAACCCAACTGAATTTCATAGGTGTAGTCACCTTTTTTTATTCATTTTCATTTTTATTTACTTTATGTTTTATTAGTAGTTAGTATAAAAACCCTTCCTTTTCCTTCGTACAAGTAGAAAGCATTGATATTTTTTAGATATCATCCAAGTCCTTGTGGGATCAACACAATATTTATCGGATACTATATACGATCGATGCACTTCCCAATAGTAGTGTAGAAAATTTGCACTCATTAGTACCTTAAGCAAAAAACTAAACCCGAAGACAAGGTTTCCCTGTTGGTCAACCAGCCCGAGTAAGGAAATACCTTAGATGAACAATTAAGAATGAAAACAATACGAGGTTATATATATATATATATAAAAGAATGCACATTTATATTGAAAAGAAATATGAAAGTAAAAATTCTTCATTAACTAGAAAGAAATATGTTACAAGAAGTTGTTGATAGCATCCATATAGAATAAAGAACAAAAAGGTACAAAAGTTGAATTTATCAAGGATCGACCACGTCCACTTCATCCACCATGTTTACTTCTGCCAAAACATCATTCTCGTGAGTCAGCTCCTCATCACTAGACTCGACACCCTCACCAACTGCCTCGGTGTTCCCATTTGGGTCCCCTTCCTAAGCATAGAAGTGTAAAGCATGCTCGTCTAGTTATTTCAACTTCAAAACTTCATGAAAAGCAAGGAACTTTTCATACAAAAAGTCTCTCTTCCCGTTGACGTGGAATTCTTCTAGGATTAGGAAAAATTCCTAAGCCTAGTGAACAACTTGAAAGAACCTGACATAATGCTCCTCCATAATGGGTTTATTGCCCTTCTCTATCAACTCCTTAAACCAGGACTTGGACTTGACCTCTGTTTGTCTTGGCTACCCTTCTCTTTTGTTTGGGTCACCTTGCCTAGAGACTTAGTAAGTTCTTTCACTTTCAGCTCCCGTAGGGGTTGGTCACTTTTAGCACGCTGTAGTTTGGATTCAGTAGAATCCTTCTGTTTCTTGAGAGCAAGCATCTGCGTCTGCATACCAACATTATCATCAACTAACTTGGAAGAATTCTCAATGGTGGCTTGTAGAGTGGTCTCAGTCTCCTGCAACTTGTGCTTTAGACTGTCCACCTCAGAAGTAGGGGCAAGCATCATGTGATGCACCAAGGCCTAAGCCAGAACTGTCAACTTGCAGTAATGCCTCTAAGCAGCTAGCCCCTTAGTCTATCTCAGATCTCGATGTACCAGGCTAGAGGTATTATCTTCTACAAGCTAGATGGCTGAATCATACTTATCCATGAAGAAGCCCTTGGTACAAAAGGCAGGTGGAATGGCTAATATTGATGAAGAGGATTCGGAAAGATGCCTCGACCTTTTTAACAAACTGCCATTGTTACTTCGATGATGCTTCTTTAACCCTCACTTGAAATTTTGTTTCCCAATCTTTCCTTTCAGGGGAGCGGCCTACGGGGGGATGATGTTTGTTAGAGGCTCTTTCGACTGAGGATCGGGATTTAGTCAGAGGAGCGCAGGGGTTCAAAAGTTAACCCCCGGGGGAGAATGTGCCTGGATCTCAAACCGAAAGTCAAGAAGGATCTCTCATTATCGCTTAACATACTTTTGATGATTCCTGCGAAAGAGAGCGCAAAGTATAGGCAAAAGACAAGTATAAACACAAAACTAAGTCAGCCCTTACCTTCTAAATCCCAGCCAACTTGGGCAAGCGCCAAAGGCGAAGCACTCGAGGAGAAGAGAAAGAACTAGGAAGCAACATAAAAAATGTCACATCCTTCTTTTCTTGCTCAGTGAGCATATCAAAGGGCAGCACGGATAGGTGGCATGACTCCCGTTGCCAATTGAAGGGAAACAAAGGTTTCCCCTTTCAGTCGTAGAAATAGTTGGTCGAGTCGCCTGGTGTCAGCACAATCTTCATAAATTTTTGCTTGAAGTCCTTATAAGAAGAGGTAAAAATCTCAAGCAATGGACGCCCCAAGACATGACTCGCAGAGGACCATCTAATTAGGATGATTGGGGAGGTCCAGTAGAAGTGGAAGAAAAGACTGGGAGTCGTTGTTGTATAAGTGAATCAACAAAGAGCCTGAAAGGCCTGTATGGCAACCCATACATTGGGGTGAATCTGGGTAGGCACATAATTCATCACACACATCACACCCATTGTAAAATCGTCAAAGGGAATCTCTACGTCTAAGTCTTGAAAAATGCAAGTATACATGTTAAAGAATTCTCGGTTGTTCGGGATGGGAGAATTCCTAAAGACTAAGTTAGAATTAAGGTCCTGTCACTCCAAAAGGCCCTCATTTTAAAGGGCACTACCTTTGAGTGAGGAAGGGGGCAGAATGAAAAAGCATTGTAAAACAAAGTGCAGCTTTCCCTACTAGTCATTTTGGAGTAGTATTTAGCGACCTTCGAACTTACCCATTTGAACCCAGTGATGAAGCATGGAAGGTATTGTGCGGCCTTCCCAAAAAAAGAAGGCTTCTCTTGAGATGGAGGGTTTCGAGCAGAACACCATTAGAGCAGAGGCAGTAGACCCCTATTCAACCGAGTTAAGAGTGTCGCCCTGCGCTTGCGCGTTAAGACTCACCACTAGGGAGGAGACACTTCCCTGACTACTGAACTTGACTCAGAAGCTATATGAAAGTAAGAAACAAAGGAAAAGAACAAAGGACTTGGAAAAGAATGAAGGACTTGGAGCTTTTGGAGTGGAGAGAAAGTAGGATGAAATTGGCAAACCATCAATCCCCTATTTATAAGATAAAGGAAGAAACCCTAAAGAAGGATCATCGTTCGATCAATCAAGATCAATGACCCAAATTTGTCGTCGTTTCCAATTCTACCAAACCTTAAAAAATTCTAACATGAATAATGCACAAAAAACAGGCAGTAACAAAATTGGTAACCCTAGAACTTGTCGGGCCATCCATGTTGAGCCTATAACATATTCATATAGTCAATCAACTTTTGAGGCACTGGTAATGTCTTCATCTCTTCACTTCTTAATGTTGGTGGGGTTGTATATCGGAGGAACCCCTTTGAACCGGATTCACTTGGGTTCACACATACACCCACTTCAAACATACACATAAGGTTGGGCCTACCCTCATCATGGTTCAGTGTCTCGTCTAAGGTAGGACCCCTACTCCTAAAAGTGAAAATTCTAAACTACCTCTATTTAGGTAAAACCTAAACTCTATTGATACAAGTCCAAGCCCAAAAAGGTAAGCATATAAATAATAAAGTACACATATAGGTTTGACCATTGAATTCTTTATTACTTTCCTACTGATATACTGTATTTTTAAGGCATTAGTCAATTTTAGGCAATCATGTCTACCAATATTTTTATCACTAGAGTCATGACTAGGAGGATAGAAGAGGACATAGCACGAAAAGAGTTCACAAGACTTCAACTTTTGGTTAAAGTAAAGATCATAGGAAACTCTTAGATTCATTCTTGTAAATATTAATTTTCTTTGTAAATTCCTTGAGCAATGCATTTTGGCCACCTTTAGTTTAAGAAGAAGTTGTGTCTTCAGTGAGTTTGAGAATTAGGCTTAGTGTAAGGCCTTTTAGCCTAGGCATCTTGGGCTCTCATTTGATTTTTGCACCCCCCCCCCCCTTGGTTAAGGTTAGCTCTAGATTATGGGCTTAATTAGCCTTAATGCTAATTAAACACAAGTCTCACATTGCCTAGGATTTTGTGCCTAGCCTCCCCATTGAGCTATATATACCTCTCCCACTTTTTTGTATCCTCACGCTTGAATGAATGAAGTAAGACTCTTTTTGAGCATTTAATATAGTAAAGTGTCCTTGAGAATCCTCTCTCTTGAGAAGTCTCTTCCTTAAATCTTTTACCAAGGGTCCTCTCCCTTGTGAAAAGCTAACATAAAATTTTGTTGACTTATCTTTCTCCTAAGAGAAAGTGGCGTCAATTTCCACCCCATTTCTAGCCACTTTATCCTCCATTTCTTAAGAGGAAGAACCTTTGGTTGGAGAAAGATCAAGGGCACAACTCCCCTCTGACTTAAGTGTTAAAATGCTTTTGCATGTACCCACCTGTACTTGCTTGGAGAAACTACAAGATTGGAGGCTTAGAGCATCAAGAAGGGAGACTCATTGAATGTGTGCATGAACAAGAAATAGTTCTCCCTGAAGTGATTTAGAATGATTCTTCTTTTTTTCCCAAATCCACACCACGCATGTGAATGATCTTTCTCAATGTTATCATTGAATTTTCTAAGTTGGTTGAATTTTGATGGTGTTGTTATAAAAAAATATTTTAAAATCGTGACACAATTTGATTCGATAGATTATTTTTTATAAGTCAAGTGAAATTTTATCACTAAATATTAGGATAGTACAAAGAATGCCATCTAAAATGGATTACAAATAATTTAGAAGCTGTTTACCAAGATTTTTCACTAAACCCCACCCCAAATAAGAGCAAATGAAATATCTCCCCTCTAATAGAAAAAGATGGATTCAAAATCCACTATAGAAAAGTATGATTAATTAACTTTGTTGTCACGAAACTCAATTGAACTCTTAGTATAATAGCATGAGCCTCTAGAAATAATGTCTTGAACATCAACAAATCTTCCATCTTTTACAAATATCAAATTTCTTGCAAACCACAACTAGACTTTTTGAACATGTTTGTTCCTATTGACCAAATCAAGAAATTAAAGCTATACATATTGTTGATGATGTATATTGCAATAGAAATTCTTCACCATATACACATATTTTCATACTCTGGCAGCATAGAACACGAAAAATAAGTGGGGGTAGATTAATACATACACAATGATATACAGGCACTGAAGAACATGGTTCCCGTCCACAAAATAAGTTATTGAGCCATTCCCCTATTCCAATTCATGCTAAAGCCATTCATTCATGAGTTACTTTTACTCTTTCCTATATTAAAATAAAATAAAGGCATCCGAGTTTAAGTAATTGATTAACAATAAAAATAAGTTAGATATAACTTCTCTTTTTAGTATTAAAAGCCGAACTGAGTTTAATTAACAGTGTCTTGTAAAAAAGGAAACTTCTTTGAAATATTAAAACCGTATCTTTAGATAATTAACAATAATAAAATACATAACTTTTTTTTTAAGAAAAGAAAGCATTGTGTATTATTAAAACCATTCATTTATAATAAGATAGTTTATTTTATCGATTAATATTTTAAAAGTTATATAAAATAAAAATTATAATTAAAAATATTATAAAATAATTTATATTTTCGGTACCTATTAAGTTTTTTTTTAAAACTGCAATGTAAAACTTGTAGTCACACATTTTTGGAACCTTTTATTTATTAGGATTAAAAGTTGAAATTGTTCGATTTATTTTGATTATTAGATTTTAAAATTGGTTCGGCAGTTTAAGATTTAAAAATTAATTTAAATCAAATTAAATAACAATATATATAATTTTTATATTGTTTTCTTTTAAACAATTTTTAGTTAAGAAGACATGATATAATTCATGTTATAAGGATAGTTATAAAAAAAATGAATAATAGGTAATAGTACTAATATAATTTCTAGTGATATATGTAATGAAATTTTATTTTTTAAATATTTTTAGAATGAGGTTGATTTTTAGTAAATTAAAAATAAATATTTAAATAATTTTTAAAGTAAAAAAATTATTTAACTATTTTTATAAGTATTAGAAATCTTATTAAATAATATTTAATAACATATTTTTAGAATTAATAAACAAAATTTTAATTAGTTTGATTTGATTAGAAATTTATAATATTTTTAAATTAAAAATTTAATTAGTATGTATTATCGGTCTAAAAAATTTTATACTAATATTTAATTACAATACTTTGTTTATAATAAGTTAATTGATTTTATAATATTAGTTAAACTCTTAAATTGAACCAAACCCGAACAACACTTAATTTTTTATTTAGTTTAAATAATTTTTAGGGTAAAAACAAGAACCAAACTTAAAAAAAAAAAAAAAATACTTAAGTGCTGTATCTATTTTGTTCAACTAGAAACATCTTTAGAGTGGAGGAGGGTAGTATTATTGCAGAAAGAACACTCCCCATAATCACAATTACCACCTTACTTTTAACTCTTATTTAATCTCACTGTTCAACCAAACAAGGTACAACCTCACGTTCCCTCTTCCACTGAGTCCATTGTGTTTTGTTTATCTCAATGTCTCTCCGGGGCTGACAAAATGCCACAAGCTTGAATAAAGGTGAAGATGCTCAACCTCGTTGCATCACTCTCTCATGGCTAAACACCCGGTTTCTTCTTTTCCAACGTTGCAAGAGATTACTTCTCTTTTCTCAAACTATAAATCTTTTTTCTTGCTAAAGATCCGAGGTTGCATAATTACATGTTGTCCCACCTGCAACCTTAAGGATTTTGGAAACTGGGGGTTCATCCGTTTTGTCCCTTGTTGTCTCTAAATGGTAAAAAAGAAGAAGAAAAAAAAAAGACCCTTTTTGCAAAATGTGGTTTTGTTTTGTACACAAGGGCGTCAACAGTGTTCCAAGTGATCATGTTTTTTGTTGTGATCATACTTGGTATCATAGTGCTATGTGTTGCTAAGATGCTGGATGCATACCTTTTTATCTATTTTAAGCATGTTTATGATGTTGTTCCCTATCTGATGTTACCTTATGTTGAGATTGAAGGAAATTGTGTCTTTATTTGGCTGGAATTTGACTTGACTTACATAGGGACCTTCACTATGCCTTTTGGTAAGGATCACCAGAAATAAATGACAAGGATAGTTGCTGTCTGGTCATAAATTTGGATAGAAGTTTGTATCTTAGTTGGTAGCAAAATCCCGATTTAAGTGCATCATGTCTTTTGGATATTAGAACTCATGCTCCCACAATCTCCTCATATGACCTATCCAAACAGTGGAATTATTGTTATGATAGCAAATCTGTTTGGTTCTCCCTGCAGCATATCCCTTTTTGCATCATTAGGAACTTATCTAGTTGCTACTCTAACACAGTAAACATGCTGGATGCTTTGATCTTCATTCCTTTAGGAATAGTAATGTCAAACAATTGAATTATTTTAATCCAGCTGGAAAATAAGGTTACACTGGCATCCTTCATATTCATTGCATTTGCATAGCCTTTCCTCATACATTGTATTAATGGAAATGTTTAATTTTCTTAAGATTACTATGTATTTACTCCTTTATCCTTTTGTAGTTAAGCTATTGAGGTGTAGCCTTTATAAGCAATGATACCTTGTCAACTTTAATGTACTGATAAATTCCACTCCTATTAGATATGTCTGGGCTTTTTCTTGGCTAGATTTCTTTTTTTTTCTCCACTTTTATGTTTCATGATACTTGATATCCTTCAAGGTGAAGATATGATATCCTCATCTTTCTCCAGGTACATTCATTTTTGTGCCAAAATTGTCAAAGTCATTCTTTTATTGGGTCATCGATTACAAGGACAAAACAGCTGGCAGAGTCCAGCTGTTTTTTGTCTGCGTCAGTACAAGAAACCCGATGGCCAGAGTGATTCTTCTATGAAGGTGGCTTGTTTTGCCAATCCTGGCTTATTGATATCTTACATGTTGCCAATTTATTGAGGAGCAATTCTGGAAGAGGCAGTGCAGTTATTTTCCTTTTGTAGTCTGTGGTTGCTTTTGATATAGGATATGGCTGTTCTTACACCTGGAAGTTCATGTTTCGGAGCAAAGTATCAGGCTCTAGGACCATTGAGAATTTTAAGGGGTGTGGTGTGTCTACTGTTGCTGCTTTCAACAGCATTTATAATGTTAGTGTTCTTTGGTTTCATAAGTGCTGTTATTGTGCGACTTTTTAGCATCAGTTACAGCAGGAGAGCAACTTCCTTTTTCTTTGGTGCTTGGCTAGCCTTGTGGCCTTTTCTATTTGAAAAGATCAACAAGACTAAAGTTGTGTTTTCTGGAGATACTGTTCCCTCAAGAGAACGGATCTTACTAATTGCAAATCATAGAACTGAGGTGGACTGGATGTATTTATGGGACCTTGCCTTGCGGAAGGGATGCCTTGGATATGTAAAATATATACTTAAGAGCAGTTTGATGCGACTTCCAGTTTTTGGTTGGGCATTTCACATACTAGAATTCATCCCAGTGGAAAGAAAGTGGGAGGCTGATGAGTCAATCATGCGCCATATGCTTTCAACATTCAAGGATCCCCAAGATCTTCTCTGGCTTGCACTTTTCCCAGAAGGCACTGATTTCACGTAAGCACTTAATACCTTTATCCTTTTACTACCCTTATGGTGTTGATCATCAATGCTTTATTACTTATCTTTGCTTATGATTTTCCTTTTACTACCCTTTTCCTTCTATTTGAGAATCATATGAATTTCTCTTAATTAGTAGGAAAAATATTTTGTTACCACTCTTCAAATGGTGACTTTGAAACCAAACAGTCTTCATCCTCAGTTTGAGTTGACATAACATACGTAACTCTGTATCTGTATGTGTATTTGTTAAAAATTTTCTTGCTACCATTTTTTTTCTTTTTGCAGTGAGCAAAAGTGCCTTCGAAGTCAACAATATGCTGCTGAACATGGGTTGCCGGTTCTGAAAAATGTATTACTTCCAAAGACAAAGGGCTTTTGCGCCTGCTTGCAAGAGTTGAGGGGCTCTCTCACTGCAGGTTGTCCTAATTTCTCTTTCTTCTCCTTAATAGTAGTAGTATAATTTTTGGTAAAGCATGTGATATTAATTTTATTCTTAGTTAATCCTTATTCCCGTACAGGAATTGTACATTCTATACACTTTGACCTTTTCTTTTGATATGATCAATGGGAAATCTCAAATCTGAAGCATTGTCATCTGTCTAATATCATTTAAGCATTTGTCAAGAAAAAATACGTATGTACAGGCCATCTGATGACTGGAGATCTTGAATTGACTAATATTGAACTTTGTTTTGTGTATTGATAAAATGATGTATAAGTTTGTTATTTACAATGATATTAAATGAATGGAAGGTTGGAAATGTAGCAATGATAAATCACTATCCTGCCACTAAGATTCTTTAAACTTCTCATTGTTAGTCTATGATGTGACCATTGGCTACAAATACCGCTGCCCATCTTTCTTGGATAACGTCTTTGGGGTGGATCCTTCTGAAGTTCATATTCATGTCTGTCGCTTCCCCCTTGATAGTATCCCAGCATCTGAAGACAAATTGTCTACGTGGTTGATAAATAGATTCCAATCAAAGGATCATTTACTTTCCAATTTTCAAATTCAAGGTCAGTTTCCGGATCAAGCAACAGAAAGGGATCTCTCTGCTGTGAAGTGCATTTTAAATTGTATGACAATTGTTACTGTAACAGGTACATGCATGTACTACAGTTTTTCCTCTGTCTGGTTTAAACTTTATGTCTCTCTAGTCTGTATTTATTTGGTTCCAGCCACATACTTTAATATCCGGCCGCAGCCCATTCTTAGCTTTTTGAAGAGGAGATGAAAAGGCCACCTCATAAATTCATGAATAGGTAGAAGGCACTATGTCTGTTGTATGGCTGTTATAGTTTATCAGCGCTAGACTTATGCAATTATATGTCTTGTTTAAAGAGTTGTCCTGATTAATTTGATAAAATGCTCCTTTTGGCTCATAGTTGTTTTTCTCATTGTTGGAGTATAATTTGCAACTTCGCAAGTCTTATGTTATTAGATACTACCCCGTCTCTATCTGATTCTTATCCATTTTGAGGTCTGATCATGTCAATAAGCTCTTTCGCATATCAAAGCAATAATAGCATTAGCTGGTTGCCTGGTTGAAAATTTGCTATAAGTAGAACATCAATATAGTAATAGTAACTAATATGCAATCGAACATGGTAAAATAAATGTTTGTTTGATAACCGTTTTATAAAACTATTTTCAGTATTTTAGTATTTAAAAACTACAAAACTTGTTTGGTTTTTTTTTTTTTAAAATAATTTTCGAAAATAGTTCTGATTTTTTAGTTTTTAAAAACTAAAAAACAGGAACAATTAATTTTATTTTTCAGGTTTCTATTTTCGTTTTAAAAACTCAAAATACTATAAGAATGTTATTGTTTTTTATTAATGGAATTTCAGTAAATAAGATAAAAAATTTTCATTTTCACATCTTTAAAACAGTTTTTAAATAATACTTATTAAACAAGTTTTTTTTATCTTCTTCTTAAAAACAGTTTTTAAAAACTAAAAAATAAAATCGAATCAATCGAGAGGTATGTGTCTACTCTTCCTTCTATGGCTACAAAGTACAAACAATGGTGCGTGTGCCCCTTGCAGAGGAATGGCTAGAGTGAACGGGCGATCACACACCGAAAGGATCATGGGTGCTTCCTCAAATGTTATGATTTGTGATTTATGCCTTGCCAACCCATCATGCAATTAAGCAGCTGTCATCAGTCAGCACTCCATCTGGTGAACATGAACTAATTTAAAAATACACTAGATTAGTCAGTTTATTTTCTGAAAATAATTTGTGTTTGAGTAGGTAATTTAATACATTATGACTATGCTGCATGATATGTTGGCAGTTGGATTAGACTATGGTCTATGGAAGCATCCAACACATCTTACTTTATTAGTAATGAGTTACAAAATGACCAAACCCAGTACCCAACTCAACCAGGGTTGAGGGGCTAAAGCGGCAAGCGAGTTATCTCACCAACATGAAATAAAGTTCTTAATCTGTTGCAATGATAATATAAGATAATTGCATGATACTACGGCAGTAGATAGTAGATACGTTTGAACCGATGCGCAGCTTATAAATAAAAGTATTTATATAGTGTTTGGATAGAAAATTTTACAAATACAAAAAATTTAAAATATATTAAATTTGAAATATTTTTAATTAAAATGATTTTATTTTTTAAATACTTTGTTTAAATAAGTTAATTCAAATTTATTGTTTTCACGTAACCTTATTTGTGTTTGAATAAGCTACCCTTCTAGCACGGCCCACAATATCCGTTGCAAAATTCATTTATTTTCAAAAGACTTTATTTGTTTTTCTATGTTTATTTATTCTAAAAGCAAATTAGTATATATTTTATAGAATGCAAAAGGTACTTAAATTTGTTTCAACTTTCAACTCAAAAATGAAAATCAATTCCTGAACATGGGATCAATTATGTCAACACTTATCTGGAGTCACACATCTAAATGTGACTTCAGATGGTCCAATGTGAATCTAAACAGGCACGTTGTATACAAGGTTTAACAAAATCTTACACTACAGCCGAGGGGCTTTCTGAGAAAACAGATTCCAAGGAGGACAACTCAGTATTTGTTGCAGGTGCTACTGGTAGAGTTGGTTCCAGACAGTGAGGTACATTTGTTAGTCGTTGTTACTCTACACTTTTTTTTTCAAAGTGCTAACTAATTTTAGTCTCTCTCATTCAAGGAGCTTATAAAGCTTGGATTTAGAGTCAGAGCTGGAGTGTGGAGTCTCGGAGGGCTGCTGCTTTAGTTAGGATGGTGTAATAATTAATTATTTGAAATGTGTTATATGACTAATATCTTGTGTAAAATAGATATCCATTAAAGATATTATACGTGCAGAGTGTTGAACAATTCAAGCTTGATGATACAAGTGCAAGTGGAGGGGGACTAGGTAAGGCAAGAAAGTTTTGAAATCATGTTTCGGTTCCCAATGAAAAACACTGCTGTATTAATTAACAGTATATTTTTGGGCTTTAGCCCAGCTGTAGAGAAGCTTGAATTGTGGACTGTGATTTGGAGAAACCAGATACAATTAGATCGGCAATAGGGAATGCATCCATAGAGATATGTAGCATTGGTGCAAGTGAGAAGGAAGTTTTTGACATCACTGGACCCTTTCTGATAGATTATCAGGCCACCAAAAATCTAATTGATGCTGGTAACAAGAGCTTTCATTGTTGTTATGTTTTAGTCCCATGTGCTTTTTGGATGTTATGGTCTTTATTTGTCTTAAAATTTAAATTTTCATTGTTTATTACTCAAATTTTTGTCAAGCAGAATCTCAAAACACTAAAACAAACACAATTATTGCTATCAGTCAGCTAGGCCTAATCACTAAATGCTTACTATTTGTTATTTTGTATTGAGTAGCCATTAATTTACATTGTCCTAAATGTTGAAAACACACAACATTTGTTCTCTCTACACTGTTGCAAAAGTAAACCACTTCCTATTAGTTACTTGATTGGGAATAAACAAACTTGGCTTCCCTGCAGCAATCCCCAAGTGAGTATAAAAGCTTTGTCATGTACATGTCCTTGAATTTCCGTATTTGTAGTTCGTAGTCAAGTGGTATATTCACATATTGAGATCATAAATCAGGTCTGCTTCTGAAGGGGAGTCCTGATGTGGTAAAGGAAGGCAGAATATTGGCCATTGGACTTCCATGCAGTGAGTCATTGTGAATCTCTGATACTAATTTCACCTGAGTGACTAATTATTTTTTCACTTTCAGATAGTGAGATCAGGAGGTATGGAGCGGCCTACTGATGCTTTTAAGGAAACTCACAATATAACCCCCTATCAGCAGAAGATACTTTATTTGGGGGTCTGATGTCAAACCTTCAGGTACTTACCATGTGAAATGTTTTCATGTATCTATCTATAAATTATGATAGATATATGGAAGTTATGATGACATGTTAAAGTAAGTTAATATAACCTTTTTACACTTTGCAAACAAATTGGAATACTTTTGTGTATGATGGAACATGATGACAAGCTAGCTCTCAGTTTTTGTGCATGCATATTGATAAAAATTATGCTAATAAATGTTATTCTTATTCTACTTTCTTTTTGGCTCCATTCTAGTTTGTTATTTTCTTGGTATGAACATTGCCAATCTAATTTCATTAAAGTCAACAATGCATTCACTTGCTTGTGAGTGTCATGCTAATGAGTTTCCTAAATAAGTCTTAGAATTTGGTATTAAAGCTCAGTCTAACTCAATTCTACAAAACTAACTTATTCAGGTGAGAACTATCCAAGCTTTATAAGCTCTACTTTAATCCTATCTTCTACTAAAGTGGGCTAGGGGTGATAGTGATTAAGGCAGCTTTTCAACACTAAGACTATCACAATCAATGAACAGAAAGAAAGTTTTTATTTAAATGAGAGTGCATGAATACCTTCAAATGTTACAAATTCTCATAAAACCTTTTTACTTTTGATTCCTTAACTAATGGATATCGGTAAGCATACTCCTTCTCATAATCTCCACCTTGACACTGGTGCAATGTCAGTATCTGACAGTATATAGATTACAGTATGTCTAAGATTATTACATAAATTATACATAGATGTAAGACACTTCATCCATCTATTGTTGCATGTATAATAAAAATGCAAACACAAACTAATACGCATTTTTGCCACGAAAGAATTCAAAGTCTTTCCCTAGACCAGTGCCATTATAACCAATGGTAACTAATTATCTTGAGTTAGATCAATTTTTATTATTATTAGTCAGTGATGTCGATGTTGCTAGTTTTAGGATAATTAGGATTTCCTATCATTTGGAAAATTGTGTTTTGGCTGCATGGTGGTCAAATGATGGGTGCCTTTTGCTAATATATTATGTTTTTGTTTCCTTGGATAGCTTCTTGCTTTTGGGGACTACAACAGCTTGTTGCATCCACTCCTGTTTTCAAATTAAGAAAATACTTTTTATTTTCGTTAATTATATAAGTTTTACATTCTGTCTGCATTATTTTTACTTTTCAGCTTATTTCTATTCACAAATTTGAAATATGAAACAAATTAAAAATAAGAGAACATTTTAATTTTTTTTATAAGAATAGCCCTTAAAAGTGGCAATGGCTTCAAAGTTTGTGTGTTTATAACATTTACATACTATTCATGCAGATTCATTGTTGCACATAATGAAATGTGAATGAAATGTGGACAGTTTTGCAATACTATTTAAATTGAAGCAGTTTAATGAAATGTGTGCAGTTTTCCAAAACTGTTTAAATTGAAGCAGTTGCCCAGTACTCTTTCATCACCATAATATTTGCAAGCATTAAGGTAATGTCCTATTCTCTCCCTTTGTTTTCGGTTTTCCAGTACCTCTCTCACTCATGGTTGTGTTAATTTCGCGATTATATTTGGGATGATTCTTAATTGTTCACTTTAATTGCTATTTCATTTTGAATTGAAGCAGTCTTCCAGTACCTCTTTCATTCTAAGGTTTTAAGGTAACGTACTCTTCTCTACCTTTGTTTTCCGTTTTAAATTATTAATGAAACCACGTTCTACTTATTTATCATGTTTCTACCTAATCAAATTCCATCATTTCAAAGAATATTACGAAAGATCAAGTCACTCATGACATCAATGTACCTACCTTTTTCTTTTAAATTTCGCATTTCTTTCATGCCCAAATGAGAATTTTTCAAATTCAAGAATGATTTAGGGTTTAGGGTTTAGAGGATATGTGATGTTTGTGAAAATTATGCCCAAGCTAAAATTGTCTCTCAACATTGACCTATCCCATTGTCTCAACATTTTTTTTTTACTTTTTGTTAGGTTCATAGGTTTTGTGCTACAGTATGTTCGAATTTAAGTTATTTTGCTATGTTTCGCGAATGTCACCTTTTTTTTTTTTTTTCACTTTCGATTTTGCATGTTTCGTATTTTTAATAGGTATTTTCATCATTTGTTGAATTAAGATTTTTTATTATTTTTCTTGAATGTTTCATATTCTCGATTTTCAATGAATCAATTTTTATTTTAGATGTTTATTGTTATTATTTTTTTGTGCCATTTGTTTATGTATTTGTTTTAGGTTTTGTTTTTTTTTTCTTTTACGATTCTTTGTTTGATTATGTCATATAAATCCTGTTGCTGTAATTAACTCAAATTGGTTAATTAATATATTTTTTACTTTGAAAGATTATGAAGTGAACAACACTTAAATTTTAACCTTTAAGTGATTTATGAAATCTACAACAATAACTTATATCAATTGTTAATGTTAGTATGATAATTGAAATGAGAAAATGTTTCTAAACTACCAACAACATAATTCATAATAAAACAATTACCCAAGGTAAAAAAATCATTTTTAAATTTCTATGTTAATATACTAATGAAAAATATTTATTTTAAAATCTACAAAGTAAAAGAATTAATTCATTTAATTAAAACAAAAAATTTTAATTAAAATTAAGGTGAAATAAAAAAATAAAGTCTACTCATCGTGAAAAAATCATTTTTAAATTTCTATGTTAATATACTAATGAGAAATATTTTTTTAAAATCTGAAAAGTAAAATATTTAATTAATTTAATTAATACAAAAATTTTAATTAAAATTCAAGTGAAATAAAAGAAATAAAGGCTTAGTATCTTAATATATCAACAAGAAAGATTTTTTTCAAAATGAAAAAATTTTAGCTTTTAACTAAGAAATTGTTCAATTCATATATTTTTCAAAATTTAAAAAGTTATAAGATTTAATTAATAGGTAAATTTTCCTTAAAATTAAAGTAAGATAGAACAAATAAAAAAAACTTGGTGTCTTGATATACCAACAACACTTTTTTTTATAATAATAAAAACTTGACATTGATTTTTTCAGGTTTTGTTTTTTTTTTCTTTTTCGATTATTTGTTTGATTATGTGTCATGTGAATTGGGTTGTTGTAATTAACTAACAAATTGGTTAATTAATATAATTTTTACTTTGAAAAATAATGAAGTGAACAACACTTAAAATTTAACCCCAGCCCACTTTAGTAGAAGATAGGATTAAAGTAGAACTTATAAAGCTTGGATAGTTCTCACCTTAATAAGTTAGTTTTGTAGAATTGAGTTACACTGAGCTTTAATACTAAATTCTAAGACTTATGTAGGAAACTCATTAGCATGACACTCACAAGCAAGTGAATGCATTGTTGACTTTAATGAAATTAGATTGGCAATGTTCATACCAAGAAAATCACAAACTAGAATGGAGCCAAAAAGAAAGTAGAATAAGAATAACATTTATTAGCATAATTTTTGTCAATATGCATACACAAAAACTGAGAGCTAGCTTGTCATCATGTTCCATCATACACAAAAGTATTCCAATTTGTTTGCAAAGTGTAAAAAGGTTAAATTAAGTTACTTTAACATGTTATCATGACTTCCATATATCTATCATAATTTATATAGATAGATACATGAAAACATTTCACATGGTAAGTACCTGAAGGTTTGACATCAGACCCCCAAATAAAGTATCTTCTGCTGATAGGGGGTTATATTGTGAGTTTCCTTAAAGGCATCAGTAGGCCGCTCCATACCTCCTGATCTCACTATCTGAAAGTGAAAAAATAATTAGTCACTCAGGTGAAATTAGTATCAGAGATTCACAATGACTCACTGTGCATGGAAGTCCAATGGCCAATATTCTGCCTTCCTTTACCACATCAGGACTCCCCTTCAGAAGCAGACCTGATTTATGATCTCAATATGTGAATATACCACTTGACTACGAACTACAAATACGGAAATTCAAGGACATGTACATGACAAAGCTTTTATACTCACTTGGGGATTGCTGCAGGGAAGCCAAGTTTGTTTGTTCCCAATCAAGTAACTAATAGGAAGTGGTTTACTTTTGCAACAGTGTAGAGAGAACAAATGTTGTGTGTTTTCAACATTTAGGACAATGTAAATTAATGGCTACTCAATACAAAATAACAAATAGTAAGCATTTAGTGATTAGGCTTAGCTGACTGATAGCAGTAATTGTGTTTGTTTTAGTGTTTTGAGATTCTGCTTGACAAAAATTTGAGTAATAAACAATGAAAATTTAAATTTTAAGACAAATAAAGACCAAATTTAATTAATAGGTAAATTTTCCTTAAAATTAAAGTAAGATAGAACAAATAAAAAAAACTTGGTGTCTTGATATACCAACAACACTTTTTTTTATAATAATAAAAACTTGACATTGATTTTTTCAGGTTTTGTTTTTTTTTTCTTTTTCGATTATTTGTTTGATTATGGGTCATGTAAATTGGGTTGTTGTAATTAACTAACAAATTGGTTAATTAATATAATTTTTACTTTGAAAAATAATGAAGTGAACGACACTTAAATTTTAACCTTCAAGTTATTACAAAATCTACAACAATAACTTATATCAATTGTCAATGTTAGTATTATAATTGAAATAAGAAAATATTTTTTAAACTACCAACAACATAATTCATAAAACAATTACCCACAGTGAAAAAATAATTTTTAAATTTCTATACTAATGAGAGATTTATTTTAAAATTAAAAAAGTAAAATATTTAATTCATTTAATTAATGCAATTTTTTTTAATTAAAATTAAGGTGAAATAAAAAATAAAGGCTTAGTATCTTAATATACTAACAAGAAATATTTTTTTTAAAAAATGAAAATATTGGATTTTTTAACTAACAAATTGATCAATTCATATATTTTTCAAAATTCTAAAAGTTATAAGATTTAATTAGTATGAAATTTTCTTAAAATTAAGGTAAGATAGAAAAAATAAGAAAGTTTGGTCTCTTAATATACCAACAACACATATTTTTTTATAATCATAAAAATATTTTGACTTACTAACTTGATATTGATTTTTTAGTTTGTACAATATTGTGAAAGGCCAATCGTTATAGAATGTAATATGAGCAATAATATTTAGCACCATGATATCACTCATGTCTCATTGTGACTAGAAATTACTCATGATGATATCTAAGATGCATTGTGTCAACAACATAATTCAAAAACAAGTACTCATGGTGGGAAAATAATTCCAAATTTCTATCATAATATTGTTTTTTTGAATATGAAAATTGGATAAAGGATTAAAAAGAATGATAGTTACTGCAATTCTTCATCTTTAATTGTTATTTGGAATTCAAGTTGTGCTTCATATCATTTGTTCCACAAAATTGATTGCGTCCTTATTTTCTTTTCTTTACACCTTGAATGATTTTTTTTCTTAAACAGAAATCATAAAGAAAATTCAAGTAGTTATTCTTAGAAATTATAAAGCCCTCATTTCTTAGTTTACAATTTTTCTTTTGTTTCTCTTTATGCTAGGTAAATCAATAATATTTATTGATAAAAAATATTAATTATTCTTATTAAATAAAATATCTATGATAGAAATTATTAATTTACCAAATTCTTATTTATTTTAGTTTATTCATTTATCAAATTTTTATTTATTAATAATATTTATTGTTTCTTTCTATCTTACCATACTATACATTAATTGAAACAATTTGATATAAGTGAAATGAAGACATATTCAAAGGATGTAGGCTAGGTGAATAGGTGTCCACCTATAGTGAAATTCAATAATACAATAAAAACATAGTTAATGTTTTACTTTTTTTTGTTGTGCTAAATTTGATTTATTATTTCAAATTTTCTATATGTATTTTTTGGTTGCATTTTATGTAAAAAACAACATATATTAATTATATATTTTTAATATCAATAATTTAAACGAAACTAATAAACTTATCTATACATTAATTTTGATAACTAGGTGAATTTGTTAAACATAATAGAAATACGAATACATTGACACCAATGAAATATTTTTGTTTGGTAATATAAATAATATTTTAAAAACATCATTTCTTTTTCTTATTTATTCATCTTACCACACAATACATTTATACACTCCCTTTATTTTAATATATTAATTATTGAGTGTATTCTCTCCATGTTAATTATATTTACACCTAATTCATTCTACCTATTTTCTTATTTCTATCTTACTACCATTGGTTTTCCATCTTTTATTTGATAGTTTATTTCTATATCTTACTACATGTTATTATAATATTATAATATAATATTACTACATGTTAAATTTATACTATAATTTATACATCTTTTATAATACACGTTAATTTTTCATTTTTTTTATTCTACTTTTACTACTACTACTTATTATTATTATTATTATTATTATTATTATTATTATTATATAATATTTCTACTATTTACAGTATATCATATATTTTTATTTCCATCTTACGTCATTCATCATCAACTGATATCTAAATATGAAAAATTTAGATAGTCAAAGACAACAAGACAAAGATGGATACATCATGCAAGAAATAAAAGAAATATAATGACCATAGAGCAACAACAAAATAACTTATCTACAACATGGCAAGTCACAGACAAAGAAGAAAACATAATATTTGCATGTCAAGTAATACAACTACAATGAGATTGCCATTTATAGATGATTAGCTGGGACAACAAATTATCAGCAACCCATTCCAGGTACTGTTTCGCTACTATTGTTAACAATAAGTACTTACTATTTTTAAATTACTTAATCATGTAGGTTTGTCATCTTGCATCTTCGGGATCTCATGAAACGAGACCAAATAATGTGGATGTTCGTCATTTTTCACATGGTTAATAGAACATTTTTTTTATTACTTAACCTTATTAAAATTTATTACACTTTAATGGTGTCAAGGTTCACTTTCAATTCAATAGTATAATTTTCACATAAAATATTCTTGTAACATCCTAAAATTCAAAACACAAATATTCAAATAATCATTCAATTAAGAGAAGATTAGGTTATTAAAAAAAAATATTAAAAGATTAAACTCTAAAAAATTTTGAATAACAAGATTAAGATAATATTAAAATAAAAATAAGATAAAATAAATCAAGATTTGATCTCATACTGAATTTAAACAATAAAACTAATCTTTTATAAAAAAGAAAGGATAAAGAGAGGAAAATAATTTTAGGTTATCATATATGGTTAAGTTGTTTCCCTTAGAAAATTATAGACCCGTGATAAATTCAAAGATTGAGAAAGAGAAGAGAATAGGAAAAGAAACAAATTAATGTTTTGGGATCTCGCTTGAAAAGGTGAGTAAAATATCTTTTAACCCTTCATGGTATGATTTTTCTAAAATTATTTTTATTTTAAGGTAGTTTTGCTTTAAGAGAATATATTCACGTATACAGTGTATATATAGAATTTAATAAAATACTTTCAAAGCATATATAGAATTCAAGACATTAAATTGGATGTGTCACACCTTTTTAATTAAACATTAATTAATTAATGTGCACTAGTTATTTTTTTTAATTATCCAACTCACCTTCGGTTTAATCAACAAACATAATTAAGTGTCTTTGTTACGATATGATGTTCTTTCTTAGGATATAAATTTAGTGTATTTTTAATATGTTATTACAAGTACATGAATTGGAATTGAAATCATATGTTCACTGAATTGTGATTTTAATTTATTGTGAAGTAAATTATAACGCTTTAATTTTATAAGTTTATATTATTTATATTATTATAATTGATTGAGATACCTTTATTTAAAATAGAGATGAAACTTAAGATACCTCTATTTAATATGGGGAAGAAGTTTTAGATACCTTCATCTGATATGGGAAAGAGATTTAGGATATCATTTTATGGAATATGAGCTCATAAACATTTTTGCAAATCTATTAAAAACCTAGTTCTGGAAATGAAGCATGGGAGTGAGTGACCATTAGTATCACTATATTTTTGCGGATTGCGTGTATGCACACAACAATGTTAAATTGAAAACTATTTTTATTGTGTTGATTATTATTACTAAAAATTATTTGAATTAAATCATATAAAAAAACATTTTTATTATTACAGGTACCATGGATGAATTTTTCAAATTCTGCACCGGTTGAAAACAACGTCATTTCGATCTCTTTTGGAACCCATTTTATTCCCTAAGATTTCCATATCATAAAAAATGTTGTTTTCAAAGTCAAAAGAGAGATAAGTTATGGAGGCTAAGGAGACATGAAAACTTAGTCTTTACCTTAGATTTTTCTCTTTATTTAGGATGCACATCTTTGTTGTTATTTTAATTATCATTTACATTAGTTTTAGGTACTTCTACATTTGAGAATTATATTTTGTAAGTATCCATATTTTATTCACCTTATTTTAATACTATCAGATATTTTTTATTTATTATTTTAAAAGTTTGTTTATTTTCAATAATTGTTTACTTATTATATTATGGATTGTTATTGTAACGAATAGCGTTACAATTATGACTATGAAAATGTTTTTAAATTTCAAAATACAAACTTAATTATCATATTTTAAAATCATGTATAATCTTACATGAGAATTAATTAAATAGTGAATATTAATATTTATTTTCAAGTAATCAAACCTTAAATATGTAGCAGTTGTACTTTAGAATCAACAAGATTTTGGGGTAGTCTTGACCAAGAGGCAGGACCAACTAATAGGCATGCATAAAACCTTCCACAAGGTATTTAACCTTATGCAAAGAGACAATTTTCATGTTACAAAAACTAAATTCTAAATGTTCATTTCGAGAAAAATATGTTTATTACTATTTTATGTTGAGGTTTAATTTCCCACTTCTTATTTTTTGTGAATTTAAATGCCCAACTTCCACAAGGTATTTAACCTTATGCAAAGAGACAATTTTCATGTTACAAAAACTAAATTCTAAATGTTCATTTCGAGAAAAATATGTTTATTACTATTTTATGTTGAGGTTTAATTTCCCACTTCTTATTTTTTGTGAATTTAAATGCCCAAGTTAGTACAATAATAAAAAAAAACTAAATTTGAATTTGATAATATATTGAATGGAATAAGATTATCCTGATTTAGGGAATAACATATTAATCTTAATGTCATATTTAAAATATTATAAAATTAAGTACTATAAAATAAAATAATATTTTTAAAATGTATTTTAAAATAGATAATAGGTGAAGTTATGTGTTATATTTTTTAGGTTTAAAAATTTTAATTAGTTTTTATCTATAGCAATATATCTATAACATCTTTAACAATATATAAAGGGAATACTCATTTTAATGTCCACTTTTTTTATTTCACCTCTTCATATGTTATTACATGTTTACGTTATTACATGTTTACATTCACTCTGATATTAATTGTACATCAATATCAAACAAAAAACAATACAAATACTATGAAAGTAAAAAGGTTAAATGATCATAATGTGGATCTGATTTTAAACAATCAAGGTACAATAATTCAATTCATATCATTTAAATTATACAATTATATTAGTAATTGGTTTTCTCAATCAAATGTTAAATATGTAACAGTTGCAATTTTGAATCAACAAGATTTTGGGGAGCCAATACCATGAGGCAGGACCAAGTAATAGGCATACATCCAACCTTCCATAAGGTTAGTATAATACTTTCTACCACTTTTATGATGATTTCATGCAAATGGACAATTTTTTCATGTTAAAAAAACTAACACAAAATGAAAATTATAAATATATATTATACTTAATTACTTAAAATGAAAAAATTGTAGATTACAAATGAAAACTGAACATTCGTTATAAAAAAAATATTATTTATCGTGACAAAATTGTATTTATCATGAATCTACATTTTTTTATCTCTTCTTCAACTTTAACTTAAATCTTATACTTAAAGCAAAAAAAAAAATATTTTAATAATGCAAAGATGCAATGGAGATTTAGACGAACATATAATTGTGTTCAAAATTTTCAAAATAGTATGACAAAGATCAAATTTCAATTACCTATCCCAACTACATGTACATGATGTCAGACACATTTCTTTAACCATGAGTCACATGACACGTGTTGTTTTAGTGGGAAATTATTATTTTAAAATATTAGTGCTCTTATATAGTTACTTGAAATATTCTCAAATGCTTCATCTGAAGGAAGACCTTTTAGACAATATATTAGAACTTACAATCATATACTTTCCTTCACTTCACTTAGAGTTTATATTGATGAAAATATTGTTGCAATTGGGTGCGGTATATATAGTTTCTGTGCTCAAGGTTCAAAATATCATAATATAGGATGATTCTATCCAAATGAGAGTTCTAGACTATGATTCTTGCAGTTGTATATCTACGACACATAACATGAGTTGCAAAATAGGATGTTGGAAAACCCTCAGCTTCATCAAACATTGATTTATAAGTTGCAACAAATACTTTATCGTACAATCCATTTGTGCATGTATTTAAACAACTTGCACTACATGAAGACTATATATACCACGTGCAATTACAAGAATATTTTCATCGATATGAACTCCAAGTAAAGTGAATAAAAGTACATGGTTGTAACTTCTAATATGTTGTCTAAATGTCTTCCTTCATATGAAGCATATGAAAATATTTCAAGTAACTCTAGAGGAGCACTACCATCTGAAAGTGACACTTTCCCACCATAGCAACATGTGTCACATGACTCATGATAAAACAAATATGTGTGACACTATGTACATGTAGTTATGATAGGTAATTGAAATTTGACCATTATCATACAATTTTGGAAATTTTGAGCACAATTATGTGTTCATCTAAATCTCCATTGGATCTTTGCATTATTAAAAAAATACATTTTTTTTCCACTTTAAGTATAATATTTAAGTTAAAGTTAAAGAAGGGATAAAAGAATGTAATTCACGATAAATACAATTTTGTCATGATAGATAATTATTTTTTAATAAAGAAAGTACACTTTTATTTATAATCTACATTTTTTTAACTTAAGTATTTAAGTATAATATATATTTATAATCTACATTCTACATTAGTTTTTGTAACATGAAAAAATTGTCTCTTTGCATGAGGTCATTGTAAAAGTGGTAGCAAGTATTTTATACTTAGTCATGTCTCATGATCATTGGCTCTCCAAAATCTTGTTAATTCAAAATTGCAATCTGCTAATATATAACATTTGATTGAGAAAACTAGATACTAATATAATTGTATAATTTAAATTGTATGAATTGAATCATTGTACCTTGATTGTTTAAAATCATATCCACATTATCATTATTCAACATTTCTACCTCCATAGTATTTGTATTGCTTTATGTTTGATATTGGTGTATAATTAATATCAAAGTGAATGTAAACATGTAATACCATATGAAAAAAGTGGACATCAAAAGCGAGTATTCCCTTTATATATTGTTATAGATACAAACTAAAATTAAATTTTTTAAACCTAAAGAATATAACACATAAGTTCAACTATTATCTATTTTAAAATACTATTTTATTTTTTACTACTTAATTTTATAATATTTTAAATATGACATCAAGATTAATACTTTATTCCATTCAATATATTATGAAATTCGAGTTTAGTTTTTTTTTATTATCGTACTAACTTGGACGTTTAAACTCACGAAAAATAAGAAATGGAAAATTAAACCTCAACATAAATTAGTAATAGACATATTTTTCTGAAAATGAATATTGAGAATATAGTTTTTGTAACATGAAAAATTTTCCTTTGCATGAGGTTAAATATGAACCTTATGGAAGGTTGGATTCATGCCTATTACTTGGTCCTGCCTCATGGTCATGACTCCCTAAAATCTTGTTGATTCAAAATTACAATCTGCTACATATTTAAGGTTTGATTGTTTGAAAATAAATATTAGTATTAACTAATTAATTAATTGTAGTGTAAAATTATATATGATTGTAAAATATGATAACTAAGTTTGGATTTTGAAATTTGAAAACATTTTCACAATCATAATATTTGATGTGAAAATTATACTATTGAATTGAAAGTGAACCTTGACACTATTAAAGTGTAACAAATTTTAATAAGGTTAAATAATAAAAAAATATTCTACTAACCATGTGAAAAGGGATGAACATAAACATTACTTGATCTTGCTTCATGGTAGTTCCTTGAGATCCCAAAGATGTAAGATAACTACCTACATGATTAAGAAATTTAAAAATAGTAAGTAATTATGGTTAACAATAGTAGCTAAAGGGTACCTAGAATGAGTTGCTGATAATTTATTGTCCAAACTAATCGTCGTACAAATGACAATTTCATTGTAGTTGTATTACTTGACATGCGAACATTATTTGTTCTTCATTGTGTGTGACTTGTCAGTGTTATAGATAAGTGATTTTGTTGTGGTTCCATGGTCATTTTGTTTCTTTTATTTCTTGCATTTTGTCTCCATGGTCATTTTCCATATTTAGATATCATGTGATGATGAATGAGGTAAGATGGAAAAAAATATATGATATACTTTAAATAAAAGTTTCATACCAAAACGTAGAAAATAAAAAATTAAATAGTAGAAATATTATTATATAATAATAAAAAGTAGTAGTAAAAGTAAAATAAAAAATAAAAAATTAGCATTTTGTATAAAAGATGTATAAATTAGAGTATAAATTTATTGTGTAGTATATAATATTATAATATTATGATAATGTGTAGTAAGATAGAAATAAACTATCAAATAAAATATGGAAAGCTAATGGTAGTAAAATAGAAATAAAAAATAGTAGTTAAAGGGTACCTAGAATGAGTTGCTGATAATTTATTGTCTAAACTAATCGTCATACAAATGACAATCTCATTGTAGTTGTATTCTTGACATGCGAACATTATTTGTTCTTCATTGTGTGTGACTTGTCAGTGTTATAGATAAGTGATTTTGTTGTTGTTCCATGGTCATTTTGTTTCTTTTATTTCTTGCATTTTGTCTCCATGGTCATTTTCCATATTTAGATATCAAGTGATGATGAATGAGGTAAGATGGAAAAAAATATATGATATACTTTAAATAAAAGTTTCATACCAAAACGCAGAAAATAAAAAATTAAATAGTAGAAATATTATTATATAATAATAAAAAGTAGTAGTAAAAGTAAAATAAAAAATTAGCATTTTGTATAAAAGATGTATAAATTAGCGTATAAATTTATTGTGTAGTATATAATATTATAATATTATGATAATGTGTAGTAAGATAGAAATAAACTATCAAATAAAATATGGAAAGCTAATGGTAGTAAAATAGAAATAAAAATTGGGTAGAATGAATTAGGTGTAAATATAACTAACAGGGAGAAAATAAAATCAATAATCAATAAATTAAAATTAAGGGAGTGCATAAATTTATAGTCTGGTAAGATGCATAAATCAGAAAAACAAATGATGTTTTCAAATATTGTTAATATGTATTCACATTCCTATTGTGTTTAACAAATTCACTTAGTTATCAAAATTAATGTATAGATAAATTTATCAATTTTGTTTAAATTATCAATATTAAAAATAGATAATTAATATATGTTGTTTTTTACATAAAATGCAAGCAAAAAATACATATATAAAATTTGAAATAATAAATTAAATTTAGCACAATAAAAAAGTGAAAGCATTGGCAACATTTCTATTCTATTATTGAATTTCACTATAGGTGGATACTAGTCACCTAACCTACATTCTTTGAATATATCTTCATTTCATTTATATCATATCATTTCAGTTAATGTAATAGTGTGGTAAGATGGAAAGAAACAATAAATATTATTAATAAATAAAAATTGATAAACTAAAACAAATAAGAATTTGATAAACTAATAATTTCTATTATAGATATTTTATTTAATAAGAAAAATTAATAATTTTAATCAATAAATATTATTAATTTACCTATCATAAAAGCATAAACGGAAGCAAAAGAAAAATTGTAAATTAAGAAATAAAGGCTTTATATTTGTCTTTTTATTTGTGTGCTATATATATAAAAATAGCACTTCTAAAAACCGATATATATAAATTGATTATAGATAACACTATTTTCCAAAATGCTATCCAAATAGGTTTTTTTTTTAAAAAAAAAACCTATGCATATAAAGAACTACCTACTCTTCATAAACTTAAACTAAAATCAAATATAGCTAAAATTTTAATCTATATCCATGATAAATTTTTGTACTTAAATACATAGCAAACTAATATATAAACATAACTAATAAATAAACATGAATATAACTATATTATGTCAATCCACATCTTTTTTCAACACCAATCTTACTATGTTGTACCACAATATATTAAATTGTTAGATGACAATATAAAAATCTAAAATCAAATTATAATAAAAAATACACGCTTCAACTTGGTATCCATCAACTGTTTTACGCTCTCTATTACTTTAGAGTTCTAACAAAATCATGAAGTTATAACAAAAAAGAAGCATTCTAAACCGTCAAAATAAATAATCATATATTAACATGAAGTTGATTATTAGATTGTATATAATTTTAATCAACCAATGATTAAGACCAAAATTTAATATGAAAAAACCATGACATTTTTTGTATGACATTTATAAGTTAATTCCTCGAATTACTACAAATATAGTCAAAAAAAGGGAAAAAAATACATAATGACATTTTCAAGATATCCCCAGTATTTAGAGATTAGATATATACGAAAAATCACTATGTAATAGACATAAAGACTAACCTATAATAAAAACTTATGTAATAGACATAAAGACTAACCTATAATAAAAACTTATGAATCACATATTGAGCCCACTGTTCCCAAACTTTAGTGATTTGATCATTTGAATATTGTTGGTAACAATAATGTCAGAAGTACTATAAAAATTTAATAAATATGATATTAAAAATTATTTAAATTGTAGTTAAATGTAATAATAACATGATACCGAGATCACATACACCTTCGTAAATCGTTCCTGGATAACAATTGATTATGTCCTTCATATATCGACATATATAATACACAAAATCATTTGAGTTGGATTTTTGGGGACACTACATAAATAAAACCAAAGGTACAAATATGACCAATATAATCCAATGATATTCACATAACAATTGTAAATTACCTTGACTTTTATCCCGCTGATGTTATTTGTCTTTATCTTTGATACTAATGCATCTATTTTTGAGATTGATGCATTTGTGATCAACAACCAATATATAAGTAACTAATCTATATTAACCCACAAAATGGGAGTATTATTATATGTCAAAGAAGTTCTTCATTTATATCCTTATAGTATGCTTACAATACAATGAGTCCAAATAATAAATGACTTCTTTTTTAACATTGATGACCAACAATATCCAATGTGCACGGGAAAGTAACAAATGAATAAAAAAAAATTATTTTTGTCTAACATTTAAAATATGGATTATTGTTGATAAAATATAAGTTCTACCCAGTGTTAAACGGTGCAACAACGAGCTTATCAATAACCCCATTTTTCATGAAAATGTTAACTACAACTTGCACATGTTCAATAAATTTTAACTTATGAAATTGTTGTTACTTGTGGGCTTAAAGAGAGGAAAACTTTATCACATGGAGAAATAAAATTGGTATACAAGTACCTTATGAAAAAAATTGAAAGAGTAAATTAACAATTGTAACATATATGGTACTTGATAAACTTAAAAACTTTATGAAATAATACAAAGTTGAGTAACCTGTGTACCTAATAATATATATATATATATATATATATATATATATATATATATATATATATATATATAACTTGCACTTAGCCAACCCTGGTCAATAACTTTGATAATTTTTACATTAAGTGATTCCTTATATGAATCAATGCCAAATATGTCTCATTTCTACCAAGCAATCAAATGAGTTTTCAGGCTTGATACGCAAGGATGCTTCAAGATCATTCAAATAGAAATTTACCAAATCCTAACTTATAACTTAAACAAAATCCTAACTTATAAATTTCAACATTTTGTAACTTTAAAACCAAATCCTAACAAAATTCTAACTTTAAAACAAATTCCTAACATTATGTATAAATTAAAACGATATTAAATAATAATAGAGAAATAAAAATATAGCAATTAATTGTTTAGTAACTATGGTGGTTGTGTGGGAAACAACACCAATTGGGGCAGCTGTGGATAAGATAAAATCACTCCACGTGGGAGACAACACCTGAGGCGGCAAAAACAAGAAAAAGAGAATGAGTTTCTCCAGACAAAACTGAGAAAACAATGTAAGGAGGAATAAGCGGTTACAAAGTTTAATTCAAGAAAGAGGAAGAGAATGAACGTAAGGAGGCAAAGACAAGAAAAAGAGAATGACCTCCCCTAAAAACTGAGAGAACGAACATAATGCGAAAAACTGAGAATGAGAGAAAGAGAATAAGTATTTGCAAAATAAAAAATTTAATTTGAGGAAGAGAATGAACGTAAGGCACTTTTTAATTTTGTTACTGTTTCAATTATTAATTATATATACAATTAAATTATTTTAAAATGCTATTAAATGTGAATAATTGATAACTATTAAATTTAAATGATTAAAAAATATAAGTGCTTTATTTCAACTTTTTTTTGTGAATTATCATTTCAAGTATTATGTTAAGTATATATCAAATTTAAAATTTAAAATACTATTAAATTTTTTAAAAAATGCAATAATTTAAAAATAAGGTGTAATTTAAAATTAAAATTTCATATTATTTGAACATGAAAATAATTTAAATAATAAATATAACATGATTTTTTAAGTTTAAATCTCGTGATAGTCAAATTTAAAATTTAAAATACTATTAAATTTTTTTAATACTTTAAAAATAATATTTATTTAAATTTAAAATATTATTCAAGTATTTCAATGATTTTAACAGAAAAAAATTAATTTAAATTTAAATAATATATATTATCTTTAAAGAAATATATAAAAAATGCTTTCCATCCAAAAGTTTAGGGTTACTAATTAATCATGAAAATAATTTCATTAATAAATATAAGGATAAATTTTTAAATTTAAATCCATGATAGTCAAATATTAAATTATTTCAATGATCTAAAATGAAAAATATATAATTTAAAGTTTAACAATATATGTTATCTTTAAAAATACATGAACAAGAATTTTCCTTCCAAAATTTTAGGAATACTAATTAACCATATTTCATATTATTTGAACATGACAATAATTTAAATAATAAATATAATAATAAATTTTTAAATTTTATGATAGTCAAATTTAAAATTTAAAATATTTTAAATAATTTCAAGATTTAAAAAATATGATGTAATTCAAATTTAAAACATTATTTAAGTATTTGAATGATTTTAACTGAAAATACGTAATTTGGATTTGAATAACATATATTATCTTTAAAAGGATATTAAAAAAATTTAAACATATTTTTTTATTTTACCTTTAGTTTAATTAAAATTTTTTGTATTTATTAAATGAATTAAATATTTAATTTTTAAATTTTATAATAAATATTTTTCATTAGTATATTAATATAGAAATTTAAAAATGATTTTTCACCGTGGGTAATTATTTTACGAATTATCTTGTTGGTAGTTTAAAAAAATTTTCTTATTTCAATTATCATACTAACATCATCAATTGATATTTTTTATTGTTGTAGATTTGTAATCACATAAAGGTTAAAATTTAAGTGTTGTTCACTTCATAATTTCTGAAAGTAAAATAATATATTATTAACCAATTTGTTAGTTATTTATAGCAACACAATTTACATGACACACAATCAAACAAACAATTGGAAAAGAAAAAAAATGAAACCTAAACAAATCAATGATAAGTCGGTAAGTCAAAATATTTTTATGATTATAAAAAAAATGTGTTGTTGGTATATTAAGACACTAAGTTTTTTTATTCTTTTTATCTTACCTTATTTTAAGGAAAATTTGCATACTAATTAAATATTATAACTTTTTAAATTTTAAAAAATATATGGATCGACTAATTTGTTAGTTAAAAACTCCAATTTTTTTTTCATTTAAAAAATATTTATTGTTGGTATATTAAAATACTAAAACCTTTATTTTTTTTATTTCACTTGAATTTTAATTAAAATTTTGGCTAAATTACGTTAGTTCCCCCCTATTTAAGGGTTAACTCACCAATTTTTTTTCTCACATTTTGGCCTCCACCTTTAATAACTAGTTGTAATTTAATCTTTCATCAGAATCCAAAAGGCAAAGGTGGTAACAAAGTCCAAACTTGGGACTTCTCACCCCCAAAGGAAGAATACCATTAGGCCAAGACCCATTTAATGTTAATTTATCCTAACCACCTAATTAACACTAATCTCTAATTAACACATTTTGATGGAATCGTAAATCCCACCCAGTTATTAAACTTGGAGGGCAAAAGGTGAGTAAAAAAATGTTTTGCTTAAAATTTAGCCAAAAATTTTTTGTATTGATTAAATGAATTAAATCTTTTACTTTTCAGATTTTAAAATAAGTATTTCTTGTTAGTATATTAACATAGAAATTTAAAAATATTTTTTTCACCGGGAGTAGACTTTATTTTTTTATTTCACCTTAATTTTAATTAAAAATTTTTGTATAATTAAATCTTTTACTTTTTATATTTTAAAATAAATATTTCTCATTAGCATATTAACATAGAAATTTAAAAATGACTTTTTCACCGTGGGTAATTGTTTTACGAATTATGTTGTTGTTAGTTTAAAAAATATTTTCTTATTTCAATTACATTAAGTGTTCTTCACTTCATAATTTTTCAAAGTAAAAAAATATATTAACTAACCAATTTGTTAGTTAGTTGTAGGAACATGATTTACATGAACCTAATTAGACAAAGAATTGAAAAAGGAAAGAAAAAACAAAACCTGAAACAAATGTATAAACAAATACCACTTAACGTATTGCAAAAAAATTTAAATGAATGGCAAAAAAATATAACAATAAACATCTAATCGATTCATTCAAAATTGAAAATAGGAAACATTCAAGAAAAAAAAAAAAGCCTAATTGAACAAATGATGAAAAAGCCTATTAAAATTGCGAAATGTTCAAAATCGAAAGTGAAAAAAAAAAAGAAAACACTAATAGGCGGCACATATTATGATGGATAAAGTGAAAACGGAAAACAAAGTTAGAGAAGAGGACATTACCTTAATGCTTGCACATATTATGATGGATAAAAGAGTACTGAAAAACTGCTTCAATTTAAATAGTTCTGGAAAGCTGCCTGCATTTCTATAACATTTAATTACTACAACTATGAATCTGCGTGAATAGTATGTAAATGTCATAAACACAAACTTTGAAGCAATTACCACTTTTAAGGATTATTCTTGTAAAAAAGGTTAAAATGTTCTCTTATTTTGAATTTGTTTCGTATTTCAAATTTGTTAAAAGAAATAAGCTGAAAAGTAAAAATGATGTAACCAGAATTTGAAACTTATACACCAGATATGATAGTAAAGACTCATGGGTTACAGAAGCAGCGTTAAGAAAAACTACAATCAGAAAGAACCCCCACAACATGCAGCGAAGATTCATGGGTTACAGAAGCAATATGAATGCGAAAATTATATAATTAACAAAAATAAAAAAGTATTTTCTTAATATGAAAACAGGAGTTGATGCAACGAAACTTTTGTAGTTCCCAAAACCAAGAAGCTAATCCAAGGAAACAAAAACATAATATATTAGCAAAAGGCACCCATCATTCAACCATCACACAACCAAAACACGATTTCCCAAATGACAGGAAACCCTAATTATCCTAAACTCACAACATCGACATCACTAACTAACAATAATAAAAATTGATCTAACTCAAGATAGCTAGTTACCACGGGTTATAATGGTGCTAGTCTAGGGAGAGACTTTGAATTCTTCGGCGACAAATTTCAAAAAACAGTAAAAGTTGTGGCTTCTAGAACACTAAACCTGAAAGAAAATTTGGAAAATTGAGATTAGAAAAAAAAAAAATAGAGAGATTTGAAAAATTTTGTTAAGATTTGAGAAAGAAATAAGATGAAATATATACATTTTGAGAACAACAACAAAAGGTGCAGCTTCTGGAACCTTAGACTAAAAGAAAATTCAAAAAATTGAAGTTAGAAAAAAAATAAAGATTTAAAAAAATTTGTTAAGTTTTGAGAAGAAATGACATGCAATATATATACACTTTGAAAGGTAACTTTAGATTGCAAGGAACATGTTTTTATTTAAAAACTAAATAAATGAAACTGACACAGTTTTTTATTTAAAAATGGGCGTTATAGTTTAGAAAAAAGTTAAAAAGAAAAGAAAAAGGTTTGTGATCTTTGCTCAGAGCATTTCTTAAAAGGGATGGTTTAACAATTTGGTTATACATTGGATGGTTATAAAAAGGATAGAAAATGGATTTTGAAAAATAAACATGAAAATTAGTTATTATTTTTATATATTGCTATAAATTATAGAAAATTGTTTAAAATTTGGACTATTTCCATTCTTACCCTCGTCACAAGCTCTCCTCCAACTTCCATTGAAAAAGGGTGTCACATAAGCAAATCTATGATAAAAACAAATTTAAAATCATGGGCGTCAAACAAGTTCCATAGGTGGTTTCTGGTGTATATTTTTTTTTATTTGAAATATATTTTGAAAATAGAAATATATTTGTCAAAGTCAATTTTGATTTAGTTTTTTAATTATAATATTGGAACACTTTTCACTCAATCTAAAAAATAATAAAATTTAATTTTCAATTTTAATTTGTTTTTATTTCAAACTTATCATTTGACGTCACTAGCTGACGATCATTAGTTGTTATCTTTGATTGTCAGTTAGATTAACCGACATGTTTGACAGAAAAATATCAATCAACATCTTCGACTAGTGTTATTCATCGCCACCTTCGATCGACCGTACCTCTGACAGCTGGTCATCGGCCACACCTATAACCAGTAGTCATCGACTAACAACTACTAAGACTTGTCTATAAAAAGTGTACATATATATATATATATATATATATATATATATTAAAGAATTCAATTATGCACTAACAGTATAAAAGAGTTTTACACTGCCGTTTAATTAGAATTTTTTATTTATATGACTTTTAAAATATTAATTGGTAAAGCCAATAAATTTACCCTAAACAGTAGAGATGACAAAATTACTCGCACCTGTGGATACTGCCACGAACCCACCTCGATTTTGACGGGTATTACCCGCTTTGATTGAGTGCGAGTATTACCCAATGTGATAAACTAAGTATGAGTATGTGTATGTGATTACCGTCCTGTCTGTCCCGTATTGAACCTTTGCCCACCCTATTATAATTTTAATAATTATATAATAAGTTTAATATTATATATTTAATTAAAAATTTTAATCTTAACCTTTAATTTATAATTTCTTGTTATTTATTATTCTTTATATATTTTTTAAATTAAAATACGATTAATGATTTAATATATATAATTTATTTAATAATAATAATAATAATAATAATTAAATTTCAAGTATAAAAAATAATATAACACGTAACGAACCCGAAAATCCTAGATGGTAACCAAGATTAAAATTCTTTAACCACACTTTTTATAATCACTCGAACCTAGAGAGGACCAAACTGGCCTCAATTCATTATCATCCCTAGTAAAAAGATTATATGAAATAAACATCCCTAAAATAAAGGTTGAAAAGGTAACTTAGAAAAGATGACAGAAAGAAGAAGACTTGGGTCTTGGGAGAAATTGGCAGCGGGGAGAGAGAATAGAGAGAGGTGTGGCAACACATACACTGTGTTAGTACCAAAAATGTCGAAGCTCATCTTCCTCTTCCTTGCTCTCATTCCTCTTCTATGCTCCTCCTTCTCCCCTGAGACACCCTCAGATCGCCGTGTCCTCGTTCTGCTCGATGACTTCGCCGCCAAATCCTCCCACTCTCTCTTCTTCAACTCTCTCAAATCTCGCGGCTTCGATCTCCACTTCCACCTCGCTGATGACCCTAAAATCGCGCTCCAAAGATACGGCCATTACCTCTACGATGCCTTAATTCTCTTTTCCCCCACCATTGAACGTGAGTTCTCCACTTCTCAAACCCCCCATTGCTATGTTTCTTTCTGTATAACTATCCCTGTTATTGGAATTTTTTTATAGGACAAATGTTGGTCTTACTAGTATCATTAGTAATGTTACTTTTTGTAAGCAGTGAAATGGGACCTATGACCTTTCCTTCCTCCTTTCTCTTGAGTGTTAATTGGCTATTTTAAGGTTGTTGTCTTGTCCGTGTTTCCAAGTTTTGATTTTTAGCTAATTAAAATGAAAGGGTGTTAACTGGGTTTCGCAAGAGGTGCGGGCTTTGGTCTCTCCTTACTTAACCAACTAAACCACATTATAGTGAAGGGGTGTTAATTGGTTATTGTAAGGTTGTTGTCTTGTCCATGTTTCCCAGTTTTTATTTTTAGCTAATTAAAATGAAAGGGTGTTAACTGGCTTTCGCAAGAGGTGCGGGCTTTGGTCTCTCCTTACTTAACCAACTAAACCACATTATAGTGAAGGGGTGTTAATTGGTTATTGTAAGGTTGTTGTCTTGTCCATGTTTCCATGTTTTGATTTTTAGCTAATTAAAATGAAAGGGTGTTAACTGGGTTTCACAAGAGGTGCGGGCTTTGGTCTCTCCTTACTTAACCAACTAAACCACATTACAGTGAAGGGGTGTTAATTGGTTATTGTAAGGTTGTTGTCTTGTCCATGTTTCCAAGTTTTGATTTTTAGCTAATTAAAATGAAAGGGTGTTAACTGGGTTTCACAAGAGGTGTGGGCTTTGGTCTCTCCTTACTTAACCAACTAAACCACATTATATTGAAGGGGTGTTAATTGGTTATTGTAAGGTTGTTGTCTTGTCCATGTTTCCAAGTTTTGATTTTTAGCTAATTAAAATGAAGGGTTGTTATTTGGGTTTCGCAAGAGGTGCTGGTTGTGGAGATCTTTCTCCACCTCCCTCCTTCCTTAATCAACTGTATCACCTTGTAATAACACGGTGTTAATGGGTTAATGTAAAGTTGTTGTCTTGTCCGCTTTTCCAAGTTTTTGATTTTTCAGCGAATTAAAAGGAAGGGGTGTTAATTGGGTTTCACAAGAGGTGCATGCTTTAGAAATCTTTTTCCACCTCTCATCTTCCTTAACCAACTAAACCACCTTAGGAATGTTAATTGGTTATTGTGAGGTTGTTGTCTTGTCCGCATTTCTAAGTTTTGATTCTTAGCTAATTAAAATGAAGGGGTGTTAATTGGGTTTAGCAAGAGGTGCAGGTTTTGGAGATCTTTCCCCACGTCTCTTTTTTCTTAACTGGAACCACCTTATAATGATGGGGTGTTAATTGGTTATTGTAAGGTTGTTGTCTTGTCTGTGTTTCCAAGTTTTGATGTTTAGCTAATTAAAATGAACGGGTGTTAATTGGTTTCACAAGAGGTGCAGGCTTTGGAGATCTCTTCCCCCCTGCCTCTGTCTCTCTCCTTCCTTAACCAACTGAATCACCTTATAATGATGGGGTGTTAATTGGTTATTATAAGGTTGTTGTCTTGTCTGTGTTTCCAAGTTTTGATTTTTTGCTAATTAAAATGAAGGGGTGTTAATTGGGTTTCACTAGGGGTGCCGGATTTGGAGATCTTTCCTGGTTTCCCATTCTTCGTTCCTTAATCAACTGAACCACCATATAATGATGGGTGTTAATTGGTTATTGTAAGGTTGTTTTCTTGTCTGTTTTTCCAAGTTTTGATTTTTAGCTAATTAAAATGAAGGGATGTTAATTGGGTTTCGCAAGAGGTGCAGGCTTTGGAGGATCTGTCGACGCGGCTGCAATTTTGGATTTCGTTGATTCGGGTCATGATTTGATTGTTGCTGCTGATGGCAATCCATCTGATTTAATCAGGGAAATTGCCACCGAGTGTGGAGTGGACTTTGATGAGGTGCTACAATCTATTTGATTTTATTAGCTGAATTGCTTTTTGTGCATGGTTTTCCTACTAGAGTCAGGTTGCCATTTTCCAGTTACATGTCCATACTATTACTATGGTGCTGTATTTGGTTAGTGGTTCTTATTTCTGTTACTTCTGCACTATCTGTGTTTATTTTAATGTTTTAGGATCCTGCTGCTACGGTTGTGGATCACTCTGGATATGCAATGTCTCCTACTGAAGGAGATCATACATTGATTGCTAGTGATGATTTTATCAAGTCCGACGTGATATTGGGAAGGAAAAAAATTGAGGCAAGTGCTTTGCTAATTTGTTAATAACTGCATCATGCCCAATGAGTGTTCAAGGCATTAACATCAGTTTCCACGCCATACTTTTGCATTATTATTTGAGTCCATGAAGTTGTTTGTGTTGTTTTCCTTTGCCCTTCCGTCTTTTGTTTAAATGGGGCGAGACTTGTATGTTACTGGCAAATGCTTCTACTACACTGCAGTTTTCTTTTCTTATTTTTCTCACTACATGCAACAGGCTCCTGTACTTTTCCAGGGGATTGGGCATTCACTGAATCCTACCAATAGCCTGGTAATATTTCTTGATTGTAGTTCACATGTTGTCATTAGCCTTACAGCATTTATTAGTTTTCATTAATTTGGTTACACTTTTTCTTTTGTGTGCTTAAATCTAGGTGTTGAAAGTTCTCTCTGCATCTCCTTCAGCCTTTTCTGCTAACCCAAAATCTAAAGTGACAAGTCCTCCATCACTCACTGGAACTTCGATCTCGTTAGTTTCAGTTATACAGGTATGGCATTATTTCATTGTCCAATGTCCAATTGGGTGCTCGAGTGTATATATTTTGCTTTCCTCATTTGTTCATTTCTGATTGTCTTTCAATTTGTCCTAGTTCTTATGTTTCTGAAATATGCAAGCAAGGCTTGATTCTGAACGTTTTTTGCTATTCCTTTGAAATCTATTGCCCTTTTTGCAGTAGTATAGTTTGCTGTTAAGTTTTTGATGGAATACTATCACCTGTTTCATAATACATTTCACTGTTCATTGCATGCTTTTCTTTTTGTCGAGTTCAATTATGAACCTTTGTACTAATTCCTCACTTATTCTCTCCTTTTTTTTTTTTTCTTTGGCAGGCAAGAAATAATGCCCGGATATTGATCTCTGGCTCATTGAGCATGTTCAGCAACCGGTATGAAAGGACCACATGTTGATCAGGGTTTTGTGTACTTACTAATATGTAGGCTCTGAAGCTCATCTTTCCACAAATTTGAATTTTTATGCAGATTTTTCAGGTCTTGCGTGCAGAAGGCTGGTAGTCCAACCAAGTGCGTAAAGCATTAGGCTCTCTCTTAATATTGCCATTATACAGTATTACAGTTTATATCAGCTATATTGCACAATATTTTCACTGCATCCAACTTACAATGGTTACATGCCTTTTTCCCCCTAGAATTTGATTTCTAGTGAAATATTAATTGCAAATAGATGCTTGGTAAATTGTTTTTTTGGAATAACAGACATGAGAAGTCAGGTAATGAGCAATTCTTAAATGAACTTAGCAAATGGGTTTTCCATGAAAGAGGTCACCTCAAGGTAAGAAAAAAAATACTTCAGTCAATTTTATTGTCATTGTTCATTTATTTGATATTTCATTTTCACATAATCATTTAGCATCATTATTGTTCATTAATATGCTTTTGTTTCATGTTTTGATATTAAGGCGGTGAATGTGCAACACCACAAAGTTGGGGAAGCTAATGAACCAGCCATCTATAGGATCAATGATGGTTTGGTAATTTAAATAGTATTCCAATGCCTATCTTTGTAATGTTTGCTTTAATTGATACATTACTTTTTGTTGGGGCTCACTTGTCAAATTTTGTTATAAAGGAATACTCTGTTGAAATTTATGAATGGTCTGGGACAACTTGGGAACCTTACATAGCTGATGATGTTCAAGTGCAATTTTACATGATGAGCCCCTATGTCTTGAAGACTTTATCAATAGATGGCAAGGTGGTTTTGAATTTCCTATTGGCCATACTCTTAACTTCTTCTCTAATAAACTGTAGAGAAAAATTCAATGGATTATATCTTCTCTTTCAGGGCCGTTATTTCACATCATTTAAGGTTCCGGATGTCTATGGGGTTTTCCAGTTCAAAGTTGAGTATGAAAAACTTGGATATACAAGCTTATCTTTATCAAAGCAGGTAATTGCAAGTTTGCTGATATTTTATTTCTATATCTTTAAGAGTTATTCTACCCAAACTCTAATATGACTCCAAAAAAAAGGATAAGAACACACAAATTGGGAGTTTAGGGATTGGGATTTGGAATCATTATAATGGGGGATTTCTGAAAATTAAACGAAGAAAACAAAGAAGCAAGGGAAGGCGCCACAAACAAGTTCGTTTGATAAGCCTAAAGATCCCCCCACAAGAATAGGAGAATTTTTGAAAGAACAAAGGATGCAAGGAAGAACCCTAGCAGAGCTAAAACTCAAAATTTAGAAAAATGATCAATTGCCTCTTTTCAATCTGTAAACCCTAGCAGAGGTAAAACTCACAATTTAGAAAAATGATCAATTGCCCCCTTTCATTCTGTAATCCAAAAGGATTAATAGAAAAATTAGTTTATGGGTTTACCTCATTTGAGAGTAAATAAAAGAAAATTAAAATCTCTAAATGACATGAAAAACTAATTAGTCCAGTGGTTTGCAAGTTGACATTCTATGCTTGCAACCCTGGGTTCAAGTCCTAGCTCTACCATATTGTTTTTTTTATATATTTTTTTATTCCAACTCCTTTTTACATGGTAAAACCAAAATAAACTTTAGAACATAAATAAAAATGGAAACAACAATAAAATTTCTCAATTGGGCCTCCTAGCTCTCGAAGCAAGCTATGCATATAATCAGCCTTGCCTCCTCCATGTGTTGAGCCTTCAATAATTGTGCCTCCATTAGATTGGTCACATTGTGTTGCAATGCCTCCTCGGCCTTTCTGTCTGGTCATGGGTCCAACTAAAATTTGAAATGGGTCCTGATCTTGATGCTCCTTATCATAGGCTTAGGCTTGCTGATCATTCTTCTCATGAGCTTGAGTTTTGATGTCCTCATCAAACTCCCTTTTTCTGCATCATTGGATTTACCTTTGTGTTTTAGCAGGATTGCATTGAAACTTTTCTTCATGCATTCATATATAGCGTCATTTGCATATATACACACTAATCCTGTAACTTTATGGGTTTGATATTTCCTCCTTTTGATGACTATCAATTTAAATGTTGACCTCTATTGCTATGGTACTTAGCTTTGCCTAGCATACATTTAAATTGTTCATATTCCTGAATTAATTGCTGTTTAAGTGTTAGAACAATAGAACATCAACTTAAATGCCAATGTGGCAACTTGTAAGTTGTGAAACTTCTTACTCTGTTGGAGTTACACATTATAGTGTGTTTGGATACTAGTCAAAATGGTGTTGAACTGAGTTTTTGCACAAACGGAAAAGCTATGTGAGTGGGGGATTGAGTTCATCCTATGTTCGGTAGAATGTAATTGGAATCCAAACACATCCATAATAAGCAAAATTTTTCAAACATTATTCATGAATAGTGTTGACTTTCCATGTAGATTCCTGTTCGTCCCTTCAGACACAACGAATATGAAAGATTTATACCAGCAGCTTATCCCTATTATGGAGCAGCATTTTCGATGGTAAGGATGTCTCTTTAGTCTCATTCTCATTGGGTTAAGATAATCTATAAATTGGGATTAAGATCTTGATTTTTGTCTCTTGATAAACCTGTTTGTGCATCCCAAAAAGTGATGCATTTTCAATACTGGGGGAGTGTGCATTTTTTTTATTATAACTTATTGGCTTTTAAGCACGGTTGAGATGCACACATGGGTAGCCCTTTCTTCTATTAAAGTACGTTTTTCCTTGCATGGAGCTCAGTGTTATTAAGGCTATATTACATGCAGAGGTTGCCATCATGTCTTAAACTTCTTAGCTGTGAAGTTGTAGTTAGGAATTTGATTGGGTTGATTTTGTTTTTTAAGTTTGTTTGAAAACTGTTTTCGAGATGTGAAAATGAAAAAAACATATTTTCGTATTTTGAGTTTTCAAAATAAAAATACCAAATTGAAAAACAAAACTATTTATATCTATTTCTTTTTTTTAGTTAAAATTACAAAACCTAAACTGTTTTTCAAAACTATTTTAAAAAAATATTAATCAAACGAGTTTTTTAGTGCTTGTTTGGCAACAATTTTATAAAACTGTTTTCATAGTTTTTAAAAACTAAAAAACTTGTTTGGGTAGTGTTTTCTAAAAATAGTTTTCGAAAACAGTTCTGGTTTTTTAGTTTTTAAAAACTAAAAAACTGGAACAGTAAAAAGTAGTTTTGGTTTTCAGTTCTCAGTTTTTGTTTTGAAAACTTAGAATACAATAGAATATGTTGTTTTTTTGCTTTTCATCAATGAAACTCTAATAAACATTAACAAGTTTTTCCATTTTTATATCTTCAAAACAGTTTTCAAATATCACTTGCCAAACAAGTTTTTTTTTTCTTTTCTTTCCGAAAACAGTTTTTAAAAACTGTTTTTGAAAACTCTTTTTAAAAACTAAAAAACAAAACAAAACCGATCAAGCCCTTAGTTTTTAAGTATTAAAACACTGGAAACAGTTTTATAAAACTGTTACCCAACAAACATTAGATCTATGTTACATTGTTACATAATGGATCTTCCTAAGAATTTTCCTTGGCTTTTAGGTACTATAACCTTCTAATTGTGATGCAGATGGCAGGTTTCTTCATCTTCACTGCAGTTCATCTATACAGCAAGTAGATGTAAACCTCTTAATAAAGATACTGTAGTCTGTAGTATGGGTTTGGACTTATTTTGAGATAAAAAATTTTGATTAGGCAATGATATAAACGGCTGCTTCTAATTTATTATAGATGCATTACTCCCCAATCCCCCCTAGTTAGTTCAGTTGACCTTCAATTATAAAATCGTACTCCTATTGTTTTACAGTAGTATCACTTAGCTCTTCATGATGCTGATGATCAGTGTTAAATAACCATAACCACCATGATGGCACAAGACTTTTTGCTAACCATAACCACTTTTGTGAAGAAATGTTCGCCATGGTAGTGTCATAAGGTGCAATCAAGTGTTTTTATGGCAGAATTTTGGCATACCACAATGTTCCTTAATCCACTCTTGATAACACTGCAGGTGATACATAAGCATAAGATTAACATATTTATCTAGCCATTAACCAGGGCATGGTGAGTTGCATGCTGATTTCCATAGGTTACCAACCAAAAGGATTTTCATGCATGACATGTTTATAAACGATTCTGAATTCTCGAAACTGATATTTCTTTTGTTATCTTTTGTTACAATAGCGTGATCTTTTGTAACCCATTAACCTTCAAAACCAGTTTTGAATATCAAACTGAATCACTTAGATCAATGGAAGAATTGTTTTTGAAAAAATTATTCTGTTTTAATGTTTTTGAAAAAAATAAAACAATTTAAAATATTTATTATTTTTAATTCTAAACATAAAGTTATTATTAATAAATATTGTATTTTTTAAATTTAAAATTAAACATAATGATATATTTTATTTAAACTTATGCTGCGTCTAATCCATCATCTAAATAATCTAAATAATCTAAGGTTCAGAAGCACCAATCATCTTCTCAAAAAATATTTTACTTTCTTTATTTTATCATTTTATGCATTGAAATTCATGAAAAATACTCTTCTAATCTTTTATGGTCCAAAAATTAGAGCCCGTATCCAATGCAAGGCCCATTTTTCCGTTTTCTGTTCTGTAGATGTTTTTGGGGAGTTTCTTTTAGTACCTACTTTCTTTTCTCAAAACACGTACTAGATAAAATTACATTAATACTCTCACTATCATAACATAAAATAATTCTTTTCTCCTAGTTTTATGGACTAGTTGGTTTGCAAAAGATTTTTTTTTTTTTACCTCCGAATAGAGCGAACCGTAGAACACATGTACAATTCTATGAATCACTTTATTCATGGAGATAAAAGACTTTTTAAAGACTAATTAGTCTATGAAAGGTTATTTTTTGTTTTACGGATCTTAGTCCATAAAATGTTTTTTAAAAACTTTTTCCAAACCAACTGATTTAGAGAAGAAGAAAAAAAATCTTCTCCCAATCAACTAATTTAGAGAAGTCTTTTTGTTATCTAGACCAATTGATAAGGTTTTTTTTTTCTTTTTCTCGGTACCGGTTGGTTTGGAAAAGGTTTTTTTCTATGGATTAGTTGGGCTGTTGAAGATATTTTTTTTGGATTAAGTGATCCATAAATACATGTCTAGTTCTACGAATAACTTTGATAATAGAGGTAAAAAAAATATTTTCTATGAATCAATTAGTTCATAGAAGAAAAAGTAGGAGTGAATTTTTTTCTTGAGTTTTGATTGAGAAGAAGGTGGAGTTAACGTGTGAATGAGATGAAAAGGAAAAGATGATAGAATTAAGTTATATGGAGTAAGGATATTTTTTTAATTATAATTATAATTAATAGGTGTTTTTAATAAAAAGGAATAGGTGTTAAAAGAAACTCCCTTGTTTTTGTTTGCCACTAAATTAATTAGAAATAAAAAAATAACTGATACCTACAGTTTCATCGATGATGTATATATGACACTTTAAATATGAAGTTATAATAAAAAGAACAGTTATACTTGTTTGAAAATTCCTCAAGAGTAAGAAAATTTATCTATTTAATTGATAACCATAAATATATATATATATATATATATATATATATATATATATATGAATTTATATGTTTATCATTTTGTTTGACACTACACCTTTATCTATAATATATAGTTTTTCTTACAACTTGTCATGATAAATATTTTAATCCGAACATAATTATAAATTGGATAGTAGATCTCTAAAAATTAACCCTATTTTTTAATTGTGTTTAATTAGTATATATTGTCAATGTAAAACTCTTTACACTTACCTTCAATCACAATCTTTAATTTATATTAACTTTGTTGATTTTATCTATCAATGTTTTAAAAGTTAAATAAATAAAAATATGTGATTAAATATCTATAAGATATTTTTTATACTGTTCAATGCATACTAATTAAAGATTTCTTAATTTGGATCTAATAGATCAGATAAATAAGAGAGATGGTGAATGTTCAAAGACTAAAGTTAAAACACTCACCACTGTAATTCATCTAGATTACCTTTGATCATGTCAGACATCAAGCTAAATCTTGTAATAACAAAGTGCAAGAATCAACCTTGCTTTCCCTTTTACCTTTATAAATTGTGGCTAAAAGAGCAAAATTAATCTATGATTATGCCCTTGTCACTCGAATGGACAGGGAATATCTTAATACAACAAAGTGTAAATTCAAGTGGTTCGTCTCAATGCAGTTGTATTAGCAACCTTTACATTATGAACCTATCAAATTCATCATATTCAATCTTATACACTCGCCAATTACTTAAATGAGGGGCCAAAAAAGTTTTGTTTAATTTGGCCCTATAACTATGAAAATACAGGAAATATACATGTATGTTGAACTTAGTGCATCAAGATAATGTCATATAATAAGCAGCAAAAATTTTATTGATTTACTTCCCCAAAGCATCCATAATGAAAATTGTAAATTCCTTGACCATGTTGAAGTTGTATTTGTGCGTCAAATTATTTTTAATTGTATTTGTAAATTCCTTGGCTGATCAACCAACAAGAAAACTGCTGGGCACCTCATTGACCATGTTCAAGTTGTATTTGAGTGTCAAATTATTTTTATCACTTCTATAGGTTGAGTAAATATTTCAACAAGCATTTAATAAAAAAGAAATAGGATGAAAATGAATCGTATTTCTTTCAAGTTATACATCTCAGCTTTTGATAAAGAAAAAATTTCTAAAGAATTTGAGGTGCATATAGTGATTTAAAATTTTTAATTTATGAGAGAAGTTTGATTATTTTTTCTTTATTATTTCTTCTTCTGTAAGTGATAATCGACAAGTTTACCGAAATTGGATCATAATCCTTATAAGTTGCAATCATCCAATTCAAGAGTCTTCTTTACGCATCTTGATCTCTCAAAAGTCATAAGCTAACTTGCATAGACGACAGTTTACTCAACTATCTCAGGGAACTTGTAATAGGTTGATCTCCTTTAGAAATCCAATCTTTGTTAGGTTAAGTGTGTGTTTGATTTCGCGTTTAAAAATTGATTCTAAACTTAAATTGATTTCAGAAAAATTTTGACATGTTTAGTTTTCGTAGGTGAATAATTGAGAATTGATTCTGGTCCAAAATTAATTATGATATGAAACAATTGAGAATTGATTCTGGTCCAAAATTAATTATGAGATGAAACAACTTAGAGTAACTTTTGTGTTAGATCAAGAATTTTACACTAGATTTTACTTCGAACTTGCTTTCATAATAAAAACATTCAACTATAAATCACATCATCTTAAAATCAATTTTAATTATAATCAATTATATAAGTATGTTTTCCACCAAGAAAGACTATAGTCTCATCTTATAGGATGAAAATCCTATGTTCCAACTTCGTGTCTTATTTTCTATTCTTTCATCAAATGAATTGTCACTTATTAATTAGATGAGACAAAAAATGAGATTCAAACTTGTTACAATGATTTCCATCCCATCTTGTAAGGCCCATATATGTCTGTTGACCAACAAATAAATTAACAGGTGAATGATATACAATTTGAATATGAATAATAAATAAAACTCTCACCAACAAATAAATTAACAGGTGAATGATATACAATTTGAATATGAATAATAAATAAAACTCTCAAGCTACGAGACAGCAACGCTATTGCCCGGTTCAGGTCCTAGGCCAATCATGTATTAAATATCATGGATTTATTTTCTTGGTTAAATAAATCATGCTTTGGTTCAACATGCTATTAACGTGAGCATTTATTTGAAAGGTAATTTCAAATGTTATAGCAAGATTAATTGAGTAACCTCAAAGAGAGTTTCACTAAATTACAATTTTTTATTTATATAATTTTTAAAATATTAATTAGTAAAATTAATAAATCTAGTATATATGAAAGATTTTAATTGAATATCAATATAAAACTTTTTATTTTAAAAATACATAAATAATTTTTCTCTTATTTTATTATTCCAGTTGAATGTGAAATGTAACACACTCAATTTTAGAAGTGTATGTTATTATTTAAATTTATCATTTTAATTTGATAATTGAAATTTTAATTTGTTGGTATTTGGTTTTAATCTAATAAACATCTCCTGTTTAATATGAGTAATAGAACATTATATTTTGATTAAGAGAAAGTCTAAAGAAATCACACCAAAAACACAAGAGAAAACAATAATTGAAAATGAAAGATAGATTTTTTTTTTTTCCGAGGAAGTGCACATTTGATGCCTACGGACGCAAGTCTCTAGATAATTTATAGGAAATGCGTATCTTGTACCTAAAGACGCTATTCTTTAGATGCAACCATAGACTAAGACATGAGCATAAAATAAGACATTGACATAGAATATGACGTGGTCATATAATAAGATGTAACCATAGAATAAGATGTGACCATAACATGTGACAATAGAATAATAAGACATACAATAGAATAAGATGTGGCCATATAATAAGACACGACCATAGAATGAGACACAGTGGTTGAATAAGATTTAAAATGATTGACAAGTAATTTTAAAGTTAATATTAGTTTTTAGTTACATGGTCATTAATTCGGACTAGGTAGTTCAAATTAGTAAAAATACAACCTCCAGATTATCTAATCCAAACTTGTACTAAAAATATGCACATTTAAATGAATCCAAAGAATAAGATGTGACCATAACATGTGACAATAGAATAATAAGACATACAATAGAATAAGATGTGGCCATAAAATAAGACACAACCATAGAATGAGACACGACCATAGAATGAGACACAATGGTTGAATAAGATTTAAAATGATTGACAAGTAATTTTAAAGTTAATATTAGCTTTTAGTTACATGGTCATTAATTCAGACTAGGTAGTTCAAATTAGTAAAAATACAACCTTCAGATTATCTAATCCAAACTTGTACTAAAAATATGCACATTTAAATGAATCCAAAATAGGTAGTAAGAATTTGTCAGAAGTCAAATCTAGTACACCACCTTCCGTGCACTTTGTTCCCCCCTCACTCACTCAGTTTGCCACCCCCTCCCCAGCTCACTCCGTTCTCCCTTACCAGCGGCCCCACCTTGACCCTCACCCTAACCCTTCACACTCCTCACCCTCTGTCTTGGCCCCTACACTTAAGGGTATTTTTGTTAACATAAAAGAAGTTATGCAGGGACATTCCTTATTGCTAAATAGAGCATCTACTTTGCATAGATTAGGTATACACTGTACAAGCATTCCAACCTATTTTAGTAGAAGGATGTGCTATTTGTTTGCATCCATTAGTTTGTAAGGGATTAAATGCAGACTTTGATGGGATCAAATGGTTGTTCATGTGCTTTTATCTTTAGAAGTTGAAGTAAAAGCTCCTTTACTTTACAAATCTCATGTCTCCGGCTATTGGAAATCCAATTTCCATACCAACTTAATATATGTTTATTAAACTTTACATATTAAAGATCAGGAATCATTAAGGTATTTATTCAAATAGATATAATCCATGGAATTGCAGAAATTCTAAAAATAAAAGAATTCTTGATAATCTATTATGAAAGTGTAAGGAGAAGCTTATGGTGTGCAAGAAATTTCCCAAATTGTGTAGTACAATAATGGAGAAGAATTAGCTCTTACTGATTTTCATTCTTTACTTTCACAGTATCTCTATTTTCTTTTCTATTCTTTCTTTTTTAAGCTTGCTATTGCATGCTCTGGTTTAATTTCTATATTTTCCTCTGCATTGTAGGTCTTCAAATGACAGAAAATGTATTTGTTCATTCATTCATTAATGAATGACTAAAATGAAAATCTAAATCTGAAATGAAAATGCAAGACCTAACAATTGTTTAAAATCTTGAGCCTCGTGTTATAGTTTTGTTTTCTCTTTTTTTTTTCCCCCTTTATGTTGTGTATTAAAGTTCTGATGACAAAGAAGTGTCCTAAAAAGACACATAGTCGACTCCAGAAACCCTTTCTACACCCAAAAAAACTGTAATGAAGTTGATGAAATATTCATTAAAAAAAGAGAGAGAAGTCTGAAATGGAAAAGACCAGAAAACCTGATGAACTAAGAGGACTGGTAGAACAAATAAAAAAAAAAAAGAAACAGAAAATTGATATGGTTTTGAAATGATCTCGTCTTGGTAAAGTAATACAAGCTCAACTGTGTTTAGTTGCTGAAATTCTGGAACAGCGTCACAACGTGGCAAAATTGCAAATATCAATTTCTGTTTTTTAATAAATATCCCAAACTGTTCAATCAACTGTTCTTTATCTTATTATTTCATAGAATTCCAAAACTTATACTCTCACAGTTCACAAGCGTTATTTTTCCCCTTGCTTGTGTGTGATTTGAACATAATTTGGCACAATGATCAAGAAACTAAGAGAACTGATAAAACCAAAAAAAAAAAAAAGATTAATTGTAATGACGTGAGGAAGTTCAACTGCTGCAGAATTCTTGAATAATATCTAGATATAAAGAATTGAAGCATATAACATCATACAGTTACCGTCAAAAGCAACAAGAGCAATCAAATGGGCAGAGAGTCAAAAGCAACAAGAGCAATCAAATGGGCAGAGAGGAGTATTTCCAGCATCTGCATTACTAATACCTAACTCCTCTTCTGTGTAGATGGAAAGTCCATCCTCTGTTTTCTTTCTTGGTCGAGAAGGTTGGTTTGCAAACTCACCATCATCTGAGCCATCAGTTTTCCTCTTCACATTCTTCTTCTTTTTCTTCGTTTTACCAGTCCTCTTAGTTACTTCATCAGGCTTTCCAGTCTTTTCTGTTTCAGACTTCTTCCTCTTTTTTCCAGCAAATATTTCATCAATTTCATTACCAGCTTTTTTGGTTGTAGAAGGGGGCTTCTCCTCTTCTGCGACAATATTCTCTGGCAACTGACTTGGTGTCTTTTTAGAACTCTTCTTTGTCATTGCAATGAAAAGAAAGCTGCATATCTTGTTAAAACCTATGTGAGAACTGAAATACTCAACAAACATAAAGAAAAAAAAAATAAAGGCTTCCACAAAGATTAAGACCGGCTGGCTCAAGATTTGAAACAACAATTGCTAGATCCAGCATTTTCATTCAGATTTAGATTTTCATTTTAGCTATTCATAAATGAAAGGATGAACCAATACATTTTCTGTCATTTGAAGGCCTACAATACAAAGGAAAAATATAGGATGTAAACCAGAACCTGCAATATCAAATTTAAAAAAGCAAGAGAAAGAAAATAGAGAAACTGAGAAAGTAAAGAATGAAAATCAGTAAGAGCTAATTCTTCTACATAACCCCACTACAAATTTTGACACAAATCTAACTCAAAGTCTAAGACTCAAACCTAGGCTTCAATGAACCATTTGCCCCTCATTTAATTGACCAGAGACTATCAATCTGAAACCAAATCATAACACAGGGCATACGATGATAAGTTTCATTTAGCTTAACTGTCATGTAACCAAAACCTAATAATATCTACCTATAGATAAATTTGTACAAACCTGATTAAACAAAGAAACAACCGTATGTGACGTATAGATAAATTTGTACAAACCTATAGATAATGTCCGAAGTCTGCATTTGATCCCATCAAAGTCTGCATTTAATCCCTTACAAACTAATGGATGCAAACAAATAGCACATCCTTCTACTAAAATGGGTTGGAATGCTTGTATAGTGTATACCTAATCTATGCAAAGTAGATGCTCTATTTAGCAATAAGGAATGTCCCTGCATAACTTCTTTTATGTTAACAAAAATACCCTTAAGTATAGGGGCCAAGACGGAGGGTGAGGAGTGTGAAGGATTAGGGTGAGGGTTGAGTAGAGATTTGTACAAACCTATAGATAAATTTGTACAAACCTGATTAAACAAAGAAACAACCGTTGTATTTCTATGTAATCAGAAAGTGTTCTATAATAGTAACAAGGGTTTTGGTGCAGTGTCATGCCAATTTTTCAGACATAAAAAAGAGGAGCAATGATCTTACCAATGCGCAAGTGGTGCGGCGAGTGAGAGATGGGCAGAGGAGGAAATTGCACGCTAACTTAATGTTTCCCTCTTTTGGAATTGAAAAGAAAATCTACAAATTGCAAGAAAATTTGGCAAATTCTATGAATGTTACGGGACAATTACAGAGGTTAAAAATAAAACATACCTAATTGAATATTGCTCATCTACAATGAACAATGACAACAGTGATTCTAGTAATAAAAAAGATATTCTGTACCGACAACTATTTGGTGAAATATTGCAACTAAAAAAATGAGGAATATTGCATTTGTATTTCTCAATGACAGTGAAAAAATGGCTGACTAAATACTCATTAAAAAGCCTCAACACAACAACCAACCTAACCAAGTCCCCTTTTCATGCCAAAACTACCAAATTTGCACACAGATCTTAATCGTGAATTGAAAGATCGGTTAGAATTCAAGATGAGAAAAAGAAAATTCCTACCAAATGTTCCCACAGATCTTAAACATGGTGTTAAGAATAAACCCAAAGCTTGTAATCCTATCAAGTTGAGAAAAAGCAAATTCCTAGCCTACAAGGATCCTTTTTTGGATCCTAAGCTTGAAATAATAAAGAATAATAGACCACAGAGAGCTGCGGCACAAACCACACAAACTCAAGCCATTGAACGAGCAAGGTAAACTCATTTTTACCAACAAGGATGAGTGAAAAATGTTGCGTAATTTGTTTTCAATTCAGAGTGCTGACGAATTCTACCATTCAAAGTCAAAGTGCTGATGAATCCTACTCAATCAATGTTCTTAAATCAATTTTATCCTTCATCAAAATTTCTGCTTCCTCCACCACCACCCTTAGGTCTAATGCTATTAACTCCTTTAATCTTATCCCCTTCTTAACTTTCCTCTTTTGTTGCCTCCATTCAAACTCCATATCTGCACACTTCCCCGGCATGGCCACAATAGACTCCCTAACTATCCTCTCCAACTACATGTGGACCTCTCCTTTATCAAATTAATATAATTCATCAAGTCAACTAATATCTTGTTACCCACTAAACAGAACCTAATCCCTTCTCCTTTCCTTTAACTTCTATTTCAACCAAACAAATTCAGGTTAATTGTATATCCACTCAACATAATCTCCATCTTTGCTTCTCTGTCAACTCCAAATTTTTAACTAGCTAGCATGAAAATTTTACCTCAAAATCCAACCTAATAAAACATGATTAAACAATATGACTAAATATATATTCATACATAAAACCCTAGTCAAAAAACAAAATCAATAAATCAAACTCTAAACACAAATCAATGAAATACAAATAAAAATTCAAAATAGAAAACTAGCACTACACATGAGAGAATGCAAACCCACGACGCGAGAGAGAAGAACGAATGGGTAGAGTCCGAAACAGAGAGATAGGCTTTGAAAACCACGCCAGAGAGAAGACAAACCTGTCAACAATTTTTTTCGTCTAGGGTTTAGCTTCACTGCAATGGTGTGTTCTAAGACTTAGAAATAAATATATTATTATTTTTCATTCAAATGAAATTGTTTTTAGGAGTTATTGTTGCACTTGCTGTGTCATGCAACTTTCAATATTTTTAATTTATATATATTATTAATATATTTTATTTCTTTTTATCTCTATCTTATCACGTCTTTTTATCTCTATTTTATCACATCATAAATCCTATTATATTTATATATATATATTTCCTTTGTCTCACTAGGTGTAAACAGCACGTGAGGTGTTCATCTATAATTTTTGTACATCTTTTATCTTAAACTTATGTATTACTTGTTTGTTTTTATTTATTTTAAATAAATTTATTATTAATTTTTATTTTAAATTTTATTTAATTTAGGTACTAGTTAAAAAAAATTTCTCAATCAATCATATTAAATCACTTCTATTTTTATCTATTTTTATATTTTATTATCATTAATTATTTCAATGTATTCTTTTCATCTTTGTTTTTAAATTGAATTTAATAAATTTTTATAAGAAATTATTAATAATTAATTCAAACAACAATATATCATGTGAAATATTCAAATATGTTATAAGTTTAATTAGTATACAGCGTAAAAGATTTTTACACTAATATTCAATCATGGCTTTTCATATGTTATTGTCAATTAAAGTAGTAATAAATAAAGTAATTCAATAGATTTTACAATTTATCCTGTAATTAACTTGATTATAAATTAAAGACCAACGAAAAACTTAGTCAATAATTAATATTTATCATATATTCTTATGAACTTTTAATAATAATTTTTTATTATAATTCAAATACAAATTGTATTTGTAAAACATTATGATATTAAACTATTTTAAGAAATGTAATTGTTAAGAGGACAATTCATTTCATTTTGAAATTTCAAATGTTTTGTGATGAAATATCTTGTTTGGATGATGAATTTTAAAAGAATTTGAAATTCTAGGCATTTTGGAAAGCATTTTGAGATTAGTTAAAATGGTAAAATTTCAAATTTCTTAAAAAAAAAAAAAGTAAGAATTTGAAATTCTTCAAATGTACTTTTTTTTTTTCACTAGAATCGACTGAAGTTATTTTTTACTTAATCAATTAGGGTGACAAAGCGAGACACGCCAAGCTAACCGGTCTACTAGTCCACCCTCATTTTGGCGGGTCGGGCTAGTGTTTTCATCCCGACAATCTGTTTTGACCTGCCCTACCTACCTTGTCAATTTAGCAGGCAAAAAGTGGAGCCGATTGGTCTGCCAACCCATAAATATTATATTTTATTGACAAAATAATTATAATAATTAAAATATAAAATAAATTATTAAGTAGAATTCATAAAAATGACTTTCTTCAGAAAATAAAATAAATTTTGAATGTAAAAGCATAATATTGTAGAAAAATAAAATCAATTATGCAAGGTATACTTTTTGTGATTTTTCTATTTATTTTTTTAAAAGCATTTATTTTTTTTAAACTAAAAAAATATTTTTAAATAAAATTTTATACTAGTTTTTAAGCAATAATATTTTTTCAAAATATTGTTTAATAAAATAAATTTTTATTTTTAGTAGGAATTGGAATACTCTCTATATATAAGAAAATTAAAATTCAATAAATTTAAATTATCATATCCAAACTAAACATTTGAAAAAAGGAAGTCGTTTGAATTGAGAAATTTTCAAATTCAATATATTTTAAATTTCTTACATTTGTTAAATTCTCTATCAAAACACAATTGAAAAAAGGAATTCGTTTGAATTGACAAAATTTTAAATTTAATGTATTTCAAATTTTTTACATTTGTAAAATTTTAAAATTTTCTATCTAAACACAATATTAATAAATAGGATCGAGTCATTATTTTGGAAGAGAACATTTAATGTATATCCAGTTATAACTATTTTTTATTTAAATTGAGGAATACAGATGACAACCAAGTTATAAATAATAAATTTTTGTTTATACGATTTTCTTGTTAAATTAGGTCCGACAACTATAGTTAACTATTATCAATGGTCTTTCTTTTGTTCATTCTCGAACACCTTCTTCAAAGTTTAAAATTTTAAATACACAAATAAAATATATGTAATATATTTTTGTTGTGTAATTTTAATGTCAATGAAACAATTTAACTGTAATTTTTATATATTTTAGAGTATCATTTTTCATATATTTAATTTTAATTTAAATTTTAATATTTTTAAAAAAATTATCAAAAGCTAAAAAGATATATAATAATATAAAATATTTATTATAAATCTAAAATATAATTTATTTATTTAAAAAAATTATTTGTTTTATCTATACTATTAATAAAGGCAATTATTTTATTTAGTATTCACTTTTTTAAATACCAATATTATCTTTTATTAGATCACTCTTGATTTATCATCACACTTTTGTCGCACATTTTTTTGGCACAGGTAGATGTTCCTGTAGTTAGAATTTTTTATTTTTCAAATTTTAAAACTAAAAACAAAAAATCTCCCAAATAAAGCCTAACTATAATGAAAATGAGAAAACTGTCAATTTAAAAATATTAATTCTTAATGTAACTTTAATTAAAAAAATTATGAATTAAAGAGACCATAAAGACAATTGCCTTAGTATTCATATCTTTAGATACCCATACCATTCTTTATCAAACCACTTTTGGTTTATAACCACGGTTTTTACTCACATTTTGTCACTGAAGTTGTTTTCAAACAAAACATATCTAATAATTACCATGATTTTGTGGTAGGTAAAAATTTGATTTTATAAATTTTAGAACTAAAAACAAAAAATTCTCCCTAAACATAACCAAAATTAATAATGAAAACAAGAAAAATTATCATAATTTTATTTAAATTTAATTATGAATAATTTTTAAAAATTCAAAAATCAAACTAAAGACTCAAAACTAAAACTAGGTTAGGTTTCTTTTAAAACAAAATTAAGAAGAAAGTGTTGAGAGTTTAACAAAAGGCTTAAATTTTTTTTGTCCTTAACGATTCACTAACTATTATTTTTAGTCCTTAAAATTCAAAAATATTTTTTTAGTCCCTAAGATTATTTTGTTTTTCACATTATTCATTTATAAGGTTTGGTTGTGTCGGATGTGAAATTGAAAATTGGGGGGTTGGGGTTGAGGAGAAGAGTGATTCCCAAGTACAAAACATGTTTTTTTTTTAACGGAGTTAACTAGAAAAAAAGATTAAAAGTGTATTAGGTACTACAAAATATATTTTTGAATTTTAAGAAATAAAAATAATTTTTAATGAAATGTTAGGGACAAAAAACTTATATAAGCTTTGACAAAATATCCCTACAGATTACATGTCTCTAGCTATGTGATGTGTGTCTGTAATTTGATTAATTAATAAATTTTTTATTAAAATTAAGGTAAAATAGAAAAATAAAAAACTTTATATTTTAATATATCAACAAAAAATATTTTTTAATTCTGAAAAATGAGAGACTTTAATTAAATAATTTGTCAAGTAATATATTTTTCAAAATCAGAAAAATTACAAGATTTAATTAATACGTTAATTTTGAATTAAAATTAATTTAAAATAGAAAAAAGGCTTAGCATCTTAATATACCAATCAGAGTTTTTTAATCCAAAAAATGGAAGTCTTAAACTAACAATTTGGTCAATATAAGATTTGTGTAATACATAAATTTTTAATTAGAAGTAAGGTAAAAAATAAAAAATAAAAAGGGTTGATCAGCAAATATGTTTTATAGATTTGAAAAATGGGAGCCTTTAACAACCAAAGGTCAATTAATATATTTTAAAAATTTGAAAATTAAAAGATTTAATTAATAGGTAATTTTTTATTAAAATTAACATATAATAGAAAATATAAGTCTTTGTATATTAATATACAAAGAAATATTTTTTTTTAAACCTGAAAAATGGGAAGCTTTAACTAACAAATTTATCAATTAAAATATTTTTAAAATCTGAAAAATTAGAAGATTTGGTTAATATATAAATTTTTAATTAAAATTAAGGTCAAATAGAAAAAAGAAAAAAGGTTTGGTATATTAATATACCAGCAAGAAATATTTTTGAATAATACTTTATATTCAAATTCACAAGAAAACTTAAGATTGTCTTAAATTGTATCATTGCTTGGATTCCTAATTAAAGAACAGAATAGAATAAAGAATATTTTTGTTTCAATCGTAAGATCCTCAAAATAATGTCCGAAGTGAGAGATAATGGATTAGATGTTTGTTGTATAATTTATAAATGAATGTGATCTTATTATTATTTAACATGAACATGATTTGAGATACTGTATTGATGATATGAGTCAATGGTGTCTAAGAGGGAGTCATTCTAGCTGTAGTTAGGAATAAAATTTAGTATCACTGCTATACAATTTTTCAACCGTTAGATTTTGTTTAATTTTTTATAGTAGGTTCTTAAGATGCTAATCTTTATTTTCAACAGTGGGATTATTGAAATAATGTCCAGAGTGACATAATGGACTTAGAATAAAAATTATATTTTTAGCATCTTGTACGATACCATATTTTGTCTTGAGTGTCTGTAGAATAGTTTAACTATTGCATTTGGTTTATTTTTTGGTAGTAGATTCTTAAGATATTAATATTTATTTTCAACGGTGGGATAGTCTAAATAAGGTACGTAGTGACAGATAATGAACTTAGACTAAGAACTATATTTTTAGGATCTTAATTATACATGTAGGAGATTTCGTTTTGAGCGTATATACATTAGTTGAAATGTTGGATTTGGATTATCTTTGGATAGTAGGTTCTTAACATATTTATTTTTATTTCAACAATAAGATCCTCAAAATAATGTTCGAAGTTAGAGATAATGGATTAGATGTTTGGTGTATGATTCATAAAAGTGTGTGATGTATTATTTAACATGAACATGATTGGAGATAATGTGATTGATGATATGAGTCAATGGTGTCTAAGGGAGTTATTTTAGCTACAGTTAAAAATGAAATTTAGTTCCACCGCTATACAATTTTTCAACTGTTAGTTTTTTTTATTTTTTTTATAGTAGATTCTTAAGATGTTAATCTTTATTTTCAATTGTAGGATCATCGAAATAATGTCCAGAGTGACATCATGGAGTTAGAATAATAATTATATTTTTAGAATCTTATACGATACCGTATTTTGTCTTGAGTGACTATAGAAGAGTTTAACTGTTGGATTTGATTTATTTTTGGGTAGTAGATTCTTAAGATATTAATATCTAGTTTCAATGGTGGGATAATCTAAATAATGTACATAGTGAGAGATAATGAACTCAGATTAAGAACTGTAATTGTAGGATCTTAATTATACCTGTAGGATATTTTGATTTGAGCGTCCATACATTAGTTGAACTGTTGGATTTAGTTTATCTTGGATAGTAGGTTCTTAACACATTTATTTTTGTTTCAACGGTAAAATCCTCAAAATAATGTCCGAAGTGAGAGATAATGGATTCGATGTTTAGTGAGAGACAACTGTGTGTGACATATTATTTAACATGAACATGATTTGAGATAGTGTGATTGATGATATGAGTCAACGGTGCCTAAGAAGGAGTCATTCTAGCTACAGTTAGGAATGAAATTTAGTACCACCATTATACAATTGTTGAACCATTAGAATTGGTTAATTTTTTTAAAATAGTTTCTTAAGATGCTAATCTCTATCTTCAACAGTGGGATCATCGAAATAATGTCTGGAGTGACATAATGGACTTAGAATAACAATTATATTTTTAGCATCTTGTACGATACCATATTTTGTCTTGAGTGTCTTTAGAATAGTTTAACTGTTGGATTTGGTTTATTTTTGGGTAATAGATTATTAAGATATTAATATTTATTTTCAATGGTGGGATCATCTAAATAATGTACGTAGTGAGAGATAATAAACTCAGAGTAACAACTGTATTTTTAGGATCTTAAGTATACATGTAGCAGATTTCATTTTGAGTGTCTATACATTAGTTAAACTATTGGATTTGGTTTATCTTTGGATAGTAGGTTCTTAACATATTTATTTTATTTTCAACTATAAGATCCTCAAAATAATGTCCAAAGTAAGAGATAATGATGTGATATTTGATGATCACTTGCCCAAAGGATCCTTTTTAAGGTCACTTGGAAGGGAAATGAGTTTATGGAGAGAAAAGGAATGGGGTGAGGTGCCACAAATACTAGATTTGATAAGCCAAAGGGGAGAGGCCACAAGGGAGGGGTCCCTTGATAACTCCTAGAAGCTCTCACAAAGGAGAAGGGGGGACACTCAAAGGTAAGAACCTTACAACCAATATGGTCTCTAGGATTAAATTCAAGTGTAAAAAATACAAGTGAGGGGAGAAGCTCCTATTTATAGAGGTAGCTAACCTCTTGAACAAGATAACCTAAAAAAGAAGGGCTAGGATTAAAAGGAGAGATCTAATGGAGGAGGATTGAGAAATAATTCCCTCCCTAGACCATCAAACTTGGTGCCCAAGTTTCTCAAACCAAGGGTCAAGATTCCTTCTTATTAGCTTAGGGGGTTTATGTAGGAAAAGAGGGGTGTAGATATCAAGGCTACCTCTTATTTCCTTCACAAAGATCCAAAAAGCTAAATCCACCCTCTAAATTCCTAAGACACCTCCTAAAATAAAAATGGACTAAATACATGTCCCAAATTAAATTCCTAATGTTCCTCAAAATTAAAATAAAGGAAAATTACATTTTATTAACTAGTCTCTAGCCTAATATCTTCACTCTCTATTCCTTTGTCTGCAAGGGCTAGGTCTTCTTCAATCCTTCTTCTAGCCACGACCCTAGTGATAGGTCCTTGGCTAGGCATGGTCACATCAGATAATGAATTAGATGTTTGGTATATAATTTATAAATGTGTGTGATGTATTATTTCACATGAACATGATTTGAGATAATGTAATTGATCATATGAGTCAACAGTGCCCAAGAGGGAGTCATTCTAGCTACAGTTAGGAATGAAATTTTGTACCACCATTACACAATTGTTCAACCATTAGATTTTGGTTAATTATTTTATAGTAGGTTCTTAAGATGTTAATCTTTATTTTCATTGGTGGGATCGTGGAAATAATGTCCAAAGTGAAATAATGGAGTTAGAATAACAATTATATTTTTAGTGTCTTGTACGATACCATATTTTGTCTTGAGTGTCTATCGAATAGTTTAATTATTGGATTTAGTTTATTTTTGTGTAGTAGATTCTTAAGATATTAATATTTATTTTCAACGGTGCAATCATCTAAATAATGTACCTAGTGAGAGATAAGGAACTCAAAGTAAGAACTGTATTTTAAGGATCTTAATTCTACCTGCAGCAGATTTTGTATTGAGAGTCTAGATGTTAGTTTAACTGTTGGGTTTAGTTTATCTTTGGATAGTAGGTTCTTAACATATTTATTTTTGTTTGAACGGTAAGATCCTTAAAATAATGTTCGATGTGAGAGATATTGAATTATATGTTTGGTGTATCATTTATAAATGTGTGTGATGTATTATTTAAATTGAACATGATTTGAGATAGTGTGATTGATGATATCAGTCAACAGTGCCTAAGAGGGAGTCATTCTAGCTGCAGTTAGGAATGAAATTTAGTACCACCGCTATACAGTTGTTCCACCGTTAGATTTTTTTAAATTTTTTATAGTAGGTTCTTAATATGTTAATATTTATTTTCAATTGTTGGATCGTCGAAATAATGTCCAGAGTGACATAATGGAGTTAGAATAACAATTACATTTTTCGCATTTATACGATACCGTATTTTGTGTTGAGTGTTTGTAGAATAGTTTAACTGTTGGATTTGGTTTATTTTTTGGTAGTATATTCTTAAGATATTATCAGCTAATAATGTACGTGGTGAGAGATAATGAACTCATAGTAACAACTATATTTTTCGGATCTTAATTATACCTGTAGCAAATTTTCTTTGAGTGTCTATACATTAGTTCAACTGCTGGATTTGGTTTATCTTGGCATAGTAGGTTCTTCATATATTTATTTTTGTTTCAATGGTAAGATCTCAAAATAATGTCCTAAGTGAGAAATAATGGATTAGATGTTTGGTGTATGATTTATCAATGTGTGTGATGTATTATTTAACGGGAAAATGATTTGAGATAGCGTGATTGCTGATATGACTCAACGGTGCCTAAGAGGGAGTCATTCTAGCTGCAGTTAGGAATGAAATTTAGTATCACCACTATGCAATTGTTCAACCGTTAGATTTTGTTTAATTTTTAATAGTAGGTTTTTAAGATGTTAGTCATTATTTTCAATGGGTAGATAGTCGAAATAATGTCCAGAGTGACATAATGGAGTTAGAATAACAATTATATTTTTAGCATCTTATATGATACCGTATTTTGTCATGAGTGTCTATAGAATAGTTTAACCGTTGGATCTAATTTAGTTTGGGTAGTAGATTCTTAAGATATTAATATTTATTTTTTACAGTGGGATTATCTAAATAATGTATGTAGTGACAGATAATGAACTTAGACTAATAACTGTCTTTTTAGGATCTTAATTATATGTGTAGCAGATTTCGTTTTGAGTGTCTATACATTAGTTGAACTGTTAAATTTGATTTATCTTTGAATAACAGGTTCGTAACTTATTTATTTTTATTTCAATGGTAAGATCCTCAAAATAATGTCCGAAGTTTGAGATAATGGATTAGATATTTGGTGTATCATTTATAAATATGTGTAATGTATTATTTAACATGAACATGATTTGAGATAGTGTGATTGATGATATGAGTCAACGATGCCTAAGAGGGAGTCATTCTACCTGTAGTTAAGAATGAAATTTAGTACCACCACTACACAATTGTTCAACCTTTAGATTTTGTTGAATTTTTTTGTAGAAGGTTCTTAGGATGTTAGTTTTTATTTTCAATGGTGGGATCATTGAAATAATTCCGCACTGACATAATGGAGTTAGAATAACAATTATATTTTTTACATCTTATACGATACCGTATTTTGTCTTGAGTGTCTATAGAACAGTTTATCTATTGTAGTTGGTTTATTTTTGGGTTGTAGAGTCTTAAGATATTAATATTTATTTTCAACATGGGATTATCTAAATAATATATGTAGTGGGAGATAATGAACTCAGAGTAAGAATTGTATTTTTAGAATCTGAATTATACCTGTAGCAAATTTTGTTTTGAGCACCTATACATTAGTTGAACTATTGTATTTGATTTATCTTTAGATAATAGGTTCTTAACTTATTTATTTTTATTTCAACGGTAAGATCCTCAAAATAATGTCTGAAGTGAGAGATAATGGATTAGATGTTTGGTATATGATTTATAAATATGTGTGATGTATTATTTAACATGAACATGATTTGAGACAGTGTGATTGATTATAAGAGTCAGCGGTGCCTAAGAGAGAGTCATTCTAGTTGCAGTTAGGAATGAAATTTAGTACCACCGCTTTACAATTGTTCAACCTTTAAGTTTTGTTTAATTGTTTATAGTTGGTTCTTAAGATGTTAATCTTTATTTTCAAAGGTGGAATCATCAAAAGAATGTTCGGAATGACATAAATTAGTAAGAATAACAATTATAGTTTTAGCATCTTATACGATACAGTATTTTGTATTCAGTGTCTGTAGAATAGTTTAACTGTTAGATGTGGTTTATTTTTTGGTAGTAGATTCTTAAGATATTAATATTTATTTTCAATGGTGGGATCATCTAAATAATGTACATAGTGAGAGATAATGATGCATTCTTGAAATGCTCTCAATAGGATCTTGGTTCAAGAGGTTCCAATGGTGCAAGAAGGTGTGGAAAATAGGAAAAAGATGAAGATGGAGGTGCCACTCTAGGTAGAGATAAACCAAGTTTGTAGAAGTTTACCACAAGACAAGGAACCCTTGATAAAAGCCATAGAAGCACTCTCAAAGTTAGTGAGAAGAATACACTCACAAAGAGTCTCACAAAGTCTAATTTGTATAAAATGAATTAAGATCCTTACAAGAGTGAGTGAAGGGGTTATTTATATAGGGAAAATGGGTGTTGGATGTTCAAGACCCAAGGCATAAAAGGGAAAGATCCAAACAAGTCCCTAGAATTTAGGATCTATGTTCCCTCTAGTTTGAATTTGAATTTTGGAGGGAAGTGGCATGGCACTTCTAAAATTCAAATTCAAATAAGAAGCAACAAGATCAACCATGTAGGAGAGAGAAGGTAATGTGGCGCCACTCATGAGGGAACAAGGGACCCCACATGTCTCCTACATGCTTCATGTGTTGGTTAGAAGGGGTTTAGAAGCAATTAGGGGTGTAAAAATAAATAACCACACGTCCAAATCCTTCTAGGCGAAGCCCAACTAATTAACACACTCCTCTAAAGGGACTAAACACACCTCCTAGAGAAAATAAAACCTATAGGTGATAACTCATATTTTATGTTCACATTTATACTCATGCTATATCTTCTAAGGTGTTCTTTCTTATTTATTTAGTACATTTAGCATACATTTAGGTTTTTATGCATAAAATAATAATTTGAATAAAACATAGCTATAAGTTGTATTTTTACTAAATTCTACATTATTTTTGTCCTAACTGTCTAATGTTTTGGCCATAACTTTTCTGTAGACATTATTTTTGGCTGATTCTTTTTGCATTGAATTCCTAACTTTTATTAGTTTGGAGTCTGGAGCTATTTTTGAGGATTTTTGGAAATTCATGTAAAAATCTAGACCATTTGTATTTAGGAATTGATTTTTATTAGTTTTAGGTTCATTGGCCCATTGCTTGGCCTATTACTTATGTGAGTAAAAACCTAGCAGGGGTTGAGGACCACACACACTACTGTCAGCTTTTAGAATTTTTTAATGTTTTTAGAGAATTTTTGTGGAGAGAAGATTTTCTCTCTTGGAGTTCAATTTCAGCTTTCAATTCCAGTTTTCTAGTTTGCTCCGAGTTTGTATTCTTCTCTTGCCTTTCTATTATGCATGATTCTTGATCAAGAATTGGAATTTCCTTGTAATTGATTGGTTGCATGTTAGGCTAGGTGTAGGAGCACTTTCGGATTTCAATTCTGCCATTGTTCTTAATTCTTGTTTCAATTCCTGTTTTCAATTCTTACTTTAATTCTGCAATTTCCGATTCTATACTTTTCTGTTCCTACAATCTTATTTCTGTTTCAAAAATATTTCTTTTGGATTCTGCAATTGCTAGTTTCTGCATTTTTCCTTTTCCTGCGAATTTCAAATTTTCCTGTGAATCTGTTTATGATTTCCTACGAATTTTCTTTCTTTCTTTCTTTCTTGCACATTACATTTTCTGCAATTAAACCCCCCATTGTTAATCAGTAAAAAAATATTAGAACTAGCTAGAGATAGAAACGATCTTTGCACATGCATGTTTCCTTGTGATTCGATCTTAGGTCAATCCTATATTACATTAGGGGGACTCTTATAGTTTTTGCGAAACCTAGGGCGACTAGGGTTTTGTCAACTGTCGTCGTTGCCGGGGAATCACTTTGCTTAGATTATGTCTCATGCTAGTATTGTCTATTTCTTGTAATCTTTTCTTGAATCTATTTCCAATGTTCTTGTTTTGTTTTATTTTGCTGTAATCTGTCTTAGTTTATGTTTGTTTTAAATATATGTGTTTCTTTAATTTGGGCTAGTAATCTTTACAGTATAGTTGCTGATTCTTGAATTCTAAGATTGTAATTCTGTGTTTCTTATTTAGTATTACTGCCTGATCAGTTTCTTGTTCTGCATTCTTTTACATGTATGTGTTAGTGCATGTTAGATTCTTGAATTGCAATTCTGATTTTCTGTTGGTAATGTTTGATTGTAATTCTTGGATTCTGATCTCTGCTGCAATTGTGCTTAATACAGATTGCACGTTAATACAAATTGTGTGTTGCAAAATATACAAAACTGATTTCTGGATAATCTGTGTTTTGGTGTATAGCTGTTTCAGTTTCATTTCCATGGGTAATTTCGTGGGAAAATCCGTGGGTAGCCTTGTTTCATCCATTCTTGCTATTAGCCATTTCTAATTTCATGATTGCATTGCAATAAAAGCATAATTGAATCAAAACAGTAGCATTTAGCCAAAACAAGATGACAAAACAGAGTTGTAGTAGGAATCAGCATTGCATTTTTGTGATTTTGCATGAATAGTGTAGTGAATAGTAGCTGATTTTAGAAAATCCAAATAAAATAGTTAAACCTTGAATTTCGAGTCATTTTTTTTGTACAAGCTTCTTTTAGTGTCTAGCAAGTAGTAGAGTCATTATCTTGTAAAAAATAGTTGTGGAGAAAAATTAAAAAATTATGTGGTGAAAAGAAAATTTGAGAAACTTAAAATTGGCATAACTTGGACTCCAGAACTCAGAATTTGACATATTTTATATGTTTTTGGGGTAGAAAAATATTTCCAACCCATTCCAACTGGCTATGGCCTCTCAGATTTTTAAAAATTGCATGTTTTCTATCTTTTTCATTTTATTTTCATTTTTATGCATTTTTCTACTTTTTAGGCCTTTAGCATAAATACCTCTTCAAGTCAGAAAGTTCCAAAATTTTTTGTGGTGTATTACCATACCCTTAATAGATTTATCATAGCATCACATTATCCATATCTTGCAATTCCTTTATACTTGCTTTGTAAACTGACATTGTTTACCCAATTTAGTGCATATTGCCTCTTTAGTTTGGAGTTGTGTTATCTTATTGCATGACTAGGTCTAATCGAAGCACAATATACTCCTTGGATCCTAAGATTGAGAGGATAACAAGAAGGTTACTTAGAGAGCATAGTTCCAGGAAAGTCCACCCTTCAAGCTACCTTGCTTCTCACACAAGTAACATGGCAGCAAACTAAGAGAGGACCCTAAAGGAGTTAGCTACCCCTGATATTGGTTATCAACCACTCTGCTTCCAATTTCCACCAATACAAGAAGGTGCAGCCATCTATGAGCTCAAATTCAGCCTAATACACCTGTTTCCCAAATTCCATGGTCTGGCAGGTAAGGATCCACACAAGCACTTGATGGAGTTCCATGTAGTCTGCTCCACTATAAGACTAGTGGATATGCCTGAAGACTTTGTGAAGATGAAGGCCTTCCCCCTTTCATTGTGTGACACGACCAAAGATTGGCTCTAGTCGCAACCAACACCAATCACCACCTGAAATGACATGAAGAGGATATTTTAGAAAAAATTTGCCCTGCATCTAGAACAGCAACAATAAGGAAGGAAATTAGTGGCATTAGGCAACTGCAAGGAGAGACATTGTATGAGTATTGGGAGAGGTTCAACAAGTTGTGTGCAACCTGTCCAAATCACCAAATTAATGAGCATCTTTTAATTCAATATTTCTATGAAGGATTGCTTCCCATGGAGAGAAGCATGATTGATGCAGCAAGTGGAGGAGCTTTGATGGGCAAGACTCTAGCAACTGCAAGATATCTGATCTCCAACATGGCTGAGAACTCACAACAATTCAATTCTAGAAATGTGATAAGGTCAGTGCATGAAGCAACAAGCAACAATGCTACTGCAGTTGAAAATCAAAGGTTGGAGAAAAAGCTGGCTAAACTAGCATTATTAGTAGCAGCTGCAAGATATCTGATCTCCAACATGGCTAAGAACTCACAACAATTCAGTTCTAGAAATGTGATAAGGTGAGTGCATGAAGCAACAAGCAACAATGCTACTGCAGTTGACAATCAAAGGTTGGAGAACAAGCTGGCTAAACTAGCATCATTAGTGAGACAGCTAGCCATGAGCCAAGCAATGCAGCACACTCCAACACCTCAAACATATGGCATTTGTGAAGCTGATCACTACATTGATACATGCCCCCAATTACAAGAACCAAGCAGTGCACCTTCTCAGGTTGTAGCAGGGATACATCCTCCATTTCAGCAGCAGCAACGACAACCTCAATACAATCCTTTTTCAGCAACATATAATCCAAGTTGGAGAGACCACCCTGACCTGAGATATAGACCACCTGTACCTTAGCAGCAACACCAAAGATACACCTACCAGCCTCAGCAAAACACACACCCTCATTTCCAAAAACAACAACAAAAGTATCAACCTCCTTCTTTTAGACAATAAGCAGTAGCACCACAACAACCATCACAGCAACAACAACCCTTGCAGTCCAATGCTGGATCTTCTCTGGAGGATTTAATGAAGCAAATGGCCACACAAAACTTGCAGTTCCAGCAAAATGTTTTAGCAACCATCCAAGACTTGCAAACACAGATTGGACAATTAGCAACTTTAGTCAACAAACTACAACAACAAAGGTCTGAAAAATTACCTTCTCAACTTATGGTGAATCCTATGTGCAATGCCAATGCTATTACCTTGAGAAGTGGGAGGGAGCTGAATGATAACTCAAATCATTCAAGGCCACAAATGGTACATCCTACTTTAGAACAAGAATCAACAAATTGCAACAAATTTATCCAACAACAACAACAGCAGATCCCTCTTCCATTCCCTTTAAGGAATCCTGCATCAAAGAGAGTGGAGATAGATTAGGATTTGCTGGATACCTTAAAAAAGGTGGAAATAAATATACCTTTGTTGGATGCCATTAAACAGATTCCAAAGTATGCAAAATTTCTAAAAGAGTTATGTACTTACAAGAGGAATTTGGGAAAGAGACAAGTCCAAATAGTTTCAGCCTTATCTCAATCCAGCCTTCCACAAAAATGTGATGATCCAGGCACCTTCTCCATTCCCTGCACAATTGGATAATCAACATTTGCTAATGCCTTGCTAGACCTAGGAGCTTCCATTAATGTCATGCCTTCAGCTGTGTACAGAATGCTACATTTGGGAGACTTGAAGCCAACCAATGTGATCATTCAACTAGAAAACAGAAACATAGTTCAACCTTTAGGAGTCCTTGAAGATGTGTTGGTAAAAGTCAATAAATTAACGTTTCCAGCTGACTTTTACATTCTTGATGTGCAGGATGAGAGCTATTCACATAGGTTCACTTTAATTATGGGAAGACCATTCTTAATTACTGCAAGGACCAAAATTGATGTGCATACAGGCACACTCTCCATGGAATTTGGAGATGGTACAATTCAATTCAATAGCTTTGAAGCCATGAAACATCCAGTTGAAGACCATTCCATCCTCCATAATCATCATTCGGTTTTCCTACTGGATATTTTAGAAGATGGAAATGTTTTTACTAACATAGATGTAAATATGGACATTATGGACATTTCTAAATTTTTGGAGTTTTTGGACTTGGATTTTGATTATACTATGCCTAGATGCACCTGTGGGGATGGCATGTGTGCCATTTGTACTGAAATTAATACTTCCATATGTTCTGTATCTTTTGTCTCATCTTCCATTACAGGTGCAGATTCAGACTTATCCATAATAGCAACAAAAACTTCACCTCCACCTTCATTAGAGTTGAAACCTCTGCCAGATCACTTGAAATATGCCTATTTGGACATAGATAAGAGAATTCCAGTAATCATCTCTAGCCACAAACTTAAGGATCAGGAGGATAAATTGTTACATGTTCTGAGAGAGCACAAGAAAGCAATAGGCTAGACTTTGGATGATATACCTGGCATTAGCCCAACCCAGCATATGTATGTGTTGGTCCTGGGGGAGAATCTAGAATGAGGGGTTGAATAAATTCACCAAATTATTTTTCAAAAATTTCTATTCAATACTATTAGAGTATTTTAAAAAATAGCCCCTTTTTGAAATTTTCAAAATCTACTTTTACAAAAATGGGTTTTCAAGAATTCAACCCTTTAAGCAAAGCACCAATCAATTCAATTCCTTCAATTATGAAAAACAAAGTAGCTGAGAAACTTAGAAAGAATTATATTTAAAGTAATTCAGGATCAAAACAAAGGAGTAGAAAGAGTAAAAAATCAAACCACCCTAAATATGGGTTAAAGACCCAAATTTAAAGTCAAGCTATTATATAGCAAGATTTAGATCAGCTGCAAGAAATTGTAATGAATTAGATTCAGTTGCAAAAACCCAGATGTTAGTGCTCTAAGAATTCAATAAAGACTGAAATTAAAGAGTATAAGGAAGAGAGAATTTGCACAGTGATTTATACTGGTTCGGTCCAACTGACCTACATCCAGTTTACAGACTTAGCCTTCCGCTAATCTGCTTTCCACTAAAATCTCAGTACATGCACACCACACATACAGATTTTAATCTCAAAAAGATTTAAATCACACAAAAAGAGGCTTCCTCTTGCACACCACAAGAGTTTGCTACACCGTGACACCCCACCACTCACAACACCTCACTTGTAACACCCTGTTGCAAGATTTTTCCACAATCTCAAGAACACTTCAGAGATTGTAAACCTAGTGCAAAAACACAGATAGGGTATATAAAAATATCACCTAATGTGAAGAATACCCAAAAAGAAAGATTAGAACTCAATGGAGTTTCTTCCTTGAATCTTGAATTGGAAGCACTTTCAAATCATAAAAAATGGGTATGAATCTTGGAGAGAATTCTTGGAAATCGTATGTGAGAAGCAAGCACTAGATTGGACTGTTATAAAAGTTGTTAAATTGGTTTTCAAAATGCTTTTATATAAGTTTTTATGCAGGGTAATCGATTACCCACTTGATTACCTGATATCCTATACAAAACTGGACCAAAGTGCTTGTTCTCAGGAGTAATCAATTACTGAAATCAGGTAATCGATTACCACAGAGAGGATCAATTTCAATTCTCAAAAATTCTCGCAGGGTAATCGATTACCATTTTTCGGTAATCTATTACCTTACCTAAAAATCCATTTTTGAAGCTTTTCCAGCACAACCCAACCTATGTAATCTATCCAAAACTATCCCAAAATACATTCTCAAGCCTATCTAAAACACACAATACAAGTACCACACTTATAAACATGTTTGGTACCATAAAATTGATTTAAGAGCAAAAACAAAGAGATCAAAGAAAAACCAAAACTCCACAAGTCTTCAATGAGTTCCTTTGGTTCCAACATTATGCACAGAATTCTACTGGAAGATGAGTCTAAACCAATGAGGCAGCCCAAAGAAGACTCAATCCTACCATACTTGATGTAGTACAAAAGGAGGTGACCAAGCTATTGTGGTTGGAATCATTTGCCAATTTCAGTCAGCACACGGGTTTCACCTGTCCACGTAGTTTCGAAGAAGTCTGGGACTACAGTTGTTCAAAACTAGGAGAATGAGCTAATCCCTACACGAGTTGCCAACAAATGGAGAGTATGTATCGATTATAGGCGACTCAACCAAGTTACTAGGAAAGACCATTTCCCTCTCCCATTCATCGATCAGGTAATTGAGAGGTTGGCAGGTAAATCCCATTATTGTTTTCTGGATGGATTTTCTGGTTACATGCAAATACACATGGCACCTGAGGACCAACACAAGACCACTTTCACTTGTTCCTTTGGAACTTTTGCCTACACAAGGATGTCATTTGGCCTCTGCAATGCACCAACCACATTTCAAAGGTGCATGCTTAGTATTTTTTCAGATTTAATTGAAGATGGAAGTGTTTATGGATGATTTTATAGTTTATGGTTCCTTATTTGACTTGTGTTTGCATAGTTTAACTAGAGTATTAGATACATGCATCAAGATTAACCTTGTGCTTAATTATGGTAACTAAAGGAATAATATTAGGTCATCTTGTGTTTGAGAGAGGAATACAGGTAGATAAATATAAAATTGATGTTATTACCTCTTTATCTTACCCCATGTCTGATGTGGTCATGCCTAGCCAAGGACCTATCACTAGGGCCATGGCTAGAAGGATTGAAGAAGACCTAGCCCTTGCAGACAAAGGAAGACTTCACCTCCTATGGAGAGTGAAGATATTAGGCTAGGGACTTTAGTTAATAAAATGTAATTTTTATTTATTTTAATTTTGAGGAGCATTAGGAATTTAATTTGGGACATGTATTTAGTCCATTTTTATTTTAGAAGGTGTCTTCGGAATTTAGAGGGTGGATTTAGCTTTTTGGGTCTTTATGAAGGAAATAAGGGGTAGCATTGATATCTACACCCCTTTTTTCCTACATAAACCTCCTAAGCTAATAAAAAGGAATCTTGGCCCTTGGTTTGAGAAACTTGGGCACTGAGTTTGATGATCTAAGGAGGGAATTATTTCTCAATCCTCCTCCCTTAGATCTCTCCTTTTAATCCTAGCCCTTCTTTTTTTAGGTTATCTTGTTTAAGAGGTTAACTACCTCTATAAATAGGAGCTCCTCCCCTCACTTGTATTTTTTACACTTGAATTTAATCCTAGAGACCGTATTGTTTGTAAGGTTCTTAGCTTTGTGTGTCCCCCCTTCTCCTTTGTGAGAGCTTCTAAGAGTTATCAAGGGACTCCTCCCTTGTGGCCTCTCCCCTTTGGCTTATCAAACCTAGTATTTGTAGGGCCTCACCCCATTCCTTTCCTCTCCATAAATCCATTTCCCTTCCAAGTGACCTTAGAAAGGATCCTTTAGGCACGTGATCATCAAAGATCACATCAGTGTCTGTGCGGGATGTACGTTCTTTTCTTGGGCATGTAGGTTTTTATAGACGATTTATCAAAGATTTTAGCAAAATTGCTCAGTCGCTGTCCAGTCTTCTACAAAAAGATGTGCCTTTTTTATTTGATGACCCATGTAAGGAGAACTTTGAAGAGAAGACTTACCACATCACCTATCATGCAGCCACCTAATTGGGAGTTCCCAATCGAATTAATGTGCGATGCCTTCAATTATGCGCTTAGAGCTGTATTGTCGCAAAGAGTAGGTAAAATTCTGTATGTGATAACCTATGTCTCGCAGACTCTTAATTCAGCCCAAGTAAATTATACCACCACTGAAAAGGAGTTATTAGCTATTGTGTTTGCATTAGAAAAATTTCATCCCTATTTGCTTGGCTCTAAAATAACTGTCTTTATAGATCATGCTGCATTGAAATTCCTGCTAAAGAAGCTCGATGCCAAACCCAGATTAATCAGATGGGTGCTTCTATTATAGGAGTTTGATATTGATATAAAAGACAAGAGTAATGCGTTAAATCAGGTTGCTGATCACTTGAGCCGTATTGAAGGGACTGTTAATCCCTTACCAATTCGTGATAACTTCCCTGATAATTGTATATTTACTTTATTTTCTATGGACTTTGTGCCTTGGTTTGCGGACATTGTTAATTATTTGGTTACTTCGATTTTACCTCCTAACGCGTCTAGATCTCAAATTGATAAACTTAAAACCGATGCCAAATACTATGTTTGGGATGATCCATATCTGTGGAAATTTTGTAATGATCAGGTTCTTCATAGGTGTATTTCTGGCCATGAGTTTCAGGATATTTTGTACTGTTGTCATGATACATCTGTAGGAGGCCACTTTGGACCACAAAGGACAGCTACGAGGATATTGGACAATGGATTTTATTGGGCCACCATCTTCAAGGATGCGCACAAGTTTTACATTTTGCTTGCTGTTGATTATGTGTCCAGATAGGTGGAGGCAAAAGCCACCATAACTAATGATTCTAAGGTAGTTTCAGATTTTATCCGAACTAACATATTTTGCATGTTTGGTGTGCCTAAAGCTGTCATAAGTGATCAAGGAAGCCACTTCTGTAATAGGACCATAGCAGTTTTGTTTCAAAAATATAGGGTGACACATAGAATTGCTACACCATATCATCCCCAAACTAATGGACAAGCTGAAGTGTTTAACAGAGAAATCAAACACTTGTTATAGAAATTAGTTCGCCCTCATAGAAAAGATTGGAGAAAGTTCCCGGATGATGCTCTTTGGGCGCAAAGGACGACTTACCAAACTTTGCTAGACATGTCTCCATTTCATGTGGTGTTTGGTAAGGCATGCCACCTTCCACTGGAGATTGAGCATAAATCATATTGGGCCATGAAAAATTGAAATTTAGCACTTGAGCAAGCTGGGAAAACCAGGAAGCTTCAACTTCAAGAGCTAGAGGAAATACGCTTACAAGCTTATGAGAATTCCAGAATGTTTAAAGAGAAAGTCAGGAAATTCCATCTTTCTTTCTTTCTTTGTTTCTTGCACATTACATTTTCTGCAATTAAAACTTCCCATTTTTAATTAGTAAAAAAATATTAGAACTAGCTAGAGATAGAAACGATCTTTGCACATGCATGTTTCCTTGTGATTCGATCTTAGGTCAACCCTATATTACATTAGGGGGACTTTTGTATTTTTTGCAAAACCTAGGGCGACTAGGGTTTTGTCAATAGGCCAAAATACAAGGCCTAAAATTATGAAATTACACCCACTCAAAATACTACATAAACTACACAATTTAGTTACATAGTTTTGAAACTAAGGCCCTAAAGTCTTCATGAAGATCCTTCCTACCCATGTCCTCTCTCTAATCCTCCTAGCCAAGATCTCTTGTTAGGGAGAAATGCACCATCTCCTCTCCCTTGAAAAGGATTTGACCTCAAATCCAAAGGTCCTTCTTCCTTTTCTTCCAAGCTTGCAAAGAGAGAAACAAGGTTAATAACAGGTGTAAACCCCAAAGGGTTGGGAGAGTGAGGGGTCTATGAGGTAGCCCCTCAAGGTTGGGGTAGTGGAGGTAGTGTATGGGCCTGCACCTAGCAGCTCCCCAACCTAGGCCGAATGCACTAAGTATAAATCTCACTTGAGTAGAAGTGTATGAGACTATACCAAGTGCACTAGAGCACTCATCAAGGAAGGCTAGGTAAGTCTTATCCTTTTGTTCTCCCCAAGAAATTATGATGGGCCTTGGGGTGGACTATTCTTGCATGGTCTCTTTAGGTTGAACCTGAGATTAGCTTTGAGTCTTCAATGTCATGGCTTAATCTCATGTTCAACTATAGTGGCCTCATCTTTAAGTAGAGTTTGAGGTTGTGATGCTTTATGCTCAATGGTAATGGGCACAACCTCAACTTCTACTTCATTATTGGAATAATAATCTTCAATAAGATCCTCCTTGGTAACCAAGGGATAATCTTCTTTAAGGTCATCCTTCCCTTCTATGCCTCCCAAATCTTGAACTTGATATGCATGATCAAGCTCAAAGGATGAAGACTCGAGCTCAACACTTGGGAGTGTATGCAATGGTGCCTTCTCAAGTTGAAGGTGAAGAGGTTGTTGTATAAGGAGGCTATGTTTTAAGTATACTTTTGTAGAAAAATGGATCTCCTTTAGAAGAACCTTCTTGGAAGTGGCACTTCCTTCCAATCCATCAACAACAATGCTTACTTTTTTTTTCTCTTCCTCCTCCCTTTTTCTTTTCATGATTAGTTGGTCCTCTAACACTTGGGCAAGTGTAAGAGAACACAAATTGAACTTTGTGCCTAAGTGGGAGAGGCTAATCTCATTAGAGTGGCAATCATGAAGAGCTTTTGTATCATATTGCCATGGCCTCCCTAACAAGATATGGACCAATTCCATTGGTACTACATCACAAAGGATAGCATCCTTGTAGTTCCCAATGGAAAAGGGCACCTTTACTTGTTGATTGACTACCACCTCCTTACTCTCATTCAACCATTGCAGTCTGTAAGGCTTAGGGTGAGGAGTGGAAGTCAAGGATAGCTTCTCAACCAACCTTGTGCTGCAACAATTACAGTAGCAGCCACTATCTATAATGAGAGAACATATTTGATCATAAACCTTGTGTGAAAGATGTTCTCTAACTTTGAGAGTGCTTCTATGTCTTTTATCAAGGGTTCCTTCCCTTGTGGCAAGCTTCTACAAACTAGGCTTATCTCTTCCTAGAGTCGCGCCTCCATCTTCATCTTCTTCCTATTCATCCACACCTTATTACATCATTGGAACCTCTTGAACCAAGATCTTACATAGAGCATTTCAAGAATGCATCAGATAATGAACTCAGACTAAGAACTATATTTTTCAGATCTTAATTATACCTGTAGCAGATTTCTTTATGAACGTCAATACATTAGTTGAACTGTTAGATTTGATTTATCTTTGGATAGTAGGTTCTTAACATATATTTTTTGTTTCATCGGTAAGATCCTCAAAATAATGTTCAAAGTGAGATAATGGATTAGATGTTTGGTGTACGATTTAGAAATGTGTGTGATGTATCATTTAACATGAACAAGATTTGAGATAGTGTGATTGATTATATGAGTCAACGATGCCTAAGAGGGAGTCATTCTAGTTGCAGTTAGGAATGAAATTTAGTACCATTGCTATACAATTGTTCAACTGTTAGATTTTGTTTAATTTTTTATAGTAGGTTCTTAAGATGTTAATCCTTATTTTCAATGGTTGGATCGTGGAAATTATGTTTGGAGTGACATAATGGAGTTAATATAACAATTATATTTTTAGCATCTTATACGATACCGTATTTTGTCTTGAGTGTCTATAGAATAGTTTAAATGTTGGATTTGGTTTATTTTTGGGTAGTAGATTCTTAAGATATTAATATTTATTTTCAACAATGGGATAATCTAAATAATGTACATAGTGAGAGATAATGAACTCAGACTAAGAATTGTATTTTTAGGATCTTAATTATACCTGTAGTAGATTTCGTTTTGAGCGTCTATACATTAGTTGAACTGTTGGATTTGATTTATCTTTGGATAGTAGATTCTTTACATATATACTTTTGTTTTAATGGTAAGATCCTGAAAATAATGTCTAAAGTGAGAGACAATGGATTAGATGTTTGGTGTATGATTTATAAATATGTGTGATGTATTATTTAACATGAACATGATTTGAGATAGTGTGATTGATGATATGAGTCAACGGTGCCTAAGAGGAAGTAATTCTAGCTGCACTTAGGAATGAAATTTAGTAGAACCACTTTATAATTGTTCAACCATTAGATTTTGTTTGATTTCTTATAGTAGGTTCTTAAGATGTTAGTCTTTATTTTTAATGGTGGGATCGTCAAAATAATGTTTAGAGTGAACAGTTATATTTTTAGCATCTTATACGATACCGTATTTTGTCTTGAGTGTCTATAGAATAGTTTAAATGTTGGATTTGGTTTATTTTTGGGTAGTAGATTCTTAAGATATTAATATTTATTTTCAATGATGGGATAATCTAAATAATGTACATAGTGAGAGATAATGAACTCAGACTAAGAGCTGTATTTTTAGGATCTTAATTATACCTGTAGTAGATTTCATTTTGAGCGTCTATACATTAGTTGAACTGTTGGATTTGATTTATCATTGGATGGTAGATTCTTTACATATATACTTTTGTTTTAATGGTAAGATCCTCAAAATAATGTCTAAAGTGAGAGAAAATGGATTAGATGTTTGGTGTATGATTTATAAATATGTGTGATGTATTATTTAACATGAACATGATTTTAGATAGTGTGATTGATGATATGAGTCAACGGTGCCTAAGAGGAAGTAATTCTAGTTGCACTTAGGAATGAAATTTAGTAGAACCGCTTTACAATTGTTCAACATTAGATTTTGTTTAATTTCTTATAGTAGGTTCTTAAGATGTTAATCTTGATTTTCAATGGTGGCATCGTCGAAATAATGTCCAAAGTGACATAATGTAGTTAGAATAACAATTATATTTTTAGCATCTTATAAAATTCCGTATTTTGACATTGGATTTGGTTTATTTTTGGGTAGTAGATTCTTGAGATGTTAATATTAATTGTCAACGTTGGGATCATCTAAATAACATACGTAGTGAGAGATAATGAACTAAGAGTAAGAACTATATTTTTAGCATCTTAATTATACCTGTAGCAGATTTGATTTTGAGCGTCTATACATTAGTTGAACCATTGGATTTGGTTAATGATGCATGCCCCCCAAGCAAGGGTCCTATCATAAGGGCCATGACTAGAAGAATAGAAGATGACATGGCTAGAATAGATGGAGGAAGACCTCACCTCTATATGACCATCAAGATGTGCAAACCATGACTCACTATTAGCTTGGGGGGATTTCTTTATGCTTTTATTATTTGTAATTTTTCATGTATTTTACTTAGAGGAGCCTAGGATTTTATTTTGGATATGTATTAGTCCATTTAATTTTCTAGGAGGTGTTCTAGTAATAAAAAGGGGTAAGGATAGCTTTTGGGTCTTTATTTAGGTTATAAGGGAATAGTTTGATAACTGCACCCCTCTTTTCCTAAATAAAAACCCTAAGCTAATAAGAAGGGATCTTGGCCCTTAGATCTACTTGCTTTGGCGCCAATTAAGAAGCTAAGGGAGAGGATTGATTGGACTTTGGGCTTCAATCCTCCTCCTTTGGATTCTTCCTTTTAATCTTAGCCCTTCCTTTCTTTTATGTCTTGTTCAAGAGGCTAGCGACCTCTATAAATAAGTGCTCTTCACCACTCTTGTATTTTTTACACTTTGATCAATAGAAATTTTTCTTTGGCTGAATTCTTTCTTAGTGTCCCCTACCTTCTCTTTTGAGAGTTCCCTTAACTTTTATCAAGGGTTCCATCCCTTGTGGCAAGCCAACCTTCCTTAGGCTTACCTCTCCATACACCATTTCACTAAATACTTTAAACCTCTAGAAAAGATCAAGGGTATGCATCATTTGGTATCAAAGCATAGGTTCTAGAGGTCAAAATTTCTTTTTCTCTATCTTTTTAATTTTGCGCATTCTTATATATTGTTTACTTCATTTCCGGAATTTTATTCTTGTCTTCCCTTGTTGTTTATTTCTTTCATTTCATGTCTTGAAGTTAATATTAGTAGTTTCTTAATTTTCCTTATTCTATTTGCTATTGTCTTTATTGTTGATGCAATTTTATTTTGTTCTTTTCATTGCATCTTTTGATGCATTTTAAGTGTTCTTGCCCTAGTATAGCTTTATTTTATGTTTAATGTGCTGAGTTTAGGTGCCTAAACAAAATAGGTAGTGTAAGTCCACATAAGTGTGTTCCTCTTGTTGAGTTTATTTTGCACAACCTTGTGGCTTTCCTTTTGGGCTAATCCTTGGTGCATTTCTTGCTGAGTTTTACTTTTATAATCTCTAAGTTTTGTCAAAAATGGTCATGTTAGTTTCCTTTCATGTCATATAAACTTCCTTAGGTTTAACCTCTTCTTATTTTACAAAAAACCTTATAAAACATCTTTGGATTGAGCTTCTAAAAGGTGATCCTCTTGTTTGTGTTCTTATATGTTTATGCTTTTAATTCAAGCATTCTAGTTTCTAAATATTCTTAAATAATTGATCAATTCAATCCTTTGTATTCTTTCTTGTTTGCACATGTTTTGGTAGTTTCCCCCTTAGTTTTGCTTTCACTATTGTTATTCTTTTGAGTACAATTGTTTGGGAAAATTGTGAGTTGAACTTGGGAAACCAAATCACTCATTTAAAAGCCTTAAAGTAATCCTAAAATACCATTAGTTCAATGGCAATTAGGGCTACTAAAATTTGTTATTTCTTTCATTTTAATGTTCCCTAGTTGCATTTGTTTACAATTTTGGTGGCTTGTTCCTTTTAACTTTAGCTCAAGTGATTATAATATTGTTGTTCCTCATTAATTTTGCTTTCCATTAAGCTAGGTACAACAACATTAAGTTTAAAAAAAAAAAGAAAAGGATAAAACAAACCAAAGAAGTTGAAGTTCAAAAACAAAAAGAGAGGAAAAGAATTCCAAAGAAAGAACAAAAAAAAAAAAATTATGAAACAACTTGTGTACCTATTTGATTAAGACACCTTGAGGACTTAAAATTACTTGTAAGAGCTTGAGAACCTTCTTAAAAGAATTCAGCCACTATAATTTTAAAGTTAGTGCAATTTGTGAAATTTTGGAGTCTTGTTTAGTTTGTTTTTCATTCCACTCTAGTGCCCTTCTTAGGTATTCCTTTGTGTTCTTTCTTTATTGTTTACCTTTAATTGTTGCTTGTGTTCTTTTTCCAACTTCTTTCTAGTCTTGTCAAATTAATCTTACCAATTGGTTAGTGTCCTTTGTTGTGTTTATCCTTTTATTGCTTTTAAGTTTCTATTTTGCATATCCCTACTTTCTTTGGTTTCTTTGGTTTGTGTAATAGTGCTACTTTCTAATAAGCTTCAAGAAAGAACTTCCCAAAAGGGCAGCATACTTTGGAAACTTGAACTAAGAGCTTAAGGGACCAACTCAAAGGGGCAAACACTAGCCGTGAGCTTTAGAGCACATTTGGAGACCAAAGGACTTGAAGACTTTAAATTTTGCATTTTTAATTTGGTTGTCATTAATTCTTCCTTTAGAATTGGGAGTTTGAGTGCCCTTAAGACCCTCCCTTTTTTATTGTAATAATTGGTTTTAATTTCTTTTAGCTTTAGTTTCTCGAAAATTAGGTGAAGAAGGAAGAATTGGTACACTTCTTTCAACACCTTAGGAGCACGTTTTTAGATCCCTTATCTTTTTAATTTTTTTTGCCTTTCAAGTCTTTCTTTAATTTCTTGTCAAAATGCTTAAAAGGCTAAAGAGTTCCTAAGAATCATCAAAGCCATTTTAGGTGAGGAAACATACAAAAGGGAGGACTGATTTGTGAAAAGTTTTTTTGTCCACCTTTTTCCTCTTAGAAATTCAAGCACAATGGCATCACACACCCACTCTAGTGCTTATAGTTATTCATTAAACAAGAGTGTAAACCAAAGAAATATTTCCAAAGATTACACTCTAGAAAACTTAAACATGGACTTTAGGGAGTGGATGGCAAAAGAACATGAGAGAAGAGAAGAAAAAAGGAGAGAAAAAGAGGCCAAGGAGAAAAGAAAAATAAAAGAAAGAGAGGAAGAAAAGAGAGAAAAAAGAGAGAAGGAAGAGAGAAGAATAAGAGAAAGGAGAGAAGATGAAGAAAGGAGAGAAAGAAGAAAAGAGAAAAAAGAAGAAAAAAGAAAGCATGGGAATGGTGAGAATTACAAAATGAAAGGGATAGTCTTAGGTTCCCCGTCTAGACATACCCATATGAGTGAAAGTGAGGAAGAATACTACAATCATCCTAGGAGAAACTCCCATTCATCCATCCATGCATAATAATGGGGCCCCTCCAAGGGAGCCCAAAATTGATCTCCCCCAATGAGATGTGGAAGCCTAACTTGATTGGGAAATCAAAGTAGAACAACTCTTCACTTGCCATGAGGTGAGAGAAGAAAGAAAGGTTCCAATGGCAACCCTTAGCTTCCAAGGGCATGCCATGCATTGGTGGGTTGGGTAAACCAATGAGAGAATCCACACCAATATGCCTTCCATAAGATATTGGAATGATCTTAGAAGTGCTCTAAGAAGAAGGCATATTCCCTCTTGGTATGAAAGAGATCTTTTGGATAGACTCCAAAGACTAAGGCAAACCAACCTTAGTATAGAAGAGTATAGACAAAAGATGGAACTTCTTATCTTGAGGGCGGGTATCATTGAGGAACCTAAGGCCACTATGGCAAGGTTTTTGTGTGGGTTGAGCCCCGAAATTCGTGATAAGGTGGAGCTCTTCTCATACAATTTCCTTGATGAGTTAGTCCAACTTTGCATCAAGGTGGAAAACCAACTTAGAAGGAAAACTTTTAAAAAGGATAACCCACCTTATGTAAAGAGGGACCAACCTAAGGGGAACTCTTTCAAGAGTTACCCCAAAGAGGAACAACCCAAGCACTTCAAAGAGCATAAAACATCACATGTAGAGAGAAAAACCCCTACTATTAACTCTCATGAGAAAGTTAGTAGTATCAAATGCTTTAAATGTCTTGGGAGAGGCCACATTGCCTCTCAATGCCCTACTAAGAGAAACATCATCATGAGGGCCCAAGATGTTTATAGTAGTGAGTCTAGCTAACACTCCTCTAGTGAGGGCGAAGGAGAAGGGGTTCATGCATACCAATCTAATTGTGATGAAACCGCTTATGCATGTGAGGGAGATATCTTGATGATAAGAAGGCTTATTGGAAGCCAACCTTTGAAAGTGTCCTCATCTCGAAGGGAGAACATATTCCACACTCGCTGTAAGGTGAATGACAAAATATGTTCTCTCATTATAGATAGTGGGTCATAATGCAATTGCTGTAGCTCAAGGTTTGTGGAAAAGCTAGCCTTGACCCCACTTTCCCACCTTAAGCCTTACAAGCTTCAATGGCTCAATGAGCAAGGGGAAATGGAGGTCAATGAGCAAGTCAAGGTTCCAATTTCCATTGGGTCTTATAAAGATGAGATCCTGTGTGACATAGTCCCAATGGAAGCTAGCCATATCTTGCTAAGAAGACCATGACAATTTGATAAGAAAGCCATACACCATGGTCATTCCAATAACATCATCCTCACTCATAAGGATAAGTGCATTAAGTTGTGTCCTATAACACCTTCATAAGTGGCGAAGAACCAATTCATCATGAAACGTAAGAGAGATAAGGAGAAAAAAAAAAGCAAAGCTTTACCCTTAAAGCTTGAAAGGGGTAAGGAGTTTGAGTTGGAAGTTGGTGCCCCTTCCAAGAAAGTCATTAGTAAAGGGAGTTTATTTGCGAAAAAATTGGATTTAAAGGAAGCCCCCTTAACTAACAGACCTTTCTATCTCCTCCTTTGCAAAGAGGCTTCCCCCATTTCTTCCCCCTCCACTTCTTTCCCTTCTAGTTCTAGCACTGTCATAGAACTTGGACATGAGAACCTACCTCAAGAGGTTCAAGATATTTTAAAGGATTTTGGTGATATATTCCCTAATGAAGTTGCCAAAGGACTTCCTCCAATTAGGGGTATAGAACACCAAATAGACTTGCTACCTGGGGCTAGCCTGCCTAATAGGCTTTCTTATAGGACTAATCCCATGGAGACCAAGGAGATTCAGTCCCAAGTCCAAGAACTATTGGAGAAGAGTTGGTTTCAAGAGAGCCTAAGCCCTTGTGCTGTGCCAGTCTTGTTGGTGTCCAAGAAGAATGGCCAATGGAGGATGTGTATTGATTGTCGAGCAATCAATAACATCACCATCAAATATAGGCACCTTATCCCTAGGCTTGATGACATGCTTGATGAATTGCATGGGGCCCAATTATTTTTGAAAATTGATCTTAAGAGTGGTTATCACCAAATCCGCATCAAGGAAGGTGATGAGTGGAAAACCGCTTTTAAGACCAAGTTTGGTCTTTATAAGTGGTTGGTAATGCCCTTTTGGGCTTACCAATGCCCCAAGCACCTTCATGAGGCTTATGAATCATGTCCTTAGCGATTGCTTAGGAAAATTTTGTGTAGTTTATTTTAATGACGTTTTAGTGTATAGCAAGAGCCTAGATGAGCATGTAGGTCATCTTAGGCACGTCTTTTGCCTCCTTAGGTCATACCAAATCTATGGAAACCTTGAAAAGTGTAATTTTTGTGTAGAGCTGTGGTGTTTTTAGGTTTTGTAGTTAATAAAGATGGGGTTCATGTGGACCCCGACAAAATCAAAGCCATCCAAGAATGGCCCACCCCAAAAAGTGTGACTAAGATCAAGAGCTTTCATGGTCTTGTGAGTTTATATAGGCGCTTTGTGCCTAATTTCTCCACACTTTTGTCACCAATCAATGATTTGGTGAAGAAGGAAGTTCCCTTCCTTTGGGGTGCTAAACAACAAAAAGCCTTCGAGCTTATTAAGGAAAAACTCACCCATGCCCCTGTTCTAGCTCTACCTAACTTTTCAAAAACTTTTGAGCTAGTGATGTATTCTCCCCAAGCAAGGGCCCTATCACTAGGGCCATGGCTAGGAGAATAGAAGAAGACCTAGCTAGAGTAGAGGGAGGAAGATCTCACCTCCATATGACCATCAAGTTATGTAAGCCATGACTTATTTACTTGTATTTTTTATTTTAGGAACCTAGGATTTTATTTTGGACATGTATTAGTCCATTTAATTTTCTAGGAGGTGTCTTAGTAATAAGAAGGGGTAAGATTAGCTTTTGGGCCTTTATTTAGGAAATAAGGGGGTAGTTTGATAACTACACCTTCTTTTGCTAAATAAAACCCAAAACTAATAAAGGAGTAATCTTGGCCCTTGATGAGGTAGCTTGGGCACCAATTCTCATCTAAAGGAGGGTATTGATTGGAATTTGGGCTTCAATCCTCCTCCCTTGGATGACTCCTTTTAATCCTAGCCCTTCATTTCCTTCATGACTTGTCCAAGAGGTTAGCTCCCTCTATAAAAAGGTGTTCTTTCACACTCTTGTATTTTTTACACTTTATTGAATGGAAAAACCTTGAGTTGGCCAAAATTCTCTTAGTGTCCACCCTTCTCTCTTTGAGAATTCCTTAGGTTTTTATCAAGGGTTCCATCCCTTGTGGCAAACTTTCCCTCTTAGGCTTATCTTACCTTAAGTGGCGCCTAAAACCACCTCACTTCTTACCTTTCCATAAACCATTTCACCAAAGAAGAAAACCTCTAGAAAAAGATCAAGAGAGGCATGCATCATTTTGTATCTAGAGCATTGGTTCTAGAGGTCTAAACTCTCTTCCTATCTCATTTATTTTTTCTTTCCGTTTTCCTATTTTATTTTATCTTTAATTTCCACAATTTTTTCTAGCTTTCCATTGTTGTTTATCATTTCCATTTATGTCTTGAGTTTATTGTTTTGAGTTATAGTTTATTTGCACCATTTATTTTTTGCTTGATGCAATTTATATTGTTCTTTTCTTTGCATCTACGTCTCTCCCATATTCATTAATTTCCGCTTAAGCTTTGAGTTGGGTGCTTTCTTGCTTGAGTTTTGGTTTTGAGAATTTCTTGCTAAAAATTCATGTCGTTGTGGTGAATTCCACAACCTTGTGGTCAAGAAATTTAGACCAAATTCTTGTGTTTCCTTGCACCTAGTTGCCTTGTTTTTGCTTTATTTTTAGCTTTTATTTTTCACTTTTATACTCTTGTGTAGTTGTCTATAAGTCATGTTTATAGTTTCCCATTTTGTCTATTAATTCCTTTTAAGTTTAGCCTTTTTTTTTTACAAAAAAAAAATTTGAAACTTCTTAAATTGAGCAACATAGAGGGTCATACCTCATGTCTAAGTCTCTTTAGAAGTTCATGTGCTTTTAGTTTCAAGCATATTCTTAAAAAAAAATTCAAAAATAGTTGCTCAATTTCCTTTGTCTTTATTTTCCTTATACGCATAATTAGTAGCTCATTTGTGTGGTAAAGGTAGTTCTTGTTTGTGGGTGCTTTCACTTAAGCTATAAGTTTGGTATTTGTGTTCAACAAATTACTAAAAAATTAACAAAGCTTGAGTCCAGTGGCACACCAAACTACTAAACCATTAACACATCTATAGCTACTTTGCATTTTGAAGTCATTTCTAGTAGTACCTAAATTGTTGCTTTTAATTTTCTTTATTGTTCCAAGCGCATAACTCTTTGTTATCAAGCACTAAATTCACAATCAATTTAGGTGCATCTAGTAAATATTAAAAAAAAAAACAAACAAGAAAACAAAGTCTAAAATAAAATATAAAAAAACAACGAAGGATTCAAAAAAAAAAAAAAAAGAAGAGAACAAACAAAAGAAAAGAAAGTTTGAAAAAAATTCATTTGATGTACCTAACCTAAAATTAGCAAGTGCTTCAACTTTGAACTTGGAACCTTAAAAGAAATTTTATTACTTTTGTTATACTTCCTTCAACACCTTAGGAAGGAATGTATAGCAAGAGCCTAGATGAACATGTAGGCCATCTTAGGCGTGTCTTTTGCATTCTTAGGTCACACCAACTCTATGGAAATCTTGAAAAATGTAATTTTTGTGTGGAGAGTGTGGTGTTCTTAGGTTTTATAGTTAATAAAAATGGGGTTCAAGTAGACCCCGACAAAATCAAAGCCATCCAAGAATGGCCCACCCCAAAAAGTGTGACTGAGATCAAGAGTTTTCATGGTCTCACGAGCTTTTACAGGCACTTTGTGCCTAACTTCTCCACACTTTTCTCACCAATCAATGATTTGGTGAAGAAGGATACTCCTTTCCTTTGGGGTGAAAAACAACAAAAAGCCTTTGAACTTATCAAAGAGAAACTGACCCATGCACCAGTTTTAGCTCTTCCTGACTTTTCTAAAACTTTTGAGCTAGAGTGTGATGCATCGGGAGTGGGTGTGGGAGCTGTGTTGTTACAAGGTGGTCATCCCGTGGCTTATTTTAGTGAAAAACTAAATGGAGCCGCCTTAAACTACCCCCACCTATGATAAAGAGTTTTACTCTTTGATAAGGGCCCTTCAAACTTGGGAACATTATCTTGTACCCAAGGAGTTCATCATTCATAGTGACCATGAGTCACTTAAGTATTTGAAGGGTCAAGGCAAGCTTAATAAAAGGCATGCTAAATGGGTAGAATTTCTTGAGACTTTCCCTTATATCATCAAATACAAGAAAGGAAAACATAATGTAGTGGCTGATGCTTTGTCTCGTAGACATACCCTTTACACCACCTTAAGTGCAAAGATTCTTGGATTTGATAATATTAGAGAAATGTATCTTTCTGATAAGGATTTTGGATCCATTTATGCTGCCTCTACATTTGCATGTAAAACCCAAAATGGGTTCTTTATGAGTGAGGGGTACCTTTTCAAAGGTAGCAAAGTTTGTGTACCCCAAGGATCTATGAGAAATCTGTTGACAAAAGAGAGCCATGAGGGTGGGCTCATGGGGTATTTTGGAATTAACAAAACTCTTCTGCTTTTACAAGAAAAATTAGTTTGGCCCCATATGAAGAAAGACGTCTATAGACATTGTCGTAGATGCATTGCTTGCTTGCAAGCTAAGTCTAAGACAATGGCTCATGGATTGTACACACCCTTACCTGCTCCTTCTGCACCTTGGCTGGATATTAGTATGGATTTCATCCTTGGCCTGCCTCGAACCCAACGAGGTGCAGACTCTCTCTTTGTAGTGGTAGATAGATTTTCAAAAATGGCTCACTTTATACCATGCCACAAGATAGATGATGCGAGCAACATTGCGAGACTTTTCTTTAAAGAAGTTGTCCATTTACATGGAATTCCCCAATCCATAGTCTCTGATAGAGATGTGAAGTTCCTTAGCCACTTTTGGAAAATATTGTGGGCAAGGCTAGGAACTAAACTCTTATTTTCTACCACATGTCACCCCCAAACTGATGGGCAGACTGAGGTAGTAAATAGATCTCTATCTACTATGCTTAGGGCACTTCTTTGAGGAAATCACAAGTCTTGGGATGAAACTACCCCATATTGAGTTTGCATACAACCGGGTGGTTCAAAGGACCACCAAGCATTCTCCCTTTGAAGTTGTTTATGGCTTCAACCCCCTTACTCCTCTTGATATCTTGCCCTTACCCTTCCCTTCTTCTGTTCACAAAGAAGGAATAGTAAGAGCGGATTTTGTTAAAAAATTACATGAAAGGGTAAAGGCCAACATTGAACATCATTCAAAGGAGTATGCTAGTAAAGCCAATAGGGGCAGGAAAGAAATTATCTTCAATGAAGAGGATTGGGTATGGCTTAGCCCCCGAGGATATGGTCCCTTTCAAGTCCTCAAGAGAGTGAACAACAATGCATACATATTAGATCATGCATACATATTAGATCTCCCTGAGGACTATGGTGTCATTACTACCTTTAATGTTTGTGATTTGATCCCTTTTGTAGGTACTGATGAAGAAGAGGAGGACCTATCAGATTTGAGGTCAAATCCTTCCCAAGGGGGAGGGGATGATGCATTCTCCCCAAGCAAAGGCCCTATCACTAGGGCCATGGCTAGGAGAATAGAAGAAGACATGGCTAGAGTAGAGGGAGGAAGATCTCACCTCCATATGACCATCAAGTTATGCAAGCCATGACTTATTTACTTGTATTTTTTATTTTAGGAACCTAGGATTTTATTTTGGACATGTATTAGTCCATTTAATTTTCTAGGAGGTGTCTTAGTAATAAGAAGGGGTAAGATTAGCTTTTGGGCCTTTATTTAGGAAATAAGGGGGTAGCTTGATAACTACACCCTCTTTTGCTAAATAAAACCCAAAACTAATAAAGGAGTAATCTTGGCCCTTGGATGAGGTAGCTTGGGCACCAATTCTCATCTAAAGGAGGGTATTGATTGGACTTTGGGCTTCAATCCTCCTCCCTTGGATGACTCCTTTTAATCCTAGGCCTTCATTTCCTTCATGACTTGTCCAAGAGGTTAGCTCCCTCTATAAAAAGGTGCTCCTTCACACTCTTGTATTTTTTACACTTAATTGAATGGAAAAACCTTGAGTTGGCCAAAATTCTCTTAGTGTCCACCCTTCTCTCTTTGAGAATTCCTTAGGTTTTTATCAAGGGTTCCATCCCTTGTGGCAAACTTTCCCTCTTAGGCTTATCTTACCTTAAGTGGCGCCTAAAACCACCTCACTTCTTACCTTTCCATAAACCATTTCACCAAAGAAGAAAACCACTAGAAAAAGATCAAGAGAGGCATGCATCAGCTAGAGTGTGATGCATCAGGTGTTAGAATAGGTGTTGTGTTATTGTAAGGCGGCCACCCCGTGGCTTATTTTAGTAAAAAACTAAATGGTGCCGCCCTCAATTACCCCACCTATGACAAAGAGTTTTACTCCTTAATAAGGGCCCTTCAAACTTGGTAACATTACCTTATTCCCAAGGAGTTTGTCATTCGTAGTGACTATGAGTCACTAAAATATTTGAAGGGTCAAGGTAAGCTCAACAAGAGGCATGCAAAGTGGGTTGAGTTTTTGGAAACTTTTCCCTATGTAATCATACAAGAAAAGGAAGCACAATGTAGTGGTCGATGCCCTATCTAGAAGACATACTCTTATTGCCACTTTGAGCTCCCAAATCTTAGGATTTGATTATATTAAGGACCAATATGCTTCTGACCAAGAGTTTGGCCCCATTTTTGCTACCTTCTTGTCCAAACCTACTGATGGGTTTCATGTGAGTGAAGGGGTACTTATTTAAAGAAATTAAACTTTGTGTACCCCAAAGATCTCTTAGAAAATTGCTTGTAAGAGAGAGCCATAAGGGTGGGCTCATGGGGCATTTTGGAATAAACAAAACTTTGCTCATTTTAAAAGAAAAATTCCATTGGCCCCATATGAAAAGAGATGTCCAAAGACATTACTCTAGATGAATTGCTTGTTTACAAGCTAAATCTAAAGTAATGCCTCATGGACTTTACACACCCTTACCGGCTCCCTCCGCTCCTTGAGTAGACATAAGCATGGATTTCATCCTTGGACTTCCTAGAACCCAAAGAGGAGTGGACTCTATCTTTGTGGTAGTGGATAGGTTTTCTAAAATGGCCCATTTCGTACCTTGCCACAAAATAGATGACGCGAGCAACATTGCAAGAGTTTTCTTCAAAGAAGTTGTCCGTCTGCATGGCATATCTCAATCTATAGTGTCTGATATGGATGTTAAGTTCCTTAGCCACTTTTGGAAAACTTTGTGGGCTAAGCTGTGAACTAAACTCCTATTTTCTACCACATGTCATCCCCAAACTGATGGGCAAACTGGGGTAGTAAATAGATCCTTATCCACTATGCTAAGGGCACTTCTTAAGGGAAATCATAAGTCTTGGGATGAGTATCTTCCCCATATAGAGTTTGCATATAATAGGGTGGTCCAAAGAACCACCAAGCACTCACCCTTTGAGATTGTTTATGCCTTCAACCCTCTTACACCTCTTGATATTTTGCCTTTACCTTTCCCTTCTTTTATTCATAAATAAGGATTAGCTAAAGCGGATTTTGTTAAAAAATTACATGAGAGGGTCAAAGCCAGCATTGAACAACACTCTAAAGGCTATGCTGCTAAGGCTAATAGGGGAAGGAAAGAAATTATCTTCAATGAAGGGGATTGGGTATGGCCTCATTTGAGGAAGGGTCGTTTCCCTACTCAAAGAAAGTCCAAGCTTAGCCCTCGAGGGGATGGTCCCTTTCAAGTCCTCAAGAGAGTGAACAATAATGCATACATTATAGATCTCCCTGAGGAATATGGCATCAGTACTACTTTTCATGTGTGTGACTTAGTTCCTTTTATAGGTACCGATGAAGAATAGGAGGACCTATTAGATTTGACGGCAAATACTTCCCAAGGGGGAGGGGATGATGCATGGCCCCCAAGCAAAGGCCCTATCACAAGGGCCATGGCTAGAAGAATGGAAGACGACATGGCTAGAATAGATGGAGGAAGACCTCACCTCTATGTGACCATCAAGATGTGCAAACCATGACTCACTATTAGCTTGGGAGGATTTCTTTATGCGTTTATTATTTGTAATTTTTCATTTATTTTACTTAGAGGAGCCTAGGATTTTATTTTGGACATGTATTAGTCCATTTAATTTTCTAGGAGGTGTTCTAGTAATAAAAAGGGGTAAGGATAGCTTTTGGGCCTTTATTTAGGTTATAAGGGGATAGTTTGATAACTACACCCCTCTTTTTCTAAATAAAACCCCTAAGCTAATAAGAAGGGATCTTGGCCCTTAGATTTACTTGCTTGGGCGCCAATTAAGAAGCTAAGGGAGAGGATTGATTGGACTTTGGGCTTCAATCCTCCTCCTTTGGATTCTCCCTTTTAATCTTAGCCCTTCCTTTCTTTTATGTCTTGTTCAAGAGGCTAGCTACCTCTATAAATAAGTGCTCCTCACCACTCTTATATTTTTTACACTTTGATCAATAGAAATTTTGCTTTGGCTGAATTCTTTCTTAGTGTCCTCTATCTTCTCTTTTGAGAGTTCCTTAGCTTTTATCAAGGGTTCCATCCTTTGTGGTAAGCCAACCTTCCTTAGGCTTATCTCCCTTGGCGTCTAAACACTTCATCCCTTGCCTCTCCATACACCATTTCACTAAATATTTTAAACCTTTAGAAAAGATCAAGGGTATGCATCAATTTATCTTTGGATAGTAGGTTCTTAGCTTATTTATATTTCTTTCAACGAGAAGATCCTCAAAATAATGTCCGAAGTGAGAGATAATGGATTAGATGTTTGGTGTATGATTTATAAAAGTGTGTGATGTATTATTTAACATGAACATGATTTGAGATAGTGTGATTGATGATATGAGTCAACGATGCCTAAAAGGGTGTCATTCTAGTTGTAATTAGTAATGAAAGTTAGTACCACCGCTATACAATTGTTAAACCGTTAGATTTTGTTTAATTTTTATAGTAGGTTCCTAATATGTTAATCTTTATTTTCAATGATGGGATCGTTAAATGATGTCTGTAGTGACATAATGTAGGTAGAATAACAATTATAATTTTAGCATGTTATACGATACCGTATTTTGTCTTGAGTGTCTATAGACTAGTTTAACCATTCAATTTAGTTTATTTTTTGGGTAGTCGATTCTTGAGATGTTAATAGATATTTTCAATGGTGGGATCATCTAAATAATGTGCGTAGTGAGAGATAATGAACTTAGAGTAAGAACTGTATTTTTAGGATCTTAATTATACCTGTAACAGATTACGTTTTGAACGTCTATATATTAGTTGAACTGTTGGATTGTGTTTATCTTTGGATAGTAGGATCTTAACTTATTTATTTTTATTTCAACGTTAAGAACCTCAAAATAATGTCCGAAGTGAGAGATAATGGATTACATGTTTGGTGTATGATTTATAAATCTGTGTCATTCATTATTTAACATGAACATCATTTGAGATAATGTGATTGATGATATGAGTCAACTGTGCCTAAGAGGGTGTCATTCTAGCTGCAATTAGGATTGAAATTTAGTACCAGTGCTATAAAATTGTTCAACGGTTAGATTTTGTTCAATTTTTTATAGTAGGTTCTTAAGATGTTAATCTTTTTTTTCAATGGTGGGATCATCGAAATAATGTTCGTAGTGATATAATGGAGTTAGAATAACAATTATATTTTTAGTATCTTATACGATACCGTATTTTGTCTTAGTGTTTCTAGAATAGTTTAACTATTGGAGTTCGTTCCTTTTTGGATAGTAGATTATTACCATATTAATATTTATTTTCAACGGTGGGATCATCTAACTAATGTACGTAGTGATAGAAAATGAACTCAGAGTAAGAACTCTCTTTTTAGGATCGTAATTATACTTGTAATAGATTTCATTTTGAGCCTCTATACATTAGTTGAACTATCGGATTGGGTTTATCTTTGGATAGTAGGTTCTTAACATATTTATAGTTTTTTTGAACAGTAAGATCCTCAAAATAATGTCCGAAGTGAGAGGTAATGGATTAGGCATTTGGTGTATGATTTTAAATGTGTGTGATGTGTTATTTAACATGAACATGATTTTTGATAGTGTGATTGATGATATGAGTCAGCGGTGCTTAAAAGGGAGTCATTCTAGCTGCAGTTAGGAATGAAACTTAGTACCACCGCTATATAATTGTTCAACAGTTGAATTTTGTTTAACTCTTTTTTAGTTGATTCTTAAGATGTCAATCTTTATTTTCAATGGTTGGATCATTGAAATAATGTTTGGAGTGACATAATGGAGTTAGAATAACAATTATATTTTTAGAATCTTATACGATACCGTATTTTTTCATGCGTGTCTTTAGAATACTTTAACTGTTGAATTTGATTTATTTTTGGGTAGTAGATTCTTAAGATATTAGTATTTATTTTCAACGGTGAGATCATCTAAATAATGTATGTAGTGAGACAAATGAACTTAGAGTAAGAACTGTATTTTTAGGATCTAAATTATACCTGTAGTAGAATTCTTTTTTAGCGTCTATACATTAGTTGAACTGTTGGATTTTGTTTATCTTTGGATAGTAGGTTCTTAACTTATTCATTTTTATTTCAATGCTAAGATCCTCAAAATAATGTTCGAAGTGAGAGGTAATGGATTAGATTTTTGGTGTATGATTTATAAATGTGTGTGATGTGTTATTTAACATGAACATGATTTGAGATAGTGTGATTGATAATATGAGTCAACAGTGCCTAAGAGGGAGTCATTCTAGCTACAGTAATGAATGAAATTTGGTACCACCACTATACAATTGTTCAACCGTTAGATTTTGGATAACTTTTTTATAGTAGGTTCTTAAGATGTTACTCTTTATTTTCAATGGTGGGATTGTCGAAATAATGTACGGAGTGACATAATGGAGTTAGAATAACAATTATATTTTTAGCATCTTATACAATGCTGTATTTTTTCTTGAGTGTCTCTAGAATACTTTAACTGTGTGATTTGGTTTATTTTTGGGTAGTAAATTCTTAATATATTAATATTTATTTTCGACGGTGGGGTCATCTAAATAATGTACGTAGTGAGAGATAATGAACTCACAGTAAGAATTGTATTTTTAGGATCTTAATTATACCTGTAGCGGATTTCGTTTTGAGCATCTATACATTAGTTGAACTGTTGGATTTCGTTTATCTTTGGATATTAGGTTCTTAACATAATTATTTTTTTTTCAACAGTAAGATCTGCAAAATAATGTCCGAAGTCAGAGGTAATGGATTAAATGTTTAGTGTATGATTTATAAATGTGTGTGATGTATTATTTAACATGGACATGTTTTGAGATAATGTGATTGATGATATGAGTCAATGGTGCCTAAGAGGGAGTCATTCTAGCTGAGTTAGGAATGAAATTTATTACCACCGCTATACAATTGTTCATTACATTTTCTTTAACATTTTTTTAGTAGGTTCTTAAGATGTTAATCTTTATTTTCAATGGTGAGATCATCAAAATGATGTCCCGAGTGACATAATGGAGTTAGAATAACAATTATATTTTTAGCATCTTGTACGATACCGTATTTTTCTTGTGCGTCTATAGAATAGTTTAGGCGCTGGATTTGGTTTATTTTGGGTAGTAGATTCTTAAGATATTAAGATTTATTTTCAACGGTGGGATCATCTAAATAATGTATGTACTGAGAAATAATGAACTCGTAGTAAGAATTGTATTTTTAGGATCTTAATTATACTTGTTGCAGAGTTCATTTTGAGCATCTATATACTAGTTGAACAGTTGGATTTGGTTTATTTTTGGATAGTAGATTCTTAACATATTTATTTTTTTGAACGGTAAGATGCTCAAAATAATGTCCGAAGTGAGAGATAATGGATTAGATGTTTGGTGGATGATTTATAAATGTGTGTGATGTATTATTTAACATGAACATGATTTGGGATAGTGTCATTGATAATATGAGTCAACAGTGTCTAAGAGGGAGGCATTCTAGCTGTAGTTAGGAATGAAATTTAGTACCATCGCCATACAATTGTTCAACCATTAGATTTTGTTTATTTTTTTATATTAGTGATGCATCCCTACCTAAGCCATGGTTGAACAATTGTTGAGCAAGAGAATGCCGCCTAGGATCTACTCTTAGAGGTTCTTGAGGTTGAAGAAATGAAGGTGGATGACTAGGAGGTAGAGGTGAAGATTAACGCCACTTCTTCAATGGAGGAGATAAGTCATGGTGAAGCTAGTCACAAAAGATGGAAGCCTTAATAATAGGATGAAGGACACTCACTAGAATGATGAGAACATGAATACTCTCTAAGAACAAAGAGCTCTCAAATTTAGAGAAATGTTATTTTTGTTCAAATGACTGTTAAAATTTAGATGAAGGAAGGGATGCTCTATTTATAGAGCAAAACATGAACCATGGGCTGAGGATCCTCAAGTTGAACATCCACTTGGCTTAATTAAGAGTTAGTTGGCTTAATTTAGTGTTAATTTAGCATGTGCTCAATTAACACTAATTTAATCTAACTAAAGATCCAAACATGGCCCTAAAAATATGGATCTATGTTCCCTCTAGTTTGAATTAGAATATTTTAAGGAAATGACATGGCACCTTCAAAATTGAAATTAAAATAAGAAGGAATAAGAATCAGCCACGTAGGAGTGAGAAAGCACATATGGAGTGAAACAAGGGGGCAAGGGGGCCCACATGTCTCCTACATGCTTCATGTGTTGGTTAGAAGGGTGTGAAGAGGAATTAGGGATGTAGAAATAAGATCCTACACATATAAAATCTCTTGGACCAGCCCAAACAAATTAACACGTTCCACAAGGAGACTAATTTCACCTCCTAAAGAAAATAAAAACTATACGCCAAAATACAAGGCCGAAAATTAAACTAACTACACCCCTAAAATCCTAATGACTTAAGGGTGCTTATACAAGCCTAAAAATGGTTAAATGGATACAATTAAATGGAACATGTCCTAAACTAAGGTCCTTGAAGATTCATCCAAGTCATGCTCCTTTCTTATTGGTCCTAACTCAAGCTCATGCTAGGTGTGCATGCATCATATCCTCTCCCTTTTAGGAGGATTTGACCTCAAATCCTGTGGTCTTTCTTCCCTTTTTCCAAATCCTGCAAAAGTACCCACATAGGAATGAGTATATGATTAGGTACACAGATGTTAAGGGTAGGAGGTCTATAGGGAGATCTCATAGACTTGCGGTGGTGGGGGTATGCAATAAGGTTTAAAAGTCGTTTATTGTGTCTATGCCCCCACACAAAAGTTCCCCAAGTGACTCCAAGTTCACTAAAGGATAGTCCCATCTGGGTGGGAAGTGAGACAAGCTTAGGTGCCTTGGAGTACTCATCCAAGAAATCCCGATAGGCTTTATCTGGTTGTTCACCCCACAAGATGATGATGGGCCTAGGGGTGAACCTTTCTTTCAAGGTCTTTTTGAGTGGGCCTTGAGATTGGCTATGGATAGAAAATGTTTGTAGCCCAATCTCCTGACTACACTTTGCCATATCCACAAGTAGTATTTGAGGTTGTGTTTCATAGTGCTTAAAGGGTTTTGGCACAACCTCTACACTTACTTGTGCAAGGAAGGACTCCTCAACTTTATCCAAGTCTTGAGAGTCATGTTTGAGCTCAAAGGAAAATGTGTTAAGCCTAACACTTGCATAAGTTTTAAAGATGGCATCAAATAGAATTTGTGGTTGTGGTTCATTGTACTCAAAAGGTTTTGGCACAACCTCAATCTCTACTTGTGCATTGGGAAAGTTGTTATCAATAAGATTCCCCTTGGATGGCAAGCAGAAGTCTTCTTGAAGGACAACTTCTTTTTTCTTTTAAGTGTTGAACTTGAGGTTATTGTTTGAGCTTGATGAATAAAGGTTCAAGTTCAGCACTTGGTGAATTTTCTTCTTTATGTGCAACTCGAGGTTGTGGAAAGATGTGCTCAAATGATTGACACACAACCTCCACTTGCACTTGTCCAAAGGGAGAAATTTCTTTAATAAGATCCTGCTTAGGACTTAAGGAGTAATCTTCTTGAAGACCTTCTTCTCTCTCACTTTTGACCAAGTTTTGAACTTGAGGCTCTTATTAGAACCTTAAAGATGTAGGCTCAAGTTAAAGACTTGGTGAAGTGTCAAGTAGGACATCACATTCACCTTTCTCCATCAAGACATTTTCCAATCATTGGACTTCACAATTTTGTTTCTCAAAAGGTAAAGATATAAGTCCAACACTCGTTACATTGTTTGATGAAGAATCATATTCAAGGTGAATTTGAGATTGTGATTCAAAGTGCTCAAAAGATTTTTGCACAATCTCAAACTCCACTTGTGTTTTTATGCAATGGTTAGAAGATTGACCTAAGCTAAAGTCTAAAACTAGGTCTGGGCTAGGGTCACTCTTCTTGCCAATCTCTTTTTCTAATTTTATATTCTTTTCGTATTTTATAAAAATATTTTCTAAACGCTCCCAACTTTCTTGTCTTTCTTTTCTTTCTCTTTCTTTTTCCCTTTATTTTATTTCTCTTTCTTTTTCCTTTCTCTCTTCTCTTTCTCTTCTTTCTTTCCTTTTTCTTTTCTTTCTTTTATGTCATCCTCCCTGCTCCATCTCTCTTCTCTCTCTTTTCTCTCTTTCTCCTCTTTATCTCTTCTCCCTTTTTTTCTCTATATATTTTATTTCTATCCTCTCTCTTCTATATCTCTCTTTTATTTTTCTTTCTCTTTCACATCCCTCCTCTCTTTCTTTTTCAGCTATCTCCCAAGGGTTGGCAAACAAAGGAGAATTTGGATCATGGTAAGCATTAAGGAGAGGTTTGTTCCTAGAGTAGAACTCACTCATCTCACCCTTTTGATTTTTTTTGGGCTTCTCACTAAAGATGTATGAGCCTTTGGAACTCAAACACCACCTAAACAAAGCGTATAATAAAGTAACATGAACTAAACTAAGTGAATACCTATAAGTGAAAAGAGCCTTTGGAACTCTTAAGCACTCACTAAAACATATGAAACAAGCTAAGGTAACTAAGACAAAACTAAAGGAGGTAAGATCTAATGTGCTCCTAAAGGTGTGGAAGGTGGTGTACCACTTCCTCCTTCACATCTTAATTAGCGAGAGACTAAGCTAAATACTTAAGAATAATGGCCTTTTACAAACCAAAGAAAAGAAAAATACAACTAAAAATTGACAATTAAGGAACAAAACTAAAAATAATTCTTCAAGTCTCTCCCAAGCAATCTCTCCCAAGGTGCTTCACTCTTTGTTCATGTTCTTCCTTTTTTTCAAGTCCTTTTAGCTATTTCAACTCTTCCTTAAGAAGCTACCCTTGTGGAAGGCTTCCTTACTCAAGGCTTACCTACACAAAAGTGGCACCAACCAAGGCAAGAACCAAAGAAGTAGAGCAAGCAAAATAAAGCAAGAAAAGCACAATTTGAATGACACACTATCCAAGTGGAAAGAATGATAGAGACATGACTCAAATAATTCAAAGAATACAAACTAAAAATAAGGCTATAAATGAAGGGTAAGCACACAAAGAAAATCCTAGAAAGGTTCTAGATGAGAATAAGGACTAGAAAGCAAAATGACTCAAATAATTTTCAAAAATTGCACCAAGAATAAAAGTGATGATTGAATGCTATATGTTCAATTTTCAAGCTATTTCAATTGATTTTAGGTCCTCTTTTGCAATTACAATAAAATTCCAATTAGGTACAACACTTTTGTCTATGTATTATTTTTTTTTACTTTGTTCTTGCACTCTTTTTTGTTCTTTGTTTTCAAATTGTCTTTTGACTTCTTTTCTTTTATTTTTTTTTAAAATTTATTTTGGATGCACCTAATTCAGATTTGGAAGGAATATTTTAAGAGGAAGCAAGAGGCATTAAAAGCTTGAAGTGATTTAGCAAGCAAGGCCACACAATTTCAAATACAAGTGCAACTAATGAAAATTTTAGTAACTAAAAAATGTACTAAAATTTGAAGTGTTTTAAGGCATGCTTAGGAGTGCTTGATTTGTGCATGAATTAACTTGTTTTCACACAAGTTTTTTCTCAATATAACACAGTCAAGGACAACTCCAAATACCAAAACAATTTCACTTCAAACAAGCACACTAAAAGCTACTACAAAATGCTACAGAAGACACTCAAAATTTAGAGAACAAATTGAGCTATAATTTTTTGAAAAATTATTGAGGAAACATGTTTGAACTAAAAGCATGCGTGACTTCTCAAGAGACTTAAACAAGAGAGAAAAACTCTCTTAGAAGGTCAATTTCAAGAAGTGAACACAACTCTTTTTTTTCAAGACATATTCAACACATAAAATTAGTAAAACCTAAGGAAATTGATATGACAAATATTAAGGACTAAACAAAACTCTAAATGACAACTAATTTGAGATTTTAAAACTGAAAATAAATCCTAAGATAAGCAACAGAAAAAACGCACAAAAAATAGTGAAGGAAATGCAAAAAAGAAGCCAAAACACCTGAGCCACAACACTATGGGAAATGCCACAGAGGTGTGGGTTCACGGTTTGGTGTTTCTTAGGAAATTCATTATGCACAAAATGACTCAAAAAAAAAGTTTAATGGTGTAAATGAGTCCTAAACACAATAATACATGATTCAAAGGAAGAATAAGAAATTTGAACCAATTAAACTCAAAATAAAGTGCATACAACACAATTGCACTGATTAAAATGAAGAGAAATGACTTAGAATTAAAATGAACCAAACAAAATCACAATAACAAGCCAAATAACACAAGACAAGCAAGGAATACTACCAAACAACACGGAATGGTGTAAAGAAAATAGAATTGGAGTAGAAGAATAAGATGACAAAACAATGAACAAGACAAAAAAAACTAAAAGTTAGAGATAGTAGAAGAACCTCTATCAGAGCCTAAGCTCTGATACCAAATGATGCATTCCTCCCCAAGGCAAGATTGCAAAATCCTTGATGAAGAGAATGCTCCCAAGATCCTTGCTTATAGAGGTTCCAAGGTTGAAGAAATGGAGGTGGAAGACTAGGAGATGGAGGTGAAGATTGGCTCGACTTCTTCAATGAAGGAGATAAGCCATGGTGAAGCTAGACACAAAGGAAGGAACCCTTGATAATAGCATGAAGCACTCTCACAAGAGTGGAGAGAACATGAACACTCTCTAAGAACAAAGAGCTCTCAAATTTAGAGAAAGGTTATTGTCATTTAAATGAGTGTTAAAATGATATAAAAGGAGGGAAACTCTATTTATAGAGCAAAGCATGAACCATGTGCCTAAAGTACTAATGGTGAACATCCAACATGCTTAAATAAGGGTTAATTGGCTTAATTTAGTGTTACTTTAGCATGTGCTCAATTAACACTAATTTAATCTAACTAAAGATTCAAACATGGCCCTAAAAATATGGATTTATGTTCTCTCTAGTTTGAATTTGAATTTTGGAGGGAAATGACATGGCACCTCCAAAATTCAAATTAAAATAAGAATGAGTAAGAATCAGCCATGTATGAGTGATAAAACACATGTGGAGTGAAACAAGGGGGCAAGGGGGCCCACATGTCTCCTACATGTTTCATGTGTTGGTTAGAAGGGTGTGAAGAGGAATTAGGGGTGTAGAAATAAGATCCTACACATATAAACTCTCTTGAACATGCTCCACAAGGAGACTAATTTCACCTCCTAAAGAAAATAAAAACTATAGGCCAAAATACAAGGCCGAAAATTAAACTAACTACACCCCTAAAATCCTAATAACTTAAGGGTGCTTATACAAGCCTAAAAATGGTTAAGTGGATACAATTAAATGGAAAATGTAGTAAACTAAGCTCATTGAAGCTTCATCCAAGTCATGCTCCTTTCTTATTGGTCCTAGCTCAAGCCCATGCTAGGCGTGCATGAATCAAGTAGGTTCTTGAGATTTTAATCTTTATTTTTAATAGTGGGATTCTAGAAATAACTTCCGGAGTGACACAATAGAGTTAAAATAACAATTATATTTTTAGCATCTTATACGATACTGTATTTTGTGTTCAGTATTTTTAGAATAGTTTAACTATTGGATTTGGTTTATTTTTGGGTAGTAGATTCTTAAGATATTAATATTTATTTGCAACGGTGGGATCATCTAAATAATGTACGTAGTGAGAGATAATGAACTTAGAGTAAGAATTGTATTTTTAGGATCTTAATTATACCTGTAGCAGATTTTGTTTTGCGGGTGTATACATTAGTTGAACTGTTGGATTTGGTTTAGCTTTTGATTGTAGGTTGTTAACATATTTATTTTGTTTGAGATAGTGTGATTGATGATATGAGTCAACGGTGCCTAAGAGGGAGTCATTCTAGCTGCAGTTAGAAATGAAATTTAGCACCACCACTATACAATTGTTCAACTTTCAGATTTTGTTAATCTTTTTATAGTAGGTTCTTAAGATGTTAATCTTTATTTATAACGGTTGGATTGTCGAAATAATATCTCGAGTGACATAGTGGAGTTAGAATAACAATTATATTTTTAGCATCTTATACAATACCGTATTTTGTCTTGAGTGTCGATAGAATAGTTTATCCGTTGGATTAGGTTTATTTTTGGGTAGTAGATTCTTAAGATATTACTATTGATTTTCAAGGTGGAATCATCTAAATAATGTACGTAGTGAGAGATAATGAACTCAGAGTAAGAACTATTTTCTTAGGATCTTAATTATACTTGTAGCAGATTTGATTTTGAGCATCTATACATTAGTTGAACTATTGGATTTGGTTTAGCTTTGGATAGTAGGTTGTGAACATATTTATTTTATTTTTTTTCAATGGTAAGCTCCTCAAAATAATGTCCGAAGTGAGATAATGGATTATATGTTTGGTGTATGATTTATAAATGTGTGTGATGTATTATTTAACATGAACATGATTTTAGATAGTGTGATTGGTGATATGTGTCAATGGTGCCTAAGATGGAGTCATTCTAGCTACAGATAAGAATGAAATTTAGTACCACCGCTATACAATTGTTCAACAGTTAAATTTTGTTTAATGTTTTTGTAGCAGGTTCTTAAGATGTTAATATGTTATTTTCAATGGTTGGATGGTTGAAATAATGTTCGGAATGACATAATGGAGTTAGAATAACAATTATATTTTAAGCATCTTATACGACACCATATTTTTGTCTTGAGAGTCTATATAATAGTTTAACCATTGGATTTGGTTTATTTTTGTGTAGTAGATTCTTACGATATTAATATTCATTTTCAATGGTGGGATCATCTACATAATATACGTAGTTAGACATACTGAACTCAAAGTAAGAACTGTATTTTTTTTATCTTAATTATACCTGTAGCTGATTTTGTTTTGGTCATCTATACATTAGTTGAACTGTTGGATTTGGTTTAGCTTTGGATAGTAGGTTGTTAACATATTTATTATTTTTCAACATTAAGATCCTCATAATAATGTTCAAAGTGAGGCAATGGATTAGATGTTTGGTGTATTGTTTATAAATGTGTGTAATGTATTATTAATGATGAACATGATTTGAGATAGTGTGATTGGTGATATGAGTCAACGGTGACTAAGAGGGAGTCATTCTAGCTGCAATTAGGAATTAAATTTAATACCACCACTATACAATTGTTCTACGATTAGATTATGTTTAATTTTTTATACAAGGTTCTTAAGATGTTAATATTTTATTTTCAATGGTTGGATCATCAAAATAATGTTCGGAGTGACATAATGGAGTTAGAATAACAATTATATTTTTAGCATCTTATACGATACCATATTTTGTCTTGAGTGTCTGTAGAATAGTTTAACCATTGGATTAGGTTTATTTTGGGGTAGTATATTCTTAAGATATTAATATTGATTTTCAACGTGTGATCATCTAAATAATACACATAGTGAGCGATAATGTACTCAGAGTAAGAATTCTATTTTGTGGATGTTAATTATACCTGTAGCAGATTTCGTTTTGAGAGTCTATACATTAGTTGAACTGTTGGATTTGGTTTATTTTTCGATAATAGGTTCCTAACACTTTTATTTTTCAACGGTAAGATCCTCAAAATAAATTCCAAAGTGAAAGATAATTGATTACATCTTTGGTCTATGATTTATAAATGTGTGTGATGTATTATTTAACATGAACATAATTTGAGCTAGTGTGATTGATGATACGAGTCAACGGTGCCTAAGAGGGAGTCATTCTAGCTGCAGTTAGGAATGAAATTTAGTACCACTGCTATACAATTGTTAAACCGTTAGATTTTGTTTAATTTTTTTATAGTATGTTCTTAAGATGTTTTATTTTCAATGGTTGGATCGTTGAAATAATGTTCGGAGTGACATGATGGAGTTAGAATAACAATTATATTTTTAGCATCTTATACGACACCATATTTTGTCTTCAGTTTCTATATGATAGTTTAACCATTGGATTTGGTTTATTTTTGCGTAGTAGATTCTTATGATATTAATATTGATTTTCAACAGTGGGATCATCTAAATAATTTATGTAGTGAGAGATAATGAATGCAGAGGAAGAACTATAGTTTTTGGATGTTAATTATACCTGTAGCAGAATTCGTTTTAAGCGTCTATACATTAGTTGAACTGTTGGATTTGGTTTAGCTTTGGATAGTAGGTTGTTAACATATTTTTTTTTCAATAGTAAGATCCCAAAATAATGTCCGAAGTGAGATAATGGATTAGATATTTGGTGTATGATTAATAGATATGAGTGATGTATTATTTAACATGAACATGATTTGAGATAGTGTGATTAATGATATGTGTCAGCGGTGCCTAAGAGGAACTCATTCTAGCTGTAGTTAGGAATGAAATTTAGTACCACCGCTATACAATTATTCAACTGTTAAATTTTGTTTAATGCTTTTGTAGCAATTCTTAAGATATTAATCTGTTATTTTCAATGGTTGGAAGGTCGAGATAATGTTCGAAGTAACATAATGGAGTTAGAATAATAATTATATATTTAGAATCTTATACTATACCATATTTTGTATTAAGTGTCTATAGAATAGTTTAACCATTGTATTTGGTTCATTTTTTCGTAGTAGATTCTTAAGATATTAATATTGACTTTCAATGGTGGGATCATCTAAATAATGTACGTAGTGAGAGATAATGAACTCAGAGTAAGAACTGTATTTTTTGGATCTTAATTATACCTGTAGGAGATTTCGTTTTGGGCCTCTATACATTAGTTGAACTGTTGGATTTGGTTGAGCTTTGGATAATAGGTTGTTGACATTTTTTTTTCAACGGTAAGATCGTCATAATAATGTCCGAAGTGAGATAATGGATTAGATGTTTGGTGTATGATTTATAATTGCGTGTTATGTATTAGTTAACATGAACATGATTTGAGATAGTTTGATTGAAGATACGAGTCAATGGTGCCTAAGAGGGAGTCATTCTAGTTGCAGTCAGGAATGAAATTTAGTATCACTGCTATACAATTGTATTGTTAGATTTTGTTTAATTTTTTATATTAGGTTCTTAAGATGTTAATCTTTATTTTCAATGTTTAGATCGTCAAAATAATGTTCGGAGTGACATTTTGGAGTTAGAATAACAATTATATTTTTAGCATCTAATACGATACCATATTTTGTCTTGAGTGTATATAGAATAGTTTAACCATTAGATTTGGTTTAGTTTTGGTTAGTAGATTCTTAAGATATTAATATTGACTTTCAACCGTGGGATCATCCAAATAATGTATGTAGTGAGAGATAATGATATCAGAGTAAGAAGTGTATTTTTAGGATCTTAGTTATACTTATAGCAGATTTCATTTTGAGCATCTATATAGATTTCATTTTGAGCGTCTATATATTAGTTGAACTGTTTGATTTGGTTTACCTTTGGATAGTAGGTTGTTAACATATTTATTTTGTTTCAATGGTAAGATCCTCAAAATAATGTCCGAAGTGAGATAATGGATTAGATGTTTGGTGTATGATTTATAAATGTGTGTGATGTATTATTTAACATGAAGATGATTTGATATAGTGTGATTGATGATATGAGTGATGATGCCTAAGAGGGAGTCATTCTAGCTGCAGTTATGAATGAAATTTAGTACCACTGCTATACAATTGCTCAGCCATTAGATTTTGTTTAATTTTTTTATAGTAAGTTCTTAAGATGTTAATCTTTTATTTCAATGGTTGGATTGTCAAAATAATGTTCAGAGTGACATAAGGGAGTTAGAATGATGCATCCTTCCCCAAGGCAAGTTTGAAGAATCCTTGATGAAGATAATTCTCCCAAGATCCTTGCTTATAGAGCTTCCAAGGTTGAAGAAATAGAGCTGGAAGACTAGAAAATGAAGGTGAGGTAGGCGCCACTTCTACTTTGTAGATGATAAGCCATGAGTTAAGCTAGCCACAAGGGAAGGAACCCTTGATAATAGCATGAAGGTATCTCACAAGAATGGAGAGAACATGAACACTCTCTAAGAACAAAGAGTTCTGAATTTTAAAGAAAGGTTATTTTCATTCAAATGAGTGTTAAAAGCTACATGAAGGAGGGAATGCTCTATTTATAGAGCAAAGCATGAACCATGGGCTTAGGAACCTCAAGTTGAACGTCCAACATGCTTAAACAAGGGTTAGTTGGCTTAATTTAGTGTTAATTTAGCATGTGCTAAATTAACACTAATTTAATCCAACTAAAGATCCAAACAAGGGTTAGAGAAAGTTTATTTTCATTCAAATGAGTGTTAAAATATGGATCTATGTTCCCTCTAGTTTGAATTTGAATTTTGGAGAGAAATGACATGGCACTTCCAAAATTCAAATTCAAATAAGAAGCAACAAGAATAAGCCATGTAGGAGTGAGAAAGCACATATGGAGTGAAACAAGGGACAAGGTGATGGAGGACCATCCTTCGGGCATCAAATAGGACCCATTACAAGGTCCATGGCAAGAAGAATAGAAGAAGAGGAAGGTCATACTACACCAAGATTGATGATCACATGTGTGGACTTTGGTGCATCTACCTAGTGTTTTGCTTGTTTTCCTTATTTTCCCCTTGTATTTTGGGGAACCTTAATCACTTAGGATTTCATTGTGTATTTTTATTTAGCCTTTGTATTATGGGGTAAATTAGTTTAGGATTTATTTTGGGACTTAAACCTTGACTTGTGAGGTCAAAAGTCCATTTCTTTCATTTTCTAGACACAAGGGTATTTTAGTCATTTAGGGGGGAAGGACCTACATTTCATTTGAGGTCCATTTAAGGTTCATTTGAGAGGCATTTAGCCAAGAGGCCTCCTACCCTCTCTTTAAATACCCTAGGTTAGACTACATGTAGTCACTTTTGGATATATTGGATATTTGAGAGAGTTTTCCTCATCATTCCTCTTCCTTAGTCATTTAGGGATCTCTTGGCCCCCTTCCTCTCCTCTCTACCTTAGAAGGAGCTTGGGCCTCCCTAGGATTGGCCTTCACCCTCTCCAAGTGAAGTGAGCTAGCCAAAGAGACACCATCCAACCACCACCACCCAAAACACCATTCTTTTGTCTCCATTTTTTTTCATGAACCACTTTCACCCATCATAAGCTCCATTTTTCACACCTATTTCAGCCCTTGAAGAAGATCCATTTAAACATTTCATCTTGGAGAAGAGTTGGTGACACCATTTAAACATTTAAACATTTTATGGAAGTTGAGGCCAACTTGATTACTCAATAATCAGCCCAATTACATACTCAACATGCCTCTCAAAGCCAATCAACAAAAATCACCACAAAAACTAGCACAAAATTAAGATACTAAAATTATTGAACAAGTGAATGAAATTTGGAAGAAATTGAGCATTAATTTTTTGAAGATTTTTTTTTAAAAACATGCTAAGATCTAAATAGCATTGGGATCAAGAGTAAGCCTCTTTGATGCTCAATTTCCAATAGAGAAATAACACGCTTTTATGGTAAAATAAAAGAGCTAAACAATGGATTTTAAGTGACAATTAAAAGGACTAAAGAATACCAAAATAAGACACAACGTATGAGGATTAAAACTGAAAATAAATGACTCAAAATGACCAAGAATGTGACACAAAAATAGGGAAATAGGGGCTGGAAAAAATAGAGAAATAGGTGCAGGAAAATAGAGAAAAAGGTGCAGGAAAATAGAATTAAAATGCAAGAACTTTAAATGAAAGAAGTAAAAGAGCATCCAAGGATCAAAACCACAATTGTGTGGCTTCCTTCACAAAGTTTGTGAAGTCATTACTATGATCCTCTTAGGGTAAGCACTAGAATAAGGAAAAATTAAAAAGATGGGCAGAAATTTAAAGAAACAAACCTAAAGGAAACAGACAAAGATTCAATAGAAATGAACAAAATAAATTGAATCTAGAAAGCAATAAAGACATGGAAATAAAAATTTCAAGAACTAAAACATAAACTTCAAGACAATAAGGAATTTAAATGACAATAAAGGAAGCAAGAAATAAAGTATAAAAAACTGCAGAAAAAAGAAACTAAACAAAGACACATAAACTAAGGAGAAGGAGGAGGAAGAGAACCTTCATGAAGATGGCTCTTGATACCAAATGATGCACTCCCTTGATCTCTTCAACCAAGGTTCCTTCCTCTAAGAAAATGGAGGATGGAGAGGTTAGAAATAGGAGAGGGTTGACGCCACTTTCTAGGAGAAAGATGAGTCAAAAAATTTTATGTTGCTTGCCACAAGGGAGAGGTCCCTTGATAAAAGCTTTAAGGGAGAGATTCCTCAAGAGAGACGATTCTCAAAGACACTCAAGAATAAATTGCTCAGAAAGAGTCTTACTTCATTCAATCAAGTGTGTTTTGTACAAGAGAGACTAGGTGTATTTATAGCCCAAAGAGGGAGCAAGGCACTCAAAACTAGGCAATGTGGGACTTGGGCCTAATTAGTATTAGGAGCACTAATCCCTCTTAGGCCCACTAAAAGTGATGCCTAGCCTTAACCTAGGGAGTGTCACGGCCTAATCAAGGGGGTGTGGAAAGAGATCCACACTCCTTTGTGTTATTAGGCCCTTTACTCCCCTCACCTCCCTTCTTAAGCTAATTACACCCTAAACTCTAGAAACTAAAAAAAAATGGCCAAAATACAAGGCATAAAAGGGAAATAAAAGCTAATTAATATTTACAAGAGGAAAACTAAGGACTATGGCCTAAAATATCTATCTCCATCATGAGCTGGGGTCTTGATGAGTCTTTCCGGGCCAAGTCCTCTTCAATCCTCCTAGCCATTACCCTAGTGAGAGGGCCTTTGATAGGTAGGATTGCATCAGATATCATGGTCAGTTGAGTTGTCCAAGTTCGTTCGACTTAAAAGTTGGTCTGCCAAAGTGACTCACAACTTACCGTGTCTCAACTCAATGAAAAATACCAAGTCAAATGTTCTCTTTTACTACAATATTACTATGCAATTAACAACTTTGAAAAACATTTTGATCACCTTATGATTGAACATGGTAAGAGAAATGACAACAACTGAGCCGATATCCTCGCTAAATTGGCCAGTACTAAAAAGTTAGGTCAATATAAAACAGTCATCCAACATACCTTGGAGTAACCAACTGTTAAAAATCCTGTGGGCTTACAGATGCACACCACATTTAGTAACCCGGGAGACTCCTTATAGCCTCACGTATGACATAGACACCATGATCCCGACAGAAGTGGGAGAAGAACCTTTATTTCAATGACAATTGTACAATGAAGGCAATGATGAGTAGATGTTAGTAGTATTGGATTTAGCACAGAAGTTGAGAGATAAAGCAGTCATACAAGAGGAAACATGCAATAAAAGGGCTACTAAAAATACAACACAAATTTTAGATCGAGGTCCTTCAAGCAAGGAGACCTCGTTTGGTGAATGAGGGGAGAAGCCCAATGAAAACCCGAACAACGAAAGTTTGCATCAAACTGGGAAGACCCTTTCAAAATCAACTAAAATCTAGATAATGGAGCTTAAAAACTAGAGCATCTCTCAGGAGAAATCTTACCAAGGTCGTGGAATATTGCAACACACCTCAAATTTTATTACAATTAGCTCTCCTATGTAATATAGACTGATGTACTATTTTTTATGCCACCAATCTTTTTCCCAAGTGGGTGTTGACTAGGGAGGTTTTAATAAGACATCTAGGAGAAGAACACAACACACAGAGCATTCTGCTATGTTTTCTAAAATGCTTTCCGTTAGAACAAACCAAAGAGGGTAGAGCCGTCAAACCAGGTTCAAATCTATGGGCCAAACGACCCACCATGAATACGAGTCGGACGGGCAAAAAAAATAAGACAAACGAGTTGCAATAGCTAAAAATCAACCCAGTTTACCTTAGACTCGACCTATACGGGTTTAACTCAGGTGGGCCAAGCCAGCCCGTATTCAATCACTAAATATTTATTATTTTAATATTTTATTATTTTACTAAATATTTATTATTCAACCCATTAAATATTTATTATTTAAACTATTATATTACATAAGTAAATAGAAAATATTTTTCTTAATTTTAAATAAAGACTTAACTAAATAATTAGTTTTAAAATTTTAAATAATCTCAATTTTTAATTTTTATTTTTATTTTTTGGTAGGTTGGTGGGTTGCCCCGTATACCTACCAACCCATGGTAGGCCGGACCGAGCTAACAGATTGAGTAAAAAGTTTACATGAGCCGGGTTGAGTTGACCCTTTTTTTATGGGTCATGGTTGGCTGAGCCATATGGGCTAAACCAACCCATTTTGACAGCTATAAAAGAGGGTTTGAATTTCAAGAAAAAATGAAAAGAAAGGGAGAAAAAATGTACACTATGGCGCTCAGTCCAAATCCCAATTAGGAATTTGAGAAGAGGAGGATGGGTGGCGATCATGAAGAAGAACACCCTCGTTCAAACGAACGGATGAGAGTACTTATATGTTGTTTGCACTTGCCCGCTATCTTTCTTCTTGTGCTTGTTCCTTCAAATGTCCTCCTTCAACCCGACCCAAAGTGAAATGTCAAAACTACCCTTTTTAGGTAAATCAAAATCTTAATGACCTAATTATTAAGATAGCGGTACAAGTGCGAGTTTGACTACTAATTATTACTTTTCTGGTGACATATTGTACCTTTAAGAAAATAGTAATATTTGATCTGACTTAAGCGTCAGAGTGTCTTTGCATGTAATAATTGTACTAGCTTAGAGTAGTTTTTAAAAAAGGAGGTTTAAAGTAGTTATTAAAATATTATATTATTTATTTTGACTTAAATTCCTCTAACTTACTTAATTAACAATTTTTAAATATTTAGTATTATGTATTAAAAACATTTTAATTTTTCTTAACATAAATACATCATTCATATCTTGTTGAGTTTTGAAAAACTATAGCATAAATAATTAGAAAGATGAAATAGAATTCAAATAATTTATATATCAAATTAAAATAAAAAGATGAGCACACACAATATAAATAATTTAGTAATAATGATATGTTATAACAATTTTTATATAAATAATTTAGTAATCTAATATCATTTATATATAAAACCTTGTGCACTCACCCCATCCTAGGTTGTCATGCTTGTGTATTCACATTTCTATTTTGATATGCTATAATATAAATAATTCACTATGTCATTTTGCGTATAATAATTTTAGTTTAGTATATTTTGAAATATATTTTATTAATTTTATACTTCTTTATTTATGATAATATGATACAAACATGTCATATCATCAACGAATATGTCAGAATTGCAATGAATTTCAAAAAATTGACAAAAGAGAGGTTTGAATAGAATTCAAAATGTTGTTATGTGTTTTTGCATTTTTATTAAAAATATTTATGATCAAAAGTATACATATATTAATAGTGTTTATGGAAGATTGATTAATGTACAAATATATATATATATATATATATATATATATATATATATATATATTATAGATAGTAGGATAATTACCTTTTTTGGATATCAATGTAATTTTTTTTATGAAGGTTATAAGGTTGATCTAGTGGCAATGTCCATATATGAGGGAGAGATAGATCTTTAGTTCAAATATCTCTTTTAACAAAATAGTTTTTCTTTGTGTTTTTTAAAAGGGGTAGAATCATTATTTTGAAAAATGAACATCAAAAGGGGGAATTCTTTTTATTAATATTATAGATATAATATATAATATAATATAATATCATAGATTATAGATATAATATGACCATTATGTATGTTGGATATAAATATTTTGAAATAGTTTTTTTCTTAAAGTTATAAGCTGGGAAGAAAATTAAAGAAACAATCCTAAAGGAAACATATAAAGATTCAATGGAAAAGAACAAGATAAATTGAATCTAGAAAGCAATAAAAACTAGGAAATAAGTTGCATAAAATGAAAACTACAAAAACATAAACTAACAAGACATAAAAGGAATTAAATGACAAGAATCAAAGGCTGGAAAAAATAAAGGAAAAAGCAAGAACTCTAAGAAGAAAAGCTGAAAAAAATTAAAGAAAATTAAGACTAGAAAAGAACCTCATGGAGTTGGCTCTGATACCAAATGATGCATGTCTCCCTTGATCTTTTTCCTTGAGGTTCCAAGCACCATGAAATGGATGATGGAGGGGAAAGAAAATGGAGGTGGGTGCCACTCTCAAAGAGAGATAAGCCAAAGTGTTTAGGTTTGCCACAAGGAAAGGAACCCTTGATAAAAACCAACTAGGAAGAGGTTCCTCAAGAGAGAGGATCCTCAAGACCTTTTTACTAAGAATGTGCTCACAAAGAGACTATTTTCATTCAACTTCAAAGGTGAAATTTTACAATGAGGGGGAATGAGTATATATAGCCCAATGGGAGAGCTTGGGCACACTTTTCTAGGCAATGTAGGACTTGGGCTTAATTAGGATTAAAACTAATTAACCCAAGTCTTAGGCCTTAAGTGAGGCACCTAAGTTCACCCCCTATGGGTGCAATTAGCATATCTTAATGTGAATGGGCTAGCCCAAAATCATATCTTAACTTATGCACCCATTATAAGCTTACTCCTCCTTTTTAACTAAAGACACCTATACCTTATAAACTAAGAAGATGGCCGGAAATACATGGCCTTAAGGGAATTAAAAATACTTTCCTATTTATCTAATTAAAATAAAATATTTACAAGCTAAAAATAACGAAGACTATGGCTTCGAATCTTCAATGAGCTTTTGTCCATGCCATGCCTTCCTTGAGTCCTCCTAGCCATGATGCATGCTAGGTGAGATTGCATCATCTCCTCTCCCTTGGAGAGGATTTGACCTCAAATCCTGAGGTCTTTCTTCCGCTTTTTCAAAGTCTGCAAGAAAATAAGGAAAGCAGTAAGTATATGCAGACAAGTGATTTTGGGGGAAGTGAGAGGTCTATAAGGAGGCCTTTTAAGAATGGGGTAGTGGAGGTTGGCACTAAAGTTTGAAAATATTTTAGTGTGCATGTGCCTCCACACAACAGCTCCCCATCCTCCTCCAATTGCACTAGATACTAGCCTCAAAGGTTTTGAAATAGTTGGCGAGACTAGTCTAAGTGGAATGGAGCACTCATCAAGTTGGATTTGAGGGTGTGGATCAAGGTGCTCAAAAGATATAGGCACATCCTCAAATTCAACTTGTTCTTTTTGTAAGAGTTGGCAGGAAAATTTTTCTATGTAGAGAACCTCCTTTGAAGGCAAAGGCGGATCTTCCTTAGACTCGGTCTTCCTACCAATAACCTTATTTTCATTTTTATCCCTTTCTCTCTTAAGCTTCATGATCCTTCTATCCTCCATAACCTCGGTAGGGGTAAGAGGAAGTAAGGTGATGTTTTTCCCTTTATGAGAGAGAGTGATTTTATTAGTGAGGCCATTGTGCAAAGTTTCCTTATCATGTTGCCATGGCCTTCCCAGCAACATGTGACTAGCTTCCATAGGGACTACATCACATAACACTTTGTCGTGATACTTCCCTATGAAGAAGCTAATCTCCACTTGCTCTCTTACTACTACCCCATCTTCATCATTAAGTCCATGCAAAGAATAAGGTGAAGGATGAGGAGTAGTAGCAAGTGATAGCTTTTCCACCACCCTCGTGCTACAAAAATTACAACATGATCCACCATCCACAATAAGAGAACAAGTTTTGCCCAAAATTTTGCATCTTGTTTGAAAAACATTCTCTCTTTGTGTTTGGGTTTCCTTACAAGGATGGCTTCCAAGAAGTTGTTTCACTTTGAAGAGATCATCACATGAATGAATACCCTTTTCATTTGATGTTCCCTTTAAAGTCCTTTTTCTTTTGGGGCAAAACAAAGCAATATGCCCTTTTTCTAAACACTTAAAACATTTAGGACTTCGAAAACGAGTGCTCGAACTAGTGGTAGGGGTGTCACTCATACTCAAGGGTTTTCTCTCAATATGCTTTCTTTTGGATGACTCTCTTTTGGGTTTAATTATAGAAGGGTTTGTCTTTTTCTTAGGATGCCTCTTAGGGTTTTCCTTCTTACTAGAAGAAGCATGAATGTCATGGATTATTTTAGGCTCCTCTAAGTCTCTATAATGTGTGTAAATGTTACCACAAGAGCTCTTATAGGCATCTCTCTCTTTTTGTATCTTCATTTCTTCCCTTCTTTCTAACTTATTTTGTTCCTTTTCTCTCTTTTTCGATTCTTTCTTCTCTTTTTCTCTCCTTTCTCTTCTCTCTTTTCTCTCTAACTCTTTTCTTTTGTTTTCTTCTTTTTCTTTTTCTCTTTTCTCTTTTTCTCTTCTCTCTTCTCTTTCTTTTTCTCTTTTCTCTTTTTCTCTTCTCTCTTCTCTCTTCTCTTTCTTTTTCTCTTGCTTCTCTTTCTTTCTTTTCATTTTCCCTACTCTCTATTTGTCTCTCTTTTTCTCTTCTTTCTTTTCTTTCTTGTCTCTCCTTTTCTTTTTGTTCTTTCTCTCTTCTCTCCTCTCTATCTAGTTCCTCTTGTTCTCTTTTCCTCATCTCTCTTTGTTTTCTCTCATTTTTCCAAAATTCCCTACGTTGTTTTTCTACTATTTCCCAATCAATAGAGTATGGATATGTGGGCAAGGTTGGTTTATCACTCTTCTCATTCTTTTCTTTTATTCTATTCTCACATTCTTCTCCTTTATTTTCCCTAGTTTCATTACTACTCCTAACACTCCTAGAAGTGTGTGAAAACATGTCAAAGTGTAAGGCCTAGGGAACTAATATGCAAAACACTCCTCTCTTTTTTGTTTTCTCCTAAAGTGTTAAGAGTCTTTGGAACTCTAACACTTTCTAAAACTTTGAAAGCAAATAAAGAAATTTAAAGCAAAGCTAAAGGATTCTAACGTGCTCCTAAGTATGAATAAGGGGTACCAATTCCTTATCCACACTAAAACGAGAAACTAAGGTTTATTACACACAAAAGAGGTGACCCTTATGGGCATCCAATACCTCTAATTAAAATGTCCTTTAAAAATACACCCAAATTAAACAAAGAAAATTAAAAGTAGTTGAATGTAGCTCCTTTCTTCAAGTGCTCCTCACCAAGTGTATCACTCTAGTCTTGGCCTCCTTTTCAAGTCTCCTCTTCGTTGGTTTTAAATCAACACTTCCTAAGGATGCTACCCTTGTGAAAATTTCAACAATTTGGCTACCTACCAAGAGAAAACAAGCGCCCAAGCAAGAGACCAAGGGAAGTAGAATTTGAAAGCAAAAAGCAATAAAAAGCACTTAACAAGAATAGGAACACATCCAAGTGGAAAAAATTTATTTGACAAACACAAAGAAAGCCAATAAGGACAAGCAAGAAATAAAAGGCGCAGAAAGAAAGTTGGCACACAAAAAATATTCCTAGAATGGGCCTAAAATAGAATTGGACTTAAAACAAAAAAGACTCAACAAATTCAATGATTTGCACAATTGTAAAGCAAGGTGGCTAAATCATAGTCAAATAAATTCAAGCAAATTTCAATAAAATTTAACACTCCTTTGAATTTTTTAATAATTTTGAGGTGCACTAATTTTTATTTTATTTTTTTGTACTCTTTTTACTTGTTTTTAGCACTTTTTACTAACTCTTTTTTTTTTTTACTTATTTTACACTTTTGATTTCTTTTCTTCTTCTTTTTTTTTTTGAAACAATTTTGCTACACCTCTTAACACATTTTGTAGCAAATACAGTGAGGAGTCAAAGAATCATAAATGCTTGAACAAAGGATAGGAAATGGCCATCATAATTGATATACAAAAGTGCAAAATTAAGAAACAAAGCAACCTAATATGAACTAGTAATTTTAGGTAATAAAAAATAAATGGCACAAGGAGAGTTTTATGGAAGTTGAGGACAACTTGATTACTCAATAATCAGCCCAATCATACCCAACATGCCTCTCAAAGCCAATCAACAAAAATCATCACAAAAACTAGCACAAAATTAAGATACTAAAATTATTGAACAAGTGAATGAAACTTGGAAGAAATTGAGCATTAATTTTTTTGAAGATTTTTTTTTTAAGAACATGCTAAGATCTAAATAGCATGTGAGACTCTAAGGACATGGGATCAAGAGTAAGCCTCTTTGATGCTCAATTTCCAATAGAGAAATAACACACTTTTATGGTAAAAATAAAAAGGCAAAACTATGTAGAATTAAGAGACAATAAAAGGGCTACAACATGACCAACTAAGACACAACTTGGAAGATTAAAAACTGAAATTAAATGACTCAAAATAACCAGAAATATATGCCCAAAACAGAGAACAAAGGGCTGGAAAAACAGAAAAATAGGTGCAGGAAAATAGAATTAAAAATTCAAATAAGAAGAACAACGTGCATCCAAAGATCAAGACCACAATGTGTGGCTTCCTTCACAAATTTTGTGAAGCCATTACAATGATCTTCTTAGGATTTGCACAAGAATAAGGAAAAAATAAAAAGCTGGGAAGAAAATTAAAGAAACAATCCTAAAGGAAACATATAAAGATTCAATGGAAAAGAACAAGATAAATTGAATCTAAAAAGCAATAAAAACTAGGAAATAAATTGCATAAAATGAAAACTACAAAAACATAAACTAACAAGACATAAAAGGAATTAAATGACAAGAATCAAAGGCTGGAAAAAATAAAGGAAAAAGCAAGAACTCTAAGAAGAAAAGCTGAAAAAAATTAAAGAAAATTAAGACTAGAAAAGAACCTCATGGAGTTGGCTCTGATACCAAATGATGCATGTCTCCCTTGATCTTTTTCCTTGAGGTTCCAAGCACCATGAAATGGATGATGGAGGGGAAAGAAAATGGAGGTGGGGTGCCACTCTCAAAGAGAGATAAGCCAAAGTGTTTAGGTTTGCCACAAAGGAAGGAACCCTTGATAAAAACCAACTAGGAAGAGGTTCCTCAAGAGAGAGGATCCTCAACACCTTTCTACTAAGAATGTGCTCACAAAGAGACTATTTTCATTCAACTTCAAAGGTGAAATTTTACAATGAAGGGGAATGAGTATATATAGCCCAATGGGAGAGCTTGGGCACACTTTTCTAGGCAATATGGGACTTGGGCTTAATTAGGATTAAAACTAATTAACCCAAGTCTTAGGCCTTAAGTGAGGCACCTAAGTTCACCCCCTATGGGTGCAATTAGCATATCTTAATGTGAATGGGCTAGCCCAAAATCATGTCTTAACTTATGCACCCATTATAAGCTTACTCCTCCTTTTTAACTAAAGACACCTATACCTTATAAACTAAGAAGATGGCCGGAAATACATGGCCTTAAGGGAATTAAAAATACTTTCCTATTTATCTAATTAAAATAAAATATTTACAAGCTAAAAATAACGAAGACTATGTCTTCGAATCTTCAATGAGCTTTTGTCCATGCCATGCCTTCCTTGAGTCCTCCTAGCCATGATGCATGCTAGGTGAGATTGCATCAGTATATCTAAGGGAGAGATAGGTCATGGGTCGAATCTCTCTTTTAGCAAAATAGTTTTTCTTTTTCTTTTTTTTTAAATGGTAGAATAGGTATTCTAAAAAGTGGACATCAAAAAGAGGAATGAAGGATTGTAATTGAATGTCAATGTATACCAATTAAACTGTAATATATATATATATATATATATACATATATATATATATATATTATACATTATTTGATAATAAAATAATTATGGATGTTGGATATAAACATTTTTAAGTAATTTTTTTCTTACAAGGTTATAAGGTCGATCTAGTTGCAAAGTGAGGAGATAGAGGTTGTAGGTTCAAATCCCTCATTTCACAAAATAATTTATTTATTTTTTAATTTTCAAATAAGTATATGGGTAGAATATGTATTTCAAAAAGTAGACATCAAAAGAGGAATATTAATAATATAGATTATTATTATTATTATTAGTATTATTCTTGGACTCATTATACATGGTATCCACAAAAATGGATATGGGTACTCATCCCGCCTCACACCTTTTATATATATATATAATTTGATATGATTACATTATATAATAATATTAAATATGATATTTTTTAGTAGATAATATTACTAAAAATATTATTTTTTATTATAATATATGATAAATAATATAACTATAGAGTAAAAAGAGATATACAACATATTTTACACAATTTAATAAAATAAAAATACAAGTTACAAGAAAAATGAGTTATTTATAAAATAACTTAATAAAGTTACAATATTATTTAATATTATGGTAAAAAAAGGGTTTATACGTAATCATATAAAACTTTAGGAAGTATTTTATAATTTTTTCTATGTTTGATATTATGTTGGTTTGTTTTTTATATTATATCTATTTATTATCTCTACACATAAGTAAAGGGCGGGTCAGATATAAGTATATAGGTACTCAATGTGTACGGGGATGAAGATTAAAATCGTTGTCTGTGCAAGTATGAGACCGAGTATGGATACATTTCCTAAACGTGGATATGAGGATTAACACTATAGTACCCTACCCATTGCTATCCCTATGCTAACTATCAATGTACTTTAACAATAATAAAATAATTAAAATGCTATTACAATTTTAGTTCTCCATAAAAAAAAGAAAGTGTTATGATTTCCATTATATTAATGAAACTCATAGAAGTAATATATATATATATATATATATATATATATATATATATATATATAAAATTTTAATTGGTATGCATTGTTAGTGTAACAAATTTTATATTCATTAATACTTTAAAAGTCATATAAATAAATAGTTATGATTGAACTAATTAAACTTTATTTATATTTGTTTCTATGTTCAACATATATATTTTTTACTTACATCAATAGTTTGATTTTACTTTTATAAATAAATTTATGATTGAATGTCAGTGTAAAATTCTTTTACACTATGAGTGCATACATATTTATTTTTACACTATCAATGAATATCAAAACATTTAGAATTTTGTACTTACATAAAATTTTTTACTTTTATTTTGCTTTTATAAATTAGATTTGTACAATATTTTTCAAGTAATTCAAATATCTATTTTATCTTGGTTAAAAAAATTCAATTTATCAAAAATAGAGGAAAATAACCAAAACTTATGTGTCAACATATGTAGAGAAGAGCAATGAGGAGATGAGTAAAGCACCATGATTTCTCATTTTCTAGAATTCCAAACTTTGAGCCATCACGTGCACTTTTTTTTCTCTTTTTTTCTTCCTTGAAATTCAAACCCTTTTTACTTTGTTCTAACTTCAAAGCATCTTAGAAATTACTCTATGGCAGAAGAGGAATCGGTTCTCTACAACCTTGCATGAACATAACTTTGTGTCTTGTGTTATTCTCCCAGAAAAAATTATTCATTACTATTAATATTATTTATTATTATTATTATTTTTAAAAATAAATAAATGTTGCTAAATTTCATGTTCTATTGTTCAACTTATGTCAATATTTAAGCAATAAGAGACAAAAATTAGAAATTAAAATCATTTCTTTTCATTATTATTATAAATTATAAAGTTTAATTAGTTGGCATGTATGCTATTTAACTTGAGTAATCCTTAAAGGAAAAAAATGTGAAAAGAGATTTTTTTTTTGTCAAATGCGGTATGTGTGTGGCATTGTGTATCACTTCTACATTGTACGTGTGACACATTAAGGATTTAATTGATTATTGAAATGGAAGAAATATAATTAACCTTCTTGGTCCCCTTTTTAAGTTTCTATTTTTTTAGAAAATTTATGGTTTTATTTATTTTTTATCTGTAAAATTTCAAATTACATTAATTATTTCTTATTAATTATACCATATTTTTTGTGAATAAAAATAAATGAACATTTTATTAAGAGTGTTTTTCAACTAGAAAAATAGAAAATGACATAATAAAAAAAACTAACAAGTGATACATAAAGAATTTTAAAGTTAATTATTATTTTATCTTTATTATATTTTGAAACTAATTAGATTATTTATATATATATAATTTATTTTTTTATTTTAAATAGATATTTGAAGATAGATATATAAATAGATATACCTGAAAAACAATTTTATATATTACTTGAAAAACAAAAATTAAAGTACTATGAAGATAGATATATAAATAGATATTGATAACTATATATTACTATGTGTTATACATAATAAAAAATTACAAGTAAGTTTTAAAATATGCTAAGATCAATGTCCAAGCATTACAAAATTTATTTGAATATAAAAATATGATTTAAATATAAAAAATTATCAATAAAATAATTTTTATTAATTTAAAACTTATTATAAATGATTCATCGTAAGTTATGTTTTTAAGATATTATGAGTATTTTTTTATTGAAATTAAGCTTTTTAATTGTCAATTTTTTTAAGGTTATCATTAAAAGAGAAAATTTATTGAATATAAATTTATAAAAATAAATCATCAAATATTTTCTTATAAATTATATATTTCATATTTATTATAACATTTAAAAAAATATAACATAACTAACTTAATTTTATAATTGTTAAAGATATTTCAATGATTTTATAGAATATAATCATAATACTATTGTGATTGAATTAATCGCTAATATGAGAAAACCTTGTATAGTCAATATGAAGTAAACACAAAAGCATGTGTAGTTCTTATTATTTAATTTTAATATCATATATCTTATTTTTATATATCAATCTTTTATATTTGTATGCATAATTCTGATGATATTATTATTTTTATATAATTCTAATTGATAAAAACTATGAAAAATTAATTTTCAACAAACAATTTCTAATAACCTTATAATTTTTCTTATGCTTATTAGACATGTTTTTATATATTTAAAATTCAATAAAATTTATCTTTGTATATATATATATATATATATATAATATTCTTAACAATTATAGTACAATGTATAATTTTATAATTTATATTTATATATTTCTTATAAATGATTTGGATAATTATGAGTCCTTCGAGATTTTAAGGTAACAAAAATCACTTCTTTGACTCAATATTAAAGAGACTTGACTGCTTGTAAGTTGTTAGATTGAGATTTTAAGTTGACAAAAAATATTTTTTTACAATGTGAGTGGATACTCATTAAACTCTTATAATAATATCTTCTATATGTTTCAAAATATTATACTAACAACCTTATCAAACCTTAGGCAGTCACTCTCTCAGTAATACGAAAGTAATGATTAAAAAAATAGAAATGTATATATAAGTACACTACATTTTAAGAAATGTTATTATAATTGACTCTATGAAATAATAATGTAAATTTGGACATGTGGCATTATTTTTTTTATAGAACATATGGCATTATTTGATTACTTTGTTACATGTCAATTTTTATTCTCAGTAATTATCTTATATTGCTCTCTTACCCTACATCCATTCTTTATATATTTTTAAAGGAAGTTTTAACTTTCCATAACTATTGTTTAAAAGTAAGGTTATCAATATTGAGAACGGGAGTACATACCCTTTACTTTTATGTACTCATTACAGTTGTACCCATCTTTTGAAAATTTTGTAATATCATACATAACTTTTGTATGCTATTACACATGCACCCCTATATTTTTCAAACTTCACAATTGACACTTCTCTCACCTTCATTGTTTGACTGTTACGAAACTTGAAGAAAAAAAATAATTCATTTCACATCCACATGAAATAAAACGTAATAATGCAAAAATAAATGGAAACATGTGTAGTTTGAAAAGGAGGACTACAGTAATTGATGCACTCCCTTGATCTCTTCAACGAAGGTTCCTTCCTCTCAGAAAATGGAGGATGGAGAGGTTAGAAATGGGAGAGGGTTGACGCCACTTTCTAGGAGAAAGATGAGTAAAAAATTTTATGTTGCTTGCCACAAGGGAGACGTCCCTTGATAAAAGCTTTAAGGGAGAGATTCCTCAAGAGAGATGATTCTCAAAGACACTCAAGAATAAATTGCTCAAAAAGAGTCTTACTTCATTCAATCAAGTGTGTTTTGTACAAGAGAGACTAGGTGTATTTATAGCCCAAAGAGGGACAAGGCACTCAAAATTAGGCAATGTGGGACTTGGGCCTAATTAGGATTAGGAGCACTAATCCCTCTTAGGCCCACTAAAAGTGGTGCCTAGCCTTAAGCTAGCGAGTGTCACGACCTAATTAAGGGGGTGTGGAAAGAGATCCACACTCCTTTGGGTTATTAGGCCCTTACTCCCCTCACCTTCCTTCCTAAGCTCATTACACCCTAAACTCTAGAAACTAGAATAAATGGCCAAAATAAAAGGCCTAAAAGGGAATTAAAAGCTAATTAATATTTACAAGAGGAAAACTAAGGACTATGGCCTAAAATATCTATCTCCATCATGAGCTGGGGTCTTGATGAGTCTTTCCAGGCCAAGTCTTCTTCAATCCTCTTAGCCATTGCCCTAGTGAGAGGGCCCTTGGTAGGTAGGATTGCATCAGTGATAATGAGTACATAAAAATAAGGAGATATGTGTAGTTTAAAGTATTTGTAATTACACTAAACTTGTGGAGCTACATCTGTAATTACTTCAAAGTTTTATTTGATAAAGTTTTTTTTTGTGAAAATAAAAATTCACTTCAAAATAATTGTCAATTTAGTAATTTAGTTTAAAGTTTAATTAGTATGTAATGACAGTGTAAAAGAATATTAGACTATATTTAATCACATCTTTTAATATATATGACTTTTAATTTATAAATTGCTAACGTTAACAAACTTAGCATAAACTAAGATTTGTAATAGAATGTAAATTTACTAATTAAACTATTTGGTATAAATGAATTAAATTGATACAATTTTTCACAACAATAGATTTTATTTAACGAATTAAATTGCTCCTATCAAGGCTTTTTATTAAATTATTTAACATAAATTTAAAATAATTTTCTAAAAGAAAAAATTAAAATACTTTTTAAGATCATAATGATGTATATATTTTACTTATATATGTTGATATAAAATTCATAGATTTTTATATGTTCATTAATTAGTTTTTTAAATCTTAAATAATTAAAAAAGTTGTATCACACTATTAAATAAAAATATATTTATTTATATATTTTTATATAAGAAAAATAGTTGCAATAAAATACACTTATTTTATTATATAGATAAAATAAAATTATAATGTGTGAAAATAATTACATGAAATTAATTATCAACATATAATTAAATTTTGAATAATATGAAAATTATATTAATATAAATTTAATTTGATCACTTTTAAAAATATAAATTGAAAATAAAAATTTATATATTAACACTATTAATTAAAATATATTTTTTAATATAAAAAATTAATATATGTCAATGTCATAAATTAGGATATACTTCTCAACTTTAAAAAACTAAAAAAGATGTACTTTTTTTTATTAGTAGAAAGTAGAATATTAAGGAACATTTATAATGTGATGATAAAAAAATGGTTGACCCAAATAAATCAATATCCTAAAAATGGACTTAAATTTGTAAACTATCTATTTTAATATATTTATTAAATTTTTACCTTCACCGAAAAGGAAAGTGGGAGAAACCCCGAGGACAGTCGCTATTAAAGAAACAAACAAGTTGCTAGACATAGGGTTTATCTGAGAAGCACATTACATTGTTTGGTTAGCCAATGTCGTCATGGTCCTTAGAAGAAATGGAAAATGGTGCATGTGCACAAACTATACGAATTTGAACAAAGCATGCCTGAAAGACGCATACCTTATTCCGAGTATAGATCAGCTTCTTGATGGAGCTGCTGGACATCGGGTGATGAGTTACTTAGATGCATATTCAAGGTATAATCAAATTTGAATGTACCCACCTGATGAGGATAAAACATCCTTCATAACAGACAATGCCAATTCTTGCTACAAGGTCATGTTTTTGGCTTGAAGAATACAGGGGTGAAATATCAACGATTGATGGATAAAATTTTTAAGAGTCAAATTGGAAGAAACATTGAGATTAAACCCAGCTAATTGTGTCTTCAGAGTTGAGAGCAGAAAATTCCTCGGCTTCATGCTCTTGCACAAGGGATAGAGGTCAATCTCGACAAGCGTCAACCAATCATTGACATGAGAAGCCCTCATAAAAAAAAAAAGAATTATAGAAGCTCACAGGACGGTTGACGTCCCTTTCAAGGTTCCAACCAAGGTTAGTAGATAAAAGCAAACATATGGTAAGGTTAGTGAGAAAAAACTCCAAGTTTGAATGGATAGATGACTGTGAGACAACCATCCGAGAGCTCAAAGCCTTCTTCTTTGCCTCACCAACACTACTGAAGCTAGTTACTAAGGAAAACCTCTTGCTATACCTCTCGGCGACCAACGAGGTCGTTATGCGATGGTGGTCCAAAAGGTTAAACAACTTCAGGAGCCCATATACTTCATTAGCCGAATACTCCACGAGCCCGAGAAAAGGTAACAAATTATTAAAAAGCTTGGCTTAACCTTGGTCACAACCTAAAGATGTCTAAGACCATACTTGTAAGATATCAAGTGGTGATCAAAACAGACTATCCCATCTTTATGGTCTTGCGCAAACCTAAACTAGTAGAACGAATGATATCATGGTCAGTTGAGTTGTCCAAGTTTAGCCGACTTAGCCAAGGAGATGGGAGCAAAATAGTTGGTTTGCCGAAGTGACTCACAACTTTCCGTGTCTCAACTCAGTGGAAAATACCAAGTCAAATGTTCTCTTTTACTACAATATTACTATCCAGTTAACAACTTCGAAAAACATTTTGATCACCTTAGGATTGAACATGTTAAGAGAAATGACAACAACCAAGTCGACAACCTTACTAAATTGGCCAGTACTAAAGAGTCGGGTCAATATAAGACAGCCATCCAACATACCTTGGAGGAACCAACTGTTAACCATATGCTAATGGCTTTTATTGAACAAGAGCCCATTTGGATGATGATAATAAGAAACTTATTAGAAAGGGGAGAGCAATCAGTTGATAACAAATCAGCCTGAGCACTATGCATGAGGGCAGTAAAGTTCGTATCAATAGGAGATGAAATGTTCAAGTGAGGATACTCGATGCCACTCCTCAAGTGCCTCCCCTAGCCTAAAGGGATTACGTTTTGCAAGAAATTCACCAAGGGGTGTGCAGGTTTCACTCTGGTGCTCGTGCTATAGCTGCCAAAGTCATGAGGGCAGAGTATTACTAGCCCACAATTAAGTGAGATGCTAAACTGTTCATCAAGAGCAGCAAGGATTGTCAGCAACATGGGAACCTCATAAGAACAGCTCCGCATGAATTGAGAAGCATCACCTCTCCATAGACCTTTGCTATTTGGAGAATGGATATCATCGACCCTTTCCCTTTGGAGAAGGGACAGTGCAACTTCTTGATTATTACTATTGATTATTTTATTAAGTGGATTGAGGTCAAATTCCTATCTCGGATCATCGCCAAGAACGTCCAGAAATTCATATGGTAGAACATTATATATCATTTTGGCATCCCTCACACTATTGTCATAGACAATGGTCAGCAATTCATTGATAAAAGGTTTGAGGAATTCTTTAAAGGATTACATGTAATTCATGTGACCACGTTGGTAAAACACCCACAAACAAACGATTAGGTCGAAGCTGTAAATAAGGTTATATTGCAAGAGTTGAAGAAAAGACTTGGCATGAATAAGGGTAGATGGATTGAGGAGCTGTCAGAAATCCTATGGGCCTACAGATGCACACCACATTCAATAACCCGGGAGACTCCTTATAGCCTCACGTACACCATAGACACCATGATCCCGATAGAAGTGGAAACATGCAAGAAAAGGGCTACTAAAAATACAACATAAATTTCAGATCGAGGTCTTTCAAGCAAGGAAACCTCGTTTGGTGAATGAGGGGAGAAGGCCAACGAGAACCCAAACAAGGAAAGTTTGCATCAAACTGGGAAGACCCTTTCAGAATTAACTAAAATTTGGATAATGGAGCTTACAAACTAGAGCATCTCTCAGGAGAAATCTTATAAAGGTCGTGGAATATTGCAACACGCCTCAAATTTTATTACAGTTAGTTCTCCTATGTAATATAGACCGATGTACTATTTTTCCTACCACCAATCTTTTTCCCAAGTGGGTGTTGACTAGGGAAGTTTTAATAAGAAATCCATTTTGATTAATCAAACAAGTTTACCTTTTATCATATAAGTTTGTTGAATACACCTGACTGATATCTCTACTCAGTAATCTCATTCTGTAAAACGTGTATTTATCAACGTATACACGGAAGGGTAGTTCCATTCACAATGAATGACTTCTTTTGACATATGCTCGACATGTAAGCTTCATTCTATAAAGAGAATGATCCCAGCGACACAAATATGACAAAACTACAACCAACCAATGTCGTGGTTAACTTGACAATTCAGTCATCACACCATAAAAAAATCATCATTTAGTTTACGAGTACACACACAGATCATTCAACCTAAGACTTAACAAATAAAATAAGTAAAATTTATAAAACCATAAAGAATGCTTAAAGTAGACATACATGTACTGGAAAAGTGAAAGGGAAATTATCATTAATCATTTTACCCAAAAATTGGTATTAATATTACAAAAGGGGATGCATACGCATCCTAGGTACTACAAAACAATTGCTCTTAAATGGCCATGATCCACGTTCTATAAACAAATTAATGGTCTTTATATGACTACTATTATAATCAATGATAAACCCCTAGAAACAAAAAAGAACTTAAAAATGGAAGTTAAGTAGGGGAGCATCATCAACGATAGTTTCTGCATCATCGTCTGAATCGTTTTCTCTTTCTCAAGAAGCATGCGACCCTGATAGATGTCGTGATCCACATCAAATTGGGTCACATTAAATTGATAGAGAAAGGCAGTCTAGTGAACATCCTTCTTTAAACCTTTAATGGCTTATTTTGATGGTTGCCTTGGCCTCCCTTTTTGACACCTCGACCAAGTTGGCCTTGGCCTTATGAGATGATCTGACGTCGTCTTTAGCTCTTTTTTAGCAAATTGATAGTTGTCTTCCTCAACTTTCACTTTCTTTCACTTTCCCTGATGCATTCTCCCCAAGCAAGGGTCCTATCACTAGGGCCATGGCTAGAAGAATAGAAGAAGACATGGCTAGAGTAGAGGGAGGAAGATCTCACCTCCATATGACCATCAAGTTATGCAAGCCATGACTTATTTACTTATAATTTTTATTTTAGGAACCTAGGATTTTATTTTGGACATGTATTAGTCCATTTAATTTTCTAGGAGGTGTCTTAGTAATAAGAAGGGGTAAGATTAGCTTTTGGGCCTTTATTTAGGAAATAAGGGGGTAGTTTGATAACTACACCCTCTTTTGCTAAATAAAACCCAAAACTAATAAAGGAGTAATCTTGGCCCTTGGATGAGGTAGCTTGGGCACCAATTCTCATCTAAAGGAGGGTATTGATTGGACTTTGGGCTTCAATCCTCCTCCCTTGGATGACTCCTTTTAATCCTAGCCCTTCATTTCCTTCATGACTTGTCCAAGAGGTTAGCTCCCTCTATAAAAAGGTGCTCCTTCACACTCTTGTATTTTTTACACTTGATTGAATGGAAAAACCTTGAGTTGGCCAAAATTCTCTTAGTGTCCACCCTTCTCTCTTTGAGAATTCCTTAGGTTTTTATCAAGGGTTCCATCCCTTGTGGCAAACTTTCCCTCTTAGGCTTATCTTACCTTAAGTGGCACCTAAAACCACCTCATTTCTTACCTCTCCACAAACCATTTCTCCAAAGAAGAACACCTCTAGAAAAAGATCAAGGGAGGCATACATCATTTGGTATCTAGAGCATTGGTTCTAGAGGTGTAAACTCTCTTCCTATCTCATTTATTTTTTCTTTTTGTTTTCCTATTTTATTTTATCTTTAATTTTCACAATTTTTCTAGCTTTCCATTGTTGTTTATCATTTCCATTTATGTCTTGAGTTTATTGTTTTGAGTTATATTTTATTTGCACCATTTATTTTTTGCTTAATGCAATTTATATTGTTCTTTTCTTTGCATCTACGTCTCTCCCATATTCATTAATTTCCGCTTAAGCTTTGAGTTGGGTGCTTTCTTGCTTGAATTTTGGTTTTGAGAATTTCTTGCTAAAAATCCATGCCGTTGTGGTGAATTCCACAACCTTGTGGTCAAGAAATTTAGACCAAATTCTTGTGTTTCCTTGCACCTAGTTGCCTTGTTTTTGCTTTATTTTTAGCTTTTATTTTTCACTTTTATACTCTTGTGTAGTTGTCTATAAGTCATGTTTATAGTTTCCCATTTTGTCTATTAATTCCTTTTAAGTTTAGCCTCTTTTTTTTTTACAAAAAAAATTTGAAACTTCTTAAATTGAGCAACATAGAGGGTCATACCTCATGTCTAAGTCTCTTTAGAAGTTCATGTGCTCTTAGTTTCAAGCATATTCTTAAATTCAAAAATAGTTGCTCAATTTCCTTTGTCTTTGTTTTCCTTATACGTATAATTAGTAGCTCATTTGTGTGGTAAAGGTAGTTCTTGTTTGTGGGTGCTTTCACTTAAGCTATAAGTTTGGTATTTGTGTTCAACAAATTACTAAAAACTTAACAAAGCTTGAGTCCAGTGGCACACCAAACTACTAAACCATTAACACATCTATAACTACTTTGCATTTTGAAGTCATTTCTAGTAGTGCCTAAATTGTTGCTTTTAATTTTCTTTATTGTTCCAAGCGCATAAATCTTTGTTATCAAGCACTAAATTCACAATCAATTTAGGTGCATCTAGTAAATATTAAAAAAAAAACAAGAAAACAAAGTCTAAAATAAAATACAAAAAAAACAACGAAGGATTCAAAAAAAAAAAAAAAGAGAACAAACAAAAGAAAAGAAAGTTTGAAAAAAAATTCATTTGATGTGCCTAACCTAAAATTAGCAAGTGCTTCAACTTTGAACTTGGAACCTTAAAAGAAATTTTATTACTTTTGGTACACTAGAACTTGATATTTGTGTTCTTCTACTCTTTAATCTAGTGCCATTCTTAGGTATTCCATTGCGTGCTCTCTTTCTTTTGTTTACCTTTTAGTTGTTGCTTGTCTTTTAAATCATCTTTCTAGTTTGTCTTATATACTCTTACCATTTGGTTAAATGTCCTTTTGATTGTGTTATCTTTTATTGCTTTTTGAGTTTCTATTCGCACCTCCCCTTGCTACTTTTGGTTTCTTTGGTTTGTGTGTTAGTTTCACTTTTGGGAGAAAGCTTGAAAAAGGAGCTTACCACAAGGGTAGCATATTTTGGAAGGTTGGACTAAGAGCCTAAGGGATCACCTCAAAAGGAAATACACCTAGCCGTGAGGACTTTGATTTGAGGGAGCATTTGGAGAATCATTTTTTGAAGACTTTACTTTTTCTTTAATTTAGGTGTATTAATTTTGTAGTTGGGAGTTTGAGTGCCCTTAAGGCCCTCCCTTTGGTTGTAATAAAATTTAATCAATTTTTTAGTTTCTCAAAAATTAGGTGAAGAAGGAAGAAGTGGTACACTTCCTTCAACACCTTAGGAGCTCGCTTTAGATCCTTTCTCTTTTGAATTTTTGCTTTAAAATTCTTGCTTTATTTTTCTTATTCAAAGCGCTTAGAAGGCTAAAGAGTTCCAAAGACTCATCAAGCCATTTTAGGTAAGAAAACACAAAAAGAGAGAAGTGTTTGTTTGTGAAAATTTTTTAGCCACCTTTTTCCTCTTAGAAATTCAAGCACAATGACATCACACACCCACTCTAGTGCTCATAGTTATTCATCAAACAAGAGTGTAAACCAAAGAAATATTTCTAAAGATTACACTCTAGAAAACTTAAACATGGACTTTAGGGAGTGGATGGCAAAAGAACAAGAGAGAAGAGAAGAAAAAAGGAGAGAAAAAGAGTCCAAGGAGAAAAGAAAAATAAAAGAAAGAGAGGAAGAAAAGAGAGGAAAAAGAGAGAAGGAAGAGAGAAGAATAAGAGAAAGGAGAGAAGATGAAGAAAGGAGAGAAAGAAAAGAAAGAGAAAGAAGAAAAGAGAAAGAAGAAGAAAAAAGAAAGCATGGGAATGGTGAGAATTACAAAATGAAAGGGATAGTCTTAGGTTCCCCATCTAGACATACCCATAGGAGTGAAAGTGAGGAAGAATACTACAATCATCCTAGGAGAAACTCCCATTCATCCATGCATAATAATGGGGCCCCTCCAAGGGAGCCCAAAATTGATCTCCCCCCATTTCATGGGAGGGAAGATGTGGAAGCCTACCTTGATTGGGAAATCAAGGTAGAACAACTCTTCACTTGCCATGAGGTAAGAGAAGAAAGAAAGGTTCCAATGGCAACCCTTAGCTTCCAAGGGCATGCCATGCATTGGTGGGTTGGGTTAACCAACGAGAGAATCCGCACCAATATGCCTTCCATAAGATATTGGAATGATCTTAGAAGTGCTCTAAGAAGAAGGCATATTCCCTCTTGGTATGAAAGCGATCTTTTGGATAGACTCCAAAGGCTAAGGCAAACCAACCTTAGTATAGAAGAGTATAGACAAAATATGGAACTTCTTATCTTGAGGGCGGGTATCATTGAGGAACCCAAGGCCACTATGGCAAGGTTTTTGTGTGGGTTGAGCCCCAAAATTCGTGATAAGGTGGAGCTCTTCTCATACAATTCCCTTGATGAGTTAGTTCAACTTTGCATCAAGGTGGAAAATCAACTTAGAAGGAAAACTTTTAAAAAGGATAACCCACCTTATGTAAATAGGGACCAACCTACGGGGAACTCTTTCAAGAGTTACCCCAAAGAGGAACATCCCAAGCACTTCAAAGAGCATAAAACATCACATATAGAGAGAAAAACCCCTACTACTAACTCTCACGAGAAAGTTAGTAGTATCAAATGCTTTAAATGTCTTGGGAGAGGCCACATTGCCTTTCAGTGCCCTACTAAGAGAAACATCATCATGAGGGCCCAAGATGTTTATAGTAGTGAGTCTAGCTCACACTCCTCTAGTGAGAGCGAAGGAGAAGGGGTTCATGCATACCAATCTGATTATGATGAAACCGCTTATGCATGTGAGGGAGACCTCTTAATGATAAGAAGACTTCTTGGAAGCCAACCTTTGAAAGTGTCCTCATCTCAAAGGGAGAACATATTCCACACTCGCTGTAAGGTGAATGACAAAATATGTTCTCTCATTATGGATAGTGGGTCATGCTGCAATTGTTGTAGCTCAAGGTTGGTGGAAAAGCTAGCCTTGACCCCACTTCCCCACCCTAAGCCTTACAAGCTTCAATGGCTCAATGAGCAAGGGGAAATGGAGGTCAATGAGCAAGTTAAGGTTCCAATTTCCATTGGGTCTTATAAAGATGAGATCCTGTGTGACATAGTCCCAATGGAAGCTGGCCATATCTTGCTAGGAAGACCATGGCAATTTGATAAGAAAGCCATACACCACGGTCATTCCAATAACATCATCGTCACTCTTAAGGATAAGCGCATTAAGTTGTGTCCTCTAACACCTTCACAAGTGGCGGAGGACCAACTCATCATGAAACATAAGAGAGATGAGGAGAAAAAAAAAAAGCAAAGCTTTACCCCTAAAGCTTGAAAGGGGTAAAGAGGTTGAGTTGGAAGTTGGTGCCCCTTCCAAGAAAGTCATTAGTAAAGGGAGTTTATTTGCGACAAAATTGGAATTAAAGGAAGCCCCCTTAACTAACAGACCTTTCTATCTCCTCCTTTGCAAAGAGCCATCCCCCATTTCTTCCCCCTCCACTTTTTTCCCTTCTAGTTCTAGCACTGCCATAGAACTTGGACCTGAGAACCTACCTCAAGAGGTTCAAGAGCTTTTAAAGGAGTTTGGTGATATATTCCCTAATGAAGTTCCCAAAGGACTTCCTCCAATTAGGGGTATAGAACACCAAATAGACTTGGTACCTGGGGCTAGCCTGCCTAATAGGCCTGCTTATAGGACTAATCCCATGGAGACCAAGGAGATTGAATCTCAAGTCCAAGAACTATTGGAGAAGGGTTGGGTTCAAGAGAGCCTAAGCCCTTGTGCTGTGCCAGTTTTGTTGGTGCCTAAGAAGAATGGCCAATGGAGGATGTGCATTGATTGTCGAGCAATCAATAACATCACCATCAAATATAGGCACCCTATCCCTAGGCTTGATGACATGCTTGATGAATTGCATGGGGCCCAATTATTTTCAAAAATTGATCTTAAGAGTGGTTATCACCAAATCCGCATCAAGGAAGGTGATGAGTGGAAAACCCCTTTTAAGACCAAGTTTGGGCTGTATGAGTGGTTGGTAATGCCCTTTGGGCTTACCAATGCCCCAAGCACCTTCATGAGGCTTATGAATCATGTCCTTAGGGATTGCTTAGGAAAATTTTGTGTTGTTTATTTTGATGACATCTTAGTGTATAGCAAGAGCCTAGATGAACATGTAGGCCATCTTAGGCGCGTCTTTTGCATTCTTAGGTCACACCAACTCTATGGAAATCTTGAAAAATGTAATTTTTGTGTGGAGAGTGTGGTGTTCTTAGGTTTTATAGTTAATAAAAATGGGGTTCAAGTAGACCCCGACAAAATCAAAGCCATCCAAGAGTGGCCCACCCCAAAAAGTGTGACTGAGATCAAGAGTTTTCATGGTCTCGCGAGCTTTTACAGGCGCTTTGTGCCTAAATTTTCCACACTTTTCTCACCAATCAATGATTTGATGAAGAAGGATACTCCTTTCCTTTGGGGTGAAAAACAACAAAAAGCCTTTGAACTTAACAAAGAGAAACTGACCCATGCACCAGTTTTAGCTCTTCCTGACTTTTCTAAAACTTTTGAGCTAGAGTGTGATGCATCGGGAGTGGGTGTGGGAGCTGTGTTGTTACAAGGTGGTCATCCCGTGGCTTATTTTAGTGAAAAACTAAATGGAGCTGCCTTAAACTACCCCACCTATGATAAAGAGTTTTACTCTTTGATAAGGGCCCTTCAAACTTGGGAACATTATCTTGTACCCAAGGAGTTCATCATTCATAGTGACCATGAGTCACTTAAGTATTTGAAGGGTCAAGGCAAGCTTAATAAAAGGCATGCTAAATGGGTAGAATTTCTTGAGACATACCCTTTACACCACCTTAAGTGAAATGATTCTTGGATTTGATAATATTAGAGAAATGTATCTTTCTGATAAGGATTTTGGATCCATTTATGCTGCCTCTACATTTGCATGTAAAACCCAAAATGGGTTCTTTGTGAGTGAGGGGTACCTTTTCAAAGGTAGCAGACTTTGTGTACCCCAAGGATCTATGAGAAATCTGTTGACAAAAGAGAGCCATGAGGGTGGGCTCATGGGGCATTTTGGAATTAACAAAACTCTTCTGCTTTTACAAGAAAAATTCTTTTGGCCCCATATGAAGAAAGACGTCTATAGACATTATCGTAGATGCATTGCTTGCTTGCAAGCTAAGTCTAAGACAATGGCTCATGGATTGTACACACCCTTACCTGCTCCTTCTGCACCTTGGCTGGATATTAGTATGGATTTCATCCTTGGCCTGCCTCGAACCCAACGAGGTGCAGACTCTATCTTTGTAGTGGTAGATAGATTTTCAAAAATGGCTCACTTTATACCATGCCACAAGATAGATGATGCGAGCAACATTGCGAGACTTTTCTTTAAAGAAGTTGTCCGTTTACATGGAATTCCCCAATCCATAGTCTCTGATAGAGATGTGAAGTTCCTTAGCCACTTTTGGAAAACATTGTGGGCAAGGCTAGGAACTAAACTCTTATTTTCTACCACATGTCACCCCCAAACTGATGAGCAGACTGAGGTAGTAAATAGATCTCTATCTACTATGCTTAGGACACTTCTTCGAGGAAATCACAAGTCTTGGGATGAATACCTACCCCATATTGAGTTTGCATACAACCGGGTGGTTCAAAGGACCACCAAGCATTCTCCCTTTGAAGTTGTTTATGGCTTCAACCCCCTTACTCCTCTTGATATCTTGCCCTTACCCTTCCCTTCTTCTGTTCACAAAGAAGGAATAGTAAGAGCGGATTTTGTTAAAAAATTACATGAAAGGGTAAAGGCCAACATTGAATATCATTCAAAGGAGTATGCTAGTAAAGCCAATAGGGGCAGGAAAGAAATTATCTTCAATGAAGGGGATTGGGTATGGCTTCATTTGAGGAAGGATCGCTTCCCTACTCAAAGGAAGTCGAAGCTTAGCCCTCGAGGAGATGGTCCCTTTCAAGTCCTCAAGAGAGTGAACAACAATGCATACATATTAGATCTCCCTGAGGACTATGGTGTCAGTACTACCTTTAATGTTTGTGATTTGATCCCTTTTGTAGGTACTGATGAAGAAGAGGAGGACCTATCAGATTTGAGGTCAAATCCTTCCCAAGGGGGAGGGGATGATGCATTCTCCCCAAGCAAGGGTCCTATCACTAGGGCCATGGCTAGAAGAATAGAAGAAGACATGGCTAGAGTAGAGGGAGGAAGATCTCACCTCCATATGACCATCAAGTTATGCAAGCCATGACTTATTTACTTGTAATTTTTATTTTAGGAACCTAGGATTTTATTTTGGACATGTATTAGTCCATTTAATTTTCTAGGAGGTGTCTTAGTAATAAGAAGGGGTAAGATTAGCTTTTGGGCCTTTATTTAGGAAATAAGGGGGTAGTTTGATAACTACACCCTCTTTTGCTAAATAAAACCCAAAACTAATAAAGGAGTAATCTTGGCCCTTGGATGAGGTAGCTTGGGCACCAATTCTCATCTAAAGGAGGGTATTGATTGGACTTTGGGCTTCAATCCTCCTCCCTTGGATGACTCCTTTTAATCCTAGCCCTTCATTTCCTTCATGACTTGTCCAAGAGGTTAGCTCCCTCTATAAAAAGGTGCTCCTTCACACTCTTGTATTTTTTACACTTGATTGAATGGAAAAACCTTGAGTTGGCCAAAATTCTCTTAGTGTCCACCCTTCTCTCTTTGAGAATTCCTTAGGTTTTTATCAAGGGTTCCATCCCTTGTGACAAACTTTCCCTCTTAGGCTTATCTTACCTTAAGTGAGGAGATTATGTCTTCTAATGTCTTCTCGGTACACATGCCCCCAAGCTCACATGAGAATAGTGATGGACCATGATAAGTTGAAATTCGAAGTGCATGAAATATATCCTGAAAGGTGTGCGCATGTTGCATGGGGAGACAAAACATGCAAGGTACGGGAACCGTCACAACCCTAAGAAGTTGGGGCTTCTAGAGTAGGTGCCTAGGTAGTCCTGCTCTCTGACAAATGGACACTTGGAGATCGTTGATTAATTGTGATCAGATGGCTGAGGTTAACTAGCACATTGGGTCCGATAGGCCAGCTGTCTATAAATAGGGTTGCAGACACGTTCTCCATCCACCATGCGTTCTGACACTCTTGAGTGTAGCAATATCTGATAATCTAATATCAAATGTCTTGTAAGTAAAAGGTGTGTATCATGTCGACAAGTTTGAGCAAGTCGTCCCATACTGAGTCATGTGAGCTTGGGGGCATGTGTACCGAGAAGACGTTAGAAGACATAATCTCCTCACTGCTTAGAAACTAGTCACACCTCAGTAAAAAAAGTAACAAACTTCACACACATCCGTTAGTGATACTTTCAAAGGACAACCAAGCAACTTGTGATGTTTTTGCCATGGACATGGCGATGTTGGCCTTAGTACTACATTAACCAAGTAAGACGATGTAGAGATATTTGTCTTGATGAATCCAAAAATTATAAGATGCATTGGAAGATACACCAGAGGCAGTTGTAAATGGTTTTGGGGGGATAAGGTGTGTCAACTATGATGTAGCCTTCAAGGTCATGGGTTACATGCAGAGAGTGAATCTATCAATACCATGCAGGATAATTGGAGGAGTTTAGTTTGATAGGGAGTTGAGTGGTGGTGTTAAATTCCTCAAGATCCTTTGGATCATAAAGGGTGGGAGGAGGAATGGCAGTAGATGTGAATGAGTGAGAGACCATTGGATGAAAAGGAAGACTTGCTAAACATTTGGCTTTAATTTGATATCATATAGAATAGTGACACAGTAATAAAGGAAGCCTATTATTAATTCAATCATAATTAGAGTGCATAAAGGTTGCACTTATGTAGGTGTTTAATATAAACTGATAAGTTAAATAATGATCAGTATAATGACAAACTGATAATTATTAGTATCAAGATAAATAACAAACTGATAAAAATAAGAATTGAAAAAATAACAAATATAATGATAACAAAACTAAAAAGATAAAGTACTAAGTTAGTACTCCTACACAAAACTCATCTTCCTACACACCCTTTTCCAATTTGAAGCTTTCATTCCATTCTTCCTTTGTACCTTACAACTTCTATTTCACCATCCAAAAAAAAAAAACTTAGTTTTTTCCCGCACCAACATTGTTCCTTAATTTTTTGTTATTTATTCAACTTCATTAAACACACGCGTTGTGCGAGGTGTGGAGAACACACTATAGCCAACATAGTCAAATACCCATTTTTTAAGCATCAAGCTTCCCACAAAAAAAGTTTCTTTTTCCTTCATCACACGACAAATTGAAGCTAAAGCACCACTGAAAGTGTTAATAGATCTTTGTTCCTTCACTTCTATTAGTAAGTATTGCAATAACAACTTTGAGTAGTGCCAAATGGGTAGAGAATGGTGACCTTGCCACATTCCTTTTGTTGTAGAAGCTAAAGCATCATTCCCTACCCATTTAGCCTGACCTAAAGTTGTTCCTTCAACCCTTCCTTTCTTATGACTTGCAACCAAAATTTTTTAAAATAACATATAAAAGTAAAACTTTTTGGTGTTTATTTGTTTAGTAAAATTATTTTTATCTTTTATAATTACAACCTTAATACATTTTTTCTTTTATAATATTAATAGTTATAGTACATTAATAATAAAAAAATATTATTTTATTAAGACTGATTCAACCACTAATTCAATAACGATTGAATAAATGAACCAGTGTTTTCACCGATTCCATCACTGGTCCAGTTTTAAAAAAATAGACTAATATACATGCAAATTCATGAAGGATAAGAACACTAAATTCCTATGAAGAATTAAATCTGTTTTGCTTCTCAAATTAAAAGGTTTTACACCTAATTTCTAAAATTGTTATTTTTAATATCCCTATGATGATGTAGATAGAACTATTTGCAATTTGTTGTATTTTTTACCTTTTAGACACTATAATTTAATTTTTAATTTAAATAAAATTCCTAATGGATGAAAACAACAAGAAAATATAAAATTGTTTGTTAAAAATTAAATTTTTATAGGTTTTATCAATTAGAATTATATGAAAATATAATAACATAAGAACAATTATGCATTCAAATATATAAAAATAACATATATGATATTAAAATTAAATTACAAGAACTACACATATTTTTTGTGTTTACTTCACGTTGACTATATGAGTGTGAAATCATATAAATGATTAATTCAATCACAATATTATTATGATTATATTCTATAAAATCATCCTCATATCTTTAACTATTATAAAGTTGGGTTTATCATATTATGTATTTTTTAAATATTAATAAATATGAAATATATATAATTTATAAGAAAATATAAGATAATTTATTTTTATAATTTATATAATTTATATTTATGTTATGTATTTTTTAAAATGTTAATAAATATGAAATATATAATTTATAAGAAAATATGAGATAATTTATTTTTATAAATTTATATTCAATAAAATTTCTCGTATGATGATAACCTTAAAAAAATTGACAATTAAAAATCTTAATTTCAAAATACCCGCAATATCTTAAAAACATAATTTACATTGAATTGTTTATAATAAATTATTAATTAATAAAATTTATTTTATTAATAATTTTTATATTTAAATGAAAATTTTATATCCAAATAAATTTTTGTAATGCTTTGACATTTGATCTTAGCATATTTTAAAAATTTTAATTTTTTATTATATAATACATAGTAATATATAATTATTAATATCTATTTATATATCTATCTCCATAGTACATTTTTTTTGGGTATAAATCTAGATAGAATCTGACTAGTTTCTTAACAAAATCTAATTCGTTAAACATGATAAATCTAAATAAGTTAGTAGGATTAGCTAGTACATCTGAATTCTATAAACTTTGTTGGGAAAGTAGTTTCACATCTAGAATCAGTATGACAAAAGATGTCTACAATTATATATTTTATATTATTATTTAATAAAATTATAATTGAGAATCTGAAAAGAATAAATTAAGTTTTAAAGTGATTAAATTAAGATAAAAAAATTATAAAACAAAATTCGTATTTTATAAATTTTATAATAATCTAAAGCATAATTTATAGTTAAATTATTTTTAATTTTATAGAAATCCAATACAAGTTAATTAATATATTTTACATGATTTTATTAAATTATGTTTTATTTTTTATTTTTTAGGATTATATATGAGTTCTTTTATTCATGAACTTTCAAAAATTTTTGTTGCTTCTTTCTAATATTTTCTTGGTGTATCTATCGGTTCAATTCCTATTACTTACCCAAATTCATTTGCTCTATATTTAAGTAAATATCTATACATACCATCTAGAGTTGTTTTGTATTTAAAATAGAAACAAATTTATATACAAATAAGTAGTTTAATAAGTTTCTAAAAAGATAGTAAGAGTAATAAGAATAATGCCACAAGTTCCTTATTCCCTATTTGACTACCGGGTTAATTACTTTTCTTCTATCTCACTAACCAATTAAATCTTAATGTGTCACATGTACAATCCATCTTAGGAGTGATAAGAGACAATGCAACAAGCTCCCTATTCCTTATTTGACCATAAAAAATCTCTTTCTTACAATTTGTTCTTTAAGAATACCATATATGCAAATTATTTTAATTTTTAATTTTTATCTCTTTTAACAAAACAATAAAATAAATAATATTAATAATAATGAAAATTTTTCTCTAGGAGAAGAACACATCATACAGAGCATTCTGCTATGTTTTCTAAAATGCTTCTAGTTAGAACAAAGCAAAAAGGGTAGAGCCATCAAAATGGGGGTTCAAATCTGTGGGCTAACCCGACCCACCATGAATACGGGTCGGTCGAGAAAAAAATAAGAAAAATGAGTTGCAATAACTAAAAATCAACCCAGCTCACTTCAGACCTGACCCATACGGGTTCAACTCAGGTGGGCCAAGCCAGCCTGTATTCTATCACTAAATATTTATTATTTTAATATTTTACTAAATATTTATTATTCAACCCATTAAACATTTATGATTTAAACTATTATATTACATAATCAAATAGAAAATATTTTTCTTAGACAACCTACTGTCTTTCTTCTCATGCTTATTCCTTCAACTGTCCTCCTTGTTCTTTTTCTAGAGGCTATCCCATAAGTTTTTGGTATTTCTATCTGCTTTTGATCAATTCATGTTTTTGAATCACGAGAAAATATGTTTGAATTAAGTTAAAAATGTTGTACAAATCTAATTGGTTAAAAAAATCAATGTAAAAATTTTGATATAATTACAAAATTCTAAATATTTTGATATTTACAATGTTGTAAAAACCGATTCGATCACTAACCCGGTCAAGGAAAATAATCAATAGATTAGTGGTCAGATAACTCAATCTAACCCTATTTATATAGAAAAAAATAACAAAATGTAACATCACAATTTTCACTTTCTACATTCTCAAATAGCATAAAAAATAAAGAGAAAATAAAAAAATTAAGAAATGACATTATTTAAAATATTTTTTTAAAGGAAAAAACTAAACGTAACCCGACTAGGATCAACTCAGTCTGAGTTACCGTTTTTTACTTGAACTAGTCAGTTCAAACCGAGTCAATTATGTTCCTGGTCTTTTAGAAAAACCGCTCCGATTATATCGTCTAAACCGATTTTCACAACTTTGAATATTCATTTGATTTGTTCAGCATAGAAGTAGTGTGTGTATATATATATATATATATATATATATATCCACTTACTCTAGAAGTAATTATAAAAAATTTACTGCTCATCCAATCCGTTCATTTTCTTGAAATTTGATGGTTGTAATGAGTAATTAATCTTAACCATTACATTTCAAGAAAAAGAAGGATGATGATAAAAAGTAAGTCTTTTATACTTACTCTTGAAGTGAGTACATCTCCTCCATATATATAGACACACACACGTACATATATATATATATATATATATATATATATATATATATATATATATATATATATATATACACACACACACATATATGTATATATATACACTCTTGTGACTCCAAAGATAATGGAAGTCATGATTTTTTTTAAAGATCTGAACTAGCTAAGACCTTCTTTTTCTTTTTTCATTTTGAGGGAGAACTATTCTATTATTTTTAAAGTAAATTGATAGGTAGCAGAGCATTGAGAAGGGGCCAACAAGAGATAAGAGTGACTAATACTAGTTTTAATTCTATGGTGTTTTATAGTGATACGTGCAATTTGAATCCATTTACTGCAAAAGTAAGTATAAAAAACTTACTGCTCATCCTATCCGTTCATTTTCTTGAAATCTGATGGTTGTAATGAGTAATTAATCTTAACCATTAAATTTCAAGAAAAAGAAGGATGATGATAAAAAGTAAGTCTTTTATACTTACTCTTGGAGTGAGTAGATCTCCTCCATATATATATGGACACACACCCATAGATATATATATATATATATATACATACATACATACATATATATATATATATATATATATATATATATATATATACACTCTTGTGACTCTGAAGATAATGGAAATCATGATTTTTTTAAAGATCCAAACTAAGACATTTTTTTTCTTTTTATTTTGATGGAGAACTATTCTATTATTGTTAAAGTAAATTGATAGGTAGTAGAGCATTGAGAGGGGGCCAATAAGAGAGAAGAGTGACTAATACTAGTTTTAATTCTATGGTGTTTTATAGTGATACGTGCAATTTGAATATTGACAGTGTTAAATAAGTTTGAAATCATCCTCACTTTAAATGCTTAACTCATAGAACTAGAATTCCTTTTGCACAAGTTTTAACAGGAACTATAGTTAGTGTTTTCTTGCTTTAATATTGGCCATGTAAATGGTTGTTTTCAATACAGTGACAGAATTCTTGATCCGTTTTACATAATTCATGGAATGAATTCAATGGATGATAAGTATTGTTCTACAGAATTTTGCGATAATTCTATCATTTGAATAGTTGATGTCGATTGAATCTGGTGATGAGTCATCACTTGTAGTAGTTTGTGTTGATAAATTTAGAGATCCTGGTTTGAGAGAAATACAAACTATAGAGATATATGTAAAATAATAATAATAATAATGAATAATGATGAAGATGATAGATAATAATATATAACTATAGTGATTAGTTATTATGCGAAATTTAGTTCCTAATTTTCACTTTTCATGTTTCTTCAAATTAAGTGGAGATGAACTCTCATCTACTGGTACAAAATAGAGTATTATTTTTGCAAGATAATTAATTGAGAAATAAAAAACTAAAATAAATAAAATTCTAAGCAACGAAAAAACATTGAGCAAATAAAAGTAACAAAATGATTAGAAAACAAAAAAAACTTTCAGCAAATGAAAACATAAGAATGAAAAAATACATATGTTAATAGACCTTTAAATTAAATCTAACAGAAGAATTTTCAATAAAAAAATGGAAAATACTAATGAAGTAAGAATTCAATATTTTTGTGAAGGTTTTAATGAAGTATGCAATTGTTTAGTAGCAAAATCTGAAATTGATTCTCGAGAAAAATATGTAGAGTTGTATAGGGAATTAAGTTTTATAATTTAACATATATATTTTCAAAATTCCTTAATTTGATTATTCTTTAGCCTTATATATAAAAAAATTTAGAATGAAGAGAGAAAATGTTAAACAAAGTAATGAGCAAATGCCAAATTTAGAATAGAAACAAATACACATACTACATGTTTTTAATAAGCATAATGAGATTAGCTCATTTTCTAACAAAGGAGCTTAGAAGAGGTTATAAGTACTAGTGTTTAAAAGAGCTGCTTAGGGGTAACAACGTAACCTCCTTTTTTTAAGAACAATAACATATTAATAAAAGACATAATTTATATTAGTAAGTTTAATTTAATTTTAAATTATTTTTATCAAATAAATTAAGAATTGATTTTATAATAAAATAAATGTGGGTATTGAATAAGATTGTCTAAAGGTTAAGTTTAGACTTACTGTTAAAAATCTTAAACAAATGGTTATCCTAGAGTAAATAAAAGGAGCTAGGGTACTACGCTTTAGTTTCCATTTCTAACTTTCTTGAGGGAGCTTGAGGAGCAAGCCACACCCTTACATACAAATCTTCATTCAAGAGTAAAGGTTGACTGGGAAATTGATGCATCCCTCCCCAAGGCAAGTTTGAAGAATCCTTAATGAAGAGAATGCTCTCAAGATCCTTGCTCATAGAGGTTCCAAGGTTGAAGAAATGGAGGTGGAAGACTAGAAAATGGAGGAGAAGTAGGCGTCACTCTTGTTGAAGGAGATGAACCAAAGGATGAAGCTAGCCACAAGGGAAGGAACCCTTGATAATAGCATGAAGAACTCTCACTAAGGAAATAACATGAACACTCTCAAGAACAAAAGAGCTCTCAATTTAGAGAAGTATAATTTTCATTCAAAATGAGTGTTAAAATCTACATGAAGGAGGGAATGCTATATTTATAGAGCAAAGCATGAACCATGGGTTTAGGAACCTCAAGTTGAACGTCCAACATGCTTAATTAAGGGTTAGTTAGCTTAATTTAGTGTTAATTTAGCATGTGCTCAATTAACACTAATTTAATCCAACTAAAGATCCAAACATGGCCCTAAAAAAATGGATCTATGTTCCCTCCAGTTTGAATTTGAATTTTGGAGGGAAATGACATGGCACTTCCAAAATTCAAATTCAAATAAGAAGCAACAAGAATCAGCCATGTAGGAGAGAGAAAGCACATGTGGAGTAAAACAAGGGGACAAGGGGGCCCATGTGTCTCATACATTCTTCATGTGTTGGTTAGAAGGGTGTGAAGAGGAATTAGGGGTGTGGAAATTAATAACCACCCGTCCAAATCCTCTTGGACCAGCCCAAACTAATTAACACACTCCACAAGGAGACTAATTACACCTCCTAAAGAAAAAAGAACCTATAGGCCAAAATACAAGGCCGAAAATTAAACTAGTTACAACTCTATAATCCTATTGACTTAAGGGTGCTTATACAAGCCTAAAAATGGTCAAATTAATTCAATTAAATGGAACATTTCCTAAAATAAGCTCCTTGAAGCTTCATCCAAGTCATGCTCCTTTCTTATTGGTCCTAGCTCAAGCCCATGCTAGGCGTGCATGCATAAGAAATTGTTTCTCTGATGTGTTTTTATTCCCATTTGCACCTCACCACAAACATAATTTTTTTGAAACTAGAAACACCACACTATTGAAAACTTCTTTCTCTCTCTAACTCTCTGGCACTTCCTGGGGTTTCATTCAATAGCATCTCAATTTCATAACTTCATCTCTAACTCGATGATGTGACCATGCCTAGCCAAGGACCTATCACTAGGGCCATGGCTAGAAAGATTGAAGAAGACCTAGCCCTTGCAGACAAAGGAAGACTTTACCTCCTATGGAGAGTGAAGATATTAGGCTAGGGACTTTAGTTAATAAAATGTAATTTTCCTTTATTTTAATTTTGAGGAGCATTAAGAATTTAATTTGGGACATGTATTTAGTCCATTTTTTATTTTTAGGAGGTGTCTTAGGAATTTAAAGGATGGATTTAGATTTTTGGGTCTTTATGAAGGAAATAAGGGGTAGCCTTGATATCTACACCCCTCTTTTCCTACATAAACCCCCTAAGCTAATAAGAAGGAATCTTGGCCCTTGGTTTGAGAAACTTGGGCACCAAGTTTGATGATCTAAGGAGGGAATTGTTTCTCAATTCTCCTCCCTTAGATCTCTCCTTTTAGTCCTAGCCCTTCTTTTTTAGGTTATCTTGTTCAAGAGGTTAGCTACCTATATTAATAAGAGCTCCTCCCTCACTTGTATTTTGGGCACTTGAATTTAATCCTAGAGACCATATTGGTTGAGGTTCTTACCTTTGAGTGTGCCCCTTTCTCCTTTGTGAGAGCTTCTAAGAGTTATCAAGGGACCCCTCCCTTGTGGCCTCTCCCCTTTAGGTTATCAAACCTAGTATTTGTGGCCCCTCACCCCATTCCTTTCCTCTCCATAAATCCATTTCCCTTCCAAGTGACCTTAGAAAGGATCCTTTGGGCACGTGATCATCAAAGATCACATCAAGTGGTATCAGAGCCACTTTCTAAAGGTCACGTTCTTTCTCAATTTTTTTTGCTTTGTTGTTTATCTCTTTGATCTCTTTACTTTAAAGTCCTTCATTTTTTTTCATCTCTATTTCCTTTATTGTCTAGTAGTATAGCTTTTTATTCTTGCTATTATATGCGCTTTTGTTTTCTATCTATGCGCCTATGTTCCATTTAATTTGATGCGATTTTATTTGTCCCTTTCTTTGCATCTTATTTTTGTGTTCAAGTTGCTTAATTTTCCCTTGGTTTTTTATGTTAAAGTGTGCCTAAGAAGTTGTGACCATTAAACCCACATGGTTGAGGATTTTTCCACACCATTGTGATGATCAACTTTGGCCACTTTGTTGTGCCTTTTGTTTTGAGTCTCTTGCTGAAATTTTTGCTCTATTTTTAGGTGTGTTATTTTTCTTAATCTTGTGTTTTGTCAAATACTAGTCATGTTACTTTCCTATTTTGTCTCATTTAAATTCCATAGGTTTTAGCCTCTTAAAATTTTTACAAAAAAGCCTTCAAAAACATTTTGAATTGAGCTCCTAAGAGGTGAACCTCTTGTTGAGTCTCTTAAGTCTTTTATGCTTTTAGTTCAAGCATATTAATCTCTTTGTTGTTCTTAAATATTTGCTCAATTCAATCTTTATATGTTTCTTGTTTTATGTTGAATTATTAGTACCTTTCCACTTGGTTTACCTTCACTATTGGTGCCTCTTTATGGAATTTTAGCTTGGGTGAATTGTGTTAGTAATTTGAGCAATCAATTTACTTCAAAATCAGCCCTAAATCATTCCTTAAGCACCATTAGTTCAGTGGTATTTGGAACTACTAAGTTGTTTTGCCTTTAGTTGCATGCATTGCTTGAAAATTGTGTGACCTTACTTTGTGCTTATTCACTCAAGCATTATTATTTCAAGCATCCTCATTAAAATTTCAATTCAACAAGCTATTAGGTGCAGCAAAAATATTAGAAAAAGTTAAAAAAAATAGAAAAAGTTCAAGTTAAAAAAAAAAAAGAAGATAAAGAACTCAAAAGAAAGATAAATTTGAAGTTGTGTACCTAATAGTAGAAACATTTGATATGAGGAACCAATTGTGATTCAAAAAAAAAAAAATACTTGAGTAAGCTTTTTAGTTTTTGGTCACTTAAATTTTATTAAGTGTGCAACTATTGGTTTCATTTTTTTTGTTTGAGTCTTTTTTCATCTCTACTCTTAGAGCTAATCTAGGAAAGTTATTTGTGTGCTACCTTCCTTTGTGAGCCTTATGTTTTCTTGCTTGTCTTTTTTACTTCTTTTAGTTTATCATTATTTAATTTATCCACTTGGATTTGTGAACCTTGTTTTGTTATTCACCTTTGTTTGTTGTCTTGTGTTGTATTCGGCCTTGGTAAGGAAAGGTTGGGAAAGGTTCCATATATAAAATTTTGGCAAGTCTAAACAAGAGGAAACAAGGGTAGCATTCTTGGGGTGAGTTGATGCAACTCAAAGGGGCTTGATCAAAAGGAGACAAACACCAAAAAGCTTGGAGTGAAGACTTTTTTTTATTTTTTTTATTCTTTGTATTGTGTATACTTAATTTTAGATTGGGAGTTTGAGTGCCCTTAAGGCCCTCCCTTGGTTTGTAATAATTTTGGTTAATTTTAGCGTAGTTCCTCGTTAATTAGGTGAAGAAGGGAGAAGTGGTACACTTCCTTCAAAACCTTAGAATCACGATTAGAGCCCTTTCTCTTTTACATTCTTGCACTTTTATTTTATTTTATGTTATTTTGAAAAAACGTGTAGAGGCTAAGAGTTCCAAAGACTCATCAAGCCACCTTAGGTGAGAAAACAAAAAAAAAAAAGAGTTTTTGGCCTACCCTTTAGTTTTTAGCATCCAAGCACCATGACTTCCCACACACATTCTAGTGCACATAGTTATTCATCAAGTAAGAGTGTCAACCAAAGAAAACCTTCTAAGAGAGACACTCTTGAAAACCTTAACTTAGAATTTAGGGAATGAATGGCTAAAGAACAATAAAGGAGAGAAGAAAAAGAGAGAAAAAAAAGAAATAAAAGAAAAGGAAAAACAAAAAGAGAAGGAAGAGTTAAAAAAAGAGATGTTGGAAATGAGAAAAGAGAAAAAAGAGCGAGAAGAGAGAAGGCAAAGAGAGAGAAGAGAGGATGAAGAAAGGAGAAGAAGGAAAGAACTAGAAAGAAAAAGAGAAAAAGAGGAAGAAGAGAGAAGGAGAGGAGAAAAGAGTAAGAGGAGAGATGGGAGGGAGAGTGATAGAAAAAATAAAGGAATCTCATAAGATCCCCATCTAGGCATTTTAGCTCTAGTGAAGAAGAATACTATAGAAATCAACATAAGCATCACTCTCATTCATCATACAATCATCATTCTCCTCAAGAGAACATATATCATGCTAGGGAACCAAAGGTAGACCTACCCCATTTTCATGGTAGGGAAGATGTTGAGACTTACCTAGATTGGGAAGTCAAAGTGGAACAACTCTTTCGATGCTATGAAATTAGGGAAGAAAGGAAAGTACCTTTGGCCTCCCTTAGTTTTCAAGGTTCTGCTTTGCATTGGTGGGATGGGTTAGTCAAGGATAGAGCCCGTAAACAAATGCCTGACATTCACTACTGGAATGATTTAAAAACTTGTTTGCGAAGAAGGCACATTCCTTCATATTATGAGAGGGATCTTTTGGATAGGCTCCAAAGACTTAGGCAACATAACCTAAGTATTGAGGAGTATAGACAAAAGATGGAGCTTCTCATCCTAAGGGCCAATATCATTGAGGAACCCAATGCCACCCTTGCTAGGTTTTTGTGTGGATTAAGCTCTGACATTAGAGATAAAGTAGAGCTTCTTTCATACTCAAACCTTGATGAGTTGGTAGAACTTTGTGTAAGAGCTAAGAATCAACTCAAGAGAAAAAGCTTTAAAAAAGATTCTCTCTCTTACTCAAAGAGAGACCAACTTAAGGGAAACTCTTTCAAGGGTTTTCCCAAAGAGGAACCCAAGCATTTTCAAGATACAAAAGCACCTCATGTAGAGAGAAAACCCCCTACTACTAAGCCTACTGATAGGCAAAGTAGTATCAAATGCTTCAAATATCTTGAGAGAGGCCACATTGCCTCTCAATGCCCTAACAAGAAAACCATGATCATGAGGGGACAAGACATTTGTAGTGAGAATAACTCATCTTCCTCCTCTAGTGAGAGTGAGGAAGAAGGGGGACATACTTTTGAACAAGAGTGTGAGGAAGCTTTTCCTTATGAGGGGGACCTCCTTATGGTTCAAAGGCTTCTTGGAAGCCAACCTCTAGAGCTTGGCCAGTCACAAAGAGAGAACATCTTCCATACAAGATGTAAAGTAAATGACAAAGTATGTTCTCTCCTTGTTGATAGTGGCTCCTGTTGTAACTGTTGTAGCTCTAGGTTGGTTGAAAAGCTAGCCTTGACTACCATGCCCCATCCCAAACCTTACAAATTGCAATGGCTCAATGAGCAAGGGGAGATGGTAGTCAATGAACAAGTTATGGTTCCAATTTCCATAGGATCTTATAATGATGAGATTCTTTGTGACATAGTTCCTATGGAGGCTGGTCATATCCTGTTGGGGATACCATGGCAATTTGACAAAAAAGCTATTCACCATGGTCACTCCAACCAAATAATTCTCACCCATAATGAAAAGCGCTTCAAATTGTATCCTTTGTCACCTTCTCAAGTGGATGAGGATCAATTTGCGATGAAAAAGAAAAGAGTTGAGGAAAAACAAAAACAAAAAAAAGCACAACAAGTTTTACCCTTAAAGCTTGAAAAGGGTAAAGAGAGAGAGTCGGAAGGTGATGCCCCTTCGAAAGGGAATATTAATAAAAGGAGCCTATTTGCTACTAAACGTGATTTAAAAGAAGCTCCTTTGACGAACAAGCCCTTTTATCTCCTCTTTTGCAAAAAAGCATCAAATCCTTCTCCCATTTTGCATTCTTCTGTTGAGAGCACTGCCACAACCCATGCACATGAGCACCTTCCTCAAGGGGTTCAAGATATTTTAAAAGAATTTGATGACATATTCCCTAATGAGGTTCCGAAAGGACTTCCTCCCATTAGACGTATAGAACATCAAATTGATTTGGTGCCTGGCGCAAGTCTACCTAATAGGCCTGCCTATAGGACCAACCCCATGGAGACCCAAGAGATTGAGCCTCAAGTGAATGAGCTATTGGAGAAGGGTTGGGTTCAAAAGAGCCTAAGCCCTTGTGCTGTGCCAGTCTTGTTAGTGCCCATGAAGAATGGCCAATGGAGGATGTGTGTTGATTGTCGTGCAATAAACAACATCACCATCAAATATAGGCACCCAATCCCCCATCTTAATGACATGTTGGATGAATTGCATGGGGCAAAAATATTTTCAAAAATAGATCTTAGAAGTGGTTACCACCAAATAAGGATCAAAGAGGGTGATGAGTGGAAAACTGCTTTTAAGACTAAATTTGGTCTTTATGAGTGGTTGGTTATGCCTTTTGGGCTAACTAATGCCCCAAGCACATTCATGCGCTTAATGAATCATGTACTGAGGGATTGCCTTGGTAAATTTTGTGTAGTTTACTTTGATGACATTTTAGTTTACTCTAGGAACCTAGATGATTATTTAGGACATCTAAGGCATGTTTTTTCTCTTCTTAGGAGTAATCATCTTTTTGGTAACTTAGAAAAATGCACCTTTTGTGTAGATAGTGTAGTTTTTCTAGGTTTTGTAGTTAGCACAAAAGGGGTTCATGTTGACCTCGAAAAGATAAAAGTTATTCAAGAATGGCCCACCCCAAAGAGTGTGACAGAGATAAAAAGCTTTCATGGTCTCGTTGGATTTTATCGGCGCTTTGTGCCTAATTTCTCCACGCTCTTCGCACCAATAAATGATTTGGTGAAAAAGGAAGTTCCTTTCCTTTGGGGTGAGAAACAAGAGAAAGCCTTCCAGCTAATTAAGCATAAACTGACCCATGCACCAGTCTTGGCATTACCTGACTTTTCTAAAACATTTGAACTTGAATGTGATGCCTCTGGTGTAGGTGTGGGGGCTGTCTTGTTGCAAGGAGGGCACCCCATTGCGTATTTCAGTGAAAAACTCAATGGTGCCCCCCTCAACTACCCCACCTATGATAAGGAGTTTTATGCTCTAATTAGGGCCCTTCAAACTTGGGAGCATTACCTTGCTCCCAAGGAGTTTGTCATTCATAGTGACCATCAGTCACTAAAATATTTGAGGGGTCAAGGTAAATTGAACAAAGGCATGCAACGTGGGTGGAATATCTTGAATCCTTCCCTTATGTCATCAAGTACAAGAAAGGAAAACAAAATGGGGTGGCTGATGCTATTTCCATGCGTCATGCCCTTTATTCATCCTTGAGTGCAAAAATCTTGGGATTTGATGACATTCGGGCTATGTATCCATCTGATAAGGATTTCGGCCCCATATTTGCTACCTCTGCATCTGCATTTGCATTAAAGGCCCATGATGGGTACTTCATCAGTGAGGGGTATCTTTACAAAGGGAGTAAGCTTTGTATACCCCAAGGATCAATTAGAAACTTACTTACAAAAGAAAGTCATGAAGGTGGTCTCATGGGGCATTTTGGGATTTCAAAAACCCTCATGCTTTTACAAGAGAAATTCTTTTGGCCCCATATGCATAGAGATGTCCATAGACATTGCTCTAAATGTATAGCTTGCTTGCAAGCAAAGTCTAAAGCAATGCCTCATGGACTATACACACCTTTACCTGCTCCTTCTGCACCTTGGGAGGATATTAGCATGGATTTCATCCTTGGGCTCCCAAGAACCCAACGAGGTGCAGACTCCATATTTGTGGTGGTGAACCGATTTTCAAAAATGGCCCATTTTATTCCCTGCCACAAAGTGGATGATGCGAGCAACATCGCAAGACTTTTCTTTAAAGAGGTTGTCCGATTGCATGGTATACCCTCTTCAATAGTGTCAGATAGGGATGTGAAGTTCCTTAGCCATTTTTGGAAAACTCTTTGGGCTAAGCTGGGAACTAAACTTCTTTTTTCCATTACCTGTCACCCTCAAACTGATGGGCAAACAGAAGTGGTGAATAGATCTTTATCCACTATGCTGAGGGCTCTCCTTAAAGGCAACCATAAGTCTTGGGATGAGTACCTTCCCCACATTGAATTTGCTTATAACCGGGTGGTTCATAGAACCACCAAGCATTCTCCTTTTGAGGTGGTCTATGGCTTTAATCCTCGTACTCCTCTAGATCTTTTACCTCTTCCTCTTTCTGTTGCTGTGCATAAAGAAGGAGAGGCAAAATCCATTTTTGTAAAACAATTACATGAGAGGGTTAAAGCTAACATAGAGCGCCAATCCTTGAGAGATGCTACTTTCGCCAATAGGGGGAGGAAAGAGGTCATCTTTGAAAAGGGCGACTGGGTATGGCTTCACTTGAGAAAGGATAGATTTCCTTCTCAAAGAAAGTCCAAACTTAGCCCTAGAGGAGATGGACCTTTCCAAATACTTGAGCGGATCGGTAATAATGCCTACGTTTTATATCTGCCTGAGGATTATGGGGTAAGCACCAGTTTTAATGTTTCTGATTTGTCTCCATTTGTAGGTGCTGAAAATGACGAAGAACCCATGGATTTGAGGTCAAATCCTCTTCAAGGGGGAGGAGATGATGTGACCATGCCTAGCCAAGGACCTATCACTAGGGCCATGGCAAGAAGGATTGAAGAAGACCTAACCCTTGCAGACAAAGGAAGACTTTACCTCCTATGGAGAGTGAAGATATTAGGCTAGGGACTTTAGTTAATAAAATGTAATTTTCCTTTATTTTAATTTTGAGGAGCATTAAGAATTTAATTTGGGACATGTATTTAGTCCATTTTTTATTTTTAGGAGGTGTCTTAGGAATTTAGAGGGTGAATTTAGCTTTTTGGGTCTTTATGAAGGAAATAAGGGGTAGCCTTGATATCTACACCCCTCTTTTCCTACATAAACCCCCTAAGCTAATAAGAAGGAATCTTGGCCCTTGGTTTGAGAAACTTGGGCACCAAGTTTGATGATCTAAGGAGGGAATTGTTTCTCAATTCTCCTCCCTTAGATCTCTCCTTTTAATCCTAGCCCTTCTTTTTTAGGTTATCTTGTTCAAGAGGTTAGCTACCTCTATAAATAGGAGCTCCTCCCTCACTTGTATTTTGGACACTTGAATTTAATCCTAGAGACCATATTTGTTGAGGTTCTTACCTTTGAGTGTCCCCCTTTCTCCTTTGTGAGAGCTTCTAAGAGTTATCAAGGGACCCCTCCCTTGTGGCCTCTCCCCTTTGGCTTATCAAACCTAGTATTTGTGGCGCCTCACCCCATTCCTTTCCTCTCTATTAATCCATTTCCCTTCCAAGTGACCTTAGAAAGGATCCTTTGGGCACGTGATCATCAAAGATCACATCACTCTCTCTTGGTTTGTCAAGGTGGTCAACCATCGCGTTCCCTTGGAGTTCATGACCTGTTTGGAGAATCAAGCTCTTGATTTTTTTGCCTACAACCTTAGTGTCTAAAGACAAGGCTACTCATCCTGGCCCTTATGGCTATGAAAGGAAAAGAAATGGCAACAGTTATATCATATATCCCAAAACACTTCTACTTTTTCAGCAAAATCCATAATTTTTTTAGGTATTTATATATATCTTTTCAAAACAAAAAGTCCCCTAGTTTCTATTTATTTGATTTTTGTTCTTAATGTTCATTTTAAAATTTAAAGAAATCACGTAGGCATGTTTTCTTTTCTTATGGGGTTTTTATTATACGTGTGTTATGGAGGAGTACATAAGGGCAGTGAAGAAGATATGTTGTGAGGCCTTGGAACTAACGGCTAAGGGGTTGAAGATAGGAGCAAGAACGAGCTTAGAAAATTGAAAGGGATGAAAAAAGTGATACTTGCTTTGGGGTGAATCAGGATCGGAGATTTCTTACTCTAGTAACTTGATTATTATTATTATTATGGCTTTTGCAGACTTCCTTGGTCACTAATGGGGTTTTCTTAAGCAACCAATTTATATGGCTATATTTTTTCCTGATATGCTTGAAGTAGGGAATTCTGATTAGTAAAGTTGTTTTGTGAATGCATTTTATAATGATTTTGAAGGAAAATTTGCATATGGTTCCCAATTTAAAATAAGCTATCACTATGAGCTGAAAGAGAAGGTATCATGAAATTAATTCAAGGATTAAAGTTGGAAGGAAGCATTCCCGGTCGTGGAGTCCTATTTTCCAGTTTTGACTCAATTAGGTATATATGTTGAAGTTCATAGTTATGGTTGATGATTCCTTTAATAGTTTATAACTTTGAACTATTTTTCCTTTCCAGATTTGAAAGCTTGAGATCAAGAGGTATTAATACATACATTATATATAATAAATTAATAATAATAATATAATATATTATTATTATTATTATTTTGGTTTAATTTAAAGTGATGGGTGGATTCTTAAAAAAAAGTATTGAGTCTGTGAGTTTCTAGTGGTTTTATCATTTTTTATGTTTTTAATTCATAAAGCAATATAAATAATTCTAATTAAAGTAATTGAAATAAACATGCATATATTTTGAGTTAAAAATTAAGGTAATTATTTATATGGGTTGGTCTTTGGACATTCAATAGTGTTAATTGGGTTGTTTTATATATACTTTTCTATATTATGGTATTATTTTCTCAATGGCACATGGTTAATGAAATATTTTATCAACAAATGAAAATTATGGGTTTGAATCACTTTATGTCAATTTTCCTCCATGTTGTCTAGGTCTCTTAATAGTAATTCTATTTGTTTTGTAAATTTGATAATTTTTTAATTATATGTACTTATGATTGAAGTGGAATTTGAATTGATTTTAATATTAAATGCTTAAAGTTAAGTAATTTTATTTTTAATGTTAAAAACTTAATAGTTAAGAAATTTTGGGCTTGTAACCTTATATCAATGTGGTGGTGGTGTGTTTGCTGCTTTATATTTTTCTTTTCTAAAAGCACTCACTTGATTCTTAAGTCTATTATGTTTTCCTTTTTATGGGTATTGGTCTTTTCTAGGTGGCGACAATGTTAAGCCTAGTTAGAGACAAACTGATGGGAGATTTCAAGAGGCTATAGCAAGAGCCACTTGCAGGAATCAGTGGTGCCCTCAAGATAACAACATAATGTTAAGTTAAATGATGGTATGTTAAGTTAAATTTTTGTCACTTTATTACAGTGAGTTCTACAGTGTTGTGGAAAATTTTCATCTACAGGGTAAAGGAGGTGAAGAAGCTTTTGTTAAAAATAGGAATTCCAATTAATGATTATTCCTAAATGGCTATGTAAAAGGAAATTAAGATTTGAAATAATAATGTACTTTTGACACTTTTTAGATAATAATAGTTTGATTATGTAACGGAGAATGGATAAAAATGGGTATTTATATACTAGAATAGTGATGATAACAATCACATCATATTTTTATTTTTTATGCAGGTTTTTTGTGACTTTGAAGAAATATCTACAAAAGCTCCTGAAGGAAGTTGTAAAAAATGGACAAGATTTTTTTTTTTTAAATTAGAAATAGTAGGCTTTAGGATGAATTAAAATGTTTTTGGACTTAGTTAAAGATAGGTTGTTCATACTTATTTGCTTTTGGCACATTAGTTTTAGGACATGTGAATGAAACAAGTTGAAATTTCATGTATGTTTGAACAAGATTTTTATTTTATATGTGAAATATTTTAGATTTATTTTTATCAATATATTTATGTTTTATGTTTGTTTGTTGATTGTATTGAAATAATTTATAAATATATATTAATAAAATTTGTTGAAAGTTGTGTAATCTTAATAAGCATATTTATAATTAATAGGTTTTGAGATATGTATAAATATAATATTTATATATATAGAAAAAAATACTTTAAAACAATTACATTTACAACGCTTATTAAAAAAAATGACGTCAAATTTAAAACATTTTTGTTTTGTATATTTACTCTCTTTTTAATTTCAAAATGGAAAACATAATGTTGGTAATTTGATTAATTAGGTTGTACCAATGTTGCTTAATAACAATGAAATTTCAATTTGGTAAATTTGTCATATACTTTGATATATTCTCCTTTATTAGTTCAGCATAAATCATACATTCATTCATTCATATTTTACTCAATTTCACTGGAATATTATATTCTTTAAATAATTATTTTTTATATGCACAAGGGGGAGAAAAGAAAGGTAGATTCTTTTTTTGCAAATTGCAGATCATGAATCATGAATAAAAAATAGCTTGGTTTAAGTATACTCAGATTGCTTGGTCATCATAAAAAAAGAGGAGTTTGTTAGAGTTTGTTGGAACTCACTCCTTTATCAACCTCAAAAGATGAAGATGATAAAATTTTATTAGGTTGATTAATATTAGCTTTATAGTTGTGATGATGAACTCTAAGCATAAGTTAGGATGGACATTACTCTCTTTTTAGTTGAATGTTTGTGGCTCATGCATCCATATAGGTTAGAAATATCTTTGTTTCATTGTGCATTTACATGATCTTTGAACAAATTTTGATTATTCTCCTAGATTCTTGACTTGGATTAGCCATTTAAAGCATGAATGAGATATTCATCTAAAATGTTTTGAAAAATCTGATTTATCTCATTGATGTGACAAGCAATTGATTTCTGAAGTAATTTAGTTTATTGAAATGCATGAGTTGTAGTTTTAATATATTAAATTACCTTCATAATCGATTAAATGATGTATTAATTGATTAGCAACTTGAAATAATCTATTAATATGTGCTTGTTGGCTAAAACAGGTTTAAAGAAAAATTTAATCGATTAAATACTTGAGATAATCTATTAAAGAGTTTTGAACATTTTAATCAATTAAATGCTCAAAATAATTGATTAAAACAAAGCTAAAACGTTTTTATATAAAAGTTGAACATACAAACTTTGAAAAAATAAACAGCATTTTCGAAAGATCAAATTGAGAGATCAATTCTGCGATTTTCAAAGGATAAAAAAGCTCTTAAACTTCTCTACAAGAAACTCATAAAGATTGAATCAAGATCCAATTCGAAAATCCAAAGATTGCACATTGAACATTGAGTTTGTTGATGTCCTGAATTTGCTCTATCATTTGCATTAAATCTCTCAGGTGACATAAACCCTTTATTTTTTCTTTTAAGTGTTTTGGTTGTATAATTCACATCTAGGTAGTTTCCTAGATAGTGAAATTCTTGCATAGGTTTTGCATGGTTAAAATCAATTTTTTATAGGTTTTTAGGACTAGTGCATGTTGTGATTGCATGTGCTTGTGAGTTTTTGTGTATAACTCTATTTATTCTAGTGGATTCAATCCAAGACAGGCTATCTTGTGAATTGAAAACTAGATGTAGCCCTAGCTTTGGCTGAATCAATATAAATTCTTGTGTTATCTATCTTTATCTTTGATATCTCTCTTTATGTTTTAATTGTTTTCACATTATTCGCATATTTTGAAAGATACACTTAATGTAGTAAAAGCATGAATTAAAATCTTATCTAAATTGTTATTGTGCACTCTTGATTGAAATTTTCATAAAGAGATTGCATATTATTCAATCTAAATTAGCTACAAATTTGTTTGATTTCAATATATCCTAAAAGTTCAAAGTTTTATTTTTTTAAGGATAAACAAAACAAAGTTTTTGAAACCCAATTTACCCAGCCCCCCTCTTGGTTTGAATTGTTTCAGTCATAAAACTCTTACACTGCTAAATTCTAAATTACTTTGTGTTGCAGACAGAAGGAAAAAGATCCTAGAATATTCCTATGTGGTTAATTTATCGTCTAAACCTTATGAAAATGTTGATAAATGAGCCAATTGACACAATATGTATAATTGAAGTAGTTTCTGTGGAATTCTATTAAAATAATTCATTTTGGAAGTTACACATTGTTTAAGATATGTTAGAGAAAATCTCATATCACTTGGGATGAACAAAAGAGTGGGTGAATTATGCTATAAAATGGACTTCACACTACTACAAAAATTAGTTTTAAAAATGGTTAAAATTGACTTTTAAGATCGATTGTACAACTATTTTCTTTCTAGGAGATGTTAAAAGTGGCGACTTTTAAGATCTGTTGCAACCATTCTTAAAAGTTTCACTTTTAAGAATGACTAGTTTACACCCAATCTTAAAAATGAACTTTTAAGAACAACTATGTTTACACCCGATCTTAAAAGTGATACTTTTAAGAACCATCGCGGACAATAACCAACGCAGCGACTGAGATGCAAGTGCGAACCCTCATAGCCATTACCATATGTTTTTGCTGAAACGCAAGTGTGACGGCTCAAAGATGCGAGCAGGCGGTGTAGGATGCAAACGTGGTGCGAGACGTGAGCACGATGGTACGAAATGCGAGTGTGACGATGTGAGATGTGAGCGTGATGGTACACGAAGCGAGCGTGGCAGTGCGAGACACAACCACGACGGTGCAAGATGTAAGTGTGACATTGTGAGACCGCAACAGTGCGAGACATGAACATGGTTATGCAGCGAGTGACGGCCTAAGTAGCAGCAGAGCAAACGACAAGAACAAATGGCGAACGATGAGCGAGAGAGAATAAAAAACACAGGGAGCATAAGAGACTATGGGAGATACAAGTGAATATTTTAATTAGAATGAACAATATGTGTCTCTGTTGGATCTGTTAAAATTTTCACAGGTCTTTCCAAATCTGTTAAAATTTTAACAGGTTTGAAAAGATACTTTTCTGATCTGTTAAATTTTAACAGATCAGAAAAATACATTTATGTTTTGTTAAAATTTTAATAGATCAGAAAAATACTTTTTTGATCTATTCCTAGGGTAACCGATCTTAAAACATTTATAATAATTAAAAAATTACCATCGCATTTTTTTTAGAATGAGCTTTTTGTAACTGATTAGAAAAGTCATTTTTAAAACTTTATTTTTTCCAGTAGTGTCAATCCATGGTATTAAAGTGTATCAGTCAAAGACACGTTAAACTTATATTTGACTTTTCTTATACTCTTATTTTAGAGTGTTGTGAGATTTAGTTAAGTTACTTGGTTTGGAGAATGTGAATGTATAGGGGTTAGGAAGAGTAGTCTATGTGTTGTAAAAATTTTCACATAGTATTATTTTTTGGCTGTCAATAAACAACTATCGTGACTTTTTCACATAGTAGTCTATGCATTATTGTTTTTCCCTCCATCACCAACATATTAGTTTTGACAAAAGTTGTTATCACTTGCACAAAATAAGCATGGTTCATTCTTTACCTAAGTTCCAAAACCAATTATTTTTGTGTATATTTTTCATTTCACACCATTTTATTTCTTCTCTTTCTTATATAGTCCACATTGGGACATAAGTTTGGAATTAGTCCTTTAACAATAATGTATTTAGTTTAAAAAATAGATCCTTAAAAGAATAAAAGTTTATCAACATTTGCTCAATATGTTCCCATGTACCATAGTTTTTCTTGAGGTTAATGCTTTGAGAAGATGTTATAAGCTATGCTAACAATTTTTAATAATTCATTCAAAATATGCACGAAAGAGGACAAGATACCCTTTGAAAATTAATTCGTGTAAGAAATGCCTTTCAAATAAAAATCTTTACTCAAGGAGACACTTACAAGACTACGACTTCCAAGTTACATTTCATTCTCCATAATCTTCAATGTCCTTTTGGTTACCAAATTTATACCTATAGGCATTATGCCCGACTTTTAATTTATACACCAGATTATGTTGGATACAAAGTTGATGACATAAATACAAGTATAAACTATGTTTTTGGTATATGAAAATTTTCAAATTTATGATTTTGGTGCATAATTTTTTTGTTGATTGGTCAAAGTATACACACATTTTTTTCGTCCACCATTTTAGTCCTTCTGTTTATTTTATCTGTTAAGTGGTGATGTCACAAAAAAATTTAATTAATAAAATAAGAGTAAATTATGTTTTTTTTATATAAAATTTTTCAAATTTATGATTTTAGTATACAAACTTTTTAGGCTAAATTATACATGATGCCCCCTATTATGGCACTTAGGTACTTTGGGGCACCTTTATTTTTTTGCTCAGTTATTGCCCCTAAAATTTTTAAAAAGTATAACTTTGCCTTCTGTTAGATTGAGATCATTGACTCTTAGAAATACAACGTTGACTTGAAAATTACCAAAGTAATTTAGGGTTTTGGTTGTCCTTTATCCCAAATAGATGCAGTGAAGTTCTTCTTCTTCTTCTCATCTGCACTAAGCTTCTTCATCTTGTTGCCCATTTGTGCTTTCTTCCATGCAAGAAAGTGGAAGTTCCTACAGCTCGAATTCTCAACCTAGAAGGCGTTGAATGATGTGCAGTTGTAGGATGGAAGCTTCATTGGTCACATCATGGATGCAACAAAACCTAGGGAGAAGATTTTATGGGTGAGGCATTAATGTTAGGGACAATATTGAAAGTTAAAATGTTTGTTTTTTACGTTTTTCATGTATAATTTGTAACCCATGTTGTCAAATGGACGAAATGCAGGTCATAAGGACTAGAGGATGTAATTTTTTAATGGTATGATCCAATGTTGAACAATAGAGAGAAAACAATCATTCTCAGTTTGCTCAGGAGGGTGGAAGAGTTTCAACAATCAAACTATAGACAAGAAAAAAATATGCAAGAATTGAACAAAAGGGAAATGTTACTTGGTGTTGAGTTGATTATTTGTTTAGGAATTATGTTCATTCTTGTTGTTACCATTGTTGTTATGGGTATCTATTAATGTTAGGGTTGTTTTGTTTAGTGTAGGGGAAGTTGAATGTATGAAAAGAATGTCATTTGAATTTATGTATCATGTAATTAGATGTTAATTTGAAGTTGGAATATAACCTGCTATAGTAGCATCTGCAACCATTTAAGTAAATGTGAATTTAAAGTTGAAAGTTATGGATAAATTTGAAGAACCATACCAAAACCATATCAGTAGTTGTTAATTTGAAGTTGAAAGTGAATATGTAATTGCAGAACAATACAACCCATATCATCATTACTTGTTAATTTGAAGAAGCATAGTAGAACCATATCATACCAATATGCTAAAAACCAACATGTCATATCATACCAAATTTTCTAATCTTCCAAATTTTCTAATTTGCCAAATATTGTAACCTGCGAAATACTAGTTTGTCATATAACACCTAAATACCAATGAAAACTAATGTGGCTGCCATATAACACCTAAATAGCAATGAAAACCAATGAAAAAGAAATTCTAATATGCCCAATATTTTGTTCTATTATGCACAGCAGACCCATAATTCAATTTGACCAGACTAGTGAACCCATATACTAGACCCATGATTTAGTTTTCTGTAAATGCAACCCATATATCAGACCCATAATTCAGTTATAATTTTAATTTCACCAGACCAGTGCAATACTATACCATACTAGAACCCATAATTTGAATTTCAACTTCAAATACCAAACCAGAACTTACTATCACCATCATCATCAAGATTTGCACATGTTTGAGCTGGCAAAACTGAAGAATGTAAAGCATGTTAGACACTGACCAAATTAGCATATATAAATACAAAAGAAACCAACCTTAGTTGACCATTATTTAATTTCCAACTACCTGACCCCATTTTACACCAACCAACAATAAAGTAAATGGGAAACCAACTAAAGTGGCAACACATGAAACTTTCTCCCAAACCTAGACACTGACCCCATTCTACAACAAGTTCAAAAATTCTAATTTGAAGTAAAATAATGTAAACCCATCTCCCCACAAAAACAAAATGACAAAACATTGACCACATTCACTTACCTATAACAGTATATAGGGCTCTTTGTCTTTCCTTCTTTCCACATCATGTTGTCTTTCCGACACTGTCAACGGTTTTCACCTTCAATCCCTAACCTTCAATCACTCACCAATGCTTAGGGTTTCACTTCTCAGAGAGTCAATGGCAAAAAAGTGCGACCAACTTTCCCTCTCTCCAGGCAGGGTGCAGTGAAAATAAAGAAGAACAAAATTATCGTTGCATAATAACCCATTGCAACAATTTAATTATGTTTTAATTTTGAAACTAAGTTTGTCAATTCATTAATTACAGTTTTAGGGTTCTCACATAAGCAAGTCAACGTTGTCTTCTAACATTCAATGGTCTCAATCTAACAAAAAGAAGAAAGTTACACTTTTTAAAAATTTTAAGGGCAATAAATGAGCAAAAAAAAGCGGCGCAAAAAGTACCAAGTGCCAAAATAGGGGGTCATCAGGTATAATTTAGCCAACTTTTTATTGACTGGTCAAGATATACAAATATTTTTTTTGTTCAACATCTTAGTTTTCTATTTATTTTTGCTATTATGTTATGACATATCACTTCATTTATTATTATTTTATTAATTAAATTTCTGGGTGATTTCTATTACATTTTGTGGTAGTTTTTTTGTCATCACAAATTAAAAAGAAATATTATTCATCTTCTTTCCAACATTTCCTCTACCTATTTCACTACCCCATTCCCATGTGTCCCTCTACCTCTGTAAAGTCCACTACTATGACGGATTAACATAAAATTTGAATACCAAAACCATAAATTTGAAAAAAGTTCATGTATCAAAAACATATTTTACCCATAAAATAATAATAATTAGAGTGACAGGTCACTACCTAACGGTTAAAATAAAGGGAAGATCTAAAATGTTAGACGAAAAAAATATTTGTATACGTTGACTAGTCAACAAAAAGTTTATATACCAAAACCATAAATTTGAAAAAGTTCATGTACCAAAAATATAATTTATCCTAAAAACAATAATCAAAACTTTTTTTTAAGGAACCAATAATCAATTAGATTTAATCAATTTTACAATAGAATTAATTAGTTAATGAAGAATTTATTTTCTAACATTACTAATATTTATTATGAAATAGTTTTGATCATTTTTAAATAATAATATATATTATTTGTAAAAGATAATAACAATATATATTTCAAATGTGATAAAAATTTAGATATATAATTATTAAAATAATAATATACAAAACCATTGGTATTATAACTAATATCTAGTAATAAAAAATTGTATTATATTTATAATAAAAAATAAAAAATAAAAAATATTATTAAAACTATAAATTAACATACTTATTATACAGTTTTGATATTATAAGTTAATAGTAAGAAACGATAGAAAAAATAGATATATAAAATATACATATTGTAATAATAAAATTACACATTATATTGATAATTTGGTCAAACCATTTTTCTAATATAGTTACTTTAAAATATGTTTCAAGAAAAATAATAATTAAAAATAAGGTAAATTAAATTTAGGCACATTAATGCTTTGTAAAATTACACATATTATTATTAGTTTCGAAAGCTTTGTATGACTAGAAGTTCCTACAAGTACCTTTAGTAATTTTGATGATAAAAAATAGATATATTCATATTGATTGATAAGCTAGGAGTGACTTATTGTTCAAAGAATACTTAGTGATAGGAGTGAAGTGTGTTTAAAATTAGTCCCTATTCTACTATCCAAATCGACTTCTAAAATGATATCTCAATCACTTTTAAGTGTGTTTAAAATATACAATGTTATGTACAACTCTTTAGAAACCAATTTGCATAATAATATAAATATTTAAACTAGGTTAACATGATTATTTTTTTAAAATTATTAATTATATAAATATAAATATATAATCATCAAAGTATATATTTTAATTTTTTTATATTAAAACATCAATGAACAAAAAATGAAAAAGAAATATTTAATTATGTCTTCTTATTCTTATTTCATATTAATTATGAGTTTTAAATTACTCACAACATTATTATGATTAATAACTATAAAACTATACTTTAATGATTATAAATATAAATATAAATTGATATTTTAAAAAAAGTAAGATACTTAATATAAGTTAAAATATAAGTTAAGTATATTACTTTTTTTAAAAAAAATATTAATTGATATGAAGTATATACATATAGTTATAACTTTTTTAAGTATCTTAAACTTTACTACGTATGCAATAAATACAAGTTAAGTATCTTATATTTTTTTAAAATATCTTAAACTTTACTTTATATATATTTATAATTTTTTTTTGTACAGTGGCTAACTAAGATGACAACAAAAAAAAAATTCAAAACATCTTACAGAATAAATATTTATTACAAATTCTGTTAGAACAAAAAAAAAATTCTATAACTCCTTTACCTATTATCACAGAGCATTTAGATGTAAAAATACATCTTACTGAATAAATATTTATTACAAATTTTTATATATTTAGTTAAATTTTTTAAGTGAAAAGCAAAAAAATCGAAAATGACTTATTTCAAAAAACTGTTTTGAAAAGAAAAAGTGATGCATTTAAAAAAACTCTTTTATAATTATACTCAAATATAAAATTATAAAAACTTTTTACTATAATAAAAATCTATTATAAATAAATTAATTACTTTTAAAATCACTTTTTTAAAATAAACAAATAATTCTATATAAAAATTATTTTTACATTAAAAGCACTAATTTATTTGTTTTCTTTTTAAAATTATTTTATTAAATTACCTCATTTTATCTAGAAAAAAATTTAATTAAAATATAATTTAGAAAACTACTAAAAATATGAAACATTTAGTTATAAATCTCCTCTACTAGACGTCGAATCAAATCAATGATGCACACAATTACCCGCTTCATCGCAAAATTAACATACTATCTCAATGCTAAGATGTCTTATAGAGGGTGGTTTAAAAAATGGTCACTATTTTTTAAATCCATTGAATTGTATACAAATAATGAATGTATTAAATAAATGTAAAATTCATTGAATTTTTTAAAATATACTAAAAAATAATTATTTTAAATAATCTGTCTTTAACTCCTATAGGATTAATAAGAAAATGAGTTAAGGTGAACTAATTTTTCACCAGCGTATTTTGTTTTATGATTTTTAAGTATGAATTTTGGTTATTGGGTAAATAATTTTTTATCTCTCTTTTTTATGTTTTTTCTCTCAATTTTTTCTTTCTTTTCTCTTGCTCCTGCCTCTCTCATTTTCACGTCACAATTTTTTTAAGATTTTTATTTTATATTTCTAAATTTTGAAATTTCTAATTTTATCTAGATATAAAATTATAAAATAAATAATTTATTATTTTTTAAAATTCAAAATATAATTATTTTAATTTTTTTATGTTTTATGTTTCAGATATAAATTTTTTAAATATAAAATAATTAAGTATATGTTTTTTATTAGAATATTTATAAACACTAATAAAAGAAAAAAAATATATTTGAAATTTAAAAAAAATTATTCATATTACATCAACACAATTAGTGATAAAAAATTACATTGGGTAAACAAAATTCATGTAGTTAATAGCTATTAGTCTAATGTTCCTAGACAGAAAAGACATTTTTTTTAGAATGATTGATCTCATCTAATTTCTACGCATTGAACAATAAGTTTTATTACTTAGTGTTTTTTTAAATAGCACTTTGAATATGTATATTGGATGTATGTAGCATGAACAATTGTGGCACACTTATACGCACAGCAACAACATGCAAACTTTTGAAAATTTTCATTGTCACGTATGAGCATGCAAACATCACAATCGACTTATACTTACAATTCATCCATGAATCTTTCTTCCTTTTCAACTTTTCATATTTAAGTTAGTAGAAATTCGTCAATGAATCTTATTATAGACAATGTGCAAAGTGTTCATCGCAAAAATAAGATAAATCAACCGGAAAGAAAACAAATGTCAAAATATCTCAAGAAGCAAACAACATCCAATGATGGTAGACAAGAGCATATTATCATTAGGTTACCCATGATTGTTCTTTCAAATATTTGTAAAAATTATGATTTTTTATTGATATTTTTTTAATTTTTCATGTTATTAAAATGTACTTTTTCAATATCTAATAATAATTATTTACTTAAATTTAAATAATAATTAAATTTAAAATAACAAAACCATACATATTTTAGAATATTCACATATTTGTTAGAAAATGATTACCACCTAGTACAAAAGAATCATGTTCAAACTTAAAACTTTCACTATAGTTTTTTAACCATTATACAATACAAAATAAAGATAGTGACAAAAACATCCATTACTCTATATATCTTGAGATGGAACAATGCACCCCACTAACTTGCTACCAATGTTGTAAGCATCTAAGGGTTTTTTCTAAATTAATCAATTTATCATTCTCTTATCTGTAATAATTAGTATACAAATTTTTTATTTTTCAATTTATTCTTCATAACCACTTAATAATAAATTAACTTCCTCACCAGATCGATGTTTTTCTTTCATAATTTTGCAAACTACTGTTATTTTTTGATTTTTTTTTTCTATTTTTCTTTTGTTCTTCCTTTTTATTTATTTACATTATCTACTACTTATTTTCTAAAAGAGATAACAAAATAAAAATATAAAACACACTCATAGCAACACCTTATTTTCACTAGTAACTATTAAGATCAATTTACAAATTTAAGATTGTTTATCTTAAAGTACACTTTTTAAATATATCAAAGCCTCTATAAAGGTTCAAAATGCCCCCACTAAAACTGAAAATTAAAAATTAAATATAGTGTGTCATACATACCCAATCAGTGAATATAAAAAAATATTACAAACAATTATTTGTGCCTATAATTCATAAGAAATTGGTCATGCTTATTGTCTATCCAAAACCATTCTTATTTATCATTTATTGATAAGAACAACAACACAACGTAACTTGAAGTCTGCCAAAGGAAGAGACATTCATATTTTATTGTCAATTTAACAGAATTGCAATAAGAGGAAATTCCAACATAAATAACAAAAATTTCAAAAACACATTATAACATGAGAGGTTCTTGAGACTACACTCAACCGAAGTCCAGATTTAAAAAATAAAAATTACAACATCTACTTCTTAAAAAAGGTTGATATGTATGTTTGAATGAGTATTGACAAAATTGATTTTAAATGAGATTGATTATGATTGGATTGATTTTGAGATAATGAAATTTATATTTGAATGTTTTTATTATAAAAACAAATTCAGAGCAAAATCTATTATAAAATTCTTCATCTTATGCAAAAGCTCTTTTCTACAGAGTTGTGAATATTATATTATAATATAGGCGTGAGCTATGTTAGAAATGTTTTTATTCACTCAATGCATTTTTCACATAAAAGTTGAATTGGAACAGAAAGGTGGGATGTGCAAAAAATATTTTTCTTTTAAAACCAGTGAATTGAACTAATTTTAGAATTAGTTTGGTTTCGAACAAAAATGGTTTAAAAGTAGTTTGGTTCGAATCATACTGATTTTAAAAATAGTTTAGTTAATGTTTATTGAACTAGTCTGATTTAAATCCAATTTAGTTCCGTTTAATTTAAAATCAACTGTTTATAACTATTTTAAAGAAACAAAAATCCAAGTGTTTTAAAGAAACAACTGTTTATATTTTCTTATGAAAAAAATGATCTAGGAAGATATAATTTTTAGAGACAACTCTTTACATTTTCTTATGAAAAAAATGATGTAGGAAGATATAGTTTTTAAAACATTTAAAAAAATGTTTTAAAGAAAAAGCTTTTTACAACGTCTAAAAAAGCATTGTAAAACATCTAACTTTTTACAACACCAGCTTTTACAACACTTTTAAAAATGTTTTAAAAGGCTTTAAATAAAGGTTGTAAAAAATCTATATATACCATCTAGAGTTGTTTTGTATTTAAAATAGAAACAAAATTATATACAAATAAGTAGTTTAATAAGTTTCTAAAGAGATAGTAAGAGTAAAAGAATAATTAATTTGAAAACTTTTCACATATCACTTGTTAGTTGTTTTTTTTTCTTATGGTGCTATTTTTCATTTTTTTTCATTGAAAATCACTCATAATAATTTTTCTCTCTATGTGATAAAATTTTTATTTATTCTTCTTAAAAAAAATATGCTTATAATTAATAAAAAATAATTAATATAGTTTTAAACTTTAAAAAATAAAAAAAAAATTTTTTTTTTTAAAAAAATAGAAACTTAAAAAAGGGACTACCGGGTTAATTACTTTCTTTCTATCTCACTAACCAAATCATAATGTGTCACATGTACAATCTATCTTAGGAGTGATAAGAGAAAATGCCACAAGTTCCCTATTCCCTATTTGGCCATAAAAAATCTATTTCTTACAATTTTTTCTTTAAAAACAACATATATGCAAATTATTTTAATTTTTAATTTTTATCTCTTGTTCTTTAAATATTGACCTAAGTTGTACAAGATGAAATTTGGCACCATTTATTTATTTTTAAAAAATAAAATAATAATAATAATAATAATAAATAATATTAATAATAATGAAATTTTTTCTCTAGGAGAAGAACATAGCACACAGAGCATTCTGCTGTGTTTTCTAAAATGCTTTTAATTAGAAAAAAGCAAAGAGGGTAGAGCCGTCAAAGCCGGTTCAAATCTGTGGGTCAACCCGACCCACCATGAATACGGGTCGGACGGGCAAAAAAAAAGACAAATGAGTTGCAATAGCTAAAAATCAATCTGACTCACTTCAAACTTGACCCATACAGGTTTAACTCAGATGGGTCGAGCCAGCCCGTATTCAACCACTAAACATTTATTATTTTAATATTTTATTATTTTACTAAATATTGATTATTCAACCCTTCAAACATTTATGATTTAAACTATTATATTACATAATGAGATAGAAAATATTTTTTTTAATTTTAAATAAAGAGTTAATTAAATAATTAGTTTTAAAATTTTAAATAATCTCAATTTTTAAAATAAATTTTTTATTTTTTGGTAGGTTGGTGGGTTGGCCCGTATAACCCACCAACCCGTGGTAGGCCGGGCCGGGCTAACAGATTGAGTAAGAAAGTTTAAATGAGTCAGGTTGGGTTGATCCGTTTTTCTGATGGGTCAAGGTGGTTGAGCCATATAGGCCAAACCAACCTGTTTTGGCAACTATAAAAGAGGGTTTGAATTTCAAGAAAAAAAGAAAAGAAAGGGATAAAAAATGTACAGTATGGCTCTTAGTCCAAATCTCAATTAGGAATTTGTTTATATTTTTGGACAAATTTAACTCAAAACAAATAATATACTACTGTTTTGCATGTTTCTGTTTAACGTTTATTTGGTGTTGACTATCGTTACACAGTTGTATAAAAGCATGAAAAATTTGTGCTGAAAGCTAATGGAGGATCCATTGTCATGCATAATAAGTATTACAGGACGTGGTTGTTACTTCATGAAAAAACATTCGTATTTAGGGTTTAGTTCAAAATGTAGAGGAAATAGTTTCAACTTTTGTTTGGATAAATGAATAGTAAAAAGTTAGGAATTTTTTAGGAGTTAGTAGTTTTTTTTAAAAAAAAGTTAGATAACAAAAATTTATGAATTATTTAAGAGCTAGTAGTTTCAAAAAGAAATTACTCCAAATAGTTTTTTCAGACAATCTTATATTTTCAACTATTAGTTGTTTTTTTTCCAACTTTATCCTTCATTAATTAAGGTATTGTTCCTTACTAATTCTCTCTTCTTACATGATAAAAGGTTTCTCTTCTTCGTTTCTCTCTCCATTAATATAATTATAGTAATTTATAATTTAAACATATAATTATAGAAAATTATAATTTAACTATGTAATTTAAAATTTATATATTTAATTATAGAAATCTATAATTTAAATATATGATTATAATAATTTATAATTTAAACACTTCATTGTTGACATAATAAATTGTTATATCTTTATTTGTTATTTTACAACTTTCAGTTTGTTCATTAGTTAATTTTACAAATACTTACAACTAGCTTTTCAACTTTAAGTTAGTTTTCAGCTTTTAGTGACCTTTTACCTTTCAACTCTCTTTTTAGCTTTGAGTTAATTTTTCAACTAATTTTAACAAATACACCCTAAATTCAACAGCAAAAGACAACTAAGGTGTTCGTTTGAATATTATTAGATTTAATATCCTTAAACAACACTCATATTTAAGCATTGTAGATGAGAAAATATATTTTAAAAATTTACTAAAAATAGCTAGCTGGATTCAAATTGATAATCAACAACATGTTGCCCCAAATGGATCCCACCAAAATATAAAATACTTTGAATGTAATAAAAATGAAAACATTAGCTTCATGGAAAAATAGAACGCATAGACTTGAGGTCATCTTCTCCATGCAATACACGTGAGTGCTAGGACAAACTTACAACAGATATTATATCCACCGACTTCAGATTACTTTGGTAATTGGACTTTGGGTTGGCTAATTGGTATTTTTTCTCAAGTCTACAAATTACGATGATATAATTATTTCCTTATCAATTTAATAACTATATATATACATATATATACATATATATTTAAATTTTAAGATTCTATTATATAATTATTTAATTATAATAGTTATTGAAATACTTCCACATAAAATTCCCTTAAAATAAAAAAACCCATGATGAATTTATTAAGTACATAAAACATCACTATTTTCCCTATTGCCTCTTTCACGTTCATAGAGCTTCCCTTCCTCTCTTACATTCACAGTATTGTGGTAGAATATGTTATCTACTTGATAGGAATGAAAAAAGGATTTGTATATATATATATATATATATATATATATATATATATATATATATATATATATATATATAGATATATATATATGCGCGAGGAAAGAAAGAATAAAATAATACTAATGTAAAAAAAAGTGTTTTCATAATCTATATTACGAAGTATACATTATTTTTATTTTTATCTTAGGGTAAAAAAAAAATGGATCTATGTTTAAAAAGAATTTCAATTCAATGATGAATTAAAATATAGCAAATTACACAAAACTTCTAATATATTTAACTCTTTAAGTCTATCACTTTTTTATTTTTTTACATTACTCTTACTCTCTAAAAGTGGTTGACGTCTCCTAAAAAATAGTAGTATAGTTTTTATTTTTTGTATAAGAAGAAAAATCAAAGTAAAATCTCAGAAAAATTGACATAATAAAAGTCAAAAAATAAAAAAAAAAGTTATAGTGAAGGGAAAATACTAGATATAATAACTTAAAAGAACAAAATTTAAAAAGGTATGCATTTTACTTTTTAAAATAAGATAATCTAATTTAAAGTTACTCTCTTGTAAGTTTGTCCCTGCATTGACGTATATTATATTGCATGGAGAAAATGACATCACATCGATTCATTGTCATTTGCTATAGAAGCTGGCATTTTTATTCTTTAATTACAATCAAAGTATTTTATATTTTAGTGGGATCGTGTGAGGAAGTGTTGTTCCTTATAATAATTAGGCTATTTTTGAAAAATATTCCACCCACATTGCATGCCTTTTGTTCAATTTACCTTGACCCTCAAATATTTTAGTGACTCATGGTCACTATGAATGACAAACTCCTTGGGAGCATAGAACTCCTTATCATAGGTGGGGTAGTTGAGGGGGGCACCATTGAGTTTTTCACTGAAATACGCAATGGGGTGCCCTCCTTGCAACAAGACAGCTCCCACACCTACACCAGAGGCATCACATTCAAGTTCAAATGTTTTAGAAAAGTCAGGTAATGGTGCATGGGTCAATTTATGCTTAATTAGCTGGAAGGCTTTCTCTTGTTTCTCACCCCAAAGGAAAGGAACTTCCTTTTTCACCAAATCATTTATTGGTGCGTAGAGCATGGAGAAATTAGGCACAAAGCGCCTATAAAATCCAGCAAGACCATGAAAGTTTTTTATCTCTGTCACACTCTTTGGGGTGGGCCATTCTTGAATAACTTTTATCTTTTCGGGGTCAACATGGACCCCTTTTGTGCTAACTACAAAACCTAGTAAAACTAAACTATCTACACAAAAGGTGCATTTTTCTAAGTTACCAAAAAGATGATTACTCCTAAGAAGAGAAAAAACATGCCTTAGATGTCCTAAATTATCATCTAGGTTCATAGAGTAAACTAAAATGTCATCAAAGTAAACTACACAAAATTTACCAAGGCAATCCCTCAGTACATGATTCATTAAGCGCATGAATGTGCTTGGGGCATTCGTTAGCCCAAAAGGCATAACCAATCACTCATAAAGACCAAATTTAGTCTTAAAAAAAGTTTTCCACTCATCACCCTCTTTGATCCTTATTTGGTGGTAACCACTTCTAAGATCTATTTTTGAAAATATTTTTGCCCCATGCAATTCATCCAATATGTCATCACGACGGGGGATTGGGTGCCTATATTTGATGTGATGTTGTTGATTGCACGACAATCAACACACATCCTCCACTGGCCATTCTTCTTGGGCACCAACAAGACTGGCACAGCACAAGGGCTTAGGCTCTTTTGAACCCAACCCTTCTCCAACAGCTCATTCACTTGAGACTCAATCTCTTGGGTCTCCATGAGGTTGGTCCTATAGGCAGGTCTATTAGGTAGACTTGCGCCAGGCACCAAATCAGTTTGATGTTCTATACCCCTGATGGGAGGAAGTCCTTTCGGAACCTTATTAGGGAATATATCATCAAATTCTTTTAAAATATCTTGAACCCCTTGAGGAAGGTGCTCATGTGCATGGGCTGTGGCAGTGCTCTCAGCAGAAGAATGAAAAATGGGAGAAAGATTTGATGCCTCTTTGCAAAAGAGGAGATAAAAGGGCTTGTTAGTCTAAGGAGCTTCTTTTAAATCACGTTTAGTAGCAAATAGGTTCCTTTTGCTAATATTCCCTTTCGAAGGGGCGTCACCTTCCGACTCTCTCTCTTTACCCTTTTCAAGCTTTAAGGGTGAAGCATGTTGTGTTTTTTTTTTCCTCAACTCTTTTCTTTTTCATCGCAAATTGATCCTCAGCCACTTGAGAAGGTGACAAAGGATACAATTTGAAGCGCTTTTCATTATGGGTGAGAATTATTTAGTTGGAGTGACCATGGTGAATAGCTTTCTTGTCAAATTGCCATGGTCTCCCCAATAGGATATGACCAGCCTCCATAGGAACTATGTCACAAAGAATCTCATCATTATAAGATCCTATGGAAATTGGAATCATAACTTGTTCATTGACTACCATCTCCCCTTTCTCATTGAGCCATTGCAATTTGTAAGGTTTGGGATGGGGCATGGTAGTCAAGGCTAGCTTTTCAACCAACCTAGAGTTACAACAGTTACAACAGGAGCCACTATCAACAAGGAGAGAACATACTTTGTCATTTACTTTACATCTTGTATGGAAGATGTTCTCTCTTTGTGACTGGCCAAGCTCTAGAGGTTGGCTTCCAAGAAGCCTTTGAACCATAAGGAGGTCCCCCTCATAAGGAAAAGCTTCCTCACACTCTTCTTAAAAAGTATGTCCCCCTTCTTCCTCACTCTCACTAGAGGAGGAAGATGAGCTATTCTCACTACAAATGTCTTGTCCCCTCATGATCATGGTTTTCTTGTTAGGGAATTGAGAGGCAATGTGGCATCTCCCAAGACATTTGAAGCATTTGATACTACTTTGCCTCTCAGTAGGCTTAGTAGTAGGGGGTTTTCTCTCTACATGAGGTGCTTTTGTATCTTGAAAATGCTTGGGTTCCTCTTTGGGAAAACCCTTGAAAGAGTTTCCCTTAAGTTGGTCTCTCTTTGAGTAAGAGGGAGAATCTTTTTTAAAGCTTTTTCTCTTGAGTTGATTCTCAGCTCTTACACAAAGTTCTACCAACTCATCAAGGTTTGAGTATGAAAGAAGCTCTACCTTATCTCTAATGTCAGAGCTTAATCAACACAAAAACCTAGCAAGGGTGGCATGGGGTTCCTCAATGATATTGGCCCTTAGTATGAGAAGCTACATCTTTTGTCTATACTCCTCAATACTTAGGTTATGTTGCCTAAGTCTTTGGAGCCTATCCAAAATATACCTCTCATAATATGAAGGAATTTGCCTTCTTCGCAAACAAGTTTTTAAATCATTCCAGTAGCGAATGTCAGGCATTTGTTTACGGGCCTTATCCTTGACTAACCCATCCCACCAATGCAAAGCAGAACCTTGAAAACTAAGGGAGGCCAAAGGTACTTTCCTTTCTTCCCTAATTTCATAGCATCGAAAGAGTTGTTCCACTTTGACTTCCCAATCTAGGTAAGTCTCAACATCTTCCCTACCATGAAAATGGGGTAGGTCTACCTTTGGTTCCCTACCATGATTTATGTTCTCTTAAGGAGAATGATGATTGTATTATGAATGAAAGTGATGCTTATGTTGATTTCTGTAGTATTTATCTTCACTAGAGCTAAAATGCCTAGATGGGGATCTTATGAGAATTCCTTTATTTTTTCTATCACTCTCTCTCCCATCTCTCCTCTTACTCTCTTCCCCTCTCCTTCTCTCTTCTTCCTCTTTTTCTCTTTTTCTTTCTAGTTCTTTCCTTTTTCTCCTTTCTTCATCCTCTCTTCTCTCTTTTTGCCTTCTCTTTTCTCGCTCTTTTTTCTCTTTTCTCATTTCCAACATCTTTTTTTTTAACTCTTCCTTCTCTTTTTGTTTTTCCTTTTCTTTTATTTCTTTTTTTCTCTCTTTTTCTTCTCTCCTTTCTTGTTCTTTAGCCATCCATTCCCTAAATTCTAAGTTAAGGTTTTCAAGAGTGTCTCCCTTAGAAGGTTTTCTTTGGTTGACACTCTTACTTGATGAACAACTATGTGCACTAGAATGTGTGTGGGAAGTCATGGTGCTTGGATGCTAAAAACTAGAGGGTAGGCCAAATCTTTTTTTTTTCAAGCAACAATCCTCTCTTTTTTGTTTTCACACCTAAGGTGGCTTGATGAGTCTTTGGAACTCTTAGCCTCTACACGTTTTTTGCAAAAATTAGAAGTGGAAAAATGTAAAAGAGAAAGGGTTCTAATCGTGCTCCTAAGGTGTTGAAGGAAGTGTACCACTTCTTCCTTCTTCACCTAATTAACGAGGAACTGAGCTAAAATTAACCAAAATTATTACAAACCAAGGGAGGGCCTTAAGGGCACTCAAACTCCCAATCTAAAATTAAGTTTACACAATACAAAGAATAAAAAATAAAACAAAGTCTTCACTCCAAGCTTATTAGTGTTTGGCTCCTTTTGATCAAGCCCCTTTGAGTTGCATCAACCCACCCTAAGAATGCTACCATTGTTTCCTCTTTTTTGGACTTGCCAAAATCTTGTGTATGGCACCTTTCCCAAGCTTTCCTTACCAAGGCCGAATACAACACAAGACAAAAAACAAAGGTGAATAACAAAACAAGGTTCACAACTCCAAGTGGATAGATTAAACAACGACAAACTCAAAGAAGTAAATAAGACAAGCAAGAAAACATAAGGCTCACAAAGGAAGGTAGCACACAAATAACTTTCCTAGATTAGCTCTAAGAGCGGAGATGAAAAAAGACTCAAACAAAAAAATGAAACCAATAGTTGCACACTTAATAAAATTTAAGTGACCAAAAACTAAAAAGCTTACTCAAGTAATTTTTTTTGAATCACAATTGGTTCCTCATATCAAATGTTTCTACTATTAGGTTGTCTTTTTTTGAGTTCTTTAACTTCTTTTTTTTTTTTTAACTTGAACTTTTTCTATCTTTTTTTAACTTTTTCTAATCATTTTGCTGCACCTAATAGCTTGTTGAATTGAAATTTTAATGAGGATGCTTGAAATAATAACGCTTGAGTGAATAAGCACAAAGTAAGGTCACACAATTTTCAAGCAATGCATGCAACTAAAGGCAAAAAAACTTAGTAGTTCCAAATACCGCTGAACTAATGGTGCTTAAGGAATGATTTAGGGCTGATTTTGAAGTAAATTGATTGCTCAAATTACTAACACAATTCACCCAAGCTAAAATTCCATAAAGAGGCACCAATAGTGAAGGTAAATAAGTGGAAAGCTACTAATAATTCAACACAAAACAAGAAACATATAAAGATTGAATTGAGCAAATATTTAAGAACAACAAAGAGATTAATATGCTTTAACTAAAAGCATAAAAGACTTAAGAGACTCAACAAGTTCACCTCTTAGGAGCTCAATTCAAAATGTTTTTGAAGGCTTTTTTGTAAAAATTTTAAGAGACTAAAACCTATGGAATTTAAATGAGACAAAATAGGAAACTAACATGACTAGTATTTGACAAAACACAAGGTTAAGAAAAAATAACACACCTAAAAATAGAGCAAAAATTTCAGCAAGAGACTCAAAACAAAAGGCGTAACAAAGTGGCCGAAGTTGATCACCACAATGGTGTGTAAAAATCCTCAACCATGTGGGTTTAATGGTCACAACTTCTTAGGCACACTTTAACATAAAAAACCAAGGGAAAATTAAGCAACTTGAACACGGAAATAAGATGCAAAGTAAGGGACAAATAAAATTGCATCAAATTACATGGAACATAGTCGCGTATATAGAAAACAAAAGCGCATATAATAGCAAGAATAAAAAGCTATATTACTAGACAATAAAGGAAATAGATATGACAAAAAATGAAGGACTTTAAAATAAAAAGAATAAAGAGATAAACAAAAAAGCAATTAAAATTTTTTGAGAAAGAATGTGACCTTTAGAAAGTGGCTCTGATACCACTTGATGTGATGTTTGATGATCACGTGCCCAAAGGATCCTTTCTAAGGTCACTTGGAAGGGAAATGGATTTACGGAGAGGAAAGGAATGGGGTGAGGTGCCACAAATACTAGGTTTGATAAGCCATAGGGGAGAGGCCATAAGGGAGGGGTCCCTTGATAACTCTTAGAAGATCTCACAAAGGAGAAAGGGGGACACTCAAAGGTAAGAACCTCACAACCAATATGGTCTCTAGGATTAAATTCAAGTGTAAAAAATACAAGTGAGGGGAGGAGCTCCTATTTATAGAGGTAGCTAACCTCTTGAACAAGATAACCTAAAAAAGAAGGGCTAGGATTAAAAGAAGAGATCTAAGGGAGGAGGATTGAGAAACAATTCCTTCCTTAGATCATTAAACATGGTGCCCAAGTTTCTCAAACCAAGGGCCAATATTCCTTCTTATTAGCTTAGGGGGTTTATGTAGGAAAAGAGGGGTGTAGATATCAAGGCTACCCCTTATTTCCTTCATAAAGACCCAAAAAGCTAAATCCACCCTCTAAATTCCTAAGACACCTCCTAAAAATAAAAAATGGACTAAATACATGTCCCAAATTAAATTCTTAACGCTCCTCAAAATTTAAATAAAGGAAAATTACATTTTATTAACTAAAGTCCCTAGCCTAATATCTTCGCTCTCCATAGGAGGTGAAGTCTTCCTTTGTCTGTAAGGGGTAGGTCTTCTTCAATCCTTCTAGCCATGGCCCTAGTGATAGGTCCTTGGCTAGGCATGGTCACATCAGTGTGGTTCACAAAAACCACACTCCTAAGCTTTTCCAAAAAAGCCCAAACTACTCAACACACTCCACAAAAGAGACTAATTACACCCCCTAAATTAAAAAGGACATAAAGGCCAAAAATAAAAATAAAAACACCTCCAAACTCCTAAAGAAAAAATGTATACATGAAGGACTAAAAAGAAGACTATGGCCTAATTTCCATCATCTTGATCTCCATGAGAAGGTGAGGTCTTCTTCCTTCCTCCCTTGCCATCTCTTCCTTAATCCTCCTAGCCATGGCCTTTGTGATAGGACCCTTCCTAGGGAGGAATGCATTATTATTACCTACAAAAGGATTTTTAGGATCTTAATTATACCTGTAGCAGATTTCGTTTTGGGCATCTATACATTAGTTGAACTATTAGATTTGGTTTATCTTTGGATAGTATGTTCTTAACATATTCATTTTTGTTTCAATGATAAGATCCTCAAAATAATTTCCGAAGTTAAAGATAATGGATTAGATGTTTTGTGTATGATTTATAAATGTGTGTGATGTATTATTTAACATAAACATGATTTAAGATAGTCTAATTGATGATATGAGTCAATGGTACGTAAGAGGGAGTCATTCTAGCTACAGTTAGGAATGAAATTTAGTACCACCGCTATACAATTGTTCAACTAATAGATTATGTTTAATTTTTTATAGTACGTTTGCAATATGTTAATCTTTATTTTCAATGGTGGAATCGTCAAAATAATGTCCAGAGGGACATAATGGAGTTAGAATAATAATTATGTTTTTATCATCTTATACAATACCATATTTTGTCTTAGTGTCTACAAAACAGTTTAACTGTTGGATTTAGTTTATTTTTTAGTAGTAGATTCTTAAGATATTAATATTTCTTTTTAACAGTGGGATCAGCTAAATAATGTACATAGTGAGAGATAATAAACTCAGAGTAAGAACTGTATTTTTAGGATCTTAATTATACCTGTAGCAGATTTCGTTTTGGGCGTCTATACATTAGTTGAACTATTGGATTTGGTTTATCTTTGGATAGTAGGTTCTTAACATATTAATTTTTGTTTCCATGGTAAGATCCTCAAAATAACGTCTGAAGTTAAAATCATGCATTAAATGTTTTTGTATAATTTATAAATGTGTGTGATGTATTATTTAACATGAAATGATTTTAGATAGTGTGATTGATGCTATAAGCCAATGGTACCTAAGAGGGAGTCACTCTAGTTGCAGTTAGGAATAAAATTTAGTATCGCCGCTATAATATTGTTCAACCGTTAGATTATGTTTAACTTTGTATAGTAGGTTCTTAAGATGTTAATCTTTATTTTCAATGGTGGGATTGTGAAAATAATGTCCGGAATGACATAATGGAGTTAGAATAACAATTATATTTTTAGCATCTTATACGATACCGTATTTTGTCTTGAGTGGTCTATAGAATAGTTTAACTGTTGTATTTGATTTATTTTTTCGTAGTAGATTCTTAAAATATTAATATTTATTTTCAACGGTGGGATCATCTAAATAATATTTGTGGTGACAGATAATGAACTCAGAGTAAGAATTGTATTTTTAGGATCTTAATTATACCTGTAGCAGATTTCATTTTGGGCATCTATACATTAGTTGAATTGTTGGATTTGGTTAGTCTTTGGATAATGGGTTCTTAACATATTCATTTTTGTTTCAACGGTTAGATCCTCAAAAGAACCTCCAAAGTTAAAGATAATGGATTAGGTTTCTTGTGTAAATGTGTGTGATGTATGATTTAACATGGGCATGATTTGAGATAGTATGATTGATATGAGTCCATGGTGCCTAATAGGGTGTCATTCTAACTGCAGTTAGGAATGAAATTTAGTACCACTACTATACAATTGTTCAACCGATAGATTATGTTTAACTTTTTATACTAGGTTCTCAAGATGTTAATCTTTATTTTCAATGGTTGGATAGTCGAAATAACATTCAGAGTGACATATAGAGTTAGAATAACCACTATATTTTTACCATCTTATACGATACATTATTTTGTCTTAGTGTCTATAGAATAGTTTAACTGTTGGATTTGGTTTACTTTTGGGTAGTAGATTTTCAAGATATTATATTTATTTTGAACGATGGGATCAACTAAATAATGTACGTAGTGAGAGATAATGAACTCATAGTAAGAACTCTATTTTTAGGATCTTAATTATACTTGTAGCACATTTCGTTTTGGGCGTTTGTACATGAGTTGAACTACTGGATTTGGTTTATCTGTGGATAGTAGTATCTTATCATATTCATTTTTGTTACAATGGTAAGATCTGTAAAATAACATCCGAAGTTAAACATAATGGATTAGATGTTTTGTGTATGATTTTTCAATGTCTATGATGTATTATTTAACATGAACATGATTTGAGATAGTGTGATTGATGATATGAGTTAAGGTGCTTAAGAGGCAGTCATTCTAGCTACAGTTAGGAATGAAATTTTGTACTACTGCTATACAATTCGTCAACCGATAGATTATGTTTAATTTTTTATAGTAGGTTCTCAAGATGTTAATCCTTATTTTCAATGGTGGGATCGTTGAAATGATGTCTGGAGAGACATAATGGAATTAGAATAACAATTATATTTTTAGCATCTTATACGATACCGTATTTTGTCTTAGTGTCTGTAGAACATTTTAACTATTAGATCTCATTTATTCTTCGGTAGTAGATTCTTAAGATATTAATATTTCTTTTTAACGGTGGGATCAGCTATATAATGTACATAGTGAGAGGCAATAAACTCAGAGTAATAATTCTATTTTTAGGATCTTAATTATACCTGTAGTAGATTTCCTTTTGGGCATCTATACATTAGTTGAACTGTTGGATTTGGTTTATCTTTGGATAGTAGGTTCTTAACATATTCATTTTTGTTTCCACGATAAGATCCTTAAAATAATGTCCGAAGTTAAAGATAATCTAGTATATGTTTTATGTGTGATTTATAAATGTGTGTGATGTATTATTTAACATGAACATGATTTCAGATAGTGTGATTGATGATATGAGTTGACGGTGCCTAAGAAGGAGTCATTCTAGTTGTAGTTAGGATTAAATTTAGTACCACTGCTATGCAATTGTTCAACCGTTAGATTATGTTTAGTTTCTTATAGTAGGATGTTAAAATGTTAATCTTTATTTTCAATGGTGGAATTGTCGAAATAATGTCTGTAGTGACATAATGGAGTTAGAATAATAATTATATTTTTAGCATCTTATACTATACCGTATTTTATCTTGAGTGTCTATAGAATAGTTTAATTGTTGCATTTGTTTTATGTTTGGGTAGTAGATTCTTAAGATATTAATCTTTGTTTTCAACGGTGGGATCAACTAAATAATGTACGTAGTGAGAGATAATGAACTCAGAGTAAGAACTGTATTTTTAGGATCTAAATTATACTTGTAGCAGATTTTGTTTTGGGTGCCTATACATTTGTTGAACTGTTGGATTTGGTTTATCTTTGGATAATGGCTTCTTAACATATTCTTTTTTGGTTCATCGGTAAGATCCTCAGAATAACGTCCGAAGTTAAAGTTAATGGATTACATGTTTTGTTTATGATTTATAAATGTGTGTGATTTATTATTTAACAAGAACATGATTTGAGATAGTGTGATTGATGGTATGAGTCAACGGTGCCTAAGAGGGAGTCATTCTAGCTGCAGTTAGGTATGAAATTTAGTACCACTGCTATATAATTGTTCAACCGTTAGATTATGTTTAATTTTTTATAGTAGGATGTTAAGATGTTATCTTTATTTTCAATGATGGGATCGTCGAAATAATGTTCGTAGTGACATATTGGAGTTAGAATAACAATTATATCTTTAGTATCGTGTACAATACCGTATTTTACCCTCGTGTCTATAGAAAAGTTTAACTATTAGATTTGGTTTATTTTTGGGTAGTAGACTCTTAAGATATTAATATTTATTTTTAACAGTGGGATCAACTAAATAATGTACGTAGTGAGAGATAATAAACTCAGAGTAAGAACTGTATTTTTTAGAATCCTAAATATACCCGGAGGAGATTTCCTTTTGGGCGTCTATACATTAGTTGAACTGTTGGATTTGGTTTATCTTTGGATAGTAGGTTCTTAACATATTCATTTCTGTTTCTACGTTAAGATCCTCAAAATAACGTCCGAAGTTAAAGATAATGAAGAAGGAGAGTAACTAGAAGAAGTGGAATAAGGAGAAGAAAAGGAAGAAGAAGATCTGGAAAGTGAAGAAGGTGAATAAGAGGAGGAAGAAGAAGTATTGGAAGGAGGTGAGATGAAGAAGAAGAATTGGAACAAGGAGAAAAGGAGGAAAAGGAAGAAGGACCAGACGGGAAGGGAAGGGAAGGGAAGAAGAAGCAGAAGAAGTGGAATCTGGAGGAGAAGAGGAAGAAGAAGAAGAAGTGTAAGCATAAGATTTGGGGGAAGGAGAAGAAGAGGAAGAGCAACAATGGGAAGCAACAGAAGTAGGGGATGGAGAAAAAGAGGAAGGAGAAGACCGAAAGTAAAGAAGAAGAAGTTGGGGAAGGAGAAGAAATGGAAGAAGAGGAAGAAGAAGAAGTGTAAGCAGAAGAAGCAGAAGAAGGAGACGAAAATGAAGAAGAACAACAAGTCGAAGTAGAACAAGTCATAGAAGGAGACAATGAGAGGAATAGGAGGAAGTAGTGGAATGAAAGCAGATGAAGAAGAAGAAGTGGAAGAAGCAGAACGGGAGGTGGGAGAAGTGGTGGCAGAAGGAGAAGAAGAGGAAGAAGAAGAAGAAGTGGAAGAACGAGAAGAAAAGGAAGAAGGGCAAGTGGAAGAAGGAGAACAATAGGAAGAAGAAGAAGAAGTGGAAGAAGGAGAAAAAAAGGAGGAAGAAGAAGCAATGCAAGGAAAGGGGATGAAGAAGAAGTGGAACAAGGAGGGGAAGAAACAGGGGAGGAAGAAGAAGTAGTGTAGGCAAAAGAAGGGCAAGAAGGACAAGAGAGGGAAGTAGAAGAACAAATGGATGTAGTAGAAGTGGAAGAAGGTCAACAAGAGGAAGAAGAAGAAGTAGTTGAAGGAGTGGGGATGATGGAGAAGAAGGAGAACAAGAGGTAGAAATGCAAGTGGAAGCAGAAGAAGGAGAAAAATAGGGATATGACGAAGGAAAGGAAGAAGAAGAAAGACATGAAGAAGAAGAAAAGAAAGGAAAGGAGAGAATAAAGAAGAAGTGGAAGAAAGAGAACAAGACGAGGCAGGGGAAGTGGAAGAAGGATAAGAAGAGGAAGAAGAAGGAGAGTAACTGGAAGAAGTGGAATAAGGAGAAGAAAAGGAAGAAGAAGATCTGGAAAGTGAAGAAGGTGAATAAGAGGAGGAAGAAGAAGTATTGGAAGGAGGTGAGATGAAGAAGAAGAATTGGAACAAGGAGAAAAGGAGGAAAAGGAAGAAGGACCGGACAGGAAGGGAAGGGAAGGGAAGAAGAAGCAGAAGAACTGGAATCTGGAGGAGAAGAGGAAGAAGAAGAAGAAGTGTAAGCATAATATTTGGGGGAAGGAGAAGAAGAGGAAGAGCAACAATGGGAAGCAACAGAAGTAGGGGATGGAGAAAAAGTGGAAGGAGAAGACCGAAAGTAAAGAAGAAGAAGTTGTGGAAGGAGAAGAAATGGAAGAAGAGGAAGAAGAAGAAGTGTAAGCAGAAGAAGCAGAAGAAGGAGACGAAAATGAAGAAGAACAACAAGTAGAAGTAGAACAAGTCATAGAAGGAGACAATAAGAGGAATAGGAGGAAGTAGTGGAATAAAAGGAGATGAAGAAGAAGAAGTGGAAGAAGCAGAACGGGAGGTGGGGGAAGTGGTGGCAGAAGGAGAAGAAGAGGAGGAAGAAGAAGCAATGGAAGGAAAGGGGATGAAGAAGAAGTGGAACAAGGAGGGGAAGAAACAGGGGAGGAAGAAGAAGTAGTGTAGGCAGAAGAAGGGCAAGAAGGACAAGAGAGGGAAGAAGAAGAACAAGTGGATGTAGTAGAAGTGGAAGAAGGTCAACAAGAGGAAGAAGAAGAAGTAGTTGAAGGAGTGGGGATGATGGAGAAGAAGGAGAACAAGAGGTAGAAATGCAAATGGAAGCAGAAGAAGGAGAAAAAGAAGGATATGACGAAGGAAAGGAAGAAGAAGAAGGACATGAAGAGGAAGAAAAGAAAGGAAAGGAGAGGATAAAGAAGAAATGGAAGAAAGAGAACAAGAGGAGGCAGGGGAAGTGGAAGAAGGATAAGAAGAGGAAGAAGAAGGAGAGTAACTAGAAGAAGTGGAATAAGGAGAAGAAAAGGAAGAAGAAGAAGATGTGGAAAGTGAAGAAGGTGAAGAAGAGGAGGAAGAAGAAGTAGTGGAAGGAGGTGAGATGTAGAAGAAGAATTGGAGCAAGGAGAAAAGGACGAAAAGGAAGAAGGACCAGACGGGAAGGGAAGGGAAGAAGAAGTAGAAGAAGTGGAATCTGGAGGAGAAGGGGAGGAAGAAGAAGAAGTGTAGGAAAGGGGATGAAGAAGAAGACTGAAAGGAAAGAAGACCAAGTTGTGGAAGGAGAATAAATGGAAGAAGAGGAAGAAGAAGGAGAAGTTTAAGCAGAAAAAGCGGAAGAAGGAGACAAAAATGAAGAAGAAGAACAAGTAGAAGTAGAAGAGGTGGTAGAAGAAGAAAATAAGAGGAATAGAGAAAGTAGTTGAATAAAAGGAGATGAAGAAGAAGAAGTGGAAGAAGGAGCACGAGAGGACGGAGAAGAGGTGGCAGAAGGAGAAAAAGAGGAAGAAGAAGAAGTGGAAGAACGAGAAGAAAAGGAAGAAGTGCAAGTGGAAGAAGGAGAACAATAAGAAGAAGAAGAAGAAGAACAAGTGGAAGAATGAGAAAAAGAGGAGGAAGAAGAAGCAATGAAAGGATAAGGGATGAAGAAGAAGTAGAGCAAAGAGGAGAAGAAGAAGGGGAGGAGGAAGAAGTAGTGCAGGCAAAAGAAGGGCAAGAAGGAGAAGAGAGGGAAGAAGAAGAACAGGTGGATGTAGTAGAAGTGGAAGAAGGTGAACAAGAGGAAGAAGAAGAAGTAGTTGAAGGAGTGGGGATGATGGAGAAGAAGTGGAACAAGAAGAACAAGAGGTAGAAATGCTAGTGGAAGCAGAAGAAGGAGAAAAAGAGGGATATGACGAAGGAAAGGAGGAAGAACAAGGAGATGAAGAGGAAGAAAAGAAAGGAAAGGAGAGGATGAAGAAGAAGTGGAAGAAAGAGAACAAGAGGAGGCAGGCGAAGTGGAGGAAAGATAAGAAGAGGAAGAAGAAGGAGAGTAACCAGAAGAAGTGGAAGAAGGAGAAGAAAAGGAAGATGAAGATGTGGAAAGTGTAGAAGGTGAACAAGAGGAGGAAGAAGTAGTAGTGGAAGGAAGTGAGATGAAGAAGAAGAATTGGAACAAGGAGAAAAGGAGGAAAAGGAAGAAGGAGGGGAAGGGAAGGGAAGAAGAAGCAGAAGAAGTGGAATCTGGAGGAGAAGAGGAAGAAGAAGAAGAAGTGTATGCATAAGATTTGGGGGAAGGAGAAGAAGAAGAAGAGCAACAATCGGAAGCAACAGAAGTGGGGGATGGAGAAAAAAAGGAAGGAAAAGACGGAAAGGAAAGAAGATGAAGTGGTGGAAGGAGAAGAAATGGAGGAAGATGAAAAAGAAGAAGTGTAAGCAGAAGAAGCGGAAGAAGGAGATGAAAATGAAGAAAAACAACAAGTAGAAGTAGAAAAAGTGGTACAAGGAGAGAATAAAAGGAATAGGAGGAAGTAGTGGAATGAAAGGAAATGCTGAAGAAGAAGTGGAAGAAGGAGAACGGGAGGAGGGAGAAGAGGTGGCAGAAGGAGAAGAAGAGGAAGAATAAGAAGAAAAGGAAGAAGTGCAAGTGAAAGAAGGAGAACAATAGGAAGAAGAAGAAGAAGTGGAACAATGAGACAAAGAGGAGGAAGAAGAAGCAATGGAAGGAAAGGGGATGAAGAAGAAGTGGAACATGGAGGAGGAGAAGAAGGGGAGGAAGAAGAAGTAGTGTAGGCAGCAGAAGGGCAAGAAGGAGAAGAGAGGGAAGAAGAAGAACAAGTGGATGTTGTAGAAGTGGAAGAAGGTGAACAAGAGGAAGAAAAAGAAGTAGTTGAAGGAGTGGGGATGATGGAGAAGAAGTGGAAGAAGGAGAACAAGAGGTAGAAATGCAAGTGGAAGCAGAAGAAGGAGAAAAAGAGGGATATGACGAAGGAAAGGAAGAAGAAGAAGGAGATGAAGAGGAAGAAAAGAAAGGAGAGGAGAGGATGAAGAAGAAGTGGAAGAAAGAGAACAAGAGGAGGCAGGACAAGTTAAAGAAAGATAAGAAGAGGAAGAAGAAGGAGAGTAACCAGAAGAAGTGGAAGAACGAGAAGAAAAGGAAGAAGAAGATGTGGAAAGTGAAGAAGGTGAACAAGAGGAGGAAGAAGAAGTAGTGGAAGGAGGTGAAATGGAAAAAGAGGTAAAAGAAGAAGTGTAAGCAGAAGAAGCGGAAGAAGGAGACGAAAATGAAGAAGAACAACAAGTGGAAGTAGAAGAAGTGGTAGAAGGAGAGAATAAGAGGAATAGGAGGAAGTAGTGGAATGAAAGGAGATGAAGAAGAAGAAGTGGAAGAAGGAGAACGGGAGGAGGGAGAAGAGGTGGCAGAAGGAGAAGAAGAGGAAGAAGAAGAAGTGGAAGAACGAGAAGAAAAGGAAGAAGTGCAAGTGGAAGAAAGAGAACAATAAGAAGAAGAAGAAGAAGTGGAAGAATAAGACAAAGAGGAGCAAGAAGAAGCAATGGAAGGAAAGGGGATGAAGAAGAAGTGGAACAAGAAGGACAAGAAGAAGAAGTAGTATAGGCAGAAGAAGGGCAAGAAGGAGAAGAGAGGGAAGAAGAAGAACAAGTGGATGTAGTAGAAGTGGAAGAAGGTGAACAAGAGGAAGAAGAAGATGTAGTTGAAATAGTGGATATGATGGAGAAGAAGTGGAAGAAGGAGAACAAGGAGTAGAAATGCAAGTGGAAGCAGAAGAAGGAGAAAAAGAGGGATATGACGAAGGAAAGGAAGTAGAAGAAGGAGATGAAGAGGAAGAAAAGAAAGGAAAGGAGAGGATGAAGAAGAAGTGGAAGAAAGAGAACAAGAGGAGGCAGGACAAGTGGAAGAAAGATAAGAAGAGGAAGAAGAAGAAGTAGTTGAAGGAGTGGGGATGATGGAGAATAAGTGGAAGAAGGAGAACAAGGGGTAGAAATGCAAGTGGAAGCAGAAGAAGGAGAAAAAGAGGGATATGACGAAGGAAAGGAAGAAGAAGAAGGACATGAAGAGGAAGAAAATAAAGGAAAGGAGAGGATGAGGAAGAAGTGGAAGAAAGAGAACAAGAGGAGGCAGGAGAAGTGGAAGGAGGTGAGATGAAGAAGAACAATTGGAACAAGGAGAAAAATAGGAAAAGGAAGAAGGAGGAGAAGGGTAGGGAAGAAGAAGCAGAAGACGTGGAATCTGGAGGAGAAGAGGAAGAAGAAGAAGAAGTGTAAGCATAAGATTTGGGGGAAGGAGAAGAAGAGGAAGAGCAACAATGGGAAGCAACAGAAGTGGGGGATGGAGAAAAAGAGGAAGGAGAAGACCGAAAGGAAAGAAGAAGAAGTTATGGAAGGAGAAGAAATGGAAGAAGAGGAAGAAGAAGAAGTGTAAGCAGAAGAAGCGAAAGAAGGAGACAAAAATGAAGAAGAACAACAAGAAGTGGTAGAAAGAGAGAATAAGAGGATTAGCAGGAAGTAGTGGAATGAAAGGAGATGAAGAAGAAGAAGTGGAAGAAGGAGAACGGGAGGAGGAGAAGAGGTGGCAGAAGGAGAAGAAGAGGAAGAAGAAGAAGTGGAAGAATGAGAAACAGAGGAGGAAGAAGAAGCAATTGAAGGAAAGGCGATGAAGAAGGAGTGGAACAAGGAGGAGAAGAAGAAGGGGAGGAAGAAGAAGTAGTGTAGGCAGAAGAAGTGCAAGCATGAGAAGAGAGGGAAGAAGAAGAACAAGTGGATGTAGTAAAAGTGGAAGAAGGTGAACAAGAGGAAGAACAAGAAGTAGTTGAAGGAGTGGGGATGATGGAAAACAAGTGGAAGAAGGAGAACAAGAGGTAGAAATGCAAGTGGAAGCAGAAGAAGGAGAAAAAGAGGGATATGACGAAGGAAAGGAAGAAGAAGAAGGAGATGAAGAGGAAGAAAAGAAAGGAAAGGAGAGGATGAAGAAGAATTGGAAGAAAGAGAACAAAAAGAGGCAGGAGAAGTGGAAGGAGGTGAGATGAAGAAGAAGAATTGGAACAAGGAGAAAAATAGGAAAAGGAAGAAGGAGGGGAAGGGTAGGGTAGAAGAAGCAGAAAAGGTAGAAGACGGAGACTAATTAGAAGAAGTGGAAGGAGAAGAAAAGGAACAAGAAGAAGATGTGGAAAGTGAAGAACTTGAAGAAGGTGAACCAGAGGAGGAAGAAGAAGTATTGGAAGGAGGTGAGATGAAGAAGAAGAATTGGAACAACGAGAAAAGGAGGAAAAGGAAGAAGGAGGGAAGGGAAGGGAAGGGAAGAAGAAACAGAAGAAGTGGAATCTGGGGGAGGAGGGGAAGAAGAAGAAGAAGTGTAAGCATAAGATTTGGGGGAAGGAGAAGAAGAGGAAGAACAACAATGGAAAGCAACAGAAGTGGGGGATGGAGAAAAAGAGGAAGGAGAAGACGAAAAGGAAGAAGAGGAAGAAGAGGAAGAAGAAGAAGTGAAAGCAGAAGAAGCAGAAGAAGGAGACGAAAATGAAGAAGAACAACAAGTAGAAGTAGAAGAAGTGGTAGAAGGAGAGAAATAGAGGAATAGGAGGAAGTAGTGGATTTAAAGGAGATGAAGAAGGAGGACAGGAGGAGGGAGAAGAGGTGGCAGAAGGAGAAGAAGAGGAAGAAGAAGAAGTGGAAGAACGAGAAGAAAATGAAGAATTGAAAGTGGAAGAATGAGAAAAAAGGGAGGAAGAAGAAGCAATGGAAGGAAAGGGGAATGAAGAAGAAGTGGAACAAGGTGGAGAAGAAGAAGGGGAGGAAGAAGAAGTAGTGTACGCAGAAGAAGGGCAAGAAGGAGAAGACAGGGAAGAAGAAGAACAAGTGGATGTAGTAAAAGTGGAAGAAGGTGAACAAGACGAAGAAGAAGAAGTAGTTGAAGTAGTGGGGATGATGGAGAAGAAATGGAAGAAGGAGAACAAGAGGAGGCAGGAGAAGTGGAAGAAAGATAAGAAGAGGAAGAAGAAGGAGAGTAACTAGAAGAAGTGGAAGAAGGATAAGAAAAGGAAGAAGAAGAAGATGTGGAAAGTGAAGAAGTTGAAGAAGGTGCACAAGAGGAGGAAGAAGAAGTAGTGGAAGGAGGTGAGATGAAGAAGAACAATTGGAACTAGGAGAAAAGGAGGAAAAGGAAGAAGGAGGGGAAGGGAAGGGAAGAAGAAAAGAAGAAGTGGAATCTGGAGGAGAAGAGGAAGAAGAAGCAGAAGTGTAAGCAAAAGATTTGGGGGAAGGAGAAGAAGAGGAAGAGCAACAAGTAGAAGTAGAAGAAGTGGTAGAAGGAGATAATAAGAGGAATAGGAGGAAGCAGTGGAATGAAAGGAGATGAAGAAGAAGAAGTGGAAGAAGGAGAACGGGAGGAGGAAGAAGAGGTGGCAGAAGGAGAAGAAGAGGAAGAAGAAGACGTGGAAGAACGAGAAGAAAAGGAAGAAGTGCAAGTGCAAGAAGGAGAGCAACAGGAAGAAGAAGAAGAAGTGGAAGAATGAGAAAAAGAGGAGGAAGAAGAAGCAATGGAAGGAAGGGGAATGAAGAAGAAGTGGAAGAAGGAGGAGAAGAAGAAGGCGAGGGAAGCAGTGTTGGTAGAAGAAGGGCAAGAAGGAGAAGAGAGGGAAGAAGAAGAACAAGTGGATGAAGTAGAAGTGGAAGAAGGTGAACAAGAGGAAGAAAAAGAAGTAGTTGAAGGAGTGGGGATGATGGAGAAGAAGTGGAAGAAGGAGAACAAGAGGTAGAAATGCAATTGGAAGCAGAAGAAAGAGAAAAAGAGGGATATGACGAAGGAAAGGAAGAAGAAGAAGGAGATGAAGAGGAAGAAAAGAAAGGAAAGGAGAGGATGAAGAAGAAGCGGAAGAAAGAGAACAAGAGGAGGCAGGAGAAGTGGAAGAAAGATAAGAAGAGGAAGAACAAGGAGAGTAACTAGAAGAAGTTGAAGAAGGAGAAGAAAAGGAAGAAGAAGAAGATGTGGAAAGTGAAGAAGGTGAAGTAGGTGAGCAAGAGGAGGAAGAAGAAGTATTGGAAGGTGGTGAGATGAAGAAGAAGAATTGGAACAAGGAGAAAAGGAGGAAAAGGAAGAAGGAGGGGAAGGGAAGGGAAGAAGAAGCAGAAGAAGTGGAATCTGGAGGAGGAGAGGAAGAAGAAGAAGAAGTGTAAGCATAAGATTTGGGGGAAGGAGAAGAAGAGGAAGAGCAACAATGGGAAGCAAGTGAAGTGGGGGATGGAGAAAAAGAGGAAGGAGAAGATGGAAAGGAAAGAAAAAGAAGTTGTGGAAGGAGAAGAAATTGAAGAAGAGGAAGAAGAACAAGTGTAAGCAGAAGAAGCGGAAGAAGGAGACGAAAATGAAGAAGAACAACAAGTAGAAGTAGAAGAAGTGGTAGAAGGAGAGAATAAGAGGAATTGGAGGAAGTAGTGGAATGAAAGGAGATGAAGAAGAAGTGGAAGAAGGAGAATGGGAGGAGGGAGAAGGAGAGGAAGAAGAAGAAGAAGTGGAAGAACGAGCAGAAAAGGAAGAAGTGCAAGTGGAAGAAGGAGAACAATAGCAAGAAGAAGAAGTGGAAGAATGAGAAACAGAGGAGGAAGAAGAAGCAATGGAAGGAAAGGGGATGAAGAAGAAGTGGAACAAGGAGGGGAAGAAACAGGGGAGGAAGAAGGGCAAGGACAAGAAGAGCTAAGGAAGCTATTCAACAAGTATTGGCAGCCCTTTTGCAAAAAGAGCCAAACATTGAAGAAATAAAGTTTAAAATTGTTAATTGTCTCAGGACTGAAGAGAGCAATACTTGACCTTAATGGAAGAGAAGTTTGAAATAAATTAAACTCATTTTCTTGGAGTTTACTTAGTTAATGGTGGGCAACCAGAATTGTCTAATTAAAGTTGCAGCCACCTAGGTTATCAATTATAATTAGTATACGTGTTTAATTTACTTTGGCAGTTACACTTTGTTATTAAGCTGCCCATTATTAGTTTTTATTATTTTTTAACTTCAGCTGAATTTACAAAGCCACTAAACCTACACAAGCTGAGTTTATTAGGCATATAAATTTGGGCAAGACTGAGATGTAAGGCAGAATATTTTGGAAATAAAAAAACTAGTTGAGGTTTTCTCTCCTTTGGGTTCTTGACAATCCAAAATCTTTTGAGATTTATCAAAGGTAATTCACCCCTTTGTGTGTGCAATCTCGTAGACATATCTTCCATCCTTGGAAGTGTGGAGTCTATCAATTCCAATTCCATTTTCTGTCTTTTCCATTCATACTCAATTCTGCCCAGCAAACTCTATGATCAATTGCACAGGAAAGTCCTACACTATTCGAAAACTCGTTTACTCGTTCAATTTCAATAACTTTTAATTTCCATTCTATGTCTAAGAGTTTGACAGTAATTCTAATCAATTTATTTTTGGCAATTGTTTGCATTCCACGTTGATTAATTTTTTTCACGCGGCCAGCTAAATTCCTAGGGTCCTTTCAGAATCCTAAACTGACAGTGGATTCATATCAAAGAAGAAGTAGTCTAGGCAGAAGAAGGGCAAGAAGGAGAAGAGAGGGAAGAAGAAGAACAAGTGGATGTAGTAGAACTGGAAGAAGGTGAACAAGAGGAAGAAGAAGAAATAGTTGAAGGAGTGGGGATGATGGAGAAGAGGTGGAAGAAGGAGAACAAGAGGTAGAAATGCAAGTGGAAGCAAAAGAAGGAGAAAAAGAGGGATATGACCAAGGAAAGGAAGAAGAAGAAGGAGATGAAGAGGAAGAAAAGAAAGAAAAGGAGAGGATGAAGAAGAAGTGGAAGAAAGAGAACAAGAAGAGACAGGAGAAGTGGAAGAAAGATGAGAAGAGGAAGAAGAAGGAGAGTAACTAGAAGAAGTGGAAGAAGGAGAAGAAAACAAAGAAGAAGAAGATGTGGAAAGTGAAGAAGGTGAAAAAGAGGAGGAAGAAGCAGTAGTGGAAGGTGGTGAGATGAAGAAGAAGAATTGGAACAAGTAGAAAAGGAGGAAAAGGAAGAAGGACCAGAAGGGAAGGGAAGGGAAGAAGAAGCAGAAGAAGTGGCATCTGGAGGAGAAGAGGAAGAAGAAGAAGAAGTGTAAGCATAAGATTTTGGGGAAGGAGAAGAAGAGGAAGAGCAGCAATGGGACGCAACAGAAGTGGGGGATGGAGAAAAAGAGGAAGGAGAAGATGGAAAGGAAAGAAGAAGAAGTTGTGGAAGGAGAAGAAATGGAATAAGAGGAAGAAGAAGAAGTGTAAGCAGAAGAAGCGGAAGAAGGAGATGAAAATGAAGAAGAACAACAAGTAGAAGTAGAAGAAGTGGTAGAAGGAGAGAATAAGAGGAATAGAAAGAAGTAGTGGAATGAAAGGAGATGAAAAATAAGAAGTGGAAGAAGCAGAACGGGAGGAGGGAGAAGAGGTGGCAGAAGGAGAAGAAGAGGAAGAAGAAGAAGTGGAAGAAGGAGAACAATAGGAAGAAGAAGAAGAAGTGGAAGAATGAGAAAACGAGGAGGAAGAAGAAGCAATGTAAGGAAAGGGGATGAAGAAGAAGTGGAAGAAAGAGAACGGGAGGAGGGAGAAGAGGTGGTAGAAGGAGAAGAAATGGAAGAAGAAGAAGTGGAAGAACGAGAAGAAAAGGAAGAAGTGCAAGTGGAAGAAGAAGGAGAGTAACTAGAAGAAGTGGAAGAACGAGAAGAAAAAGAAGAAGAAAAAGATGTGGAAAGTGAAGAAGTTGAAGAAGGTGAACAAGAGGAGGAAGAAGAAGTAGTGGAAGGAGCTGAGATGAAGAAGAAGAATTGGAACAAGGAGAAAAGGAGGAAAAGGAAGAAGGAGGGGATGGGAAGGGAAAAAGAAGCAGAAGAAGAGGAATCTAGAGGAGAGAGGAAGAAGAAGAAGTATAAGCATAAGATTTGGCGGAAGGATAAGAAGAGGAAGAGCAGCAATGGGACGCAACAGAAGTGGGGGATGGAGTAAAAGAGGAAGGGGAAGACGGAAAGGAAAGAAGAAGAAGTTGTCGAAGGAGAAGAAATGGAAGAAGAGGAAGAAGAAGAAGTGTAAGCAGAAGAAGCGGAAGAAGGAGACGAAAATGAAGAAGAACAACAAGTAGAAGTAGAAGAAGTGGTAGAAGGAATGAATAAGAGGAATAGAAGGAAGTAGTGGAATGAAAGGAGATGAAAAAGAAGAAGTGGAAGTAGGAGAACGGGAGGAGGGAGAAGAGGTGGCAGAAGGAGAAGAAGAGGAAGAAGAAGAAGTGGAAGAACGAGAAGAAAAGGAAGAAGTGCAAGTGTGATGAGGACATCAAGCTTGAAGGACTTGGAGGACCTATGACAAGGGCAAGGGCAAGAAGAGCTAAGGAAGCTATTCAACAAGTATTGGCAGCCCTTTTGCAAAAAGAGCCAAACATTGAAGAAATAAAGTTTAAAATTGTTAATTGTCTCAGGACTGAAGAGAGCAATGCTTGACCTTAATGGAAGAGAAGTTTGAAATAAATTAAACTCATTTTCTTGGAGTTTACTTAGTTAATGGTGGGCAACCAGAATTGTCTAATTAAAGTTGCAGCCACCTAGGTTATGAATTATAATTAGTATACGTGTTTAATTTACTTTGGCAGTTACACTTTGTTATTAAGCTGCCCATTATTAGTTTTTATTATTTTGTAACTTCAGCTGAATTTAGAAAGCCACTAAACCTACACTTGGGCAAGACTGAGATGTAAGGAGAATATTTTTGGAAATAAAAAAACTAGTTGAGTTTTCTCTCCTTTGGGTTCTTGACAATCCAAAATCTTTTGAGATTTATCAAAGGTAATTCACCCCTTTGTGTGTGCAATCTCGTAGACATATCTTCCATCCTTGGAAGTGTGGAGTCTATCAATTCCAATCCCATTTTCTGTCTTTTCCATTCATACTCAATTCTGGCCAGCAAACTCTATAACAGGAAAGTGCTACACTATTCAAAAACTCGTTTAATTGTTGAATTTCAAAAACTTTTAATTTCCATTCTGTGTCTAAAAGTTTGATAGTAATTCTATTCAGTTTATTTTTTTGCAATTGTTTGCATTCCATGTTGATTAATTTTGTTAACGCGGCAAGCTAAATTCCTAGGGTCCTTTCAGAATCCTAAACTGACAGCGGATTCATATCATTTGGTATCAGAGCTCCGGTTTCTAGGAATTGCAAGGCTGCTGTTCTGGGTAATTTCTGTCCTTACTTTTCATCATATCATAATATTACCTTATTGTTATTTCTTTGACTGAACCATTGCAAAAGTTAGGTCCTTAAAACAATTCTGAATTTAAAAAAAAAAAAAAAGAAGTGAAAGAAAGCATGCAAAAATTGAGTTAAAAGAAAAAAAAATTGGGCTGAATGGTTCATGTTATTAGAAAATTTTTAAGCTCATTCTTACACTTCTTCTTCTTCCTCTTCTTCATTTCTTTTCCTTCCACAACTTCTTCTTCTTTCCTTTCTGTCTTCTCCTTCCTCTTTTTCTCCATGCCCCACTTCTGTTGCTTCCCATGGTTGCTCTTCCTCTTCTTTTCCTTCCCCCAAATCTTATGCTTACTCTTCCTCTTCTTCTTCCTCTTCTCCTTCAGATTCCACTTCTTCTGCTTCTTCTTCCCTACCCTTCCCCTCCTTCTTCCTTTTCCTCCTTTTCTCCTTGTTCCAATTCTTCTTCTTCATCTAACCTCCTTCCACTACTTCTTCTTTCTCCTCTTGTTCACCTTCTTCAACTTCTTCACTTTCCTCATCTTCTTCTTCTTCCTTTTCTTCTCCTTCTTCCACTTCTTCGAGTTACTCTCCCTCTTCTTCCTCTTCTTACCTTTCTTCCACTTCTCCTGCCTCCTCTTCTTCTCTTTCCTCCTCTTCTTCTTCATCCTCTCCTTTCCTTTCTTTTCTTCCTCTTCATCTCCTTCTTCTTCTTCCTTTCCTTTGTCATATCCCTCTTTTTCTCCTTCTTCTGCTTCCACTTGCATTTCTACCTCTTGTTCTCCTTCTTCCACTTCTTCTCCATCATCCTCACTCCTTCAACTACTTCTTGTTCTTCCTCTTGTTCACCTTCTTCCACTTCTACTGCATCCACTTGTTCTTCTTCTTCCTTCTCTTCTCCTTCTTGCCCTTCATCTCACTACACTACTTCTCCTTCCTCCCCTTCTTCTTCTCCTCCTTGTTCCACTTCTTCTTCATTCCCCTTTCCTTCCATTGCTTCTTCTTCCTCCTCTTTTTCTCATTCTTCCACTTCTTCTTCTTCTTCCTATTGTTCTCCTTCTTCCACTTGCACTTCTTCCTTTTCTTCTGGTTCTTCCATTTCTTCTACTTCCTCTTCTTCTCCATCTGCCACCGCTTCTTCCTCCTGCGGTTCTCCTTCTTCCACTTCTTCTTCTTCATCTCCTTTCATTCCACTACTTCCTCCTATTCCTCTTATTCTCTCCTTCTACCACTTCTTCTACTTCTACTTGTTGTTCTTCTTCATTTTCGTCTCCTTCTTCGGCTTCTTCTGCTTACACTTCTTCTTCTTCCTCTTCTTCCATTTCTTCTCCTTCCACAACTTCTTCTTCTTTCCTTTCCGTCTTCTCCTTCCTCTTGTTCTCCATCACCCAATTCTGTTGCTTCCCATTGTTGCTCTTCCTCTTCTTCTCCTTCCCCCAAATCTTATGCTTACACTTTTTCTTCTTCTTCCTCTTCTCCTCCAGATTCCACTTCTTCTGCTTCTTCTTCCCTACCCTTCCCCTCCTTCTTCCTTTTCCTCCTTTTCTCCTTGTTCCAATTCTTCTTCTTCATCTAACCTCCTTCCACTACTTCTTCTTCCTCCTCTTGTTCACCTTCTTCAACTTCTTCACTTTCCTCATCTTCTTCTTCTTCCTTTTCTTCTCCTTCTTCCACTTCTTCGAGTTACTCTCCCTCTTCTTCCTCTTCTTACCTTTCTTCCGCTTCTCCTGCCTCTTCTTGTTCTCTTTCTTCCACTTCTTCTTCATCCTCTTCTTTCCTTTCTTTTCTTCCTCTTCATCTCCTTCTTCTTCTTCCTTTCCTTTGTCATATCCCTCTTTTTCTCCTTCTTCTGCTTCCACTTGCATTACTACCTCTTGTTCTCCTTCTTCCACTTCTTCTCCATCATCCCCACTCCTTCAACTACTTCTTGTTCTTCCTCTTGTTCACCTTCTTCCACTTCTACTACATCCACTTGTTCTTCTTCTTCCCTCTCTTCTCCTTCCTGCCCTTCTTCTGCCTACACTACTTCTTCTCCTCCTTGGTCCACTTCTTCTTCATTCCCCTTTCCTTCCGTTGCTTCTTCTTACTCCTCTTTTTCTCATTCTTCCACTTCTTATTCTTCTTCTTATTGTTCTCCTTCTTCCACTTGCACTTCTTCCTTTTCTTCTCGTTCTTCCATTTCTTCTACTTCCTCTTCTTCTCCATCTGCCACCTCTTCTTCCTCCTGCCGTTCTCCTTCTTCCACTTCTTCTTCTTCATCTCCTTTCATTCCACTACTTCCTCCTATTCCTCTTATTCTCTCCTTCTACCACTTCTTCTACTTCTACTTGTTGTTCTTCTTCATTTTCGTCTCCTTCTTCGGCTTCTTCTGCTTACACTTCTTCGTCTTCCTCTTCTTCATTTCTTCTCCTTCCACAAATTTTTCTTCTTTCCTTTCTGTCTTCTCCTTCCTCTTTTTCTCCATCCCCCACTTTTGTTGCTTCCCATCGTTGCTCTTCCTCTTCTTTTCCTTCCCCCAAATCTTGTGCTTACTCTTCCTCTTCTTCTTCCTCTTCTCCTTCAGATTCCACTTCTTCTGCTTCTTCTTCCCTACACTTCCCCTCCTTCTTCCTTTTCCTCCTTTTCTCCTTGTTCCAATTCTTCTTCTTCATCTAACCTCCTTCCACTACTTCTTCTTTCTCCTCTTGTTCACCTTCTTCAACTTCTTCACTTTCCTCATCTTCTTCTTCCTCCTTTTCTTCTCCTTCTTCCACTTCTTCGAGTTACTCTCCCTCTTCTTCCTTTTCTTACCTTTCTTCCGCTTCTCCTGCCTCCTCTTGTTCTCTTTCTTCCACTTCTTCTTCATCCTCTTCTTTCCTTTCTTTTCTTCCATTTCATCTCCTTCTTCTTCTTCCTTTCCTTTGTCATATCCCTCTTTCTCTCCTTCTTCTGCTTCCACTTGCATTTCTACCTCTTGTTCTCCTCCTTCCACTTCTTCTCCATCATCCCCACTCCTTCAACTACTTCTTGTTCTTCCTCTTGTGCACCTGCTTCCACTTCTACTACATCCACTTGTGCTTCTTCTTCCCTCTCTTCTCCTTCTTGCCCTTCTTCTGCCTACACTACTTCTTCTCCTCCTTGGTCCACTTCTTCTTCATTCCCCTTTCCTTCCATTGCTTCTTCTTCCTCCTCTTTTTCTCATTCTTCCACTTCTTCTTCTTCTTCCTATTGTTCTCCTTCTTCCACTTGCACTTCTTCCTTTTCTTCTCGTTCTTCCATTTCTTCTACTTCCTCTTCTTCTCCATCTGCCACCTCTTCTTCCTCCTGCCGTTCTCCTTCTTCCACTTCTACTTCTTCATCTCCATTCATTCCACTACTTCCTCCTATTCCTCTTATTCTCTCCTTCTACCACTTCTTCTACTTCTACTTGTTGTTCTCTTCATTTTCGTCTCCTTCTTTGGCTTCTTCTGCTTACACTTCTTCTTCTTCCTCTTCTTCATTTCTTCTCCTTCCACAACTTCTTCTTCTTTCCTTTCTGTCTTCTCCTTCCTCTTTTTCTCCATGCCCCACTTCTGTTGCTTCCCATGGTTGCTCTTCCTCTTCTTTTCCTTCCCCCAAATCTTATGCTTACTCTTCCTCTTCTTCTTCCTCTTCTCCTTCAGATTCCACTTCTTCTACTTCTTCTTCCCTACCATTCCCCTCCTTCTTCCTTTTCCTCCTTTTCTCCTTGTTCCAATTCTTCTTCTTCATCTAACCTCCTTCCACTACTTCTTCTTTCTCCTCTTGTTCACCTTCTTCAACTTCTTCACTTTCCTCATCTTCTTCTTCTTCCTTTTCTTCTCCTTCTTGCACTTCTTCGAGTTACTCTCCCTCTTCTTCCTCTTCTTACCTTTCTTCCACTTCTCCTGCCTCCTCTTCTTCTCTTTCCTCCTCTTCTTCTTCATCCTCTCCATTCCTTTCTTTTCTTCCTCATCATCTCCTTCTTCTTCTTCCTTTCCTTCGTCATATCCTCTTTTTCTCCTTCTTCTGCTTCCACTTGCATTTGTACCTCTTGTTCTCCTTATTCCACGGCTTCTCCATCATCCCCACTCCTTTAATTACATCTTCTTCTTCCTCTTGTTCACCTTCTTCCACTTCTACTACATCCACTTGTTCTTCTTCTTCCCTCTCTTCTCCTTCTTGCCCTTCTTCTGCCTACACTACTTCTTCTTCCTCCCCTTCTTCTTCTCCTCCTTGTTGCACTTCTTCTTGTTCATCCCCTTTCCTTCCATTGCTTCTTCTTACTCCTCTTTTTCTCATTCTTCCACTTCTTCTTCTTCTTCCTATTATTCTCCTTCTTCCATTTGCACTTCTTCCTTTTCTTCTTGTTCTTCCACTTCTTCTTCTTCCTCTTCTTCTCCTTCTGCCACCTCTTCTCCCTCCTCCCGTTCTCCTTCTTTCACTTCTTCTTCTTCATCTCCTTTCAATCCACTACTTCCTCCTATTCCTCTTATTCTCTCCTTCTACCACTTCTTCTACTTCTACTTGTTGTTCTTCTTCATTTTCGTCTCCTTCTTCCGCTTCTTCCGCTTACACTTCTTCTCCTTCCTCTTCTTCCATTTTTTCTCCTTCCACAACTTCTTCTTCTTTCCTTTCCGTCTTCTCCTTCCTCTTGTTCTCCATCCCCCATTTCTGTTGCGTCCCATTGCTGCTCTTCCTCTTCTTCTCCTTCCCCCAAATCTTATATGCTTACACTTCGTCTTCTTCTTCCTTTTCTCCTCTAGTTTCCACTTCTTCTGCTTCTTCTTTCCTTCCCTTCCCCTCCTTCTTCCTTTTCCTCCTTTTCTCCTTGTTCCAATTCTTCTTCTTCATCTCACTTCCTTCCACTACTTCTTCTTCCTCCTCTTGTTCACCTTCTTCAACTTCTTCACTTTCCACATCTTCTTCTTCTTCCTTTTCTTCTCGTTCTTCCACTTCTTCTAGTTACTCTCCTTCTTCTTCCACTTGCACTTCTTCCTTTTCTTCTCGTTCTTCCACTTCTTCTCCTTCCTCTTCTTCTCCTTCTGCCACCTCTTCTCCCTCCTCCCGTTGTCCTTCTTCCACTTCTTCTTCTTCATCCCCTTTCCTTCCATTGCTTCTTCTTCCTCCTCTTTTTCTCATTCTTCCACTTCTTCTTCTTCTTCCTATTGTTCTCCTTCTTCCACTTGCCCTTCTTCCTTTTCTTCTCCTTCTTCCAATTCTTCTTCTTCCTCTTATTCTCCTTCTGCTTACATATCTTCTTCTTCCTCTTCTTCCATTTCTTCTCCTTCCAAAACTTCTTCTTCTTTCATTTCCGTATTCTCCTTCCTCTTTTTCTCCATCCCCCACTTCTGTTGCGTCCCATTGCTGCTCTTCCTCTTCTTCTCCTTCCCCCAAATCTTATGCTTACACTTCTTCTTCTTCTTCTTCCTCTTCTCCTCCAGTTTCCACTTCTTCTGCTTCTTCTTCCCTTCCCTTCCCCTCCTTCTTCCTTTTCCTCCTTTTCTCCTTGTTCCACTTCTTCTTCTTCATCTCACTTCCTTCCACAACTTCTTCTTCCTCCTCTTGTTCACCTTCTTCAACTTCTTCACTTTCCACATCTTCTTCTTCTTCCTTTTCTTCTCCTTCTTCCACTTCTTCTAGTTACTATCCTTCTTCTTCCTCTTCTTATCTTTCTTCCACTTCTCCTGCCTCCTCTTGTTCTCTTTCTTCCTCTTCTTCTTCATCCTCTCTTTTCCTTTCTTTTCTTCCTCTTCATCTCCTTCTTCTTCTTCCTTTCCTTCGTCATGTCCCTCTTTTTCTCCTTCTTCTGCTTCCACTTGCATTTGTACCTCTTGTTCTCCTTCTTCCACGTCTTCTCCATCATCCCCACTCCCTCAATTACTTTTTCTTCTTCCTCTTGTTCACCTTCTTCCACTTCTACTACATCCATTTGTTCTTCTTCTTCCCTCTCTTCTCCTTCTTGCCCTTCTTCTGCCTACACTACTTCTTCTTCCTCCCCTTCTTCTTATCCTTCTTGTTCCAGTTCTTCTTCTTCATCCCATTTTCTTCCATTGCTTCTTCTTACTCCTCTTTTTCTCATTCTTCCACTTTTTGTTCTTCTTCCTATTGTTCTCCTTCTTCGACTTGCACTTCTTCCTTTTCTTCTCGTTCTTCCACTTCTTCTTCTTCCTCTTCTTCTTCTTCTGCCACCTCTTCTCCCTCCTCCCGTTCTCCTTCTTTCACTTCTTCTTCTTCATCTCCTTTCAATCCACTACTTCCTCCTATTCCTCTTATTCTCTCCTTCTACCACTTCTTCTACTTCTACTTGTTTTTCTTCTTCATTTTCGTCTCCTTCTTCCGCTTCTTCTGCTTACATATCTTCTTCTTCCTCTTCTTCCATTTCTTCCCCTTCCAAAACTTCTTCTTCTTTCATTTCCGTATTCTCCTTCCTATTTTTCTCCATCCCCCACTTCTGTTGCGTCCCATTGCTGCTCTTCCTCTTCTTCTCCTTCCCCCAAATCTTATGCTTACACTTCATCTTCTTCTTCTTCCTCTTCTCCTCCAGTTTCCACTTCTTCTGCTTCTTCTTCCCTTGCCGTCCCCTCCTTCTTCCTTTTCCTCCTTTTCTCCTTGTTCCAATTCTTCTTCTTCATCTCACTTCCTTCCAGTACTTCTTCTTCCTCCTCTTGTTCACCTTCTTCAACTTCTTCACTTTCCACATCTTCTTCTTCTTCCTTTTCTTCCACTTCTTCTGGTTACTATCCTTCTTCTTCCTCTTCTTATCTTTCTTCCACTTCTCCTGCCTCCTCTTGTTCTCTTTCTTCCACTTCTTCTTCATCCTCTTTTTTCCTATCTTTTCTTCCACTTCATCTCCTTCTTCTTCTTCCTTTCCTTCGTCATATCCCTCTTTTTGTCCTTCTTCTGCTTCCACTTGCATTTCTACCTTTTGTTCTCCTTCTTCCACGTCTTCTCCATCATCCCCACTCCTTCAATTACTTCTTCTTCTTCCTCTTGTTCACCTTCTTCCACTTCTACTACATCCACTTGTTCTTCTTCTTCCCTCTCTTCTCCTGCTTGCCCTTCTTCTGCCTACACTACTTCTTCTTCCTCCCTTTCTTCTTCTCCTCCTTGTTCCACTTCTTCTTCTTCATCCCCTTTCCTTCGATTACTTCTTCTTACTCCTCTTTTTCTCATTCTTCCACTTCTTCTTCTTCTTCCTATTGTTCTCGTTCTTCGACTTGCACTTCTTCCTTTTCTTCTCGTTCTTCCACTTCTTCTTCTTCCTCTTCTTCTCCATCTGCCACCTCTTCTTCCTCCTCCTGTTCTCCTTCTTCCACTTCTTCTTCTTCATCTCCTTTCATTCCACTGCTTCCTCCTATTCCTCTTATTCTCTCCTTCTACCACTTCTTCTACTTCTACTTGTTGTTCTTCTTCATTTTCGTCTCCTTCTTCTGCTTCTTCTGCTTACATTTCTTCTTCTTCCTCTTCTTCCATTTCTTCTCCTTCCAAAACTTCTTCTTCTTTCCTTTCCGTATTCTCCTTCCTCTTTTTCTCCATCCCCCACTTCTGTTGCGTCCCATTGCTGCTCTTCCTCTTCTTCTCCTTCCCCCAAATCTTATGCTTACACTTCGTCTTCTTCTTCTTCCTCTTCTCCTCCAGTTTCCACTTCTTCTGCTTCTTCTTCCCTTGCCGTCCCCTCCTTCTTCCTTTTCCTCCTTTTATCCTTGTTCCAATTCTTCTTCTTCATCTCACTTCCTTCCACTACTTCTTCTTCCTCCTCTTGTTCACGTTCTTCAACTTCTTCACTTTCCACATCTTCTTCTTCTTCGTTTTCTTCCCCTTCTTCCACTTCTTCTAGTTACTATCCTTCTTCTTCCTCTTCTTATCTTTCTTCCACTTCTCCTGCCTCCTCTTGTTCTCTTTCTTCCACTTCTTCTTCATCCTCTCTTTTCCTTTCTTTTCTTCCTCTTCATCTCCTTCTTCTTCTTCCTTTCCTTTGTGATATCCCTCTTTTCTCCTTCTTCTGCTTCTTCTTCCCTTCCCTTCCCCTCCTTCTTCCTTTTCCTCCTTTCTCCTTGTTCCAATTCTTCTTCTTCATCTCATCTCCATCCACTACTTCTTCTTCCTCCTCTTGTTCACCTTCTTCAACTTCTTCGCTTTCCACATCTTCGTCTTCTTCCTTTCCTTCTCCTTCTTTTACTTCTTCTAGTTACTCTCCTTCTTCTTCCTCTTCTTATCTTTCTTCCACTTCTCCTGCCTCCTCTTGTTCTCTTTCTTCCGCTTCTTCTTCATCCTCTCCTTTCCTTTCTTTTCTTCCTCTTCATCTCCTTCTTCTTCTTCCTTTCCTTCGTCATATCCCGCTTTTTCTCCTTCTTCTGCTTCCACCTGGATTTCTACCTCTTGTTTTCCTTCTTCCACTTCTTCCCCATCATCCCCACTCCTTCAACTACTTCTTCTTCTTCCTCTTGTTCACCTTCTTCCGCTTCTATTTCATCCATCTGTTCTTCTTCTTCCCTCTCTTCTCCTTCTTGCCCTTCTTCGGCCTACACCATTGCTTCTTCTTCCTCCTCTTTTTCTCATTCTTCCACTTCTTCTTCTTCTTCCCATTGTTCTCCATCTTCCACTTGCATTTCTTCCTTTTCTTCTCGTTCTTCCACTTCTTCTTCTTCCTGTTTTTCTCCTTCTGCCACCTCTTCTTCCTCCTCCTGTTCTGCTTCTTCCACTTCTTCTTCTTCATCTCCTTTCATTCCACTGCTTCCTCCTATTCCTCTTATTCTCTCCTTCTACCACTTCTTCTACTTCTACTTGTTGTTCTTCTTCATTTTCGTGTCCTACTTCCGCTTCTTCTGCTTACACTTCTTCTTCTTCCTCTTCTTCAATTTCTTCTCCTTCCACAACTTCTTCTTCTTTCCTTTCCGTCTTCTCCTTCCTCTTTTTCTCCATCCCCCACTCCTATTGCTTCCCATTGTTGCTCTTCCTCTTCTTCTCCTTCCCCCAAATCTTATGCTTACACTTCTTCTTCTTCTACCTCTTCTCCTCCAGATTCTACTTCTTCTGCTTCTTCTTCCCTTACCTTCCCCTCCTTCTTCCTTTTCCTCCTTTTCTCCTTGTTCCAATTCTTCTTCTTCATCTCACCTCCTTCCACTACTTCTTCTTCCTCCTCTTGTTCACCTTCTTCAGTTTCCACATCTTCTTCTTCTTCCTTTTCTTCTCCTTCTTCCACTTCTTCTAGTTACTCTCCTACTTCTTCCTCTTTTTATCTTTCTTCCACTTCTCCTACCTCCTCTTGTTCTCTCTCTTCTCATTCTTCCACTTCTTCTTCTTCCTATTGTTCTCCTTCTTCCACTTGCACTTCTTCCTTTTCTTCTCGTTCTTCCACTTCTTCTTCTTCCTCGTCTTCTCCTTCTGCCACCTCTTCTCCCTCTTCCCGTTCTGCTTCTTCCACTTCTTATTTTTCATCTCCTTTCATCCCACTACTTCCTCCTATTCCTCTTATTCTCTCCTTCTACCACTTCTTCTACTTCTACTTGTTGTTCTTCTTCATTTTCGTCTGCTTCTTCCCCTTCTTCTGCTTTCACTTCTTCTTCTTCCTCTTCTTCCATTTCTTCTCCTTCCACAACTTCCTCTTCTTTCCTTTCCGTCTTCTCCTTCCTCTTTTTCTCCAAAGCCCACTTCTGTTGCTTCCCATTGTTGCTCTTCCTCTTCTTCTCCTTCCCCCAAATCTTATGCTTACACTTCTTCTTCTTCTTCCTCTTCTCCTCCAGGTTCCACTTCTTCTGCTTCTTCTTCCCTTCCCTTCCCTTCTCTTCCCTTCCCTCCTTCTTCCTTTTCCTCCTTTTCTCCTTGCTCCAATTCTTCTTCTTCATCTCACCTCCTTCCACTACTTCTTCTTCCTCCTCTTGTTCAACTTCTTCACTTTCCACATCTTCTTCTTCTTCCTTTTCTTCTCCTTCTTCCACTTCTTCTAGTTACTATCCTTCTTCTTCCTCTTGTTCTCTTTCTTACACTTCTCCTGCCTCCTCTTGTTCTCTTTCTTCCACTTCTTCTTCATCCTCTCCTTTCCTTTCTTTTCTTCCTCTTCATCTCCTTTTCTTCTTTCTTTCCTTTGTCATATCCCTCTTTTTCTCCTTCTTCTGGTTCCACTTGCATTTCTACCTCTTCTTTTCCTTCTTCCACTTCTTCTGCATCATCCCCACTCCTTCAACTACTACTTCTTTTTCGTCTTGTTCACCTTCTTCCACTTCTACTACATCCATTTGTTCTTCTTCTTACCTCTCTTCTCCTTCTTACCCTTCTTCTGAATACACTACTTCTTCTTCCTCCCCTTCTTCTTCTCCTCCTTGTTCCACTTCTTGTTCTTCATCCCCTTTCCTTCCATTGCTTCTTCTTACTCCTCTTTTTCTCATTCTTCCACTTCTTCTTCTTCTTCCTATTGTTCTCCTTCTTCCACTTGCACTTCTTCGTTTTCTTCTTGTTCCTCCACTTCTTCTTCTTCCTCTTCTTCTCCTTCTGCCACCTCTTCTTCCTCCTCCCGTTCTCCTTCTTCCACTTCTTCTTCTGCATCTCGTTTCATTCCACTACTTCCTCCCATTCCTCTTATTCTCTCCTGCTACCAATTCTTCTACTTCTACTTGTTGTTCTTCTTCATTTTCGTCTCCTTCTTCCGCTTCTTCTGCTTACACTTCTTCTTCTTCCTCTTCTTCCATTTCTTCTCCTTCCACAGCTTCATCTTCTTTCCTTTCCGTCTTCTCCTTCCTCTTTTTCTCCATCCCCTACTTCTGTTGCTTCCCATTGGTGCTCTTCCTCTTCTTCTCCTTCCCCCAAATCTTATGCTTACACTTCTTCTTCTTCTTCCTCTTCTCCTCCAGATTCCACTTATTCTGCTTCTTCTTCCCTTCCCTTCCCCTCCTTCTTCTTGTTCCTCCTTTTCTCCTTGTTCCAATTCTTCTTCTTCATCTCACTTCCTTCCACTACTTCTTCTTCCTCCTCTTGTTCACCTTCTTCAACTTCTTCACTTTCCACATCTTCTTCTTCTTCCTTTTCTTCTCCTTCTTCCACTTCTTCTAGTTACTCTCCTTCTTCTTCCTCTTCTTATCTTTCTTCCACTTCTCCTGCCTCCTCTTGTTCTCTTTCTTCCAGTTCTTCATCCTCTCCTTTCCTTTCTTTTCTACCTCTTCATTTGCTTCTTCTTCTTCGTTTCCTTCGTCATATCCCTTTTTTTCTCCTTCTTCTGCTTCCACTTGCATTTCTACCTCTTGTTCACCTTCTTCCACTTTTTCTCCATGATCCCCACTCCTTCAACTACCTCTTCTTCTTCCTCTTGTTCACCTTCTACCACCTCTACTACATCCACTTGTTCTTCTTCTTCCCTCTCTTCTCCTTCTTGCCCTTCATCTGCCTACACTACTTCTTCTTCCTCCCCTTATTCTTCTCCTCCTTGTTCCACTTCTTCTTCATCCCCTTTCCTTCCATTCCTTCTTCTTCCTCCTCGTTTTCTCCTTCCTCCACTGGCACTTCTTCCTTTTCTACTCGTTCTTCCGTTTCTTCTTCTTCTCCTTCAGCCACCTGTTCTCCCTTCTCCCGTTCTCCTTCTTCCACTTCTTCTTCTTCATCTCCTTTCATTCCACTACTTGCTCCTATTCCTCTTATTCTCTCCTTCTACCACTTCTTCTACTTCTCCTTGTTGTTCTTCTTCATTTTCGTCTCCTTCTTCTGCTTCTTCTGCTTACAGTTCTTCTTCTTCCTCTTCTTCCTCTTCTTCCATTTCTTCTCCTTCCACAGCTTCTTCTTCTTTCCTTTCCGTCTTCTCCTTCCTCTTTTTCTCCATCCCCCATTCCTGTTGCTTCCCATTGTTGCTCTTCCTCTTCTTCTCCTTCCCCCAAATCTTATGCTTACACTTCTTCTTCTTCTTCCTCTTCTCCTCCAGATTCCACTTCTTCTGCTTCTTCTACCCTTCCCATCCCTTCGCCTCCTTCTTCCTTTTCCTCCTTTTCTCCTTGTTCCAATTCTTCTCCTTCATCTCAACTCCTTCCACTACTTCTTCTTCCTCCTATTGTTCACCTTCGTCAACTTCTTCACTTTCCAGATCTTCTTCTTCTTCCTTTTCTTCTCCATCATCCCCACTCCTTCAACTACTTCTTGTTCTTCCTCTTGTTCACCTTCTTCCACTTCTACTACATCCACTTGTTCTTCTTTTTCCTTCTCATCTCCTTCTTGCCCTTCTTCTGCCTACACTACTTCTTCTTCCTCCCCTTCTTCTTCTTCATCCCGTTTCCTTCCATTGCTTTTTCTTCTTCCTCTTTTCGCATTCTTCCACTTCTTCTTCTTCTTCCTATTGTTCTCGTTCTTCTACTTGCACTTCTTCCTTTTCTTCTCGTTCTTCCACTTCTTCTTCTTCCTCTTCTTCTCCTTCTGCCACCTGTTCTCCCTCCTCCCGTTCTCCTTCTTCCACTTCTTCTTCTTAATCTCCTTTCAATCCAATACTTCCTCCTATTCCTCTTATTCTCTCCTTCTCCCACTTCTTCTACTTCTACTTGTTGTTCTTCTTCATTTTCGTCTCCTTCTTCTGCTTCTTTTGGTACACTTCTTCTTCTTACTCTTCTTCCATTTCTTCTCCTTCCACAACTTCTTCTTCTTTCCTTTCCGTCTTCTCCTTCCTCTTTTTCTCCATCCCGCACTTCTATTGCTTCCCATTGTTGCTCTTCCTCTTTTTCTCCTTCCCCCAAATCTTATGCTTACACTTCTTCTTCTTCTCCTCCAGATTCCACTTCTTCTGCTTCTTCTTCCCTTCCCTTCCACTCCTTCTTCCTTTTCCTCCTTTTCTCCTTGTTCCAATTCTTTTTCTTCATCTAACCTCCTTCCACTTCTTCCTCTTCCTTCTCTTCTTCACCTTCTTCAACTTCTTCCCTTCCCTTCCCCTCCTTCTTCCTTTTCCTCATTTTCTCCTTCTTCCAATTCTTCTTTTTCATCTCACCTCCTTCCAATACTTCTTCTTCCTCCTCTTGTTCACCTTCTTCAACTTCTTCACTTTCCACATCTTCTTCTTCTTCCTTTTCTTCTCGTTCTTCCACTTCTTCTAGTTACTCTCCTTCTTCTTCCTCTTCTTATCTTTCTTCCACTTCTCCTGCCTCCTCTTGTTCTTTTTCTTCCACTTCCTCTTCATCCTCTCCTTTCCTTTCTTTTCTTCCTCTTCATCTCTTCTTCTTCTTCTTCCTTTCCTTCGCCATATCCCTCTTTTTCTCCTTCTTCTGTGGTTCCACTTGCATTTCTACCTCTTGTTCTCCTTCTTCCACTTCTTCTCCATCATCCCCACTCCTTCAACTACTTCTTTTTCTTCCTCTTGTTCACCTTCTTCCACTTCTACTACATCCACTTGTTCTTCTTCTTCCGTCTTTTCTCTTTCTTGCCCTTCTTCTGCCTACACTACTTCTTCTTCCTCCCCTTCTTCTTCTTCTTCCCTCTCTTCTCCTTCTTGCCCTTCTTCTGCCTACACTACTTCTTCTTCCTCCCCTTCTTCTTCTATTCCTTGTTCCACTTCTTCTTCATTCCGTTTTCCTTCCATTGCTTCTTCTTCCTCGTCTTTTTCTCATTCTTCCACTTCTTCTTCTTCCTATTGTTCTCCTTCTTCCACTTGCACTTCTTCCTTTTCTTCTCGTTCTTCCACTTCTTCTTCTTCCTCTTCTCCTTCTGCCACCACTTCTTCCTCCTCCCGTTCTCCTTCTTCCACTTGTTCTTCTTCATCTCCTTTCATTCCATTACTTCCTCTTATTCCTGTTATTATCTCCTTCTACTAGTTCTTCTACTTCTACTTGTTGTTCTTCTTCATTTTCGTCTCCTTCTTCCGCTTCTTCTGCTTACACTTCTTCTTCTTCCTCTTCTTCCATTTCTTCTCCTTCCTCTTCTTCTGTTTGCTCTTCTCCTCTAGATTCCACTTCCTCTGCTTCTTCTTCCCTTCCCGTCCCCTCGTTCTTCCTTTTCCTCCTTTTCTCCTTGTTCCAATTCTTCATCTTCATCTCACCTCCTTCAACTACTTCTTCTTCCTCCTCTTGTTCAACTTCTTCGCTTTCCACATCTTCTTCTTCTTCCTTTTCTTCTCCTTCTTCCACTTCTTCTCCATCATCCCCACTCCTTCAACTACTTCTTCTTCTTCCTCTTGTTCACCTTCTTCCACTTCTACTACATCCACTTGTTCTTCTTCTTCCCTCTCTTCTCCTTCTTGCCCTTCTTCTGCCTACAATACTTCTTCTTCCTCTCCTTCCCCTTCTGCCACCTCTTCTCCCTCCTCCCGTTCTCCTTCTTCCACTTCTTCTTCTTCATCTCCTTCCATTCCAATACTTCCTCCTATTCCTATTTTTCTCTCCTGCTACCACTTCTTCTACTTCTACTTGTTGTTCTTCTTCATTTTCGTCTCCTTCTTCCGCTTCTTCTTCTTACACTTCCTCTTCTTCCTCTTCTTCCATTTCTTCTCCTTCCACAACTTCTTCTTCTTTCCTTTCCGTCTTCTCCTTCCTCTTTTTCTCCATCCCCTACTTCTGTTGCTTCCCATTGTTGCTCTTCCTCTTCTTCTCCTTGCCCCAAATCTTATGCTTACACTTCTTCTTCCTCTTCTCCTCCAGATTCCACTTCTTCTGCTTCTTCTTCCCTTCCCTTCCCCTGCTTCTTCCTTTTCCTCCTTTTCTCCTTGTTCCAATTCTTCTTCTTCATCTCACCTCCTTTTACTACTTCTTCTTCCTCCTCTTGTTCACCTTCTTCACTTTCCACATCTTCTTCTTCTTCTTTTTCTTCTCCTTCTTACTTCTTCTAGTTGCTCTCCTTCTTCTTCCTCTTCTTTTCTTTCGTCCACTTCTCCTTCCTCCTTTTGTTCTCTTTCTTCCGCTTCTTCTTCATCCTCTCCTTTCGTTTCTTTTCTTCCTCTTCATCTCCTTCTTCTTCTTCCTTTCCTTCGTCTTATCCCTTTTTTTCTCCTTCTTCTGCTTCCACTTGCATTTCTACCTCTTGTTCTCCTTCTTCCACTTCTTCTCCATCATCCCCACTCCTTCAACTACTTCTTCTTCTTTCTCTTGTTCACCCTCTACCACTTCTACTACATCCACTTGTTCTTCTTCTTCCCTCTCTTCTCCTTCTTTCCCGTCTTCTGCCTACACTACTTCTTCCTCCTCCCCTTCTTCTTCTGCTCCTCGTTCCACTTCTTATTCATCCCGTTTCCTTCCATTTCTTTTTCTTCCTCCTCCTTTTCTCATTCTTCAACTTCTTCTTCTTCTTCCTATTGTTCTCCTTCTTCTACTTGCACTTCTTCCTTTTCTTCTCGTTCTTCCACTTCTTCTTCTTCCTCTTCTTCTCCTTCTGGCACCTGTTCTCCCTCCTCCCGTTCTCCTTCTTCCACTTCTTCTTCTTAATCTCCTTTCAATCCAATACTTCCTCCTATTCCTCTTATTCTATCCTGCTACCACTTCTTCTACTTCTACTTGTTCTTCTTCTTCATTTTCGTCTCCTTCTTCCGCTTCTTCTGCTTAGACTTCCTCTTCTTCCATTTCTTCTCCTTCCACAACTTCTTCTTCTTTCCTTTTCGTCTTCTCCTTCCTCTTTTTCTCCATCCCCCACTTCTGTTGCTTCCCATTGTTGCTCTTCCTCTTATTCCCCTTCCCCCAAATCCTATGCTTACACTTCTTCTTCTTCTTCTTCCTCTTCTCCTCCAGATTCCACTTCTTCTGCTTCTTCTTCTCTTCCCTTCCCCTCCTTCTTCCTTTTCCTCCTTTTCTCCTTGTTCCAATTCTGATTCTTCATCTCACCTCCTTCCACTACTTCTTCTTCCTCCTCTTGTTCACCTTCTTCAACTTCTTCACTTTCCACACCTTCTTCTTCCTTTTCTTCTCCTTCTTCCACTTCTTCTAGTTACTCTCCTTCTTCTTCCTCTTCTTATCTTTCTTTCACTTCTCCTGCCTCCTCTTGTTCTCTTTCTTCCACTTCTTGTTCTTCCTCTCCTTTCCTATCTTTTCTTCCTCTTCATCTCCTTCCTCTTCTTCCTTTCCTTCGTCATATCCGTCTTTCTCTCCTTCTTCTGCTTCAACTTGCGTTTCTACCTCTTGTTCTCCTTCTTCCACTTCTTCTCCGTAATCCCCACTCCTTAAACTATTTCTTCTTCCTCTTCTTCACCTTCTTCCACTTTTAATACATCCACTTGTTCTTCTTCTTCCCTCTCTTCTCATTCTTGCACTTCTTCTGCCTACATTACTTCTTCTTCCTCCCCTTCTTCTTCTCCTCCTTGTTCCACTCCTTCTTCATCCCCTTTCCTTCCATTGCTTCTTCTTCCTCCTCTTTTTCTCATTCTTCCACTTCTTTTTTTTCTCCATATTGTTCTTCTTCTTCCACTTGCACTTCTTCCTTTTCTTCTCGTTCTTTCACTTCTTCTTCTTCCTCTTCTCCCTCCTTCCATTCTCCTTCTTCCACTTCTTCTTCTTCATCACCTTTCATTCCACTACTTCCTCCTATTCCTCTTATTCTCTCCTTCTACCACTTCTTCTACTTCTACTTGTTGTTCTTCTTCATTTTCGTCTCCTTCTTACGCTTCTTCTGCTTACACTTCTTCTTCTTCCTCTTCTTCCATTTCTTCTCCTTCTACAACTTATTCTTCTTTACTTTCCGCCTTCTCCTTCCTCTTTTTCTCCATCCCCCACTTTTGTTGCTTCCCATTGTTGCTCTTCCTCTTCTTCTCCTTCCCCCAAATCTTATGCCTACACTTGTTCTTGTTCTTACTCTTCTCGTCTAGATTCCACTTCTTCTGCTTCTTCTTCCCTTCCCTTCCCCTCCTTCTTCCTTTTCCTCCTTTTCTCCTTGTTCCAATTCTTCTTCTTCATCTCACCTCCTTCCACTACTTCCTCTTCCTCCTCTTGTTCACCTTCTTCACTTTCCACATCTTCTTCTTCTTCCTTTTCTTGTCCTTCTTCCACTTCTTCTAGTTACTCTCCTTCTTCTTCCTCTTCTTATCTTTCTTCCACTTCTCCTCCCTACTCTTGTTCTCTTTCTTCGACTTCTTCTTCATCCTCTCCTTTCCTTTCTTTTCTTCCTCTTCATCTCCTTCTTCTTCTTCCTTTCCTTCGTCATATCCCTCTTTTTCTCCTTCTTCGGCGTCCAGTTGCATTTCTACCTCTTGTTCTCCTTCTTCCACTTCTTCTCCATCATCCCCACTCCTTCAACTACTTCTTCTTCTTCCTCTTGTTCACCTTCTTCCACTTCTATTATATCCACTTGTTCTTCTTCTTCCCTCTCTTCTCCTTCTTGCCCTTCTTCTGCCTACGCTACTTCTTCTTCCTCCCCTTCTTCTTCTCCTCCTTGTTCCACTTGTTGTTCATCCCCTTTCCTTCCATTGCCTCTTCTTCCTCCTTTATTTCTCATTCTTCCACTGCTTCTTCTTTTTCCTATTGTTCTCCTTCTGCCACCTCTTTTCCTCCTCCCGTTCTCCTTCTTCCACTTCTTCTTCTTCATCTCCTTTCATTCCACTACTTCCTGCTATTCCTCTTATTCTCTCTTTCTACCACTTCTGGTTGTTCTTCTTTATTTTCGTCTCCTTCTTCCGCTTCTTCTGCTTACACTTCTTCTTCTTCCTCTTCTTCCATTTCTTCTCCTTCCACAACTTCTTCTTCTTTCCTTTCCGTCTTCTCCTTCCTCTTTTTCTCCATCCCCCACTTCTGTTGCTTCCCATTGTTGCTCTTCCTCTTCTCCTTCCCCCAAATCTTATGCTTACACTTCTTCTTCTTCTTCCTCTTTCCTCCAGATTCCACTTCTTCTGCTTCTTCTTCCCTACCCTTCCCCTGCTTCTTCCTTTTCCTATTTTTCTCCTTGTTCAATTCTTCTTCTTCATCTCACCTCCTTCCACTTCTCCTGCCTCCTCTTGTTCTCTTTCTTCCACTTCTTCTTCTTCATCTCCTTTTATTCCACCACTTTCGCCTATTCCTCTTATTCTCTCCTTCTACCACTTCTTCTACTTCTACTTATTATTCTTGTTCATTTGCGTCTCCTTCTTCCGCTTCTTCTGCTTGCACTTCTTCTTCTTCCAATTCTTCTCCTTCCACAAATTCTTCTTCTTTCCTTTCCGTCTTCTCCTTCCTCTTTTTCTCCATCCCCCACGTCTGTTTCTTCGTTTTCTTGCTCTTCCTCTTCTCCTCCTTCCCCCAAATCTTATGCTTACACTTCTTCTTCTTCTTCCTCTTCTCCTTCATATTCCACTTCTTTGCTTCTTCTTCCCTTCCCTTCCCCTCCTTCCTTTTGCTCCTTTTCTCCTTATTCCAATTCTTCTTCGTCATCTCACCTCCTTCCACGAGAAGAAAAGGAAGAAGAAGAAGATGTGGAAAGTGAAGAAGTTGAAGAAGGTGAACAAGAGGAGGAAGAAGAAGTAGTGGAAGGAGGTGAGATGAAGAAGAAGAATTGGAACAAGGAGAAAAAGAGGAAAAGGAAGAAGGAGGGGAAGGGTAGGGAAGAAGAAGCAGAAGAAGTGGAATATGGAGGAGAAGAGGAAGAAGAAGAAGAAGTGTAAGCATAATATTTGGGGGAAGGAGAAGAAGAGCAAGAGCAACAATGGGAAGCAACAGAAGTGGGGGATGGAGAAAAAGAGGAAGGAGAAGACGGAAAGGAAAGAAGAAGAAGTTATGGAAGGAGAAGAAATGGAAGAAGAAGAAGTGTAAGCAGAAGAAGCGGAAGAAGGAGACGAAAATGAAGAAGAACAACAAGAAGTTGTACAAGGAGAGAATAAGAGGAATAGCAGGAAGTAATGGAATGAAAGGAGATGAAGAAGAAGAAGTGGAAGAACGAGAACGGGGGAGGAAAAGAGGTGGCAGAAGGAGAAGAAGAGGAAGAAGAAGAAGAACTGGAAGAATGAGAAACAGAGGAGGAAGAAGAAGCAATTGAAGGAAAGGGGATGAAGAAGGAGTGGAACAAGGAGGAGAAGAAGAAGGGGAGGAAGAAGAAGTAATGTAGGCAGAAGAAGTGCAAGAATGAGAAGAGAGGGAAGAAGAAGAACAAGTGGATGTATTAAAAGTGGAAGAAGGTGAAGAAGAGGAAGAAGAAGAAGAACTGGAAGAATGAGAAACAGAGGAGGAAGAAGAAGCAATTGAAGGAAAGGGGATGAAGAAGGAGTGGAACAAGGAGGAGAAGAAGAAGGGGAGGAAGAAGAAGTAATGTAGGCAGAAGAACTGCAAGAATGAGAAGAGAGGGAAGAAGAAGAACAAGTGGATGTATTAAAAGTGGAAGAAGGTGAACAAGAGGAAGAAGAAGAAGTAGTTAAAGGAGTGGGTATGATGGAAAAGAAGTGGAAGAAGGAGAACAATAGGTAGAAATGCAAGTGGAAGCAGAAGAAGGAGAAAAAGAGGGATATGACGAAGGAAAGGAAGAAGAAGAAGGAGATGAAGAGGAAGAAAGGAAAGGAAAGGAGAGGATGAACAAGAAGTGGAAGAAAGAGAACAAGGGGAGGCAGGAGAAGTGGAAGAAAGATAAGAAGAGGAAGAAGAAGGAGACTAACTAGAAGAAGTGGAAGGAGAAGAAAAGGAAGAAGAAGAAGATGTGGAAAGTGAAGAAGTTGAAGAAGGTGAACACGAGGAGGAAGAAGAAGTATTGGAAGGAGGTGAGATGAAGAAGAAGAATTGGAGCAAGTAGAAAAGGAGGAAAAGGAAGAAGGAGGGGAAGGGAAGGGAAGAAGAAGCAGTGGAATCTAGAGGAGAAGAGGAAGAAGAAGAAGTGTAAGCATAAGATTTGGGGGAAGGAGAAGAAGAGGAAGAGCAACAATGGGAAGCAACAGAAGTGGGGGATGGAGAAAAAGAGGAAGGATAAGACGGAAAGGAAAGAAGAAGAAGTTGTGGAAGGAGAAGAATTGGAAGAAGAGGAAGAAGAAGAAGTTTAAGCAGAAGAAGCAGAAGAAGCGGAAGAAGGAGACGAAAATGAAGAAGAACAACAAGCAGAAGTAGAAGAAGTGGTAGAAGGAGAGAATAAGAGGAATAGGAGGAAGCAGTGGAATGAAAGGAGATGAAGAAGAAGAAGTGGAAGAAGGAGAACGGGAGGAGGAAGAAGAGGTGGCAGAAGGAGAAGAAGAGGAAGAAGAAGAAGTGGAAGAACGAGAAGAAAAGGAAGAAGTGCAAGTGCAAGAAGGAGAACAATAGGAAGAAGAAGAAGAAGTGGAAGAATGAGAAAAAGAGGAGGAAGAAGAAGCAATGGAAAGAAAGGGAAATGAAGAAGAAGTGGAAGAAGGAGGAGAAGAAGAAGGGGAGGAAGAAGAAGCAGTGTATGCAGAAGAAGGGCAAGAAGGAGAAGAGAGGGAAGAAGAAGAACAAGTGGATGAAGTAGAAGTGGAAGAAGGTGAACAAGAGGAAGAAGAAGAAGTAGTTGAAGGAGTGGGGATGATGGAGAAGAAGTGGAAGAAGGAGAACAAGAGGTAGAAATGCAAGTGGAAGCAGAAGAAGGAGAAAAAGAGGGATATGACGAAGGAAAGGAAGAAGAACAAGGAGATGAAGAGCAAGAAAAGAAAGGAAAGGAGAAGATGAAGAAGAAGTGGAAGAAAGAGAACAACAGGAGGCAGGAGAAGTGGAAGAAAGATAAGAAGAGGAAGAAGAAGGAGAGTAACTAGAAGAAGTGGAAGAAGGAGAAGGAAAGGAAGAAGAAGAAGATGTGGAAAGTGAAGAAGTTGAAGAAGGTGAACAAGAGGAGGAAGAAGAACTAGTGGAAGGAGGTTAAATGAAGGAGAAGAATTGGAACACGGAGAAAAGGAGGAAACGGAAGAAGGAGGCGAAGGGAAGCGAAGGGATGGAGGATGGAAGAGAAGAGGAAGAAGAAGAAGAAGTGTAAGCATAAGATTTGGGGGAAGGAGAAGAAGAGGAAGAGCAACAATGGGAAGCAACAGGAATGGAGGATGGAGAAAAAGAGGAAGGAGAAGACGGAAAGGAAAGAAGAAGAAGTTGTGGAAGGAGAAGAAATGGAAGAAGAGGAAGGTAGAAATACAAGTAGAAGCAGAAGAAGGAGAAAAAGAGGGATATGAGGAAGGAAAGTAGGAAAAAGAAGGAGTTGAAGAGGAAGAAAAGAAAGGAAAGGGAGGATGAAGAAGAAGTGGAAGAAAGAGAACAAGAGGAGGCAGGAGAAGTGGAAGAAAGAAAAAAGAAGAGGAAGAAGAAGGAGAGTAACGAGAAGAAGTGGAAGAAGGAGAAGAAAAGGAAGAAGAAGAACTTGTGGAAAGTGAAGAAGGTGAACAAGAGGAGGAACAAGAAGTAGTGGAAGGAGGTGAGATGAATAAGAAGAATTGGAACAAGGAGAAAAGGAGGAAAAGGAAGAAGGAGGGGAAGGGAAGGGAAGAAGAAGCAGAAGAAGTGGAATCTGGAGGAGAAGAGGAAGAAGAAGAAGAAGTGTATGCATAAGATTTGGGGGAAGGAGAAGAAGAAGAAGAGCAACAATCGGAAGCAACAGAAGTGGGGGATGGAGAAAAAAAGGAAGGAGAAGACGGAAAGGAAAGAAGATGAAGTGGTGGAAGAAGAAGAAATGGAGGAAGATGAACTTGTGGAAAGTGAAGAAGGTGAACAAGAGGAGGAACAAGAAGTAGTGGAAGGAGGTGAGATGAATAAGAAGAATTGGAACAAGGAGAAAAGGAGGAAAGGGAAGAAGGAGGGGAAGGGAAGGGAAGAAGAAGCAGAAGAAGTGGAATCTGGAGGAGAAGAGGAAGAAGAAGAAGAAGTGTAAGCATAAGATTTGGGGGAAGGAGAAGAAGAGGAAGAGCAACAATGGGAAGCAACAGAAGTAGGGGATGGAGAAAAAGTGGAAGGAGAAGACGGAAAGGAAAGAAGAAGAAGTTGTGGAAGGAGAAGAAATGGAAGAAGAGGAAGAAGAAGAAGTGTAAGCAGAAGAAGCAGAAGAAGGAGACGAAAATGAAGAAGAACAACAAGTAGAAGTAGAATAAGTCATAGAAGGAGACAATAAGAGGAATAAGAGGAAGTAGTGGAATGAAAGAAGATGAAGAAGAAGAAGTGGAAGAAGGAGAAAGGGAGGTGGGAGAAGTGGTGGCAGAAGGAGAAGAAGAGGAAGAAGAAGAAGAAGTGGTTGAACGAGAAGAAAAGGAAGAAGTGTAAGTGGAAGAAGGAGAACAATAGGAAGAAGAAGAAGAAGTGGAAGAATGAGAAAAAAAGGAGGAAGAAGAAGGAATGGAAGGAAAGGGGATGAAGAAGGAGGCAGGGGAAGTGGAAGAAGGATAAGAAGAGGAATAAGAAGGAGAGTAACTAGAAGAAGTGGAATAAGGAGAAGAAAAGGAAGAAGAAGATCTGGAAAGTGAAGAAGGTGAACAAGAGGAGGAAGAAGAAGTAGTGGAAGGAGGTGAGATGAAGAAGAAGAATTGGAACAAGGAGAAAAGGCGGAAAAGGAAGAAGGACCGGACGGGAAGGGAAGGGAAGAAGAAGCAGAAGAAGTGGAATGAATCTGGAGGAGAAGGGGACGAAGAAGAAGAAGTGTAGGAAAGGGGATGAAGACGAAGACTGCAAGGAAAGAAGACGAAGTTGTGGAAGGAGAATAAATGAAAGAAGAGGAAGAAGAAGGAGAAGTTTAAGTAGAAGAAGTGGTAGAAGGAGAAAATAAGAGGAATAGGAGGAAGTAATGGAATGAAAGGATATGAAGAAGAAGAAGTGGAAGAAGGAGCACGAGAGGACGGAGAAGAGGTGGCAGAAGGAGAAGAAGAGGAACAAGAAGAAGTGGAAGAACGAGAAGAAAAGGAAGAAGTGCAAGTGGAAGAAGGAGAACAATAGGAAGAAGAAGAAGAAGTGGAAGAATGAGAAAAAAAGGAGGAAGAAGAAGCAATGGAAGGAAAGGGGATGAAGAAGAAGTGGAACAAAGAGGAGAAGAAGAAGGGGAGGAAGAAGAAGTAGTAGAGGCAAAAGAAGGGCACGAAGGAGAAGAGAGGGAAGAAGAAGAACAAGTGGATGTAGTAGAAGTGGAAGAAGGTGAACAAGAGGAAGAAGAAGAAGTAGTTGAAGGAGTGGGGATGATGGAGAAGAAGTGGAACTAGAAGAACAAGAGGTAGAAATGCTAGTGGAAGCAGAAGAAGGAGAAAAAGAGGGATATGACGAAGGAAAGGAGGAAGAAGAAGGAGATGAAGAGGAAGAAAAGAAAGGAAAGGAGAGGATGAAGAAGAAGTGGAAGAAAGAGAACAAGAGGAGGCAGGCGAAGTGGAGGAAAGATAAGAAGAGGAAGAAGAAGGAGAGTAACCAGAAGAAGTGGAAGAAGGAGAAGAAAAGGAAGAAGATGAAGATGTGGAAAATGTAGAAGGTAAACAAGAGGAGGAAGAAGAAGTAGTGGAAGGAGGTAAGATGAAGAAGAAGAATTGGAACAAGGAGAAAAGGAGGAAAAGGAAGAAGGAGGGGAAGGGAAGGGAAGAAGAAGCAGAAGAAGTGGAATCTGGAGGAGAAGAGGAAGAAGAAGAAGAAGTGTATGCATAACATTTGGGGGAAGGAGAAGAAGAAGAAGAGCAACAATCGGCAGCAACAGAAGTGGGGGATGGAGAAAAAAAGGAAGGAGAAGACGGAAAGGAAAGAAGATGAAGTGGTGGAAGGAGAAGAAATGGAGGAAGATGAAAAAGAAGAAGTGTAAGCAGAAGAAGCGGAAGAAGGAGATGAAAATGAAGAAAAACAACAAGTAGAAGTAGAAAAAGTGGTAGAAGGAGAGAATAAGAGGAATAGGAGGAAGTAGTGGAATGAAAGGAAATGATGAAGAAGAAGTGGAAGAAGGAGAACGGGAGGAGGGAGAAGAGGTGGCAGAAGGAGAAGAAGAGGAAGAAGAAGAAGTTGAAGAACGAGAAGAAAAGGAAGAAGTGCAAGTGGAAGAATGAGAACAATAAGAAGAAGAAGAAGTGGAAGAATAAGACAAAGAGAGCAAGAAGAAGCAATGGAAGGAAAGGGGATGAAGAAGAAGTGGAACAAGGAGGAGAAGAAGAAGTGGAGGAAGAAGAAGTAGTGTAGGCAGAAGAAGGGCAAGAAGGAGAAGAGAGGGAAGAAGAAGAAGAAGGGGAGAAAGAAGAACTAGTGTAGGCAGAAGAAGGGCAAGAAGGAGAAGAGAGGGAAGAAGAACAACAAGTGGATGTAGTAGAGGTGGAAGAAGGTAATCAAGAGGAAGAAGAAGAAGTAGTTGAAGGAGTGGGGATGATGGAGAAGAAGTGGAAGAAGGAGAACAAGATGTAGAAATACAACTGGAAGCAGAAGAAGGAGAAAAAGAGGGATATGACGAAGGAAAGGAGGAAGAAGAAGGAGATGAAGAGGAAGAAAAGAAAGGAAAGGAGAGGATGAAGAAGAAGTGGAAGAAAGAGAAAAAGAGAAGGCTGGAGAAGTGGAAGAAAGATAAGAAGAGGGAGAAGAAGGAGAGTAACTAGAAGAAGTTGAAGAAGGAGAAGAAAAGGAAGAAGAAGAAGATGTGGAAAGTGAAGAAGGTGAAGAACAGGAGGAAGAAGAAGTAGTGGAAGGAGGTGAGTTGAAGAAGAAGAATTGGAACAAGGAGAAAAGGAGGAAAAGGAAGAAGGAGGGGAAGGGAAGGGAAGAAGAAGCAGAAGAAGTTGAATCTGAACGAGAAGAGGAAGAAGAAGAAGAAGAGTAAGCATAAGATTTGGGAAAAGGAGAAGAAGTGGAACAGCAACAATGGGAAGTAACAGAAGGAGAACGGGAGGAGGGAGAAGAGGTGGCAGAAGGAGAAGAAGAGGAAGAAGAAGAGGTGGAAGAACGAGAAGAAAAGGAGGAAGTGCAAGTGGAAGAAGAAGGAGAGTAACTAGAAGAAGTGGAAGAACGAGAAGAAAAGGAAGAAGAAGAAGATGTGGAAAGTGAAGAAGTTGAAGAAGGTGAACAAGAGGAGGAAGAAGAAGTAGTGGAAGGAAGTGAGACGAAGAAGAAGAATTGGAACAAGGAGAAAAGGAGGAAAAGGAAGAAGGAGGGGAAGGGAAGGAAAGAAGAAGCAGAAGAAGTGGAAACTAGAGGAGAAGAGGAAGAAGAAGAAGAAGTGTAAGCATATAAGATTTGGGGGAAGGAGAAGAAGAGGAAGAGCAGCAATGGGACGCAACAGAAGTGGGGGATGGAGAAAAAAGGAAGGAGAATACGGAAAGGAAAGAAGAAAAAGTTTTGGAAGGAGAAGAAATGGAAGAAGAAGAAGTGTAAGCAGAAGAAGCGGAAGAAGGAGACGAAAATGAAGAAGAACAACAAGTGGAAGTAGAAGAAGTGGTAGAAGGAGAGAATAAGAGGAATAGGAGGAAGTAGTGGGATGAAAGGAGATGAAAAATAAGAAGTGGGAGAAGCTGAACGGGAAGAGGGAGAAGAGGTGGCAGAAGGAGAAGAAGAGGGAGAAGAAGAAGTGGAAGAACGAGAAGAAAAGGAAGAAGTGCAAGTGGAAGAAGGAGAACAATAGGAAGAAGAAGAAGAAGTTGAAGAATGAGAAAAAGAGGAGGAATAAGAAGCAATGGAAGGAAAGGGGATGAAGAAGAAGAAGTGGAACAAGGAGGAGAAGAAGAAGGGGAGGAAGAAGAAGTAGTGTAGGCAGAAGAAGGGCAAGAAGGAGAAGAGAGGGAAGAAGAAGAACAAGTGGATCTAGTAGAAGTGGAAGAAGGTGAACAAGAGGAAGAAGAAGAAGTAATTGAAGGAGTGGGGATGTTGGAGAAGACGTGGAAGAAGGAGAACAAGAGGTACAAATGCAAGTGGAAGCAGAAGAAGGAGAAAAAGAGGGATATGACGAAGGAAAGGAAGAAGAAGAAAGAGATGAAGAGGAAAGAACAAGAAGAAGTGGAAGAATGAGAAAAAGAGGAGGAAGAAGAAGCAATGGAAGGAAAGGGGAATGAAGAAGAAGTGGACCAAGAGGGAGAAGAAGTAGTGTAGGCAGAAGAAGGGCAAGAAGGAGAAGAGAGGGAAGAAGAAGAACAAGTGGATGTAGTAGAAGTGGAAGAAGGTGAACAAGAGGAAGAACAAGAACTAGTTGAAGGAGTGGGGATGATGGAGAAGAAGTGGAAGAAGGAGAACAAGAGGTAGAAATGCAAGTGGAAGCAGAAGAAGGAGTAAAAGAGGGATATGACGAACGAAAGGAAGAAAAGAAAGGAAATGAGAGCATGGAGAAGAAGTGGAAGAAAGAGAACAAGAGGAGCCAGGACAAGTGGAAGAAAGATAAGAAGAGGAAGAAGAAGGAGAGTAACTAGAAGAAGTGGAAGAAGGAGAAGAAAAGGAAGAAGAAGAAGATGTGGAAAGTGAAGAAGTTGAAGAAGGTTAACAAGAGGAGAAAGAAGAAGTAGTGGAAGGAGGTGAGATGAAGAAGAAAAATTGGAACAAGGAGAAAAGGAGGAAAAGGAAGAAGGAGGGGAAGGGAAGGGAAGGGAAGGGAAGAAGAAGCAGAAGAAGTGGAATCTGGAGGAGAAGAGGAAGAAGAAGAAGTGTAAGCATAATATTCGGGGGTAGGAAAAAAAGAGGAAGAGCAACAATGGGAAGCAACAAAAGTGGGAGATGGAGAAAAAGAGGAAGGAGAAGACAGAAAGGAAAGAAGAATAAGTTGTGGATGGAGAAGAAATGGAAGAAGAGGAAGAAGAAGAAGTGTAAGCAGAAGAAGTGTAAGAAGGAGACGAAAATGAAGAAGAGCAACAAGTAGAAGTAGAAGAAGTGGTAGAAGGAGAGAATAAGAGGAATAGGAGGAATTAGTGGAATGAAAGGAGATGAAGAAGAAGAACTTGAAGAAGGAGAACCGGAGGACGGAGAAGAGGTTGTAGTAGGAGAAGAAGAGGAAGAAGAAGATGTGAAAGAGCAAGAAGAAAAGGGAGAAGTACAAGTGGAAGAAGGAGAACAATAGGAAGAAGAAGAAGCAGTGGAAGAATGAGAAAAAGAGGAGGAAGAAGAGGTAATAGAAGGAAAGGGGATGGAGAAGAAGTGGAAGAAGGAGAACAAGAGGTAGAAATGCAAGTGGAAGCAAAAGAAGGAGAAAAAGAGGGATATGACGAAGGAAAGGAAGAAGAAGAAGGAGATGAAGAGGAAGAAAACAAAGGAAAGGACAGGATGAAGAAGAAGTGGAAGAAAGAGAACAAGAGGAGGCAGGAGAAGTGGAAGAAAGATAAGAAGAGGAAGAAGAAGGAGAGTAACTAAAAGAAGTGGAAGAAGGAGAAGAAAAGGAAGAAGAAGAAGATGTTGAAAGTGAATAAGTTGAAGAAGGTGAACAAGAGTAGGAAGAAGAAGTTGTGGAAGGAGGTGAGATGAAGAAGAAGAATTGGAGCAAGGAGAAAAGGAGGAAAAGGAAGAAGGAGGGGAAGGGAAGGGAAGAAGAAGCAGAAGAAGTGGAATCTGGAGGAGAAGAGGAAGAAGAAGAAGAAGTGTAAGCATAAGATTTGGGGGACGGAGAAGAAGAGGAAGAGCAACAATGGGAAGCAACAGAAGTGGGGGATGGAGAAAAAGAGGAAGGAGAAGACGGAAAGGAAAGAAGAAGAAGTTGTTGAAGGGGAAGAAATGGGAGAAGAGGAAGAAGAAGAAGTGTAAACCGAAGAAGCGAAAGAAGGAGACGAAAATGAAGAAGAACAACAAGTAGAAGTAGAACCAGTGGTAGAAGGAGAGAATAAGAGGAATAGGAGGAAGCAGTGGAATGAAAGGAGATGAAGAAGAAGAAGTGGAAGAAGGAGAACGGGAGGAGGAAGGAGAGGTGGCAGAAGGAGAAGAAGAGGAAGAAGAAGAAGTGAAAGAACGAGAAGAAAAGGAAGAAGTGCAAGTGGAAGAAGGAGAACAATAGGAAGAAGAAGGAGAAGTGGAAGAATGAGAAAAAGAGGAGGAAGAAGAAGCAATGGAAGGAAAGGGGAATGAAGAAGAAGTGGAAGAAGGGCAAGAAGGAGAAGAGAGGGAAGAAGAAGAACAAGTGGATGAAGTAGAAGTGGAAGAAGGTGAACAAGAGGAAGAAAAAGAAGTAGTTGAAGGAGTGGGGATGATGGAGAAGAAGTGGAACAAGGAGAACAAGAGGTAGAAATGCAAGTGGAAGCAGAAGAATGAGAAAAAGAGGGATATGACGAAGGAAAGGAAGAAGAAGAAGGAGATGAAGAGGAAGAAAAGATAGGAAAAGAGAAGATGAAGAAGAAGTGGAAGAAAGAGAACAAGAGGAGGCAGGAGAAGTGGAAGAAAGATAAGAAGAGGAAGAAGAAGGATAGTAACAAGAAGAAGTGGAAGAAGGAGAAGAAAAGGAAGAAGAAGAAGATGTGGAAAGTGAAGAAGTTGAAGAAGGTGAACAAGAGGAGGAAGAAGAAGTAATGGAAGGAAGTCTGATGAAGAGGCACAATTGGAACAAGGACAAAAGCACTAAAAGGAAGAAGGAGGGGAAGGGAACGGAAGAAAGAGCAGAAGAAGTGGAATCTGGAGGAGAGGAAGAAGAAGAAGAAGTGTAAGTATAAGATTTGGGGGAAGGAGAAGAAGAAGTGGAACAAGGAGGAGAAGAAGAAGGGGAGGAAGAAGAAGTAGTGTAGGCAGAAGAAGGGCAAGAAGGAGAAGAGAGGGAAGAAGAAGAACAAGTGGATGTAGTAGAAGTGGAAGAAGGTGAACAAGAGGAAGAAGAAGAAGTAATTGAAGAAGTGGGGATGATGGAGAAGACGTGGAAGAAGGAGAACAAGAGGTACAAATGCAAGTGGAAGCAGAAGAAGGAGAAAAAGAGGGATATGACGAAGAAAAATAGGAAGGAGAAGACGGAAAGGAAAGAAGAAGAAGTTGCGGAAGGAGAAGAAATGGAAGAAGAGGAAGAAGAAGAAGAAGTGTAAATAGAAGAAGCGGAATGAGGAGACGAAAATGAAGAAGACAACAAGTAGAAGTAGAAGAAGTGGTAGAAGGAGAGAATAAGAGGAATAGCAGGAAGTAGTGGATTGAAAGGAGATGAAGAAGAAGAAGTGGAAGAAGGAGAACGGGAGGAGGAAGAAGAGGTGGCAGAAGGAGAAGAAGAGGAAGAAGAAGAAGTGGAAAGATGAGAAGAAAAGGAAGAAGTTCAAGTGAAAGAAGGAGAACAATAGGAAGAAGAAGAAGAAGTGGAAGAATGAGAAAAAGAGGAGGAAGAAGAAACAATGGAAGGAAAGGGGAATGAAGAAGAAGTGGAACAAGGAGGAGAAGAAGAAGGGGAGGAAGAAGAAGTAGTGTAGGCAGAAGAAGGGCAAGAAGGAGAAGAGAGGGAAGAAGAAGAACAAGTGGATGTAGTAGAAGTGGAAGAAGGTGAACAAGAGGAAGAAGAAAAAGCAGTTGAAGGACTGCGGTGATGGAGAAGAAGTGGAAGAAGAAGAACAAGAGGTAGAAATGCAAGTGGAAGCAGAAGAAGGAGGAAAAGAGGGAGATGACGAAGGAAAGGAGGAAGAAGAGGGAGATGAAGAGGAAGAAAAGAAAAGAAAGGAGAGGATGAAGAAGAAGTGGAAGAAAGAGAACAAGAATGAGGCAGGAGAAGTGGAAGAAAGATAAGAAGAGGAAGAAGATGGAGAGTAACTAGAAGAAGTGGAAGAAGTAGAAGAAAAGGAAGACTAAGAAGATGTGGAAAGTGAAGAAGTTGAAGAAGGTGAACAAGAGGAGGAAGAAGAAGTAGTGGAAGGAGGTGAGATGAAGAAGAACAATTGGAACAAGGAGAAAAGGAGGAAAAGGAAGAAGGAGGGGAAGGGAAGGGAAGAAGAAGCTGAAGAAGTGGAATCTGGAGGAGAAGAGGAAGAAGAAGAAGAAGTGTAAGCATAAGATTTGGGGGAAGGAGAAGAAGGGGAAGACCAACAATGAGAAGCATCATAAGTGGGGGATGGAGAAAAAGAGGAAGGAGAAGACGGAATGGAAAGAAGAAGAAGTTGTGGAAGGAGAAGAAATGGAAGAAGAGGAAGAAGAAGAAGTGTAAGTAGAAGAAGCGGAAGAAGGAGACGAAAATGAAGAAGAACAATAAGTAGAAGCAGAAGAAGTGGTAGAAGGAGACAATAAGAGGAATAGGAGGAAGTAGTGGAATGAAAGGAGATGAAGAACAGGAAGTGGAAGAAGGAGAACGGGAGGAGGGAGAAGAGGTGGCAGAAGGAGAAGAAGAAGAAGAAGAAGTGGAATAACGAGAAGAAAAGGAAGAAGTGCAAGTGGAAGAAGGAGAACAATAGGAAGAAGAAGAAGAAGAAGTGGAAGACCGAGAAAAAGAGGAGGAAGAAGAAGCAATGGAAGGAAAGGGGATGAAGAAGAAGTCGAACAAGGAGGAGAAGAAGAAGGGGAGGAAGAAGAAGTACTGTAGGCAGAAGAAGGGCAAGAAGGAGAAGAGAGGGAAGAAGAAGAACAAGTTGATGTAGTAGAAGTTGAAGAAGGTGAACAAGAGGAAGAAGAAGAAGTAGTTGAAGGAGTGGGGATGATGGAGAAGAAGTCGAAGAAGGAGAGAACAAAGGGTAGAAATGCAAGTTGAAGCAGAAGAAAGAGAAAAAGAGGGATATGACGAAGGAAAGGAAAAAGAAGAAGGAAATGAAGAGGAAGAAAAGAAAGGAAAGGATAGGATGAAGAAGAAGCGGAAGAAACAGAACAAGAGGAGGCAGGAGAAGTGGAAGAAAGATAAGAATAAGAAGAAGAAGGAGAGTAACTAGAAGAAGTGGAAGAACGAGAAGAAAAGGAAGAAGAAGAACATGTGGAAAGTGAAGAAGTTGAAGAAGGTGAACAGGAGGAGGAAGAAGAAGTAGTGGAAGGAGGTGAGATGAAGAAGAAGAATTGTAACAAGGAGAAAAGGAGGAAATGGAAGAAGGAGGGGAAGGGAAGGGAACAAGAAGCAGAAGAAGCGGAAGCTGGAGGAGAAGAGGAAGAAGAAGAAGAAGTGTAAGCATAAGATTTGGGGGAAGGAGAAGAAGAGGAAGAGCAACAATGGTAAGCAACAGAAGAATGGGATGGAGAAAAAGAGGAAGAAGAAGACGGAAAGGAAAGAAGAAGAAGTTGTGGAAGGAGAAGAAATGGAAGAAGAGGAAGAAGAAGAAGTGTAAGTAGAGGAAGCGGAAGAAGGAGACGAAAATGAAGAAGAACAACAAGTAGAAGTAGAAGAAGTGGTAGAAGGAGAGAATAAGAGGAATAGGAGGAAGTAGTGGAATGAAAGGAGATGAAGAAGAAGAAGTGGAAGAAGGAGAACGGGAGGAGGAAGAAGAGGTGGCAAAAGGAGAAGAAGAGGAAGAAGAAGAAGTGGAAGAACGAGAAGAAAAGGAAGAAGTGCAAGTGGAAGAAGGAGAACAATAGGAAGAAGAAGAAGAAGTGGAAGAATGAGAAAAAGAGGAGGAAGAAGAAGCAATGGAAGGAAAGGGGATGTAGAAGAAGTGGAACAAAGACGAGAAGAAGAAGGGGAGGAAGAAGAAGTAGTGTACGCAGAAGAAGGGCACGAAGGAGAATAGAAGGAAGAAGAAGCACAAGTGGTTGTAGTAGAAGTGGAAGAAGGTGAACAAGACGAAGAAGAAGAAGTAGTTAAAGGAGTGGGGATGATGAAGAAGAAGTGGAAGAACGAGAACAAGAGGTAGATATGCAAGTGGAAGCAGAAGAAGGCGAAAAAGAGGGATATGACGAAGGAAAGGAAGAAGAAGAAGGAGATGAAGAGGAAAAAAAGAAAGGAAAGGAGAGGATGAAGAAGAAGTGGAAGAAAGATAAGAAAAGGAAGAAGAAGGAGAGTAACTAGAAGAAGTGGAAGAAGGAGAAGAAAAGGAAGAAGAAGAAGATGTGGAAAGTGAGGAAGGTGAACTAGAGGACGAAGAAGAAGTAGTGGAATGAGGTGAGATGAAGAAGAAGAATTGGAACAAGGAGATAAGGAGGAAAAGGAAGAAGGAGGGGAAGGGAAGGGAAGAAGAAGCAGAAGAAGTGGAATCTGGAGGAGAAGAGGAAGAAGAAGAAGAAGTGTAAGCATAAGATTTGGGGGAAGCAGAAGAAGAGGAAGAGCAACAATGGGAAGCAACAGAAGTGGGGGATGGAGAGAAAGAGGAAGGAGAAGACGATGGAAAGGAAAGAAGAAGAAGTTGTTGCAGGAGAAGAAATGGAAGAAGAGGAAGAAGAAGAAGTGTAAGCAGAAGAAGGAGACGAAAATGAAGAAGAACAACAAGTAGAAGTAGAAGAAGTGGTAGAAGGAGAGAATAAGAGGAATAGGAGGAAGTAGTGGAATGAAAGGAGATGAAGAAGAAGAAGTGGAAGAAGGAGAACCGGAGGAGGGAGAAGAGGTGGCAGAAGGAGAAGAACAGGAAGAAGAAGAAATGGAAGAACGAGAAGAAAAGGAAGAAGTGCAAGTGGAAGAAGGAGAACAATAGGAAGAAGAAGAAGAAGAAGGGGAAGAATGAGAAAAAGAGGAGGAAGAAGAAGAAGAAGAAGTGGAAGAATGAGAAAAAGAGGAGGAAGAAGAAGCAATGGAAGGAAAGGGGATGAAGAAGAAGTGGAATAAGGACGAGAAGAAGAAGTGGAATAAGGACGAGAAGAAGAAGGGGAGGAAGAAGAAGAACAAGTGGATGTAGTAGAAGTGGAAGAAGGTGAACAAGAGGAAGAAGAAGAAGTAGTTCAAGGAGTGGGATTGATGGAGAAGAAGTGTAAGAAGGAGAATAAGAGGTAGAAATGCAAGTGGAAGCAGAAGAAGGAGAAAAAGAGGGATATGACGAAGGACAGGAAGAAGAAGAATGAGGGGAAGAGGAAGAAAAGAAAGGAAAGGAGAGGATAAGGAAGAAGTAGAAGAAAGAGAACAAGAGGAGGCAGGAGAAGTGGAAGAAAGATAAGAAGAGGAAGAAGCAGGAGTATAACTAGAAGAAGTGGAAGAAGGAGAAGAAAAGGAACAAGAAGAAGATGTGGAAATTGAAGAAGTTGAAGAAGGTGAACAAGGGGAGGAAGAAGAAGTTGTGGAAGGAGGTGACATGAAGAAGAAGAATTGGAACGAGGAGAAAAGGAGGAAAAGGAAGAAGGAGGGGAAGGGAAGGGAAGAAGAAGCAGAAGAAGTGGAATCTGGAGGAGAAGAGGAAGAAGAAGAAGAAGTGTAAGCATAAGATTTGGGGGAAGGAGAAGAAGAGGAAGAGCAACAATGGGAAGCAACAGAAGTGGGGGATGGAGAAAAAGAGGAAGGAGAAGACGGAAAGGAAAGAAGAGGAAGAAGAAATGGAAGAAGAAGAAGAAATGGAAGGAGAAGAAATGGAAGAAGAGGAAGAAGAAGAAGTGTAAGCAGAAGAAGCGGAAGAAGGAGGTGAAAATCAAGAAGAACAACAAGTAGAAGTAGAAGAAATGGAAAAAGAGGAAGAAGAAGAAATAGTGGAAGGAAAGGGGTATGCTGAAGAAGAAGTGGAAGGAGAAGTAGTGGAAAAGGGGGAAGACTAAGAAGAAGGAAAGCAAGGAAAGGGGGAAGGAAGAAGAAGTGGAAGAAGGAGGAGAAGAACTAGGGGACGAAGAAGAGGTAGTGTAGGTAGAAGAAGTGCAAGAAGGAGAAGAGAAAGAAGAAGTAGAACAAGTGGAAGCAGCAGAAGTGGAAGAAGGTGAACAAGTTAAAGAAAAAGAAGTAGTTGAAGGGGTGGGGATGATGAAGAAGAAGTGGAAGAAGGAGAACAAGAGGTACAAATGCAAGTGGAAGCAGAAGAAGGAGAAAAAGAGGGAGAACACGAAGGAAAGGGAAGAAGAAGAAGGAGATGAAGAGGAAGAAAAAGAAGGAGAGGAGAGGATGAAGAAGAAGTGGAAGAAAGAGAACAAGAGGAGGCAGAAGTAGCGGAAGAAAGAGAAGAAGAGGAAGAAGAAGGAGAGTAAGCAGAAGAAGTGGAAGAAGGAGAGGAAAAGCAAGAAGAAGAAAATGTGGAACGAGAAGAAGTAGAAGAAGGTGAACAAGAGGAGGAAGAGGATGTAGTGGAACGGATGAAAAAGAAGAACTGGTAGAAGGAGAAAAGGAGGGAAAGGAAGAAGGAGGGGAAAGGGAGGGAAGAGGAAGCAGAAGAAGTGGAACATGGAGGAGAAGAGGAAGAAGAAGTGTAAGTAGAAGATTTGGGGGAAGGAGAAGCAGAGGAAGAGCAACAATTGGAAGCAAAGGAAGTGGGGGATGGAAAAAAAAGCAAGGAAAAGAAGGAAAGAGAAGAAGAAGAGGTAGTGGAAGGAGAAGAAATGAAAGAAGGACAAAAAGAGGAAGAAGAAGAAGTGGAAGAAAAGAAGAAAAACCAACAAATTGAAGCAGAAGAAGTGGTAGAAGGAGAACAAGAGGAATAGGAAGAAGTAGTGGAATGAGAGGGGATAAAGAAGAAGTGGAAGACGGAGAACGAGGGGAGGAAGAAAAAGTGGAAGAAGGAGAAGAAGAGGAAGAAGCGCAAGGGGAAGAACGAGAACAACAGGAAAAGGAAGAAGTAGTAGTATAAGGGGAGGAGATGAAGAAGAAGAAGAAGAAGTGGAAGAAGGAGAGAAAGAGGAAGAATAAGAAGAAGTGGAAGAATGAGAAAAAGAGGAAGAAAAGGAAGTGGAAGGAGAAGTAGTGGAAGAGGGAGAATAAGGAAAGCAAGGAAAGGAAGGAGGAAAAAGAAGTGGAAGAAGGAGTTGAAGATGAAGGGGAGGAACAAGAAGAAGTGTAGGCAAAAGAAGGGCAAGAAGGAGAAGAGAAGGAAGAAGAAGAACAAATGGAAGAAGGTGAACAAGAGGAAGAAGAAGAAGTAGTTGAAGGAGTGGGCATGATGAAGAAGAAGTGGAAGAAGGAGAACAAGAGGTAGAAATACAAGTGGAAGCATAAGAAATGGAAGACGGGGAAAAGAAGGAGAAGATGAAGGAAAAGGAAGAAGAAGAAGGAGATAAAGAGGAAGAAAAAGAAGGAGTGGAAGGGGAGGAGACGATGAAGAAGAATTGGAAAAAAGAGAACAAGAGGATGAAGAAGAAGTGGAGGAAGGAGAAGAAGAGGAAGAAGAAGGGGAGTAAGCAAAATAAATGGAAGAATGAGAAGAAAAGGAAGAAGGAGAACACGTAGAAAGAAAAGAAATGGAAGAAAGTGAACAAGAGGAGGAAGAAAAAGTAGTGAAAGGAGGTGGGATCAGGAAGAAGAACAAGTGAAAAAGGACAAAAAGTGGAAAAGGAAGAAGGAGAGGAAGGAAAGGGAAGAAGAAGTAGAAGAAGTGGAATATCAACAAGAGGAAGAAGAAGGGTCAACAGATGGGGGAAGGAGAAAAAGAGGAAGAGCAACAATCAGAAGCCAAAGAAGTGAGGGATGGGGAAAAAGAGGAAAGAGAAGAAGGAGTAGTGGAGGGAGAGGAAATGGAAGAAGGACAAGAAGAGGAAGAAGAAGAAGAAGAAGTCTAAGCAGAAGAAGGAGATGAAAAAGAAGAACAACAAGTGGAAGCAGAAGAAGTGGTAGAAGGACAACAAGAGGAATAGGAAGAAGTAGTGAAATGAAAGGGGATAAAGAAGAAGTGGAAGAAGGAGAAGAAGAGGAAGAAGATGAAGGAAAGCAAGGAAACAGAAGAAAATGAAGAAGTGGCAGAACAAGAAGAACAGGAAGCAAGTGGAAGAAGGAGAATAATAGGAAGAGGAAGAAGTAGTAGTATAAAGGGAGGCGATGAAAAAGAAGAAGAAGAAGTGAAAGAAGGAGAGAAAGAGGAAGAATGAGAGAAAAACGAAGAGGAAGAAGCAGTGGAGGGAAAGGGGATGAAGAAAAAGATGTGGAAGAAGGAGAATAAAAGGAAGAAGAAGAAGTGGAAGAGGGAGAATAAGAAAAGGGAGGAGGAAAAAGAAGTGGAAGAAGGAGGAGAAGAAGAAATGGAAGAAGGAGGATAAGAAGAAGTGGAAGAAGGAGGAGAAGAAGAAGTGGATGAAGGAGGACAAGAAGAAGTGGAAGAAGGAGAAGAAGAAGAAGGGGAGCAAGAAGAAGAAGTGTAGACAGAATAAGGGCGAGAAGGAGAAAAGAAGGAAGAAGAAGAAGAAGTGGAAGAAGGTGAACAAGAGTAAGAAGAAGATGTAGTTGAAGGAGTGGGGATGATGAAGAAGAAGTACAAGAAGGAGAACAAGAGGTAGAAATACATTTGGAAGCAGAAGAAGTGAACAAGGGGAGAAAGAGGGAGAAGACGAAGGAGAGGGAAGAAGAAGAAGGAGATGAAGAGGAAGAAAAAGAAGGAGTGGAAGGAGAGGAGACAATGAAGAAGAAGTGGAAGAAGGAAAACAAGAGGAGGCAGAAGAAGTGGAAGAAGGAGAGCAATAGGAAGAAGAAGAAGGAGAGGAAGTAGAAAAAGTCGAAGAAGCTAAACAATAGAAGGAAGAAGAAGTAGTGGAAGGAAGTGGGATGAACAAGAAGAAGAATAACAAGTGGAAGCAGAAGAAGTGGTAGACGAAGACCAAGAGGAATAGGAATAAGTAGTTGAATGAGAGGGAATGAAGAAGAAGTGGACGAAGGTGAACGAGAGGAGGAAGAAGAAGTGGAAGAAGAACAAGAAGAGGAAGAAAACGAAGAAAAGCAAGGAAACGGAAGAAGAAGATGTGGAAGAAGTGCAAGTGTAAGAGGGAAAATAATAGGAAGAGGAAGAAGTAGCACTATAAGGGGAGGCGATGAAGAAGAAGAAGAAGAAGTGGAAGAAGGAGAGAAAGAGGAAGAAGAAGAACAAGTGGAAGAATGAGAAAAAGAGGAAGAAGAAGTAGTGGAGGGAAAATGGATGAAGAAGAAGAAGTAGAAGAAGGAGACGAAAAAGAAGAAGAACAACAAGTGGAAGCAGAAGAAGTGGTAGAAGGAGAGAAAGAGGAATAGGAAGAAGTAGTGGAATGGGGGGGATGAAGAAGAAGTGCAAGAAGGAGAACGAGAGGAGGAAGAAGAAGTGGAAGAAGGAAAAGAAGAGGAAGAAGACGAAGGAAAGCAAGCAATCGAAAGAAGAAGTGGAAGAAGGAGAACGAGATGAGCAAGAAGAAGTTGAACAAGGAGAAGAAGAAGAAGACGACGAAGGAAAATAAGGAATCAGAAGAAGAAGAAGTGGAAGAACGAGAAAAAGAGGAAGAAGTGGAAGTGGAAGAAGGAGAACAATAGGAAGAGGAAGAAGTAGTAGTATAAGGGGAGGCGATGAAGAAGAAGAAAAAGTGGAAGAATGAGAAAAAGAGGAAGAAGAAGAAGAAGTGGAAGAATGAGAAAAAGAGGAAAAAGAAGAAGAAGTGGAAGAATGAGAAAAAGAGGAAGAGGATGAAGTAGTGGAGGGAAAGGGGATGAAGAAGAAGCAGTGGAAGAAGGAGAACAAGAGGAAGAAGAAGAAGTGGAATGAGAAGTAGTGGAAAAGGGAGAATAAGGAAAGCAAGGAAAGGGATGAGGAAAAAGAAGTGCAAAAAGGAGGAGAAGAAGAGGAAGAAGAAGAAGGAGAGTAAGCATAAGAAGTGGAAGAAGGAGAAGAAAAGGAAGAAGAAGAACACGTGGAAAGAGAAGAAGAGGAAGAAGGTGAACAAGAGGAGGAAGAAGAAGTAGTGGAAGGAGGCGGGATGAAGAAGAAGAACTACAAGAACGAGAACTAGTGGAAGAAGAGCAAGTGTAAGAAGGAGAAAAGGAGGAAAAGGAAGACGGAAAGGAAGGAAAGGGAAGAAGAAGCAGAAGAAGTGGAATATGGAAGAGAAGAGGACGAAGAACTGTAAGTAGAAAATGTGGGGGAAGGAGAAGAAGACGAACAACAACAATTGGAAGCAAAAGAAGTGGGTGGGAATGCAGAAAAAGAGGAAGGAGAAGAAGGAAAGGGAAGAAGAAGAAGTGGTGGAAGGAGAAGAAATGGATGACAGACAAGAAGAGGAAGAAGAAGAAGTGTTAGTAGAAGAAGTGGTAGAAGGAGACGGAAAAGAAGAACAACAACAAGTGGAAGGAGAAGAAGTGGTAGAAGGAGAATAAGAGGAATAGGAAGAAGTAGTGGAAGAACGAGAACAATAGGAAGAGAAGAAGTAGTAGTATAAGGGGAGGCGATGAAGAAGAAGAAGAAGAAGTGAAAGAAGGAGAGAAAGAGGAAGAAGAAAAACTAGTGGAAGAATGAGAAAAACAGGAGGAGGAAGAAGTAGTGGAGGGAAAGGGGATGTAGAAGAAGAAGTGGAAGAAGGAGAACATGAGGAAGAAGAAGTAGTGGAAGAGGGAGAATAAGGAAGGCAAGGAAACGGAGGAGGAAGAAGAAGTGGAAGAAGGAGGAGAAGAATAAGTGGAAGAAGAAGGACAAGAAGAACAAGTAGTGTAGGCAGAAGAAACGCAAGAAGGAGAAGAGAACGAAGAAGAAGCAAAAGTGGAAGAAGGTGAACAAGAGGAAGAAGAAGAAGTAATTGAAGGAGTGGGCATGATGAAGAAGAACTGGAAGAAGGAGAACGAGTGGAAGAAGAGCAAGTGGAAGAAGGAGAAAAAGAGGAAAAGGAAGAAAGAGATGAAGGAAAGGGAAGAAGAAGCAGAAGAAGTGGAAGATGGAGGAGAAGAGCAAGAAGAAGTGTAAGCATAAAATTTGTGGGAAGGAGAAGTAGAGGAAGAGCAAAAATTGGAAGCAAAAGAAATGGGGGATGGAGAAAAAGAGGAAGGAAAAGAAGGAAAGGGAAGAAGAAGAAGTAGTGGAAGGAGCAGAAATGGAAGAAGGACAAGAAGAGGAAGAAGAAGAAATGTAAGCAGAAGAAGTGTAAGAAGGAGACAAAAATGAAGAAGAACAATAAGTGAAAGTAGAAGAACTGGTAGAAGGAGAACAAGAGGAATAGGAAGAAGTAGTCAATGAGAGGGGATAAAGAAGAAGAAGTAGAAGAAGGAGAATGAGAGGAGGAAGAAGAGGTGGATGAAGGAGAAGAAGGGGAAGAAGAAGGAGAAGAAGAGCAAGAAGACAAAGGAAAGCAAGGAAGCGGAAGAAGAAGAAGTGGAAGAACGAGAACAGTAGGAAGAGGAAGAAGTAGTAGTGTAAAGGAAGGCGGTGAGGAAGAAGAAGAAGAAGTGGAAGAAGGAGAGAAAGAGGAAGAAGAAGAACAAGTGGAAGAATGATAAAAAGAGGAGGAGGAAGAAGTAGTGGAGGGAAAGGGGATTTAGAAGAAGAAGTGCAAGAAGGACAACATGAGGAAGAAGAAGTAGTGGAAGAGGGAGAATAAGGAAGGCAAGGAAACGGAGGAGGAAGAAGAAGTGGAAGAAGGAAGAGAAGAACAAGTGCAAGAAGAAGCGCAAGAAGGAGAAGAGAAGGAAGAAGAAGAAAAAGAAGGTGAACAAGAGGAAGAAGAAGAAGTAGTTGAAGGGGTGGGCATGATGAAGAAGAACTGGAAGAAGGAGAATGAATGGAAGAAGAGCAAGTGGAAGAAGTAGAAAAGGAGGAAAAGGAAGAAAGAGAGAAAGGAAAGGGAAAAAGAAGTAGAAGAAGTAGAAGATGGAGGAGAAGAGCAAGAAGAAGTGTAAGCATAAGATTTGTGGGAAGGAGAAGTAGAGGAAGAGCAACAATTGGAAGCAAAAGAAGTGGGGGATGGAGAAAAAGAGGAAGGAAAGGCAAGAAGAAGAAGTAGTGGAAGGAGAAGAAATTGAAGAAGGACAAGAAGAAGAAGAATAAGAAATGTAAGTAGAAGAAGTGGAAGAAAAAGATTTGGTGGAAGGTGAAGAAGAGGAAGAGCAACAACTGGAAGCAAAAGAAGTGGGGGATGGATAAAAAGAGGAAGGAAAAGAAGGAAAGGCAAGAAGAAGAAGTAGTGGAAGGAGAAGAAATTGAAGAAGGACAAGAAGTGTAAGAAGGAGACGAAAATGAAGAAGAACAACAAGTGAAAGCAGAAGAACTGGTAGAAGGAGAACAAGAGGAACAGGAAGAAGTAGTGCAATGAGAGGGGATGAAGAAGAAGAAGTGAAAGAAGGAGAATGAGAGGAGGAAGAAGAAGTGCCTGAAGGAGAAGAAGAGGAAGAAGAAGTGGATGAAGGAGAAGAAGAGGAAGAAGAAGTGGAAGAAGGAGAAGAAGACAAAGGAAAGCAAGGAAACAGAAGAAGAAGAAGTGGAGGAACGTCAAGAATAAGAAGAAGTGCAAGTGGAAGAACGAGAACAGTAGAAAGAGGAAGAAGTAGTAGTGTAAGGGGAGGCGGTGAGGAAGAAGAAGAAGAAGTGGAAAAAGGAGAGAAAGAGGAAGAAAAAGAACAAGTGGAAGAATGAGAAAAAGAGGAAGAGGAAGAAACAATGGAGGGAAACGAGATGTAGAAGAAGAAGTGGAAGAAGTAGAACAAGAGGAAGAAGAAGAAGTGGAAGGAGAAATAATAGAAGAGGGAGAATAAGGAAAGCAAGGAAAGGGAGAAGCAAGAAGAAGTGGACAAAGAAGGAAAAGAAGAAGGGGAGGAAGAAGAAGAAGTGTAGGCTGAAGAAGGGCAAGAAGGAGAAGAGAAGGAAGAAGAACAAGAACTGAAAGAAGGTTAACAAGACGAAGAAGAAGAAGTAGTTGAAGGAGTAGGGACGATCAAGAAGAAGTGGAAGAAGGAGAATAAGAGGTAGAAATACAAGTGGAAGCTGAAGAAGTGGAAGAAGGGCAAAAAGAGGGAGAAGACAAAGGAAAGGGAAGAAGAAGAAGGAGATGAAGAGGAAGAAAAAGGAGTGGAAATAGAGGAGACGATGAAGAAAAAGTGGAACAAAAGGAACAAGAGGAGGCACAAGAAGTGGAAGAAGGAGAAGAAGACGAAGAAGAAGAAGGAGAGTAAGCAGAAGAATTGGAAGAAGCAGAAGAAAATAAAGAAGAAGAACATGGGGAAGGTGAACAAGAAGTGGAAGAAGAAGTAGTGGAAGGAGGTGGGATGAAGAAGAAGAACTGGAAGAAGGAGAATGAGTGGAAGAAGAGCACATGGAAGAAGGAGAAAAGGAGGAAAAGGAAGAAGGAGAGGAAGGAAAGCGAAGAAGATGTATAAGAGGTGGGATATCAAGGAGAAGGGGAAGAAGAAGTGTAAGCAGAAGATTTGGGGGAAGGAGAATAAGAGGAAGAGCAACAATTGGAAGCAAAAGAAGTGGGGGATGGAGAAAAAGAGGAAGGAGAAGAAGGAAAGGGAAGAAGAAGAAGTAGTGGAAGGAGAAGAAATGAAAGGAGAACAAGAAGAGGAAGAAGAAGAAGTGTAAGTAGAAGAAGTGGAAGAAAAAGAAGAAGAACAAGGGGAAGCAGAAGAAGTGGATGAAGGAGACAAAAAAGAAGAAGAACAACAAATAGAAGCAGGAGAAGTGGTAGAAAGAGTACAAGAGGAACAGGAAGAAGTAGTGCAATGAGTGGGGATGATGAAAAAGTGGAAGAAGGAGAACAAGAGAAGGAAGAGGAAGGGGAAGAAGACGAAGTATCGCAAGGAAACGGAAGAAGCAGAAGTTGAAGAACGAGAAGAAGACGAAGATGTGCAAGTGGAAGCAGAAAAAGTGGTAGAAGGAGAACAAGAGGAATAGGTAGAAGTACTGGAATGAGAGTGGATGAAGGAGAACGAGAGGAGGAATGAGAAGAAGAGGAAGAAGACGAAGGAAAGCAAGGAAACGGAAGAAGAAGAAGTGGAAGAACAAGAAGAAGAGGAAGAAGTGTAAGTGGAAGAAGGAAAACAATAGGAAGAGGAAAAAGTAATAGTATAAGGGGAGGAGATGAAGAAGAAGAAGAAGTGGAGGAAGGAGAGAAAGAGGAAGATGAAGAACAGGTGGAAGAATTAGAAAAAGAGGAAGAAGAAGAACTAGTAGAGGGAAAGGGGATGAAGAAGAAGAACTAGAATAAGGAGAACAAGAGGAAGAAGAAGAAGTGGAAGGAGAATTAGTAGATAAGGGAGAATAAGGAAAGCAAGAAAAGGGAGGAGGAAAAAGAAGTGGAAGAAGGAGGAGAAGAAGAAGGGGAGGAAGAAGAAGAAGTGTAGGCAAAAGAAGGGCAAGAAGGAGAAGAGAACGAAGAAGAAGAAGAAGTGGAAGAAGGTGAATGAGAGGAAGAAGAAGAAGTAGTTTAAGGAGTGGGGATGATGAAGAAGAAGTGGAAGAATGAGAATAAGAGGTAGAAGTACAAGTGGAAGCAGAAGAAGTGGAAGAAGGGGAAAAAGAGGGAGAAGACAAAGGAAACGAAAGAAGAAGAAGGAGACGAAGAGGAAGAAAAAGAAGGAGTGGAAGGAGAGGAGACGATGAAGAAGAAGTGGAAGAAAGAGAACCAGAGGAGGCTGAAGAAGTGGAAGAAGGAAAAGAAGAGAAAGAAGAAGAAGGAGAGTAAGCAGAAGAAGTGGAAGAAGGAGAAGAAAAGAAAGAACACGAAGGACAACAAGGAAATGAAAGAAGAAGAAATGGAAGAACGAGAAGAAGAGGAAGAAGTGCAAGTGGAAGAAGGAGAACAATAGGGAGAGAAGGAAGTATTACTATAAGGCAAGGCGATGAAGAAGAAGAAGAAAAAGTGGAAGAAGGAGAGAAAGAGGAAGCATAAGACGGATTGGAAGAATGAGAAAAAAGGAAGAGGAAGAGGAAGAAACAATGGAGGGAGAGGGGATGAAGAAGAAGAAATGGAAGAAGGACAAGAAGAGGAAGAAGAAGAAGTGTAAGTAGAAGAAGTGGAAGAAAGAGAAGATAAGGAAGAAGAAGAACAACTAGTTGAAGCAGACGTAGTGGTAGAAGGAGAAGAAGAGGAAGAAGACGAAGGAAAGCAAGGAAATGGAAGAAGAAGAAGTGGAAGAATGAGAAGAACAAGAAGAAGTGCAAGTGGAAGAAGGAGAGAAAGAGGAAGAATCATACAAAGAGGAAGAGGAAGAACTAGTGGAGGGAAAGGGGATGAAGAAGAAGAAGTGTAAGAGAGAGAACCAGAGGAAAAAAGAAGAAGTGGCAGAAGAAGTAGTGGAAGACGGAGAATAAGAAAAGGGAGGAGGAAGAAGAAGTGGAAGAAGAAGCAGAAGAAGAAGGGGAGAAATAAGAAGTGTAGGCAGAAGAAGGGCAAGAAGGAGAAGAGAAAGAAGAAGAAGAACATGTGGAAGAAGGTGAACAAGAGGAAGAAGAAGAAGAAGTAGTTGATGGAGTGGGGAAGATGAAGAAGAAGTGAAAGAAGGAGAACAACAGGTAGAAATATAAATGGAAGCAGAAGAAGGGGAATAAAACAAGGAGAAGATGAAGGAAAGGGAAGAAGAAGAAAGAGATGAAGAGGAAGAAAAAGAAGGAGTGGAAGGAGAGGAAATGAAGAAGAAGTGGAAGAAGGAAAAAAAAGGAAGAAGAAGAACACGTGGAATGAGAAGAATTGGAAGAAGGTGAACAAGAGGAGGAAGGAGAAGCAGTGGAAGGAGGTGGGATGAAAAAGAAGAATTGGAAGGAGGAGAACGAGTGGAAGAAGGAGAAAAGGAGGAAAAGGAAGAAGGAGAGGAAGGAAAGGGAAGAAGAAGCAGAAGAAGTGGAACATGGAGGAGAAGAGGAAGAAGAAGTGTAAGCAGAATATTTCGGGGAAGGAGAAGAAGAGGAAGAGCAACAATTAGAAACAAAAGAAGTAGATGGAGAAAAAGAGGAAGCAGAAGAAGGAAAGGGAAGGAGAAGAAGTAGTGTAGGGAGAAGAAATGGAAGAAGGACAAGAAGAGGAAGAAGAAAAAGAAATGTAAGCAGAAGAAGTGGAAGAAGGAGACAAAAAAGAAGAACAAAACCAAGTGGAAGCAGAAGAAGTGGTAGAAGAAGAACAAGAGGAATAGAAACAAGTAGTGGAATGAGAAGGGATGAAGAAGAAGAAGTGGAAGAAGGAGAACAAGAGGAGGAAGAAGAAGTGGAAGAAGGAGAAGAAGAGGAAGAAGACGAAGGAAAGCAAGGAAACGGAAGAAGAAGAAGTCGAAGAACGAGAAGAAAAGGAAGAAGTGCAAGTGGAAGAAGGAGAACAATAGGAAGAGGAACAAGTAGTAGTATAAGGGAAGGCGATGAAGAAGAATAAGAAGAAGAAGTGGAAGAAAGAGAGAAAGAGGAAGAAGAAGAATAAGTGGAAGAATGAGAAAAAGATGAAGAGGAAGAAGCAGTGGAAGAATGAGAAAAAGAGGAAGAGGAAGAAGTAGTGGAGGGAAAAGGGATGAAGAAGAAGAAGTGGAATATGGAGGAGAAGAGGAAGAAGAAGTGTAAGCAGAAGATTTTAGGGAAGGAGAAGAAGAGGAAGCACAACAATTGGAAGGCAAAGAAATTGGGGATGGAGAAAAAGAGGAATGAGAAGAAGGAAAGGGAAGAACAAAAAGTAGTGGAAAGAGAAGAAATGGAAGGAGGAGAAGAAAAGGAAGCAGAAGAAGAATAAGCAGAAGAAATGGAAGAATGAGATGAAAAAGAAGAAGAATAACACATGGAAGCAGAAGAAGTGGTAGAAGGAGAACCAGAGGAATAATAGGAAGAAGTAGTGGAATGAGACGGGATGAAGAAGAAGAAGTGGAAGAAGGAGAACGAGAGGAGGAAGAAGAAGTGGAAGAAGGAGAAGAAGAGGAAGATGACGAAGGAAAGCAAGGAACGGAAGAAGAAGAAGTGGAAGAATGAGAAGAAGAGGAAGAAGTGCAAGTGGAAGAAGGAGAACAATAGGAAGAGGAAGAAGTGGTAGTATAAGGTGAGGCAGTGAAGAAGAAGTGGAAGAAGGAGAGAAAGAGGAAGGAGAAGAACAAGTGAAAGAATGAGAAAAAGAGGAAGAAGAAGAAGCATTGGAGGGAAAGGGGATGAAGAAGGAGAAGTGGAAGAAAGAGAACAAGAGGAAGCAGAAGAAGTGGAAGAATGAGAAGAAGAGGAAGAAGAAGAACACGTGGAAAGAGAAGAAGTGGAAAAGGTGAACAAGAGCTGGAAGAAGAACTAGTGGAACGGGGTGGGATGAAGAAGAAGAACTGGAAGAAAGAGAATGAGTGGAAGAAGGAGAAAAGGAGGAAAAAGAAGAAGGAAAGGAAGGAAAGGGAAGAAGTAGAAGAAGCAGGATATGGAGGAGAAGAGGAAGAATAAGTGTAAGCAGAAGATTTGGGGGAAGGAGAAGAAGAGGAAGAGCAACAATTGGAAGCAAAAGAAGTGGGGGATGCAAAAAAAAAGGAAGGAGAAGAAATGGAAGAAAGACAAGAAGAGGAAGAAGAAGGAGTGTAAGCAGAAGAAGTTGAAGAAGGAGACAAAAAAGAAGAAGAACAACAAGTGGAAGCAGAAGAAGTCGTAGAAGGAGAACAAGAGGAATAAGAAGAAGTAGTGGAAGGAGGTGGGATGAAGAAGAAGAACTGGAAGAAGGAGAACAAGTGGAAGAAGATCAAGTGGAACAAGGAGAAAAGGAGGAAACGGGAGAAGGAGAGGAAGGAAAGGGAAGACGAAATAGAAGAATTGGAATAAGGAGGAGAAGAGGAAGAAGAAGTGTAAGCAAAAGATTTGGGGGAAGTAGAAGATGAGGAAAAGCAACAATTGTGAGCAAAAGAAGTGGGGGATGGAGAAAAAGAGGAAGGAGAAGAAGGAAAGGGAAGAAGAAGTAGTGGAAAAAGAAGAAATGGAAGAAGGACAAGAAGAGGAAGAAGAAGAAGTGTAAGCAGAAGAAGTGGAAGAAAAAGCAGAAGAACAACAAGTGGAAGCAGAAGAAGTCGTAGAAGGAGAACGTGAGGAATAGAAAGAAGTAGTGGAATGAGAGGGGATGAAGAAGAAGAAGTGGAAGAAGTAGAACGAGAGGAGGAAGAAGAAGTGGAAGAAGGAGAAGAAGAGGAACAAGTGCAAGCAGAAGAAGGAGAACAATAGGAAGAGGAAAAAGTATTACTATAAGGGTAGGCGATGAAGAAGAAGAAGTGGAAGAAGGAGAGAAGGAGGAAGAAGAAGAATAAGTGGAAGAATGAGAAAAAGAGGAAGAGAAGAAGCAGTGGGGGGAAAGGGGATGAAGAAAAAGAAGCCGAAAAGAAGGAGAACAAGAGGAATATGAAGAAGTGGAAGGAGAATTAGTGGAAGAGGGAGAATAAGGAAAGCAAGGAAAGGGAAGAGGAAGAAGAAGTGGAAGAAGGGTAGGAAGAAGAAGAAGTGTAGGCAGAAGAAGGGCAAGAAGGAGAAGAGAAGGTAGAAGAAGAACAACTGGAAGAAGTTGAACAAGTGGAAGATGAAGAAGTAGTTGAAGGAGTGGGGATGATGAAGAAGATGTGGAAGAAGGAGAACAAGAGGTACAAATACAAGTAGAAGCAGAAGAAGTGGAAGAAGGGGAAATAGAGGGAGAAGACGAAGGAAAGGGAAGAAAAAGAAGGAGATGAAGTGATGCATGCCTCCATTGATCTTTTTCTAGAGGTTTTCTTCTTTGGTGAAATGGTTTGTGGAAAGGTAAGAAGTGAGGTGGTTTTAGGCGCCACTTAAGGTAAGATAAGCCTAAGAGGGAAAGTTTGCCACAAGGGATGGAACCCTTGATAAAAACCTAAGGAATTCTCAAAGAGAGAAGGGTGGACACTAAGAGAATTGTGGCCAACTCAAGGTTTTTCCATTCAATAAAGTGTAAAAAATACAAGAGTGTGAAGGAGCACCTTTTTATAGAGGGAGCTAACCTCTTGGACAAGTCATGAAAGAAATGAAGGGCTAGGATTAAAAGGAGTCATCCAAGGGAGGAGGATTGAAGCCCAAAGTCCAATCAATACCCTCCTTTAGATGAGAATTGGTGCCCAAGCTACCTCATCCAAGGGCCAAGATTACTCCTTTATTAGTTTTGGGTTTTATTTAGCAAAAGAGGGTGTAGTTATCAAAGTACCCCCTTATTTCCTAAATAAAGGCCCAAAGCTAATTTTACCCCTTCTTATTACTAAGACACCTCCTAGAAAATTAAATGGACTAATACATGTCCAAAATAAAATCCTAGGTTCCTAAAATAAAAATTACAAGTAAATAAGTCATGGCTTGCATAACTTGATGGTCATATGGAGGTGCGATCTTCCTCCTTCTACTCTAGCCATGTCTTCTTCTATTCTCCTAGCCATGGCCCTAGTGATAAGGCCCTTGCTTGGGGAGAATGCATCATGAAGAGGAAGCAAAAGAAGGAGTGGAAGCAGAGGAGACGATGAAGAAGAAGTGGAAGAAAGAGAACAAGAGGAGGCAGAAGAAGTGGAAGAAGAAGAACATGTGCAAAGAGAAGAAGTGGAAGAAGGTGAACAAGAGGAGGAAGAAGAAGTAGTGGAAGGAGGTGGGATAAAGAAGAAGAATTGGAAAAAGGAGAACGAGTGGAAGAAGAGCAAGTGGAAGAAGTAGAAAAGGAGGAAAAGGAAGAGAGGGAGGAAGGAAAGGGATGAAGAAGCAGAAGAAGTGGAATATACAGGAGAAGAGGAAGAAGAAGTGTAAGTAGATGATTTGGGGGAAGGAGAAGAAGAGATAGAGCAACAATTCGAAGCAAAAGAAGTGGACGATGGAGAAAAAGAGGAAGGAGAAGAAGGAAAAGGAGGAAGAAGAATAGTGGAAGGAGAAGAAATGTGTAAATGCTAAGATGTTACAGGTTTTGATAATGCCAAAAGTGACAAAGATTGTTGATACAATAGCAAGAAAGCAAAAATAACAAAATAACATTGATAGAGATTGAAGCTAATGTTAAGCTAGAAAAATAAATTAACTCAGTTATTGTAAAAGAATCTCTAAGAATTTGCATAAACTTAATTTGGCAAGATATGTTTTTATCAGTTCAAAATTATGAACTGGTAATCGATTACCAGGGTATGTAATCGATTACCAGAGAGCTTGTTATTCAAATTCTGAATTCAAAAGTGACAATGGCACAATTTTTAAATCATGTAATCGATTACCATTTTTATGTAATCGATTACCAGAAAAGCTGTTATCACAAAAATTTGAAAAGTCACACACAACCTTTCGTAAAAAGGCACAATTTTTGAGTCGTGTAATCGATTACCAGTATATGTAATCGATTACCAGTAGGCTGTTACGAAAAGTTTGAAAAGTCACAACCTTTCATGAAATAACACATCACTTTGGTTTTGACACTATAAATAAGTGACTTTTCTTCTGTTTCAAAACACGAATTCTTCCAATCTTTTACAGAACAAAAAACTCTTGCCCAAACACTTGCAAATTCCAAAAGAGTTCTTATAGGTTTTTCAAGTTGTATCATTTGCTCTTTTAAGAGAGATTCTTCTTCTTCTTCTTCTGATCAGTGATTGTATTCAAGAGAGACTTCTTGAGTGGGAAAAGTAATCTCAAACACAGGGAGACGGCTCTCAAGGTGATTGAGGATTCATTCATTTGTAAATTGATTTACAAAGTTAGTAAAAGCTCAAGCGAGGTTACTTGAGGACTGGACATAGGCAAGTGGATTGGCCGAACTAGTATAAAAAGACTTTGCATATTTCTCTTTCCTATACTCTTATTTATTTATTTTGTTTGCATATATGAACACTTCATTTTCATTTTCAAATATTCTATTATAAAATCATAGAGAAAGAAAAATAAGTTTAAATTTTGATTTACTTAATTCACGCCCCCCCTCTTAAGTAAACTGAGGCCACTTGTCCAACAAAATGGAAAAAGGACAAGAAGAGGAAGAAGAAGTGTAAGTGGAAGAAATGGAAGAAAAAGAAGAAGAACAAGTGGAAGCATAAGAAGTGGTAGAAGGAGAACAAGAGGAATAGGAAGAAGTAGTGGAATGAGAGGGGATGAAGAAGACGTAATGGAAGAAGGAGAATGAGAAGACGAAGAACAAGTGGAAGGAGAAGTAGTGAAAGAGGGACAATAAGGAAAGCAAGGAAAAGGAGGAGGAAGGAGAAGTGGAAGAAGGAGGGGAAGAAGAAGGGTGATGTGATCTTTGAAGATCACGTGCTCAAAGGATCCTTTCTAAGGTCACTTGGAAGGGAAATGGATTTATGGAGAGGAAAGGAATGGGGTGCGGCGCCACAAATACTAGGTTTGATAAGCCAAAGGGGAAAGGCCACAAGGGAGTGGTCCCTTGATAACTCTTAGAAGCTCTCATAAAGGAGAAAGGGGGACACTCAAAGGTAAGAACCTCACAACCAATATGGTCTCTATGATTAAATTCAAGTGTAAAAAATACAAGTGAGGGGAGGAGCTCCTATTTATAGAGGTAGCTAATCTCTTGAACAAGATAACCTAAAAAAGAAGGGCTAGGATTAAAAGAAGAGATCTAAGGGAGGAGGATTGAGAAACAATTCCCTCCTTAGATCATCAAACTTGGTGCCCAAGTTTCTCAAACCAAGGGCCAAGATTCCTTCTTATTAGCTTAGGGGGTTTATGTAGGAAAAGAGGGGTGTAGATATCAAGGCTACCCCTTATTTCCTTCATAAAGACCCAAAAAGCTAAATCCACCATCTAAATTCCTAAGACACCTCCTAAAATAAAAAATGGACTAAATACATGTCCCAAATTAAATTCCTAATGCTCCTCAAAATTAAAATAAAGGAAAATTACATTTTATTAACTAAAGTCCCTAGCCTAATATCTTCACTCTCCATAGGAGGTGAAGTCTTCCTTTGTCTACAAAGGCTAGGTCTTCTTCAATGCTTCTAGCCATGGCCCTAGTGATAGGTCCTTGGCTAGGCATGGTCACATCATCTCCTCCCCCTTGGAGAGGATTTGACCTCAAATCCATGGGGTCTTCATCATTTTCAGCACCTACAAATGGAGACAAATCAGAAACATTAAAACTGGTGCTTATCCCATAATCCTCTGGCAGATCTAAAACATAGGAATTATTATCGATCCGCTCAAGGATTTGGAAAGGTCCATCTCCTCTAGGGATGAGTTTGGACTTCCTTTGAGAAGGAAATGTATCTTTTCTCAAGTGAAGCCATACCCAGTCGCCATTTTCAAAGATGACCTCCTTCCTCCCCCTATTGGCAAAAGTAGCATCTCTCAAGGATTAGCGCTCTATGTTAACTTTAACCCTCTCATGTAATTGTTTTACAAAAATGGCTTTTGCCTCTCCTTCTTTATGCACAACAACAGAAAGAGGAAGAGGTAAAAGATCTAGAGGAGTATGAGGATTAAAGCCATAGACCACCTCAAATGGAAAATGCTTGGTGGTTCTATGAACCACCTGGTTATAAGCAAATTCAATGTGGGGAAGGTACTCATCCCAAGACTTATGGTTGCCTTTATGGAGAGCCCTCAGCATAGTGGATAAAGATCTATTCACCACTTCTGTTTGCCCATCACTTTGAGGGTGACAGGTAGTGGAAAAAAGAAGTTAGTTCCTAGCTTAGCCCAAAAATTTTTCCAAAAATGGCTAAGGAACTTCACATCCCTATCTGAAACTATTGAAGAGGGTATGCCATGCAATCGGACAACCTCTTTAAAGAAAAGTCTTGCGATGTTGCTCGCATCATCCACTTTGTGGCAGGGAATAAAATGGGCCATTTTTGAAAATCGGTCCACCACCACAAATATGGAGTTTGCACCCTGTTGGGTTCTTGGGAGCCCAAGGATGAAATCCATGCTAATATCCTCCCAAGGTGCAGAAGGAGCAAGTAAAGGTGTGTATAGTCCATGAGGCATTGCTTTAGACTTTGCTTGAAAGCAAGCTATACATCTAGAGCAATGTCTATTGATATCTCTACGCTTATGGGGCCAAAAGAATTTCTCTTGTAAAAGCAGGAGGGTTTTTGAAATCCCAAAATGCCCCATGAGCCCACCTTCATGACTCTCTTTTGTGAGTAAGTTCCCAATTGATCCTTGGGGTATACAAAGCTTACTCCCTCTATAGAGATACCCCTCACTAATGAAGTACCCATCATGGACCTTTAATGTGAATGCAGATGCAGAAGTAGCAAAGATGGGGCCGAAATCCTTGTCAGAAGGATACATAGCCTGAATGTCATCAAATCCCAAGATTTTGGCACTCAAGGATGAATAAAGGGCATGACGCCTAGAAAGAGTATCAACCACCACATTTTGTTTTCCTTTCTTGTACTTGATGACATAAGGGAAGGATTTAAGATATTCCACCCATGTTGCATTCCTTTTATTCAATTTACCTTGACCCCTCAAATATTTTAGTGACTCATGATGACAAACTCCTTGGGAGCAAGGTAATGCTCCCAAGTTTGAAGGGCCCTAATTAGAGCATAAAACTCCTTATCATAGGTGGGGTAGTTGAGGGGGGCACCATTGAGTTTTTCATTGAAATACGCAATGGGTGCCCTCCTTGCAACAAGACAGCTCCCACACCTACACCAGAGACATTCAAGTTCAAATGTTTTAGAAAAGTCAGGTAATGCCAAGACTGATGCATGGGTCAGTTTATGCTTAATTAGCTAGAAGGCTTTCTCTTGTTTCTCACCCCAAAGGAAAGAAACTTCCTTTTTCACCAAATCATTTATTGGTGTGAAGAGCTTGGAGAAATTAGGCACAAAGCGCCTATCAAATCCAACGAGACCATGAAAGCTTTTTATCTCTGTCACACTCTTTGGGGTTGGCCATTCTTGAATAGCTTTTATCTTTTCGGGGTCAACATGGACCCCTTTTGTGCTAACTACAAAACCTAGGAAAACTACACTATCTACACAAAAGGTGCATGTTTCTAAGTTATCAAAAAGATGATTACTCCTAAGAAAAGAAAAAACATGCCTTAGATGTCCTAAATGATCATCTAGGTTCCTAGAGTAAACTAAAATGTCATCAAAGTAAACTATACAAAATTTACCAAGGCAATCCCTCAGTACATGATTCATTAAGCGCATGAATGTGCTTGGGGCATTAGTTAGCCCAAAAGGCATAACCAACCACTCATAAAGACCAAATTTAGTCTTAAAATTAGTTTTCCACTCATCACCCTCTTTGATCCTTATTTGGTGGTAACCACTTCTAAGATCTATTTTTGAAAATATTTTGAACCCCTAATGGGAGGAAGTCCTTTCGGAACCTCATTAGGGAATATATCATCAAATTCTTTTAAAATATCTTGAACCCCTTGAGGAAGGTGCTCATGTGCATGGGCTGTGGCAGTGCTCTCAGTAGAAGAATGCAAAATGGGAGAAGGATTTGATGCCTCTTTGCAAAAGAGGAGATAAAAGGGCTTGTTAGTCAAAGGAGCTTATTTTAAATCACGTTTAGCAGCAAATAGGCTCTTTTTACTAATATTCCCTTTCGAAGGGGCATCAGCTTCCGACTCTCTCTCTTTACCCTTTTCAAGCTTTAAGGGTGAAGCTTGTTGTGCTTTTTTTTGTTTTTGTTTTTCCTCAACTCTTTTCTTTTTCATCGCAAATTGATCCTCAACCACTTGAGAAGGTGACAAAATTTGAAGCGCTTTTCATTATGGGTGAGAATTATTTGGTCGGAGTGACCATGGTGAATAACTTTCTTGTCAAATTGCCACGGTGTCCCCAACAGGACATGACCAGCCTCCATAGGAACTATGTCACAAATAATCTCATCAGTATAAGATCCTATGGAAATTGGAACCATAACTTGTCCATTGACTACCATCTCCCCTTGCTCATTGAGCCATTGCAATTTGTAAGGTTTGGGATGGGGCATGGTAGTCAAGGAAGCAGAAGAAGTTGAAGAAGGAGAAGAAAAGGAAAAAGAAGAACACGTGGAAAGAGAAGAAGCGGAAGAAGGTGAACAAGAGGAGGAAGAAGAAGTAGTGGAAGGAAGGGGGATGAAGAAGAAGTAGTGGAAGGAGGTGGAATGAAGAAGAAGAATTGGAAGAAGGAGAACAAGTGGGAGACGAGCAAGTGGAAGACGGAGAAAAGGAGGAAAGGAAGAAGGAGAGGAACAAAAAGGAAGAAGTAGAAGAAGTGGAATATGGAGGAGAAGAGGAAGAAGAAGTGTAAGCAGAAGATTTAGGGGAAGGAGAAGAAGAGGAAGATCAACAATTGGAAGAAAAAGAAGTGGGGGATGGAGAAAAAAAGGAAGGAGAAGAAGAAGAAGTAGTGGAAGGAGAAGAAATGGAAGAAGGATAAGAACAGGAAGAAGAAGAAGTGTAAGCAGAAGAAGTGGAAGAAGGAGACGAAAAAGAAGAAGAACAAAAAGTGGAAGCAGAAGAAGTGGTAGAAGGAGAACAAGAGGAATAGGAAGTAGTAGTGGAATGAGAAGGGATGAAGAAGAAGTGGAAGAAGAAGAACAAGAGGAGGAAGAAGAAATGGAAGAAGGAGAAGAAAAGGAAGAAAGTGAAGGAAAGCAAGGAAATGGAAGAAGAAGTGGAGGAACGAGAAGAAGAGGAAGAAGTGCAACTGGAAGAAGGAGAAAAATAGGAAGGGGAAGAAGTAGTAGTATAAGGGGAGGCGATGAGGAAGAAGAAGGAAAGAAAGAGGAAGAAGAAGAACAAGTGGAAGAATGAGAAAAAGAGCAAGAAGAAGAAGCAGTGGAGGGAAAGGGGATGAAAAAGAAGAAGTGGAAGAAGGAGAACAAGAGGAAGAAGAAGAACTGGAAGGAGAAGTAGTGGAAGAGGGAGAATAAGGAAATGGCGGAGGAAGAAGAACTAGAACAAGGAGGAGAAGAAGAAGGGGAGGAAGAAGAAGAAGTGTAGGTAGAAGAAGGGCGAGAAGAAGAAGAGAAGGAAGAAGAAGAAGAACTAGAAGAAGGTGAACAAGAGGAGGAAGAAGAAGTAGTTGAAGGAGTGGGGATGATGAAGAAGAAGTGGAAGAAGGAGAAAAGGAAGTAGAAATACTTGTGGAAGTAGAAGAAGTCGAAGAAGAGGAAAAAGATGGACAAGATGAAGGCAAGGAAAAAAGAAGAAGGAGATGAAGAGGAAGAAAAAGAAGGAGTGGAAGGAGAGGAAACGATGAAGAAGAAGTGGAAGAAAGAGAACAACAGGAGGCAGAAGAAGTGGAAGAAGGAGAAGAAGAGGAAGAAGAAGAAGTAGCGTAAGGAGAAGAACTAAAAGAAGGAGAAGAAGAAGAAGTGGAAGAAGGTGAAGAAGAGGAAGAAGAAGTAGTGGAAGGAGGTGGGATGAAGAAGAAGAACTGAAAGAAGGAGAACAAGTGGAAGAAGAGCAAGTGAAAGAAGGAGAAAAGGACGAAAAGGAAGAAGGGGAGGAAGGAAAGGGAGGAAGAAGCATAAGTAGTGGAATATGGAGGAGAAGAGGAAGAAGAAGTGTGATGCAATCTCACCTAGTATGCATCATGACTAGGAGGACTCAAGGAAGGCATGGCATGGAAAAAAGCTCATTGAAGATTCGAAGCGATAGTCTTCGTTATTTTTAGCTTGTAAATATTTTATTTTAATTAGATAAATAGGAAAGTATTTTTAATTCCCTTATGACCATGTATTTCCGGCCATCTTCTTAGTTTATAAGGTATAGGTGTCTTTAGTTAGAAAGGAGGAGTAAGCTTATAATGGGTGCATAAGTTAAGACATGATTTTGGGCTAGCCCATTCACATTAAGATATGCTAATTGCACCCATAGGGGGTGAACTTAGGTGCCTCACTTAAGGCCTAAGACTTGGGTTAATTAGTTTTAATCCTAATTAAGCCCAAGTCCCACATTGCCTAGAAAAGTGTGCCGAAGCTCTCCCATTGGGCTATATATACTCATTCCCCCTCATTGTAAAATTTCACCTTTGAAATTGAATGAAAATAGTCTCTTTGTGAGCACATTCTTAGTAAAAGGTCTTGAGGATCCTCTCTCTTGAGGAACCTCTTCCTAGTTGGTTTTTATCAAGGGTACCTTCCCTTGTGGCAAACCTAAACACTTTGGCTTATCTCTCTTTGAGAGTAGCGCCCCAACTCCATTTTCTTTCCCCTCCATCATCCATTTCATGGTGCTTTGGAACCTCAAGGAAAAAGATCAAGGGAGGCACGCATCATTTGGTATCAGAGCCAACTCCATGAGGTTCTTTTCTAGTCTTAATTTTCTTTAATTTTTTTCAGCTTTTCTTCTTAGAGTTCTTGCTTTTTCCTTTATTTTTTCCAGCCTTTGATTCTTGTCATTTAATTCCTTTTATGTCTTGTTAGTTTATGTTTTTGTAGTTTTCATTTTATGCAATTTATTTCCTAGTTTTTATTGCTTTCTAGATTCAATTTATCTTGTTCTTTTCCATTGAATCTTTATATGTTTCCTTTAGGATTATTTCTTTAATTTTCTGCCCAGCTTTTTATTTTTTCCTTATTCTTGTGCAAATCCTAAGAAGATCATTGTAATGACTTCACAAAATTTGTGAAGGAAGCCACACATTGTGGTCTTGATCTTTGGATGCACGTTGTTCTTCTTATTTGAATTTTTAATTCTATTTTCCTGCACCTATTTTTCTGTTTTTCCAGCCCTTTGTTCTCTGTTTTGGGCATATATTTCTGGTTATTTTGAGTCATTTAATTTCAGTTTTTAATCTTCCAAGTTGTGTCTTAGTTGGTCATGTTGTAGCCTTTTTATTGTCTCTTAATTCTACATAGTTTTGCCTTTTTATTTTTACCATAAAAGTGTGTTATTTCTCTATTGGAAATTGAGCATCAAAGAGGTTTACTCTTGATCCCATGTCCTTAGAGTCTCACATGCTATTTAGATCTTAGCATGTTCTTAAAAATAAAAATCTTCAAAAAAATTAATGCTCAATTTCTTCCAAATTTCATTCACTTGTTCAATAATTTTAGTATCTTAATTTTGTGCTAGTTTTTGTGGTGATTTTTGTTGATTGGCTTTGAGAGGCATGTTGGGTATGATTGGGCTGATTATTGAGTAATCAAGTTGTCCTCAACTTCCATAAAACTCTCCTTGTGCCATTTATTTTTTATCACCTAAAATTACTAGTTCATATTAGGTTGCTTTGTTTCTTAATTTTGCACTTTTGTATATCATTATGGTGGCCATTTCCTATCCTTTGTTCAAGCATTTATGATTCTTTGACTCCTCACTATATTTGCTACAAAATGTGTTAAGAGGTGTAGCAAAATTGTTTCAAAAAAAAAAAAAAGAAGAAGAAAAGAAATCAAAAGTGTAAAATAAGTAAAAAAAAAAAGAGTTAGTAAAAAATGCTAAAAACAAGTAAAAAGAGTACAAAAAAATAAAATAAAAATTAGTGCACCTCAAAATTATTAAAAAATTCAAAGGAGTGTTAAATTTTATTGAAATTTGCTTGAATTTATTTGACTATGATTTAGCCACCTTGCTTTACAATTGTGTAAATCATTGAATTTGTTGAGTCTTTTTTGTTTTAAGTCCAATTCTATTTTAGTGTGCCAACTTTCTTTCTACACCTTTTATTTCTTGCTTGTCCTTATTGGCTTTCTTTGTGTTTGTCAAATAAATTCTTTCCACTTGGATGTGTTCCTATTCTTGTTAAGTGCTTTTTATTGCTTTTTGCTTTCAAATTCTACTTCCCTTGATCTCTTGCTTGGGCGCTTGTTTTCTCTTGGTAGGTAGCCAAATTGTTGAAATTTTCACAAGGGTAGCATCCTTAGGAAGTGTTGATTTAAAACCAAGGAAGAGGAGCCTTGAAAAGGAGGCCAAGACTAGAGTGATACACTTGGTGAGGAGCACTTGAAGAAAGGAGCTACATTCAACTACTTTTAATTTTCTTTGTTTAATTTGGGTGTATTTTTAAAGGACATTTTAATTAGAGGTATTGGATGCTCATAAGGGTCACCTCTTTTGTGTGTAATAAACCTTAGTTTCTCGTTTTAGTGTGGATAATGAATTGGTACCCCTTATTCATACTTAGAAGCATGTTAGAATCCTTTAGCTTTGCTTTAAATTTCTTTATTTGCTTTCAACGTTTTAGAAAGTGTTAGAGTTCCAAAGACTCTTAACACTTTAGGAGAAAACAAAAAGAGAGGAGTGTTTTGCATATTAGTTCCCTAGGCCTTACACTTTGACATGTTTTCACACACTTCTAGGAGTGTTAGGAGTAGTAATGAAACTAGGGAAAATAAAGGAGAAGAATGTGAGAATAGAATAAAAGAAAAGAATGAGAAGAGTGATAAACCAACCTTGCCCACATATCCATACTCTATTGATTGGGAAATAGTAGAAAAACAACGTAGGGAATTTTGGAAAAATGAGAGAAAACAAAGAGAGATGAGGAAAAGAGAACAAGAGGAACTAGATAGAGAGGAGAGAAGAGAGAAAGAACAAAAAGAAAATGAGAGACAAGAAAGAAAAGAAAGAAGAGAAAAAGAGAGACAAATAGAGAGTAGGGAAAATGAAAAGAAAGAAAGAGAAGCAAGAGAAAAAGAAAGAGAAGAGAGAAGAGAAAAAGAAAAAAGAGAAAAAGAAAGAGAAAAAGAAGAAAACAAAAGAAAAGAGTTAGAGAGAAAAGAGAGAAGAGAAAGGAGAGAAAAAGAGAAGAAAGAATTGGAAAAGAGAGAAAAGGAACAAAATAAGTTAGAAAGAAGGGAAGAAATGAAGATACAAAAAGAGAGAGATGCCTATAAGAGCTCTTGTGGTAACATTTACACACATTATAAAGACTTAGAGGAGCCTAAAATAATCCATGACATTCATGCTTCTTCTGGTAAGAAGGAAAACCCTAAGAGGCATCCTAAGAAAAAGACAAACCCATCTATAATTAAACCCAAAAGAGAGTCATCCAAAAGAAAGCATATTGAGAGAAAACCCTTGAGTATGAGTGACACCCCTACCGCTAGTTCGAGCACTCGTTTTCGAAGTCCTAAATGTTTTAAGTGTTTAGAAAAAGGGCATATTGCTTTGTTTTGCCCCAAAAGAAAAAGGACTTTAAAGGGAACATCAAATGAAAAGGGTATTCATTCATGTGATGATCTCTTCAAAGTGAAACAATTTCTTGGAAGCCATCCTTGTAAGGAAACCCAAACACAAAGAGAGAATGTTTTTCAAACAAGATGCAAAATTTTGGGCAAAACTTGTTCTCTTATTATGGATGGTGGATCATGTTGTAATTTTTGTAGCACGAGGGTGGTGGAAAAGCTATCACTTGCTACTACTCCTCATCCTTCACCTTATTCTTTGCATGGACTTAATTATGAAGATGGTGTAGTAGTAAGAGAGCAAGTGGACATTAGCTTCTTCATAGGGAAGTATCACGACAAAGTGTTATGTGATGTAGTCCCTATGGAAGCTAGTCACATGTTGCTGGGAAGGCCATGGCAACATGATAAGGAAACTTTGCACAATGGCCTCACTAATAAAATCACTCTCTCTCATAAAGGGAAAAACATCACCTTACTTCCTCTTACCCCTACCGAGGTTATGGAGGATAGAAGGATCATGAAGCTTAAGAGAGAAAGGGATAAAAATGAAAATAAGGTTGTTGGTAGGAAGACCGAGTCTAAGAAAGATCCGCCTTTGCCTTCAAAGGAGGTTCTCTACATAGAAAAATTTTCCTGCCAACTCTTACAAAAAGAACAAGTTGAATTTGAGGATGTGCCTATATCTTTTGAGCACCTTGATCCACACCCTCAAAACCAACTTGATGAGTGCTCCATTCCACTTAGACTAGTCTCGCCAACTATTTCAAAACCTTTGAGGCTAGTATCTAGTGCAATTGGAGGAGGATGGGGAGCTGTTGTGTGGAGGCACATGCACACTAAAATATTTTCAAACTTTAGTGCCAACCTCCACTACCCCATTCTTAAAAGGCCTCCTTATAGACCTCTCACTTCCCCCAAAATCACTTGTCTGCATATACTTACTGCTTTCCTTATTTTCTTGCAGACTTTGAAAAAGCGGAAGAAAGACCTCAGGATTTGAGGTCAAATCCTCTCCAAGGGAGAGGAGATGATGCAATCTCACCTAGCATGCATCATGGCTAGGAGGACTCAAGGAAGGCATGGCATGGACAAAAGCTCATTGAAGATTCGAAGCCATAGTCTTCGTTATTTTTAGCTTGTAAATATTTTATTTTAATTAGATAAATAGGAAAGTATTTTTAATTCCCTTAAGGCCATGTATTTCCGGCCATCTTCTTAGTTTATAAGGTATAGGTGTCTTTAGTTAAAAAGGAGGAGTAAGCTTATAACGGGTGCATAAGTTAAGACATGATTTTGGGCTAGCCCATTCACATTAAGATATGCTAATTGCACCCATAGGGGGTGAAATTAGGTGCCTCACTTAAGGCCTAAGACTTGGGTTAATTAGTTTTAATCCTAATTAAGCCCAAGTCCCATATTGCCTAGAAAAGTGTGCCCAAGCTCTCACATTGGGCTATATATACTCATTCCCCCTCATTGTAAAATTTCACCTTTGAAGTTGAATGAAAATAGTCTCTTTGTGAGCACATTCTTAGTAAAAGGTCTTGAGGATCCTCTCTCTTGAGGAACCTCTTCCTAGTTGGTTTTTATCAAGGGTTCCTTCCCTTGTAGCAAACCTAAACACTTTGGCTTATCTCTCTTTGAGAGTGGCGCCCCACCTCCATTTTCTTTCCCCTCCATCATCCATTTCATGGTGCTTGGAACCTCAAGGAAAAAGATCAAGGGAGGCATGCATCAAAGTGTAAGCAAAAGATTTGCGGGAAAGAGAAGAAGAGGAAGAAAAGAAGTGGGGGATGGAGACAAAGACGAAGGAGAAAAAGGAAAAGGAACAAAAAGAAGTAGTTGAAGGGGAAGAAATGGAAGAAGGACAAGGAGAGGAAGAAGAAGTAGTGTAAGTAGAAGAAGTGGTAGAAGGAGAAGAAGAGGAATAGGAAGAAGTAGTGGAATGAGAGAGGATGAAGCAGAACAAGTGGAAGAAGCAGAACGAGTGGAAGAAGGAGAAAAGGACAAAAAGAAAAAGGAGAGGAAGGAAAGGGAGGAAGAAGCAGAAGAAGTGGAATATGAAGGAGAAAAGCAAGAAGAACTGTAAGCAGAAGATTTGTTGGGAGGAGAAAAAGAGGAAGAGAAACATTGGGAAGCAAAAGAAGTTGGGGATGGAGAAAAAGAGGAACCAAATGAATGAAAGGGAAGAAGAAGAAGAAGTAGTTGAAGCAGAAGAAATGGAAGAAGGACAAGAAGAGGAAGAAGAAGAATTGTAAGCAGAAGAAGTGGAAGAAGGAGACAAAAAAGAAGAACAACAACAAATGCAAGCAGAAGAAGTGGTAGAAGGAGAACAAGAGGAATAGGAAGAAGTAGTGGAATAGGAGGGGATGAAGAAGAAGAAGTGGAAAAAGGAGAACAAGAGGAGGAAAAACAAGTGGAAGAAGGAGAATTTAGAGGAAGAAGACGCAGGAAGGCAAGGAAACAAAAGAAGAAGAAGTGGAAGAATGAGAAGAAGAGGAAGAAGTGCAAGTGGAAGAAGGAGAACAATAGGAAGAGGAAGAAATAGTAGTATAAAGTGAGGTGATGACGAAGAAGAAGAAGTAGAAGAACGAGAGAAAGAAGAGGAAGAAGACCAAGTGGAAGAATGAGAGAAAGAGGAAGAAGAAGAAGAAGCAGTGGAGGGAAAGGGGGTGAAGAAGAAGAAGTGTAAGAGGGATAACGAGAGGAAGAAGAAAACGTGGTATGAGAAGTAGTGGAATAGGGAGACTAAGGAAAGCAAGGAAAGGGAGGAGGAACAAGAAGTAGAAGAAGGAGGAGAAGGAAAAGGGGAGGAAAAAGTAGAAGTGTAGGCAGAGGAAGGGCGAGAAGGAGAAGAGACGGAAGAAGAAGAAGTGGAAGAACGTGAACAAGCGGAAGAAGAAGAAAAGGAGGAAAAGGAAGAAGGAGAGGAAGGAAAGGGAGGAAGAAGCAGAAGAAGAATATGGAGGAGAAGAGGAAAAAGAAGTGTAAGCAGAAGATTTGGGGGAAGGAGTAGAAGAGGAAACGCAACAATTTGAAGCAAAAGAAGTGGGGGATTGAGAAAAAGAGGAAGGAGAAGAAGGAAAGGGAAGAAAAAGAAGTAGTGGAAGGAAAAGAAATGGAAGAAAGACAATAAGAGGAAAAAGAAGAAGTGTAAGCAGAAGAAGTGGAACAAGGAGACGAAAAAGAAGAAGAACAACAAGTGGAAGCAGAAGAAGTGGTAGAAGGAGAAGAAGAGGAATAGGAAGAAGTAGTAGAATGAGAGGGGGTGAAGAAAAAGAAGTGGGAGAAGAAGAACGAAAGGAGGAAGAAGAAGTGGAAGAAGGGGAAGAAGACGAAGGAAAGCCAGGAAACGGAAGCAGAAGAAGTTGAAGAATGACAAGAAGAGGAAGAAGTGCAAGTGGAAGAAGAAGAACAATAGGAAAAGGAAGAAGTAGTAGTATAAGAGGAGGCAATGAAGAAGAAGAAGAAGAAGTAGACGAAGGAGAGAAAGAGGAAGAAGAGGAAGGAAAGAGAAGAAAAGTAAGTAGTGGAATGAAAAGAAATAGAAGAAGGAGAAGAAGAGGAAGAAGAAGAAGTGTAAGCAGAAGAAGTGGAACAAGGAGACGAAAAACAAGAAGAACAACAAGTGGAAGCAGAAGAAGTGGTAGAAGGAGAACAAGAGGAATAGGAAGAATTAGTGGAATGAGAGGGGATGAAGAAGAAGAAGTTGAAGAAGGAGAATAAGAGGAGGAAGAAGAAGTGGAAGAAGGAGAAGAAGAGGAAGAAGACGCAGGAAAACAAGGAAACAAAAGAAGAAGAAGGGGAAGAACGAGAAGAAGAGGAAGAAGTGCAAGTGGAAGAAGGAGAAGATAGGAAGAGGAAGAATTAGTAGTATAAGGGGAGGCGATGAATAAGAAGAAAAAGAAGTCAAAGAAGGAGAGAAAGAGGAAGAAGTGGAAGAATGAGAAAAAGAGAAAGAAGAAGAAGCAGTGGAGGGAAAGGGGATGAAGAAGAAGTGGAAGAAGGAGAACAAGAGGAAGAAGAAGAAGTGGAAGGAGATGCAGTGGAAGAGGGGGAATAAGGAAAAGGAGAAGGAAGAACAAGTGGAAGAAGGAGGACAAGAAGATGGGGAGGAAGAAGAAGAAGTGTAGGCTGAAGAAGGGCAAGAAGGAGAAAAGAAGGAAGACGAAGAACAAGTGGAAGAAGGTGAACAGTAGGTAGAAGAAGAAGTAGGTGAAGGAGTGGGGATGATGCAGAAGAAATGGAAGAAGGAGAACAAGAGGTAGAAATGCAAGTGGAAGCAGAAGAAGGAGAAAAATAGGGAGAAGGCGAAGGAAAAGGGAGAAGAAGAAAGAGATGAAGAGGTAGAAAAAGAAGGAGTGGAAGGAGACGAGACGATGAAGAAGAAGTGGAAGAAAGAAAACAAGAGTAGGCAGAAGAAGTGGAAGAAGGAGAAAAAAAGGAAGAAGAAGAAGGAGAGTAAGCAGAAGAAGTGGAAGAAGGAGAAGAAAAGGAAGAAGAAGTTGAATCTGGAGAAGCAAAGGATGATGTGACCATGCCTAGCCAAGGACCTATCACTAGGGCCATGGCTAGAAGGATTGAAGAAGACCTAGCCCTTGCAGACAAAGGAAGACTTCACCTCCTATGGAGAGGGAAGATATTAGGCTAGGGACTTTAGTTAATAAAATGTAATTTTCCTTTATTTTAATTTTGAGGAGCATTAAGAATTTAATTTGGGACATGTATTTAGTCCATTTTTTATTTTTAGGAGGTGTCTTAGGAATTTAGAGGGTGGATTTAGCTTTTTGGGTCTTTATGAAGGAAATAAGGGGTAGCCTTGATATCTACACCCCTCTTTTCTACATAAACCCCCTAAGCTAATAAGAAGGAATCTTGGCACTTGGTTTGAGAAACTTGGGCACCAAGTTTGATGATCTAAGAAAGGAATTGTTTCTCAATTCTCCTCCCTTAGATCTCTCCTTTTAATCCTAGCCCTTCTTTTTTAGGTTATCTTGTTCAAGAGGTTAGCTATCTCTATAAATAGGAGCTCCTCCCTCACTTGTATTTTTTACACTTGAATTTAATCCTAGAGACCATATTGGTTGAGGTTCTTACCTTTGAGTGTCCCCCTTTCTCCTCTGTGAGAGCTTCTAAGAGTTATCAAGGGACCCCTCCCTTGTGGCCTCTCCCCTTTAGCTTATTAAACCTAGTATTTGTGGCTCCTCACCCCATTCCTTTCCTCTCCATAAATCCATTTCCCTTCCAAGTGACCTTAGAAAGGATCCTTTGGGCACGTGATCATCAAAGATCACATCAAGAGGTGTAAGTAGAAGATTTGGGCAAAAGAGGAGAAGAGGAGGAGAACCAATTGGAAGCAAAAGAAGTGGGGGATGGAGAAAAAGAGGAAGGAGAAGAAGGAAAGGGAAGAAAAAGAAGTAGTAGAAGGAGAAGGAATGGAAGAAGGACAAGAAGAGGAAGAAGAAGAAGTGTAAGAAGAAAAAGTGGAAGAAAAAGAAGAAGAGCAACAAGTGGAAGCAGAAGAAGTGGTAGAAGGAGAACAAGAGGAATAGGAAGAACTAGTGGAATGAGAGGGCACAAAGAAGAAGAAGTGCAAGAAAGACAACGAGAGGAGGAAGAAGAAGTGGAAGAAGGAGAAGACGGGGAAGAAGATGAAGGAAAGCAAGGAAATGGAAGAAGAAGAAGTGGAAGAACGAGAAGAAGAGGAAGAATTGCAACTAGAAGATGGAGAAGTAGTGGAAGAGGGAGTGATGTGATCTTTGATGATCACGTGCCCAAAGGATCCTTTCTAAGGTCACTTGGAAGGGAAATGGATTTATGGAGAGGAAACGAATAGGGTGAGGCACCACAAATACTAGGTTTGATAAGCAAAAAGGGAGAGGCCACAAGGGAGGGGTCCCTTGATAACTCTTAGAAGCTCTCACAAAGGAGAAAGGGGGACACTCAAAGGTAAGAACCTCACAACCATATGGTCTTTATGATCAAATTCAAGTGTAAAAAATAAAAGTGAGGGGAGGAGCTCCTATTTATAGAGGTAGCTAACCTCTTGAACAAGATAACCTAAAAAAGAAGGGTTAGGATTAAAATGAGATATCTAAGGGAGGAGGATTGAGAAACAATTCCCTCCTTAGATCATCAAACTTGGTGCCCAAGTTTCTTAAACCAAGGGCCAAGATTCCTTCTTATTAGCTTAGAGAATTTATGTAGGAAAAGAGGAGTGTAGATATCAAGATTACTCCTTATTTCCTTCATAAAGACCCAAAAAGCTAAATCCACCCTCTAAATTCCTAAGACACCTCCTAAAAATAAAAAATGGACTAAATACATGTCCCAAATTAAATTCTTAATGCTCCTCAAAATTAAAATAAAGGAAAATTACATTTTATTAACTAAATTCCCTAGCCTAATATCTTCACTCTCCATAGGAGGTGAAGTCTTCCTTTGTTTGCAAGGGCTAGGTCTTCTTCAATCCTTCTAGCCATGGCCCTAGTGATAGGTCCTTGGCTAGGCATGGTCACATCATCTCCTCCGCCTTGGAGAGGATTTGACCTCAAATCCATCGGGTCTTCGTCATTTTCAGCACCTACAAATGGAGACAAATCAGAAACATTAAAACTGGTGCTTACCCCATAATCCTCAGGCAGATCTAAAACATAGGCATTATTACTGATCCGCTCAAGGATTTGGAAAGGTCCATCTCCTCTAAGGATAAGTTTGGACTTTCTTTGAGAAGGAAATCTATCCTTTCTCAAGTGAAGCCATACCCAGTCGCCTTTTTCAAAGATGACCTCTTTCCTCCCCCTATTGGCGAAAGTAGCGTCTTTCAAGCATTGGCGCTCTATGCTAGCTTTAACCCTCTCATGTAATTGTTTTACAAAAATTGCTTTTGCCTCTCCTTCTTTATGCACAGCAACAGAAAGAGGAAGAGGTAAAAGATCCAGAGGAGTACGAGGATTAAAGCCATAGACCACCTCAAATGGAGAATGCTTGGTGATTCTATGAACCACCCGATTATAAGCAAATTCAATGTGGGGAAGGTACTCATCCAAGACTTATGGTTGCCTTTAAGGAGAGCCCTCAGTATAGTGGATAAAGATTTATTCACTACTTCTGTTTGGCTATCAGTTTGAGGGTGATAGGTAGTAGAAAAAAGAAGTTTAATTCCCAGCTTAGCCCAAGGAGTTTTCCAAAAATGGCTAAGGAACTTCACATCCCTATCTGACACTATTGAAGAGGGTATACCATGTAATCGGACAACCTCTTTAAAGAAAAGTCTTGCGATATTGCTCGCATCATCCACTTTGTGGTAGGGAATAAAATGGGCCATTTTTGAAAATCGGTCCACCACCACAAATATGGAGTCTGCACCTCGTTGGGTTCTTGGGAGCCCAAGGATGAAATAGTCCATGAGACATTGCTTTAGACTTTGCTTGCAAGCAAGTTATACATTTAGAGCAATGTCTATGGACATCTCTATGCATATGGGGCCAAAAGAATTTCGCTTGTAAAAGCATGAGCGTTTTTGAAATCCCAAAATGCCCCATGAGCCCACCTTCATGGCTCTCTTTTGTAAGTAAGTTCCTAATTGATCCTTGGGGTATACAAAGCTTACTCCCTTTGTAAAGATACCCCTCACTGATGAAGTACCCATCATGGGCCTTTAATGCGAATGCAGATGCAGAGGCAGCAAATAAGGGGCCGAAATCCTTGTCAGAAGGATACATAGCCCGAATGTCATCAAATCCCAAGATTTTTGCACTCAAGGATGAATAAAAGTCATGACGCCTAGAAAGAGCACCAGCCACCACATTTTGTTTTCCTTTCTTGTACTTGATGACATAAGGGAAGGATTCAAGATATTTCACCCACGTTGCATGCCTTTTGTTCAATTTACCTTGACCCCTCAAATATTTTAGTGACTCATGGTCACTATGAATGACAAACTCCTTGGGAGCAAGGTAATGCTCCCAAGTTTGAAGGGCCCTAATTAGAGCATAAAACTCCTTATCATAGGTGGGGTAGTTGAGGGGGCCACCATTGAGTTTTTCACTGAAATACGCAATGGGGTGCCCTCCTTGCAACAAGACAGCTCCCACGCCTACACCAGAGGCATCACATTCAAGTTCAAATGTTTTAGAAAAGTCAGGTAATGCCAAGACTGGTGCATGCGTTAGTTTATGCTTAATTAGCTGGATGGCTTTCTCTTGTTTCTCACCCCAAAAGAAAGGAACTTCCTTTTTCACCAAATCATTTATTGGTGCGAAGAGTGTGGAGAAATTAGGCACAAAGTGCCTATAAAATCCAGTGAGACCATGAAAGCTTTTGATCTCTGTCACACTCTTTGGGGTGGGCCATTCTTGAATAGCTCTTATCTTTTCGGGGTCAACATGGACCCTTTTTGTGCTAACTACAAAGCCTAGGAAAACTACATTATCTACACAAAAGGTGCATTTTTCTAAGTTACCAAAAAGATAATTACTCCTAAGAAGAGAAAAAACATGCCTTAGATGTCCTAAATGATCATCTAGGTTCCTAGAGTAAACTAAAATGTCATTAAAGTAAACTAAACAAAATTTACCAAGGCAATCCCTTAGTACATGATTCATTAAGCACATGAATGTGCTTGGGGCATTAGTTAGCCCAAAAGGCATAACCAACCACTCATAAAGACCAAATTTAGTCTTAAAAGTAGTTTTCCACTCATCACCCTCTTTGATCCATATTTGGTGGTAACCACTTCTAATATCTATTTTTGAAAATATTTTTGCCCCATGCAATTCATCCAATATGTCATCAAAATGGGGGATTGGGTGCCTATATTTGATGGTGATGTTGTTGATTGCACGACAATCAACACACATCCTCCATTGGCCATTCTTCTTGGGCACCAACAATACTGGCACAGCACAAGGGCTTAGGCTCTTTTTAACCCAACCCTTCTCCAACAGCTCATTCACTTGAGACTCAATCTTTTGGGTCTCCATGGGGTTGGTCCTATAGGCAGGTCTATTAGGTAGACTTGAGCTAGACACCAAATCAATTTGATGTTCTATACCCCTAATGGGAGGAAGTCCTTTCGGAACCTCATTAGGGAATATATCATCAAATTCTTTTAAAATATCTTGAACCCTGATGCAAAAAACTTTTGCACTCCCCTTGATCTTTCTCCTTGAGGTTCCAAGCACCATGAAATGGATGATGGAGGGGAAAGAAAATGGAGGTGGGGCGCCACTCTCAAGGAGAGATAAGCCAAAGTTTTTAGGTTTGCCACAAGGGAAGGAACCCTTGATAAAAACCAACTAGAAGAGGTTCCTCAAGAGAGAGGATCCTTAAGACCTTTTACTAAGAATGTGCTCACAAAGAGACTATTTTCATTTAACTTCAAAGGTGAAATTTTACAATGAGGGGGAATGAGTATATATAGCCCAATGGGAGAGATTGGGCACACTTTTTTAGGCAATGTGGGACTTGGCTTAATTAGGATTAAAACTAATTAACCCAAGTCTTAAGCCTTAAGTGAGGCACCTAAGTTCACTCCCTATGGGTACAATTAGCATCTCTTAATGTGAATGGGCTAGCCCAAAATCATGCCTTGACTTATTCACCCATTATAAGCTTACTCCTCCTTTTTAACTAAAGACACCTATACCTTATAAACTAAGAAGATGACCGGATATACATGGCCTTAAGGGAATTAAAAATACTTTGCTATTTAGCTAATTAAAATAAAATATTTACAAGCTAAAATAACGAAGACTATGGCTTCGAATCTTCAATGAGCTTTCGTCTATGCCATGCCTTCCTTGAGTCCTCCTAGCCATGATGCATGCTAGGTGGGATTGCATCATCTCCTCCCCTTTGGAGAGGATTTGACCTCAAATCCTGAGGCCTTTCTTCCTCTTTTTCCAAGTCTGCAAGAAAATAAGGAAAGCAGTAAGTATATGCAAACAAGTGATTTTGGGGGGAGTGAAAGGTTTATAAGGAGGCCTCTTAGGAATGGGGTAGTGGAGTTTGGCACTAAAGTTTGAAAATATTTTAGTGTGCATGTGCCTTCACACAGCAGCTCCCCATCCTCCTCCTATTGCACTAGATACTAGCCTCAAAGGTTTTGAAATAGTAGGCGAGACTAGTCTAAGTGGAATGGAGAACTCATCAAGTTGGACTTGAGGGTGTGGATCAAGGTGCTCAAAAGATATAGGCACATCCTCAAATTCAACTTGTTCTTTTTGTAAGAGTTGGCAGGAAAATTTTTCTATGTAGAGAACCTCCTTTGAAGGCAAAGACGGATCTTCTTTAGACTCGGTCTTCCTACCAACAACCTTATTTTCATTTTTATCCCTTTCTCTCTTAAGCTTCATGATCCTTCTATCCTCCGTAACCTCGGTAGGGGTAAGAGGAAGTAAGGTAATCTTTTTCCCTTTATGAGAGAGAGTGATTTTATTAGTGAGACCATTGTGCAAAGTTTCCTTATCATGTTGCCATGGCCTTCCCAACAACATGTGACTAGCTTCCATAGGGACTACATCACATAACACTTTGTCGCGATACTTCCCTATGGAGAAGCTAATCTCCACTTGTTCTTTTACTACTACAGCATCTTCATAATTAAGTCTATGCAAAGAATAAGGTGAAGGATGAGGAGTAGTAGCAAGTGATAACTTTTCCACCACCCTCGTGCTACACAAATTACAACATGATCCACCATCCACAATTAGAGAACAAGTTTTGCCCAAAATTTTGCATCTTGTTTGAAAAAAATTCTCTCTTTGTGTTTGGGTTTCCTTACAAGGATGGCTTCCAAGAGGTTGTTTCACTTTGAAGAGATCATCACATGAATGAGTACCCTTTTCATTTGATGTTCCCCTTAAAGTCCTTTTTCTTTTGGGGCAAAACAAAGCAATGTGACCTTTTTCTAAACACTTAAAACATTTAGGACTTCGAGAACAAATGGTTAAACTAGTGGTAGGGGTGTCACTCATACTCAAGGGTTTTCTCTCAATATGCTTTCTTTTGGATGACTCTCTTTTGGGTTTAATTATAGAAGGGTTTGTCTTTTTTTTAAGATGCCTCTTAGGGTTTTCCTTCTTACTAGAAGAAGCATGAATATCATGGGTTATTCTAGGCTCTTCTAAGTCTCTATAACATGTGTAAATGTTACCACAAGAGCTGATGTGATCTTTGATGATCACGTGCCCAAAGGATCCTTTCTAAGGTCACTTGGAAGGGAAATGGATTTATGGAGAGGAAAGGAATGGGGTGAGGCGCCACAAATACTAGGTTTGATAAGCCAAAGGGGAGAGGCCACAAGGGAGGGGTCCCTTGATAACTCTTAGAAGCTCTCACAAAGGAGAAAGGGGGACACTCAAAGGTAAGAACCTCAACCAATATGGTCTCTAGGATTAAATTCAAGTGTCCTAGAGCCACTTTCTAAAGGTCACGTTCTTTCTCAATTTTTTTTTTGCTTTGTTGTTTATTTCTTTGATCTCTTTATTTTAAAGTCCTTCATTTTTTGTCATCGCTATTTCCTTTATTGTCTAGTAGTATAGCTTTTTATTCTTGCTATTATATGCGCTTTTGTTTTCTATCTACGCGGCTATGTTCCATTTAATTTGATGCGATTTTATTTGTCCCTTTCTTTGCATCTTATTTTTGTGTTCAAGTTGCTTAATTTTCCCTTGGTTTTTTATGTTAAAGTGTGCCTAAGAAGTTGTGACCATTAAACCCACATGGTTGAGGATTTTTCCACACCATTGTGGTGATCAACTTTGGCCACTTTGTTGTGCCTTTTGTTTTAAGTCTCTTGCTGAAATTTTTGCTCTATTTTTAGGTGTGTTATTTTTTCTTAATCTTGTGTTTTGTCAAATACTAGTCATGTTAGTTTCCTATTTTGTCTCATTTAAATTCCATAGGTTTTAGCCTCTTAAATTTTTTACAAAAAAGCCTTAAAAAACAGTTTGAATTGAGCTCCTAAGAGGTGAACCTATTGTTGAGTCTCTTAAGTCTTTTATGTTTTTAGTTCAAGCATATTAATATCTTTGTTGTTCTTAAATATTTGCTCAATTCAATCTTTATATGTTTCTTGTTTTATGTTGAATTATTAGTAGCTTTCCACTTGGTTTACCTTCACTATTGGTGCCTCTTTATGGAATTTTAGCTTGGGTGAATTGTGTTAGTAATTTGAGCAATCAATTTACTTCAAAATCAACCCTAAATCATTCCTTAAGCACCATTAGTTCAGTGGTATTTGGAACTACTAAGTTGTTTTGCCTTTAGTTGCATGCATTGTTTGAAAATTGTGTGACCTTACTTTGTGCTTATTCACTCAAGTGTTATTATTTCAAGAATCCTCATTAAAATTTCAATTCAACAAGCTATTAGGTGCAGCAAAATGATTAGAAAAAGTTAAAAAAAAAATAGAAAAAGTTCAAGTTAAAAAAAAAAAAAGAAGATAAAGAACTCAAAAGAAAGACAAATTTGAAGTTGTGTAGCTAATAGTAGAAACATTTGATATGAGCAACCAATTGTAATTCAAAAAAAAAATTACTTGAGTAAGCTTTTTAGTTTTTGGTCACTTAAATTTTATTAAGTGTGCAACTATTGATTTCATTTTTTTTGTTTGAGTCTTTTTTCATCTCTACTCTTAGAGCTAATCTAGGAAAGTTATTTGTGTGCTACCTTCCTTTATGAGCCTTATGTTTTCTTGCTTGTCTTCTTTACTTCTAAGAGTTATCAAGGGACCCCTCCCTTGTGGCCTCTCCCCTTTGGCTTATCAAACCTAGTATTTGTGGCACCTCACCCCATTCCTTTCCTCTCCATAAATCCATTTCCCTTCCAAGTGACCTTAGAAAGGATCCTTTGGGCACGTGATCATCAAAGATCACATCAAGAGCTCTTAAAGGCGTCTCTCTCTTTTTGTATCTTCTTTTCTTCCTTTCTTTCTAACTCATTTTGTTCTTTTTCTCTCTTTTCCAATTCTTTCTTCTGTTTTTCTCTTCTTTCTATTCTCTCTATTCTCTCTAACTCTTTTCTTTTGTTTTCTTCTTTTTCTCTTTCTTTCTCTCTTTTCTCTTTTTCTCTTCTCTCTTTTCTTTCTCTTTGGTCCCTCTCTTCTCTTTTTCTTTTCTCTTGCTCTTTTCTCTCTTGTCTTATTCGTTCCCTCTCTTCTCTTTGTCTCTCTTTTTCTCTTTTTTCTTTTCTTTCTTGTCTCTCCTTTTCTTTTTGTTCTTTCTCTCTTCTCTCTTCTCTATCTATCTCCTTTTGTTCTCTTTTTCTTCTTTCTCTTTGTTTTCTCTCATTTTTCCAAAATTTCCTACGTTGTTTTTCTAATATTTCCCAATCAATAGAGTATGGATATGAGGGCAAGGTTGGTTTATCACTTTTCTCATAATTTTCTTTTATTCTATTCTCACATTCTTCTCCTTTATTTTCCCTAGTTTTATTACTACTCATAACACTCCTAGATGTGTGTGAAAACATGTCAAAGTGTAAGGCCTAGGGAACTAATATGCAAAACACTCCTCTCTTTTCTTTTTTTTTCTCCTAAAGTGTTTAAGAGCCTTTGGAACTCTAACAGTTGCTAAAACGTTGAAAGCAAATAAAGAAATTTAAAGCAAAGCTAAAGGATTCTAACGTGCTCCTAAGTATGAATAAGGGGTACCAATTCCTTATCCACACTAAAGCGAGAAACTAAGGTTTATTACACACAAAAGAGGTGACCCTTATGGGCATCCAACACCTCTAATTAAAATGTCCTTTAAAAATACACCCAAATTAAACAAACAAAATTAAAAGTAGTTGAATGTAGCTCCTTTCTTCAAGTGCTCCTCACCAAGTGTATCACTCTAGTATTGGCCTCCTTTTCAAGTCTCCTCTTCCTTGGGTTTAAATGAACACTTCCTAAGGATGCTACCCTTGTGGAAATTTCAACAATTTGGCTACCTACCAAGAGAAAACAAGATCCCAAGCAAGAGACCAAGGGAAGTAGAATTTGAAAGCAAAAAGCAATAAAAAGCACTTAACAAGAATAGGAACACATCCAAGTGGAAAGAATTTATTTGACAAACACAAAGAAAGCCAATAAGGACAAGCAAGAAATAAAAGGTATAGAAAGAAAGTTGGCACACAAAAGAAATTCCTTGAATGGGCCTAAAATAGAATTGGACTTAAAACAAAAAAGACTTAACAAATTCAATGATTTGCACAATTGTAAAGCAAGGTGGCTGAATCATATGCAAATAAATTCAAGCAAATTTCAATAAAATTTAACACTCCTTTGAATTGTTTAATAATTTTGAGGTGCACTAAATTTTTTTTGTACTCTTTTTACTTGTTTTTAGCACGTTTTACTAACTCTTTTTTTGACTTATTTTACTCTTTTGATTTCTTTTCTTCTTCTTTTTTTTGAAAAAATTTTGCTACACCTATTAACACATTTTGTAGCAAATATAGTAAGGAGTTTAAGAATTATAAATGCTTGAACAAGAATAATAAATTAGCCACAAAATTTTGATGTAAAAGTGCATCCAAAGAACACAAAGCAACTTAAAATGAGCTAGTAATTTTAGGTGATTATAACATGACACCAAGTGAGAGTTTTTTTGGGTTTAGGTAAGCTTGATTGCTCAAGTTTTCAGCCCAAATATGTTCCCCAAAATGCTTAACCAGCCAGCACAAAGAAAATCACCATAATAAACTAGCACAAAAATAAGCTACTCACACAAAATGAAGAAATGGACTCTAAGAAAGAATTGAGGAATTTATTTTTTGAAAAATTTGTTAAACATGCTATGATCTAAAGCATGTGGGACTCTAGGAATAGACACAAGAGCATATGCTCAATTCAAAGAGAGAAACACATTTTTTTATGGTAAAAATAAAAAGGCAAAACTATGTAGAATTAAGAGACAATAAAAGGGCTACAACATGACCAACTAAGACACAACTTGGAAGATTAAAAACTGAAACTAAATGACTCAAAATAACCAAAAATATATGCCCAAAACAGAGAACAAGGGGTTGGAAAAACAAAAAAATAGGTGCAGAAAAATAGAATTAAAAACTCAAATAAGAAGAACAACGTGCATCCAAAGATCAAGACCACAATGTGTGGCTTCCTTCACAAATTTTGTGAAGTCATTACAATGACCTTCTTAGGATTTGCACAAGAATAAGGGAAAAAAATAAAAAGCTAGGCAGAAAATTAAAGAAACAATACTAAAGGAAACATATAAAGATTCAATGGAAAAGAACAAGATAAATTGAATCTAGAAAGCAATAAAAACTAGGAAATAAATGGCATAAAATGAAAACTACAAAAACATAAACTAACAAGACATAAAAGGAATTCAATGACAAGAATCAAAGGCTGGAAAAAATAAAGAAAACAGCAAGAACACTAATAAGAAAAGCTGGAAAAAATTAAACAAAATAAAGACTAGAAAAGAACCTCATGGAGTTGGCTCTGATACCAAATGATGCAAAAAACTTTTGCACTCCCCTTGATCTTTCTCCTTGAGGTTCGAAGCACCATGAAATGGATGATGGAGGGGAAAGAAAATGGAGGTGGGGCGCCACTCTCAAGGAGAGATAAGCCAAAGTGTTTTAGGTTTGCCACAAGGGAAGGAACCCTTGATAAAAACCAACTAGAAGAGGTTCCTCAAGAGAGAGGATCCTCAAGACCTTTTACTAAGAATGTGCTCACAAAGAGGCTATTTTCATTTAACTTCAAAGGTGAAATTTTACAATGAGGGGGAATGAGTACATATAGCCCAATGGGAGAGCTTGGGCACACTTTTTTAGGCAATGTGGGACTTGGGCTTAATTAGGATTAAAACTAATTAACCCAAGTCTTAAGCCTTAAGTGAGGCACCTAAGTTCACTCCCTATGGGTACAATTAGCATCTCTTAATGTGAATGGGCTAGCCCAAAATCATGCCTTGACTTATGCACCCATTATAAGCTTACTCCTCCTTTTTAACTAAAGACACCTGTACCTTATAAACTAAGAAGATGATTGGATATACATGGCCTTAAGGGAATTAAAAATACTTTGCTATTTAGCTAATTAAAATAAAATATTTACAAGCTAAAATAACAAAGACTATGGCTTCGAATCTTCAATGAGATTTCGTCTATGCCATGCCTTCCTTGAGTCCTCCTAGCCATGATGCATGCTAGGTGGGATTGCATCAAACCCCTTGAGGAAGGTGCTCATGTGCATGGGCTGTGGTAGTGCTCTCAACAGAAGAATGCAAAATGGGAGAAGGATTTGATGCCTCTTTGCAAAAGAGGAGATAAAAGGGCTTGTTAGTCAAAGGAGCTTCTTTTAAATCACGTTTAGTAGCAAATAGGCTCCTATTACTAATATTCCCTTTCGAAGGGGCATCACCTTCCGACTCTCTCTCTTTACCCTTTTCATGCTTTAAGGGTGAAGCTTGTTGTGTTTTTTTTTTGTTTTTGTTTTTCCTCAGCTCTTTTCTTTTTCATCGCAAATTGATCCTCAACCACTTGAGAATGTGACAAAGGATACAATTTGAAGCGCTTTTCACTATGGGTGAGAATTATTTGGTTGGAGTGACCATGGTGAATAGCTTTCTTGTCAAATTGCCATGGTCTCCCCAACAGGATATGACCAGCCTCCATAGGAACTATGTCACAAAGAATCTCATCATTATAAGATCCTATGGAAATTGGAACCATAACTTGTTCATTGACTACCATCTCCCCTTGCTCATTGAGCCATTGCAATTTGTAAGGTTTAGGATGGGGCATGGTAGTCAAGGCTAGCTTTTCAACCAACCTAGAGCTACAACAGTTACAACAAGAGCCACTATCAACAAGGAGAGAACATACTTTGTCATTTACTTTACATCTTGTATGGAAGATGTTCTCTCTTTGTGACTGGCCAAGCTCTAGAGGTTGGCTTCCAAGAAGCCTTTGAACCATAAGGAGGTCCCCCTCATAAGGAAAAGCTTCCTCACACTCTTGTTCAAAAGTATGTCCCCCTTCTTCCTCACCCTCACTAGAGGAGGAAGATGAGCTATTCTCACTACAAATGTCATGTCCCCTCATGATCATGGTTTTCTTGTTAGGGCATTGAGAGGCAATGTGGCCTCTCCCAAGACATTTGAAGCATTTGATACTACTTTGCCTCTCAATAGGCTTAGTAGTAGGGGGTTTTCTCTCTACATGAGGTGCTTTTGTATCTTGAAAATGCTTGGGTTCCTCTTTGGGAAAACCCTTGAAAGAGTTTCCCTTAAGTTGGTCTCTCTTTGAGTAAGAGGGAGAATCTTTTTTAAAGCTTTTTCTCTTGAGTTGATTCTCAGCTCTTAGACAAAGTTCTACCAACTCATCAAGGTTTGAGTATGAAAGAAGCTCTACCTTATCTCTAATGTCAGAGCTTAATCCACACAAAAACCTAGCAAGGATGGCATTGGGTTCCTCAATGATATTGGCCCTTAGTATGAGAAGCTCCATCTTTTGTCTATACTCCTCAATACTTAGGTTATGTTGCCTAAGTCTTTGGAGCCTATCCAAAAGATCCCTCTCATAATATGAAGGAATGTGCCTTCTTCGCAAACAAGTTTTTAAATCATTACAGTAGCGAATGTCAGGCATTTGTTTACGGGCCCTATCCTTGACTAACCCATCCCACCAATGCAAAGAAGAACCTTGAAAACTAAGGGAGGCCAAAGGTACTTTCCTTTCTTCCCTAATTTCATAGCATCGAAAGAGTTGTTCCACTTTGACTTCCCAATCTAGGTAAGTCTCAACATCTTCCCTACCATGAAAATGGGGTAGGTCTACCTTTGGTTCCCTAGCATGATTTATGTTCTCTTGAGGAGAATAATGATTGTATGATGAATGAGAGTGATGCTTATGTTGATTTCTATAGTATTCTTCTTCACTAGAGCTAAAATGCCTAGATGGGGATCTTATGAGAATTCCTTTATTTTTTTCTATCACTCTCCCTCCCATCTCTCCTCTTACTCTTTTTTCCTCTCCTTCTCTCTTATTCCTCTTTTTCTCTTTTTCTTTCTAGTTCTTTCCTTCTTCTCCTTTCTTCATTCTCTCTTCTCTCTCTTTGCCTTCTCTCTTCTTGCTTTTTTTCTTTTTTCTCATTTCCAACATCTCTTTTTTTAACTCTTCCTTCTCTTTTTGTTTTTCCTTTTCTTTTATTTCTTTTTTTCTCTCTTTTTCTTCTCTCCTTTCTTGTTCTTTAGCCATCCATTCCCTAAATTCTAAGTTAAGGTTTTCAAGAGTGTCTCCCTTAGAAGGTTTTCTTTGGTTGACACTCTTACTTGATGAACAACTATGTGCACTAGAATATGTGTGGGAAGTCATGGTGCTTGGATGCTAAAAACTAAAGGGTAGGCCAAAAACTTTTTTTTTTCAAGCAACACTCCTCTCTTTTTTTTTTCTCACCTAAGGTGGCTTGATGAGTCTTTGGAACTCTTAGCCTCTACACGTTTTTTCAAAATAACATAAAATAAAATAAAAGTGCAAGAATGTAAAAGAGAAAGGGCTCTAATCGTGCTCCTAAGGTGTTGAAGGAAGTGTACCACTTCTCCCTTCTTCACCTAATTAACGAGGAACTACGCATTAACCAAAATTATTACAAACCAAGGGAGGGCCTTAAGGGCACTCAAACTCCCAATCTAAAATTAAGTATACACAATACAAAGAATAAAAATAATAAAACAAAGTCTTCACTCCAAACTTTTTGGTGTTTGTCTCCTTTTGATCAAGCCCCTTTGAGTTGCATCAACCCACCCCAAGAATGCTACCCTTGTTTCCTCTTGTTTGGACTTTCCAAAATTTTATATATGGAACCTTTCCCAACCTTTCTTTACCAAGGCCGAATACAACACAAGACAACAAACAAAGGTGAATAACAAAACAAGGTTCACAAATCCAAGTGGATAGATTAAACAATGACAAACTCAAAGAAGTAAAGAAGACAAGCAAGAAAACATAAGGCTCACAAAGGAAGTTAGTACACAAATAACTTTCCTAGATTAGCTCTAAGAGTAGAGATGAAAAAAGACTCAAACAAAAAAAATGAAACCAATAGTTGCACACTTAATAAAATTTAAGTGACCAAAAACTAAAAAGCTTACTCAAGTAATTTTCTTTGAATCACAATTGGTTCCTCATATCAAATGTTTCTACTATTAGGTACACAACTTCAAATTTGTCTTTCTTTTGAGTTCTTTATCTTTTTTTTTTTTTAACTTGAACTTTTTCTATTTTTTTTTAACTTTTTCTAATAATTTTGCTGCACCTAATAGCTTGTTGAATTGAAATTTTAATGAGGATGCTTGAAATAATAACGCCTGAGTGAATAAGCACAAAGTAAGGTCACACAATTTTCAAGCAATGCATGCAACTAAAGGCAAAACAACTTAGTAGTTCTAAATACCGCTGAACTAATGGTGCTTAAGGAATGATTTAGGGCTGATTTTGAAGTAAATTGATTGCTCAAATTATTAACACAATTCACCCAAGCTAAAATTCCATAAAGAGGCACCAATAGTGAAGGTAAACCAAGTGGAAAGCTACTAATAATTCAACATAAAACAAGAAACATATAAAGATTGAATTGAGTAAATATTTAAGAACAACAAAGAGATTAATATGCTTGAAATTAAAAGCATAAAAGACTTAAGAGACTCAACAAGAGGTTCACCTCTTAGGAGCTCAATTCAAAATGTTTTTGAAGGCTTTTTTGTAAAAAATTTAACAGGCTAAAACCTATGGAATTTAAATGAGACAAAATAGGAAACTAACATGACTAGTATTTGACAAAACACAAGATTAAGAAAAAATAACACACCTAAAAATAGAGCAAAAATTTCAGCAAGAGAGTAAAAAAAAAAGGCACAACAAAGTGGCCAAAGTTGATCACCACAATGGTGTGGAAAAATCCTCAACCATGTGGGTTTAATGGTCACAACTTCTTAGGCACACTTTAACATAAAAAACCAAGGGAAAATTAAGCAACTTGAACACGAAAATAAGATGCAAAGAAAGAGACAAATAAAATCGCATCAAATTAAATGGAACATAGGCGCGTAGGTAGAAAACAAAAGTGCATATAATAGCAAGAATAAAAAGCTATACTACTAGACAATAAAGGAAATAGAGATGACAAAAAATGAAGGACTTTAAAATAAAGAGATCAAAGAGATAAACGACAAAGCAAAAAAAATTGAGAAAGAACGTGACCTTTAGAAAGTGGCTCTAATACCACTTGATGTGATCTTTGATGATCACGTGCCCAAAGGATCCTTTCTAAGGTCACTTGGAAGGGAAATGTATTTATGGAGAGGAAAGGAATAGGGTGAGGCACCACAAATACTAGGTTTGATAAGCCAAAGGGAGAGGCCACAAGGGAGGGGTCCCTTGATAACTCTTAGAAGCTCTCATAAAGGAGAAAGGGGGACACTCAAAGGTAAGAACCTTACAACCAATATGGTCTCTATGATTAAATTCAAGTGTAAAAAATAACAGTGAGGGGAGGAGCTCCTATTTATAGATCTAAGGGAGGAGGATTGAGAAACAATTCCCTCCTTAGATCATCAAACTTGGTGCCCAAGTTTCTCAAACCAAGGGCCAAGATTCCTTCTTATTAGCTTAGGGGGTTTATGTAGGAAAAGAGGGGTGTAGATATCAAGGCTACCCCTTATTTCCTTCATAAAGACCCAAAAAGCTAAATCCACCCTCTAAATTCCTAAGACACCTCCTAAAAATAAAAAATGGACTAAATACATGTCGCAAATTAAATTCTTAATGCGCCTCAAAATTAAAATAAAGGAAAATTACATTTTATTAACTAAAGTCCCTAGCCTAATATCTTCACTCTCCATAGGAGGTGAAGTCTTCCTTTGTCTACAAGGGCTAGGTCTTCTTCAATCCTTCTAGCCAATGGCCCTAGTGATAGGTCATTGGCTAGGCATGGTCACATCAGGGAGAATAAGGAAAGGGGGAGGAAGAACTAGTTGAAGAAGGAGGAGAAGAAGAAAGGAAGAAAGAAGAAGAAGTGTATGCAGAAGAAGGGCAAGAAGGAGAAGAGAAGGAAGAAGAAGAACAAGTGAAAAAAGGTGAACAAGAGGAAGAAGAAGAAGTACGGGAAGGAGTGGGGAAGATGTAGAAGGAGACGAGATGATGAAGAAGAAGAAGAAGTAGAAGAAAGAGAACAAGAGGAGACAGAAGAAGTGGAAGTAGGAGAAAAAGAGTAAGCAGAAGAAATGGAAGAAGGAGAACAGGTGGAAAGAGAAGAAGTGGAAGAAGGTGACCAATAGGAGGAAGAAGAAGTAGTGGAAGGAGGTGGGATGAAGAAGAAGAAATGGAAGAAGGAGAACAAGTGGAAGAAGAGCAATTGGAAGAAGGAGAAAAGGAGGAAAAGGAAGAAGGAGAGGAAGGAAATGGAGTAGGAAGTAGTAGAAGTGGAATATGGGGCATAAGAGGAAGAAGAAGTCTAAGCAGAAGATTTGGGGGAAGGAGAAGAAGAGGAAGAGCAACAATTGGAAGCAAAAGTAGTGGGGGATGGAGAAAAAGAGGAAGATGAAGAAGGAAAGGGAAGAAGAAGAAGTAGTGGAGGGAGAAGAAATGGAAGAATGACAAGGAGAGGAAGAAGAAGAAGAAGTGTAACTAGAAGAAGTGGAAGAAGGAGACGAAAGAGAAGAAGAACAACAAGTGGAAGCAGAATAAGTGGTAGAAGCAGAACAAGAGGAATAGGAAGAATTAGTGGAATGACAGGGGATGCAGAAGATGAAGTGGAAGAAGGAAAACGAGAAGAGGAAGAAGAAGTGGAAGAAGGAGAACGAGAGGAGAAAGAAGAAGTGGAAGAAGGAAAAGAAAGAAAGAGGATGAAGGAAAGCAAGGAAACGGAAGAAGGAGAAGTGGAAGAATGAGAAGAACAGGAAGAGGTGCAAGTAGAAGAAAGAGAACAATAGAAAGAAGAAGAAGTAGTAGTATAAGGAGAGACGATGATGAAGAAGTGGAAGAAGGAGAGAAAGACGAAGAAGAAGAAAAAGTGGAAGAATTAAAAAAAGAGGAAGAGGAAGAAGTAGTAGAGGGAAAGTGGATGAGCAAGAAGAAGAGGAAAAAGGAGAGCAAGAGGAAGAAGAAGAAGTGGAAAGAGAAGTACTGGAAGAGGGAGAATAAGGAAAACAAGGAAACGGAGGAGGAAGAAGAAGTGGAAGAAGGAGAAGAAGAACGGGAGGAAGAAGAAGATGTATAGGCAGAAGAAGGGCGAGAAGGAGAAAAGAAGGAAGAGGAAAAAGAACTAGATGAAGGTGAACAAGAGGAAGGAGTGGAAGGAGAGCAGACGATGAAGAAGAAATGGAAGAAAGAGCACAAGAGGAGGCACACGAAGTGGAAGAAGGAGAAGAAAAGCAAGAAGAAGAAGGATAATAAGTAGAAGAAGTAGAAGAAGGAGAAGAAAAGGAAGAAGGAGAACACGTGGAAAGAGAAGATGGAGAAGAAGGTGAACAAAAGGAGGACGAGGAAATAGTGGAAAGAGGTGGGATGAAGAAGAAGAAGAACTGGAAGATGGAGAATAAATGGAAGAAGAGCAAGTGGAAGAAGGAGAAAAGGAAGAAAAGGAAGAAGGAGAGGAAGGAAAGGGAGGAAGAAGCAGAACAAGTGGAATATGGAGGAGAAGAGGAAGAAGAAGTGTCAGCAGAAGATTTGGGGGAAGGACAAGAAGAGGAAGCGCAACAATTTGAAGCAAAAGAAGTGGGGGATTGAGAAAAAGAGGAAGGAGAAGAAGGAAAGGGAAGAAGAAGAAGTAGTGGATGGAGAAGAAATGGAAGAAGGACAAGAAGAGGAAGAAGAAGAAGTGTAAGCAGAAGAAGTGAAAGAAGGAGACGAAAAAGAAGAAGAACAGCAAGTGGAAGCAGAAGACGTGGTAGAAAGAGAACATGAGGAATAGGAAGAAGTAGTGGAATGAGAAGGGATGAAGAAGAAGAAGTGGGAGCAGGAGAACAAGAGGAGGAAGAAGAAGTGGAAGAAGGAGAACAATAGGAAGAGGAAGAAGTAGTAGTATAAAGGGAGGCGATGAAGAAGAAGAAGTAGACAAGGGAGAGAAAGAGGAAGAAGAAGAACAAGTGGAAGAATGAGAAAAAAGAGGAAGAAGAAGAAGGAGTGGAGGGAAAGGGGATGAAGAAGAAGAAGTGAAAGAAGGAGAACAAAAGGAAGAAGAAGACATGGCAGGAGAAGTAGTGGAAGAGGGAGAATAAGGAAAGCAAGGAAAGGGAGGAGGAAGAAGATGTAGAAGAAGGAGGAGAAGAAGTAGGGAGGAAGAAGAAGAAGTGTAGGCAGAAGAAAGGCGAGAAGGAGAAGAGAAGGAAGAAGAAGAAGTTAAAGAAGGTGAACAAGAGGAAGAAGAAGAAGTAGTTGAAAGAGTGTGGATGATGAAAAAGAAGTGGAATAAGGAGAACAAGAGGTAGAAATACAAGTGGAAGCAGAAGAAGTGGAAGAAGGGGAAAAAGAGGGAGAAGACAAAGGAAAGGGAAGGAGAAGGAGAAGATGAAGAGGAAGAAAAAGAATGAGTGGAAGGAGAGGAGACGATGAAGAAGAAGTGGAAGAACGAGAACCAGAGGAAGAAGAATAAGGGGAGTAAGCAGAAGGAGTGGAAGAAGGAGAAGAAAAGGAAGAAGGTGAAAAAGAGGAGGAAGAAGTAGTGGAATGAGGTGGGATGAAGAAGAAGAACTCGATGAAGGAGAACAAGTGGAAGAAGGAGAAAAGGAGGAAAAGGAAAAGGAGAGGAAGGAAAAGGAGGAAGAAGCAGAAGATGTGGAAGATGGAGGAGAAGAGGAAGAGCAATAATTGGAAGTAAAAAAAGTGGGGGATGCAGGAAAAAGACGAAGGAGAAGAAATGGAAGAAAGACAAGAAGAGGAGGAAGAAGATGTTTTAGCAGAAGAAGTGGAACAAGGTGAACAAGAGGAATAGGAAGAAGTAGTGGAATTAGAGGTGATGAAGAAGAAGAAGTGGAAGAAGGAGAATGAGAGGAGGAACAAGAAGTGGAAGAAGGAGAAGAAGAAGAAGAAGACGAAGGAAAGCAAGGAAATGGAAGAAGAAGAAATGGAAGAACGAGAAGAGGAGGAAGAAGAAGAAGTGGAAGAAGGAGGAGAAGAAGAAGGGGAGTGAGAAAAAGTGTAGGCAGAAGAAAGGCAAGAAGGAGAAGAGAGGGAAGAAGAAGAACAAGTGGAAGAAGGTGAACAAGAGGAAGAAGAAGAAGTAGTTGAAGGAGTGGGGATGATGAAGAAGAAGTGGAAAAAGGAGAACAAGCGGTAGAAATACACATGGAAGCAGAAGAAGTGGAAGAAGGTGAAAAATTGGGAAAAGACAAAGGAAAGGGAAGAAGAAGAAGGAGATGAAGAGGAAGAAAAAGAAGGAGTGCAAGGAGAGGATACCATGAAGAAGAAGTGGAAGAAAGAGGATAAGAGGAGGCAGAAGAAGTTGAAGAAGGAGAGTAAGCAGAAGAAGCGGAAGAACGAGAAGAAAAGGAAGAAGAAGAACATGTGGAAAGCAAAGAAGTGGAAGAAGGTAAACAAGAGGAGGAAGAAGAAGTAGTGGGAGGAGGTGGGATGAAGAAGAAGAAGTAGAAGAAGGAGAATGAGTGGAAGAAGAGCAAGTGGAAGAAGAAGAAAAGGAGGAAAAGGAAGAAAAAGAGGAAGGAAAGGGAAGAGAAGAAGCAGCAGAAGTGGAAGATGGAGGAGAAGAGGAAGAAGAAGTGTAAGTAGAAGATTTGGGGGAAGGAGAAGAAGAGGAAGAGCAACAATTGGAAGCAAAAGAAGTGGGGGATGGATAAAAAGAGGAAGGAGAAGAAGGAAAGGGAAGAAGAAGAAGTAGTGGAAGGAGAAGAAATGGAAGAGGGACAAGAAGAGGAAGAAGAAGGAGAAGTGTAAGCAGAAGAAGTGGAAAAAGGAGACGAAAAAGAAGAAGAACAACAAGTGGAAGCAGAAGAAGTGGTAGAAGGAGAACAAGAGGAATAGGAAGAAGTAGTGGAATGAGATGGCATGAAGAAGAAGAAATGGAAGAAGGAGAATGAGAGGAGGAAGAAGAAGTGGAAGAAGAAGAAGGAAAGCAAGGAAACGGAAGAAGAAGTGGAAGAATGGGAAGAAGAGGAACAAGTGCAAGTGGAAGAAGGAGAACAATAAAAAGAGGAAGAGGTAGTAGTATAAGGGGAGGTGATGAATAAGAAGAAGAAGAAAAAATGGAGAAGGAGAGAAAGAGGAAGAAGTGGAAGAATGAGAAAAAGAGGAAGAGGAAGAAGCAGTGGAAGGAAAGGGGATAAAGAAGAAGAAGTGGAAGAAGGAGAACAAGTTGAAGAAGGAGAAGAAAAGGAACAAGAAGAAGTGGAAGGAGAAGTAATGGAAAAGGGAAAATAAGGAAACCAAGGAAAGAGAGGAGGACGAAGAAGTGGAAGAAGGAGGAGAAGAAGAAGGGGAGGAAGAAGAAGAAGTGTAGGCAGAAGAAGGGCAACAAGGAGAAGAGAAGGAAGAAGAAGAATAAGTGAAAGAAGGTGAAAATGAGGAAGAAGAAGAAGTAGTTGAAGGAGTGGGGATGATGAAGAAGAAGTGGAACAGGGAGAACAAGAGGTAGAAATACAAGTGGAAGTAGAAGAAGTGGAAGAAGATGAAAAAGAGGAAGAAGATGAAGGAAAGGGAAGAAGAAGAAGGAGATGAAGAGGAAGAAAAATGAGGGGTGGAAGGCGAGGAGACGATGAAGAAGAGGTGGAAGAAAGAGAAAAAGAGGAGGGAGAAGAAGTGGAAGAAAGCGAAGACGAGGAAGAAGAAGATGGAGAGTAAACAAAAGAAGTGGAAAAAGGGGAAGAAAAGGAAGAAGAAGAAGATGTGGAAAGAGAAGAAGTGGAAGAAGGTGAACAAGAGGAGGAGGAAGAAGTAGTGGAAAGACTTGGGATGAAGAAGAAGAACTGGAAGAAGAAGAACAAGTGGAAGAAGAAGAAGTGGAAGAAGGAGAAAAGGAGGAAAAAGAAGAAGGAAAGGAAAGAAAGGGAAGAAGAAGCAGAAGAAGTAGAATAAGGAGGAGTAGAAGAAGAAGTTTAGGCAGTAGAAGTGCTAGAAGGAGAAGGGAAGAAGAAGAACAAGTGGAAGCAACAGAAGTGGAAGAAGGTGAACAAGAGGAAGAAGAAGAAGTAGTTGAAGGAGTGGGGATGATGAAGAAGAAGTGGAACAAGGAGAACAAGAGGTAGACATACAAGTGGAAGCAGAAAAAGTGGAAGAAGATTAAAAAGAGGAACAAGACGAAGGATAGGGAAGAAGAAGGAGAGTAAGGAGAAGAAGTGGAAGAAGGATAATGATGGATGAACATCCTTGGGGCATCAAATAGGACCCATCACAAGGTCCATGGCATGAAGAATAGAAGAAGAGGAAGGTCATACCACACCAAGAACATTCATGATCACATGTTCGGACTTTGGTGCATCTACCTAGTCTTTTGCTTGTTTTCCTTATTTTGCCCTTGTATTTTGGGGAACCTTAATCACTTAGGATTTCATTGTGTATTTTTATTTAGCCTTTGTATTATGGGGTAAATTAGTTTAGGATTTATTTTGGGACTTAAACCTTGACTTGTGAGGGTATTTTAGTCATTTAGGGGGGAGGGACCTACTCATTTGAGGTCTATTTAGGGTTCATTTGAGAGGCATTTAGCTCTCAAAATTTCGTGCAAATGGCCTATAGGCCTCGCACCCTCTTTAAACACCCTAGGTTAGACTACATGTAGTCACTTTGGATATATTGGATATTTGAGAGAGTTTTCCTCATCATTCCTGTTCCTTAGTCAGTTAGGGATCTCTTGGCCCCCTTCCTCTCCTTTCTACCTTAGAAGGAGCTTGGATCTCCCTAGGATTGACCTTCACCCTCTCCAAGTGAAGTGAGCTAGCCAAACAAGGAGAACGAGTGGAAGAAGAACAAGTGGAACAAGGAGGAAAAAGAAGAAGGAGAGGAAGGAAAGGGAAGAGGAAGTAGAAGAAGTTGAATATGGAGGAGAAGAGGAAGAAGAAGTATAAGTAGCAGATTAGGGGGGAGGAGAACAAGAGGAAGAACAACAATTGGAAGCAAGGATGTGGAAGAAGTGGAAGAAAGAGAAGAAGAGGAAGAAGAAAAAGGAGAAGAAAAGGAAGAAGAAGAACATGTGGAAAGAGAAGAAGTGGAAGGAGGTGAACAAGAGGAGGAAGAAGAAGTAGTGGAAGAAGGTGGGATGAAGAAGAAGAATTGGAAGAAGGAGAATGAGTGGAAGAAGAACAAGTGGAAGAAGGAGAAAAGGAGGAAAAAGAAGAAAGAGAGGAGGGAAAAGGAAGAAGAAGCAGAAGAAGTGGAATATGAAGGAGAAAAGGAGGAAGATGACAAAGAAGTGTAAGGAGACGATTTAGGGGAATGAGAAGAACAGGAATAGCAATAATTGGAACCAAAAGAAGTGGGGGATGGAGAAAAAGAGAAAAGAGAAGAAGGAAAGGGAATAAGAAGAGTTAGCGGAAGGAGAAGAAATGCAAAAAGGACAATAAGAGGAAGAAAAAGAACTGTAAGGATAAGAAGTGGAAGAAGGAGATGAAGAAGAAGAAGAAGAAGAACAATTGGAAGCAGAACAAGTGGTAGAAGGAGAACAAGAGAACTGAAAGGAGAACAAGAGCAAGTAGACGAAGGAAAGCAAGGAAACGGAAGAAGAGGAAGTGGAAGAATGAAAAGAAGAGGAAGAAGTGCAAGTGGAAGAAGGAGAAAAAGAACAAGCGGAAGAATAAGAAAAAGAGGAAGAGGAAGAAGTAGGGAAAGGAAAGGGCATGAAGAAGAAGACATAGAAGAAGGAGAACAGCAGGAAGAAGAAGAAGTGGAAGAAGGAGGAGAAGAAGAAGAAGTGTAGGCAGAAGAAGTGCAAGAAGTTGAAGAAAAGGAACAAGAAGAACAAGTGGAAGAAGCAGAAGTTGAAGGAGGTGAACAAGAGAAAGAAGAATAAGTAGTTGAAGGAGTGGGGATGATGAAGAAGAAGTGGAATAATGAGAACAAGTGGTAGAAATAAAAGTGGAAGCAAAAGAAGTGGAAGAAGATGAAGAAGAGGAACAAGATGAAGGAAAGTGAAGAAGAAGAAGGAGATGAAGAGGAAGAAAAAGGAGGAGTGGAAGCAGAGGAGACAATGAAGAAGAAGTGGAAACAAGAGAACAAGAGGAGGTAGAAGAAGTGGAAGAAAGAGAAGAAGAAGAATACGAAGAATAAGGAGAGTAAGGAGAAGAAGTGGAAGAAGGAGAAGAAAAGGAAGAAGAAGAACATGTGGAAAGAGAAGAAATGGAAGAAGGTGAACAAGAGGAGGAGGAGGAGGAGGAGGAAAAAGAAGAAGAAGAAGAGTAAGCAGAAGAAGTGGCACAAGGAGAAGAAATGGTAGAAAAAAACATGTGGAAAGAGAACAAGTGGAAGAAGGAGAACGAGTGGAAGACGAACAATTGGAAGAAGGAGAAAAGGAGGAAAAAGAAGAAAGAGAGGAAGGAAAGGGAAGAAGAAGCAGAACAAGTGGAATATGGAGGAAGAAGAAGATAAAGAAGAAGTGTAAGGAGAAGATTTGGGGGAAGGAGAAGAAGAGGAAGAGTAATGATTGGAAGCAAAAGAAGTGGGCGTGGAGAAAAAGGGGAAGGATAAGAAGGAAAGTGAAGAAGGAGAAAAAGTAGTGGAAGGAGAATAAATGGAAGAAGGACAAGAAGTGGAAGAAGAAGAAATGTAAGCAGAAGAAGTGGAAGAAGTAGAGGAAGAAGAACAAGAAGAAGAAGTGGAAGCAGAAGAAGCAGTATAAGGAGAAGAAGAGGAATAGGAAGAAGTATTGGAATGAGAAGGGATGAAGAAGAAGAAGTGCAAGAAGGAGAATAAGAGGAGGAAGAAGAAGGGGAAGCAGAAGAAGTGGAAGCAGAAGAAGTGGAAGAAGGAGAAGAAGTGGAAGAAGACAAAGGAAAGCAAGGAAACAGAAGAACATGAAGTGGAAGAATGAAAAGAAGAGGAAGAAGTGTGTGTGGAAGAAGGAGAACAATAGGGAGAAGAAGAAGTAGTATAAGGAGAGGCGATGAAGAAGAAGAAGAACAAGAGGAAGAATGAGAAAAAGAGGAAGAAGAAGAAGTAAGGGAAGGAAAGGGAATGAAGAAGAAGAAGTGGAAGAAGGAGAACAAGAGGAAGAAGAAGTGGAAGGAGAAATAGTGGAAGAGGGATGATGCACTCCCTTGATCTCTTCAACCAAGGTTCCTTCCTCTAAGAAGTTGGAGGATGGAGAAGGCTAGGAGGGGGGTGGTTTTGACGCCACTTTCTAAGGGAAAGATAAGTCAAAATTTACTTGAGGCTTGCCACAAGGGAGAGGACCCTTGATAAAAGCTTTTAGGGAGAGATTCCTCAAGAGAGAGGATTCTAAAACATGACACTCTAGAATAAAAACTCAAAGGAGTCTTACTTGATTCAATCAAGTGTGTCCATACAAGAGGGAGTGAAGGAGTATATATAGCCCAATGGGAGAGCTAAGACACACAAACCTAGGCAATATGGGACCTGGGCTTAATTAGGCTTAAGACTAATTAACCCAAGCTTAAGGCCTAAGTGAGGTGTCTAAGTGCACCCCCATGGGTGTGGATAGAAACTCTTATTTTAGGGGATGGACAAGCCCAACACACCTAAAATAAGGGCTTATTCTATGATTACTCCTTCCTTTTTACTTCCTACACCTATACACCTAATTTAGAAAGCAAAATGGCCTAAATACATGGCCTTAGGGAATAAAACTATGCACCCTAAATATCTAAGTAATTATAAAATATTTACAAGTAAAAAACCCTATGACTAAGGCTCCATGTCTTCATGTAAGCATCCATCCAAGCCTAGTCTCCTTTTCTTGAATCCTCCTAGCCATGATACTAGGTGAGATTGCATTAAGGGAGAAGAGTAAGAAGAAGAAGAAGTGGAAGAACGAGGAGGAGAAGAAGAAGTGTAGGTAGAAGAAGTGCAAAAAAAAGGAGAAAAAGAAGAAGAAGAACAACTGAAAGCAGCAGAAGTGGAAAAAAGTGAACAAGAGGAAGAAGAATAAGTAGTTGAAAGAGTGGGGATCATGAAGAAGAAGTGGAACAAGGAGAAGAAGTGGTAGAAATACAAGTGGAAGCAGAAGAAGTGGAAGAAGATGAAAAATAGGAAGAAAAAGAAGGAGATGAAGAGGGAGAAATAGGAGCAGTGAAATGAGAGGAGACAATGAAGAAGAAGTGGAAGAAAGAGAACAAGAGGAGGCAAAAGAAGTTGAAGATAGAGAAGAAGAAGAAGAAGAAGAAAAAGAAGAAAGGGAGTAAGCAGAAGAAGTGAAAGAAGGAGAAGAAAAGGAAGAAGAAGAAGATGTGGAGAGAGAAGAAGTGGAAGAAGGTGAACAAGAGGAGGAAGAAGTAGTGGAAGCATGTGGGGTGAAGAAGAAGAACTGGAAGAAGGAGAATGAGGGGAAGAAGAACAAGTGGAAGAGGGACAAAAAGAGGAAAAAGAAGAAGGAGAGGAAGGAAAGAGAAGAAGAAGCAGAAGAAATGGAACATGGAGGAGAAGAGGAATAAGATGAAGAAGAAGTGTAAAGAGAAGATGTGGGGGAAGCAGAAGAAGAGGAAGAGAAACAATTGGAAGCAAAAGAAGTGGGGGATGGAGAAAAAGAGGAAGGAGAAGAAGGAAAGGGAAGAAGAAGAAGTAGTGTAAGGAGAAGAAATGGAAGAAGGACAAGAAGAGGAGGAAGAAGAAGTGTATGCAGAAGAAGTAGAAGAAGGAGAGGAAGGAGAAGAAGAAGAAGAACAAGTGGAAGTAGAATAAGTGGTAGAAGGAGAAGAAGAAGAATAGGAAGAAGTAGTGGAATGAGAGGGGATGATGAAGAAGAAGTGGAAGAGCGAGAACGAGAGACGAAAGAAGAAGTGAAAGCAGAAGAAATGGAAGAACCAGAAGAAGAGGAAGCCGAAGGAAATAAAATAAATGAAAGAAGAGGAAGTGGAAGAACGAGAGGAAGAGGAATAAGTGTAAGTGGAAGAAGGAGAACAAGAAAAAGAAGAAGAATAAGAAGTGAAGAAGGAGAAGAAGAGGAAGAGCAGCAATTGGAAGCAAAAGAAGTGGGCGATGGACGAAAAGAGGAAGGAGAAGAAGGAAAGGGAAGAAGAAAAAGTAGTGGAAGGAGAAGAAATAGAAGAAGTACAAGAAGAGAAAGCAGAAGAAGTGGAAGAAGGAGAAGAAGAGGATGAAGACGAAGAAAGCAACGAAACAGAAGAAGATGAAGTGGAAGAATGAGAAGAAGAGGAAGAAGATGAAGGAAGGCAAGGAAACAGAAGAAGAGGAAGTGGAAGAACGAGAAGAAAATGAAGAAGTGTAACTGGAAGAAGGAGAACAATAGTGGAAGAAGGACAAGAAGAGGAAGAATGAGAAAAACAGGAAGAAGAAGAAGTAGTGGAACGAAAGGGGATGAGGAAGAAGAAGTGGAAGAAGGAGAAAAAAAGGAAGAAGTGGAAGGAGAAGTAATTGAAGAGGGAGAAGAATAGGAAGAAGAAGAAGGAAATCAAGGAATGGGAGGAAGAAGAAGAAGTGGAAGAAGGAGGAGAAGTAGAAGAACTGTATGTAGAAAAAGTGCAAGAAGGAGAAGAAAAGGAAGAAGAAGAACAAGTGGAAGCAGCAGAAATGGAAGAAGGTGAACAAGAGGAAGAAGAAGTAGTTGAAGGAGTGGGGATGATAAAGAAGAAGTGGAACAAGGAGAACAAAAGGTTCAAATACAAGTGCAAGCAGAAGAAGTGGAAGAAGATCAACATGAAAAACAAGACGAAGGAAAAGGAAGAAGAAGAAGGAGATGAAGAGGAAGAAAAAGGAGGAGTGGAACGAGAGGAGACGATGAAGAAGAAGTGGAAGAAAGAGAAGAAGAGGAAGGAGAGTAAGCAGAAGAAGTTGAAGAAGGAGAAGAAAAGGAAGAAGAAGAACATGTGGAAAGAGAAGGAAGAAGAACATGTGAGAAAGAGGAGGAAGAAGAAGTAGTGGAAGGAGGTGCGATGAAGAAGAAGAATTTCAAGAAGGAGAACAAGCGGAAGAAGGAGAAAAAGGAGGAAAAAGAAGAAGGAGAGGAATGAAAAGCAAGAAAAAGTAAAAGAAGCGGAATATGGAGGCAAAGAGGAAGAAGATGAAGTAGAAGTGTAAGCAGAAGATGTGAGGGAAGGAGAAGAAGAGGAATAACAACAATTGGAAGTAAAAGAAATGGGAGATGGAGAAAAAGAGGAAGGAGAAGAAGGAAAGGGAAGAAGAAGAACAAATGGAAATAGCAGAAATGGAAGAAGGTGAACAAAAGGAAGTAGTTGAAGGAATGGGGATGATGAAGAAGAGGTGGTAACAAGGTGAACAAGAGGTAGAAATACAAGTGAAAGGAGAAGTAGTGGAAGAAGATGAAAAAGAGGAACAAGATGAAGGAAAGGGAAGAAGAAGAAGGAGATGAAGAGGAAGAAAAAGGAGGAGTGGAAGGAGGGGAGACAACGAAGAAGAAGTGGAAGAAAGAGAATAAGAAGAGGCAGAAGAAGTGGAAGAAGGAGAAGGAAAGCAAGAAGAAGAAGTAGAGTAAGCAGAAGAAGTGGAAGAACGAGAAGAAAAGGAAGAAGAAAAACATGTGGAAAGAGAAGAAGTGGAAGAAGGTGTTAAGAGGAAGAAGAAGAAGTAGTGGAAGGAGGTGCGATGAAGGAGAAAAACTGGAAGAACGAGAACGTGGGGAAGAAGAACAAGTGGAAGAACGAGAAAAGGAGTAAAAAGAAGAAGGAGAGGAAGTAAACAGAAGAAGAAGCAGAAGAAAGGGAATATGGAGGAGAAGAGGAAAAAGATGAAGAAGAAGTGTAATGAGAAGATTTGGGGGAAGGAGAAGAAGAGGAAGAGCAGCAATTGGAAGCAAAAGAAGTGGGCGATGGACAAAAAGAGGAAGGAGAAGAAGGAAAGGGAAGAAGAAGAAGTAGTGGAAGGAGAAGAAATAGAAGAAGTACAAGAAGAGGAAGAAGAAGAAGTGGAAGAAGGAGACAAAGAAGAGGAAGAACAACAAGTGGAAGTAGAAGAAGTAGTATAAGGAGAACAAAAGGAATAGGAAGAAGTAGTGGAATGAGAGGGGATGAAGAAGTGGAAGTTGAAGAAGCAGAATGAGAAGAGGAAGAAGAAGTGAAAGTAGAAGAAGTGGAAGAAGGAGAAGAGGAGGAAGAAGACGAAGGAAAGCAAGGAAATGGTAGAAGAGGAACTGGAAGAATGAGAAGAAGAAGAAGAAGTGTAAGTGGAAGAAGGAGAACAATAGGAAGAAGAAGAAGTAGTATAAGGAGAAGCGATGAAGAAAAAAAAGAAGAAGAAGTGGAAGAAGGAGACAAAAAGGAAGAAGAAGAACAAGTGGAAGAATGATAAAAAGAGGAAGAAGAAGAAGTAGTGGAAGGAAAAGGGATGAAGAAGAAGAAGTGGGAGTAGGAGAACAGGAGGCAGAAGAAGTGGAAGGAGAAGTATTGGAAGAGGGAGAAGAGTAAGAAGAAGAAGAAGGAAAGCAAGGAAAGGGAGGAAGAAGAAGAAGTGGAAGAAGGAGGAGAAGAAGAAGAAGTGTAGGCAGAAGAAGTGCAAGAATGAGAAGAAAATGAAGCAGAAGAAGTGGAAGAAGTTGACCAAGAGGAAGAAGAAGAAGTAGTTGAAGGAGTGGGGATGATGAAGAAGAAGTGGAACAAGCAGAACAAGAGGTAGAAATACAAAAGGAAGCAGAAAAAGCGGAAGAAGATTAAATAGAGGAACAAGACGAAGGAAAGGGAAGAAGAAGGAGTCGAAGGAGAGGAGACGATGAAGAAGAAGTGGAAGAAAGAGAACAAGAGGAGGCAGAAGAAGTGGAAGAGGAAAAAGGAGAGTAAGGGGAAGAAGTGGAAGTAGGAGAAGAAAAGGAAGAAGAAGAACATGTGGGAAGAGAAGAAGTGAAGGAAGGTGAACAAGAGGAAGAAAAAGAAGTAGTGGAAGGAGGTACGATGAAGAAGAAGAATTTCAAGAAGGAGAACAAGTGGAAGAAGGAGAAAAAGGAGGAAAAAGAAGAAAGAGAGGAATGAAAAGCAAGAAAAAGTAAAAGAAGCGGAATATGGAGGCAAAGAGGAAGAAGATGAAGTAGAAGTGTAAGCAGAAGATGTGGGGGAAGGAGAAGAAGAGGAATAGCAACAATTGGAAGTAAAAGAAATGGGAGATGGAGAAAAAGAGGAAGGAGAAGAAGGAAAGGGAAGAAGAAGAACAAATGGAAATAGCAGAAATGGAAGAAGGTGAACAAGAGGAAGTAGTTGAAGGAATGGGGATGATGAAGAAGAGGTGGTAACAAGGTGAAGAAGAGGTAAAAATACAAGTGGAAGGAGAAGTAGTGGAAGGAGAAGTAGTGGAAGAAGATGAAAAAGAGGAACAAGACGAAGGAAAGGGAAGAAGAAGAAGGAGATGAAGAGGAAGAAAAAGGAGGAGTGGAAGGAGAGGAGACAACGAAGAAGAAGTGGAAGAAAGAGAATAACAGGAGGCAGAAGAAGTGGAAGAAGGAGAAGGAAAGCAAGAAGAAGAAGTAGAGTAAGCAAAAGAAGTGGAAGAACAAGAAAAAAAGGAAGAAGAAAAACATGTGGAAAGAGAAGAAGTGGAAGAAGGTGTTAAGAGGAAGAAGAAGAAGTAGTGGAAGGAGGTGCGATGAAGGAGAAAAACTGGAAGAACGAGAACGTGGGGAAGAAGAACAAGTGGAAGAACGAAAAAAGGAGTAAAAAGAAGAAGGAGAGGAAGGAAACAGAAGAAGAAGCAGAAGAAAGGGAATATGGAGGAGAAGAGGAAAAAGATGAAGAAGAAGTGTAATGAGAAGATTTGGGGGAAGGAGAAGAAGAGGAAGAGCAGCAATTGGAAGCAAAAGAAGTGGGCGATGGACAAAAAGAGGAAGGAGAAGAAGGAAAGGGAAGAAGAAGAAGTAGTGGAAGGAGAAGAAATAGAAGAAGTACAAGAAGAGGAAGAAGAAGAAGTTGAAGAAGGAGACAAAGAAGAGGAAGAACAACAAGTGGAAGTAGAAGAAGTAGTATAAGGAGAACAAGAGGAATAGGAAGAAGTAGTGGAATGAGAGGGGATGAAGAAGTGGAAGTTGAAGAAGCAGAATGAGAGGAGGAAGAAGAAGTGAAAGTAGAAGAAGTGGAAGAAGGAGAAGAGGAGGAAGAAGACGAAGGAAAGCAAGGAAATGGAAGAAGAGGAACTGGAAGAATGAGAAGAAGAAGAAGAAGTGTAAGTGGAAGAAGGAGAACAATAGGAAGAAGAAGAAGTAATATAAGGAGAAGCTATGAAGAAAAAAAAGAAGAAGAAGTGGAAGAAGGAGACAAAAAGGAAGAAGAAGAACAAGTGGAAGAATGATAAAAAGAGGAAGAAGAAGAAGTAGTGGTAGGAAAAGGGATGAAGAAGAAGAAATGGGAGTAGGAGAACAGGAGGCAGAAGAAGTGGAAGGAGAAGTATTGGAAGAGGGAGAAAAGTAAGAAGAAGAAGAAGGAAAGCAAGGAAAGGGAGGAAGAAGAAGAAGTGGAAGAAGGAGGAGAAGAAGAAGAAGTGTAGGCAGAAGAAGTGCAAGAATGAGAAGAAAATGAAGCAGAAGAAGTGGACGAAGTTGACCAAGAGGAAGAAGAAGAAGTAGTTGAAGGAGTGGGGATGATGAAGAAGAAGTGGAACAAGCAGAACAACAGGTAGAAATACAAATGGAAGCAGAAAAAGTGGAAGAAGATGAAATAGAGGAACAAGATGAAGGAAAGGGAAGAAGAAGGAGTCGAAGGAGAGGAGACGATGAAGAAGAAGTGGAAGAAAGAGAACAAGAGGAGGCAGAAGAAGTGGAAGAAAGAGAACAAGTGGAAGAGGAAAAAGGAGAGTAAGGGGAAGAAGTGGAAGTAGGAGAAGAAAAGGAAGAAGAAGAACATGTGGGAAGAGAAGAAGTGAATATTCCTCTTGTTCTCCTTCTACCACTTCTTCCTATTCCTCTTGTTCTCTTTCTACCACTTCCTCTGCATCCACTTGCTCTTCTTCTTCTTTTTCATCTCCTTCTTCCACTTCTTCTACTTACACTTCTTCTTCTTCCTCTTCTTCCATTTCTTCTCCTTCCGCTACTTCTTCTTCTTCCCTTCCCTTCTTTTCCTTCCCCCTTTTCCCCATCCCCCAGTTCTTTTGCTTCCAATTTGTTGCTCTTCCTCTTCTTCTCCTTCCCCCAAATCTTCTCCTTACACTTCTTCTTCATCTTCTTCCTCTTCTCCCCCATATTCCATTTCTTCTGCTTCTTCTATTTCCTTCCTCTCCTTCTTTTTTCTCCTTTTCTCTTTCTTCCACTTGTTCTTCTTCCACTCATTCTCCTTCTTCCAGTCTTCTTCTTCATCGCACCTCCTTCCACTACTTCTTTTTCTTCCTCTTGTTCACCTTCCTTCACTTCTTCTCTTCCCACAGCAGAAGAAGTGGACTATGGAGGAGAAGAGGAAGAAGATGAAGAAGTCTAAGGAGAAGATTTGGGGGAAGGAGAAGAAGAGGAAGAGCAACAATTGGAACCAAAAGAAGTAAGGAATGGAGAAAAAGAGGAAAGAGAGGAAGGAAAGGGAAGAAGAATAAGTAGTAGAAGAAGAAAAAGAAAAGAAAGAAGGACAGAAAGAGGAAGAAGAAGAAGTGTAAGTAGAAGAAGTGGAAGAAGGAGAAGAAGAAGAACAACAACAACAACAAGTGGTAGCAGAAGAAGTGGTAGAAGTAGAACAAGAGGAATAGGAAGAAGTAGTGGAATGAGAGGGCATGAAGAAGAAGAAGTGGAAGAAGGAGAACGAGATGAGGAATAAGAAGTGGAAGAAGGAGAAGAAGATGAATAAGAAGAAGTAGTGTAAGGAGAGGCGACGAAAAAGAAGAGGAAGAGGAAGAAGTAGTGAAAGGAAAGGGGATGAAGAAGAATGATGTGATCATGCCTAGCCAAGGACCTATCACTAGGGCCATGGCTAGAAGGATTGAAGAAGACCTAGCCCTTGCAGACAAAGGAAGACTTCACCTCCTATGGAGAGTGAAGATATTAGGCTAGGTACTTTAGTTAATAAAATGTAATTTTCCTTTATTTTAATTTTGAGGAGCATTAAGAATTTAATTTGGGACATGTATTTAGTCCATTTTTTATTTTTAGGAGGTGTCTTAGGAATTTAGAGGGTGGATTTAGCTTTTTGGGTCTTTATGAAGGAAATAAGGGGTAGCCTTGATATCTACACCCCTCTTTTCTACATAAACCCCCTAAGTTAATAAGAAGGAATCTTGGCCCTTGGTTTGAGAAACTTGGGCACCAAGTTTGATGATCTAAGGAGGGAATTGTTTCTCAATTCTCCTCCCTTAGATCTCTCCTTTTAATCCTAGCCCTTCTTTTTTAGGTTATCTTGTTCAAGAGGTTAGCTACCTCTATAAATAGGAGCTCCTCCCTCACTTGTATTTTTTACACTTGAATTTAATCCTAGAGACCATATTGGTTGAGGTTCTTACCTTTGAGTGTCCCTCTTTCTCCTTTGTGAGAGCTTCTAAGAGTTATCAAGGGACCCCTCCCTTGTGGCCTCTCCCCTTTGGCTTATCAAACATAGTATTTGTGGCGCCTCACCCCATTCCTTTCCTCTCCATAAATCCATTTCCCTTCCAAGTGACCTTAGAAAGGATCCTTTGGGCACGTGATCATCAAAGATCACATCAAGTGGTATCAGAGCCACTTTCTAAAGGTCACGTTCTTTCTCAATTTTTTTTTTGCTTTGTTGTTTATTTCTTTAATCTCTTTATTTTAAACTCCTTCATTTTTTTGTCATCTCTATTTCCTTTATTGTCTAGTAGTATAGTTTTTTATTCTTGTTATTATATGCGCTTTTGTTTTCTATCTACGCGCCTATTTTCCATTTAATTTGATGCGATTTTATTTGTCCCTTTCTTTGCATCTTATTTTCGTGTTCAAGCTTAATTTTCCCTTGGTCTTTTATGTTAAAGTGTGCCTAAGAAGTTGTGACCATTAAACCCACATGGTTGAGGATTTTTCCACACCATTGTGGTAATCAACTTTGGCCACTTTGTTGTGCCTTTTGTTTTGAGTCTCTTGCTGAAATTTTTGCTCTATTTTTAGGTGTGCTATTTTTTCTTAATCTTGTGTTTTGTCAAATACTAGTCATGTTAGTTTCCTATTTTGTCTCATTTAAATTCCATAGGTTAAAGCCTCTTAAAATTTTTACAAAAATGCTTTCAAAAACATTTTGAATTGAGCTCCTAAGAGGTGAACCTCTTATTGAGTCTCTTAAGTCTTTTATGCTTTTAGTTCAAGCATATTAATCTCTTTGTTGTTCTTAAATATTTGCTCAATTCAATCTTTATATGTTTCTTGTTTTATGTTGAATTATTAGTAGCTTTCCACTTGGTTTACCTTCACTATTGGTGCCTCTTTATGGAATTTTAGCTTGGGTGAATTGTGTTAGTAATTTGAGCAATCAATTTACTTCAAAATCAGCCCTAAATCATTCCTTAAGCACCATTAGTTCAGTGGTATTTGGAACTACTAAGTTGTTTTGCCTTTAGTTGCATGCATTGCTTGAAAATTATGTGACCTTACTTTGTGCTTATTCACTCAAGCGTTATTATTTCAAGCATCCTCATTAAAATTTCAATTCAACAAGCTATTAGGTGCAGCAAAAAGATTAGAAAAAGTTAAAAAAAAATAGAAAAAGTTCAAGTTAAAAAAAAAAGAAGAAGATAAAGAACTCAAAGGAAAGACAAATTTGAAGTTGTGTACCTAATAGTAGAAACATTTGATATGAGGAATCAATTGTGATTCAAAAAAAAATTACTTGAGTAAGCTTTTTAGTTTTGGTCACTTAAATTTTATTAAGTGTGCAACTATTGGTTTCATTTTTTTTGTTTGAGTCCTTTTTCATCTCTACTCTTAGAGCTAATCTAGGAAAGCTATTTGTGTGCTACCTTCCTTTGTGAGCCTTATGTTTTCTTGCTTGTCTTTTTTACTTCTTTGAGTTTGTCATTGTTTAATCTATCCACTTGGATTTGTGAACCTTGTTTTGTTATTCACCTTTGTTTGTTGTCTTGTGTTGTATTCGGCCTTGGTAAGGAAAGGTTGGGAAAGGTTCCATATATAAAATTTTGGCAAGTCCAAACAAGAGGAAACAAGGGTAGCATTCTTGGGGTGAGTTGATGCAACTCAAAGGGGCTTGATCAAAAGGAGACAAACACCAAAAAGCTTGGAGTGAAGACTTTGTTTTATTTTTGTTTATTCTTTGTATTGTGTATACTTAATTTTAGATTGGGAGTTTGAGTGCCCTTAAGGCCCTCCCTTGGTTTGTAATAATTTTGGTTAATTTTAGCGTAGTTCCTCGTTAATTAGGTGAAGAAGGGAGAAGTGGTACACTTCCTTCAACACCTTAGGAGCACGATTAGAGCCCTTTCTCTTTTACATTCTTGCACTTTTATTTTATTTTATGTTATTTTGAAAAAACGTGTAGAGGCTAAGAGTTCCAAAGACTCATCAAGCCACCTTAGGTGAGAAAACAAAAAAAAAAAGAGTTTTTGGCCTACCCTTTACTTTTTAGCATCCAAGCACCATGACTTCCCACACACATTCTAGTGCACATAGTTGTTCATCAACTAAGAGTGTCAACCAAAGAAAACCTTCTAAGGGAGACACTCTTGAAAACCTTAACTTAGAATTTAGGGAATGGATGGCTAAAGAACAAGAAAGGAGAGAAGAAAAAGAGAGAAAAAAAGAAATAAAAGAAAAAGAAAAACAAAAAGAGAAGGAAGAGTTAAAAAAAGAGATGTTGGAAATGAGAAAAGAGAAAAAAGAGCGAGAAGAGAGAAGGCAAAGAGAGAGAAGAGAGGATGAAGAAAGGAGAAGAAGGAAAGAACTAGAAAGGAAAAGAGAAAAAGAGGAAGAAGAGAGAAGGAGAGGAGAAGAGAGTAAAAGGACAGATGGGAGGGAGAGTGATAGAAAAAATAAAGGAATTCTCATAAGATCCCCATCTAGGCATTTTAGCTCTAGTGAAGAAGAATACTATAGAAATCAACATAAGCATCACTCTCATTCATCATACAATCATCATTCTCCTCAAGAGAACATAAATCATGCTAGGGAACCAAAGGTAGACCTACCCCATTTTCATGGTAGGGAAGATGTTGAGACTTACCTAGATTGGGAAGTCAAATTGGAGCAACTCTTTCGATGCTATGAAATTAGGGAAGAAAGGAAGGTACCTTTGGCCTCCCTTAGTTTTCAAGGTTCTGCTTTGCATTGGTGGGATGGATTAGTCAAGGATAGGGCCCGTAAACAAATGCCTGACATTCGCTACTGGAATGATTTAAAAACTTGTTTGCGAAGAAGGAACATTCCTTCATATTATGAGAGGGATCTTTTGGGTAGGCTCCAAAGACTTAGGCAACATAACCTAAGTATTGAGGAGTATAGACAAAAGATGGAGCTTCTCATACTAAGGGCCAATATCATTGAGGAACCCAATGCCAACCTTGCTAGGTTTTTGTGTGGATTAAGCTCTGACATTAGAGATAAGGTAGAGCTTCTTTCATACTCAAACCTTGATGAGTTGGTAGAACTTTGTGTAAGAGCTGAGAATCAACTCAAGAGAAAAAGCTTTAAAAAAGATTCTCCGTCTTACTCAAAGAGAGACCAACTTAAGGGAAACTCTTTCAAGGGTTTTCCCAAAGAGGAACCCAAGCATTTTCAAGATACAAAAGCACCTCATGTAGAGAGAAAAACCCCTACTACTAAGCCTACTAAGAGGCAAAGTAGTATCAAATGCTTCAAATGTCTTGGGAGAGGCCACATTGCCTCTCAATGCCCTAACAAGAAAACCATGATCATAAGGGGACAAGACATTTGTAGTGAGAATAGCTCATCTTCCTCCTCTAGTGAGAGTGAGGAAGAAGGGGGACATACTTTTGAACAACAGTGTGAGGAAGCTTTTCCTTATGAGGGGGACCTCCTTATGGTTCAAAGGCTTCTTGGAAGCCAACCTCTAGAGCTTGGCCAGTCACAAAGAGAGAACATCTTCCATACAAGATGTAAAGTAAATGACAAAGTATGTTCTCTCCTTGTTGATAGTGGCTCCTGTTGTACTGTTGTAGCTCTAGGTTGGTTGAAAAGCTAGCCTTGACTACCATGCCCCATTCCAAACCTTACAAATTGCAATGGCTCAATGAGCAAGGGGAGATGGTAGTCAATGAACAAGTTATGGTTCTGATTTCCATAGGATCTTATAATGATGAGATTCTTTGTGACATAGTTCCTATGGAGGCTGGTCATATCCTGTTGGGAAGACCATGGCAATTTGGCAACAAAGCTATTCACCATGGTCACTCCAACCAAATAATTCTCACCCATAATGAAAAGCACTTCAAATTGTATCCTTTGTCACCTTCTCAAGTGGCTGAAGATCAATTTGCGATGAAAAAGAAAAGAGTTGAGGAAAAACAAAAACAAAAAAAAATACAACAAGCTTTACCCTTAAAGCTTGAAAAGGGTAAAGAGAGAGAGTCGGAAGGTGATGCCCCTTCAAAAGGGAATATTAGTAAAAGGACCCTATTTGCTACTAAACGTGATTTAAAAGAAGCTCCTTTGACTAACAAGCCCTTTTATCTCCTCTTTTGCAAAGAAGCATCAAATCCTTCTCCCATTTTGCATTCTTCTGCTGAGAGCACTGCCACAACCCATGCACATGAGCACCTTCCTCAAGGGGTTCAAGATATTTTAAAAGGATTTGATGACATATTCCCTAATGAGGTTCCGAAAGGACTTCCTCCCATTAGGGGTATAGAACATCAAATTGATTTGGTGTCTGGCGCAAGTCTACCTAATAGACCTGCCTATAGGACCAACCCCATGGAGACCCAAGAGATTGAGTCTCAAGTGAATGAGCTGTTGGAGAAGGGTTGGGTTCAAAAGAGCCTAAGCCCTTGTGCTGTGCCAGTCTTGTTGGTGCCCAAGAAGAATGGCCAATGGAGGATGTGTGTTGATTGTCGTGCAATCAACAACATCACCATCAAATATAGGCACCCAATCCCCCGTCTTGATGACATGTTGGATGAATTGCATGGGGAAAAAATATTTTCAAAAATAGATCTTAGAAGTGGTTACCACCAAATAAGGATCAAAGAGGGTGATGAGTGGAAAACTGCTTTTAAGACTAAATTTGGTCTTTATGAGTGGTTGGTTATGCCTTTTGGGCTAACTAATGCCCCAAGCAAATTCATGCGCTTAATGAATCATGTACTAAGGGATTGCCTTGGTAAATTTTGTGTAGTTTACTTTGATGACATTTTAGTTTACTCTAGGAACCTAGATGATCATTTAGGACATCTAAGGCATGTTTTTTCTCTTCTTAGGAGTAATCATCTTTTTGGTAACTTAGAAAAATGCACTTTTTGTGTAGATAGTGTAGTTTTCCTAGGTTTTGTAGTTAGCACAAAAGGGGTTCATGTTGACCCCGAAAAGATAAAAGCTATTCAAGAATGGCCCACCCCAAAGAGTGTGACAGAGATCAAAAGCTTGCATGGTCTCGCTGGATTTTATAGGCGCTTTGTGCCTAATTTCTCCACGCTCTTCGCACCAATAAATGATTTGGTGAAAAAGGAAGTTCCTTTCCTTTGGGGTGAGAAACAAGAGAAATCCTTCCAGCTAATTAAGCATAAACTGACCCATGCACCAGTCTTGGCATTACCTGACTTTTCTAAAACATTTGAACTTGAATGTGATGCCTCTGGTGTAGGTGTGGGGGCTGTCTTGTTGCAAGGAGGGCACCCCATTGCGTATTTCAGTGAAAAACTCAATGGTGCCCCCCTCAACTACCCCACCTATGATAAGGAGTTTTATGCTCTAATTAGGGCCCTTCAAACTTGGGAGCATTACCTTGCTCCCAAGGAGTTTGTCATTCATAGTGACCATGAGGCACTAAAATATTTGAGGGGTCAAGGTAAATTGAACAAAAGGCATGCAACGTGGGTGGAATATCTTGAATCCTTCCCTTATGTCATCAAGTACAAGAAAGGAAAACAAAATGTGGTGGCTGATGCTCTTTCTAGGCGTCATGCCCTTTATTCATCCTTGAGTGCAAAAATCTTGGGATTTTATGACATTCGGGCTATGTATCCGTCTGATAAGGATTTCGGCCCCATATTTGCTACCTCTGCATCTACATTTGCATTAAAGGCCCATGATGGGTACTTCATTAGTGAGGGGTATCTTTAGAAAGGGAGTAAGCTTTGTATACCCCAAGGATCAATTAGGAACTTACTTACAAATGAGAGTCATGAAGGTGGGCTCATGGGGCATTTTGGGATTTCAAAAACCCTCATGCTTTTACAAGAGAAATTCTTTTGGCCCCATATGCGTAGAGATGTCCATAGACATTGCTCTAAATGTATAGCTTGCTTGCAAGCAAAGTCTAAAGCAATGCCTCATGGACTATACACACGTTTACCTGCTCCTTCTGCACCTTGGGAGGATATTAGCATGGATTTCATCCTTGGGCTCCCAAGAACCCAACGAGGTGCAGACTCCATATTTGTGGTGGTGGACCGATTTTCAAAAATGGCCCATTTTATTCCCTGCCACAAAGTGGATGATGCGAGCAACATCGCAAGACTTTTCTTTAAAGAGGTTGTCCGATTGCATGGTATACCCTCTTCAATAGTGTCAGATAGGGATGTGAAGTTCCTTAGCCATTTTTGGAAAACTTTTTGGGCTAAGCTGGGAACTAAACTTCTTTTTTCCACTACCTGTCACCCTCAAACTGATGGGCAAACAGAAGTGGTGAATAGTTATCCACTATGCTGAGGGCTCTCCTTAAAGGCAACCATAAGACTTGGGATGAGTACCTTCCCCACATTGAATTTGCTTATAACCGGGTGGTTCATAGAACCACCAAGCATTCTCCTTTTGAGGTGGTCTATGGCTTTAATCCTCGTACTCCTCTAGATCTTTTACCTCTTCCTCTTTCTGTTGCTGTGCATAAAGAAGGAGAGGCAAAAGCCATTTTTGTAAAACAATTACATGAGAGGGTTAAAGTTAACATAGAGCGCCAATCCTTGAGAGATGCTACTTTCGCCAATAGGGGGAGGAAAGAAGTCATCTTTGAAAAGGGCGACTGGGTATGGCTTCACTTGAGAAAGGATAGATTTCCTTCTCAAAGGAAGTCCAAACTTAGCCCTAGAGGAGATGGACCTTTCCAAATCCTTGAGCGGATCGGTAATAATGCCTATGTTTTAGATTTGCCTGAGGATTATGGGGTAAGCACCAGTTTTAATGTTTCTGATTTGTCTCCATTTGTAGGTGCTGAAAATGGCGAAGACCCCATGGATTTGAGGACAAATCCTCTTCAAGGGGGAGGAGATGTTGTGACCATGCCTAGCCAAGGACCTATCACTAGGGCCATGGCTAGAAGGATTGAAGAAGACCTACCCCTTGCAGACAAAGGAAGACTTCACCTCCTATGGAGAGTGAAGATATTAGGCTAGGGACTTTAGTTAATAAAATGTAATTTTCCTTTATTTTAATTTTGAGGAGCATTAAGAATTTAATTTGGGACATGTATTTAGTCCATTTTTTATTTTTAGGAGGAGTCTTAGGAATTTAGAGGGTGGATTTAGCTTTTTGGGTCTTTATGAAGGAAATAAGGGGTAGCCTTGATATCTACACCCCTCTTTTCTACATAAACCCCCTAAGCTAATAAGAAGGAATCTTGGCCCTTGGTTTGAGAAACTTGGGCACCAAGTTTGATGATCTAAAGAGGGAATTGTTTCTCAATTCTCTTCCCTTAGATCTCTCCTTTTAATCCTAGCCCTTCTTTTTTAGGTTATCTTGTTCAAGAGGTTAGCTACCTCTATAAATAGGAGCTCCCCCCTCACTTGTATTTTTTACACTTGAATTTAATCCTAGAGACCATATTGGTTGAGGTTCTTACCTTTGAGTGTCCCCCTTTCTCCTTTGTGAGAGCTTCTAAGAGTTATCAAGGGACCCCTCCCTTGTGGCCTCTCCCCTTTGGCTTATCAAACCTAGTATTTGTGGCGCCTCACCCCATTCCTTTCCTCTCCATAAATCCATTTCCCTTCCAAGTGACTTTAGAAAGGATCCTTTGAGCACGTGATCATCAAAGATCACATCAGAAGTGGTTACCACCAAATAAGGATCAAAGAGGGTGATGAGTGGAAAACTGCTTTTAAGACTAAATTTGGTCTTTATGAGTGGTTGGTTATGCCTTTTGGGCTAACTAATGCCCCAAGCACATTCATGCGCTTAATGAATCATGTACTAAGGGATTGCCTTGGTAAATTTTGTGTAGTTTACTTTGATGACATTTTAGTTTACTCTAGGAACCTAGATGATCATCAAAGATCACATCAAAGAAGACGTGGAAGAAGGAGAAAAAGAGGAACAAGAAGAACTGGAGGGAGAAGTAGTGGAAGGGGGAGAATAAGGAAAGCAAGGAAAGGGAGGAGGAGGAAGAAGTGGAAGAAGGAGGAGAAGAAAAAGGGGTAGGAAGAAGAAGTGGAAGAAGGAGATGAAAAGGGAGAAAAGGAGGAAAAGAAGTGGGGATAAAGAAAAGGAAGAAGAAGAACAAGTGGAAGTAGCAGAAGTGGAAGAAGGTGAACAAGAGAAACAAGAAGAGGTAGTTCAAGGAGTGGGGATGATGAAGAAGAAGTAGGACAAGGTGAGCAAGACGTAGAAATACAAGTGGAAGCAGAAGAAGTGGAAGAAGATGAAAAAGAGGAACAAGATGAAGGAAAGGGAAGAAGAAGAAAGAGATGAAAAGGAACAAAAAGGAGGAGTTGAAGCAGATGAGATGAGGAAGAAGTGGAAGAAAGAGAACAAGAGGAGGAAGAACAAGTGGAAGAAAGAGAAGAAGAAGAATTAGAGTAAGCAGAAAAAGTTGGAGAAGGAGAAGAAAAGGAAGAAGAAGAACATGTGGAAAGAGAAGAAGTGGAAGAAGGTGAACAACAGGAGGAAGAAGAAGTAGGGGAAAGAGGTGGGATGAACAACAAGAAGTAGAAGAAGGAGAACGAGTGGAAGAAGGAGAATATGAGGAAAAAGAAGAAGGAAAGGAAGAAAAGTGAAGAAGAAGCAGAAGAAGTGGAATATGGTGGAGTAGAGGAAGAAGATGAAGGAGTCTATGGAGAAGATTTGGGGGAAGGAGAAGAAGAGTAAGAGCAATAATTGGAACCAAAAGAAGTGGGGGATTGAGAAAAAGAGGAAGGAGAGGAAGGAAAGGGAAGAAGAAGAAGCAGTAAAAGAAGAAGAAATGGAAGAAGGACAAGAAGAGGAAGAATAAGAAGTGTAAGCAAAACAAGTGGAAGAAGGAGAAGAAGTAGAAGAACAACAACAAGTGGAAGTACAAGAAGTGGTAGAAGTAGACCAAGATGAATAGGAAGAAGTAGTGGAATGAGAGCGGATGAAGAAGAGGAAGTGGAAGAGGGAGAACGAGAGGAGGAAGAAGAAGTGGATGAAGGAGAAGAGGATGAAGAAGAAGAAGTAGTATAAGGAGAGGTGACAAAGAAAAAGAGGAAGAGGAAAAAGTGGTGGAAGGAAAGGGGATGAAGAAAAGACGTGGAAGAAGGAGAAAAATAGGAACAAGAAGAAGTGGAGGGAGAAGTAGTGGAAGAGGGAGAATAAGGAAAGCAAGGAAAAGGAGGAGGAAAAAGAAGTGGAAGAAGCAGGAGAAGAAGAAGGGGGGGAGGAAGAAGAAGTGGAAGAAGGAGATGAAGAGGGAGAAAATGGAGGAGTGGAAGAAGAGGAGATGATGAAGAGCAAGAGGAAGAAAGAGAACAAGAGGAAGTGGATGAAGGAGAAGAATAGGAAGAAGAAGAAGTAGTATAAGGAGAAGCGATGAAGAAGAAGAAGAAATGGAAGAAGTAAAAGAGGAGGAAGAAGAAGAAAACGTGGAAGAATAAGAAAATGAGGAAGAAGAAGAACTAGTCGAAGGAAATGGGATGAAGAAGAAGTGGAAGAAGAAGAAGTGGAAGGAGAAGTAATGGAAAAGGGAGCAACGTAGGAAGAAGAAGTGGAAGAAGGAGAATAAGAGGAAGAAGACGAAGGAAAGCAAGGAAATGGAAGAAGAGGAAGTGGAATACCAAGAAGAAGAGGAAGAAGTGTAACTGGAAGAGAAGAATAGGAAGAAGAATAAGTAGTATAAGGCGAGGCAATGAGAAAGAAGAAGAAGTGGAAGAAGGAGAAGAAGAGGAAGAAGAAGAAGTAGTGGAAGGAAAGGGGATGAAGAAGAAGAACTAGAAGAAGGAGACCAAGAGGAAGAAGAAGAAGTGGAAGGAGAAGTAGTGGAAGAGGGAGAAGAGTAAGAATTAGAAGAAGTAAAGCAAGGAAAGGGAGGAAGAAGAAGAACTGGAAAAAGGAGGAGTGGAAGAAAAAGGTAGACAGAACAAGTGCAAGAAGGAGTAGAAAAGGAAGAAGAAGAACAAGTGGAAGCAATAGAAGTGGAAAAAGGTGAACATGAGGAAGAAGAAGAAGTAGTTGAAAGAGTGGGTTAGTGGAACAAGGAGAACAAGAGGTAGAAATACAAGTGGAAGCAGAAGAAGTGGAAGAAGATGAAAAAGAGGAAGAAGACAAAGGAAAATAAAGAAGAAGAAGGAGATGAAGACGAAGAAAATAAGGAGTGGAATGAGAGGAGATGATGAAGAAGAAGTGGAAGAAAGATAACAATAGGAGGCAGAAGAAATGGAAGAAAGAGAAGAAGAAGATGAAGGAGAATAAGCAGAAGAAGTTGAAGAAGGAGAAGAAAAGGAAGAAGAAGAAAATGTGGAAAGAGAAGAAGTGGAAGAAGGTGAACAACAGGAGGAAGAAGAAGTAGGGGAAGGAGGTGGGATGAACAACAAGAACTAAAAGAAGGAGAACGACTGGAAGAAGAACAAGTGGAAGAAGGAGAATATGAGGAAAAAGAAGAAGGAGATGAAGGAAAGCGAAAAAGAAGCAGAAGAAGTAGAATATGGAGGAGAAGAGGAAGAAGTGAAGAAGAAGTGTAAACAAAAGATTTGGGTGAAGGAGAAGAAGAGGAAGAGCAACAACTGGAAGGAAAAGTAGTGGGGGAAGGAGAAAAAGAGGAAGGAGAAGAAGGAAAGGGAAGAAGAAGAAGCGGTGGAAGGAAAAGAATGGAAGAAGGACAAGAAGAGGAAGAAGAACCATAACAAGTGGAAGCAGAAGAAATGGTAGAAGGTGAACAAGAGGAATAGGAAGAAGTGGTGGAATGAGAAGGGATGAAGAAGAAGAAGTGGAAGAAGGAGAACGAGAGGAGGAAGAAGTGAAAGCAGAAGAAGTGGAAGAAGGAGAATAAGAGGAAAAAGATGAAGGAAAGCAAGGAAACGAAAGAAGAGGAATTGGAAGAACGAGAAGAAGAGAAAGAAGTGTAAGTGCAAGCAGGAGAACAATATGAAGAAGAAGAGGCAGTATAAGGAGAGGCGATGATGAAGAAGAAGAAGAAGAAGTGGAAGAATGAGAAAGAGAGGAAGAAGAAAAAGTAGTGCTAAAAGGAGAACAAGAGGAAGGAGAAGCAGTGGAAGGAGAACTAATGGAAGAAGGAGATGAGTAAGAAGAAGAAGAAGGAAACCAAGGAAAGGGAGGAAGAAGAAGAAGTGGAAGAAGGAAGAGAAGAAAAAGAAGTGTAGGCAGAAGAAGTGCAAGAAGGAGAAGAAAAGGCAGAATAAGAACACGTGAAAAAGCAGAAGTGGAAAAAGGTGACCAAGAGTAAGAAGACGTAGTTGAAGGATTGGGGATCATGAATAAGAAGAAGGACATGGAAGAGAGAGAACAAGAGGAGATAGAAGAAATGGAAGAAAGACAAGAAGAAGAAGGAGAGTAAGCAGAAGAAGTGGAAGAAGGAGAAGAAAAGGAAGAAGAAGAACATGTGGAAAAAGAAGAAGTGGAAGAAGGTGAACAAGAGGAGGAAGAAGAAGTAATGGAAGGAGGTGGGATGAAGAACAAGAACTGGAAGAAGGAGAACGAGTGGAAGAAGAACAGGTGGAAGAAGGAAAATAGGAGGAAAAAGAAGAAGGAGAGGAAGGAAAGCAAAGAAGAAGCAGAAGAAGTGGAATATGGAGGAGAAAGGGAAGAAGATGAAGAAGAAGTGTAAGGAGAAGATTTAGGGGAAGGAGAAGAAGAGGAAGAGCAACAATTGGAAGCAAAAGAAGTAGGGGATGGAGAAAAAGAGGAAGGAGAGGAAGCAAAGGGCAGAAGAAGTAGTGGAAGAAGAAGATATGGAAGAAGGACAAGAAGAGGAAGAAGAAGAAGTGGAAGACGGAGACAAAGAAGAAAAAGAACAACAAGTTGAAGCAGAAGAAGTGGTAGAAGAAGAATAAGACAAATACGAAGAAGTAGTGGAATGAGAGGGGATGAAGAAGGGGAAGTGGAAGAAGGAGAACGAGAGGAGGAAGAAGAAGTGGAAAAAGGAGAAGAAGAGGAAGAAGACAAAGGAAAGCAAGGAAACGGAAGAAGAGGAAGTTGAATAACGAGAAGAAGAGGAAGAAGAGGGAGTAGTATAAGGAGAGGCGATGAAGAAAAAGAAGAAGTGGAAGAAAGAGAAGAAGAAAAAGAAGAAGAACAAGTGGAACAATGAAAAAAAGGGGAAGAAGAAGAAGTAGTGGAAGGAAAGGGGGTAAAGAAAAAGAAGTGGAAGAAGGAGAACAAGAGGAAGAAGAAGAAGTGGAAGGAGAAGTAGTGGAAGAGGGAGAAGAGTATGAGGAAGAAGAAGGAAAGCAAGGAAAAGGAGGAGAAGAAGAAGAAGCGTAGGCGGAAGAAGTGCAAAAAGGAGAAGAAAAAGGAAGAAGAAGAACAAGTGGAAGTAGCAGAAGTTGAAGAGGGTGAACAAGAGGAAGAAGAAGAAATAGTTGAAGGAGTGGGGATGATGAAGAAGAAGTGGAACAAGGAGAACGAGAGGTAGAAATACAAATGGAAGCAGAAGAAGTGGAAGAAGAGGAACAAGACGAAGGAAAGGGAAAAAGAAGAAGGAGATGAAAAGAAAGAAATAGGAGGAGTGGAAGGAGATGAGACAATAAAGAAGAGGTGGAAGAAAGAGAACAAGAGGAGGTAGAAGAAGTGGAAGAAAGTGAAAACGAAGAATGAGAGTAAGCAGAAGAAGTGGAAGAAGGAGAAGAAGACAAAGGAGAGCAAGCAGAACAAGAAGAAAAAGAGGAAGAAAAACATGTAGAAAGAGAAGAAGCGGAAGAAGGTGATTAAGAGGAGGAAGAAGAAGTAGTGGAAGGAGGTGGGATGAAGGAGAAGAACTGGAAGAAGGAGAACGAGTAGAAGAAGAACAAGTGGAAGAAGAACAAGTGGAAGAAGGAGAAAAGGAGGAAAAAGAAGGAGAGGAAGGAAAGGGAAGAAGAAGCAAAAGAAGTGGAATATGGAGGAGAAGAGTAAGAAGATGAAGAAGAAGTGTAAGGAGAAGATTTAGGGGAAGGAGAAGAAGACGAAAAGCAACAATTGGAAGCAAAAGAAATGGGTGATGGAGAAAAAGAGGAAGGAGAAGAAGGAAAGGGTAGAAGGAGAAGTAGTGATATGACCATGCCTAGCGAAGGACCTAGCCCTTGTAGACAAAGGAAGATTTGACCTCCTGTAGAGAGTGATGATATTAGGCTAAGGTCTTTAGCTAATAAAATGTAATTTTCCTTTATTTTAATTTTGAGGAGCATTATGTATTTAATTTGGGACATGTATTTAATCCATTTTTATGTTAGGAGGTGTCTGATGTGACCATGCCTAGCCAAGGACCTATCACTAGGGCCATGGCTAGAAGGATTGAAGAAGACCTAGCCCTTGTAGACAAAGGAAGACTTCATCTCCTATGGAGAGTGAAGATATTAGGCTAGGGACTTTAGTTAATAAAATGTAATTTTCCTTTATTTTAATTTTGAGGAGCATTAAGAATTTAATTTGGGACATGTATTTTGTCCATTTTTTTATTTTTAGGAGGTGTCTTAGGAATTTAGAGGGTGAATTTAGCTTTTTGGGTCTTTATGAAGGAAATAAGGGGTAGCCTTGATATCTACACCCCTCTTTTCTACATAAACCCCCTAAGCTAATAAGAAGGAATCTTGGCCCTTGGTTTGAGAAACTTGGGCACCAAGTTTGATGATCTAAGGAGGGAATTGTTTCTCAATTCTCCTCCCTTAGATCTCTCCTTTTAATCCTAGCCCTTCTTTTTTAGGTTATCTTGTTCAAGAGGTTAGCTACCTCTATAAATAGGAGCTCCTCCCTCACTTGTATTTTTGACACTTGAATTTAATCCTAGAGACCATTTTGGTTGAGGTTCTTACCTTTGAGTGTCCCCCTTTCTCCTTTGTGATAGCTTCTAAGAGTTATCAAGGGACCCGTCCCTTGTGGCCTCTCCCCTTAGGCTTATCAAACCTAGTATTTGTGGCGCCTCACCCCATTCCTTTCCTCTCCATAAATCCATTTTCCTTCCAAGTGACTTTAGAAAGGATCCTTTGGGCACGTGATCATCAAAGATCACATCAAGTGGTATCAGAGCCACTCTCTAAAGGTCACGTTCTTTCTCAAATTTTTTTTGCTTTGTTGTTTATTTCTTTGATCTCTTTATTTTAAAGTCCTTCATTTTTTGTCATCTCTATTTCCTTTATTGTCTAGTAGTATAGCTTTTTATTCTTGCTATTGTATGCGCTTTTGTTTTCTATCTATGCGCCTATTTTCCATTTAATTTGATGTGATTTTATTTGTCCCTTTCTTTGCATCTTATTTTTGTGTTCAAGTTGCTTAATTTTCCCTTGGTTTTTTATGTTAAAGTGTGCCTAAGAAGTTGTGACCATTAAACCCACATGGTTGAGGATTTTTCCACACGATTGTGGTGATCAACTTTGGCCACTTTGTTGTGCCTTTTGTTTTGAGTCTCTTGCTGAAATTTTTGCTCTATCTTTAGGTGTGTTATTTTTTCTTAATCTTGTGTTTTGTCAAATACTAGTCATGTTAGTTTCCTATTTTGTCTCATTTAAATTCCATAGGTTTTACCCTCTTAAAATTTTTACAAAAAAGCTTTCAAAAACATTTTGAATTGAGCTCCTAAGAGGTGAACCTCTTATTGAGTCTCTTAAGTCTTTTATGCTTTTAGTTCAAACATATTAATCTCTTTGTTGTTCTTAAATATTTGCTCAATTCAATCTTTATATGTTTCTTGTTTTATGTTGAATTATTAGTAGCTTTCCACTTGGTTTACCTTCACTATTGGTGCCTCTTTATGGAATTTTAGCTTGGGTGAATTGTGTTAGTAATTTGAGCAATCAATTTACTTCAAAATCAGCCCTAAATCATTCCTTAAGCACCATTAGTTCAGTGGTATTTGGAACTACTAAGTTGTTTTGCCTTTAGTTGCATGCATTGCTTGAAAATTGTGTGACCTTACTTTGTGCTTATTCACTCAAGCGTTATTATTTCAAGCATCCTCATTAAAATTTCAATTCAACAAGCTATTAGGTGCAGCAAAAAGATTAGAAAAAGTTAAAAAAAAAATAGAAAAAGTTGAAGTTGAAAAAAAAAAAGAAGAAGATAAAGAACTCAAAAGAAAGACAAATTTGAAGTTGTGTACCTAATAGTAGAAACATTTGATATGAGGAGCCAATTGTGATTCAAAAAAAAATTACTTGAGTAAGTTTTTTAGTTTTGGTCACTTAAATTTTATTAAGTGTGCAACTATTGGTTTCATTTTTTTTGTTTCAGTCTTTTTTCATCTCTACTCTTAGAGCTAATCTAGGAAAGTTATTTGTGTGCTACCTTCCTTTGTGAGCCTTATGATTTCTTGCTTGTCTTTTTTACTTCTTTGAGTTTGTCATTGTTTAATCTATCCACTTGGATTTGTGAACCTTGTTTTGTTATTCACCTTTGTTTGTTGTCTTGTGTTGTATTCGGCCTTGGTAAGGAAAGGTTGGGAAAGGTTCCATATATAAAATTTTGGCAAGTCCAAACAAGAGGAAACAAGGGTAGCATTCTTGGGGTGAGTTGATGAAACTCAAAGGGGCTTGATCAAAAAGAGACAAACACCAAAAAGCTTGGAGTGAAGACTTTGTTTTATTTTTTTTTATTCTTTGTATTGTGTATACTTAATTTTAGATTGGGAGTTTGAGTGCCCTTAAGGCCCTCCCTTGGTTTGTAATAATTTTGGTTAATTTTAGCGTAGTTCCTCGTTAATTAGGTGAAGAAGGGAGAAGTGGTACACTTCCTTCAACATCTTAGGAGCACGATTAGAGCCCTTTCTCTTTTACATTCTTGCACTTTTATTTTATTTTGTGTTATTTTGAAAAAACGTGTAGAGGCTAAGAGTTCCAAAGACTCATCAAGCCACCTTAGGTGAGAAAACAAAAAAAAAAAAAAGTTTTTGGCCTACCCTTTAGTTTTTAGCATCCAAGCACCATGACTTCCCACACACATTCTAGTGCACATAGTTGTTCATCAAGTAAGAGTGTCAACCAAAGAAAACCTTCTAAGGGGGAGACACTCTTGAAAACCTTAACTTAGAATTTAGGGAATGGATGGCTAAAGAACAAGAAAGGAGAGAAGAAAAAGAGAGAAAAAAAGAAATAAAAGAAAAGGAAAAACAAAAAGAGAATGAAGAGTTAAAAAAAGAGTTGTTGGAAATGAGAAAAGAGAAAAAAAAGCGAGAAGAGAGAAGGCAAAGAGAGAGAAGAGAGGATGAAGAAAGGAGAAGAAGGAAAGAACTAGAAAGAAAAAGAGAAAAAGAGGAAGAAGAGAGAAGGAGAGGAGAAGAGAGTAAGAGGAGAGATAGGAGGGAGAGTGATAGAAAAAATAAAGGAATTCTCATCAGATCCCCATCTAGGCATTTTAGCTCTAGTGAAGAAGAATACTATAGAAATCAACATAAGCATCACTCTCATTCAACATACAATCATCATTCTCCTCAAGAGAACATAAATCATGCTAGGGAACCAAAGGTAGACCTACCCCATTTTCATGGCAGGGAAGATGTTGAGACTTACCTAGATTGGGAAGTCAAAGTGGAACAACTCTTTCGATGCTATGAAATTAGGGAAGAAAGGAAAGTACCTTTGGCCTCCCTTAGTTTTCAAGGTTCTGCTTTGCATTGGTGGGATGGGTTAGTCAAGGATAGGGCCTGTAAACAAATGCCTGACATTCGCTACTGGAATGATTTAAAAACTTGTTTGCGAAGAAGGCACATTCCTTCATATTATGAGAGGGATCTTTTGGATAGGCTCCAAAGACTTAGGCAACATAACCTAAGTATTGAGGAGTATAGACAAAAGATGGAGCTTCTCATACTAAGGGCCAATATCATTGAGGAACCCAATGCCACCCTTGCTAGGTTTTTGTGTGGATTAAGCTCTGACATTAGAGATAAGGTAGAGTTTCTTTCATACTCAAACCTTGATGAGTTGGTAGAACTTTGTGTAAGAGCTGAGAATCAACTCAAGAGAAAAAGTTTTAAAAAAGATTCTCCCTCTTACTCAAAGAGAGACCAACTTAAGGGAAACTCTTTCAAGGGTTTTCCCAAAGAGGAACCCAAGCATTTTCAAGATACAAAAGCACCTCATGTAGGGAGAAAAACCCCTACTACTAAGCCTACTGAGAGGCAAAGTAGTATCAAATGCTTCAAATGTCTTGGGAGAGGCCACATTGCCTCTCAATGCCCTAACAAGAAAACCATGATCATAAGGGGACAAGACATTTGTAGTGAGAATAACTCATCTTCCTCCTCTAGTGAGAGTGAGGAAGAAGGGGGACATACTTTTGAACAACAGTGTGAGGAAGCTTTTCCTTATGAGGGGGACCTCCTTATGGTTCAAAGGCTTCTTGGAGGCCAACCTCTAGAGCTTGGCCAGTCACAAAGAGAGAACATCTTCGATACAAGATGTAAAGTAAATGACAAAGTATGTTCTCTCCTTGTTGATAGTGGCTCCTGTTGTAACTGTTGTAGCTCTAGGTTGGTTGAAAAGCTAGCCTTGACTACCATGCCCCATCCCAAACCTTACAAATTGCAATGGCTCAATGAGCAAGGGGAGATGGTAGTCAATGAACAAGTTATGGTTCCAATTTCCATAGGATCTTATAATGATGAGATTCTTTGTAACATAGTTCCTATGGAGGCTGGTCATATCTTGTTGGGAAGACCATGGCAATTTGACAAAAAAGCTATTCACCATGGTCACTCCAACCAAATAATTCTCACCCATAATGAAAAGCGCTTCAAATTGTATCCTTTGTCACCTTCTCAAGTGGCTGAAGATCAATTTGTGATGAAAAAGAAAAGAGTTGAGGAAAAACAAAAACAAAAAAAATACAACAAGCTTTACCCTTAAAGCTTGAAAAGGGTAAAGAGAGAGAGTCGGAAGGTGATGCCCCTTCGAAAGGGAATATTAGTAAAAGGAGCCTATTTGCTACTAAACGTGATTTAAAAGAAGCTCCTTTGACTAACAAGCCCTTTTATATCCTCTTTTGCAAAGAAGCATCAAATCCTTCTCCCATTTTGCATTCTTCTGCTGAGAGCACTGCCACAGCCCATGCACATGAGCACCTTCCTCAAGGGGTTCAAGATATTTTAAAAGAATTTGATGACATATTCCCTAATGAGGTTCCGAAAGGACTTCCTCCCATTAGGGGTATAGAACATCAAATTGATTTGGTGCCTGGCGCAAGTCTACCTAATAGACCTGCCTATAGGACCAACCCCATGGAGACCCAAGAGATTGAGTCTCAAGTGAATGAGCTGTTGGAGAAGGGTTGGGTTCAAAAGAGCCTAAGCCCTTGTGCTGTGCCAGTCTTGTTGGTGCCCAAGAAGAATGGCCAATGGAGGATGTGTGTTGATTGTCGTGCAATCAACAACATCACCATCAAATATAGGCACCCAATCCCCGTCTTGATGACATGTTGGATGAATTGCATGGGGCAAAAATATTTTCAAAAATAGATCTTAGAAGTGGTTACCACCAAATAAGGATCAAAGAGGGTGATGAGTGGAAAACTGCTTTTAAGACTAAATTTGGTCTTTATGAGTGGTTGGTTATGCCTTTTGGGCTAAGTAATGCCCCAAGCACAGTCATGCGCTTAATGAATCATGTACTAATGGATTGCCTTGGTAAATTTTGTGTAGTTTACTATGATGACATTTTAGTTTACTCTAGGAACCTAGATGATCATTTAGGACATCTAAGGCATGTTTTTTCTCTTCTTAGGAGTAATCATCTTTTTGGTAACTTAGAAAAATGCACTTTTTGTGTAGATAGTGTAGTTTTCCTAGGTTTTGTAGTTAGCACAAAAGGGGTTCATGTTGACCCCGAAAAGATAAAAGCTATTCAAGAATGGCCCACCCCAAAGAGTGTGACAGAGATCAAAAGCTTTCATGGTCTCGCTGGATTTTATAGGCGCTTTGTGCCTAATTTCTCCACGCTCTTCGCACCAATAAATGATTTGGTGAAAAAGGAATTTCCTTTCCTTTGGGGTGAGAAACAAGAGAAAGCCTTCCAGCTAATTAAGCATAAGCTAACCCATGCACCAGTCTTGGCATTAGCTGACTTTTCTAAAACATTTGAACTTGAATGTGATGCCTCTGGTGTAGGTGTGGGGGCTGTCTTGTTGCAAGGAGGGCACCCCATTGCGTATTTCAGTGAAAAACTCAATGGTGCCCCCCTCAACTACCCCACCTATGATAAGGAGTTTTATGCTCTAATTAGGGCCCTTCAAACTTGGGAGCATTACCTTGCTCCCAAGGAGTTTGTCATTCATAGTGACCATGAGTCACTAAAATATTTGAGGGGTCAAGGTAAATTGAACAAAAAGCATGCAACGTGGTTGGAATATCTTGAATCTGTCCCTTATGTCATCAAGTATAAGAAAGGAAAACAAAATGTGGTGGCTGATGCTCTTTCTAGGCGTCATGCCCTTTATTCATCCTTGAGTGCAAAAATCTTGGGATTTGATGACATTCGGGCTATGTATCTGTCTGATAAGGATTTTGGCCCCATATTTGCTACCTCTGCATCTGCATTTGCATTAAAGGCCCATGATGGGTACTTCATCAGTGAGAGGTATCTTTACAAAGGGAGTAAGCTTTGTATACCCCAAGGATCAATTAGGAACTTACTTACAAAAGAGAGTCATGAAGGTGGGCTCATGGGGCATTTTGGGATTTCAAAAACCCTCATGCTTTTACAAGAGAAATTCTTTTGGCCCCATATGCGTAGAGATGTCCATAGACATTGCTCTAAATGTATAGCTTGCTTACAAGCAAAGTCTAAAGCAATGCCTCATGGACTATACACACCTTTACCTGCTCCTTCTGCACCTTGGGAGGATATTAGCATGGATTTCATCCTTGGGCTCCCAAGAACCCAACGAGGTGCAGACTCCATATTTGTGGTGGTGGACCGATTTTCAAAAATGGCCCATTTTATTCCCTGCCACAAAGTGGATGATGCGAGCAACATCGCAAGACTTTTCTTTAAAGAGGTTGTCCGATTGCATGGTATACCCTCTTTAGGCTAAGCTGGGAACTAAACTTCTTTTTTCCACTACCTGTCACCCTCAAACTGATGGGCAAACAGAAGTGGTGAATAGATCTTTATCCACTATGCTGAGGGCTCTCCTTAAAGGCAACCATAAGTCTTGGGATGAGTACCTTCCCCACATTGAATTTTCTTATAACCGGGTGGTTCATAGAACCACCAAGCATTCTCCTTTTGAGGTGGTCTATGGCTTTAATCCTCGTACTCCTCTAGATCTTTTACCTCTTCCTCTTTCTGTTGCTGTGCATAAAGAAGGAGAGGCAAAAGCCATTTTTGTAAAACAATTACATGAGAGGGTTAAAATTAACATAGAGCGCCAATCCTTGAGAGATGCTACTTTCGCCAATAGGGGGAGGAAAGAAGTCATCTTTGAAAAGGGAGACTGGGTATGGCTTCACTTGAGAAAGGATATATTTCCTTCTCAAAGGAAGTCCAAAGTTAGCCCTAGAGGAGATGGACCTTTCCAAATCCTTCAGCGGATCGGTAATAATGCCTATGTTTTAGATCTGCCTGAGGATTATGGGGTAAGCACCAATTTTAATGTTTCTGATTTGTCTCCATTTGTAGGTGCTGAAAATGATGAAGACCCCATGGATTTGAGGTCAAATCCTCTGCAAGGGGGAGGAGATGATGTGACCATGCCTAGCCAAGGACCTATCACTAGGGCCATGGCTAGAAGGATTGAAGAAGACCTAGCCCTTGCAGACAAAGGAAGACTTCACCTCCTATGGAGAGTGAAGATATTAGGCTAGGGACTTTAGTTAATAAAATGTAATTTTCCTTTATTTTAATTTTGAGGAGCATTAAGAATTTAATTTGGGACATGTATTTAGTCCATTTTTTATTTTTAGGAGGTGTCTTAGGAATTTAGAGGGTGGATTTAGCTTTTTGGGTCTTTATGAAGGAAATAAGGGGTAGCCTTGATATCTACACCCCTATTTTCTACATAAACCCCCTAAGCTAATAAGAAGGAATCTTGGCCCTTGGTTTGAGAAACTTGGGCACCAAGTTTGATGATCTAAGGAGGGAATTGTTTCTCAATTCTCCTCCCTTAGATCTCTCCTTTTAATCCTAGCCCTTCTTTTTTAGGTTATCTTGTTCAAGAGGTTAGCTACCTCTATAAATAGGAGCTCCTCCCTCACTTGTATTTTTGACACTTGAATTTAATCCTAGAGACCATATTGGTTGAGGTTCTTACCTTTGAGTGTCCCCCTTTCTCCTTTGTGAGAGCTTCTAAGAGTTATCAAGGGACCCCTCCCTTGTGGCCTCTCCCCTTAGGCTTATCAAACCTAGTATTTGTGGCGCCTCACCCTATTCCTTTCCTCTCCATAAATCCATTTCCCTTCCAAGTGACTTTAGAAAGGATCCTTTGGGCACGTGATCATCAAAGATCACATCAGTGTCTGAGGAATTTAGAGGGTGGATTTAGCTTTTTGGGTCTTTATGAAGGAAATAAAGGGTAGCCTTGATATCTACACCCGTCTTTTCCTACATAAACCTCCTAAGCTAATAAGAAAGAATTTTGGCCCTTGGTTTGAGAAACTTGGGCACCAAGTTTGATGATCTAAGGAGGGGATTGTTTCTCAATCCTCCTCCCTTAGATCTCTCTTTTTAATCCTAGCCCTTCTTTTTTAGGTTATCTTGTTCAAGGGGTTAGCTACCTCTATAAATAGGAGCTCATCCCCTCACTTGTATTTTTTACACTTCAATTAAATCCGAGAGACCATTCCACCTTGAGGCTCTTACCTTAAGTGTCCCCCCTTCTCTTTTGTGAGAGCTTCTAAGAGTTATCAAGGGGCCCCTCCCTAGTGGCCTCTCCCCTTTGGCTTAACAAACCTAGTGTTGTGGCACCTCACCCCATTCCTTTCCTCCCCATAAATCTATTTCCCTTCCAAGTGACCTTAGAAAGGATCCTTTCGGGCAAGTGATCATCAATGATCACATCAAGTGTTATCTAGAGCCACTTTCCAAAGGTCTCGTTCTTTCACATTTTTTTTTTGCTTTGTTGTTTATCTCTTTATTTTAAAGTCTTTCATTTTTTGTCATCTTTATTTCCTTTATTGTCCAGTAGTATAGCTTTTTATCCATGCTATTATATGTGCTTTTGTTTCCTATCTATGCGCCTATGTTCCATTTATTTTGATGCAATTTTATATGTCCCTTTCTTTGCATCTTATTTCCGTGTTCAAGTTGCTTAGTTTTCCTTGTTTTTTATGTTAAAGTGTGCCTAAGAAGTTGTGACCATTAAACCCACATGGTTGAGGATTTTTCCTCACCATTGTGGTGATCAACTTTGGCCACTTTGCTGCGCCTTTTGTTTTGAGTCTCTTGCTGAAATTTTTGCTCTATTTTTAGGTGTGTTATTTTTTCTTAATCTTTTGTTTTGTCAAATACTAGTCATGTTAGTTTCCTATTTTGTTTCATTTAAATTCCTTAGGTTTTAGCTTCTTAAAATTTTTACAAAAAGTCTTAAAAAACATTTTGAATTGAGCTCCTAAGAGATGAACCTCTTGTTGAGTCTCTTAAGTCTTTTATGCTTTTAGTTCAAGCATAGTAATCTCTTTGTTGTTCTTAAATATTTGCTCAATTCAATCTTCATATGCTTCTTGTTTTATGTTGGATTATTAGTAGCTTTCCACTTGGTTTACCTTCACTATTGGTGCTTCTTTATGGAATTTTAGCTTGGGTGAATTGTGTTAGTAATTTGAGCAATCAATTTACTTCAAAATCAGCCCTAAATCATTCCTTAAGCACCATTAGTTTAGTGGTATTTGGAACTACTAAGTTGTTTTGCCTTTAGTTGCATGCATTGCTTGAAAATTGTGTGACCTTACTTTCTGCTTATTCGCTCAAGCGTTATTATTTCAAGTATCCTCATTAAAATTTCAATTCAACAAGGTATTAGGTGCAGCAAAATGATTAGAAAAAGTTTAAAAAAATATATATTAGAAAAAGTTCAAGTTAAAAACAAAAAAAGAAGATAAAGAACTCAAAAGAAAGACTATTTTGAAGTTCTGTACCTAATAGTAGAACATTTGATTTGAGGACCCAATTGTGATTCAAAAAAAAATATTACTTGAGTAAGCCTTTTAGCTTTTGGTCACTTAAATTTTATTAAGTGTGCAGTTATTGGTTTCATTTTTTGTTTGAGTCTTTTTTCGTCTCCACTCTTAGAGCTAATCTAGGAAAGTTATTTGTGTGCTACCTTCATTTGTGAGCCTTATGTTTTCTTGCTTGTCTTCTTTACTTCTTTGAGTTTGTCATTCTTTAATCTATCCACTTGGATTTGTGAACCGTGTTTTGTTATTCACCTTTGTTTGTTGTCTTGTGTTGTATTCGACCTTGGTAAGGAAAGCTTGGGAAAGGTGGGTAGCATTCTTGGCAAGTCCAAACAAGAGGAAACAAGGGTAGCATTCTTGGGGTGGGTTGATGCAACTCAAAAGGGTTTGATCAAAAGGAGACAAACACCAAAAAGCTTGGAGTGAAGACTTTGTTTTATTTTTTTTATTCTTTGTATTGTGTAAACCTAATTTTAGATTGGGAGTTTGAGTGCCCTTAAGGCCCTCCCTTGGTTTGTAATAATTTTGGTTAATTTTAGCTTACTCGTTAATTAGGTGAAGAAGGAAGAAGTGGTACACTTCCTTCAACACCTTAGGAGCACGATTAGAACCCTTTCTCTTTTACATTCTTGCACTTTTAATTTTATTTTTTATTTTTGCAAAAAACATGTAGAGGCTAAGAGTTCCAAAGACTCATCAAGCTACCTTAGGTGAGAAAATAAAAAGAGAGGAGTGTTGCTTGAAAAAAAAAGTTTTTGGCCTACCCTCTAGGTTTTAGCATCCAAGCACCATGACTTCCTACACACATTCTAGTGCACATAGTTGTTCATCAAGTAGGAGTGTTAACCAAAGAAAACCTTTTAAGGGAGAAACTCTTGAAAGCCTTAACTTAGAATTTAGGGAATGGATAGCTAAACAACAAGAAAGGAGAGAAGAAAAAGAGAGAAAAAGAGAAATAAAAGAAAAAGAAAAACAAAAAGAGAAGAAAGAGTTAAAAAAAGAGATGTTGGAAATGAGAAAAGAGAAAAAAGAGCGAGAAGAGAGAAGGCAAAGAGAGAGAAGAGAGGAAAAGAAGGAAAGAACTAGAAAGAAAAAAAGAAAAAGAGGAAGAAGAGAGAAGGAGAGGAGAAGAGAGTAAGAGGAGAGATGGGAGGGAGAGTGGGGAGGGAGAGTGGTAGAAAAAAGAAAGGAATTCTCATAAGATCCCTATCTAGGCATTTTAGCTCTAATGAAGAATAATACTATGAAAATCAACACAAGCATCACTCCCATTCATCATACCATCATCATTCTCCTCAAGAGAACAAAATTCATGCTAAGGAGCCAAAGGTAGACCTACCCCATTTTCATGGTAGGGAAGATGTTGAGACTTACCTAGATTGGGAAGTCAAAGTGGAACAACTCTTTCGATGCTATGAAATTAGGGAAGAAAGGAAAGTACCTTTGGCCTCCCTTAGTTTTCAAGGTTCTGCTTTGCATTGGTGGGATGGGTTAGTCAAGGATAGGGCCCGTAAACAAATGCCTGACATTCGCTACTGGAATGATTTAAAAACTTGTTTGCGAAGAAGGCACATTCCTTCATATTATGAGAGGGATCTTTTGGCTAGACTCCAAAGACTTAGGCAACATAACCTAAGTATTGAGGAGTATAGACAAAAGATGGAGCTTCTCATACGAAGGGACAATATCATTAAGGAACCCAATGCCACCCTTGCTAGGTTTTTGTGTGGATTAAGCTCTGACATTAGAGATAAGGTGGAGCTTCTTTCATACTCAAACCTTGATGACTTGGTAGAACTTTGTGTAAGAGCTAAACTCAAGAGAAAAAACTTTAAAAATGATTCTCCCTCTTACCCAAAGAGAGACCAACTTAAAGCGAACTCTTTTCCTAAAGAGGAACCCAAACACTTTGAAGATACAAAAACACCTCATATAGAGAGAAAACCCCCTACTACTAAGCCTACTGAAAGGTAAAGTAGTATCAAATGCTTCAAATGTCTTGGGAGAGGCACATTGCCTCTCAATGCCCCAACAAGAAAACCATGATCATGAGGGGACAAGACATTTTAGTGAGAATAGCTCATCTTCCTCCTCTAGTGAGGGTGGGGAAGAAGGGGACATACATTTGAACAAGAGTGTGAGGAAGTTTTCCTTATGAGGGGGACCTCCTTATGGTTTAAAGGCTTCTTTGAAGCCAACATCTAGAGCTTGGCCAGTCACAAAGAGAGAACATCTTTCATACAAGATGTAAAGTAAATGATATAGTATGTTCTCTCCTTGTTGATAGTGGCTCCTGTTGTAACTATTGTAGCTCTAATTGGTTGAAAAGCTAGCCTTGACTACCATGCCCCATCCCAAACCTTACAAATTGCAATGGCTCAATGAGCAAGGGGAGATGGTAGTCAATGAACAAGTTATGGTTCCAATTTCTATAGGATCTTATAATGATGAGATTCTTTGTGACATAGTTCCTATGGAGGCTGGCCATATCCTGTTGGGGGAGACCATGGCAATTTGACAAGAAAGTCGTTCATCATGGTCACTCCAACCAAATAATCCTCACCCATAATTACAAGCACTTAAAATTGTATCCTTTGTCACCTTCTCAAGTGGTTGAGGATCAATTTGCGATGAAAAAGAAAAGAGTTGAGGAAAAAAAACAAAAAAAAAACACAACAAGCTTCACCCCTAAAGCTTGAAAAGGGTAAAGAGAGAGACGGAAGGTGATGCCCCTTCCAAAGGGAATATTTAAAAGAAGCTCAAATCCTTCCCCCATTCTGCATTCTTCTTTTGAGAGCATTGGCACAACCCATGCACATGAGCACCTTCCTCAAGGGGTTCAAGGTATTTTAAAGGAATTTGATGATATATTCCCTAATGAGGTTCCGAAAGGACTTAGGGGTATAGAACATCAAATTGATTTGGTGCCTGACGCAAGTCTACCTAATAGACCTGCCCATATGATGTGACCATGCCTAGCCAAGGACCTATCACTAGGGCCATGGCTAGAAGGATTGAAGAAGACCTAGCCCTTGCAGACAAAGGAAGACTTTACCTCCTGTGAAGAGTGAAGATATTACACTAGGGACTTTAGTTAATAAAATGTAATTTTCCTTTTTTTAATTTTGAGGAGCATTAGGACTTTAATTTGGGACATATATTTAGTCCATTTTTATTTTAGGAGGTGTCTTAGGAATTTAGAGGGTGAATTTAGCTTTTTGGGTCTTTATAAAGGAAATAAGGGGTAGCCTTGATATCTACACCCCTCTTTTTCTTCATAAACCCCTAAGCTAATAAGAAGGAATCTCGGCCCTTGGTTTGAGAAACTTGGGCACTAAGTTTGATGATCTAAGGAGGGGATTGTTTCTCAATCCTCCTCCGTTAGATCTCTCATTTTAATCCTAGCCCTTCTTTTTTAGGTTACTAGCCCTTCTTTTTTAGGTTATCTTGTTCAAGAGGTTAGCTACCTCTATAAATAGGAGCTCCTCCCCTCACTTGTATTTTTTACACTTAAATTTAATCCTAGAGACTATATTGGTTATGAGGTTCTTACCTTTGAGTGTCCCTCCTTCTCCTTTGTGAGGGCTTTTAAGAATTATCAAGGGACCCCTCCTCCCATGTGGCCTCTCTCCTTTGGCTTATCAAACCTAGTATTTGTGGTGCCTCACCCCATTCCTTTCCTCTCCATAAATCCATTTCCTTTCCAAGTGACCTTAGAAAGGATCCTTTGGGCACGTGATCATCAAAGATCACATCACTATAGCACCAATCCCATGGAGACCCAAGAGATTGAGTCTCAAGTGAACGAGCTGTTGGAGAAGGGCTGGGTTCAAAAGAGCCTAAGCCCTTGTGTTTTTCCAATCTTTTTGGTGCCCAAGAAGAATGGAAAATGGAGGATATGTGTTGATTGTCGTGCAATCAACAACATCACCATCAAATATAGGCACTCAATCCCCCTTCTTGATGACATGTTGAATAAATTGCATGGGGCAAAAATATTTTCAAAAATAGATCTTAGAAGTGGTTACTACCAAATAAGGATCAAAGAGGGTGTTGAGTGGAAAGATGCTTTTAAGACTAAATTTGGTCTTTATGAGTGGTTGGTTATGGCCTTTTGGCTAACCAATGCCCCAAGCACATTAATGCGCTCAATGAATCATGTACTGAGGGATTGCCTTGGTAAATTTTGTGTAGTTTACTTTGATGAAATTTTAGTTTACTCTAGGAACCTAGATGATCATTTACGACATCTAAGGCATGTTTTTTCTCTTTTTAGGAGTAATCATCTTTTTGGTAACTTAGAAAAATGCACATTTTGCGTAGATAGTGTAGTTTTCCTAGGTTTTGTAGTTAGCACAAAAGAGGTCCATGTTGACCCCAAAAAGATAAAAGCTATTCAAGAATGGCCCACAGAGATAAAAAGCTTTCATGATCTCGCTGGATTTTATAGGCGCTTTGTGCCTAACTTCTCCACGCTCTTTGCACTAATAAATGATTTGGTGAAAAAGGAAGTTCCTTTCCTTTGGGGCGAGAAACAAGAGAAAGCCTTCTGTTAAGAACAAATTGACCCGTCTTGGCATTACCTAACTTTTCTAAAACATTTTCACTTGAATGTGATCCTCTTGTGTAGGTGTGTGAGCTGTCTTGTTGCAAGGAGGGCACCCCATTGCGTATTTCAGTCAAAAACTCAATGGTGCCCCCCTCAACTACCCCACCTATGATAAGGAGTTTTATTCTCTAATTAGGGTCCTTTAAACTTGGGAGCATTACCTTGCTCCATGGAGTTTTTCATTCATAGTGACCATGAGTCACTAAAATATTTGAGGGGTCAAGGTAAATTGAACAAAAGGCATGCAACGTGGGTGGAATATCTTGAATCTTTCCCCTATGTCATAAAGTACAAGAAATGAAAAAAAATGTGGTGGCTGATGCTCTTTCTAGGCGTCATGCCCTTTATTCATCCTTGAATGCAAAAATCTTGGGATTTGATGACATTCGGGCTATGTATCCTTTTGACAAGGATTTTGGCCCCATCTTTGCTGCCTCTGCATCTGCATTCGCATTAAAGGGCCATTGATGCATGCCTCCCTTGATCTTTTTCTAGAGGTTTTGTTCTTTGGTGAAATGGTTTGTGGAGAGGTAAGAAGTGAAGTGGTTTTAGGCGCCACTTAAGGTAAGATAAGCCTAAGAGGGAAAGTTTGCCACAAGGGATGGAACCCTTGATAAAAACCTAAGGAATTCTCAAAGAGAGAAGGGTGGACACTAAGAGAATTTTGGCCAACTCAAGGTTTTTCCATTCAATAAAGTGTAAAAAAAATAAGAGTGTGAAGGAGCACCTTTTTATAAAGGGAGCTAACCTCTTGGACAAGTCATGAAGGAAATGAAGGGCTAGAATTAAAAGGAGTCATCCAAGGGATGAGGATTGAAGCCCAAAGTCCAATCAATACCCTCCTTTAGATGAGAATTGGTGCCCAAGCTACCTCATCCAAGGGCCAAGATTACTCCTTTATTAGTTTTGGGTTTTATTTAGCAAAAGAGGGTGTAGTTATCAAACTACCCCCTTATTTCCTAAATAAAGGCCCAAAAGCTAATCTTACCCCTTCTTATTACTAAGACACCTCCTAGAAAATTAAATGGACTAATACATGTCCAAAATAAAATCCTAGGTTCCTAAAATAAAAATTACAAGTAAATAAGTCATGGCTTGCATAACTTGATGGTCATATGGAGGTGAGATCTTCCTCCCTCTACTCTAGCCATGTCTTCTTCTATTCTCCTAGCCATGGCCCTAGTGATAGGGCCTTTGCTTGGGGAGAATGCATCATCCCCTCCCCCTTCGGAAGGATTTGACCTCAAATCTGATAGGTCCTCCTCTTCTTCATCAGTACCTACAAAAGGGATCAAATCACAAACATTAAAGGTAGTACTGACACCATAGTACTCAGGGAAATCTAATATGTATGCATTGTTGTTCACTCTCTTGAGGACTTGAAAGGGACCATCTCCTCGGGGGCTAAGCTTGGACTTCCTTTGAGTAGGGAAGCGATCCTTCCTCAAATGAAGCCATACCCAATCCCCTTCATTGAAGATAATTTCTTTCCTGCCCCTATTGGCTTTACTAGCATACTCCTTTGAATGATGTTCAATGTTGGCCTTTACCCTTTCATGTAATTTTTTAACAAAATCTGCTCTTACTATTCATTCTTTGTGAACAGAAGAAGGGAAGGGTAAGGGCAAGATATCAAGAGGAGTAAGGGGGTTGAAGCCATAAACAACTTCAAAGGGAGAATGCTTAGTGGTCCTTTGAACCACCCGGTTGTATGCAAACTCAATATGGGGTAGGTATTCATCCCAAGACTTGTGATTTCCTCGAAGAAGTGTCCTAAGCATAGTAGATAGAGATCTATTTATTACCTCAGTCTGCCCATCAGTTTGGGGGTGACATGTGGTAGAAAATAAGAGTTTAGTTCCTAGCCTTGCCCACAATGTTTTCCAAAAGTGGCTAAGGAACTTCACATCTCTATCAGAGACTATGGATTGGGGAATTCCATGTAAACGGACAACTTCTTTAAAGAAAAGTCTCGCAATGTTGCTCGCATCATCTATCTTGTGGCATGGTATAAAGTGAGCCATTTTTGAAAATCTATCTACCACTACAAAGATAGAGTCTGCACCTCGTTGGGTTCGAGGCAGGCCAAGGATGAAATTCATACTAATATCCAGCCAAGGTGCAGAAGGAGCAGGTAAGGGTGTGTACAATCCATGAGCCATTGTCTTAGACTTAGCTTGCAAGCAAGCAATGCATCTACGATAATGTCTATAGACGTCTTTCTTCATATGGGGCCAAAAGAAGTTTTCTTGTAAAAGCAGAAGAGTTTTGTTAATTCCAAAATGCCCCATGAGCCGACCCTCATGGCTCTCTTTTGTCAATAGATTTCTCATGATCCTTAGGGTACACAAAGTCTGCTACCTTTGAAAAAGTACCCCTCACTCACAAAGAACCCATTTTGGGTTTTACATGCAAATGTAGAGGCAACATAAATGGATCCAAAATCCTTATCAGAAAGATACATTTCTCTAATATTATCAAATCCAAGAATCTTTGCACTTAAGGTGGTGTAAAGGGTATGTCTACGAGACAAAGCATCAGCCACCACATTATGTTTTCCTTTCTTGTATTTGATGATATAAGGGAAAGTCTCAAGAAATTCTACCCATTTAGCATGCCTTTTATTAAGCTTTCCTTGACCCTTCAAATACTTAAGTGACTCATGGTCACTATGAATGATGAACTCCTTGGGTACAAGATAATGTTCCCAAGTTTGAAGGGCCCTTATCAAAGAGTAAAACTCTTTATCATAGGTGGGGTAGTTTAAGGCGGCTCCATTTAGTTTTTCACTCAAATAAGCCACGGGATGACCACCTTGTAACAACATAGCTCCCACACCCACTCCCGATGCATCACACTCTAGCTCAAAAGTTTTAGAAAAGTTAGGAAGAGCTAAAACTGGTGCATGGGTCAGTTTCTCTTTGATAAGTTCAAAGACTTTTTGTTGTTTTTCACCCCAAAGGAACGGAGTATCCTTCTTCCCCAAATCATTGATTGGTGAGAAAAGTGTGGAGAAGTTAGGCACAAAGCGCCTGTAAAAACTCGCGAGACCATGAAAACTCTTGATCTTAGTCACACTTTTTGGGGTGGGCCATTCTTGGATGGCTTTGATTTTGTCGGGTCTACTTGAACCCCATTTTTATTAACTATAAAACCTAAGAACACCACACTCTCCACACAAAAATTACATTTTTCAATATTTCCATAGAGTTGGTGTGACCTAAGAATGCAAAAGACGCACCTAAGATGACCTACATGTTCATCTAGGCTCTTGCTATACACTAAGATGTCATCAAAATAAACAACACAAAATTTTCCTAAGCAAACCCTAAGGACATGATTCATAAGCCTCATGAAGGTGCTTGGGGCATTGGCAAGCCCAAAGGGCATTACCAACCACTCATACAGCCCAAACTTGGTCTTAAAAGCGGTTTTCCACTCATCACCTTCCTTTATGCGGATTTGGTGATAACCACTCTTAAGATCAATTTTTGAAAATAATTGGGCCCCATGCAGTTCATCAAGCATGTCATCAAGCCTAGGGATAAGGTGCCTATATTTGATGGTGATGTTATTGATTGCTTGACAATCAATGCACATCCTCCATTGGCCATTCTTCTTAGGCACCAACAAAACTGGCACAGCATAAGGGCTTAGGCTCTCTTGAACCCAACCCTTCTCCAATAGTTCTTGGACTTGAGATTCAATCTCCTTGGTCTCCATGGGATTAGTCCTATAAGCAGGCCTATTAGGCAGGCTAGCCCCAGGTACCAAGTCTATTTGGTGTTCTATACCCCTAATTGAAGGAAGTCCTTTGGGAACTTCATTAGGGAATATATCACCAAACTCCTTTAAAAGCTCTTGAACCTCTTGAGGTAGGTTCTCAGGTTCAAGTTCTATGGCAGTGCTAGAACTAGAAGGGAAAAAAGTGGAGTGGGAAGAAATGGGGGATGCCTCTTTGCAAAGGAGGAGATAGAAAGGTCTGTTAGTTAAGGGGGCTTCCTTTAAATCCAATTTTGTCTCAAATAAACTCCCTTTACTAATGACTTTCTTGGAAGGGGCACCAACTTCCAACTCAACCTCTTTACCCCTTTCAAGCTTTAGGGTAAAGCTTTGTTTTTTTTTTCTCCTCATCTCTCTTATGCTTCATGATGAGTTGGTCCTCCGCCACTTGTGAAGGTGTTAGAGGACACAACTTAATGCGCTTATCCTTATGAGTGAGGATGATGTTATTGGAATGACCATGGTGTATGGATTTCTTATCAAATTTCCATGGTCTTCCTAGCAAGATATGGCCAGCTTCCATTGGGACTATATCACACAGGATTTCATCTTTATAAGACCTAATGGAAATTGGAACCTTGACTTGCTCATTGACCTCCATTTCCCCTTGCTCATTGAGCCATTGAAGCTTGTAAGGCTTAGGGTGGGGAAGTGGGGTCAAGGCTAGCTTTTCCACCAACCTTGAGCTACAACAATTGCAGCATGACCCACTATCCACAATGAGAGAACATATTTTGTCATTCACCTTACAGTGAGTTTGGAATATGTTCTCCCTTTGAGATAAGGACACTTTCAAAGGTTGGTGATGCATGCCTCCCTTGATCTTTTTCCTTGAGGTTCCAAGCACCATGAAATGGATGATGGAGGGGAAAGAAAATGGAGGTGGGGCGCCACTCTCAAAGAGAGATAAGCCAAAGTGTTTAGGTTTGCCACAAGGGAAGGAACCCTTGATAAAAACCAACTAGGAAGAGGTTCCTCAAGAGAGAGGATCCTCAAGACCTTTTACTAAGAATGTGCTCACAAAGAGACTATTTTCATTCAACTTCAAAGGTGAAATTTTACAATGAGGGGGAATGAGTATATATAGCCCAATGGGAGAGCTTGGGCACACTTTTCTAGGCAATGTGGGACTTGGGCTTAATTAGGATTAAAACTAATTAACCCAAGTCTTAGGCCTTAAGTGAGGCACCTAAGTTCACCCCCTATGGGTGCAATTAGCATATCTTAATGTGAATGGGCTAGCCCAAAATCATGTCTTAACTTATGCACCCATTATAAGCTTACTCCTCCTTTTTAACTAAAGACACCTATACCTTATAAACTAAGAAGATGGTCGGAAATACATGGCCTTAAGGGAATTAAAAATACTTTCCTATTTATCTAATTAAAATAAAATATTTACAAGCTAAAAATAACGAAGACTATGGCTTCGAATCTTCAATGAGCTTTTGTCCATGCCATGCCTTCCTTGAGTCCTCCTAGCCATAATGCATGCTAGGTGAGATTGCATCATCTCCTCTCCCTTGGAGAGGATTTGACCTCAAATCCTGAGGTCTTTCTTCCGCTTTTTCAAAGTCTGCAAGAAAATAAGGAAAGCAGTAAGTATATGCAGACAAGTGATTTTGGGGGAAGTGAGAGGTCTATAAGTAGGCCTTTTAAGAATGGGGTAGTGGAGGTTGGCACTAAAGTTTGAAAATATTTTAGTGTGCATGTGCCTCCACACAACAGCTCCCCATCCTCCTCCAATTGCACTAGATACTAGCCTCAAAGGTTTTGAAATAGTTGGCGAGACTAGTCTAAGTGGAATGGAGCACTCATCAAGTTGGATTTGAGGGTGTGGATCAAGGTGCTCAAAAGATATAGGCACATCCTCAAATTCAACTTGTTCTTTTTGTAAGAGTTAGCAGGAAAATTTTTCTATGTAGAGAACCTCCTTTGAAGGAAAAGGCGGATCTTCCTTAGACTCGGTCTTCCTACCAACAACCTTATTTTCATTTTTATCCCTTTCTCTCTTAAGCTTCTTGATCCTTCTATCCTCCATAACCTCGGTAGGGGTAAGAGGAAGTAAGGTGATCTTTTTCCCTTTATGAGAGAGAGTGATTTTATTAGTGAGGCCATTGTGCAAAGTTTCCTTATCATGTTGCCATGGCCTTCCAAGCAACATGTGACTAGCTTCCATAGGGACTACATCACATAACACTTTGTCGTGATACTTCCCTATGAAGAAGCTAATCTCCACTTGCTCTCTTACTACTACACCATCTTCATAATTCAGTCCATGCAAAGAATAAGGTGAAGGATGAGGAGTAGTAGCAAGTGATAGCTTTTCTACCACCCTCGTGCTAGAAAAATTACAACATGATCCACCATCCACAATAAGAGAACAAGTTCTGCCCAAAATTTTGCATCTTGTTTGAAAAACATTCTCTCTTTGTGTTTGGGTTTCCTTACAAGGATGGCTTCCAAGAAGTTGTTTCACTTTGAAGAGATCATCACATGAATGAATACCCTTTTCATTTGATGTTCCCTTTAAAGTCCTTTTTCTTTTGGGGCAAAACAAAGCAATATGCCCTTTTTCTAAACACTTAAAACATTTAAGACTTCGAAAACAAGTGCTCGAACTAGTGGTAGGGGTGTCACTCATACTCAAGGGTTTTCTCTCAATATGCTTTCTTTTGGATGACTCTCTTTTGGGTTTAATTATAGAAGGGTTTGTCTTTTTCTTAGGATGCCTCTTAGGGTTTTCCTTCTTACTAGAAGAAGCATGAATGTCATGGATTATTTTAGGCTCCTCTAAGTCTCTAAAATGTGTGTAAATGTTACCACAAGAGCTCTTATAGGCATCTCTTTCTTTTTGTATCTTCATTTCTTCCCTTCTTTCTAACTTATTTTGTTCCTTTTCTCTCTTTTCCAATTCTTTGTTCTCTTTTCTCTCTAACTCTTTTCTTTTGTTTTCTTCTTTTTCTCTTTCTTTTTCTCTTTTTCTCTTCTCTCTTCTCTTTCTTTTTCTCTTGCTTCTCTTTCTTTCTTTTCATTTTCCCTACTCTCTATTTGTCTCTCTTTTTCTCTTCTTTCTTTTCTTTCTTGTCTCTCCTTTTCTTTTTGTTCTTTCTCTCTTCTCTCCTCTCTATCTAGTTCCTCTTGTTCTCTTTTCCTCATCTCTCTTTGTTTTCTCTCATTTTTCCAAAATTCCCTACGTTGTTTTTCTACTATTTCCCAATCAATAGAGTATGGATATGTGGGCAAGGTTGGTTTATCACTCTTCTCATTCTTTTCTTTTATTCTATTCTCACATTCTTCTCCTTTATTTTCCCTAGTTTCATTACTACTCCTAACACTCCTAGAAGTGTGTGAAAACATGTCAAAGTGTAAGGCCTAGGGAACTAGTATGCAAAACACTCCTCTCTTTTTTGTTTTCTCCTAAAGTGTTAAGAGTCTTTGGAACTCTAACACTTTCTAAAACGTTGAAAGCAAATAAAGAAATTTAAAGCAAAGCTAAAGGATTCTAACGTGCTCCTAAGTATGAATAAGGGGTACCAATTCCTTATCCACACTAAAACGAGAAACTAAGGTTTATTACACACAAAAGAGGTGACCCTTATGGGCATCCAATACCTCTAATTAAAATGTCCTTTAAAAATACACCCAAATTAAACAAAGAAAATTAAAAGTAGTTGAATGTAGCTCCTTTCTTCAAGTGCTCCTCACCAAGTGTATCACTCTAGTCTTGGCCTCCTTTTCAAGTCTCCTCTTCCTTGGTTTTAAATCAACACTTCCTAAGGATGCTACCATTGTGAAAAATTCAACAATTTGGCTACCTACCAAGAGAAAACAAGCGCCCAAGCAAGAGACCAAGGGAAGTAGAATTTGAAAGCAAAAAGCAATAAAAAGCACTTAACAAGAATAGGAACGCATCCAAGTGGAAAGAATTTATTTGACAAACACAAAGAAAGCCAATAAGGACAAGCAAGAAATAAAAGGTGTAGAAAGAAAGTTGGCACACAAAAAAAAATTCCTAGAATGGGCCTAAAATAGAATTGGACTTAAAACAAAAAAGACTCAACAAATTCAATGATTTACACAATTGTAAAGCAAGGTGGCTAAATCATAGTCAAATAAATTCAAGCAAATTTCAATAAAATTTAACACTCCTTTGAATTTTTTAATAATTTTGAGGTGCACTAATTTTTATTTTATTTTTTGTACTCTTTTTACTTGTTTTTAGCACTTTTTACTAACTCTTTTTTTTTTTACTTATTTTACACTTTTGATTTCTTTTCTTCTTCTTTTTTTTTTTTTGAAACAATTTTGCTACACCTCTTAACACATTTTATAGCAAATATAGTGAGGAGTCAAAGAATCATAAATGCTTGAACAAAGGATAGGAAATGGCCACCATAATTGATATACAAAAGTGCAAAATTAAGAAACAAAGCAACCTAATATGAACTAGTAATTTTAGGTGATAAAAAATAAATGGCACAAGGAGAGTTTTATGGAAGTTGAGGACAACTTGATTACTCAATAATCAGCCCAATCATACCCAACATGCCTCTCAAAGCCAATCAACAAAAATCACCACAAAAACTAGCACAAAATTAAGATACTAAAATTATTGAACAAGTGAATGAAATTTGGAAGAAATTGAGCATTAATTTTTTTGAAGATTTTTTTTTTAAGAACATGCTAAGATCTAAATAGCATGTGAGACTCTAAGGACATGGGATCAAGAGTAAGCCTCTTTGATGCTCAATTTCCAATAGAGAAATAACACACTTTTATGGTAAAAATAAAAAGGCAAAACTATGTAGAATTAAGAGACAATAAAAGGGCTACAACATGACCAACTAAGACACAACTTGGAAGATTAAAAACTGAAATTAAATGACTCAAAATAACCAGAAATATATGCCCAAAACAGAGAACAAAGGGCTGGAAAAACAGAAAAATAGGTGCAGGAAAATAGAATTAAAAATTCAAATAAGAAGAACAACGTGCATCCAAAGATCAAGACCACAATGTGTGGCTTCCTTCACAAATTTTGTGAAGTCATTACAATGATCTTCTTAGGATTTGCACAAGAATAAGGAAAAAATAAAAAGCTGGGAAGAAAATTAAAGAAACAATCCTAAAGGAAACATATAAAGATTCAATGGAAAAGAACAAGATAAATTGAATCTAGAAAGCAATAAAAACTAGGAAATAAATTGCATAAAATGAAAACTACAAAAACATAAACTAACAAGACATAAAGGAATTAAATGACAAGAATCAAAGGCTGGAAAAAATAAAGGAAAAAGCAAGAACTCTAAGAAGAAAAGCTGAAAAAAATTAAAGAAAATTAAGACTAGAAAAGAACCTCATGGAGTTGGCTCTGATACCAAATGATGCATGCCTCCCTTGATCTTTTTCCTTGAGGTTCCAAGCACCATGAAATGGATGATGGAGGGGAAAGAAAATGGAGGTGGGGCGTCACTCTCAAAGAGAGATAAGCCAAAGTGTTTAGGTTTGCCACAAGGGAAGGAACCCTTGATAAAAACCAACTAGGAAGAGGTTCCTCAAGAGAGAGGATCCTCAAGACCTTTTACTAAGAATGTGCTCACAAAGAGACTATTTTCATTCAACTTCAAAGGTGAAATTTTACAATGAGGGGGAATGAGTATATATAGCCCAATGGGAGAGCTTGGGCACACTTTTCTAGGCAATGTGGGACTTGGGCTTAATTAGGATTAAAACTAATTAACCCAAGTCTTAGGCCTTAAGTGAGGCACCTAAGTTCACCCCCTATGGGTGCAATTAGCATATCTTAATGTGAATGGGCTAGCCCAAAATAATGTCTTAACTTATGCACCCATTATAAGCTTACTCCTCCTTTTTAACTAAAGACACCTATACCTTATAAACTAAGAAGATGGTCGGAAATACATGGCCTTAAGGGAATTAAAAATACTTTCCTATTTATCTAATTAAAATAAAATATTTACAAGCTAAAAATAACGAAGACTATGGCTTCGAATCTTCAATGAGCTTTTGTCCATGCCATGCTTCCTTGAGTCCTCCTAGCCATGATGCATGCTAGGTGAGATTGCATCAGTTGGCTTCCAAGAAGTCTTCTTATCATTAAAAGGTCTCCCTCACATGCATAAGCGGTTTCATCACAATCAGATTGGTATGCATGAACCCCTTCTCCTTCGCTCTCACTAGAGGAGTGTGAGCTAGACTCACTACTATAAACATATTGGGACCTCATGATGATGTTTCTCTTAGTAGGGCATCGAGAGGCAATGTGGCCTCTCCCAAGACATTTAAAGCATTTGATACTACTAACTTTCTTGTGAGAGTTAGTAGTAGGGGTTTTTCTCTCTATATGTGATGTTTTATGCTTTTTGAAGTGCTTGGGATGTTCCTCTTTGGGGTAACTCTTGAAAGAGTTCCCCGTAGGTTGGTCCCTCTTTACATAAGGTGGGTTATCCTTTTTAAAAGTTTTCCTTCTAAGTTGATTTTCCACCTTGATGCAAAGTTGAACTAACTCATTAAGGGAATTGTATGAGAAGAGCTCCACCTTATCACGAATTTCGGGGCTCAACCCACACAAAAACCTTGCCATAGTGGCCTTGGGTTCCTCAATGATACCCGCCCTCAAGATAAGAATTCCATCTTTTGTCTATACTCTTCTATACTAAGGTTGGTTTGCCTTAGCCTTTGGAGTCTATCCAAAAGATCTCTTTCATACCAAGAGGGAATATGCCTTCTTCTTAGAGCACTTCTAAGATCATTCCAATATCTTATGGAAGGCATATTGGTGCGGATTCTCTCATTGGTTAACCCAACCCACCAATGCATGGCATGCCCTTGGAAGCTAAGGGTTGCCATTGGAACCTTTCTTTCTTCTCTTACCTCATGGCAAGTGAAGAGTTGTTCTACCTTGATTTCCCAATCAAGGTAGGCTTCCACATCTTCCCTCCCATGAAATGGGGGGAGATCAATTTTGGGCTCCCTTGGAGGGGCCCCATTATTATGCATGGATGAATGGGAGTTTCTCCTAGGATGATTGTAGTATTCTTCCTCACTTTCACTCCTATGGGTATGTCTAGATGGGGAACCTAAGACTATCCCTTTCATTTTGTAATTCTCACCATTCCCATGCTTTCTTTTTTCTTCTTCTTTCTCTTTTCTTCTTTCTCTTTCTTTTCTTTCTCTCCTTTCTTCATCTTCTCTCCTTTCTCTTATTCTTCTCTCTTCCTTCTCTCTTTTTTCTCTCATTTCTTCCTCTCTTTCTTTTATTTTTCTTTTCTCCTTGGACTCTTTTTCTCTACTTTTTTCTTCTCTTCTCTCTTGTTCTTTTGCCATCCGCTCCTTAAAGTCCATGTTTAAGTTTTCTAGAGTGTAATCTTTAGAAATATTTCTTTGGTTTACACTCTTGTTTGATGAATAACTATGAGCACTAGAGTGGGTGTGTGATGTCATTGTGCTTGAATTTCTAAGAGGAAAAAGGTGGCTAAAAAATTTTCACAAACAAACACTCCTCTCTTTTTGTGTTTTCTTGCCTAAAATGGCTTGATGAGTCTTTGGAACTCTTTAGCCTTCTAAGCACTTAGAATAAGAAAAATAAAGCAAGAATTTTAAAGCAAAAATTCAAAAGAGAAGGGATCTAAAGCGAGCTCCTAAGGTGTTGAAGGAAGTGTACCACTTCTTCCTTCTTCACCTAATTTTCGAGAAACTAAAAAATTGATTAAATTTTATTACAACCAAAGGGAGGGCCTTAAGGGCACTCAAACTCCCAACTACAAAATTAATACACCCAAATTAAAGAAAAAGTAAAGTCTTCAAAAAATGATTCTCCAAATGCTCCCTTAAATCAAAGTCCTCATGGCTAGGTGTATTTCCTTTTAAGGTGATCCCTTAGGCTCTTAGTCCAACCTTCCAAAATATGATACCCTTGTGGTAAGCTCCTTTTTCAAGCTTTCTCCCAAAAGTGACACTAACGCACAAACCAAAGAAACCAAAAGTAGCAAGGGGAGGTGCGAATAGAAACTCAAAAAGCAATAAAAGATAACACAATCAAAAGGACACTTAACCAAATGGTAAGAGTATATAAGACAAACTAGAAAGATGATTTAAAAGACAAGCAACAACTAAAAGGTAAACAAAAGAAAGAGAGCACACAATGGAATACCTAAGAATGACACTAGATTAAAGAGTAGAAGAACACAAATATCAAGTTCTAGTGTACCAAAAGTAATAAAATTTCTTTTAAGGTTCCAAGTTCAAAGTTGAAGCACTTGCTAATTTTAGATTAGGTACATCAAATGAATTTTTTTTTTCAAACTTTCTTTTCTTTTGTTTGTTCTCTTTTTTTTTTTTTGAATCCTTCGTTGTTTTTTTTGTATTTTATTTTAGACTTTGTTTTCTTGTTTTTTTTAATATTTACTAGATGCACCTAAATTGATTATGAATTTAGTGCTTGATAACAAAGAGTTATGCGCTTGGAACAATAAAGAAAATTAAAAGCAACAATTTAGGTACTACTATAAATGACTTCAAAATGCAAAGTAGCTATAGATGTGTTAATGGTTTAGTAGTTTGGTGTGCCACTGGACTCAAGCTTTGTTAAGTTTTTAGTAATTTGTTGAACAAAAATACCAAACTTATAGCTTAAGTGAAAGCACCCACAAACAAGAACTACCTTTGCCACACAAATGAGCTACTAATTATACATATAAGGAAAATAAAGACAAAGGAAATTGAGCAACTATTTTTGAATTTTTTTTTTAAGAATATGCTTGAAACTAAAAGCACATGAACTTCTAAAGAGACTTAGACATGAGGTATGACCCTCTATGTTACTCAATTTAAGAAATTTCAAATTTTTTTTTGTAAAAACAAAAGAGGCTAAACTTAAAAGGAATTAATAGACAAAATGAGAAACTATAAACATGACTTATAGACAACTACACAAGAGTATAAAAGTGAAAAATAAAAGCTAAAAATAAAGCAAAAACAAGGCAAGTAGGTGCAAGGAAACACAAGAATTTGGTCTAAATTTCTTGACCACAAGGTTGTGGAATTCACCACAACGACATGGATTTTTAGCAAGAAATTCTCAAAACCAAAATTCAAGCAAGAAAGCACCCAACTCAAAGCTTAAGCGGAAATTAATGAATATGGGAGAGACGTAGATGCAAAGAAAAGAACAATATAAATTACATCAAGCAAAAAATAAATGGTGCAAATAAACTATAAATCAAAACAATAAACTCAAGACATAAATGGAAATGATAAACAACAATGGAAAGCTAGAAAAAATTGCAGAAATTAAAGATAAAATAAAATAGGAAAACAGAAAGAAAAAATAAATGACATAGGAAGAGAGTTTAGACCTCTAGAACTAATGCTCTAGATACCAAATGATGCATGCCTCCCTTGATCTTTTTCTAGATGTTTTCTTCTTTGGTGAAATGGTTTGTGGAGAGGTAAGAAGTGAGGTGGTTTTAGGCGCCACTTAAGGTAAGATAAGCCTAAGAGGGAAAGTTTGCCACAAGGGATGGAACCCTTGATAAAAACCTAAGGAATTCTCAAAGAGAGAAGGGTGGACACTATGAGAATTTTGGCCAACTCAAGGTTTTTCCATTCAATAAAGTGTAAAAAAAACAAGAGTGTGAAGGAGCACCTTTTTATAGAGGGAGCTAACCTCTTGGACAAGTCATGAAGGAAATGAAGGGCTAGAATTAAAAGGAGTCATCCAAGGGATGAGGATTGAAGCCCAAAGTCCAATCAATACCCTCCTTTAGATGAGAATTGGTGCCCAAGCTACCTCATCCAAGGGCCAAGATTACTCCTTTATTAGTTTTGGTTTTTATTTAGCAAAAGAGGGTGTAGTTATCAAACTACCCCCTTATTTCCTAAATAAAGGCCCAAAAGCTAATCTTACCCCTTCTTATTACTAAGACACCTCCTAGAAAATTAAATGGACTAATACATGTCCAAAATAAAATCCTAGGTTCCTAAAATAAAAATTACAAGTAAATAAGTCATGGCTTGCATAACTTGATGGTCATATGGAGGTGAGATCTTCCTCCCTCTCTAGTCTAGCCATGTCTTCTTCTATTCTCCTAGCCATGGCCCTAGTGATAGGGCCTTTGCTTGGGGAGAATGCATTAGCCATGATGGGTACTTCATCAGTGAAGGGTATCTCTAGAAAAGGAGTAAGCTTTGTATACCCCAAGGATCAATTAAGAACTTACTCACAAAAGAGAGCCATGAAGGTGGGCTCATGGGGCATTTTGGGATTTCAAAAACCCTCATGCTTTTACAAGAGAAATTCTTTTGGCCCCATATGCGTAGAGATGTCCATAGGCATTGCTCTATATGTTAGCTTGCTTGCAAGCAAAGTCTAAAGCAATGCCTCATAGACTATACACACCTTTACCTGCTCCTTCTGCACCTTGGGAGGATATTAGCATGAATTTCATCCTTGGGCTCCCAAGAACCCAACGAGGTGCAGACTCCATATTTGTGGTGGTGGACCGATTTTCAAAAATAACCCATTCTATTCCCTACTACAAAGTGGATGATGTGAGCAACATCGCAAGACTTCTCTTTTAAGAGATTGTCTGATTGCATGGCATACCTTCATCAATAGTGTCAGATAGGGATGTGAAGTTCCTTAGCCATTTTTGGAAAACTCTTTGGGCTAAGCTGGGAACTAAACTTCTTTTTTCCACTACCTGACACCCTCAAATAATGGGCAAATAGAAGTGGTGAATAGATATTTATTCACTATGTTGAGGGCTCTCCTTAAAGGCAACCATAAGTCTTGGGATAAGTACCTTCCCCACATTGAATTTGCTTATCACCGGGTGGTTCATAGAACCACCAAGCATTCTTCATTTGAGGTGGTCTATGGCTTTAATCCTCATACTCCTCTAGATCTTTTACCTCTTCCTCTTTCTGTTGCTGTGCATAAAGAAGGAGAGGCAAAAGCCATTTTTGTAAAACAATTACATGAGATGGTTAAAGCTAACATAGCCAGCTAATCCTTGAGAGATGCTACTTTAACCAATAGGGGGAAGAAAGAGGTCATCTTTGAAAAGGGCGACTGGGTATGGCTTCACTTGAGAAATGATAGATTTCCTTCTCAAAGGGAGTCCAAACTTAGCCTAGAGGAGATGGACCTTTCCAAATCCTTGAGCAGATCGGTAATAATGCCTATGTTTTAGATCTGCCTGAGGATTACAGGGTAAGCACGAGTTTTAATGTTTCTGATTTGTCTCCATTTGTAGGTGCTGAAAATGATGAAGACCCCATGGATTTGAGGTCAAATTCTCTCCAAGGGGGAGGAGATGATATGACCATGCCTAGCCAAGGACCTATCATTAGGGCCATGGCTAGAAGGATTGAAGAAGACCTAGCCCTTGCAGACAAAGGAAGACTTCACCTCTTGTGGAGAGTGAAGATATTAGGCTAAGGACTTTAGTTAATAAAATGTAATTTTCCTTTATTTTAATTTTGAGGAGTATTAGGAATTTAATTTGGGACATGTATTTAGTCCATTTTTATTTTAGGAGGTGTCTTAGGAATTTAGAGGGTGGATTTAACTTTTTGGGTCTTTATGAAGGAAATAAGGGGTAGCCTTGATAACTACACCCCTCTTTTCCTACATAAACCCCTTAAGCTAATAAGAAGGAATCTTACGCACCAAGTTTGATGATCTAAGGAGGGGATTGTTTCACAATCCGTTAGATTTATCCTTTTAATTCTAGCCCTTCATTTTTAGGTTATCTTGTTCAAGAGGTTAGCTACCTCTATAAATAGGAGCTCCTCACCTCACTTGTATTTTTTACACTTGAATTTAATCCTACAGACCATATTGGTCGTGAGGTTCTTACCTTGAGTGTCCCCTCTTCTCCTTTGTGAGAGCTTCTAAGAGTTATCAAGGGACCCCTCCCTTGTGGCCTCTCCCCTTTGGCTTATCAAACCTAGTGTTTGTGGTGCCTCACCCCATTCATTTCCTCTCCATAAATCTATTTTCCTTCCAAGAGACCTTAGAAAGGATCCTTTGGGCAGGTGATCATCAAAGATCACATCAATGAGTCACTTAAATATCTAAGGGGACAAGGTAAGCTGAACAAAAGGCATGTTAAATGGGTTGAATTCCTTGGATCCTTCCTATATTTCATCAAATACAAGAAGGAAAAACAATGTGGTAGTTGATGCCTAGTCTAGTAGGCACAATCTTTGTACCACCTTGAGTGCTAACATTCTAGGATTTGATGACATAAGGGCATGTATCCCTCTGATAAGGATTTTGGCTCCATTTATGCTGTCTCTACATCATCATCTAAAACCCAAGATGGGTTCTTCACTAGTGAGGGGTATCTTTTCAAAGATGGCAGACTCTGTATACCTCAAGGATCTATGAGAAATCTGCTAACAAAAGAGGGCCATGAAGGTGGGCTCATGGGGCATTTTGGAATAAATAAAACTCTTATGCTTTTGAAAGAAAAATTCTTTTGGCCCCATATGAAGAGAGATGTCCATAGGCATTGTTATAGATGTTTATCTTGTCTTCAGGCTAAGTCTAAGGCAATGCCCCATAGACTCTATACACCTTTACCTGCTCCTTCTACACCTTGGTTGGACATTAGTATGGACTTTGTCCTAGGCCTTCCTCATACCCAACGAGGTGCAGACTTCATCTTTGTTGTAGTGGACAGATTTTCTAAAATGGCCCACTTTAGACCTTGCGACAAAGTGGATGATGCAAGCAACATCGCAAGACTTTTCTTTAGAGAGGTTGTCAGTTTGCACGGTATACCCTCTACTATAGTGTCTGATAGGGATGTGAAGTTCCTTAGCCATTTTTGGAGAACTTTATGGGATAGGCTTGGAACTAAACTCCTGTTGTCCACCACTTGTCACCCTCAGACTGATGGGCAAACTGAGGTGGTGAACAGATCCTTATCAACTATGTTGAGGGCACTACTTAGAGGAAACCATAAGTCTTGGGATGAATACCTTCCCCATGTTGAGTTTGCATACAATAAGGTGGTCCAAAGAACCACCAAGCATTCCCCTTTTGAAGTGGTGTATGGTTTCAACCCTCTCACACCTTTAGATCTCTTACCTCTCCCTCTCTCCCACTCTTTTCACAAAGATGGAGAGACAAGAGCTACTTTTATTAAAAATTTACATGAGAGGGTCAAGGCTAACATAGAACATCATTCAAAAGGGTATGCTTCTTCTACTAATAGGCGAAGGAAGGAAGTAATCTTCAATGAAGGGGATTGGGTTTGGCTTCATTTGAGAAAGGATTGCTTTCCTACTCAAAGGAAGTCTAAACTTAGCCCTGGAGGGGATGGGCCCTTCCAAATCCTAGAGAGAATAATCAATAATGCATATAAGTTAGATCTCCCTCAGGATTATGAAGACAGTACCACTTTTAATGTATGTGATCTATCTCCTTTTTTAGGTACTAATGATTAAGAGGACCCCACAAATTTGAGGTCAAATCCTTCCCAAGGGGGAGAGGATGATGCATTCCTCCCTAGCAAGGGTCCTATCACAAGGGCCATGGCCAGAAGGATTGAGGAAGACATGGCAAGAGAGGAGGGAAGAAGACCTCAACTTCTCATGGAGATCAAGATGATGGAAATTTAGGCCATAGTCTTCTTTTTAGTCCTTTATGTATATGTTTTTTCTTTAGGAGTTTGGAGGTGTCTATTTTTATTTTTGGCCTTGTATTTTGGCCTTTATATCCTTTTTAATTTAGGGGGTGTGATTAGTCTCTTTTGTGGAGTGTGGTGAGTAGTTTGGTATTTTTTGGAGAAGCTTAGGAGTGTGGTTTTTGTGAACCACACCCCCTAAATTAGTTTCATACCCTTCCAACTCACACATGAAGCATGAGAGACATGTGGGACCTCTTGGTTCCCCTCCACTTGGACAGAGCCTTCTCTCTCCTCCAAGGTGGCTTCCATATGTTTTTTATGTGCTCTCATTTTTGAATTTGAATTTTAAAGGTACCATGTGGCTTCCCTCCAAAATTCAAATTCAAATTGAGAGGGGACCAAGATCTTAAAGTTAGGGGCATGTTTGGATCTTCATAGAGATTAATCAAGTGTTAATTGGCTCTAGCTCAATTAACACTTGATTAAGCTTTCCTACTTTCCCTTAGCTTGCAGGTCACTCTTCTCTCCCCCTTAGCCCATTTTTTTCTTATAAATAGATGCTTCCCCCTCCTATGTTCATTTGACACTTGATATTGAATATAAACCTCTTGTGAGTTCATTTTGAGTGTCTTCTTTCTCTCCCTAGTTTGAGAGCTACTATGGCTTTTATCAAGCGCTCCTTCCCTTGTGGCAAGCTTCTTCCATGGCTTATCTTACCATGAGTGGCGCCTACACCTTCATTCCTTCACCTCCAAAGGAACCAAGCTAGAAGGTGATCTTGGGAATGGCATCAATAAGAATGTATCACTTGTTCTTCATCTAGTTCTTCTTCCTATTGTTCTCCTTCTTCAACATCTTCTGCTTACACTTATTCTTCTTCTTCCTCTTCTTCACCTTCTTCCACTTCTTCCACTTCTTCAACTTGCACTTCTTTTTCTGCATCTCTTTCCTTCCTCTCATTTTTCTTCTTCCTCTTCTTCTTCTTTTCTCACTTCTTCTACTTACCATTCTTCCTCAAACTCTGCTTCTCCTTCTTCCAGTTCTTATGCTTCCACTTATTGTCCTTCTTCCTTTTCCTCTCCTTTCTCCACTTTTTCTACTTACATGGCTTCTTCTAGTTCCTCTTCTTATAATTTTTCCACTTCTCCTACTTCCATTTCTTTTTCCCTTTCCTTCCTTTCCTTCTTTTTCTTCCTCTTCTTCTCCTTCTTCCACTTCTTTTCCGTCCACTTCATCTACTTCCTCTTGTTCTCCTTCTTCCACATCTTCTTCTTCATCCTCTTTCCTTCCACTACTTTTTCTTCCTCTTGTTCCCCTTCTCCCACTTCTTTTGCTTGCACTTGTTCTACTTCTTCCTTTTCTTCTACTTCTTCCACTTCTTCTGCTTATCCTTCTTTTCTGCTTATCCTTCTTCTTCCTCCTCCTCTTCTTCTCCTAGTTCCTATTCTTCTACTTCAACTACTACTTCTTCTTATTGTTCTCCATCTTCCATTTCTTCTGCTTACACTTCTTCTTCTTCTTCCTCTTCTTCACCTTCTTCCAATTCCTCAACTTGTACTTGTTTTTCTTCTTCCCTTTCCTTCCTCTCCTTTTTCTTCTTCCTCTTCTTCTACTTCTTTCACCTCTTCTGCTTCCCTTTCTTCCTCTAACTCTGCTTCCCCTTCTTCCACTTCTTCTTCTTTCACTTTTTGTTCTTCGTACTTTTTGCCTCCTTCCTCCACTTTTTTTGCTTACACGACTTCCTCTTCTTCTAATTCTTCCACCTCTCTTGCTTCCACTTCTACTTCTTCTTCCCTTTCCTTCCTCTTCCTCCTCTTCTTCTCCTTCTTCTACTTCTTTTACCTCCATTTCTTCTTCTTCCTCTTGTTCGCCTTCTTCCACATCTTTTTCTTCATCCCCTCTCCTTCCACTACTTTTTCTTCCTCTTATGCCCCTTCTTCCACGTCTTTTGCTTGCACTTGTTCTTCTTTTTCCTTTTCTTCTCCTTCTTCCAATTACTTCTGCTTACACATCTTCTTCTTCCTCCTCTTCTTCTCCTAGTTTCACTTCTTCTACTTCCCCTTCTTCCTCCAACTCTGCTTCCACTTCTTCTACTTCCACTTGTTGTTCTTCTTCCTTTCCTTGTCCTTTGTCCACTTCTTCTTATTACATGGCTTTTTCTTGTACCTCTTCTTCTAATTCTTCCACTTCTCCTGCTTCCACTTCTTCTTCTTCCCTTTTCTTCCTTTCCTTCTTTTTCTTCCTCTTCTTCTCCTTCTTCCACTTCTTTTCCCTCTACTTCTTCTTGTTCCTCTTGTTCTCCTTCCTCCATGTCTTTTTCTTCATCCATCCTCTCCTTCCACTAGTTTGTCTTCCTCTTGTTCCCCTTCTTCCACTTTTTTTGTTGCACTTATTCTTCTTCTTTCTTTTTTTCTCCTTCTTCCACTTCTTCTACTTACACTTCTTCTTTTTTCCTCCTCTTCTTCTACTAGTTCCTTTTCTTTTACTTCAACTAGTTCTTCTTCCTATTGGTCTCCTTCTCCCACTTCTTCTGCTTACACGTATTCTTCTTCTTCCTCTTCTTTACCTTCTTCCACTTCTTCAACTTGCACTTCTCTTTCTTCTTCCTCTCTTTTTTATTCTTCCTCTTCTTCTCCTTCTTTCACTTATTCTACTTCCTCTTCTTCCTCTAACTCTGCTTCCCCTTCTTCCACTTCTTCTGCTTCCACTTGTTGTTCTTCTTCCTCTTCTTTTCCTTCCTCCACTTCTTCTTCTTACACGACTTCTTCTTCTTCCTCTTTTTCTAATTCTTGCTCTTCTCCTACTTCTATTTCTTATTCTTCCCTTTCCTTCCTTTCCTTCTTCTTCTTCCTCTTCTTCTCCTTCTTTCACTTCTTCTGTTTCTGATGTGATCATTGATGATCACTTGCCCAAAGGATCCTTTCTAAGGTTACTTGAAAGGGAAATGGTTTTATGGAGAGGAAAGGAATATGGTGAGGCACCACAAACACTAGGTTTGATAAGCCAAAGGGAAGAGGCCACAAGGGAGGGGTCCCTTGATAACTCTTAGAAGCTCTCACAAAGGAGAAGGCGGGACACTCAAAGGTAAGAACCTCACGGACAATATGGTCTCTAGGATTAAATTCAAGTGTAAAGAAAACAAGTGAGGGGAGGAGCTCCTATTTATAGAGGTAGCTAACCTCTTGAACAAGATAACCTAAAAAAGAAGGGCTAGGATTAAAAGGAGAGATCTAAGGGAGGAGGATTGAGAAACAATTCCCTCCTTAGATCATCAAACTTGGTCCCCAAGTTTCTCAAACCAAGGGCCAAGATTCCTTCTTATTAGCATAAGGGGTTTATGTAGCAAAAGAGGGGTGTAGATATCAAGGCTACCCCTTATTTCCTTCATAAAGACCCAAAAAGTTAAATCCACCCTCTAAATTCCTAAGACACTTCCTAAAATAAAAATGCACTAAATACATGTGCCAAATTAAATTCCGAATGCTCCTTAAAATTAAAATAAAGGAAAATTACATTTTATTAACTAAAATCCCTAGCCTAATGTCTTGACTCTCCACAGGAGGTGAAGTCTTCCTTTGTCTGCAAGGGCTAGGTCTTCTTCAATCTTTCTAGCCATAGCCCTAGTGATAGGTCCTTAGCTAGGCATGGTCACATCATCTCCTCCCCCTTGGAAAGGATTTGACCTCAAATCTATGGGGTCTTCATCATTTTCAGCACCTACAAATGGAGACAAATCAGAAACATTAAAATTGGTGCTTACCCCATACTCCTCAGGAAGATCTAAAACATAGGCATTATTACCGATCCACTCAAGGATTTGGAAAGGTCCATCTCCTTTAGGGCTAAGTTTGGACTTCCTTTGAGAAGGAAATCTATCCTTTCTCAAGTGAAGCCATACCCAGTCGCCCTTTTCAAAGATGACCACTTTCTTCCCTCTATTGGCGAAAGTAGTATCTCTCAAAGATTGGCACTCTATGTTAGCTTTAACCCTCTCATGTAATTCTTTTACAAAATTGGCTTTTGCCTGTCCTTCTTTATGCACAACAACAGAAAGAGGAAGGGGTAAAAGATCTAGAAGAGTACGAGGATTAAAGCCATAGCCCACCTCAAATGGAGAATGCTTGGTGGTTCTTTGAACCATCCGGTTATAAGCAAATCCAATGTGGGGAAGGTACTCATCCCAAGACTTATGGTTGCCTTTAAGGAGAGCCCTCAGAATGTGGATAAAGATCTATTCACCACTTCTGTTTGCCCATCAGTTTGAGGGTGATAGGTAGTGAAAAAAAGAAGTTTAGTTCCCAGCTTAGCCCAAAGAGTTTTCCAAAAATAGATGAGGAATTCACATCCGTATCTGACACTATTGAAGAGGGTATATCATGCAATCGGACAACCTCTTTAAAGAAAAGTCTTGCAATGTTGCTCGCATCATCCACTTTGTGGCAGGGAATAAAATGGGCCATTTTTTAAAATGGTCCACCACCACAAATATGGAGCCTGCCCCTCGTTGGGTTCTTGGGAGCCCAAGGATGAAATTCATGCTAATATCCTCCCAAGGTACAGAAGGAGCAGGTAAAGGTGTGTATAGTCTATGAGGCATTTCTTTAGACTTTGCTTGCAAGCAAGCTAACATCTAGAGCAATGTCTATGGACATCTCTATGCATATGGGGCCAAAAGAATTTCTCTTGTAAAAGCATGAGGGTTTTTGAAATCCCAAAATGCCCCATGAGCCCACCTTCATGGCTCTCTTTTGTTAGTAAGCTCCTAATTGATCCTTGGGGTATACAAAGCTTACTCCCTTTGTAGAGATACCCCTCACTCATGAAGTACCCATCATGGGCCTTTAATGCTAATGCAGATGCAGAGGCAGAAAAGATGGGGGGGCAAAATCCTTATCAGAAGGCTACATAGCCCGAATGTCATCAAATACCAAGATCTTTGCATTCAAGGATGAATAAAGGGCATGACGCCTAGAAAGAGCATAAGCCACCACATTTTGTTTTCCTTTCTTGTACTTGATGACATAGGGGAAAGATTCAAGATATTCCACCCACATTGCATGCCTTTTGTTCAATTTACTTTAACCCCTCAAATATTTTAGTGACTCATGGCCACTATGAATGACAAACTCCTTTGGAGCAAGGTAATGCTCCCAAGTTTGAAGGGCCCTAATTCAAGCATACAACTCCTTATCATCGGTGGGGTAGTTGAGGAGGCACCATTGAGTTTTTCACTAAATTACGCAATGGGGTGCCCTTCTTGCAACAAGACAGCTCCCACACCTACACTATAGGCATCACATTCAAGTTCAAATGTTTTAGAAAAGTCAAGTAATTCCAAAACTGGTGAATGGGTTAGTTTATGCTTAATTAGCTGGAAGGCTTTCTCTTGTTTCTCACCCCAAAGGAAAGGAACTTCCTTTTTCACCAAATCATTTATTGGTGTGAAAAGTGTTGAGAAGTTAGGCACAAAGCGTGTATAAAATCCAGCAAGACCATGAAAGCTTTTGATCTCTTTCACACTGTTTGGGGTGGGCCATTCCTGAATAGCTTTTATCTTTTCGGGGTCAACATGGACTCCTTTTGTGCTAACTACAAAACCTAGAAAAATTACACTATCTACACAAAAGGTGAATTTTTCTAAGTTATCAAAAAGATGATTACTCCTAAGAAGAGAAAAAATATGCCTTAGATGTCATAAATGATCATCTAGGTTCATAGAGTAAACTAAAATGTCATCAAAGTAAACTACACAAAATTTACCAAGACAATCCCTCAATACATGATTCATTAAGTGCATGAATGTGCTTGGGGCATTGGTTAGCCCAAAAGGCATAACCAACCACTCATAAAGACCAAATTTAGTCTTAAAAGTAGTTTTCCACTCATTACCCTCTTTGAACCTTATTTGGTTGTAACCACTTTTAAGATCTATTTTTGAAAATATTTTTGCCCCATGCAATTCATCCAACATGTCATCAAGATGGGGGATTAGGTACTTATATTTTATGGTGATGTTGTTGATTGCACGATAATCAACACACATCCTCCATTGGGCATTCTTCTTGGGCACCAACAAGACTGACACAACACAAGGGCTTAGGCTCTTTTGAACCCAGCCCTTCTCCAACAGCTCATTCACTTGAGACTCAATCTCTTGGGTCTCCATGGGGTTGGTCCTATAAGAAGGTCTATTAGGTAGACTTGTGCTAGGCGCCAAATCAATTTTATGTTCTATACCCCTAATGGGAGGAAGTCCTTTCGGAACTTCATTAGGGAATATATCATCAAATTCCTTTAAAATATCTTGAACCCCTTGAGGAAGGTGCTCATGAGCATGGGCTATGGCAGTGCTCTCAGCAGAAGAATGTAGAATAGGAGAAGGATTTAATGCCTCTTTGCAAAAGAGGAGATAAAAGGGCTTGCTAGTCAAAGGAGCTTCTTTTAAATCACGTTTAGTAGCAAATAGGCTCCTCTTACTATATTCCCTTTGGAAGGGGCATCACCTTCTGACTCTGTCTCTTTACCCTTTTCAAGCTTCAGGGGTGAAGAGTGTTTTTCTTTTCCTCAACTCTTTTCTTTTTCATCGCAAATTGATCCTCAACCACTTGAGAAGGTGACAAAGGATACAATTTGAAGCGCTTTTCATTATGGGTGAGAATTATTTGGTTGGAGTGACCATGGTGAATGGATTTCTTGCCAAATTGCCATGGTCTCCCAAACAGGATATGGCCAGCCTCCATAGGAACTATGTCACAAAGAATCTCATCATTATAAGATCCTATGGAAATTGGAACCATAACTTGTTCATTGACTACCATCTCCCTTTGCTCATTGAGCCATTGCAATTTGTAAGGTTGGGGATGGGGCATGGTTGTCAAGGCTAGATTTTCAACCAACCTAGAGCTACAATAGTTACAACAGGAGCCACTATCAACAAGGAGAGAACATACTTTGTCATTTACTTTACATCTTGTATGGAAGATGTTCTCTCTTTGTGACTGGCCAAGCTTTAAAGGTTGGCTTCCAAGAAGCCTTTGAACCATAAGGAGGTACCCCTTATAAGGAAAAGCTGATGCATGCCTCCCTTGATCTTTTTCTAGAGGTTTTCTTCTTTAGTGAAATGGTTTGTGGAGAGGTAAGAAGTGAGGTGGTTTTAGGCGCCACTTAAGGTAAGATAAGCCTAAGAGGGAAAGTTTGCCACAAGGGATGGAACCCTTGATAAAAACCTAAGGAATTCTCAAAGAGAGAAGGGTGGACACTAAGAATTTTGGCCAACTCAAGGTTTTTCCATTCAATAAAGTGTGAAAAATACAAGAGTGTGAAGGAGAACCTTTTTATAGAGGGAGCTAACCTCTTGGACAAGTCATGAAGGAAATGAAGGGCTAGGATTAAAAGGAGTCATCCAAGGGAGGAGGATTGAAGCCCAAAGTCCAATCAATACCCTCCTTTAGATGAGAATTGGTGCCCAAGCTACCTTATCCAAGGGCCAAGATTACTCCTTTATTACTTTTGGGTTTTATTTAGCAAAAGAGGGTGTAGTTATCAAACTACCCCCTTATTTCCTAAATAAAGGCCCAAAAGCTAATCTTACCCCTTCTTATTACTAAGACACCTCCTAGAAAATTAAATGGACTAATACGTGTCCAAAATAAAATCCTAGGTTCCTAAAATAAAAATTACAAGTAAATAAGTCATGACTTGCATAACTTGATGGTCATATGGAGGTGAGATCTTCCTCCTTCTACTCTAGCCATGTCTTCTTCTATTCTCCTAGCCATGACCCTAGTGATAGGGCCTTTGCTTGGGGAGAATACATCAAAAGCTTCCTCACATTCTTGTTCAAATGTATGTCCCCCTTCTTCCTCACTCTCACTAGAGGAGAAAGATGAGCTATTCTCACTACAAATGTCTTGTCCCCTCATGATCATGGTTTTCTTGTTTGGGCATTGAGAGGCAATGTGACCTCTCCCAAGGCATTTGAAGCATTTGATACTACTTTGCCTCTTATTAGGCTTAGTAGTAGTGGATTTTCTCTCTACATGAGATGATTTTATATCTTGAAAGTGCTTGGGTTCCTCTTTAGGAAAACCCTTGAAAGAGTTCCCCTTAAGTTGGTCTCTCTTTGTGATGCAAAAAACGTTTGCACTCCCCTTGATCTTTCTCCTTGAGGTTCCAAGCACGATGAAATGGATGATGGAGGGGAAATAAAATGGAGGTGGGGCGCCACTCTCAAGGAGAGATAAGCCAAAGTGTTTAGGTTTGCCACAAGGGAAGGAACCCTTGATAAAAACCAACTAGAAGAGGTTCCTCAAGATCTTTTACTAAGAATGTGCTCACAAAGAGACTATTTTCATTTAACTTCAAAGGTGAAATTTTACAATGAGGGGGAATGAGTATATATAGCCCAATGGGAGAGCTTGGGCACACTTTTTTAGGCAATGTGGGACTTGGGCTTAATTAGGATTAAAACTAATTAACCCAAGTCTTAAGCCTTAAGTGAGGCACCTAAGTTCACTCCCTATGGGTACAATTAGCATCTCGTAATGTGAATGGGCTAGCCCAAAATCATGCCTTGACTTATGCACCCATTATAAGCTTACTCCTCCTTTTTAACTAAAGACACCTATACCTTATAAACTAAGAAGATGACTGGATATACATGGCCTTAAGGGAATTAAAAATACTTTGCTATTTAGCTAATTAAAATAAAATATTTACAAGCTAAATTAACGAAGACTATGGCTTTGAATCTTCAATGACCTTTCATCTATGCCATGCCTTCCTTGAGTCCTTCTAGTCATGATGCATGCTAGGTGGGGATTGCATCACTTTGGGTAAGAGGGAGAATCTTTTTTAAAGCTTTTTTCTCTTGAGTTGATTCTCAGCTCTTACACAAAGTTCTACCAAATCATCAAGGTTTGAGTATGAAAGAAGCTCCACCTTATCTCTAATGTCAGAGCTTAATCCACACAAAAACCTAGCAAGGGTGGCATTGGGTTCCTCAATGATATTGGCCCTTAGTATGAGAAGCTCCATCTTTTGTCTATACTCCTCAATACTTACGTTATGTTGCCTAAATCTTTGGAGTCTATCCAAAAGATCCCTCTTATAATATGTAGGAATGTGCCTTCTTCGCAAACAAGTTTTTAAATCATTCCAATAGTGAATGTCAGACATTTGTTTACGGGCCCTATCCTTGACTAACCCATCCCACCAATGCAAAGCAGGACCTTGAAAACTAAGGGAGGCCAAAGGTACTTTCCTTTCTTCCCTTATTTCATAGCATCGAAAGAGTTGTTCCACTTTGACTTCCCAATCTAGGTAACTCTCAACATCTTCCCTACCATGAAAATGAGGCAGGTCTACATTTGGCTCCCTAGCATGATTTGTGTTTTCTTGAGGAGAATGATGATGGTATGATGAATAAGAGTGATGCTTATGTTGATTTTCATAGTATTCTTCTTCTTAGAAGGTTTTCTTTGGTTGACACTCTTACTTGATGAACAACTATGTGCACTAGAATGTGTGTGGGAAGTCATGGTGCTTGGATGCTAAAAACTAGAGGGTAGGCCAAAAACTTTTTTTTTTCAAGCAAAACTCCTCTCTTTTTTGTTTTCTCACCTAAGGTGGCTTGATGAGTCTTTGGAACTCTTAGCCTCTACACGTCTTTTGCAAAAAAATAAAAATAAAAATTAAAAGTGCAAGAATGTAAAAGAGAAAGGGGATCTAATCGTGCTCCTAAGGTGTTGAAGGAAATGTACCACTTCTTCCTTCTTCACATAATTAACGAGGAACTAAGCTAAAATTAACCAAAATTATTACAAACCAAGGGAGGGCCTTAAGGGTACTCAAACTCTCAATCTAAAATTAGGTTTACACAATACAAAGAAAAAAATTAAACAAAGTCTTCACTCCAAGTTTTTTGGTGTTTGTCTACTTTTGATCAAGCCCCTGTGAGTTGCATCAACCCACCCTAGGAATGCTACCCTTGTTTCCTCTTGTTTGGACTTGCCAAAATTTTATGTATGGCACCTTTCCCAAGGGTGAATACAGCATAAAGACAAAAAACAAAGGTGAATAAAAAAACAAGGTTCACAAAATCCAAGTGGATAGATTAAACAATGACAAACTCAAAGAAGTATAGAAGATAAGCAAGAAAACATAAGGCTCACAAATGAAGCTAGCACACAAATAACTTTCCTAGATTAGCTCTAAGAGTGGAGATGAAAAAAGACTCAAACAAAAAATGAAACCAATAGTTGCACACTTAATAAAATTTAAGTGACTAAAAGCTAAAAGGCTTACTCAAGTATTTTTTTTTTTGAATAACAATTGGGTCCTCATATCAAATGTTTCTACTATTAGGTACAGAACTTCAAAATTGTCTTTCTTTTGAGTTCTTTATCTTCTTTTTTTTTTTTAACTTGAACTTTTTCTAATATATTTTTTTTAAACTTTTTCTAATCATTTTGCTGCACCTAATAGCTTGTTGAATTGAAGTTTTAATGAGGATACTTGAAATAATAACGCTTGACCGAATAAGCACAAAGTAAGGTGACACAATTTTCAAGCAATGCATGCAACTAAAGGCAAAACAACTTAGTAGTTCCAAATACCACTGAAAAACAAGAAGCATATAAAAGTTGAATTGAGCAAATATTTAAAAACAACAAAGAGATCACTATGCTTGAACTAAAAGCATAAAAGACTTAAGAGACTCAACAAGAGGTTCACCTCTTAGGAGCTCAATTCAAAATGTTTTTGAAGGCTTTTTGTAAAAATTTTAAGAGGCTAAAACCTAAGGAATTTAAATGAGAGAAAATAGGAAACTAACATGACTAGTATTTGACAAAACACAAGATTAAGAAAAAATAACACACCTAAAAATAGAGCAAAAATTTCAGCAAGAGACTCAAAACAAAAGGCGCAACAAAGTGGCCAAAGTTGATCACCACAATGGTGTGGAAAAATCCTCAAACAAGTGGGTTTAATGGTCACAAGTTCTTAGGCACACTTTAACATAAAAAACCAAGGGAAAACTAAGCAACTTGAACACGAAAATAAGATGTAAATAAAGGGACAAATAAATTCGCATCAAATTAAATGGAACATAGGCACATAGATAGGAAACAAAGGCACATATAATAGCAAAAATAAAGAGCTATACTACTAGACAATAAAGGACATAAATATGACAAAAAATGAAGGACTTTAAAATAAAGAAAGCAAAGAGATAAACCAAAAAACAAGTAATTTTTTTTTAGAAAGAACGTGACCTTTAGAAAGTGGCTCTAGATACCACTTGATGTGATCATTGATACTCACTTGCCCAAAGGATCCTTTCTAAGGTCACTTGGAAGGGAAATGGTTTTATGGAGAGGAAGGGAATGAGGTGAGGCGCCACAAACACTAGGTTTGATAAGCCAAAGGGGAGAGGCCACAAGGGAAGGGTCCCTTGATAACTCTTAGAAGCTCTCACAAAGGAGAAGGGGGGACACCCAAAGGTAAGAACCTCACAACCAATATGGTCTCTAGGATTAAATTCAAGTGTAAAAAAAACAAGTGAGGGGAGGAGCTCCTATTTATAGAGGTAGCTAACCTCTTGAACAAGATAACCTAAAAAAGAAGGGCTAGGATTAAAAGGAGAGATCTAAGGGAGGAGGATTGAGAAACAATTCCCTTCCTAGATCATCAAACTTGGTCCCCAAGTTTCTCAAACCAAGGGCCAAGATTCCTTCTTATTAGCTTAGGGGGTTTATGTAGGAAAAGAGGGGTGTAGATATCAAGGCTACCCCTTATTTCCTTCATAAAGACCCAAAAAGTTAAATTCACCCTCTAAATTCCTAAGACACTTCCTACAATAAAAATGGACTAAATACATGTCCAAAATTAAATTCCTAATGCTCCTTAAAATTAAAATAAAGGAAAATTACATTTTATTAACTAAAATCCCTAGCCTAATATCTTGACTCTCCACAGGAGGTGAAGTCTTCCTTTGTCTGCAAGGGGTAGGTCTTCTTCAATCCTTCTAGCCATGGCCCTAGTGATAGGTCCTTGCCTAGGCATGGTCACATTAGCTTCCCTTTCTTCCTCCTCTTCTACTTCTCCTTCTTCCCCTTATTGTTCTTCTTCCGTTTCTTCTCCTTCTACCACTTCTTCTGCTTACACGACTTCTTCTAATTCCTCCACTTCTCCTACTTCTACTTCTTCTTCTTCCCTTTCCTTCCTTTCCTTCTTCTTCTTCCTCTTCCTATCCTTCTTCCACTTCTTTTTCCTCCACTTCTTCTTCTTCCTCTCATTCTCCTTCTTCCATATCTTCTTCTTCATCCCCTTTCCTTCTAGTACTTTTTCTTCCTCTTGTTCCTCTTCTTCCACTTCTTTTGTTTACACTTCTTCTTTTTCTTCTTCCTTTTCTTCTGCTTCTTCCACTTCTTCTACTTATACTTGTTCTTCCTCCTCCTCTTCTTCTCTTAGTTCCTCTTTCTCTACTTCAACTAATTCTTCTTCCTCTTCTAATTCTTCCATTTCTCCTATTTCCACTTCTTCTTCTTCTTCACTTTCCTTCCTTTCCTTCTTCCAGTTCTTCTCCCTCTACTTCTTCTTCTTCCTCTTGTTCTCGTTCTTCCACGTCTTCTTCTTCATCCTCTCTCGTTCCACTACTTTATCTTCCACCTGTTCCCCTTCTTCCACTTCTTCTGCTTACTGATGTGATCTTTGATGATCACGTGCCCAAAGGATCCTTTCTAAGGTCACTTAGAAGGGAAATGGATTTATAGAGAGGAAAGGAATGGGGTGAGGAGCCACAAATACTAGGTTTGATAAGCCAAAGGGGAGAGGCCACAAGGGAGGGGTCCCTTGATAACTCTTAGAAGCTCTCACAAAGGAGAAAGGGGGACACTCAAAGGTAAGAACCTCAACCAATATGGTCTCTAGGATTAAATTCAAGTGTAAAAAATACAAGTGAGGGAGGAGCTCTTATTTATAGAGGTAGCTAACCTCTTGAACAAGATAACCTAAGCAAGAAGGGCTAGGATTAAAAGGAGAGATCTAAGGGAGGAGAAAAGAGGGGTGTAGATATCAAGGCTACCCCTTATTGCCTTCATAAAGACCCAAAAAGCTAAATCCACCCTGTAAGTTCCTAAGACACCTCCTAAAAATAAAAAATGGACTAAATACATGTCCCAAATTAAATTCTTAATGCTCCTCAAAATTAAAATAAAGGAAAATTACATTTTATTAACTAAAGTCTCTAGCCTAATATCTTCACTCTCCATAGGAGGTGAAGTCTTCCTTTGTCTGCAAGGGTTAGGTCTTCTTCAATCCTTCTAGCCATGGCCCTAGTGATAGGTCCTTGGCTAGGCATGGTCACATCATCTCCTCCCCCTTGAAGAGGATTTGACCTCAAATCCAAGTGAGGATTTGAACCTCAACCAATATGGTCTCTAGGATTAAATTCAAGTGTAAAAAATACAAGTGAGGGAGGAGCTCTTATTTATAGAGGTAGCTAACCTCTTGAACAAGATAACCTAAGCAAGAAGGGCTAGGATTAAAAGGAGAGATCTAAGGGAGGAGAAAAGAGGGGTGTAGATATCAAGGCTACCCCTTATTGCCTTCATAAAGACCCAAAAAGCTAAATCCACCCTGTAAGTTCCTAAGACACCTCCTAAAAATAAAAAATGGACTAAATACATGTCCCAAATTAAATTCTTAATGCTCCTCAAAATTAAAATAAAGGAAAATTACATTTTATTAACTAAAGTCTCTAGCCTAATATCTTCACTCTCCATAGGAGGTGAAGTCTTCCTTTGTCTGCAAGGGTTAGGTCTTCTTCAATCCTTCTAGCCATGGCCCTAGTGATAGCTCCTTGGCTAGGCATGGTCACATCATCTCCTCCCCCTTGAAGAGGATTTGACCTCAAATCCATGGGGTCTTCGTCATTTTCAGCACCTACAAATGGAGACAAATCAGAAACATTAAAACTGGTGCTTACCCCATAATCCTCTGGCAGATCTAAAACATAGGCATTATTACCGATCCGCTCAAGGATTTGGAAATGTCCATCTCCTCTAGGGCTAAGTTTAGACTTCCTTTGAGAAGGAAATCTGTCCTTTCTCAAGTGAAGCCATACCCAGTCGCCCTTTTCAAAGATGACTTCTTTCCTCCCCCTATTGGCGAAAGTAGCATCTCTCAAGGATTGGCGCTCTATGTTAACTTTAACCCTCTCATGTAATTGTTTTACAAAAATGGCTTTTGCCTCTCCTTCTTTATGCACAGCAACAGAAAGAGGAAGAGGTAAAAGATCTAGAGGAGTACGAGGATTAAAGCCATAGACCACCTCAAAAGGAGAATGCTTGGTGCTTCTATGAACCACCCGGTTATAAGCAAATTCAATGTGGGGAAGGTACTCATCCCCAGACTTATGGTTGCCTTTAAGGAGAGCCCTCAGCATAGTGGATAAAGATCTATTCACCACTTCTGTTTGCCCATCAGTTTGAGGGTGACAGGTAGTGGAAAAAAGAAGTTTAGTTCCTAGCTTAGCCCAAAGAGTTTTCCAAAAATGGCTAAGGAACTTCACATCCCTATCTGACACTATTGAAGAGGGTATACCATGCAATCGGACAACCTCTTTAAAGAAAAGTCTTGCGATGTTGCTCGCATCATCCACTTTGTGGCAGGGAATAAAATGGGCCATTTTTGAAAATCGGTCCACCACCACAAATATGGAGTCTGCACCTCGTTGGGTTCTTGGGAGCCCAAGGATGAAATCCATGCTAATATCCTCCCAAGGTGCAGAAGGAGCAGGTAAAGGTGTGTATAGTCTATGAGGCATTTCTTTAGACTTTGCCTGCAAGCAAGCTAACATCTAGAGCATTGTTTATGGACATCTCTACGCATATGGGGCCAAAAGAATTTCTCTTGTAAAAGCATGAGGGTTTTTGAAATCCCAAAATGCCCCATGAGCCCACCTTCATGACTCTCTTTTGTAAGTAAGTTCCTAATTGATCCTTGGGGTATACAAAGCTTACTCACTTTGTAAAGATACCCCTCACTGATGAAGTACCCATCATGGGCCTTTAATGCAAATGCAGATGCAGCGGTAGCAAATATGGGGCCGAAATCCTTATCAGACGGATACATAGCCCGAATGTCATCAAATCCCAAGATTTTTGCAGTCAAGGATGAATAAAGGGCATGACGCCTAGAAAGAGCATCAGCCACCACATTTTGTTTTCCTTTCTTGTACTTGATGACATAAGGGAAGGATTCAAGATATTCCACCCATGTTGCATGCCTTTTGTTCAATTTACCTTGACCCCTCAAATATTTTAGTGACTCATGGTCACTATGAATGACAAACTCCTTGGGAGCAAGGTAATGCTCCCAAGTTTGAAGGGCCCTAATTAGAGCATAAAACTCCTTATCATAGATGGGGTAATTGAGGGGGGCACCATTGAGTTTTTCACTGAAATACGCAATAGGGTGCCCTCCTTGCAACAAGACAGCCCCCACACCCACACTAGAGGCATCACATTCAAGTTCAGATGTTTTAGAAAAGTCAGGTAATGCCAAGACTGGTGCATGGGTCAGTTTATGCTTAATTAGCTGGAAGGCTTTCTCTTGTTTCTCACCCCAAAGGAAAGGAACTTCCTTTTTCACCAAATCATTTATTGAAGAGCATGGAAAAATTAGGCACAAAGCGCCTATAAAATCCAGCGAGACCATGAAAGCTTTTGATCTCTGTCACACTCTTTGGGGTGGGCCATTCTTGAATAGCTTTTATCTTTTCGGGGTCAACATGAACCCCTTTTGTGCTAACTACAAAACCTAGGAAAACTACACTATCTACACAAAAAGTGCATTTTTTTAAGTTACCAAAAAGATGATTACTCCTAAGAAGAGAAAAAACATGCCTTAGATGTCCTAAATGATCATCTAGGTTCCTAGAGTAAACTAAAATGTCATCAAAGTAAACTACATAAAATTTACCAAGGCAATCCCTTAGTACATGATTCATTAAGCAGTTTTCCACTCATAAAGACCAAATTTAGTCTTAAAAGCTGTTTTCCACTCATCACCCTCTTTGATCCTTATTTGGTGGTAACCACTTCTAAGATCTATTTTTGAAAATATTTTTGCCCCATGCAATTCATCCAACATGTCATCAAGACGGGGGATTGGGTGCCTATATTTGATGGTGATGTTGTTGATTGCACGACAATCAACACACATCCTCCATTGGCCATTCTTCTTGGGCACCAACAAGACTGGCACAGCACAAGGGCTTAGGCTCTTTTGAACCTAACCCTTCTCCAACAGCTCATTCACTTGAGACTCAATATCTTGGGTCTCCATGGGGTTGGTCCTATAGGCAGGTCTATTAGGTAGACTTGCGCCAGGAACCAAATCAATTTGATGTTCTATACCCCTAATGGGAGGAAGTCCTTTCGGAACCTCATTAGGGAATATGTCATCAAATTATTTTAAAATATCTTGAACCCCTTGAGGAAGGTGCTCATGTGCATGGGCTGTGGCAGTGCTCTCAGCAAAAGAATGCAAAATGGAAGAAGGATTTGATGCTTCTTTGCAAAAGAGGAGATAAAAGGGCTTGTTAGTCAAAGGAGCTTCTTTTAAATCACGTTTAGTAGCAAATAGGCTCCTTTTACTAATATTCCCTTTCGAAGGGGCATCACCTTCCGACTCTCTCTCTTTACCCTTTTCAAGCTTTAAGGGTAAAGCTTGTTGTGCTTTTTTTTGTTTTTGTTTTTCCTCAACTATTTTCTTTTTCATCGCAAATTGATCCTCAGCCACTTGAGAAGGTGACAAAGGATACAATTTGAAGCGCTTTTCATTATGGGTGAGAATTATTTGGTTGGAGTGGCCATGGTGAATAGCTTTTTTGTCAAATTGCCATGGTCTCCCCAACAGGATATGACTAGCCTCCATAGGAACTATGTCACAAAGAATCTCATCATTATAAGATCCTATGGAAATTGGAACCATAACTTGTTCATTGACTACCATCTCCCCTTGCTCATTGAGTCATTGCAATTTGTAAGGTTTGGGATGGGGCATGGTAGTCAAGGCTAGTTTTTCAACCAACCTAGAGCTACAACAGTTACAACAGGAGCCACTATCAACAAGGAGAGAACATACTTTGTCATTTACTTTACATCTTGTATGGAAGATGTTCTCTCTTTGTGACTGGCCAAGCTCTAGAGGTTGGCTTCCAAGAAGCCTTTGAACCATAAGGAGGTCCCCCTCATAAGGAAAAGCTTCCTCACACTCTTGTTCAAAAGTATGTCCCCCTTCTTCCTCACTCTCACTAGAGGAGGAAGATGAGCTATTCTCACTACAAATGTCTTGTCCCCTCATGATCATGGTTTTCTTGTTAGGGCATTGAGAGGCAATGTGGCCTCTCCCAAGAAATTTGAAGCATTTGATACTACTTTGCCTTTCAGTAGGCTTACTAGTAGGGGGTTTTCTCTCTACATGAGGTGCTTTTGTATCTTGAAAATGCTTGGGTTCCTCTTTGGGAAAACCCTTGAGAGGGCCTTTGATGTGATCTTTGATGATCACGTGCCCAAAGGATCCTTTCTAAGGTCACTTGGAAGGGAAATGGATTTATGGAGAGGAAAGGAATAGGGTGAGGGGCCAGAAATACTATGTTTGATAAGCCAAAGGGGAGAGGCCACAAGGGAGGGGTCCCTTGATAACTCTTAGAAGCTCTCACAAAGGAGAAAGGGGGACACTCAAAGGTAAGAACCTCAACCAATATGGTCTCTAGGATTAAATTCAAGTGTAAAAAATACAAGTGAGGGAGGAGCTCCTATTTATAGAGGTAGCTAACCTCTTGAACAAGATAACCTAAAAAAGAAGGGCTAGGATTAAAAGGAGAGATCTAAGGGAGGAGAATTGAGAAATAATTCCCTCCTTAGATCATCAAACTTGGTGCCCAAGTTTCTCAAACCAAGGGCCAAGATTCCTTCTTATTAGCTTAGGGGGTTTATGTAGAAAAGAGGGGTGTAGATATCAAGGCTACCCCTTATTTCCTTCATAAAGACCCAAAAAGCTAAATCCACCCTCTAAATTCCTAAGACACCTCCTAAAACTAAAAAATGGACTAAATACATGTCCCAAATTAAATTCTTAATGCTCCTCAAAATTAAAATAAAGGAAAATTACATTTTATTAACTAAAGTCTCTAGCCTAATATCTTCACTCTCCATAGGAGGTGAAGTCTTCCTTTGTCTGTAAGGGCTAGGTCTTCTTCAATCCTTCTAGCCATGGCCCTAGTGATAGGTCCTTGGCTAGGCCTGGTCACATCAATTATATTCTTAATAAAGCATACCTATAAGTTGCATTTTTAGTAAATTTTGCATTATTTCTGTCCTAACATTGTCTAATGTTTTTGTGATAACTTTTTCTATTGACCTTAGATTTTGCTGATTCTTTTTGTTTTTAATTCTCGACTTTCAGGGCTTCAATTTGAATATCTTCGCATTTATTCTTGCTATATCTTCTAAGGTGTTCTTTCCTATTTATTTCATGCATTTAGGTTTTAATGCATAAAATAACATTTTTAATACAACATACCTATAAGTTGCATTTTTAGTAAATTCTACTTTATCTCTATCCTGACACTATCTAATGTTTTGGCCATAACTTTTTCTGTAGACCTTATTTTTAGCTGATTCTTTCTGCATTCGATTCCTTTCTTCAGGGGCTTCAATTTGAATATCTGGAGAATTTTTAGTAAATTCTGGCTTATATGCTAATATTTATACTCTTTCTATATATTCTAAGGTGTTCTTTCTTATTTATTTCATGCATTTAGGTTCTTATGCATAAAATAATATTTTTAATAAAACATACCTATAAGTTGCATTTTTAGTAAATTCTGCATTATTTCTGTCCTGACAATGTCTAATGTTTTGCCATAACTTTTTTTGCAGACCATATTTTTGATTGATTCTTTTTGCATTCGAGTCCTGACTTCCAAGACTTCAATTTAGATATCTGGATCATTTTTAGTAAATTTAGGCTAATATGTTTACATTTATACTCTTGCTATATCATCTAACGTGTGCTTTCTTATTTATTTAATACATTTAGCATGCATGTAGGTTTTTACACATAAAAAAATATTTTGAATAAAACAAACCTATAAGTTGCATTTTTAGTAAATTCTGCATGATTTCTTTCCTGACACTGTCTAATGTTTTTGTCACAACTTTTTCTGTAGACCTTATTTTTTGGGTGATTCCTTTTGCATTCGAGTCCTAACTTCCAGGACTTCAATTAGATATCTGGAGCATTTTTAGTAAATTTAGGCTTATATGCTCACATTTATACTCTTCGTATATCCTCTAAGCTGTTCTTTCTTATCTATTTCATGCATTTAGTATGAATTTAGTTTTTTATGCTTAAAAAAATATTTTTAATAAAACATACCTATAAGTTACATTTTTAGTAAATTCTGCATTATTTCTGTCGTGACACTATTCTGTCGACCTTAGTTTTGGCTGACTCTTTTTGCATTTAATTCTTGATTTTCAGGGCTTCAATATCGATATCTAGAGCATTTTTTGTAAATTTTTGCTTATATGTTCACATTTATACTATTGCTATATCTTCTAAGGTGTCCTTTCTTATTTATTTCATGCATTTTGCATACATTTAGGTTTCTATGCATAAAAAAATATTTCAATAAAACATACTTACAAGTTGCATTTTTAGTAAATTCTGCATTATTTCTGTCCCGACACTGTCTAATCTTTTGGCCATAACTTTTTCTATAGACTTTATTTTTGGCTGATTCTTTTTGCATTGAATTCCTAACTTCGAGGGCCTCAATTTGGATATCTGGAGCATTTTTAGTAAATTTTGGCCTAGATGCTCACATTTATACTCTTGCTATATCTTCTAAGGTGTTCTTTCTTATTTATTTCATGCATCTAGGTTTTTATGCATAAAATAATATTTTTAATAAAACATACCTATAAGTTGCATTTTTTGTAAATTCTGCATTATTTATGTTCTGACACTATCTAATGTTTTCGCCATAACTTTTTCAGTAGACCTTATTTTTGGCTGATTCTTTCTGCATTGGATTCCTTTCTTCACATGCTTCAATTTGGATATCTGGAGCATTTTTAGTAAATTTTGGCTTATATTCTCACAGTTATAGTCTTTCTATATCTTCTAAGGTGTTCTTTCTTATTTATTTCATGCATTTAACATGCATTTAGTTTTTTATGCATAAAAAAATATTTTTAATAAAACGTACCTATAAGTTTCAATTTTAGTAAATTCTACATTATTTTTGTCCTGACACTGTATAATGTTTTGGCCGTAACTTTTTTTGTCGACCTTAGTTTTGGCTAATTCTTTTTGCATTTAATTCCTGACTTTCAGGGCTTCAATATACCTATCTAGATCATTTCTTGTAAATTTTTGCTTATATGTTAACATTTATACTCTTGCTATATCTTCTAAGGTGTTCTTTCTTATTTATTTCATGCATTTCACATACATTTAGGTTTTTATGCATAAAAAAATATTTTTAATAAAACATACCTATAAGTTGCATCTTTAGTAAATTCTGCATTATTTCTGTCCCGACACTGTCTAATCTTTTGGCCATAACTTTTTCTGTAGACCTTATTTTTGGCTGATTCTTTTTGCATTGGATTCCTAACTTCGAGGGCCTCAGTTTGGATATCTGGAGCATTTTTAGTAAATTTTGGCCTATATGCTCACATTTATACTCTTGCTATATCTTCTAAGGTGTTCTTTCTAATTTATTTCATGCATCTAGGTTTTTATGCATAAAATAATATTTTTAATAAAACATACCTATAAGTTGCATTTTTTGTAAATTCTGCATTATTTCTGGTCTGACACTATCTAATGTTTTCGCCATAACTTTTTCAGTAGACCTTATTTTTGGCTGATTCTTTCTGCATTGGATTCCTTTCTTCACATGCTTCAATTTGGATATCTGGAGCATTTTTAGTAAATTTTGGCTTATATTCTCACAGTTATAGTCTTTCTATATCTTCTAAGGTGTTCTTTCTTATTTATTTCATGCATTTAACATGCATTTAGTTTTTTATGCATAAAAAAATATTTTTAATAAAACGTACCTATAAGTTTCAATTTTAGTAAATTCTACATTATTTTTGTCCTGACACTGTATAATCTTTTGGCCATAACTTTTTAATTCCTGACTTTCAGGGCTTCAATATACCTATCTAGATCATTTCTTGTAAATTTTTGCTTATATGTTAACATTTATACTCTTGCTATATCTTCTAAGGTGTTCTTTCTTATTTATTTCATGCATTTCACATACATTTAGGTTTTTATGCATAAAAAAATATTTTTAATAAAACATACCTATAAGTTGCATCTTTAGTAAATTCTGCATTATTTCTGTCCCGACACTGTCTAATCTTTTGGCCATAACTTTTTCTGTAGACCTTATTTTTGGCTGATTCTTTTTGCATTGGATTCCTAACTTCGAGGGCCTCAGTTTGGATATCTGGAGCATTTTTAGTAAATTTTGGCCTATATGCTCACATTTATACTCTTGCTATATCTTCTAAGGTGTTCTTTCTAATTTATTTCATGCATCTAGGTTTTTATGCATAAAATAATATTTTTAATAAAACATACCTATAAGTTGCATTTTTTGTAAATTCTGCATTATTTCTGGTCTGACACTATCTAATGTTTTCGCCATAACTTTTTCAGTAGACCTTATTTTTGGCTGATTCTTTCTGCATTGGATTCCTTTCTTCACATGCTTCAATTTGGATATCTGGAGCATTTTTAGTAAATTTTGGCTTATATTCTCACAGTTATAGTCTTTCTATATCTTCAAAGGTGTTCTTTCTTATTTATTTCATGCATTTAACATGCATTTAGTTTTTTATGCATAAAAAAATATTTTTAATAAAACGTACCTATAAGTTTCAATTTTAGTAAATTCTACATTATTTTTGTCCTGACACTGTATAATGTTTTGGCCGTAACTTTTTTTGTCGACCTTAGTTTTGGCTAATTCTTTTTGCATTTAATTCCTGACTTTCAGGGCTTCAATATACCTATCTAGATCATTTCTTGTAAATTTTTGCTTATATGTTAACATTTATACTCTTGCTATATCTTCTAAGGTGTTCTTTCTTATTTATTTCATGCATTTCACATACATTTAGGTTTTTATGCATAAAAAAATATTTTTAATAAAACATACCTATAAGTTGCATCTTTAGTAAATTCTGCATTATTTCTGTCCAGACACTGTCTAATCTTTTGGCCATAACTTTTTTTGTAGACCTTATTTTTGGCTGATTCTTTTTGCATTGATTCCTAACTTCGAGGGCCTCAGTTTGGATATCTGGAGCATTTTTAGTAAATTTTGGCCTATATGCTCACATTTATACTCTTGCTATATCTTCTAGGGTGTTCTTTCATATTTATTTCATGCATTTAGGTTTTGATGCATAAAATTATATTTTTAATAAAATATACCTATAAGTTGCATTTTTCGTAAATTTTGCATTATTTCTGTTTTGACACTATCTAATGTTTTCGCCATAACTTTTTCAGTAGACCTTATTTTTGGCTGATTCTTTTTGCATTGGATACCTTTCTTCATGGGCTTCAATTTGGATATCTGGACTATTTTTAGTAAATTTTGGCTTATATGTTGACATTTATACTCTTTCTATATCTTCTAAGGTGTTCTTTCTTATTTATTTCATGCATTTAGCATGCATTTTAGTTTTTTATGCATAAAAGAATATTTTTAATAAAACATACCTATAAGTTGTAGTATTAGTAAATTCTGCATTATTTCTGTCCTGACACTGTATAATGTTTTGGCCATAACTTTTTTTGTCGACCTTAGTTTTGGCTTATTATTTTTGCATTTAAGACTTTCAGGGCTTCAATATCGATATCTAGACGATTTTTTGTAAACTTTTGCTTATGTTCACATTTATACTGTTGCTATATCTTCTAAGGTGCTCTTTCTTATTTATTTAATACATTTCGAATACATTTAGGGTTTTATGCATAAAAAATAATTTTAATAAAACATACCTATAAGTTGCAGCTTTAGTAAATTCTGCATTATTTCTGTCCTGACACTGTCTAATCTTTTGGCCATAACTTTTTATGTAGACCTTATTTTTGGTTGATTCTTTTTGCATTGCATTCCTAACTTCAAGGGCCTCAATTTGGATATCTGGAGCATTTTTAGTAAATTTTGGCCTATATGCTCACATTTATACTCTTGCTATATCTTCTAAGGTGTTCTTTCTTATTTATTTCATGCATCTAGGTTTTTATGCATAAAATAATATTTTTAATAAAACATACCTATAAGTTGCATTTTTCGTAAATTCTGCATTATTTCTGTGCTGACACTATATAATATTTTGGCCATAACTTTTTCAGTAGACCTTATTTTTGGCTGATTCTTTTTGCATTGAATTCCTTTCTTCAGGGGCTTCAATAAGGATATCTGGAGCATTGTTAGTAAATTTTGGCTTATATGCTCACATATATACTCTTTCTATATCTTCTAAGGTGTTCTTTGTTATTTATTTCATGCATTTAGGTTTTTATGCATAAAATAATATTTTTAATAAAACATACCTATAAGTTGCATTTTTAGTAAATTCTGCATTATTCCTGTGCTGACACTGTCTATTATTTTTGCCATAACTTTTTTGTAGACCTTATTTTTTCTTGATTCTTTTTGCATTCGAGTTCTAATTTTGAGGACTTCAATTTAGATATCGGGGGCATTTTTAGGAAATTTAGGCTTATATGTTCACATTTATACTGTTGCTATATCTTCTAAGGTGTGCTTTCTTATTTATTTAATACATTTAGGATGCATGTACATTTTTATGCATCAAAAAATATTTTTAATAAAACATACCTATAAGTTGCATTTTTAGTAAATTCCGCATGATTTCTGTCCTGACACTGTCTAATGTTTTGGGCATAACTTTTATAGTAGCCCTTATTTTGGGTTGATTCTTTTTGCATTGGATTCCTGAATTCCAGGGATTAAATTTGGATATCTGGAGCATTTTTAGTAAATCTTTGCTTATAGGCTCAGATTTATACTCTTGTTATATCTTCTAAGGTGTTCTTTCTTATTTATTTGATGCATTTAGGTTCTTATGCATAAATTAATATTTTCAATAAAAGATTCCAATAAGTTGGATTTTTAGTAAATTCTGCATTATTTCTATCCTGACACTATCTAATGTTTTGCTCATAACTTTTTTTGTAGACCTTATTTTTGGTTGATTCTTTTTGCATTGGATTCCTATCTTCAGGGGCTTTAATTTGGATATCTTGAACATTTTCAATAAACCTTGGCTTATATGCTCACATTTACACTCTTGCTATATCTTCTAAGGTTTTCTTACTTATTTATTTCATGCATTTAGGTTCTTATGCATAAATTAATGTTTTCAATAAAAGATTCCAATAAGTTGCATTTTTAGTAAATTCTGAACTATTTCTATCCTGACACTATCTAATGTTTTTCCCATAACTTTTTTTGTAGACCCTAATTTTGGCTGATTCTTTTTACATTGCCTTCCTAACTTCCACGGCTTCAATTTGGATATCTAGAGCATTTTTAGTAATCTTGTGATGCATTCTCCCCAAGCAAGGGCCCTATCACTAGGGCCATGGCTAGGAGAATAGAAGAAGACATGGCTAGAGTAGAAGGAGGAAGATCTCACCTCCATATGACCATCAAGTTATGCAAGTCATGACTTATTTACTTGTAATTTTTCTTTTAGGAACCTAGGATTTTATTTTTGACATGTATTAGTCCATTTAATTTTCTAGGAGGTGTCTTAATAATAAGAAGGGGTAAGATTAGCTTTTGGGCCTTTATTTAGGAAATAAGGGGGTAGTTTGATAACTACACCCTCTTTTCCTAAATAAAACCGAAAACTAATAAAGGAGTAATCTTGGTCCATGGATGAGGTAGCTTGGGCAGCAATTCTCATCTAAAGGAGGGTATTGATTGGACTTTGGGCTTCAATCCTCCTCCCTTGGATGAATCCTTTTAATCCTAGCCTTTTATTTCCTTCATGACTTGTTCAAGAGGTTAGCTCCCTCTATAAAAATGTGCTCCTTCACACTCTTGTATTTTTTACACTTTATTGAATGGAAAAACCTTGAGTTGGCCAAAATTCTCTTAGTGTCCACCCTTCTCTCTTTGAGAATTCCTTAGGTTTTTATCAAGGGTTCCATCCCTTGTGGCAAACTTTCCCTCTTAGGCTTATCTTACCTTAAGTGGCGCTGAAAACCATCTCACTTCTTACCTTTGCATAAACCATTTCACCAAAGAAGAAAACCTCTAGAAAAAGATCAAGGGAGGCATGCATCATTTGGTATCTAGAGGATTGGTTCTAGAGGTCTAAACTCTCTTCCTACCTCATTTATTTTTTTCTTTTCCTTTTCCTATTTTATTTTATCTTTAATTTTCGCAATTTTTTCTAGCTTTCCATTGTTGTTTATAATTCCCATTTATGTCTTGAGTTTATTGTTTTGAGTTATAGTTTATTTGCGCCATTTATTTTTTGCTTGATGCAATTTATATTGTTCTTTTCTTTGCATCTACGTCTCTCCCATATTCATTAATTTCTGCTTAAGCTTTGAGTTGGGTGCTTTCTTGCTTGAATTTTGGTTTTGAGAATTTCTTGCTAAAAAAACATGCCGTTGTGGTGAATTCCACAACCTTGTGGTCAAGAAATTTAGACCAAATTCTTGTGTTTCCTTGCACCTAGTTGCCTTGTTTTTGCCTTATTTTTAGCTTTTATTTTTTTACTTTTATACTCTTGTGTAGTTATCTATAAGTCATGTTTATAGTTTCCCATTTTGTCTATTAATTCCTTTTAAGTTTAGCCTCGTTTGTTTTTACAAACAAGCTTTTGAAACTTCTTAAATTGAGCAACATAGAGGGTCATACCTCATGTCTAAGTCTCTTTAGAGGTTCATGTGCTTTTAGTTTCAAGCATATTCTTAAAAAAAAATTCCAAAATAGTTGCTCAATTCCCTTTGTCTTTATTTTCCTTTTCCTTATACGTATAATTAGTAGCTCATTTGTGTGGTAAAGGTAGTTCTTGTTTGTGGGTGCTTTCACTTAAGCTATAAGTTTGGTATTTGTGTTCAACAAATTACTAAAAACTTAACAAAGCTTGAGTCCAGTGGCACACCAAACTACTAAACCATTAACACATCTATAGCTACTTTGCATTTTGAAGTTATTTCTAGTAGTACCTAAATTGTTGCTTTTAATTTTCTTTATTGTTCCAAGCGCATAACTCTTTGTTATTAAGCACTAAATTCACAATCAATTTAGGTGCATCTAGTAAATATTCAAAAAAAAAAAAAAAACAAGAGAACAAAGTCTAAAATAAAATACAAAAAAAAACAACAACAAAGGATTCAAAAAAAAAAAAAAAGAGAACAAACAAAAGAAAAGAAAGTTTGAAAAATTCATTTGATGTACCTAACCTAAAATTAGCAAGTGCTTCAACTTTGAACTTGGAACCTTAAAAGAAATTTTATTACTTTTGGTACACTAGAACTTGATATTTGTGTCTTTCTACTCTTTAATCTAGTGCCATTCTTAGGTATTCCATTGTGTGCTCTCTTTCTTTTGTTTACCTTTTAGTTGTTGCTTGTCTTTTAAATCATCTTTCTAGTTTTTCTTATATACTCTTACCATTTGGTTAAGTGTCCTTTTGATCGTGTTATCTTTTATTGCTTTTTGAGTTCCTATTCCCACCTCCCCTTGCTACTTTTGGTTTCTTTGGTTTGTGTGTTAGTGCCACTTTTGGGAGAAAGCTTGAAAAACGAGCTTACCACAAGGGTAGCATATTTTGGAAGGTTTGACTAAGAGCCTAAGGGATCACCTCAAAAGGAAACACACCTAGCCGTGAGGACTTTGATTTGAGAGAGCATTTGGGGAATCATTTTTTGAAGACTTTACTTTTCTTTAATTTGGGTGTATTAATTTTGTAGTTGGGAGTTTGAGTGCCCTTAAGGCCCTACTTTTGGTTGTAATAAGATTTAGTTAATTTTTTAGTTTCTCAAAAATTAGGTGAAGAAGGAAGAAGTGGTACACTTCCTTTAACACCTTAGGAGCTCGATTTAGATCCCTTCTCTTTTGAATTTTTGCTTTAAAATTCTTGCTTTATTTTTCTTATTCAAAGCACTTAGAAGGCTAAAAAGTTCCAAAGACTCATCAAGCCATTTTAGGCAAGAAATCACAAAAAGAGAGGAGTGTTTGTTTGTGAAAAGTTTTTAGCCACCTTTTTCCTCTTAGAAATTCAAGCACAATGACATCACACACCTACTCTAGTGCTCATAGTTATTCATCAAACAAGAGTGTAAACCAAAGAAATATTTCTAAAGATTACACTCTAGAAAACTTAAACATGGACTTTAGGGAGTGGATGGCAAGAACAAGAGAGAAGAGAAGAAAAAAGGAGAGAAAAAGAGTCCAAGGAGAAAAGAAAATAAAAGAAAGAGAGGAAGAAAAGAGAGAAAAAAGAGAGCAGGAAGAGAGAAGAATAAGAGAAAGGAGAGAAGATGAAGAAAGGAGAGAAAGAAAAGAAAGAGAAAGAAGAAAAAGAAAGCATGGGAATGGTGAGAGTTACAAAATGAAAAGGATAGTCTTAGGTTCCCCATCTAGACATACCCATAGGAGTGAAAGTGAGGAAGAATACTACAATCATCCTAGGAGAAACTCCCATTCATCCATGCATAATAATGGGGCCCCTCCAAGGGAGCCCAAAATTGATCTCCCCCCATTTCATGGGAGGGAAGATGTGGAAGCCTACCTTGATTAGGAAATCAAGGTAGAACAACTCTTCACTTGCCATGAGGTAAGAGAAGAAAGAAAGGTTCCAATGGCAACCCTTAGCTTCCAAGGGCATGCCATGCATTGGTGGGTTGGGTTAACCAATGAGAGAATCTGCACCAATATGCCTTCCATAAGATATTGGAATGATCTTAGAAGTGCTCTAAGAAGAAGGCATATTCCCTCTTGGTATGAAAGAGATCTTTTGGATAGACTCCAAAGGCTAAGGCAAACCAACCTTAGTATAGAAGAGTATAGACAAAAGATGGAACTTCTTATCTTGAGGGCGGGTATCATTGAGGAACCCAAGGCCACTATGGCAAGGTTTTTGTGTGGGTTGAGCCCTGAAATTCGTGATAAGGTGGAGCTCTTCTCATACAATTCCCTTTGATGAGTTAGTTCAACTTTGCATCAAGGAGGAAAATCAACTTAGAAGGAAAACTTTTAAAAAGGATAACCCACCTTATGTAAAGAGGGACCAACCTAAGGGGAATGCTTTCAAGAGTTACCCCAAAGAGGAACATCCCAAGCACTTCAAAGAGCATAAAACATCACATGTAGAGACAAAAACCCCTACTACTAACTCTCATGAGAAAGTTAGTAGTATCAAATGCTTTAAATGTCTTGGGAGAGGCCACATTGCCTCTCAATGCCCTACTAAGAGAAACATCATCATGAGGGCCCAAGATGTTTATAGTAGTGAGTCTAGCTCACACTCCTCTAGTGAGAGCGAAGGAAAAGGGGTTCATGCATACCAATCTGATTGTGATGAAACCGCTTATGCATGTGAGGGAGACCTCTTACTGATAAGAAGGCTTCTTGGAAGCCAACCTTTGAAAGTGTCCTCATCTAAAAGGGAGAACATATTCCACACTCGCTGTAAGGTGAATGACAAAATATGTTCCCTCATTATGGATAATGGGTTATGCTGCAATTGTTGTAGCTCAAGGTTGGTGGAAAAGCTAGCCTTGACCCCACATCCCCACCCTAAGCCTTACAAGCTTCAATGGCTCAATGAGCAAGGGGAAATGGAGGTCAATGAGCAAGTCAAGGTTCCAATTTCTATTGGGTCTTATAAAGATGAGATCCTATGTGACATAGTCCCAATGGAAGCTGGCCATATCTTGCTAGGAAGACCATGGCAATTTGATAAGAAAGCCATACACCATGGTCATTCCAATAACATCATCCTCACTCATAAGGATAAGCGCATTAAGTTGTGTCCTCTAACACCTTCAAAAGTGGTGGAGGACCAACTCATCATGAAACATAAGAGAGATGACGAGGAAAAAAAAAGCAAAGCTTTACCCCTAAAGCTTGAAAGGGGTAAGGAGGTTGAGTTGGAGATTGGTGCCCCTTCCAAGAAATTCATCAGTAAAGGGAGTTTATTTGCGACAAAATTGGATTTAAAGGAAGTCCCCTTAACTAACAGACCTTTCTATCTCCTCCTTTGCAAAGAGGAATCCCCTATTTCTTCCCCCTCCGCTTCTTTCCCTTCTAGTTCTAGCACTGCCATAGAACTTGGACATGAAAACCTACCTCAAGAGGTTCAAGAGCTTTTAAAGGAGTTTGGTGATATATTCCCTAATGAAGTTCCCATAGGACTTCATCCAATTAGGGGTATAGAACACCAAATAGACTTAGTACCTGGGGCTAGCCTGCCTAATAGGCCTGCTTATAGGACTAATCCCATGGAGACTAAGGAGATTGAGTCTCAAGTCCAAGAACTATTGGAGAAGGGTTGGGTTCAAGAGAGCCTAAGCCCTTGTGCTATGCCAGTCTTGTTGGTGCCCAAGATGAATGGCCAATGGAGGATGTGCATTGATTGTCGAGCAATCAATAACATCACCATCAAATATAGGCACCCTATCCCTAGGCTTGATGACATGCTTGATGAATTGCATGGGGCCCAATTATTTTCGAAAATTGATCTTAAGAGTGGTTATCACCAAATTCGCATCAAGGAAGGTGATGAGTGGAAAACCGCTTTTAAGAACAAGTTTGGACTTTATGAGGTGGTTGGTAATGCCCTTTGGGCTTACTAATGCCCCAAGCACCTTCATGAGGCTTATGAACCATGTCCTTAGGGATTGCTTAGGAAAATTTTGTGTAGTTTATTTTGATGATATTTTAGTGTATAGCAAGAGCCTAGATGAGCATGTAGGTCATCTTAGGTGCGTCTTTTGCATCCTTAGGTCACACCAACTCTATGGAAACCTTGAAAAGTGTAATTTTTATGTAGAGAGTGTAGTGTTTTTAGGTTTTGTAGTCAATAAAGATGGGGTTCATGTGGACCCCGACAAAATCAAAGCCATCCAAGAATGGCCCACCCCAAAAAGTGTGACTGAGATCAAGAGCTTTCATGGTCTTGTGAGTTTCTATAGGCACTTTGTGCCTAATTTCTCCACACTTTTCTCACCAATCAATGATTTGGTGAAGAAATAAGTTCCCTTCATTTGGGGTGCTAAACAACAAAAAGCCTTCTAACTTATTAAGGAAAAACTCATCCATGCCCCTGTTCTAGCTCTACCTGACTTTTCAAAAACTTTTGAGCTAGAATGTGATGCATCAGGTGTTGGAATAGGTGCTGTGTTATTGCAAGGCGGCCACCCCGTGGCTTATTTTAGTGAAAAACTAAATGGTGCCACCCTCAATTACCGCACCTATGACAAAGAGTTTTACTCCTTAATAAGGGCCCTTCAAATTTGGGAACATTACCTTATTCCCAAGGAGTTTGTCATTCATAGTGACCATGAGTCACTAAAATATTTGAAGGGTCAAGGTATGCTCAACAAGAGGCATGCAAAGTGGGTTGAGTTTTTGGAAACTTTTCCCTATATAATCAAATACAAGAAAGGGAAGCACAATGTAGTGGTTGATGCCCTATCTAGAAGACATACTCTTCTTGCCACTTTGAGCTCCCAAATCTTAGGATTTGATTATATTAAGGACCAATATGCTTCTGACCAAGAGTTTGGCCCCATTTTTGCTACCTCCTTGTCCAAACCTACTGATGGGTTTAATGAGAGTGAGGGATACTTATTCAAACAAAGTAAACTTTGTGTACCCTAAGGATCTCTTAGAAAACTGCTTGTGAGAGAGAGCCATGAGGGTGGGCTCATGGGGCATTTTGGAATAAACAAAACTTTGCTCATTTTAAAAGAAAAATTTCATTGGCCCCATATGAAAAGAGATGTCCAAAGACATTGCTCTAGATGCATAGCTTGTTTACAAGCTAAATCTAAAGTAATGCCTCATGGACTTTACACACCCTTACCGGCTCCCTTCGCTCCTTGGGTAGACATAAGCATGGATTTAATCCTTGGACTTCCTAGAACCCAAAAGGGAGCGGATTCTATCTTTGTGGTAGTGGACAGGTTTTCTAAAATGGCCCATTTCGTACCTTGCCACAAAATAGATGACGCAAGCAACATTGCAAGACTTTTCTTCAAAGAAGTTGTCCGTCTACATGGCATACCTCAATCCATAGTGTTTGATAGAGATGTTAAGTTCCTTAGCCACTTTTGGAAAACTTTGTGGGCTAGGCTGGGAACTAAACTCCTTTTTTCTACCACATGTCATCCCCAAACTGATGGGCAAACTAAGGTAGTAAATAGATCCTTATCCACTATGCTAAGGGCACTTCTTAGGGGAAATCACAAGTCTTGGGATGAGTACCTTCCCCATATAGAGTTTGCATATAATAGGGTGGTCCAAAGAACCACCAAGCACTCACCCTTTGAGATTGTTTATGCCTTCAACCCTCTTACACCTCTTGATATTTTGCCTTTACCTTTCCCTTCTTCTATTCATAAAGAAGGATTAGCTAAAGCGGATTTTGTTAAAAAATTACATGAAAGGGTCAAAGCCAACATTAAACGACACTCTAAAGGGTATGCTGCTAAGGCTAACAAGGGAAGGAAAGAAATTATCTTCAATGAAGGGGATTGGGTATGGCTTCATTTGAGGAAGGATCGCTTCCCTACTCATAGGAAGTCCAAGCTTAGCCCCCGAGGAGATGGTCCCTTTCAAGTCCTCAAGAGAGTGAACAACAATGCATACATATTAGATCTCCCTGAGGACTATGGTGTCAGTACTACCTTTAATGTTTGTGATTTGATCCCTTTTGTAGGTACTGATGAAGAAGAGGAAGACCTATCAGATTTGAGGTCAAATCCTTCCCAAGGGGGAGGAGATGATGCATTCTCCCCAAGCAAGGGCCCTATCACTAGGGCCATGGCTAGGAGAATAGAAGAAGACATGGTTAGAGTAGAAGGAGGAAGATCTCACCTCCATATGACCATCAAGTTATGCAAGTCATGACTTATTTACTTGTAATTTTTATTTTAGGAACCTAGGATTTTATTTTTGACATGTATTAGTCCATTTAATTTTCTAGGAGGTGTCTTAGAATAAGGAGGGGTAAGATTAGCTTTTGGGCCTTTATTTAGGAAATAAGGGGGTAGTTTGATAACTACACCCTCTTTTCCTAAATAAAACCCAAAACTAATAAAGGAGTAATCTTGGCCCTTGGAGGAGGTAGCTTGGGCACCAATTCTCATATAAAGGAGGGTATTGATTGGACTTTGGGCTTCAATCCTCCTCCCTTGGATGACTCCTTTTAATCCTAGCCTTTTATTTCCTTCATGACTTGTTCAAGAGGTTAGCTCCCTCTATAAAAAGGTGCTCCTTCACACTCTTGTATTTTTTATACTTTATTGAATGGAAAAACCTTGAGTTGGCCAAAATTCTCTTAGTGTCCACCTTTCTCTCTTTGAGAATTCCTTAGCTTTTTATCAAGGGTTCCATCCCTTGTGGCAAACTTTCCCTCTTAGGCTTATCTTACCTTAATTGGTGCCTAAAACCACCTCACTTCTTACCTTTCCATAAACCATTTCACCAAAGAAGAAAACCTCTTGAAAAAGATCAACGGAGGCATGCATCATTTATCTTGGCTTCCTTGTTCAAATTTATTCTCTTGCTATATCTTCTAAGGTGTTCTTTCCTATTTATTTCATGCACTTAGGTTTTTATGCATACAATAATATTTTTAATAAAACATACCCATATGTTGCATTTTTAGTAAATTCTGCATTATTTCTGTCGTGACTCTATCTAATGTTTTGGACATAACTTTTTCTATAGACCCTATTTTTGGCTGATTCTTTTTGCATCGGATTCCTGTCTTCTGGGGCATTAATTTGGATATCTCTAGCATTTTTAGCAAACTTTGGCTTAGATGCTCACATTTATACTCTTACTATATCTTCTAAGGTATTCTTTCTTGTTTATTTCATGCATTTAGGTTCTTATGCATAAATTAATGTTTTCAATAAAAGATTCCAATAAGTTGCATTTTTAGTAAATTCTGCATTATTTCTATCCTGACACTATGCCCATAAATTTTTTTGTAGACCTTATTTTTGGCTGATTCTTTTTGCATTGGATTCTTATCTTCTAGGGCTTTAATTAGGATATCTTGACCATTTTTAGTAAACTTTGGCTTATGTGCTCACATTTATACTCTTGCTATATCTTCTAAGGTTTTCTTTCTTATTTATTTCATGTATTTGGGTTTTTATGGATAAAATAATATTTTTAAAAAAACATATCTATAAGTTTCATTTTTAGTAAATTCTGCTTTATTTCTGTCTTGACACCATCTAACGTTTTGGCCATAACTTCTTCGGTAGACCTTATTTTGGGTTGATTCTTTTGGCATTGGATTCCTGACTTCCAGGGATTGAATTTGGATATCTGGAGCATTTTTAGTAAATTTTGGCCTATAGGCTTACATTTATACTCTCGCTATATCTTTTAGGGTCTTCTTTCTTATTTATTTCATGAATTTAGGTTTTTATGCATAAAATAATATTTTTAATAAAACATACCTACAAGTTGGATTTTTAGTAAACTCTTCATTATTTATGTTCTAACACTGTCTACTGTTTTTGCCATAACTTTTTCTGTAGACCTTAATTTGTGCTGATTCTTTTTGCATTGCCTTCCTAACATCCAGGGCTTCAATTAGGATATCTAGAGCATTTTTAGTAAATCTTGGCTTCCATGTTCACATTTATACTCTTGCTATATCTTCTAAGGTGCTCTTTCCTATTTATTTCATGCACTTAGGATTTTATGCATAAAATAATATTTTTAATAAAACATACCTACAAGTTGGATTTGTAGTAAGCTCTTCATTATTTATGTCCTAACACTGTCTACTATTTTTGCCATAACTTTTTCTGTAGACCTTAATTTGTGCTGATTCTTTTTGCATTGCCTTCCTAACATCCAACGCTTCAATTTGGATATCTAGAGCATTTTTAGTAAATCTTGGCTTCCTTGTTCACATTTATACTCTTGCTATATCTTCTAAGGTGTTCTTTCCTATTTATTTCTTGCACTTAGGTTTTTATGCATAAAATAATATTTTTAATAAAACATACCCATATGTTGCATTTTTTGTAAATTCTGCATTATTTCTCTCCTAACTCTATCTAATGTTTTGGACATAACTTTTATTTCATGCACTTAGGTTTTTATGCATAAAATAATATTTTTAACAAAACATACCTACAAGTTGAATTTTTAGTAAACTCTTCATTATTTATGTCCTAACACTGTCTACTGTTTTTGCCATAACTTTTTCTGTAGACCTTAATTTGTGCTAATTCTTTTTGCATTGCCTTCCTAACATCCAGGGCTTCAATTTGGATATCTAGAGCACTTTTAGTAAATCTTGGCTTCCTTGTTCACATTTATACTCTTGCTATATCTTCTAAGGTGTTCTTTCCTATTTAGTTCATGCACTTAGGTCTTTATCCATAAAATAATATTTTTAATAAAACGTACCCATATCTTGCATTTTTAGTAAATTCTGCATTATTTCTCTCCTGAGTCTATCTAATGCTTTGCACATAACTTTTTCTGTAGACCTTATTTTTGGCTGATTCTTTTTGCATTGGATTCCTGTCTTCTGGGGCTTTAATTTGGATATCTTTAGCATTCTTAGTAAACTTTGGCTTATATGTTCACATTTATACTCTTGCTATATCTTCTAAGGTATTCTTTGTTATTTATTTCATGCATTTAGGTTCTTATGCATAAATTAATGTTTTCAATAAAAGATTCAAATAAGTTGCATTTTTAGTAAATTCTGCATTATTTCTATCCTGACACTATCTAATGTTTTGCCCATAACTTTTCTTTGTAGACCTTATTTTTGGCTGATTCGTTTTGCATTGGATTCCTATCTTCTGGGGCTTTAATTAGGTTATCTTGAGCATTTTTAGTAAACTTTGGGTTATATGCTCACATTTATGCTCTTGCTATATCTTCTAAGGGTTTCTTTCTTATTTATTTTATGTATTTAGGTTTTTATGGATAAAATAATATATTTAATCAAACATACCTATAAGTTGCATTTTAAGTAAATTCTGCATTATTTCTGTCCTGACACTATCTAACGTTTTGGCCATAACTTTTTCGGTAGACCTTATTTTGGGTTGATTCTTTTTGCATTGGATTCCTGACTTCCAGGGATTGAATTTGGTTATCTGGAGCATTTTTAGTAAATTTTGGCCCATAGGCTTACATTTATACTCTCGCTATATCTTTTAGGGTCTTCTTTCTTATTTATTTCATGAATTTAGGTTTTTATGCATAAAATAATATTTTTAATAAAACATACCTATAAGTTGGATTTTTAGTAAACTCTTCATTATTTCTGTCCTAACACTGTCTACTGTTTTTGCCACAACTTTTTTTGTACACCTTAATTTTGGCTGATTCTTTTTGCATTGCCTTCCTAACATCCAGGGCTTCTATTTGGATATGTAGAGCATTTTTAGCAAATCTTGGCTTCCTTGTTCACATATATACTCTTGCTGTATCTTCCAAGGTGTTTTTTCCTATTTATTTCATGGATTTAGCTGTTTATGCATAAAATAATATTTTTAATAAAACATATCTATAAGTTGCATTTTTAGTAAATTCTGGATTATTTCTCTCCTGAAACTGTCTAATGATTTGGCCCTAACTTTTTTTGTACACCTTATTTTTGGCTGAATCCTTTTGCATTGGATTCCTAACACCAGGTCCTCAATTTGGACATCTAGAGCATTTTTAATAAATTCTGCATGATTTCTTTCCTGACACTGTCTAATGTTTTTGTCACAACTTTTTCTGTAGACCTTATTTTTTAGGTGATTCCTTTTGCATTCGAGTCCTAACTTCCAGGACTTCAATTTAGATATCTGGAGCATTTTTAGTAAATTTAGGCTTATATGCTCACATTTATACTCTTGGTATATCCTCTAAGCTGTTCTTTCTTATCTATTTCATGCATTTAGTATGAATTTAGTTTTTTATGCATAAAATAATATTTTTAATAAAACATACCTTAAGTTGCATTTTTAGTAAATTCTACATTATTTCTGTCCTGCCACTGTCTAATGTTCTGACCATAACTTTTTCTGTAGACCGTACTTTTTGTTGTTAGTAAATTTTGGCTTATATGCTCACATATATACTCTTGTTGTATCTTCCAAGGTGTTTTTTCCTATTTATTTCATGGATTTAGGTTTTTATGCATAAAATAATATTTTTAATAAAACATACCTATAAGTTGCATTTTTAGTAAATTCTGCATTATTTCTGTCCTGACACTGTCTAATGTTCTGGCCATAACTTTTTCTGTAGACCTTATTTTTGGCTTACTCTTTTTGCATTGGATTCCTAACATCCAGGGCTTCAATTTGGATATCTGGACCATTTTAAGTAAATTTTGGCTTCTATGTTCACATTTATACTCTTGCTATATCTTCCAAGGTGTTGTTTCTTATTTATTTCATGTATTTACGATTTTATGCATAAAATAATATTTTTAATAAAACATACCTTAAGTTGCATTTTTAGTAAATTCTGGATGATTTCGGTCTTGACACTATCTAATGTTTTGGCGATAAATTTTTTTGTAGACCTTATTTTTGGTTGATTCTATTTGCATTGGGTTCCTGACTTCCAGGGCTTGAATTCGGATATCTAGAGAATTTTCAGTAAATTTTGGCTTATATGCTCATATTTATAATAAAATATACCTATAAGCTACATTTTTAGTAAAGTTTGCGTTATTTCTGTCCTGACACTGTCTAATGTTTTGGCCATAACTTTTTCTGTAGACCTTATTGTTGGCTGAATCTTTTTGTATTGGATTCCTAACATAGAGGGGCTTCAATTTGGATATCTGGAGCATTTTTAGTAAATTTTGGCTTATATGCTCATATTTATACTCTTGCTATATCTTCTAAGGTGTGCTTTCTCATTTATTTCATGCATTTAGGTTTTTATGCATTAACTAATATTTTTAATGAAAAATACCTTAAGTTGCTCTTTTAGTAAATTGTGCATGATTTCGGTCCTGACACTATCTAATGTTTTGGCTATAAATTTTTCTGTAGACCTTATTTTTGGTTGATTCTATTTGCATTGGATTCCTGACTTCCAGGACTTCAATTTGGATCTCTGGAGCATTTTTAGTAGATTTTGGCTTACATACTCATATTTATACTCTTGCTATATCTTCTAAGGTGTGCTTTCTTATTTATTTCATGCATTTAGGCCCAACTAATTAACACACTTCACAAATAGACTAATTACTTATTTCATGCATCATTTATACTCTTCCTATATCTTCTTAGGTGTTCTTTATTGTTTATTTCATGCATTGAGCATGCATTTAGGTTTTTATGCATAAAATAATATTCTTGATAACACAGACCTATAAGTTGCATTTGCATTGGATTCCTGGCTTTTTGGGCTTAAATTTGGATATCTGGAGCATTTTTAGTAAATTTTGGCTTATACGCTCACATTCTACATTATTTTTAGTAAAACATACCATAAGTTGCATTTTTACAAAATTCTACATTATTTTTGTCAAGACATTGTCTAATGTTTTTTCGCCATAATTTTTCTGTAGACTGTATTTTTGGCTAATTCTTTTTGCATTGGATTCTTGATTTGCAAGGCTTCAATTTGGATATCTGGAGCATTTTGAGTAAATTTGGGCGTATATGGTCTGATTTATACTCTTGCTATATCTTATAAGGTGTTCTTTCTTATTTATTTCATGCATTTAGCATGCATTTAGGTTTGTATGCATAAAATAATATTTTTAATAAAACATACCTATAAGTTGCATTTTTACTAAATTCTACATTATTTCTATCATGACATAGTCTAATATTGATTGTCGAGCAATCAACAACATCACTATCAAATATAGGCACCCTATCCCTAGGCTTGATAACATGCTTGATGAATTGCATGGGGCCCAATTATTTTCAAAAATTGATCTTAAGAGTGGTTATCACCAAATCTGCATCAAGGAAGGTGATGAGTGAAAACCGCTTTTAAGACCAAGTTTGGGCTTTATGAGTGGTTGGTAATGCCCTTTGGGCTTACCAATGCCCCAAGCACCTTCATGAGGCTTATGAATCATGTCCTTAGGGATTGCTTAGGAAAATTTTGTGTAGTTTACTTTGATGACATCTTAGTGTATAGCAAGAGCCTAGATGAACATGTAGGCCATCTTAGGCGCGTCTTTTTCATTCTTAGGTCACACCAACTCTATGGAAATCTTGAAAAATGTAATTTTTGCGTGGAGAGTATGGTGTTCTTAGTTTTTATAGTTAATAAAAATGGGGTTCAAGTGGACCCCGACAAAATCAAAGCCATCCAAGAATGGCCCACCCCAAAAAGTGTGACTGAGATCAAGAGTTTTCATGGTCTCACGAGCTTTTACAGGCTCTTTGTGCCTAACTTCTCCACACTTTTCTCACCAATCAATGATTTGGTGAAGAAGGATACTCCTTTCCTTTGGGGTGAAAAACAACAAAAAGCCTTTGAACTTATAAAAGAGAAACTAACCCATGCACCAGTTTCAGCTCTTCCTGACTTTTCTAAAACTTTTGAGCTAGAGTGTGATGCATCGGGAGTGGGTGTGGGAGCTGTGTTGTTACAAGGTGGTCATCCCGTGGCTTATTTTAGTGAAAAACTAAATGGAGCCGCCTTAAACTACCCGACCTATGATAAAGAGTTTTACTCTTTGATAAGGGCCATTCAAACTTGGGAACATTATCTTGTACCCAGGGAGTTCATCATTCATAGTGACCATGAGTCACTTAAGTATTTGAAGGGTCAAGGCAAGCTTAATAAAAGGCATGCTAAATGGGTAGAATTTCTTGAGACTTTCCCTTATATCATCAAATACAAGAAAGGAAAACATAATGTGGTGGCTGATGCTTTGTCTCGTAAACATACCCTTTACACCACCTTAAGTGCAATGATTCTTGGATTTGATAATATTAGAGAAATGTATCTTTCTGATAAGGATTTTGGATCCATTTATGCTGCCTCTACATTTGCATGTAAAACCCAAAATGGGTTCTTTGTGATTGAGGGGTACCTTTTCAAAGGTAGCAGACTTTGTGTACCCCAAGGAACTATGAGAAATCTGTTGACAAAAGAGAGCCATGAGGGTGGGCTCATGGGGCATTTTGGAATTAACAAAACTCTTCTGCTTTTAGAAGAAAAATTCTTTTGGCCCCATATAAAGAAAGATGTCTATAGACATTTTCGTAGATGCATTGCTTGCTTGCAAGCTAAGTCTAAGACAATGGCTCATGGATTGTACATACCCTTACCTGTTCCTTCTGCACCTTGGCTGGATATTAGTATGGATTTCATCCTTGGCCTGCCTCGAACCCAACGAGGTGCAGACTCTATCTTTGTTGTGGTAGATAGATTTTTAAAAATGGCTCACTTTATACCATGCCACAAGATAGATGATGCGAGCAACATCGTGAAACTTTTCTTTAAAGAAGTTGTCTGTTTACATGGAATTCCCCAATCCATAGTCTCTGATAGAGATGTGAAGTTCCTTAGCCACTTTTGGAAACATTGTGGGCAAGGCTAGGAACTAAACTCTTATTTTCTACCACATGTCACCCCCAAAACTGATGGACAGACTGAGGTAGTAAATAGATCTCTATTGGCCAAAACTTTTTCTGTAGACTTTATTTTTGGCTGATTCCTTTTCCATTGCATTCCTGCCTTCCAGGGCTTCAATTTGGATATCTGGAGCATTTTTGGTAAATTTGGGCTTATATGCTCACATCTACACTCTTGCTACATCTTCTAAGGTGTTCTTTCTTATTTATTTCATGGATTTAGGTTTTTATCCATAAAATAATATTTTGAATAAAACATACCTATAAGTTGCAGTTTTACAAAATTCTACATTATTTCTATCATGACATTGTCAAATGTTTTGGCCATAACCTTTTCTGTAGACCTGATTTTTGGCTAATTGTTTTTGCATAGGATTCTTGATTTCCAGGGCTTCAATTTGGATATCTGGAGAAATTTTAGTAAATTTGGGCTTATATGGTCTCATTTATACTCTTGCTATATCTTCTAAGATGTTCTTTCTTATTTATTTCATGCATTTAGCATGTAGTTAGGTTTTTATGCATAAAATAATATTTTTAATAAAACATACCTATAAGCTGAATTTTTAATAAATTCTACATTATTTCTGTCATGACATTGTCTAATATTTTGGCCAAAACATTTTTTGTAGACTTTATTGTTGGCTAATTCTTTTTGCATTGGATTCTTGATTTCCAGGGCTTCAATTTGAATATCTGGAGCATTTTTAGTAAATTTGGGCTTATATGGTCTCATTTATACTCTTGCTATATCTTGTAAGGTGTTCTTTCTTATTCGTTTCATGCATTTAAGTTTTTATCGATAAAATAATATTTTTAATAAAACATACCTATAAGTTGCATTTTTACGAAATTCTAGATTATTTTCAACCCGACACTGTGTAATGTTTTTGCCATGACTTTTTCTATAGACCTTATTTTTGGCTAATTCTTTTTGCATTGGATTCTTGATTTCCAGGGCTTGAATATGGATATCTGGAGCATTTTTAGTAAATTTTAGCTTATATAGTCTCATTTATACTCTTGCTATATCTTCTATGTTGTTGTTTCTAATTTATTTCATGCATTGAGAGTGCAATTAGGTTTTCATGCATAAAATCATAATTTAGTAAAACATACCTATAAGTTGCATTTTTACTAAAAACTACATTATTTCTGCAATGACATTGTCTAATGTGTTGGCCACAACTTTTTCGGTAGGCCTTATTTTCGGCTAATTCTTTTTGCATTGGATTCTTGATTTCCAGGGCTTCAATTTGGATATTTGGAGCGTTTTTAGTAAATTTGGGCATATATGGTCTGATTTACACTCTTGCTATACCTTCTAACGTGTTCTTTCTTATTTATTGCATGCATTTAGAATGCAGTTATGTTTTTATGCATAAAATGATATTTTTAATGAAACTTACCTATAAGTTGCATTTTTACTAAATTCTACATTATTTCTGTCATGACATTATCTAATATTTTGGCCATAACTTTTTTTTGTAGACCTTATTGTTGGCTAATTCTTTTTGCATTGGATTCTTGATTTCCAGGGCTTCAGTTGGGATATCTGGAGCATTTTTAGTAAATTTGGGCTTATATGGTCTCATTTATACTCTTGCTAAATCTTCTAAGGTGTTCTTTCTTATTTATTTCATGCATTTAGGTTTTTATGCGTCAAATAATATTTTTAATAAAACATACCTATAAGTTGCATTTGTACTAGAATCTACGTTATTTTCGTCCTGACACTGTGTAATTGTTTTTCCATAACTTTTCCTATAGACCTTATTTGTTGCTAATTATTTTTGCATTGGATTCTTGATTTCCAGGGCTTGAATTTGGATACTTGGAGTATTTTTTGTAAATTTGGCTTATAGAGTCTCATTTATACTCTTGCTATATCTTCTAAGGTATTCTTTCTTATTTATTTCATGCATTTAGCATGCAGTTAGGTTTTTATGCATAAAATAATATTTTTTATAAAACATACCTATAAGTTGCATTTTTAGTAAATTCTACACTATTTCTGTCCTAACACTGTCCATTCTTTTGCTTAAAAGTTTTTCTGTAGACCTTATTTTTGGCTGATTTCTTTTGCATTGGATTCCTGCCTTCCAGGGCTTGAATTTGGATATCTGGAGCCTTTTTGGTAAATTTGGGCTTATATGGTCACATCTACACTCTTGCTATATCTTCTAAGGTGTTGTTTCTTATTTATTTCATGGATTTAGGTTTTTATGCAAAAAATAATATTTTTAATAAAACATACCTATAAGTTGCATTTTTACTAAATTCTGCATTATTTCTATCATGACATTCTCTAATGTTTTGGCCACCTAGACCTTGTTTTTGGCTAATTGTTTTTGCATTGGATTCCTGATTTCTAGGGCTTCAATTTGGATATCTAGAGCATTTTTAGTAAATTTTGGCTTATATGCTCACATTTATACTCTTGCTATATCTTCTAAGGTGCTTTTTCTAATTTATTTCATGCATTGAGCATGCATTTAGGTTTTTATCCATAAAATAATAATATTAATAAAACATGCCTATAACTTGCATTTTTACTAAATTCTGGATTATTTCTGCCATGACATTCTCTAATGTTTTGGCCATAACTTTTTCCGTAGACCTTGTTTTTGGCTAATTATTTTTGCATTGGATTCTTGATTTCTAGGACTTCAATTTGGATATCTAGAGCATTTTTAGTAAATTTGGGCTTATATGCTCACATTTATACTCTTGCTATATCTTCTAAGGTGCTCTTTCTAATTTATTCCGTGCATTGAGCATGCATTTAGGTTTTTATGCATAAAGTAATAATTTTAATAAAAAAATACCTATAATTTGAAGTTTTACCAAATTATTTGTTATTTCTATCATGACATTGTCTAATTTCTTGGCCATAACTTTTTCTGTAGACTTTATTTTCGGCTAATTCTTTTTGCATGTGATTCTTGATTTCCAGGGCTTCAATTTGGATATCTGGAGCTTTTTTAGTAAATTTGGGCTTATATGGTCTCATTTATACTTTTGCTATATCTTGTAAGGTGTTCTTTCTTATTTATTTCACGCATTTAGGTTTTTATGGATAAAATAATATTTTTAGTAAAACATACCTATAAGTTGCATTTTTACTAGATTCTACATTATTTTCATCTTGACACTGTCTACTGTTTTTGCCATAACTTTTTCTATAGACCTTATTTTTGGCTAATTCGTTTTGCATTGGATTCTTGATTTCCAGGGCTTGAATTTGGATATCTGGAGAATTTTTTGTAAATTTTGGCTTATATAGTCTCATTTATACTCTTGCTATATCTTCTATGGTGTTCTTTCTAATTTATTTCTTGCATTGAGAATGCATTTAGGTTTTTATGCATAAAATAATAATTTAGTAAAACATACCTATAAGTTGCATTTTTACTAAATTCTACATTATTTTTGTCATGACGTTGTCTAATGTGTTGGCCATAACTTTTTCGGTAGACGTTATTTTCCGCTAATTCTTTTTTATTGTATTCTTGATGTACAGGGTTTCAATTTGGATATTTGTAGCATTTTTAGTAAATTTGGGCTTATGTGGTCTCATTTATACTCTTGCTATATCTTCTAAGGTGTTCTTTCTTATTTATTTCATGCATTTAGTATGCAGTTAGGTTTTTATGCATAAAATAATATTTTTAATAAAACATACCTATAAGTTGCATTTTTAGTAAATTTTGCACTATTTCTGTCCTAACACTGTCCATTCTTTTGCGTAAATTTTTTTCTGTAGACCTTATTTTTGGCTGATTTCTTTTGCATTGGATTCCTGCTTTCCAGGGCTTGAATTTGGATATCTGGAGCATTTTTGGTAAATTTGGGCTTATATGGTCACATCTACACTCTTGCTATATCTTCTAAGGTGTTCTTTCTTATTTATTTCATGGATTTAGGTTTTTATGCAAAAAATAATATTTTTAATAAAACATACCTAGAAGTTGCATTTTTACTAAATTCTGCATTATTTCTATCATGACATTCTCTAATGTTTTGGCCACCTAGACCTTGTTTTTGGCTAATTGTTTTTGCATTGGATTCCTGATTTCTAGGGCTTCAATTTGGATATCTAGAGCATTTTTAGTAAATTTTGGCTTATATGCTCACATTTATACTCTTGCTATATCTTCTAAGGTGCTTTTTCTAATTTATTTCATGCATTGAGCATGCATTTAGGTTTTTATCCATAAAATAATAATATTAATAAAACATACCTATAAGTGGCATTTTTACTAAATTCTACATTATTTCTGTCATGACATTGTCTAATATTTAGGCCATAACTTTTTTTGTAGACCTTATTGTTGGCTAATTCTTTTTGCATTGGATTCTTGATTTCCAGGGCTTGAATTTGGATATCTGGAGCATTTTTAGTACATTTGGGCTTATATGGTCTCATATATACTCTTGCTATATCTTCTAAGGTATTCTTTCTCATTTATTTCATCCATTTAGCATGCAGTTAGGTTTTTATGCATAAAATAATATTTTTAATAAAATATACCTATAAGTTGCATTTTTAGTAAATTCTACACTATTTCTGTCCTAACACTGTCCATTCTTTTGCTTAAAAGTTTTTCTGTAGACCTTATTTTTGGCTGATTTCTTTTGCATTGGATTCCTGCCTTCCAGGGCTTGAATTTGGATATCTGGAGCCTTTTTGGTAAATTTGGGCTTATATGGTCACATCTACACTCTTGCTATATCTTCTAAGGTGTTGTTTCTTATTTATTTCATGGATTTAGGTTTTTATGCAAAAAATAATATTTTTAATAAAACATACCTATAAGTTGCATTTTTAGTAAATTCTGCATTATTTCTGTTATGACATTCTCTAATGTTTTGGCCACCTAGACCTTGTTTTTGGCTAATTGTTTTTGCATTGGATTCCTGATTTCTAGGGCTTCAATTTGGATATCTAGAGCCTTTATAGTAAATTTTGGCTTATATGCTCACATTTATACTCTTGCTATATCTTCTAAGGTGCTCTTTCTAATTTATTTCATGCATTGAGCATGCATTTAGGTTTTTATCCATAAAATAATAATATTAATAAAACATACCTATAAGTGGCATTTTTACTAAATTCTACATTATTTCTGTCATGACATTGTCTAATATTTAGGCCATAACTTTTTTTATAGACCTTATTGTTGGCTAATTCTTTTTGCATTGGATTCTTGATTTCCAGGGCTTGAATTTGGATATCTGGAGCATTTTTAGTACATTTGGGCTTATATGGTCTTATATATACTCTTGCTATATCTTCTAAGGTATTCTTTCTTATTTATTTCATGCATTTAGCATGCAGTTAGGTTTTTATGCATAAAATAATATTTTTAATAAAACATACCTATAAGTTGCATTTTTAGTAAATTCTACACTATTTCTGTCCTAACACTGTCCATTCTTTTGCTTAAAAGTTTTTCTGTAGACCTTATTTTTGGCTGATTTCTTTTGCATTGGATTCCTGCCTTCCAGGGCTTGAATTTGGATATCTGGAGCCTTTTTGGTAAATTTGGGCTTATATGGTCACATCTACACTCTTGCTATATCTTCTAAGGTGTTCTTTCTTATTTATTTCATGGATTTAGGTTTTTATGCAAAAAATAATATTTTTAATAACACATACCTATAAGTTGCATTTTTACTAAATTCTGCATTATTTCTGTCATGACATTCTCTAATGTTTTGGCCATAACTTTTTCCCTAGACCTTGTTTTTGGCTAATTGTTTTTGCATTGGATTCTTAATTTCTAGGGCTTCAATTTGGATATCTAGAGCATTTTTAGTAAATTTTGGCTTATATGCTCGCATTTATACTCTTGCTATATCTTCTAAGGTGCTCTTTCTAATTTATTTCATGCATTGAGCATGCATTTAGGTTTTTATCCATAAAATAATAATATTAATAAAACATACCTATAAGTGGCATTTTTACTAAATTCTACATTATTTCTTTCATGACATTGTCTAATATTTAGGCCATAACTTTTTTTGTAGACCTTATTGTTGGCTAATTCATTTTGCATTGGATTCTTGATTTCCAGGGCTTCAGTTGGGATATCTGGAGCATTTTTAGTAAATTTGGATTTATATGGTCTCATTTATACTCTTGCTATATCTTCTAAGGTGTTCTTTCTTATTTATTTCATGCATTTAGGTTTTTATGCGTAAAATAATATTTTTAATAAAACATACCTATAAGTTACATTTGTACTAGAATCTACGTTATTTTCGTCCTGACACTGTGTAATGTTTTTTCCATAACTTTTCCTATAGACCTTATTTGTTGCTAATTATTTTTTGCATTGGATTCTTGATTTCCAGGGCTTGAATTTTTATACTTGGAGTATTTTTTGTAAATTTGGCTTATATAGTCTCATTTATACTCTTGCTATATCTTCTATGGTATTCTTTCTAATTTATTTCGTTAATTGAGAATGCATTTAGGTTTTTAAGCATAAAATAATCATTTAGTAAAACATACCTATAAGTTGCAATTTTACTAAATTCTACCTCATTTCTGTTATGACATTGTCTAATGTATTGGCCATAACTTTTTCAGTAGACCTTATTTTCCACTAATTCTTTTTTCATTGGATTCTTGATTTACAGGGCTTCCAATGGGATATCTGGAGCATTTTTAGTAAATTTGGGCTTATATGTCTCATTTATACTCTTGCTATATCTTTTAAGGTGTTCTTTATTATTAATTTTATGCATTTAGTATGCAGTTAGGTTTTTATGCATAAAATAATATTTTTAATAAAACATACCTATAAGTTGCATTTTTAGTAAATTCTTCATTATTTCTGTCCTAACACTGTCCATTCTTTTGCCTAAAAGTTTTTCTATAGACCTTATTTTTGGCGGATTCCTTTTGCATTAGATTCCTGCCTTCCGGGGCTTGAATTTGGATATCTGGAGCATTTTTGGTAAACTTGGGCTTATATGGTCACATCTACACTCTTTCTATATCTTCTAAGGTGTTCTTTCTTATTTATTTCATGGATTTACGTTTTTATGCAGAAAACAATATTTTTAATAAAACATGCCTATAACTTGCATTTTTACTAAATTCTGGATTATTTCTGCCATGACATTCTCTAATGTTTTGGCCATAACTTTTTCCGTAGACCTTGTTTTTGGCTAATTATTTTTGCATTGGATTCTTGATTTCTAGGACTTCAATTTGGATATCTAGAGCATTTTTAGTAAATTTGGGCTTATATGCTCACATTTATACTCTTGCTATATCTTCTAAGGTGCTCTTTCTAATTTATTCCGTGCATTGAGCATGCATTTAGGTTTTTATGCATAAAGTAATAATTTTAATAAAAAAATACCTATAATTTGAAGTTTTACCAAATTATTTGTTATTTCTATCATGACATTGTCTAATTTCTTGGCCATAACTTTTTCTGTAGACTTTATTTTCGGCTAATTCTTTTTGCATGTGATTCTTGATTTCCAGGGCTTCAATTTGGATATCTGGAGCTTTTTTAGTAAATTTGGGCTTATATGGTCTCATTTATACTTTTGCTATATCTTGTAAGGTGTTCTTTCTTATTTATTTCACGCATTTAGGTTTTTATGGATAAAATAATATTTTTAGTAAAACATACCTATAAGTTGCATTTTTACTAGATTCTACATTATTTTCATCTTGACACTGTCTACTGTTTTTGCCATAACTTTTTCTATAGACCTTATTTTTGGCTAATTCGTTTTGCATTGGATTCTTGATTTCCAGGGCTTGAATTTGGATATCTGGAGAATTTTTTGTAAATTTTGGCTTATATAGTCTCATTTATACTCTTGCTATATCTTCTATGGTGTTCTTTCTAATTTATTTCTTGCATTGAGAATGCATTTAGGTTTTTATGCATAAAATAATAATTTAGTAAAACATACCTATAAGTTGCATTTTTACTAAATTCTACATTATTTTTGTCATGACGTTGTCTAATGTGTTGGCCATAACTTTTTCGGTAGACGTTATTTTCCGCTAATTCTTTTTTATTGTATTCTTGATGTACAGGGTTTCAATTTGGATATTTGTAGCATTTTTAGTAAATTTGGGCTTATGTGGTCTCATTTATACTCTTGCTATATCTTCTAAGGTGTTCTTTCTTATTTATTTCATGCATTTAGTATGCAGTTAGGTTTTTATGCATAAAATAATATTTTTAATAAAACATACCTATAAGTTGCATTTTTAGTAAATTTTGCACTATTTCTGTCCTAACACTGTCCATTCTTTTGCGTAAATTTTTTTCTGTAGACCTTATTTTTGGCTGATTTCTTTTGCATTGGATTCCTGCTTTCCAGGGCTTGAATTTGGATATCTGGAGCATTTTTGGTAAATTTGGGCTTATATGGTCACATCTACACTCTTGCTATATCTTCTAAGGTGTTCTTTCTTATTTATTTCATGGATTTAGGTTTTTATGCAAAAAATAATATTTTTAATAAAACATACCTAGAAGTTGCATTTTTACTAAATTCTGCATTATTTCTATCATGACATTCTCTAATGTTTTGGCCACCTAGACCTTGTTTTTGGCTAATTGTTTTTGCATTGGATTCCTGATTTCTAGGGCTTCAATTTGGATATCTAGAGCATTTTTAGTAAATTTTGGCTTATATGCTCACATTTATACTCTTGCTATATCTTCTAAGGTGCTTTTTCTAATTTATTTCATGCATTGAGCATGCATTTAGGTTTTTATCCATAAAATAATAATATTAATAAAACATACCTATAAGTGGCATTTTTACTAAATTCTACATTATTTCTGTCATGACATTGTCTAATATTTAGGCCATAACTTTTTTTGTAGACCTTATTGTTGGCTAATTCTTTTTGCATTGGATTCTTGATTTCCAGGGCTTGAATTTGGATATCTGGAGCATTTTTAGTACATTTGGGCTTATATGGTCTCATATATACTCTTGCTATATCTTCTAAGGTATTCTTTCTCATTTATTTCATCCATTTAGCATGCAGTTAGGTTTTTATGCATAAAATAATATTTTTAATAAAATATACCTATAAGTTGCATTTTTAGTAAATTCTACACTATTTCTGTCCTAACACTGTCCATTCTTTTGCTTAAAAGTTTTTCTGTAGACCTTATTTTTGGCTGATTTCTTTTGCATTGGATTCCTGCCTTCCAGGGCTTGAATTTGGATATCTGGAGCCTTTTTGGTAAATTTGGGCTTATATGGTCACATCTACACTCTTGCTATATCTTCTAAGGTGTTGTTTCTTATTTATTTCATGGATTTAGGTTTTTATGCAAAAAATAATATTTTTAATAAAACATACCTATAAGTTGCATTTTTAGTAAATTCTGCATTATTTCTGTCATGACATTCTCTAATGTTTTGGCCACCTAGACCTTGTTTTTGGCTAATTGTTTTTGCATTGGATTCCTGATTTCTAGGGCTTCAATTTGGATATCTAGAGCATTTTTAGTAAATTTTGGCTTATATGCTCACATTTATACTCTTGCTATATCTTCTAAGGTGCTCTTTCTAATTTATTTCATGCATTGAGCATGCATTTAGGTTTTTATCCATAAAATAATAATATTAATAAAACATACCTATAAGTGGCCTTTTTACTAAATTCTACATTATTTCTGTCATGACATTGTCTAATATTTAGGCCAAAACTTTTTTTGTAGACTAAATTGTTGGCTAATTATTTTTGCATTGGATTCTTGATTTCCAGGGCTTGAATTTGGATATCTGGAGCATTTTTAGTACATTTGGGCTTATATGGTCTCATATATACTCTTGCTATATCTTCTAAGGTATTCTTTTTTATTTATTTCATGCATTTAGCATGCAGTTAGGTTTTTATGCATAAAATAATATTTTTAATAAAACATACCTATAAGTTGCATTTTTAGTAAATTCTACACTATTTCTGTCCTAACACTGTCCATTCTTTTGCCTAAAAGTTTTTCTGTAGACCTTATTTTTGGCTGATTTCTTTTGCATTGGATTCCTGCCTTCCAGGGCTTGAATTTGGGTATCTGGAGCCTTTTTGGTAAATTTGGGCTTATATGGTCACATCTACACTCTTGCTATATCTTCTAAGGTGTTCTTTCTTATTTATTTCATGGATTTAGGTTTTTATGCAAAAAATAATATTTTTAATAACACATACCTATAAGTTGCATTTTTACTAAATTCTGCATTATTTCTGTCATGAAATTCTCTAATGTTTTGGCCATAACTTTTTCCCTAGACCTTGTTTTTGGCTAACTGTTTTTGCATTGGATTCTTGATTTCTAGGGCTTCAATTTGGATATCTAGAGCATTTTTAGTAAATTTTGGCTTATATGCTCGCATTTATACTCTTGCTATATCTTCTAAGGTGCTCTTTCTAATTTATTTCTTGCATTGAGCATGCATTTAGGTTTTTATCCATAAAATAATAATATTAATAAAACATACCTATAAGTGGCATTTTTACTAAATTCTACATTATTTCTTTCATGACATTGTCTAATATTTAGGCCATAACTTTTTTTGTAGACCTTATTGTTGGCTAATTCTTTTTGCAATGGATTCTTGATTTCCAGGGCTTGAATTTGGATATCTGGAGCATTTTTAGTAAATTTGGGCTTATATGGTCTCATATATACTCTTGCTATATCTTCTAAGGTATTCTTTCTTATTTATGTCATGCATTTAGGTTTTTATGCATAAAATATTTTTAATAAAACATAAATATAAGTTGCATTTTTAGTAAATTCTGCATTATTTCTGTCCTGACACTGTCCATTGTTTTGGCCAAATGTTTTTCTGTAGACCATATTTTTGGCTGATTCCTTTTGCATTGGATTCCTGCCTTCGAGGGCTTTAATTTGGATATCTGGAGCATTTTTAGTAAATTTGGGTTTATATGCTCACATTTACGCTCTTGCTATATCTTCTAAGGTGTTCTTTCTTATTTATAAAGAAAAGACGGTCGTTGGCGACAAAGAAGATGACAAGAAAAGGAAGAAGGAGAAGAAAACATCCTCTAGTAAGTTGAAGAAAGCAAAATCAAAGTCTATGACGCCGAAAACGTCTCCCATTAGCATTGCTTTGCTGCCGTCCTCATTTTTTTATGATGAGCTGGATCCTGTGGCAGCTTGAAGCAAGTTTGGAGATTCCATTTCGGCGGACGATCGAAAATCGTTAGAACAGATAGAGCTCAACGTAAAATGGCAAAATTATTGCAAGTTCCTAACGCGAGCACAAGTTTTAGGGAAACATCTGTTCGCTGATGATTTGGTGGCAGCAAAGCAAAGGCAGAGAAAAACCGAAGATAGCTTCCTTGCCATTTCGGATAGATTATGGGAAATGGAAGAAAAAGTAAAAACCTTGATTTCCCGCAAAATGTTGGAGGAAGCTTTTGCGGCGATAGATGCCGAACATGCCAAGGTGGTGGCAGAGAGGGATGAAAGGTTGGAGGAAGTCGAAGAAGAGGTGCGTAGTTTGAGGGCACTGGCGGCACAAAGTGAAAAAAGTTGAGAGGGTTACAAGATGGCCCTCGAAAAGGTTGTGGACGACCATGAAAAGTATGTGAAGCAAGTTGAAGACAATGTGATGGTCGAACACACAGCGGGCTTTCGGCAAGTTGTCTGTCAAGCATATCATTTTTGTACTCTGCCGGAGGGGTTTGAGTTTTCTGAAATCCATGACCTTTTTGGAGGGGAATATAAAAGTTTGGATGATGTTGATGTTGAAGCCCTTCCGGATGGTGAAAATTCACAAGAGTCATCAGCTTCGGAGGAAAATTTGGAGACGAAAGACGAAGAAACCCAAGTCGAAGAGATGGCAAATGGAGAGGGAGCAGAAGGGGCTGGGGCACAAAGCAAAGATGATGAGGTAACATCGTAGGAGCTATATTTCAATTTATTGTTTTTATTTGTTGGAAAAATGATGGTTCCCCATTTTTGTATTCTGATTAAAGAATTTTGAATATATAAGAAATTTTCTACAAGTATAGTCGTATTACTCATGTGAGTGTGTTTCTGATCTATAAATCTTATGCCAAATTTTCCTTATTTGCATTTTAATAAAAAAAATGGGAGGTACGGCCTGATCCGAAAATGATGTTTCTAGGAAGGGTACGTTCTTGTCGAGAAGCCTAAAATTCTCAATTAAATAAGTGAGAGCTGAAGTATGCTTCTTTTATAAATGGGTGGGGAGCCTCGTTAAAAACCTTTTTCGGCAAATTGCCTTTGTGGGACAAAAACCAAAAGAAGGAAAAATGTGCTGCAAAAGAAGTATCAGCTATAATACATTTTTAAATGAGTCGAATTCTAAGTTCGAGGGATAAGTTTTCCTGCAAGGTCTTCAAGCTTGTAAGTGCCATTACTGAGGTCTACGTGGATCCGAAAAGGTCCATCCTAGTTTGCGGCTAGCTTGCCTTCTATCTTTTCTTTCCTTGCTGCTCCTGTCGCGCGCCAAACCAAGTCTCCTAGAAGAAAAGTTCTTGATTTAACTTTGGAATTAAACCTGCGTGACATCCTTTGTTTGGAGGCTTCGATGATTAAGAGTGTGTGGTCCCGGAGTTCATCTAGTTGATCCAAATCAAGCCGAAGTTTATCGTTGTTGCTGGTTAGGTCAAAATGTTGTTGCCGGAGTGAAGGTTCCCCAATTTCGATAGGTAACATGGCATCCATTCCAAAAATTAACCGAAAAGGAGTTTCATGTGTAGATGTTTGGGGAGTGCAATGATACGCCCAGAGGATTTCAGGAATCTGATCGGCCCATGTCCCTTTTGCACTGTAAAGCCTTTTCTTCAACTCTATCAAAACTACTTTGTTAGCTGCTTTGACTGGGCTATTTTTTAGGGGTGTTTGCCAAGCCCTTGTGATGTGATCTTTGATGATAACATGCCCAAAGGATCCTTTATAAGGTCACTTGGAAGGGAAATGGATTTATGGAGAGGAAGTGAATGGGGTGAAACGCCATAAATACTAGGTTTGATAAGACAAAGGGGAGAGGCCACAAGGGAGGGGTCCCTTGATAACTCTTAGAAGCTCTCACAAAGGAGAAGGGGGGACACTCAAAGGTAAGAACCTCACAACCAATATGGTCTCTACGATTAAATTCAAGTGTAAAAAATACAAGTGAGGGGAGGAACTCCTATTTATAGAGGTAGTTAACCTCTTGAACAAGATAACCTAAAAAAGAAGGGCTGGGATTAAAAGGAGAGATCTAAAGGAGGAGGCTTGAGAAACAATTCCCTCCTTAGATCATCAAACTTGGTGCCCAAGTTTTTCAAACCAAGGGCCAAGATTCCTTCTTATTAGTTTAGGGGGTTTATGTAGGAAAAGAGGGGTGTAGATATCAAGGCTACCCCTTATTTCCTTCATAAAGGCCCTCAAACTTGGTGCCCAAGTTTCTCAAACCAAGTACCAAGATTCCTTCTTATTAGCTTAGGGGGTTTACGTAGGAAAAAAGGGGTGTAGATATTAAGGCTACCCCTTATTTCCTTCTTTATGCACAACAACAGAAAGAGGAACAGGTAAAAGATCTAGAGCAGTACGAAGATTAAATCCATAGACCACCTCAAATGGAGAATGCTTGGTGGTTCTATGAACCACTCGGTTATAAGCAAATTCAATGTGGGGAAGGTACTCATCCCAAGACTTATGGTTGCCTTTAAGGAGAGCCCTCAGCATAGTGGATAAAGATCTATTCACCACTTCTTTTTGGCCATTAGTTTGAGGGTGACACAAGTAGTGGAAAAAAGAAGTTTAGTTCCCAGCTTAGCCCAAAGAGTTTTCCAAAAATGGCTAAGGAACTTCACATCCCTATCTGACACTATGGAAGAGGGTATGCCATGCAATCGGACAACCTCTTTAAAAAAAAGTCTTGCGATGTTGCTCGCATCATCCACTTTGTGGCAGGGAATAAAATGGGCCATTTTTGAAAATCAGTTCACCACCACAAATACGGAGTCTGCACCTCGTTGGGTTCTTGGGAGCCCAAGGATAAAATCCATGCTAATATCCTCCCAAGGTCCATTAGGCATTGCTTTAGACTTTTATTGCAAGCAAGATATACATCTAGAGCAATGTCTATGGACATCTCTACGCATATGGGGCCAAAAGAATTTCTCTTGTAAAAGCAGGAGGGTTTTTGAAATCCCAAAATGCCCCATGAGCCCACCTTCATCGCTCTTTTTTGTGAGTAAGTTCCTAATTGATCCTTGGGGTATACAAATCTTACTCCTTTTGTAGAGATACCCTTCACTAATGAAGTACCCATCATGGGCCTTTAATGTGAATGCAGATGCAGAGGCAGCAAAGATAGGGCCGAAATCCTTGTCAAAAGGATACATAGCCCGAATGTCATCAAATCCCAAGATTTTTGTACTCAAGGATGAATAAAGGGCATGATGCCTAGAAAGAGCATCAGCCACCACATTTTGTTTTCCTTTCTTGTACTTGATGACATAAGGGAAGGATTCAAGATATTCCACCCACGTTGCATGCCTTTTGTTCAATTTACCTTGACCCCTCAAATATTTTAGTGACTCATGGTCACTATGAACGACAAACTCCTTGGGAGCAAGAAGTTTGAAAGGCCCTAATTAGAGCATAAAACTCCTTATCATAGGTGGGGTAGTTGAGGGGGGCACTATTGAGTTTTTCACTGAAATAAGGAATGGGGTGCCCTCCTTGCAACAAGACAACTCCCACACCTACACCAGAGGCATCACATTCAAGTTCAAATATTTTAGAAAAGTCAGGTAATGCCAAGACTGGTGCATGGGTCAATTTATGCTTAATTAGCTGGAAAGCTTTCTCTTGTTTCTCACCCCAAAGGAAAGGAACTTCCTTTTTCACCAAATCATTTATTGGTGCGAAGAGCGTGGAGAAATTAGGCACAAAGCGCGTATAAAATCCAGCGAGACCATGAAAGCTTTTGATCTCTGTCACACTCTTTGGGGTGGGCCATTCTTGAATAGCTTTTATCTTTTCGGGGTCAACATGGACCCCTTTTGTGCTAACTACAAAACCTAGGAAAACTAAACTATCTACACAAAAGGTGCATTTTTCTAAGTTACCAAAAAGATGATTACTCCTAAGAAGAGAAAAAACATGCCTTAGATGTCCTAAATGATCATCTAGGTTCCTAGAGTAAACTAAAATGTCATCAAAGTAAACTACACAAAATTTACCAAGGCAATCCCTTAGTACATGATTCATTAAGCGCATGAATGTTCTTGGGGCATTGGTTAGCCCAAAGGGCATAACCAACCACTCATAAAGACGAAATTTAGTCTTAAAAGCAATTTTCCACTCATCACCCTCTTTGATCCTTATTTGGTGGTAACCACTTCTAATATCTATTTTTGAAAATATTTTTGCCCCATGCAATTCATCCAACATGTCATCAAGACGAGGGATTGGGTGCTTATATTTGATGGTGATATTGTTGATTGCACGACAATCAACACATATCCTCCATTGGCCATTTTTCTTGGGCACCAACAAGACTGGCACAACATAAAGGCTTAGGCTCTTTTGAACTCAGCCCTTCTCCAACAGCTCATTCACTTGAGACTCAATCTCTTGGGTCTCCATAGGGTTGGTCCTATAGGCAGGTCTATTAGGTAGACTTGCGCGAGGCACCAAATCAATTTGATGTTCTATACCTCTAATGGGAGGAAATCCTTTGGGAACCTCATTAGGGAATATATCATCAAATTCCTTTAAAATATCTTGAACCGCTTGAGGAAGGTGCTCATGTACATGGGCTGTGGCAGTGTTCTCAGCAGAAGAATGCAGAATGGGAGAATGATTTGATGCCACTTTGCAAAAGAGGAGATAAAAGGGCTTGTTAGTCAAAGGAGCTTCTTTTAAATCACGTTTGGTAGCAAATAGGCTCCTTTTACTAATATTCCCTTTGGAAGAGGCATCACCTTCCGACTCTCCCTCTTTACCCTTTTCAAGCTTTAAGGGTGAAGCTTGTTGTGTTTTTTTGTTGTTTTTGTTTTTTCTCAACTGTTTTCTTTATCATCACAAATTCATCCTCAGCTACTTGAGAAGGTGACAAAGGATACAATTTGAAGCGCTTTTCATTATGGGTGAGAATTATTTGGTTGGAGTGACCATGGTGAATAGCTTTCTTGTCAAATTGCCATGGTCTCCCCAACAGGATATGGCCAGCCTCCATAGGAACTATGTCACAAAGAATCTCATCATTATAAGATCCTATTGAAATTGGAACCATAACTTGTTCATTGACTACCATCTCCCCTTTCTCATTGAGATATTTCAATTTGTAAGGTTTGGGATGGGGCATGGTAGTCAAGGCTAGCTTTTCAACCAACCTAGAGCTACAACAGTTACAACAAGAGCCACTATCAACAAGGAGAGAACATACTTTGTCATTTACTTTGCATCTTGTATGGAAGATGTTCTCTCTTTGTAACTGGCCAAGCTCTAGAGGTTGGCTTCCAAGAAGCCTTTGAACCATAAGGAGGTCCCCCTCATAAGGAAAAGCTTCCTCACACTCTTGTTCAAATGTATGTCCCCCTTCTTCTTCACTCTCACTAGAGGAGGAAGATGAGCTATTCTCACTACAAATGTCTTGTCCCCTCATGATCATGGTTTTCTTGTTGGGGCATTGAAGGCAATGTGGCCTCTCCCAAGACATTTGAAGCATTTGATACTACTTTGCCTCTCAGTAGGCTTAGCAGTAGGGGGTTTTCTCTCTACATGAGGTGCTTTTGTATCTTGAAAGTGTTTGGGTTCCTCTTTAAGAAAACCCTTGAAAGAGTTCCCTTAAGTTGGTCTCTTTGTGGGTAAGAGGGAGAATCTTTTTTAAAGCTTTTTCTCTTGAGTTGATTCTCAGCTCTCACACAAAGTTCTACCAACTCATCAAGGTTTGAGTATGAAAGAAGCTCCACCTTATCTCTAATGTCAGAGCTTCATCCATGCAAAAACCTAGCAAGGGTGGCATTGGGTTCCTCAATGATATTGGCCCTTAGTATAAGAAGCTCCATCTTTTGTCTATACTCTTCAATACTTAGGTTATGTTGCCTAAGTCTTTGGAGTCTATGCAAAATATCCCTCTCATAATATGAAGGAATGTGCCTTCTTCGTAAACAAGTTTTTAAATCATTCCAGGAGCGAATGTCAGGCTTTTGTTTATGGGCTCTATCCTTGACTAACCCATCCCACCAATGCAAAGCAGGACCTTGAAAACTAAGGGAGGCCAAAGGTACTTTCCTTTCTTCCCTTATTTCATAGCATCGAAAGAGTTGTTCCACTTTGACTTGCCAATCTAGGTAAGTCTCAACATCTTCCCTACCATGTAAATGGGGTAGGTCTACCTTTGGCTCCCTAGCATGATTTGTGTTCTCTTGAGGAGAATTACGATTGTATGATGAATGGGAGTGATTCTTATGTTGATTTCTATAGTATTCTTCTTTGCTAGAGCTAAAATTCCTAGATGGAGATCTTATGAGAATTCCTTTCTTTTTTCTATCACTCTCCCTCTCATCTCTCCTCTTACTCTCTTCTCTTCTCCTTCTCTCTTCTTCCTCTTTTTTCTTTTTCTTTCTAGTTCTTTCCTTCTTCTCCTTTCTTCATCCTCTCTTGTCTCTCTTTGCCTTCTCTCTTCTCGCTCTTTTTTCTATTTTCTCATTTCCAACATCTCTTTTTTTAACTCTTCCTTCTCTTTTTGTTTTTCCTTTTCTTTTATTTCTTTTTTTCTCTCTTTTTCTTCTCTCCTTTCTTGTTCTTTAGCCATCCATTCCCTAAATTCTAAGTTAAGGTTTTCAAGAGTGTCTCCCTTAGAAGGTTTTCTTTGGTTGACTCTCTTACTTGATGAACAACTATGTGCACTAGAATATGTGTGGGAAGTCATGGTGTCTGGATGCTAAAAACTAAAGGGTAGGCCAAATTTTTTTTTTCAAGCAAAACTCCTCTCTTTTTTTTTCTCACCTAAGGTGGCTTGATGAGTCATTGGAACTCTTCGCCTCTGCACGTTTTTTCAAAATAAAATAAAATAAAATAAAAGTGCAAGAATGTAAAAGAGAAAGGTCTCTAATCATGCTCCTAAGGTGTTGAAGGAAGTGTACAACTTCTTCCTTCTTCACCTAATTAACGAGGAACTAAGCTAAAATTGACCAAAATTATTACAAACCAAGGGATGGCCTTAAGGGCACTCAAACTCACAATCTAAAATTAAGTATACACAATACAAAGAATAAAAAAAATAAAAAAAAAATCTTCACTCCAAGCTTTTTGGTGTTTGTCTCCTTTTGATCAAGCCCCTTTGAGTTGCATCAACCCACCCCAAGAATGCTACCCTTGTTTCCTCTTGTTTGGACTCGCCAAAATTTTATGTATGGCACCTTTCCCAAGCTTTCCTTACCAAGGCCGAATACAACACAAGACAACAAACAAAGGTGAATAACAAAACAAGGTTCACAAATCCAGGTGGATAGATTAAACAATGACAAACTCAGAAGTAAAGAAGACAAGCAAGAAAACATAAGGCTCACAAATGAAGGTAGCACACAAATAACTTTCCTAGATTAGCTCTAAGAGTGGAGATGAAAAAAATACTCAAAAAAAAATGAAACCAATAGTTGCACACTTAATAAAATTTAAGTGACCAAAAGCTAAAAGGCCTACTCAAGAAATTTTTATTTGAATCACAATTTGGGTCCTCATATGAAATTTTTATATTATTAGGTACACAACTTCAAAATTGTCTTTCTTTTGAGTTCTTTATTTTCTTTTTTTTTTAACTTGAACTTTTTCTAATATATTTTTTCAAATTTTTTCTAATCATTTTGCTACACCTAATAGCTTGTTGAATTGAAATTTTAATGAGGATGCTTGAAATAATAACGCTTGAGTGAATAAGCACAAAGTAAGGTCACATAATTTTCAAGCAATGCATGAAACTAAAGATAAAACAACTTAGTAGTTCCAAATACCACTGAACTAATGGTGCTTAAGGAATCATTTAGGGCTGATTTTGAAGTAAATTGATTGCTCAAATTACTAACACAATTCACCCAAGCTAAAAATTCCATAAAAAGGCACCAATAGTGAACGTAAACCAAGTGGAAAGCTACTAATAATTCAACATAAAAAAAGAAGCATATAAAGATTGAATTGAGAAAATATTTAAGAACCCAAAGATATTACTATGCTTGAACTAAAAGCATAAAAGACTTAAGAGACTCAACAAGAGGTTCACCTCTTAGGAGCTCAATTCAAAATGTTTTTGAAGGTTTTTTGTAAAAATTTTAAGAGGCTAAAACCTAAGGAATTTAAATGAGACAAAATAGGAAAGTAACATGACTAGTATTTGACAAAACACGAGATTAAGAAAAAAATAACACCTAAACAACGGTGTGGAAAAATCCTCATCCATGTGGGTTTAATGGTCAAACTTATTAGGCACACTTTAACATAAAAAACAAGGGAAACTAAGCAATTTGAACACGGAAATAAGATGCAAATAAAGGGACAAATAAAATTGCATAAAATTAAATGGAACATATGTGCATAGATAGGAAACAAAAGTGCATATAATAGCAAGAATAAAAAGCTATGCTACTAGACAATAAAGGAAATAAAGATGACAAAAAATGAAGGACTTTAAAATAAGGAGATTAAAGAGATAAACAACAAAGCAAAAAAAATTGAGAAACAACGTGACCTTTAGAAAGTGGCTCTAGATACCACTTGATATGATCTTTGATGATCACATGCCCAAAGGATCCTTTCTAAGGTCATTTGGAAGGGAAATGGATTTATGGAGACGAAAGGAATGGGGTGAAGCGCCATAAATACTAGGTTTGATAAGCCAAAGGGGAGAGGCCACAAGGGAGGGGTCGCTTGATAACTCTTAGAAACTCTCACAAAGGAGAAGGGGGGACACTCAAAGGTAAGAACCTCACAACCAATATGGTCTCTAGGATTAAATTCAAGTGTAAAAAATACAAGTGAGGGGAGAAGCTCCTATTTATAGAGGTAGTTAACCTCTTGAACAAGATAACCTAAAAAAGAAGGGCTAGGATTAAAAGGAGAGATCTAAGGGAGGAGGATTGAGAAACAATTCCCTCCTTAGATCATCAAACTTGGTGCCCAAGTTTCTCAAACCAAGGGTCAAGATTCCTTCTTATTAGCTTAGGGGGTTTATGTAGGAAAAGAGGGGTGTAGATATCAAGGCTACCCCTTCCTTCATAAAGACCCAAAAACCTAAATCCACCCTCTAAATTCCTAAGAAAGCTCCTAAAATAAAAATGGACTAAATACATGTCCCAAATTAAATTCCTAATGCTCATAAAAAATAAAATAAAGGAAAATTACATTTTATTAACTAAAGTCGCTAGCCTAATATCTTCGCTCTACACAGAAGGTGAAGTCTTCCTTTGTCTGCAAGGGCTACTAGGTCTTCTTCAATCCTTTTAGCCATGGCCCTAGTGATAGGTCCTTGGCTAGGCATGGTCACATCACCTTGTAAGAAAGTGTTGAATTCTTTGTCTGTAAATTGTAGACCATTATCTGTGATTATGGTGTGGGGAATGCCGTAGCGCGTGACGATGTCCTGCCAAGTGAATTTCTGGACGTTTGTGGCCGAGATAGTGGCTAAGGGTTCAGCCTCTATCGATTTGGTGAAATAGTCAATGGCAACAAGTAAAAATTTGCGTTGTCCTCGGGCTAATGAGAAAAGACTTATTTGTCTGTAAATTGTAGACCATTATCCGTGATTATGGTGTGAGGAATGTCGTAGCGTGTGACGATGTCCTGCCAAGTGAATTTCTGGACGTTTGTGGTCGAGATAGTGGCTAAGGGTTCGACCTCTATCCATTTGGTGAAATAGTCGGTGGCAACGAGTAAAAACTTGCGCTGTCCTCGGGCTAATGGGAAAGGACCTAGAATGTCCATTCCCCAGGTAGAGAAGGGCCAAGGGGCCGAGATGACCCTTGATTCTTCAGCAGGAACATGGATCAAGTTGGCATGCTTTTGATATTACGTACATTTTTTAACGAATTCTACACAATCCTGTTTTAATGTTGACCAATAATAACTAGCTCTAAGTACTTTGTTGGACATGGATCTTGTGCCTGAATGAAAGCCGCAAATGTTGTGATGTATTTCTCTAAGCACATAGTCAGCTTCATTGCTGTTGAGGCATTTTAAAAGAGGGGCTGAAAAGCTTCGTCTATAGAGTTCATTCGAAAATGTGGGTGAACTGGGAGGCTTTGGTTCTTAATTGCTTCGCTTGTGCCGAATCCTGCGGGATTGTGCCATGCTGTAAATAGTTGATGATTTCAGAACGCCAATTCGTATCAGTTGCAGAGACAGATACTGTGATGCTGGGGAGAGGCAATTCCTGTTGTTAAAAACTCCGTAACTGTCCAGGCCTACGAGTACTCGCAAGTTTGGCTAATTGATCAGCCTGTGAGTTATGTTCCCTGGAGATATGGATCACCTCTACTTCATTGAAGTTGGTTCGAGCTTGTGCAATGGCCTGATAATATTGGAGAAGAGTTGCATCATTGACTTGAAAAGAGCCGTTTACCTGGTTAGCAATGATTTTGGAATCTGTCAAGCATCAAAGTCTAGGTGCCCCATGTCTGCTGCAAGTTTAAGTTCAGTCAACAGCGCTTCGTATTCGGCCTGATTATTGGATGCTTTAAAACCAAATGTTAAGGATTGTTCAATAAGGATCTTGTTAGGTCCTTCCAAGATGATGCCTGCACCACTTCCTCCTTTATTAGAAGACCCGTCGACATGCAAATTCCAAACTGGGGTTTATGCTAGAGGGGTTGGAGGTAACTCATTTAAAAAATCTGCCAAGCATTATGCTTTGATTAGGCCTCTGGGTTTGTACCGTATATCAAATTCAGATAATTCAATAAATCAAGCTACCATTCTTCCAGCCAATTCGGGCTTCCTTAATACTTTACAATGGGACAGTCAGTCCTAACAAGGATGATATGGTTCTGGAAATAAGGCCGAAGTCGTCTTGCCAAAATGATGACAGCTAGAGCTGCTTTTTCTACTAGTTGATATTGTGTTTTGGCATCATGTAACATTCGGATTACATAGTAAATCGGTTGCTAACCTTCAGGGGTGTCTTGCCCTGCAACCATACTTATGGCTTCATTAGAAATGGAGATGTACAGGAGTAGTGGCTTTCTGGGATCCGATTTTGTTAAGACTGGGGGGGAGGCTATGGATGTCTTAAGAAAGGTAAAGGCATCTTCACATTCTTTAGTCTAGGTGAAACTGTTGTTTTTCTTTAGCAGTGTAACTATAGGCCTTGCTTTTTCAACTGTGCATGGGAGGAAGCGGCTAAAGATGCCAATCTTCCCATTAATCTTTGCACTTCCTTGACATTTTTTGGACTTTGCATGTTCAGGATAGCCTGATATTTTTTGGGATTGGCTTCTATTCCTCTGTTGGTCAACATCAAACCCAGAAATTTGCCACCCCGGACGCCGAAGACGCACTTTTCAGGATTAAGTAGCATTGAATGGTGGTGAATAGTGGAGAAAATATCCTGTAGGTCTTGGGTATGGTGATTTGGTTTGTCAGATTTGACGACCATATCATCAACATATACCTCTAAGTTTTTCCCTATGTGTTGATGAAAAACTTGGTCCGTGAGTAGTGGTGCCTGCATTTTTAAGGCCAAAAGGCATAACCTTGTAGCAATAGTTGGCGGATTCCGTAATGAACACTGTTTTAGCCTTGTCGCCGGGATGCATGCGAATTTGGTTATAGCCGGAGTATGCATCTAAAAAACTTAATAGACAATGCCCTGCTACACCGTCTACTAACTTGTCGATGCTGGATAAAGGGTAAGCATCCTTGGGGCAAGCTTTATTTAAATCTGTGTAGTCAGTGCACATTTGCCACTTGCCGTTTTGTTTGCGGACCATAACTACGTTTGCTAGCCATGTGATATATTTGACTTCTTGAATAAAATTGGCCGAAAGGAGTTTCGTAACTTCTTCCTTAGCGGCCTTGGCCCTTTCGTCTCCCATTTTATGCCTCTTTTGAGCAACTGGTCGAGCTCTACTACAAACACTGAGGCGATGGCAAAGGAACTCAGGATCAATGTCAGGCATGCCTGATGCCGACCACACAAATAAATCAGAATTAGTTCTAACAACTCGGATAATCTAATTTCTTTCTTCTTCAGTGGCCGAAGAGCCTATGTATGTCACTTGCTCTGGCTTTGGGCCTAACTGAAAAGGTTCCACTTTCTCCATTGGTTCAGCCCTTTCGGTATCTTCCCCCCGAGGATCTAAATCTAGTAGTGAATCTGTGTGATGTTCCTAGAACCCTGTTAACATTGTGGAAGGTGAGCGTTTTCTGATAAGTTTGGGACCGTAGGCTAGCCAGATAACATTCTCTAGTTGTGCGTTGATCCACATGAATAGTCACAATGTCGTCTGTTTCAGAAGGGAACTTCGTGGCCAAATGAGGAGTGGAAACAATGGCTCCCAATTTGTTAAGAGACGGTCTCCCCAACAGAATATTATATGAAGTGGTGGCCTGAATGACTATGTACCTAATTTGGATGCTTCGAGATTGTCGATCATTGCCGAATTTGGTGTACAGGTCAATGCATCCTTTGGTGGGTACACGCTCCCCTGAAAATCCTATGATCGGTTCATTGTATGGGAGCAGTTGATCTTTGGATAATCCTAATTCTTTAAAAGTCCGCCAATACAACACATCTTCCGAACTCCCTTGATCCACCAGTGTCTTGTGTACGATGTAGTTGGCGATTTCTACACTGATGACCATGGGATCGTCTTGCTCAGGATCAACTGCCTAAAAATCAGAGTCGGTGAAGGTGATGTTCGGCATCCGTTGTCGTGCGTAAGGGGCAATTGAATTGATTGATCTGGCAATTCAGGTGTGCCGCTTTCTAGTCGAAGAGGTATGTCCTCCTCCTGCAAATCCGCCCGCAATTGTGTTGATGATCTTCTTTTCTTTAATATGACTATTCTCTTGGCGATCCCGTGACCGGCTTCGACTCCTACTTCGACGTCTGTCGTAGCAGGGTCAATAGTTATTGCAGGCTTCGTGCTGGGAATGGTTGCGTTGGGAGCGGCTTGGCCGAACAATTGATGAGTTGCCATGGGGCCTGTGGACAAATGTTTTCAAATGCCCTTGCTTGATTAAGTCTTCTATCCTGTCTTTGAGGGCCATGTAGTCTTCGGTAGAATGCCCTTGTTCCAGTGGTATCTGCAATGTTTAGTAGGATCAATGCCTTTGGGTGTATGGGCCTTCTTTGGCATAGTTAACAGCTCGATGGCCAAAGCTTGTTCGAGTATTCGGGTTCTGCTGGCATTAAGCGGGGTGTATTGAGTGTATCGTGGTCCTCTGGGCAATCTTTCTGAATACTAATCTTTTTTACGGATGGGATCGAATCTTGTTTTATCTTTTTGAGAGCCGAGAGATGCTTCTGCCTGAGTTTTTTGTTGGAAAGCCGTGAGCTCCTCTACTTTGATGAAAGGAGTGGCTCTTAGTTTGAGCTCGTACATGTCCTTAGGAGGAAAATGGATGAGACTTGTGGCAAATTCTCCTGGCTGCAAATTAACCAGGAATGTATGGAGGGCCACTTCTGGAGGCAAGTTCTTTATAGTCAGGGATGCTCGGCCAAACCGATCTATGAAGTCTCGGAGTGGCTTATTTTTTTTCTTGTCGAATTGTGGCCAAGGCTGCAGATGTGAACCGATGTGGACGAGATGTAGCAAATTGGGTTCCAAATCTTGTAGATATGGTTTGAAAGTTATCAATAGAATGTGGGGGAAGATGGATGAACCAGTTCAAGGCCTGACCTTTAAGTGACATGGGAAAGATTTTAGACAAAGCCGCTTGATCTTTGGTATACATGCCTACCTAAGTCATAAATACAGCTAGATGAACGTTAGGATCCGAAGTACCATTATATTTCTCAAGGGTAACATGTTTCCAACTTTCCGGTAATGGAAAGTCCATGATTTCCGCCGTAAACGGATGGTGTGGTCGAACTTTCGAGATCTCATTCATGCTTGGAATAGTCTGGACAGGAATTGGAATGGGGTGTGCTGAAAGAGGTGTGAAGGGTGGTATTGTTTGAAAAGGAGCGGGGACTTCCTCCGGGACAGATGGAGAATTTTGTCGAGGATGCTGGTTGCGAGAGTGTTCAGGAAAATGTTCAATAGGTGGACCACTGCAAGATGGGGCCGCGGATTCTCCTTTATGGGATTCTCCTTGTCTCTTCTTCCTGTTGATTTCATCGTCCCTAAAGCTCCGATTTCGGAATTCAGTGTTTTCCCGCCGAAGTTCTACGATTTCTTCTCTGAGCAACCTGAGAACTTCGGCCAGGCTGTTTGACTCCATGACCTCGGGTTGCCGGGATATGTCTTCTTCACCGTGGGGTTGATTATGAGGTGCTGCTCCGTGACTTCTGGTGATTGTTGTATCCTTTTTAGACGTGGTTATGGGGTCTAGTTTTACTTCGGCCCCATGGTGGGCGCCAAAATGTTCTTACCGAAATGTACCTAGATACAAATTGCTTCGAACTTTCTGAACTGCGTTGGATTGGGTTGAAGAAGTATCCGAATATTCTTTGAGATGAACCGTAGTAAAGGGGGAGAACCTACAGGAGAGGACTCCGACGTTCAAGTCAGTGGGTGAGCAAAAATGAGGATAAAGAAGAGGAGAGAGAAAAATAAGAGAGATTGAGTAAGATAGAGAGAGATCAGAAAGAAGTATATGTTCTTTTCTAAATGGGTCGTGGACACGTACCTCTAATGTTGTATTTATAGAAAAAAATGTGGTTATTACCTGGTGGTAAATAATTTTTACCATGGCTGTACTTTTTTTACCCGGTAGGTTTTCCTTTTGTCCGGCAGGTATTTGGTAGGTCCTTCTCTGCTTTATGGGGAGTCGTGCTAATGGGCGATTATACTGATTTTACTTTCTGATTTTAATCCTAATTTATTTCTTGAGGGGATTTCGGATTTCGATTTGGCCGAAATCGTCTAAGTTTTACTTTTGTTTATGCTTGTTATATTTCAGATTTCGGACATGCTGAAATCCGAAGTGTTATAATATTGGAGCCTGGCTAACCTTTATTTGATTTATGTGCTTCAGTTTTCGGTTATACCGAAATCCGAAGTCTTTGTTTAGGGGATTTTGGTTAGTAGTATGGTTTACGTGTTCTTTTGTATTTCGGTTTTCGATTGTGCCGAAATCCAAAGTTCATGCGATATTTTTATATATTTCGGTTATGCCAAAATTCGTAATATGTTGATATTGGTTGTAAGTCTATTTTATGGTTATACAATATACTATTATGAGTTATAATTTAATCAAAACAATGCAACCTTATTTTTCAGCCATTGTGAAATAACAACATTGCATGAAAATTGCACAACAAAAACTTAATCAAAATGTCTTAACAATTAAATTTAAAAATTATTAAGGTTAAGTGAAGTGAGTTAAAAAATTGAAATGAAGTGAAGTGATTTTGCGGGACTTTTAACTGTTAAATTTACGAAAAAATATTGACTGAGTGAACTCAGTTTATGTCAATTGTGTATTGAGAAAAAAACATTGTACAAATTACCTTACCTAAGTTAACACAACTTCACAAAAAGGGAATAAAACTTAAACTGGCTGTCCACACTAAGTTAGCTCAACCAATTTAATTTATTAAAAAAAAATTATGCACAAATGGCCCAACATGAATTCACGCCACTTGTGCAAGTAAAACAAAAAGAAAATTAAACTAGTTGTACATACTAAATTGGCTCAACCAGTCTAAATAGGAAAATAATTTTGTCTCAAGTGACATAACCTTAGTTGGCACCAGTGCAAAAAAGGTACAAAATATTGAGATGGTTGCCCAACATAAATTGGCACTACCACTACTAGAGAAATATGTTCTTTGTTGCACCAACTAAGTTGGCACCTGTCAAATAGAACAAATAAAAAATAGCAAAATGGAAATAAAACATACATTTATAAATACTTTTCAAAACTTCCTAGTTTAGTATATAATTTGTAAAAGCTCCCTACAATAGTAAAAAATAACAAAAAAAAAAAAAAACCCAAATTTATGGACAAACATTCATAGTGAAAATTGAACCCAAATACAAACTATTTTCATGTGATTTACAGAATCTAATAGTTGTAACTTCTATTCTAAACGTAATTCCTTCGTTTCAAGGAATTCCCAAACACTCAATATGTAACAATTGTCTTCTTTTTTAAGTGTGAGGAGTTAGCTCAAACATTTGCAAAAGTAGAGTGCCACAAGGACATTCCGCAACAAATTGCAATCATGTTAACATACACTTCCAGAGAAACATTTGCATTAAACCGAGCAACCTTCACAAATTCCATTTCAATAAAACTGTTATTTGACGAAGATATGCACAAGCTATACAAAATTTCTAGTTCACACCTAAATATTTAGCATTGAACTAAAAATCAAGTCACATGTTAAGGTGGTCAACAGTTCCATATGGATGGAAGATCAAATTCACATCACTCTTTGCAGCAAACTCATATCTTTAGTCACCAAGCTATGACATTTTGTGGCCAAGATTCACCACTCCTCCCATTTAGTTAAGAAGTCATCCCATATAGATGCAGCAATTGAATCCCGCACTGAGAATGCAAGTTGCTCTTGTATTGTGGATAGTATCGGCACATCAGGGAGTTCATCAAGATCCGACATTTCCTCCACTGATGAACCACCAACCCTACTGAATATCCAGTCATTTCTTTCTTCGTGGCGGATGAAATTGTGCAAAACACATCCAGCTATAACTATATCGCGCTGAATCTGAAAAGAATACTGAGGAGCAAGTTTAAGGATTGGAAATCTAGTTTTCAACACATTAAATGACCTCAGGATAGCATTCCTCAGAAAACAATGCCTGTGATTGAACAGCTCTTTTGCATTTCTTGGTAATTGATTAGCACCCCTAAACTCATAATGTTGGTACCGAACTCCTTGGTAAGGAGCAATAAACCCTTCCGTATTTAAATATCCCTTGTCAACAAGGTAATACTTTCCTATGAAAATAATCCAAATAAAAAAATACATTTGTAATGTTTAATATGGACAGATAATGAATCCAAAACTAGATATAAAATAACAACCAAACCTTGAGGTATTTGAGGGAAATTCTGATCTGGGTCATCAAGGACTGCCCTTAACACTCGTGAATCAGTGACAGAGCCTTCCCAACCAGGATAAATGAATATAAACTGCAGGTCAAATGTGCAAGCTGCCAACACATTTTGTGATAGGATTCCTTTCCTATTGCGGAATCGAGATTGATCTTTGGCTGGAACATGAGCAGGAATGTTCATGCCATCAATTACTCCTATACAGTCCTGAAGTTTTAGAGGGGGTAGTAAAGGTCAGTAAATTGGCACAAGTAGTAATTACAGAATAATTGAATTGACTAGAGTAGTAGTGCGGGAGAAGGAGCTCAAAGATCATGGTAACCTTGAAATATGGATAAAATCTTGCATTGTTGAGAATTTCTGGAGGTGTTGTGAGTTGAGGAGGTTGCAAAACTTCACGTGCCAATGATTTAATAGCCTTCAATACATTATTAAAATGCCGGCTAATGGTTTCACCAGAGTGTTGAAACCGCTCTTGGATCACTCTATTTCGTTCATTATGACCAATAATATTTAAAAATATTGCTAACTGCTCCTCTATCATTACACCAGCAGTATCACGCAGCATGGCCCTTTGTCGGAGAATGTCACACAACTTGTGAAATACATGCTTGTCCATACGCAACATTTCCCGACAAAAGTCATAATGACCATTCAACACTTCGGTCATAAATTCACATCTTCTAGGTGACAAACCACGGGCAGGCAGTTTGGTCAGACAGCTATAGTAATAATATCCAGCAGAAGCAGCAACTAGTTCCATCTCATCCAATTCTAGGTCAATGTCATCCATGCTGATTGGTGTATCTGTAAATATTGGAAAGAAAACACCACCTCAACCAGAAAAAAGCAGTTAGCCAATGTCAATCATAATACAATCCACAGGCATTTCATTTTGTAAAGAAAAAAAAAAATTCTTGATGTCACACAGGTTGTGGAATGAATAAATAAAAATACTCAAGCGTAAGACGACAGTTTTCAATATTTCAGAATCATACCTCTGTTTCTAGCTTGTATCCAGTGATGGAATCTTAAGTCTTGTCTTCCAATCTTGTGAACTAACGAAGGAAATCAATTTAACTTACTGATTTGTTACAAAGTGGACTTGTGCACATAAATCAGTTTACATTATATAGATAAGATATTAAGATGCTCGTTTTTATTCACAGAAGGCAGAAGAAAGATAACTAACAAAACCGAAAATATACAGATTAGCAGAAAGCCTGACAATATAGTTAAACAAGTGACCTTGAAACAGAGCAAGTGCTTTCTGGGCACAAAAGCAAGAGTGGCAGCACTGGCAGGTGGCAACGCAGATGAAGAATAGGCAAAAGGAGAGAATAGTCTCTTAGAAATTTTAGTATTAGCAGAGGATGTCGATGGGAGTGTCACGAAGACAGAGGAAAAGGAGAATCATCGGAGCTGATTACTAATTATTGATGGCTAAACCGTATAAAAGATTGTGAACTCAAAAGGAATCATAAGTTGATAAGTAGATCTATGTAAACACTAAACAGTTATAAATAGGACAGACAAGTCATGAAAGTAGGACACTAAAGCTATTGATCACTGTATTCATTTTAACACATACAAGCAAGAACAGGTCAGAATCTTTGCCAGGTTCTCAAAAGAAAAATAAGAGCGTTGCTGGGCGGACTACTCTCAAGGGAATGATAGAAGTTTATATGTACTTGACCACAAATTTTGAAGAGACTGGTGGCAACAGAGGGAACAATTCTGAGTTGTACTGGCACTTCGACGTCAGTAGGAGGCTCCAACTGTATGCCAGCAGAAATATGTTGGTTTTAAGGGTGGAATATAGTTTTGGGTATTGTTAAAGGGTTAAAAATTTCATTGTATGCATACATATGTCCATTCTAAGTGAGATATAATGTCCTGATGCACTTACTTTTTGAGTTCTACTCATATCAATCAAGAAGTATGTGGCTAAGTCTCAGTATTTCAAGCTCATGTAGCTAGTTGAGAAAGGTTGACTTGGTTTTACAAGACTTCTTTGGGATGTACTTGTTCTGGTCTTGACTAAGCGAATAAACAACTTAGTGCCAATTTTTTATTTTGCTTTAGTTGGAAGTGAAGGGACCAGTGCAGATCCATAGTAAATTTAGTTTGCTGATAGAAGATGGTGTAGTAATTATAATTTAAGTTTTTTATGATTGCTATGAGATGGAAAAAGATGTCTAAGTGTTTTGCTTTTTTGTCAATTACAGATGCTACAGGGATCAGTATTCTAATGGTAAGAGTGCTGTCTCAACTTAACTCAATATAGTCTTTACTGCCAGAACGTGTTCTCAATACCCATAATTTGGACCGGTGACTGAGCGATACTCTGCTGTCAAAAGTCAAAACACCATGCTATGCTGACTTAACAGGAAGCTGTGTGAAAACAGCAGAATGTGACTCAAAACAGGTGGCTCGTTGCATGATATGTTGTGTTGCGAGTTGGATTGCAACCATTGTCTAAAGTACAGACTTAAAATGTCAAACGTCAACGTAAAATAGGTCTTGTTTATAATCTGTAATCTGTTCTTTGATTAATGCTTGGATTTTACAAGCTCTAAGCACTGATAAGTGTTTGAGTGTGAAGAAATCATAAATAAGATGACAGACAAATAACTTAATTATGACTAATGGAGTAACTCACAAAATATTACAATATAAATAAAATATTTGTTGAGTAAACTTACCCATACAGCACAAAAAACTCAACAAACACCTTCTACAGTCAACTTAGTTCAAAGCTTTTTGCCTTTTTTTTTTTTCATTTTTCCTCATACACAGACACACAAAGTGCCCTATAAACTAGACAATTTTTTCTCTTGTTTGTCAAACAGTCAAGGATGGCAATGGGTGTCGGTGGGTGCAGTCGTGTATGTATATGTTTTCCATTACTCAGACCCGCACCTGAAATTCATACCCGCACCATACCCTTGGGAGTAATAGCGAACAAAATATCCACGGATATTTGTAGGTATCCACGGATTTTTTTAACAAAAAGAAAAGTAAAAAAGTATCATTTTTTTGCATAAAACCATGGCCACACATGCTTTCTTTGTAACTAATCATATTTTTTTATTAAAAAGAGTATCAAAATACACATAAAATTTTATTATAAATAAAATTTATTAAATTTTCATTTCCCCAGAAATATTATAAATTAATAATAATAATTTTCCATAGCTCTAAATAAAAATTAATAACAATATTCAACACTCCAAATCTCCAACATTTCAAAACCATAAATTCAAATAAAAGAGAATAAAACACTTCACTTTTTTTTTTAAAAAAAAAAAATTAATTTCGTACATGTCTTCTAAATAAAACTACAAAGGTTAATATTAAAAAAAAAACTAATTTTTTTTTAAAAAATAAAACACTTCAATTTAAAAAGAAAAAACACTTTAATTTCATACAAATTGTCTAATAATTATTTAATTTTTTTAGTTTATATTATAATTTTACTATTTTATCCTCCGTTGTTAATACCCATTAAGTGGATACCCATTAACTACCCAGATTTTATCCCCAATGTCCTTGTTATCAAAACACCAGCACTCTCAGTTTTATGAGCAAAATTTGCAGGCGTTCTTTTTGCAGGTTTGATATATAAGCAAAATTTGCAATTCTTAGATAATTCTGAAAACTTCTAAATATGAATCTAGGTATTAGACATATCTGAAGTACAGCTGAAAACGCCAAGAGAAACAAGATTTTGCTATAAACACAGAATTCCTTTAAATTTGAGAAATGATAGTGAAATTTGTGTATTTCAAAGCAGAGATAACTGAACTCCTTCAAATTTCAACACATTATATCACTTGTTTTATGCACACATCGTAACACCCACGCAATAGAAGCAGTAAAAGTGTAAAACTAACATGAATGTCGGTGCAGTACCAGGGCGGTGCCGGAAACTAGAAACTACCGGACGCGGCGGCGATTGACGGAGAAGGTCTGCTCCGGCGAACTGGAGACGCGGCCGGGAGAGATTCACTAGCTGAGAAAGGTCCCTAGGGCAACGTTGTTTTGCTTCTTTTTTTTTTTGTATCCGTTAAAATTTTTTGTTGTTTTACCTTTTTGCCCTTGGGCTTCGAATTTTTTAGCCGACTAACAATATAAATTTAAATTTTTACATTGAATAAAAACATAATTAGCTATTTTATTTTTGGTTTAATTAAGTTTTTAGTCTTAAAAGTGACTAATTTTTATTTTAAATTTTTGAAAATAAAAATAATTTTTTTCATTTATGAATTTATTGAAAAGTTAGTCAAATTTAGTTTTTAAAAATAATATAAACTTAAAATTTCATTTAAAAAGCTATTTTTAATATCCAGATAAAAAACGAAATTTAATAAAATTAACTTTTATTTTTTCAAAATGTATATTTCACCGTAATCAAAGGATATTTGCCTCCAATTATAAATTCCCACTGAGTTTTTTTTTTTTACTGTATTTATTATGATAGGAAGTAACAGTATCAAAGAATAAATATTTCTTCTTTATAATTTTTGTGTTGTGAAAGTTCTATTGGAATGTTTATTTATAGTAATAGGAATTTAGATATTAATACGTTTTTGCGTAAAATATTCAATTTTATTATGATATATTTTTTATGAGAAATTATGTTTTCTAATCAATAGTGTTTTCTAATCAAATAATACGTTTTGAGCCGACCCATAAAAGATGATTTGGATTTATTAGTAAAAGATAACTAATGTTTATCTTTTATTCGTAAAAGATGATTTGGATTTATCTTTATCTTTAAAAGATAATTAGGATTTATTTTGTACCTGTAAAGAATGATTTGGATTTATCTTTATCTCTTAGAAGATAATTAGAGTTTATCTTTTACTCGTAAAGTACGATTTGAATTTATCTTTATGTGTAAAAGATAATTAAGGTTTATCTTTATCTTTTACCCATAACAGATCTTTTACCCATAATAGTAGTGTGGATCTCACCTTAGATAGAAGGTCGAGTCATGTTGAGGTAGACCCAACCTTGAATTGAGATCCGAGTTGGGAGTAGGTCCGACTCAGGTAGGTCTGACCGAGGGATTCCTTCGGTACAATTTTTATTAACTAACTTTCAATAACAAATTATTTAATATTTAGATATGTGGGAGACCTTTAGTAGAGTTGCCAAAATGGGTTGGCCCATCCATATGGGTCAGGCCATCTTAGCCACCTGAAAAAGGGATCAACCCAACCCGCCTCATTTCTCCTTTATTGCTAAATCTACTGGCCTGACTCAACCCACCATGGGTTGGTAGGTTATATGAGTCAACCCACCAAAAAATAAAAAATTATTTTTTATAGATGAGATCTTTCAAAAAATTTTAAAATTAACTATTTTTAATTAAGTCTTTATTTAAAATTAAGAAAAAATATTTTCTATTTGATTATGTAATATAATAATTTAAAACTCAAAAACCGATTATATAAATTATAAATATACAATTGAAATAAAACATAATTAAAAGTGGGTTTAATACGGGCTGACGCAACCTACCGGGTTGAACCCATATATGTCTGGTCCTAAATGGGTCGAATTGTGTTTTTTCTATTATAGCACAAATTTCTTATTTTTTTTGGCCCTGCCCGACCTATAAACTTTAGTATTACTAGTTTATTATACAGTTAAGAAAGAGAGAAAATGAAGAATTTAATTTTTATGTAAGAGTTTAATTTTACTTTTTTATAGCATAAGAGTTTAATTTTTATGTAATAAATGATTAGACAATGTGATAGATAGACCCAACTTAAGAGTTTAATTTTTATGCTTTGGCTGTATAAAAGAGTTTTACACTAACATTCAATCACAATCCTTCATTTATATGACTTCTAAAGTATTAGTTGGTAAAGTCAATAAAACTTATCATACATGAAAAGTTGTGATTAAATATAACGTAAAATTTTTTACTCCAGTAGTATATGTTATTTTCTCCCAACATAATCTTAACATTATGCAACAAGGTATATAAATTATAATTATTATATGTATATTATCATGTATCTATAATTTAATTTAAATAGTATCAAAGAATATATAATTTGTAATTATTATATGTATATTATCCTGTATCTATAATTTAATTTAAATAGTATCAAAGAACTTTAATTCATTTGGTTGAGTACGACGTGTGATGTCGGTGTGTTTAATATTTATGGATAAAAAATTTAAAAGAAGTGTATATTATGTAAATATTAATATTTTTCATATATAAAATGTTTGCACTCATAAAATATATATATATATATATATATATAATACATTGGTTTGTATGCTGTTTTTTTTTATAAACCAAAGATTATTATTAATGAAAAGAAAGCATAAGATATGCCTTCGACAATACAGATAAAGAAAAAATGGTACATCAATTAAAATAGAAATGTGAATTCATAACTAACTCAGCATGAGAGTGATATGAAAATTTTGATGATTGGCACCACTCCCGAGAATTGTTGCATTACGCGCTTGCCACAAAGGTCAAATACTCACGAACCAAACAAAAAAGTATGCTTGCCTTCACTCCTAAGAGTCACCAACTGGACCCAAGAATTGATAACAATGACTCCTCACCTCAGTTAAGAAGATTGAGGAGATTCCCTACTAGTAGCACAATAATTGCCACATTTGATACGCCAATAGACACTGGAGAAAAAGATGAACTCCTATTTCCAACTCCTCACCACATAGACCGCACACCTCATTATCAAGTTGAAGTATCCTTCGTTGCACCAAATTATGCCCAGGCAACCTATCCCTGTCTAGTTGCCAGACTAAGAAAATTTTTTTTGTCGAAACGCCTTTTGTCCAAAGAATCTTAAAAAATCGATGAGATTGAAGGGAGAAATCTTCCTTAACTTCCTGTAAGCATATGCCATAGTGTATTGGCCCGAGCTCTCCATGTCCCACACCCATCTATCAGGAACACCTTATCGCAGCACCACTCCATTCAACTTCTGTTTTAACTCCTCTAGCAACTCCTTCTGCCATGCAAACCATTGATGTTTCCATAAAACATTGCCACTTGTGGCCCAACATGAGCATTTCTTTCACTTATTTCATCTCAAGGTACATTTATATCTATGTACGTATATCTTAAGGTTTAAAGGTGATATACTCATGTAAAATAAGTTTTGCATCACTATTCAATTGCACTTCATTGTAAAACATTTATGGTAAGCATCAATAAATTTATCATAAATGATGAGTTATGATCTAACAAAAATAAAAATTGTTTATAATGTTTGTGTTTAACCTATTTTCTACCTATTTTATTTATTAATATTGTTTTGTTTAATTTTCTTATGAATTTAATTAGTATGTACTGTAGTGTAAAAAGTTTTACATTGATATTCAATCATAACTCTTTATCTATGGTAAATTTGTTGACTTTACCAATTAATATTTTAAAAGTCATATAAATGAAGAGTTATGATTGAAGGTCAATGTAAAATTCTTTTATATTGGTAGTGCATACTAATTAAACTTTTTTCTTGTTCTTATGTGATATAAGTACTTTTGCATAAAATTTTTCCAAGTAATACTTTTATCTATGAGAAGATATATTTACATATTTTCATATAGTATATAACACATGTTAATATAATTTTTTACATAGCAAAATTTAAATATTTATTTATGTATTATTTATATATCATATTTGGTAACTACTAAGCATGTGGATCAGCTGTCACAAGATTGTTTCAATTAGTTTGGGCTGGTCCAAGAGAGTTTGGACGTGTAGGATCTTATTTCTACACCCCTTATTCCTTTTCACACCTGTCTAACCAACACATGAAGCATGTAGGAGACATGTGGGCCCCCTTGTCCCCTTGTTTCACTCCACATGTGCTTTCTCACTCCTACATGGCTGATTTTTATTCCTTTTTATTTTAATTTGAATTTTGGAGGTGCCATGTCATTTCCTTCCAAAATTCAAATTCAAACTAAAGGGAACATAGATCCATATTTTTAGGGTCATGTTTGGATGTTTAGTTGGATTAAATTAGTGTTAATTGAGCACATGCTAAATTAACACTAAATTAAGCCAACTAACTCTTAATTAAGCCAAGTGGACATTCAACTTGAGGATCCTAAGCCCATGGTTCATGCTTTGCTCTATAAATAGAGCATTCTCTCCTTCATGTAATTTTTAACGTTCATTTGAATGAAAATAACCTTTCTCTAAAATTGAGAGCTCTTTGTTATTAGAGAGTGCTCATGTTCTCTCTACTCTTTTGAGAGTCCTTGATGCTATTATCAAGGGTTCCTTACCTTGTAGCTAGCTTCACTCATGGCTTATAATATACAAAGTAGAAGTGGCACCTACCTCGCCTCCATCTCCTAGTCTTCCACTCCATTTCTTCAACCTTGGAATCTCTACGAGAAAGGATCTTGGGAGCATTCTCTTAATCAAGGATTCTTCAATCTTGCCTTGGGGAGGGATGTATCACCTTGTTTGGATCTTCTTAGAATTAATTGAGTGATGTTTGACTCTATCTCAAGTAACACCCAATTAATTCTCCTAATTCCTTACTAATGTTGGACGTCCAACACCTCTGTCCATAAGCCCATGTTTCCCTTATAAATAGGAACCTCAACCACATTATCTCATTTTTACACTTGAATGAATCAACTTACCTTTTGTGAGCTAAATTTCAGTGTCTCCTCCTCTCCCTTTTTAGAGTCCCCAATGGCTTTTATCAAGCGCTCCTTCCCTTATGGCAAGCTTCTTCAATGGCTTATCTCTCCCTAGAGTGGAACCACCACCTCATTCCTACCTCTTCCACCATTCATATTCTTCATTGAACCTTACTAGAAGTAGATCATGGGAGAAACACTGGCAAGGATGCATCAAAAGAGTACAATAGGAAAGGGATAGAGAAGAGAGAAGGAAGAAAGAAAGGGGACAAATAGAGAAACCTAAAAAAGAAGAGAGAAGAGAGAAAAGAAAGAGAAACACATGAAAAAGAGTGGGAAAAAGAAAAAAAGAAAAAAGATAAAGAAAAGAGAGGGAGGAAAAAAGAGAAAAAGAGAAAAAGAGAAAAGAGAAAGAAAAAGAAAAAAGAGGGAGGAGAAAAGAGAAAAAGAGAAAAGAGAAAGAGAATAAAAAGAAAGGGAAAGAACTAAAGTGGGAAAGAAAGGACAAATAAAGGTAAAAGTATTTGGAAAGGGAGAAGAAAAAAAGAGAAGAGTACTGGAAGAAAACAGAGGAAGTGTGGGAGGAAAGAGAGACAACTTGAGCTTACCCTAATTTTTGTGTTTGGTTTTTCTCTAAATTTAGGTGCTTTATTTTTCAATTTTATTCTCTAAATTTTTTATCATTAGATAGTCTTGTGTAGTCGTTATTTGTCATATTAATTTTCCTTTAGGTTTAGCCTCTTCTAATTTTTATAAAAAAAAAAAACATATTGACCTCTTCTTGAAATTGTGCATCTAAGAGGAGTTGATGCATTCTCCCCAAGCAAGGGCCCTATCTGATGCATGCACGCCTAGCATGGGCTTGAGCTACGACCAATAAAAAAGGAGCATGACTTGGATGAAGCTTCAAAGGAGCTTATTTTAGGAAATGTTCCATTTAATTGTATTAATTTGACCAACTTTAGGCTTGTATAAGCACCCTTAAGTCATTAGGATTATAGGGGTGTAGCTAGTTTAATTTTCGGCCTTGTATTTTGGCCTATAGGTTCTATTTTCTTTAGGAGGTGTAATTAGTCTCCTTGTGGAGTGTGTTAATTAGTTTGGGCTGGTCCAAGAGGATTTGGACGTGTGGTTATTAATTTCCACACCCCTAATTCCTCTTCACACCCTTCTAACCAATACATGAAGCATGTATGAGACACGTGGGCCCCCTTGTCCCCTTGTTTTACTCCACATGTGCTTTCTCTCTCCTACATGGCTGATTCTTGTTGCTTCTTATTTGAATTTGAATTTTGGAAGTGCCATGTCATTTCCCTCCAAAATTCAAATTCAAACTAGAGGGAACATAGATCCATTTTTTTAGGGCCATGTTTGGATCTTTAGTTGGATTAAATTAGTGTTAATTGAGCACATGCTAAATTAACACTAAATTAAGCTAACTAACCCTTAATTAAGCATGTTGGACGTTCAACTTGAGGTTTCTAAACCCATGGTTCATGCTTTGCTCTATAAATAGAGCATTCCCTCCTTCATGTACATTTTAACACTCATTTTGAATGGAAATTATACTTCTCTAAATTGAGAGCTCTTTTGTTCTTGAGAGTGTTCATGTTCTCTCCTTAGTGATAGTTCTTCATGCTATTATCAAGGTTTCCTTCCCTTGTGGCTAGCTTCATCCTTTGGCTTATCTCCTTCAACAAGTGTGGCGCCTACTTCTCCTCCATTTTCTAGTCTTCCACCTCCATTTCTCCAACCTTGGAACTTCTATGAGCAAGGATCTTGGGAGCATTCTCTTCATCAAGGATTCTTCAAACTTTCCTTAGGGAGGGATGCATCAAGTGGTATCAGAGCTTAGGATCTGATAGAGGTTCTTGTTATATCCTATCTTGCTTAAATTTTCAGTTCATTTTGTGCTTTGTCATCTTCTCTTCTACTCCAATTCTATTTTAATTTCAGTCCATCCATGTTGTTTGTTAATTTTCCTTTACTTTTATTGATGTGTATTGTCTTGAAGTTGTGTTTTCAATTTTTGCTTCTAAAATTTCAAAAAAATTCTAGGCACAAGTTTTGTGCTACATCTTCTAAAAATTTTGATTCAATTTTTGTGTTCTTTCATTGAATCATAATTCTGTTTTGGTTCTGATTTTTTCCACTGCATATTCTTGCTGTCTCTTGTGTTGTGTTGATGCTTGGATCAATCCCAAGAAACACTAAATAGTGATTCCGTAATTTTTTGGATGGAACCACACATGTGTGGTTAGTGTTTTGGATTGAAACTAGCTTTTCATGTGGTGTTTTTTGTGCAGTTTTAATTCTCTGTTTCCAGTTTTGTTTTGAGCATTTTGTGAGTTCCAATTTGTGCTTGTTTTAGTCCTTGATTTCCTAAGCTTGGAGCCTAAGAGGAGTTGTGGAATAAATCCACACGGCTGTGGCAAAAACCACAGCGTTGTGGTCACATCCTTGGCTAGTTTTGCATCAAGACTAGTGCAGTTTTTTGCTCTGTTTTGGTTCTGTTTTTAGGTGTTAATTTTCAGTTTTATAATCTGCTTGTTATGTCATTAGATTAGTCTTGTTTAGTCCTTAATTTGTCAATTTAAAATTCCTTACGTTTTACTAAATTTTTGTGTTGTTTTGAGTCTTGAAAAAGTGTTGTGTAAGCTTCTTGAAATTGAGCTTCTAAGAGAGGTTTTCTCTCTTGTTTAAGTCTGTTAAGAAGTGTCACATGCTTTTAGTTCAAGCATGTTTCCTAAATAAAATTCTCAAAAAAATTTATAGCTCAATTTCATCTTCTAAATTTTAGTGTGTTGTTGAGTTTTTTTAGTAGCATTTAGTGTGCTTGTTTGAAGTGAATCTTGTTTGGTGTGTGGAGCTGTTTTGGCTGATTGTTATTGAACAAAATCTTGTGCAAAACAAGTTAGTTCATGCACAAATCAAGCACTCCTAAGCATACCTTAAAACACTTCAAATTTTAGTGCACTTTGAGTTACCAAAATTTTCTCAGATTGCATCTTTGGTTTGGAAATTGTGTGGCCTTGCTTGCTGAAAATTTTCAAGTGATTAGTACCTCTTTATTCCTCATTAAATTTGCAAACCAAATCTGAAAAAAAAATTAATTAGGTGCAGCCAAAAGAAATTTGAAAAAAAAGAAAAAAAGAGAAGAATTCGAAAGACAATTTGAAAAGAAAGAACAAAAATAAAAAAGTGCTAAAACAAAGAAGTAAAAAACAATACATAGAAATAATTGGTGTACTTAATAGAAAATTCTTTTAATTGAAAAGAGGACTGAATATTGTTGTAATTGCTTGGAAACATTACCTAAAACATTCAGCCATTCATATTTGTATTGGTGCAATTTTTGAAAATTATTTGTGTCATTTTGCAGTTTTAGTCCTTATCCTTATCTAGAACTTTTCTAGGATTTCCTTTGTGTGCTTAGCCTTCTTTCTACCTTTATTTTTAGTTTGTCTTCTTTGAGTCATGTCTTCATCAATCTTTCCATTTGGATAGTTTACCATTCAAATTATACTTTTCTTGCTTTACTTTTGCTTGTCCTTCTTTTTGGTTCTTGCCTTGGTTTAGTGCCACTTTTGTGTAGGTAAGCCTTGAGTAAGGAAGCATTCCACAAGGGTAGCCTCTTAAGGAAGAGTTGAAATATCTAAAAGGACTTGAACAAAAGAAAGAGCATGGACAAAAAGTGAAACACCTTGGAAGAGATTGCTTGGGAGACACTTGAAGAATTGTTTTTAGTTTTATTCCTTAATTGTATTTTCTTTTCCTTGGTTTGTAAATGGCCATTATTCTTAAGTATTTAGCTTAGTCTCTCGCTAATTAAGGTGTTAAGGAGGAAGTGGTACACCACCTTCCATACCTTTAGGAGCACGTTAGATCCCTTTCCTTTTTTAGTTTTTTGCCTTAGTTTACCTTAGCTTTTTTTCATGCGTTTTTTAGAGGAGTGTATGGAGTTCCAAAGGCTCTTGCACTTGTAGGAATTCGTGTAGGTTAGTGGTATATGCTCTTGCGTTTTCTAGGTGGTGTTTTAGTTGAGAAACAAAAAAAAAAAGAGGGTGAGATGAGTGAGTTCTATTCTTGGTACAAACCTCCTCCTAGTGCTTACCATGACCCAAGTTCTCCCTTATTTTACACTCCTTTTTCCTACCCCTATGAGAGAATAGAAAAATAAAGAAAATAGTGTAGAGAAAGAGAAAGAAAAATAAAAGAGAGATATAGGAAAGAAAGGATAGAAAGAAAAAAAATAGAGGAAAAAGAAAGAAGAGTGATATGAATCCACTGTCAGTTTAGGATTCTGAAAGGACCCTAGGAATTTAGCTTGCTGTGTTAACAAAATTAATCAACGTGGAATGCAAACAATTGCAAAAAAATAAACTAAATAGAATTACTATCAAACTTTTAGACACAGAATGGAAATTAAAAGTTATTGAAATTCAATGATTAAACGAGTTTTCGATAGTGTAGGACTTTCCTGTCATAGAGTTTAATGGGCAGAATTGAGAATGAATGGAAAAGACAGAAAATGGAATTGGAATTGATAGACTCCACACTTCCAAGGATGGAAGATATGTCTACGAGATTGCACACACAAAGGGGTGAATTACCTTTGATAAATCTCAAAAAGATTTTGGATTGCCAAGAACCCAAAGGAGAGAAAACTCAACTAGTTTTTTTATTTCCAAAATATTCTGCCTTACATCTCAGTCTTGCCCAAATTTATATGCCTAATAAACTCAGCTTGTGTAGGTTTAGTGGCTTTCTAAATTCAGGTGAAGTTACAAAATAATAAAAACTAATAATGGGCAGCTTAATAACAAAGTGTAACTGCCAAAGTAAATTAAACACATATACTAATTAGAATTGATAACCTAGGTGGCTGCAACTTTAATTAGACAATTCTGGTTGCCCACCATTAACTAAGTAAACTCCAAGAAAATGAGTTTAATTTATTCCAAACTTCTCTTCCATTAAGGTCAAGTATTGCTCTCTTCAGTCCCTTGTGATAGGTCCTCCAAGTCCTTCAAGCTGCATGTCCTCATCAAAGAGAAAGAAGAGAAAGAGAGGAAAAAGAGAGGAGAGAAAATTATGAAAAAGAGAGAGAAGAAAAATGGGAAAGAGAAAAGAGGGAAAGAGATAAGATATGGGAAGAAAAAGAGAAAAAATGGAGAAAGGAAAAAGAAGAAAGTTGGGAGCATTTAGAAAAGAGTTTGATAAAATTGGAAAGAGAAATAAAAAGAGAAAAAAAGGAAAAAGAAAGAGAAAGAAAACTCAAGAGGGAAAGAGAGAAGAAAAGGAGAGAAGAGGAGAAAGGAGATAGAAAACACACACACACCCTTGAAAATTCTAAAAATATAAAATTAGAAAAAGAGATTGGTGAGAAAAGTGAGCCTAGCCAAGATCTAGTTTTGAGCTTTAGCTTAAGTTAATCTTCTAACCAATCCATTAAAACACAAGTGGAATTTGAGATTGTGCAAAAATCTTTTGAGCACATTGACTCACAATCTCAAATTCACCTTGAATATGATTATTCATCAAACACTTTAACAAGTGTTGGAATTATATCTTTACCTTTTGAGAAACAAAATTGTGAAGTCCAATGCTTGGAAAAGGTCTTGATGGAGAAAGGTGAATGTGAAGTCCAACTTGACACTTCACCAAGTTTTGAACTTGAGCCTACATCCTTAAGGTTCAAATCAAATCCTCAAGTTCAAAACTTGGTCAAAAGTGAGAGAGAAGAAGATCTTCAAGAAGATTACTCCTTAAGTCCTAAGGAGGATCTTATTAAAGAAACTTCTCTCTTAGGACAAGTGCAAGTGGAGGTTGTGTCTCAATCATTTGAACACATCTTTCCACAACCTCTAGTTGCACATAAAGAAGAAAATTCACCAAGTTTTGAACTTGAACATTTATTCATAAAGCTCAAACAAGAACCTCAAGTTCAACACTTGAAAGAAAAGGAAGTTGTTCTTCAAGGAGATTTATCCTTGCCATCCAAGGAAAATCTAATTGAAAACAACCTTCCCATGTTGCAAGTAGGAAATGAGATTGTGCCCATAACTTTTGAGCACAATGAAACACAAACTCAAGACCCATTTGTGGATATGGCCAAGTTTGGTCAAGAGATTAGCCTACGAATATTTTCTATCCATAGCCAATCTCAAGGCCCACTCAAAGAGACCTTGAAAGAAAGGTCCACCTCTAGGCCTATCATCATCTTGTGGGGTGAACAACAACATAAAGCCTACTTGGCTTTCCTGGATGAGTGCTCTAAGGAACCTAAGCTTGTCTCATTTCCTCCTCAGATGAGATTAGCCTTTAGTGAACTTAGAGTCACTTGGGGAATTGTTGTGTGGGGGCAGAAGCACAACAAACATTTTTTAAACCTTAGTGCATACCCCCACCACCCCAAGTCTATGAGGTCTCCCTATAAACCTCTTACCCTTAACATTTGTGTACATAATCATATACTCATTCCTATGCGGGTGCTTTTGCAGGATTGGAAAAAAAGGAAGAAATACCACAGGATTTGAGGTCAAATCCTCCTCAAGGGAGAGGATATGATGCATGCATGCCTAGCATGGGCTTGAGCTAGGACCAATAAAAAAGGAGCATGACTTGGATGAAGCTTCAAGGAGCTTATGTTAGGAAATGTTCCATTTAATTGTATTAATTTGACCATTTTTAGGCTTGTATAAGCACCCTGAAGTCATTAGGATTATAGGGGTGTAGCTAGTTTAATTTTCGGCCTTGTATTTTGGCCTATAGGTTCTATTTTCTTTAGGAGGCGTAATTAGTCTCCTTGTGGAGTGTGTTAATTAGTTTGGGCTGGTCTAAGAGGATTTGGACGTGTGGTTATTAATTTCCACACCCCTAATTCCTCTTCACACCCTTCTAACCAACACATGAAGCATGTATGAGACACGTGGGCCCCCTTGTCCCCTTGTTTTACTCCACATATGCTTTCTCTCTCCTACATGGCTGATTCTTGTTACTTCTTATTTGAATTTGAATTTTGGAAGTGCCATGTCATTTCCCTCCAAAATTCAAATTCAAACTAGAGGGAACATAGATCCATTTTTTTAGGGCCATGTTTGGATCTTTAGTTGGATTAAATTAGTGTTAATTGAGCAGATGCTAAATTAACACTAAATTAAGCTAACTAACCCTTAATTAAGCATACTTAAGGTTCCTAAACCCATGGTTCATGCTTTGCTCTATAAATAGAGCATTCCCTCCTTCATGTACATTTTAACACTCATTTTGAATGGAAATTATACTTCTCTAAATTGAGAGCTCTTTTGTTCTTGAGAGTGTTCATGTTCTCTCCTTAGTGAGAGTTCTTCATGCTATTATCAAGGGTTCCTTCCCTTGTGGCTAGCTTCATCCTTTGGCTTATCTCCTTCAACAAGAGTGGCACCTACTTCTCCTCCATTTTCTAGTCCTCCACCTCCATTTCTTCATCCTTGGAACCTCTATAAGCAAGGATCTTGGGAGCTCTCTCTTCATCAAGGACTCTTCAAACTTTCCTTAGGGAGGGATGCATCACTATCACTAGGGCCATGGCTAGGAGAATAGAAAAAGACATGGCTAGAGAAGAAGGAGGAAGATCTCACCTCCATATGACCATCAAGTTATGCAAGTCATGACTTATTTACTTGTAATTTTTATTTTAGGAACCTAGGATTTTATTTTGGACATGTATTAGTCCATTTAATTTTCTAGGAGGTGTCTTAGTAATAAGAAGGGGTAAGATTAGCTTTTGGACCTTTATTTAGGAAATAAGGGGGTAGTTTGATAACTACACCCTCTTTTTCTAAATAAAACCCAAAACTAATGAAGGAGTAATCTTGGCCCTTGGATGAGGTAGCTTGGGCACCAATTCTCATCTAAAGGAGGGGATTGATTGGACTTTGGGCTTCAATCCTCCTCCCTTGGATGACTCCTTTTAATCCTAGCCCTTCCTTTCCTTCTTGACTTGTCCAAGAGGTTAGCTCCCTCTATGAAAAGGTGCTCCTTCACACTCTTGTATTTTTCACACTTTATTGAATGGAAAAACCTTGAGTTAGCCAAAACTCTCTTAGTGTCCACCCTTCTCTCTTTGAGAATCCTTAGGTTTTTATCAAGGGTTCCATCCCTTGTGGCAAACTTTCCCTCTTAGGCTTATCTTGCCTTAAGTGGCGCCTAAAACCACCTCACTTCTTACCTCTCCACAAACCATTTCACCAAAGAAGAAAACTTCTAGAAAAATATCAAGGGAGGCCAGCATCACCCTCCATCATCCATTTCATGGTACTTGGAACCTCAAGGAGAAGATCAAGGGGAGTGCAAAAGTTTTTTGCATCACAAGTTCTAAGAAATCCAATCAAGAATAAAAAAGAATCATATCATTGCAAAGAAAGTAATAAAAAACTGCACCTATCACCTTTTACATTGTATCAAAAGCTTAAAGTTTCTAGGTGATATCCTTTTTACTTGTCTTTTTGTAATTGTATGCACCTAGGTAGGTTTCCTAGGGAGATTGATTCATGTAATAGGTTTGTACATGGTTAAAAACTTAAGTCTTGAATAGGTTTTTCAAGAGTGCATTTGGGGGTTGCATTTGCATTGAGTTTGTATGTATAACTCTATTTTGTTTCTATTGATTAGTTCTAATAAATGATGCAATTCTCCCTAATATGGGTCCTATCACAAGGATCATCGCGAGGAGGATAGAGAAGGACTTAGCTAGGAAGGAGGAAGGAAGACCTCAACTCCTTTTTGAAGTGAAGATTGATCATAATCCTCCTATGATGCAACCTCCCTTAAACATAATTTGAAGAATGATGAGGTAGAAGGAAGCTCTCCCAGGATCTTGCTCAAAGAGGTTCCAAGGTTGAAGAAATAGAGGTGGAAGACTAGGAAATGGAGTTGGAAGTATGCACCACTCTTGTTGAAGGAGATAAGCTAAGGAGAAGGAAGCTAGCCACAAAGGAAGGAACCCTTGATAATAGGATGAAGAACTCTCACAAAAATGGAGAGAACTTGCACACTCTCTAAGAAGAAGAAGAGCTCTCAATTTTAGAGAAAAGTATTTTCATTCAAATGAGTGTTAAAGGATTACATGAGGTGTAGAGCTCTATTTATAGAGCAAGCATGGATCATGGACCTAAAATGCTAATGGTGAACGTCCAAGTGCTAATTAAGGGTTAGTTGACTTAATTAAGGGTCCTAAAACCATTCATCTCACCCTTTGTTTGGGTTTGTCTACTAAAGTGTATGAGTCTTTGGAACTCAACACCGCCTAAAAAACGCAAATAGACTAAAGAGCTACTCCTAAACAAAAACCTACAAGTGCAAAAGCCTTTAGAACTTCATGCACATACTAAGGACGAATTAAACAAGATAAGGTAAAGGCTAAAGGAAAAACCAAAAGAGAAAGGATCTAAGCGAGCTCCTATGGTATGAAGAAGTGTACCAATCCTTCTTCACACCTAAAACGAGAAAAACTAATCTATTACACACAAAAGGACGTGACCCTTAGGGGCATCCAATATATCCTAAAAAATAAGAGGCCATATACAAAAAATGAATTAAACAACTAAAAATGAAACTAAAATCTTCAAGTCTCCTCTCCAAGATTTCCTCACAAAGTGTTTCACTCTTGTGTCCTTGCTCTTCCTTTTGTGCAACTCCTTTTGGCTATTTCAACCCTTCCTTAAGAGGCTATCTGATGTGACTATGCCTAGCCAAGGACCTATCACTAGGGCCATGGTTAGAAGGATTGAAGAAGACCTAGCCCTTGTAGACAAAGGAAGACTTCACCTCCTATGGAGAGTGAAAATATTAGGCTAGGGACTTTAGTTAATAAAATGTAATTTTCCTTTATTTTAATTTTGAGGAGCATTAAGAATTTAATTTGGGACATGTATTTAGTTCATTTTTTATTTTTAGGAGGTGTCTTAGGAATTTAGAGGGTGGATTTAGCTTTTTGGGTCTTTATGAAGGAAATAAGGGGTAGCCTTGATATCTACACCCCTCTTTTCCTACATAAACCCCTAAGCTAATAAGAAGGAATCTTGGCCCTTGGTTTGAGAAACTTGGGCACCAAGTTTGATGATCTAAGGAGGGAATTGTTTCTCAATCCTCCTCCTTAGATCTCTCCTTTTAATCCTAGCCCTTCTTTTTTAGGTTATCTTGTTCAAGAGGTTAGCTACCTCTATAAATAGGAGCTCCTCCCCTCACTTGTATTTTTTATACTTGAATTTAATCCTAGAGACCATATTGGTTGTGAGGTTCTTACCTTTGAGTGTCCCCCCTTCTCCTTTGTGAGAGCTTCTAAGAGTTATCAAGGGACCCCTCCCTTGTGGCCTCTTCCCTTTGGCTTATCAAACCTAGTATTTGTGGCGCCTCACCCCATTCTTTTCCTCTCCATAAATCCATTTCCCTTCCAAGTGACCTTAGAAAGGATCCTTTGGGCAAGTGATCATCAAAGATCACATCAAGTGGTATCAGAGCCACTTTCTAAAAGGTCACGTTCTATCTCAATTTTTTTGCTTTTTTGTTTATCTCTTTGATCTCTTTATTTTAAAGTCCTTCATTTTTTGTCATATCTATTTCCTTTATTGTCTAGTAGTATAGATTTTTATTCTTGCTATTATATGCGCATTTGTTTTCTATCTACGCGCTTATGTTCCATTTAATTTGATGTGATTTTATTTGTTCCTTTCTTTGCATCTTATTTCCATGTTCAAGTTGCTTAATTTTCCCTTGGTTTTTTATGTTAAAGTGTGCCTAAGAAGTTGTTGCCATCAAACCCACATGGTTGAGGATTTTTCCACACCATTGTGGTGAGCAACTTTGGCCACTTTGTTGCGCCTTTTGTTTTGAGTCTCTTGCTGAAATTTTTGCTCTATTTTTAGGTGTGTTATTTTTTTTTCTTAATCTTGTGTTTTGTCAAATACTAGTCATGTTAGTTTCCTATTTTTTCTCATTTAAATTCCATAGGTTTTAGCCTCTTAAAATTTTTACAAAAAGCCTTAAAAAAACATTTTGAATTGAGCTCCTAAGAGGTGAACCTCTTGTTGAGTTTCTTAAGTCTTTTATGCTTTTAGTTCAAGCATATTAATCTCTTTGTTGTTATTAAATATTTTCTCAATTCAATCTTTATATATTTCTTGTTTTATGTTGAATTATTAGTAGCTTTCCACTTGGTTTACCTTCACTATTGGTGCCTCTTTATGGAATTTTAGCTTGGGTGAATTGTGTTAGTAATTTGAGCAATAAACTTACTTCAAAATCAGCACTAAATCATTCCTTAAGCACCATTAGTTCAGTGGTATTTGGAACTACTAAGTTGTTTTGCCTTTAGTTGCATGCATTGCTTGAAAATTGTGTGACCTTACTTTGTGCTTATTCACTCAAGCGTTATTATTTCAAGCATCCTCATTAAAATTTCAATTCAACAAGCTATTAGGTGCAGCAAAATGATTAGAAAAAGTTTAAAAAAAATAGAAAAAGTTCAAGTTAAAAAAAAAAAAAAAGAAGATAAAGAACTCAAAAGAAAGACAAATTTGAAGTTGTGTACCTAATAGTAGAAACATTTGATATGAGGAACCAATTGTGATTCAAAAAAAAATTACTTGAGTAAGCTTTTTAGTTTTTGGTCACTTAAATTTTATTAAGTGTGCAACTATTGGTTTCATTTTTTTGTTTGAGTCTTTTTTCATCTCTACTCTTAGAGCTAATCTAGGAAAGTTATTTGTGTGCTACCTTCCTTTGTGAGCCTTATGTTTTCTTGCTTGTCTTCTTTACTTCTTTGAGTTTGTCATTGTTTAATCTATCCACTTAGATTTTTGAACCTTGTTTTGTTATTCACGTTTTTTTGTTGTCTTGTGGTGTATTCGGCCTTGGTAAGGAAAGGTTGGGAAAGGTTCCATATATAAAATTTTGGCAAGTCCAAACAAGAGGAAACAAGGGTAGCATTCTTGGGGTGAGTTGATGCAACTCAAAGGGGCTTGATCAAAAGGAGACAAACACCAAAAAGCTTTGAGTGAAACTTTGCTTTATTTTTTTATTCTTTGTATTGTGTATACTTAATTTTAGATTAGGAATTTGAGTTCCCTTAAGGCCCTCCCTTGGTTTGTAATAATTTTGGTTAATTTTAGCGTAGTTTCTCGTTAATTAGGTGAAGAAGGGAGAAGTGGTACACTTTCTTCAACACCTTAGGAGCACGATTAGAGCCCTTTCTCTTTTACATTCTTGCACTTTTATTTTATTTTATGTTATTTTGAAAAAACGTGTAGAGGCTAAGAGTTCCAAAGACTCATCAAGCCACCTTAGGTGAGAAAAAAAAAAAAAGAGTGTTGCTTGAAAAAAAAAAGTTTTTGGCCTACCCTTTAGTTTTTAGCATCCAACCACCATGACTTCCCACACATATTCTAGTGCACATAGTTGTTCATCAAGTAAGAGTGTCAACCAAAGAAAACCTTCTAAGGGAGACACTCTTGAAAACCTTAACTTAGAATTTAGGGAATGGATGGCTAAAGAACAAGAAAGGAGAGAAGAAAAAGAGAGAAAAAAAGAAATAAAAGAAAAGGAAAAACAAAAAGAGAAGGAAGAGTTAAAAAAAGGGATGTTGGAAATGAGAAAAGAGAAAAAAGAACGAGAAGAGAGAAGGCAAAGAGAGAGAAGAGAGGATGAAGACAGGAGAAGAAGGAAAGAACTAGAAAGAAAAAGAGAAAAAGAGGAAGAAGAGAGAAGGAGAGGAGAAGAAAGTAAGAGGAGAGATGGGAGGAAGAGTGATAGAAAAAATAAAGGAATTCTCAAAAGATCCCCATCTAGGCATTTTAGCTCTAGTGAAGAAGAATACTATAGAAATCAACATAAGCATCACTCTCATTCATCTTACAATCATCATTCTCCTCAAGAGAACATAAATCATGCTAGGGAACCAAAGGTAGACCTACCCCATTTTCATGGTAGGGAAGATGTTGAGACTTACCTAGATTGGGAAGTCAAAGTGGAACAACTCTTTCGATGCTATGAAATTAGGGAAGAAAGGAAAGTACCTTTGGCCTCCCTTAGTTTTCAAGGTTCTGCTTTGCATTGGTGAGATGGTTTAGTCAAGGATAGGGCCCGTAAACAAATGCCTGACATTTGCTACTAGAATGATTTAAAAACTTGTTTGCGAAGAAGGCACATTCCTTCATATTATGAGAGGGATCTTTTGGATAGGCTTCAAAGACTTAGGCAACATAACCTAAGTATTGAGGAGTATAGAAAAAAGATGGAGCTTCTCATACTAAGGGCCAATATCATTAAGGAACCCAATGCCACCCTTGCTAGGTTTTTGTGTAGATTAAGCTCTGACATTAGAGATAAGGTAGAGCTTCTTTCATACTCAAACCTTGATGAGTTGGTAGAACTTTGTGTAAGAGCTGAGAATCAACTCAAGAGAAAAAGCTTTAAAAAAGATTCTCCCTCTTACTCAAAGAGAGACCAACTTAAGGGAAACTCTTTCAAGGGTTTTCCCAAAGAGGAACCCAAGCATTTTCAAGATACAAAAGCACCTCATGCAAAGAGAAAACCCCCTACTACTAAGCCTACTGAGAGGCAAAGTAGTATCAAATGCTTCAAATGTCTTGGGAGAGGCCACATTGCCTCTCAATGCCCTAACAAGAAAACCATGATCATGAGGGGACAAGACATTTGTAGTGAGAATAGCTCATCTTCCTCCTCTAGTGAGAGTGAGGAAGAAGGGGGACATACTTTTGAACAAGAGTGTGAGGAAGCTTTTCCTTATGAGGGGGACCTCCTTATGGTTCAAAGGCTTCTTGGAAGCTAACCTCTAGAGCTTGGCCAGTCACAAAGAGAGAACATCTTCCATACAAGATGTAAAGTAAATGACAAAGTATGTTCTCTCCTTGTTGATAGTGGCTCCTGTTGCAACTGTTGTAGCTCTAGGTTGGTTGAAAAGCTAGCCTTGACTACCATGCCCCATCCCAAACCTGACAAATTGCAATGGCTCAGTGAGCAAGGGGAAATGGTAGTCAATGAACAAGTTATGGTTCCAATTTCCATAGGATCTTATAATGATGAGATTCTTTGTAACATAGTTCCTATGGAGGCTGGTCATATCCTGTTAGGGAGACCATGGAAATTTGATAAGAAAGTTATTCACCATGGTCACTCCAACCAAATAATTCTCACCCATAATGAAAAGCGCTTCAAATTGTATCCTTTGTCACCTTCTCAAGTGGCTGAGGATCAATTTGCGATGAAAAAGAAAAGAGTTGAGGAAAAACAAAAACAAAAAAAAGCACAACAAGCTTCACCCTTAAAGCTTGAAAAGGGTAAAGAGAGAGAGTCGGAAGGTGATGTCCCTTCGAAAGGGAATATTAGTAAAAGGAGCCTATTTGCTACTAAACGTGATTCAAAAGAAGCTCCTTTGACTAACAAGCCCTTTTATTTCCTCTTTTGCAAAGAGGCATCAAATCCTTCTCCCATTTTGCATTCTTTTGCTGAGAGCACTGCCACAGCCCATGCACATGAGCACCTTCCTCAAGGGGTTCAAGATATTTTAAAAGAATTTGATGATATATTCCCTAATGAGGTTCCGAAAGGACTTCCTCCCATTAGGGGTATAGAACATCAAATTGATTTGGTGTCTGACGCAAGTCTACCTAATAGACCTGCCTATAGGACAACCCCATGGAGACCCAAGAGATTGAGTCTCAAGTGAATGGGCTGTTGGAGAAGAGTTGGGTTCAAAAGAGCCTAAGCCCTTGTGCTGTGCCAGTCTTGTTGGTGCCCAAGAAGAATGGCCAATGGAGGATGTGTGTTGATTGTCGTGCAATCAACAACATCACCATCAAATATAGGCACCCAATCCCCCGTCTTGATGGCATGTTGGATGAATTGCATGGGGCAAAAATATTTTCAAAAATAGATCTTAGAAGTGGTTACCACCAAATAAGGATCAAAGAGGGTGATGAGTGGAAAACTGCTTTTAAGACTAAATTTGGTCTTTATGAGTGGTTGGTTATGCCTTTTGGGCTAACTAATGCCCCAAGCACATTCATACGCTTAATGAATCATGTACTGAGGGATTGCCTTGGTAAATTTTGTGTAGTTTACTTTGATGACATTTTAGTTTACTCTAGGAACGTAGATGATCATTTAGGACATCTAAACATGTTTTTTCTCTTCTTAGGAGTAATCATCTTTTTGGTAACTTAGAAAAATGAACCTTTTGTGTAGATAGTGTAGTTTTCCTAGGTTTTGTAGTTAGCACAAAAGGGGTCCATGTTGACCCCGAAAAGATAAAAGCTATTCAAGAATGGTCCACCCCAAAGAGTGTGACAGAGATCAAAAGCTTTCATGGTCTCGCTGGATTTTATAGGCGCTTTGTGCCTAATTTCTCCATGCTCTTCGCACCAATAAATGATTTGGTGAAAAAGGAAGTTCCTTTCCTTTGGGGTGAGAAACAAGAGAAAGCCTTCCAGCTAATTAAGCATAAACTGACCCATGCACCAGTCTTGGCATTACCTGACTTTTCTAAAACATTTGAACTTGAATGTGATGCCTTTGGTGTAGGTGTGGGGGCTATCTTGTTGCAAGGAAGACACCCCATTGCGTATTTCAGTGAAAAACTCAATGGTGCCCCCCTCAACTACCCCACCTATGATAAGGAGTTTTATGCTCTAATTAGGGACCTTCAAACTCGGGAGCATTACCTTGCTCCCAAGGAGTTTTTCATTCATAGTGACCATGAGTCACTAAAATATTTGAGGGGTCAAGGTAAATTGAACAAAAGGCATGCAACATGGGTGGAATATCTTGAATCCTTCCCTTATGTCATCAAGTACAAGAAAGGAAAACAAAATGTGGTGGCTGATGCTTTTTCTAGGCGTCATGCCCTTTATTCTTCCTTGAGTGCAAAAATCTTGGGATTTGATGACATTCGGACTATGTATCCTTCTGACAAGGATTTCGGCCCCATATTTGCTGCCTCTGCATCTGCATTCGCATTAAAGGCCCATTATGGGTACTTCATCAGTGAGGGGTATCTTTACACAGGGAGTAAGCTTTGTATACCCCAAGGATCAATTAGGAACTTACTTACAAAAGAGAGCCATGAAGGTGGGCTCATGGGCCATTTTGGGATTTCAAAAACCCTCATGCTTTTACAAGAGAAATTCTTTTGGCCCTATATGCATAGAGATGTCCATAGACATTGCTCTAAATGTATAGCTTGCTTGCAAGAAAAGTCTAAAGCAATGCCTCATGGACTATACACACCTTTACCTGCTCCTTCTGCACTTTGGGAGGATATTAGCATGGATTTCATCCTTGGGCTCCCAAGAACCCAACGAGGTACAGGCTCCATATTTGTGGTGGTGGACCGATTTTCTAAAATGGCCCATTTTATTCCCTGCCGCAAAGTAGATGATGCGAGCAACATCGCAAGACTTTTCTTTAAAGAGGTTGTCCGATTGCATGGTATACCCTCTTCAATAGTGTCAGATAGGGATGTGAAGTTCCTTAGCTATTTTTGGAAAACTCTTTAGGCTAAGCTGGGAACTAAACTTCTTTTTTCCACTACATGTCACCCTCAAACTGATGGGCAAACAGAAGTGGTGAATAGATCTTTATCCACTATGCTGAGGGCTCTCCTTAAAGGCAACCATAAGTCTTGGGATGAGTACCTTCCCCACATTGAATTTGCTTATAACCAGGTGGTTCATAGAACCACCAAACATTCTCCATTTGAGGTGGTCTATGGCTTTAATCCTCGTACTCCTCTAGATCTTTTACCTCTTCCTGTTACTGTTGTTGTGCATAAAGAAGGAGAGGAAAAAGCCATTTTTTTAAAACAATTACATGAGAGGGTTAAAGCTAACATAGAGTGCCAATCCTTGAGAGATGCTACTTTCGCCAATAGGGGGAGGAAAGAGGTCATCTTTGAAAAGGGCGACTGGGTATGGCTTCACTTGAGAAAGGATATATTTCCTTCTCAAAGGAAGTCCAAACTTAGCCCTACAGGAGATGGACCTTTCCAAATCCTTGAGCGGATCGGTAATAATGCCTATGTTTTAGATCTGCCTGAGGATTATCGGGTAAGCACCAGTTTTAATGTTTCTGATTTGTCTCCATTTGTAGGTGCTGAAAATGATGAAGACCCCATGGATTTGAGGTCAAATCCTCTCCAAGGGGGAGGAGATGATGTGACCATGCCTAGCCAAGGACCTATCACTAGGGCCATGGCTAGAAGGATTGAAGAAGACCTAACCCTTGTAGACAAAGGAAGACTTCACCTCCTATGGAGAGTGAAGATATTAGGCTAGGGACTTTAGTTAATAAAATGTAATTTTCCTTTATTTTAATTTTGAGGAGCATTAAGAATTTAATTTGGGACATGTATTTAGTTCATTTTTTATTTTTAGGAGGTGTCTTAGGAATTTAGAGGGTGGATTTAGCTTTTTGGGTCTTTATGAAGGAAATAAGGGGTAGCCTTGATATCTACACCCCTCTTTTCCTACATAAACCCCTAAGCTAATAAGAAGGAATCTTAGCCCTTGGTTTGAGAAAATTGGGCACCAAGTTTGATGATCTAAGGAGGGAATTGTTTCTCAATCCTCCTCCCTTAGATCTCTCCTTTTAATCCTAGCCCTTCTTTTTTAGGTTATCTTGTTCAAGAGGTTAGCTACCTCTATAAATAGGAGCTCCTCCCCTCACTTGTATTTTTTATACTTGAATTTAATCCTAGAGACCATATTGGTTGTGAGGTTCTTACCTTTGAGTGTCCCCCCTTCTCCTTTGTGAGAGCTTCTAAGAGTTATCAAGGGACCCCTCCCTTGTGGCCTCTTCCCTTTGGCTTATCAAACCTAGTATTTGTGGCGCCTCACCCCATTCTTTTCCTCTCCATAAATCCATTTCCCTTCCAAGTGACCTTAGAAAGGATCCTTTGGGCAAGTGATCATCAAAGATCACATCACTATCCTTGTGGAAGGCTCCCTTTCTCAAAAGCTTCCCTAGCGGTGGTACTAAATTTCATTCCTAAGTGCAGCTAGAATGACTCCCTCTTACGCACCGTTGACTCATACCAGCAATTACACTATCTCAAATCATTTTCATGTTAAATGATAAATCACACACATTTATAAATGATACACAAAACATCTAATCCATTATCTTTAACTTCAGATGTTATTTTAAGGATCTCAATGTTGAATGAAAAATAAATATGTTAAGAACCGACTATCCAAAGATAAACCAAATCCAACAGTTTAACTAATGTATACACGCCTAAAACAAAATCGGCTGCGGGTATAATTAAGATCCTAAAAATACAGTTCTTACTCTGAGTTCATTATCTTTCACTACATTCATTGTTTAGCTGATCTCACCATTAAAAATAACTATTAATATCTTAAGAATCTACTACCGAAAAATAAATCAAATCCAACAGTTAAACTATTCTACAGACACTCAAGAAAACATACAGTATCATACAACATGCTAAAAATGTAATTGTTATTCTAACTCCATTATGTCACTATGGACATTATTTCGACGATCCCACCGTTGAAAATAAAGATTAACATCTTAAGATCCTACTATAAAAAATTAGACATAATCTAACGGTGAACAATGGTATAGCGGTGGTACTAAATTTCATTCCTAACTATAGCTTGAATGACTCCCTCTTAGGCACCGTTGACTCATATCATCAGTCACACGATCTCAACTCATGTTCATGTTAAATAATACATCACACACATTTATAATCATACACAACATATCTAATCCATTATCTTGAACTTCGGACATTATTTTGAGGATGTTACTGTTGAAACAACAAGGAATATGTTAATAACCTATTATCCAAAGATAAACCGAATCGAACAGTTCAACTAATGTATAGATGCCCAAAACGAAATCTGCTACAGGTATAATTAAGACTGTAAAAATACTATTCTTACTCTGAGTTCATTATCTCTCACTACGTACATTATTTAGTTGATCCCACCGTGAAGAATAAATATTAATATCTTAAGAATCTACTACCAAAAAATAAACCATATCCAACACTTAAACTATTCTAAAGACATTCAAGACAAAATACAGTATCGTACAAGATGCTAAAAATATGATTGTTATTCTAACTCCATTATGTCACTTCAGACATTATTTCAATGATCCCACCATTGAAAATAAAGATTAACATCTTAAGATCCAACTATAAGAAATTAGACATAATCTAATGGTTAAACAATTGTATAGCGGTGGTACTAAATTTCATTTCTAACTATAGCTTGAATGACTCCCTCTTAGGCCCCGTTGACTCATATCATCAATCACACTATCTCAAATCATGTTCATGTTAAATAATACATGACACACTTTTATAAATCATACACAAAACATCTAATCCATTTTCTTTAGCTTCGGACATTATTTTGAGGATGTTACCGTTGAAACAACAATGAATATGTTAAGAACCTACGATCCAATGAAAAGCAAATCCAACAGTTCAACTAATGTATAGATGCCCAAAACGAAATCTGCTATAGGTATAATTAAGATCCTAAAAATACAGTTCATTTTCTCTCACTACGTATATTATTTAGCTGATCCCACCGTTAAAAATAAATATTAATATCTTAAAAATATACTACCAAAAAATAAACCAAATCCGACACTTAAACTATTCTACAGACAATCAAGACAAAATACAGTATCGTACAAGATGCTAAAAATATAAATTTTATTCTAACCCCATTATGTCACTTCGGACATTATTTTGATGATCCTTAATGCAATCCCTTGATCTCTTCAACCAAGGTTCCTTCCTCTGAGAAGATTGAGGATGGAGAAGGCAAGGATGGGGGTGATTTTGATGCCACTTTCTATGGGAAAGATAAGTCAAAATTTACTTGAGGCTTGCCATAAGGGAGAGGACCCTTGATGAAAGCTTTTAGGGAGAGATTCCTCAAGAGAGAGGATTCTCAAAGACACTGAAGAATAATTGCTCAAAATGAGTCTTACTTCATTCAATTAAGTGTGTCCATACAAGAGGGAGTGAAGGAGTATATATAGCTCAATGGGAGAACTTGGAGACACAAATTAACCCAAGCTTAAGGCCTAAGTGAGGTGCCTAAGTGCACCCCCCATGGGTGTGGATAGAAACTCTTATTTTAGGGGATGGACAAGCCCAACACACCTAAAATAAGGGCCTATTCTATGATTACTCCTCCCTTTTTGCTTCCTACACCTATACACCTAATTTAGAAAGGAAAATGGCCTAAATACATGGCCTTAGGGAATAAAACTATGCACTCTAAATATCTACGTAATTATAAAATATTTACAAGTAAAAAACCCTAAGACTAAGGCTCTATGTCTTCATGTAAGCATCCATCCAAGCCTAGTCTCCTTCTTTTGAATCCTCCTAGCCATGATGCTAGGTGAGATTGCATCTTCTCCTCCCCTGTGGAGAGGATTTGACCTCAAATCTTAAGGCCTTTCTTCCTCCTTTTTAATGTCTGCAAGAAAATAAGGAAAGAAGTAAGAGTATGCAGACAAGTGTGATGTTTGGGGGGAGTGAGAGGCCTTTGAGAAGACCTCTTTGGAATGGGATAGTGGAGGTGAGTACTTAAGTTTGAAAAAAAGTGGTTGTGCCTCCACACAATAGGTCTGCATTCTACTCCTAATTTACTAAGTCTAAGTCTCATAGGGTTTGAAATCTGGTGTGAGACTATCCTTGGTGCACTGGAGTACTCATCCAAGAAGGCTCGATAAATCTTATCTTCTTGTTCACCCCAAGACAGGATGATGGGCCTAAGGGTGGACCATTTTTTTATGGTCTCTTGTTTTTGAACTATGATTTTGCAAAGGTTTGGGCTCAATCTCATGCTCGAAAAGGGCCTCATCTTGAAGTAGGTCTTGTAGTTGTGATGCACGTTGCTCAAATGATATGGGCACAACCTCAATTTCCACTTCTTTAAGAGAAGAAGGAGATTCAATAAGTTCATCCTTGGGTTTCAAAGGACAATATTCTTGAAGATTTTCCCTCGTTGTAACTTCTCCCAAATCTTGAACTTGAGGTGCCATGATAAGCTCACTAGTAATGGGTTCAAGCTCAATATATGGGTAAGTGATAGTTGGTGCCTCTATGGGTTGATGGTAGAGAGTTTGTTTAAGAAGAAGGCTATGTTTAAAGTCCATTCTTGTTGCAAAATGGCTCTCCTTTTGAACAACAAACTTGGAAGAGGCACTTCCTTCTAACCCATCAACTTTCAATGCATGTTTTTTTTTTTCTTTTTTTGTTTTTCTCTTCCTCATCCCTCTTCTTGTGAAGGTGAAAAAGGATTTAAATTAATTTTCTTGTCATTGTGGGTGAGGGTTATCTCATTGGGGTGGCCACGATGAATAACTTTTCTATCAAATTGCTAGGGCCACCTCAACAAGATATGTGCCACTTCCATTGGAACTACATCACCAAGGATTTTATCAACATAACCTCCAATGGAAAAGGGCACATTTGCTTGTTGGTTGACTACACTTTCCTTACTCTTATTGAGCCATTGAAGCTTGACACTATCTACAATGAGAGAACATGTTTTGTCAAGAACTTTGCATCTTGTGTGAAAGATGTTCTCTCTTTGAGTAGGGCTTAATTCATAAGGTTGACTTCCAAGAAGCCTTCTTACCATTAGCAGATCACCATCACAAGGACCTTCCTCTATGTCAAAATGTGTATGGTCCCCTTCTTCCTCACTCTCACTAGAAGAGGAAGACTCGCTTACAATATCTTGGCCCCTCATGATCATGGTTTTCTTTGTGGGGGCTCTTGAAAGAGCTCCCCTTTTGTTGGTCCCTATTTGAATAAGAGTGGTGTGAAGTGGTAGAGTAGTCCTTCTTGGAAGAAGTCCTCCTCTTCAATTGTTGCTCCACTTTTATGCAAATTTGCACCAAATCATCTAGATTATTATGTGCACAAAGTTCAACTTTATCACGGATTTCAAAATTCAGGCCACTTAAGAATCTAGACAGGGTAGTCCTAAGCTCCTCAGTTATACCTACCTCATCATGAAGAGCTCCATTGTTTGGCGATACTCTTCAACACTCAAATTCTTTTGTTTGAGTCTTTGATGTTTATCTAGGAGTTCCCTTTCATAATAAGAGGGGACATGTCTTTGCCTCATAGCCCCTTTAAGGTCAAACCAAAATTTGATTGGAGGCATATGATTACGAAGCCTCTCATTAACTAGAGCAGCCCACCAATACATGGCATACCCTTGGAAGCTTAGGTAGGTCAAAGGAACTTTCCTATCTTCACTAACTTGGAAGCAAGTGAAGAGTTGCTATACCTTCATCTCCTAATTAAGGTAGGCTTCCACATCATCTTTTCCTAAGAAGGGTGGGAGGTCTATTTTTTGTTCTTTAGGGGTTTGGTTTCTCCCCCCTCTAGGTATATTATAGCTCTCATTATTATCCTCACTTGAGCTAGACCTATAGCCTCTCCTTCTTCTTCTCTCTCTCTTCTCTTTCTCTTCTTTCATTTGCATCTCTTTCTCTTCTATCTCTTCTTTCTTCTCGCTCTCTATCTTCGCTTTCTCTTCTTTCTTCTCTTTCTTTCATTTCTCTCTCTTTCTCTTCTCTTTTTGGATCTTCTCTCTCTAGTCTTTCTCTTCTTTCTCTTTCTTTCTCTTCTCTTTTTCTCTCTTCTCTTTCTTTTCTCTCTCTCTATTTTTCTTCACGTCTTCTTTCTTCTCTCTCTTTTTTTTGTTTTTCTTTTTTCTGGTCTTCTTCTTTCCTCTCTTGCATCTTTCTCATTTCTCTCTTCACTTTCTTCAACTCTCCACGCTTTAAATTCTTTTACAAATTTATCTAAAGTGTCTACCTTAGGTGACCAGGTTAACACTATTGTTGCTTGAAGTGTGTGTGATGTCATTTAGAGTGCCAAGGTTGAAACTAAGGTGAATTGGAAAAGATGCAAGCAAGCAAAGAACACTCCTCTCTTTTTGAAGGTTTTCTCAACTAAGAGTGACTTAAGCCTTTGGAACTTAAAAAATTTTCCTAAACGTGAAAGCAATCAAAGGAAAATTAAAGACAAGATAAAGGTTCTAAATGAGCTCCTAAGTATGAATAAGGGGTACCAAATCCTTATCCACACTAGACGAGAAACTAAACTATTACAAACAAAGAGGTGACTCTTATGGGCATCCAACACCTCAATTAAAATGACCCTATTAAAATTACAACCAATTAAAGCAACTAAACGAAAGGAAAGTTTGGTGGAGTCTTGATTCCCTCCAAGGTTTTGCCTCTCCAAAAGGTATTTCTCTCCAAAATTTAGTGCTACTCTTTTGAATGAGTCTCTTCCTTAGCTTGTTCAAATCTACTCAAAATGCCACCCTTGTGGAAAGCTTGAATTTAAACTTCCATTTCCCTACAAGTGGCGCACCAAAACCAAGCCAAGAGAGTGCAATAGAAGCAAAAAGCAAGAAAACTCAAAGAAAGAAAGCACACATCCAAATCGATAGAGTAATTTAGACAAACTCAAAGATTTTAGAATCAAGAAAAGCAAGCAATTAAAAAGTGTAAAAAAAAGGTTAGGACTACAAAATGGAACCTAGAATGATACTAGATTAGAATATGACTAAAAATAAAAGACTCAACAAAAATTCAATGAGTTGCACAATTTTGAAAGCTTATGGCCGAATCTTAATTACAAAATTTCAAGCAAGTTTCAAAAATCTTAAGCACTCCTTCAAATGAAATAACAAAGTTATTGTGCACTAAAAGTTTTTGTATTTTTTTATACTTTTTGTAAACACTTTTACTAACACTTTTATTTTTTATACGTATTCAACTCTTTTTGACTTCTATATTTTTTTACTTTTTTTTATTATTTTTTTGCTACACCTCTTAACAGTTTGGAAAGCAAGAAATGATAAGGAGTATGAGAGAGATATTTGCTTGAATAAACCTAAAGAAAACAGCCACAAAAAAATTGAGAACAAGAGTGCAATTCAAAGAAAACAAAGTAGTCTAAAAATGGACTAGTAAATTAGGTGTTTGCTAATAGGCACAAAGGAGAGTATAATGGGTGTTAAGACAAGCTTGATTGCTCAAGATTAGCCCAATAAATGCCCAAATGATTCTCCAATAGCCAAGCACAATTTCACCCAAAAGAACTAGCACAATTTAAACTACCAACACAACAAGAATAAAATGGACTTTATGAAAAAAGAATTGAGCAAGTATTGAGAGAATATTTTTTGAAACATGCTATGATCTAAAGCACGTGGACTCTAGGAATTATGATCAAGAGCATATGCTCAATTCCAAAGAGATTTATCACAAGAATTTTAGAAACACAACACACTTTTTGGTGAAAATTTAAAAGGCAACACAACATGAAATTAGGAGACAAATAAAGGACTAAACAAGACCATACTATGACACAACTTGGAAGAGTAAAAATGCAATAAAAATGGCCCAGAAACAGCTGCAAACTCATGCCCAACAGAGAAATATAAGTGCAGGAAAAATAGAAATAAAATGCAAGAATTCAATGTACAGAAGAAAAAGTGCATCCAAGGATCAAAACCACAATTTTGTGGCTTCCTTCACAAATTTTGTGAAGTCATTACCATGACCCTCTTAGGATAAGCACTAGAATAAAAAGCAATAAAAAAAACTGGGCAGAATTAAAGAATAAATCCTAAAGAAGAACACACCAAGATTCAATAGAAAAGAACAAGCTAAATTGAATCTAGAAAGCTATAAAAACTAGGAATTAAATTGCAAACATAAAAAACTATTAAAACATAAAATAATAAGACATAAAAAGGAAATGAAAATGAAAATAAAGGAAGCAAGAAATAAAATAAAAAAAACTACAGAAAATTAACTAAAAATGACGCCTAAACTAGGAAGAAAAAGGGGAGGAAAAGAACCTTCAAGAAGATGGCTCTTGATACCACATGATGCAATCCCTTGATCTCTTCAACCAAGGTTCCTTCCTCTAAGAAGATGGAGGATGGAGAAGGCTAGGAGGGGGGTGGTTTTGATGCCACTTTCTAGGGGAAAGATAAGTCAAAATTTACTAGAGGCTTGCCACAAGGGAGAGGATCCTTGATAAAAGCTTTTAGGGAGAGATTCCTCAAGAGAGAGGATTCTCAAAGACACTTAAGAATAATTGGTCAAAATGAGTCTTACTTCATTCAATCAAGTGTGACCATACAAGAGGGAGTGAAGGAGTATATATAGCCCAATGGGAGAGCTTGGACACACAAACCAAGGCAATATGGGACTTGGGCTTAATTATGATTAAGACTAATTAACCCAAGCTTAAGGCTTAAGTGAGGTGCCTAATTGCACCCCCCATGGGTGTGGATAGAAACTCTTATTTTAGGGGATGGACAAGCCCAACACACCTAAAATAAGGCTCTATTCTATGATTACTCCTTCCATTTTACTTCCTATACCTATACACCTAATTTAGAAAGGAAAATGGCCTAAATACACGGTCTTAGGGAATAAAACTATGCGCCCTAACTATCTAAGCAATTATAAAATATTTACAAGTAAAAAACCCTAAGATTAAGGCTCTATATCTTCATGTAAGCATCCATCCAAGCCTAGTCTCCTTCTCTTGAATCCTCCTAGTCATGATGCTAGGTGAGATTGCATCAATCACATCATTCAAAATAAAGATTAACATCCTAAGATCCTACTATAAAAAATTAGACATAATATAATGATTCAACAATAGTATAGCGGGACGTTATTCTGAAGATCTTACCGTTGAAACAAAAATCAATATGTTAAGAACCTACTATCCAAATATAAACCAAATCCAACAGTTCTACTAATATATAGATGCCCAAAACGAAATCTGCTACATGTATAATTAAGATCATAAAAATACAGTTCTTACTCTGAGTTCATTATCTCTCACTACGTACATTATTTAGATGATCCCAACGTTGAAAATAATATTAATATGTTAAGAATCTAGTACCAAAAAATAAACCAAATCCAACAGTTAAACTATTCTACAAACACTCAAGACAAAATACAGTATCCTACAAGATGCTAAAAACATAATTGTTATTTTAACTGCATTATGTCACTACGGACATTATTTCCACAATCCCACCATTGAAAATAAAGATTAACATCTTAACATCCAACAATAAAAAATTAGAAATAATCTAACGCTTGAACAATTGTATAGCAGTGGTACTAAATTTCATTCCTAAATGCAGCTTGAATGACTCCCTCTTAGGTACCGTTGACTCATATCATCAATCACACTATCTCAAATCTTGCTCATGTTAAATAATACATCACACACATTTATAAATCATACAGAAAACATCTAATCCATTATCTTTAAATTCAGACGTTATTTTGAGCATGTTACCGTTGAAAAAAAATTGAATATGTTAAGAACCTACTATCCAAAGATAAACCAAATCCAACAGTTCAACTAATGTATAGACGCCCAAAACGAAATCTACTATAGGTATAATTAGGATCCTAAAAATACAGTTCCTACTCTGAGTTCATTATCTCTCACTACGTACAGTATTTAGCTGATCCCACCGTTAAAAATAAAAATTAATATCTTAAGAATCTACTACCAAAAAATAAACCAAATCCAACAGTTAAACTATTCTACACACACTCAAGACAAAATACAGTATCGTACAAGATGCTAAAAATATATTTGTTATTCTAACTCTATTATGTCACGCTAGACATTATTATGACAATCCCACCATTGAAAATAAAGACTAACATATTAAGATCCTACTATAAAAAATTAGACATAATCTAACAATTGAAAAGTTGTACAACGATGGTATGAAATTTCAATCCTAACTTCGACTAGAATGACTCCTTCTTACGTACTGTTGACTCATATCATCAATCACACTATATCGAATCATCTTCATGTCAAATAATACATCACACACATTTATAAATCGTACACAAAACATCTAATCTATTATCTTTAACTTCAGACGTTATTTTGAGCATGTTACCGTTGAAAAAAAATTGAATATGTTAAGAACCTACTATCCAAAGATAAACCAAATCCAACAGTTCAACTAATGTATAGACGCCCAAAACGAAATCTGCTATAGGTATAATTAGGATCCTAAAAATACAGTTCCTACTCTGAGTTCATTATCTCTCACTACGTACAGTATTTAGCTGATCCCACCGTTGAAAATAAAAATTAATATCTTAAGAATCTACTACCAAAAAATAAACCAAATCCAACAGTTAAACTATTCTACACACACTCAAGACAAAATACAGTATCGTACAAGATGCTAAAAATATATTTGTTATTCTAACTCTATTATGTCACGCTAGACATTATTATGACAATCCCACCATTGAAAATAAAGACTAACATATTAAGATCCTACTATAAAAAATTAGACATAATCTAACAATTGAAAAGTTGTACAACGATGGTATGAAATTTCAATCCTAACTTCGACTAGAATGACTCCTTCTTACGTACTGTTGACTCATATCATCAATCACACTATATCGAATCATCTTCATGTCAAATAATACATCACACACATTTATAAATCGTACACAAAACATCTAATCTATTATCTTTAACTTCAGACGTTATTTTGAGCATGTTACCGTTGAAAAAAAATTGAATATGTTAAGAACCTACTATCCAAAGATAAACCAAATCCAACAGTTCAACTAATGTATAGACGCCCAAAACGAAATCTGCTATAGGTATAATTAGGATCCTAAAAATACAGTTCCTACTCTGAGTTCATTACCTCTCACTACGTACAGTATTTAGCTGATCCCACCGTTGAAAATAAAAATTAATATCTTAAGAATCTACTACCAAAAAATAAACCAAATCCAACAGTTAAACTATTCTACACACACTCAAGACAAAATACAGTATCGTACAAGATGCTAAAAATATATTTGTTATTCTAACTCTATTATGTCACGCTAGACATTATTATGACAATCCCACCATTGAAAATAAAGACTAACATATTAAGATCCTACTATAAAAAATTAGACATAATCTAACAATTGAAAAGTTGTACAACGATGGTATGAAATTTCAATCCTAACTTCGACTAGAATGACTCCTTGTTACGTACTGTTGACTCATATCATCAATCACACTATATCGAATCATCTTCATGTCAAATAATACACCACACACATTTATAAATCGTACACAAAACATCTAATCTATTATCTTTAACTTCAGACGTTATTTTTTGCATGTTACCGTTGAAAAAAAAATGAATATGTTAAGAACCTACTATCCAAAGATAAACCAAATCCAACAGTTCAACTAATGTATAGACGCCCAAAACAAAATCTGCTATAAGTATAATTAGGATCCTAAAAATACAGTTCCTACTCTGAGTTCATTATCTCTTACTGCATACAGTATTTAGCTGATCCCACCGTTGAAAATAAAAATTAATATCTTAAGAATCTACTACCAAAAAATAAACCAAATCCAACAGTTAAACTATTCTACACACACTCAAGACAAAATACAGTATCGTACAAGATGCTAAAAATATATTTGTTATTCTAACTCTATTATGTCACGCTAGACATTATTATGACAATCCCACCATTGAAAATAAAGACTAACATATTAAGATCCTACTATAAAAAATTAGACATAATCTAACAATTAAAAAGTTGTACAACGATGGTATGAAATTTCAATCCTAACTTCGACTAGAATGACTCCTTCTTACGTACTGTTGACTCATATCATCAATCACACTATATCGAATCATCTTCATGTCAAATAATACATCACACACATTTATAAATCATACACAAAACATCTAATCTATTATCTTTAACTTCAGACGTTATTTTGAGCATGTTACTGTTGAAAAAACAATGAATATGTTAAGAACCTACTATCCAAAGATAAACCAAATCCAACAGTTCAACTAATGTATAGACGCCCAAAACAAAATCTGCTATAAGTATAATTAGGATCCTAAAAATACAGTTCCTACTCTGAGTTCATTATCTCTTACTGCATACAGTATTTAGCTGATCCCACCGTTGAAAATAAAAATTAATATCTTAAGAATCTACTACCAAAAAATAAACTAAATCCAACAGGTAAACTATTCTACACACACTCAAGACAAAATACAGTATCGTACAAGATGCTAAAACTACAATTGTTATTCTAACTCCATTATGTCACTCCCGACATTATTACGACGATCCCACCATTGAAAATAAAGATTAACATCTTAACATCCTACAATAAGAAATTAGAAATAATCTAACGGTTGAACAATTGTATAGCAGTGGTACTAAATTTCATTCCTAACTGCAGCTTGAATAACTCCCTCTTAGGTACCGTTGACTCATATCATCAATCACACTATCTCAAATCATGATTATGTTAAATAATACATCACACATATTTATAAATCATACACAAAACATCTAATCAATTATCTTTAACTTCAGACCGTATTTTTAGGATGTTATCGTTGAAACAAAAATGAATATGTTAAGAACCTACTACCCAAAGATAAACCAAATCCAACAGTTCAACTAAAGTATAGAGGTAAAAAACAAAATCTGCTACAGGTATAATTAAGATCCTAAAACTACAGTTCTTACTCTTCGTTATCTCTCCCTACATACATTATTTAGATGATCCCACCGTTAAAAATAAATATTAATATCTTAAGAATCTACTACTAAAAAATAAACCAAATCCAACACTTAAACTATTTTACAAACACTCATGAGAAAATACAGTATCGTACAAGATGCTAAAAATATAATTGTTATTCTAACTCCATTATGTTACTCTGGACATTATTTCGACGATCCCACAATTGAAAATAAAGATTAACATCTTAAGATCCTACTATAAAAAATTAGACATAATCTAACGTGATGTAATCATACTTACCAAGGGGCCTCTCACTAGGGCAATGGCTAGGAGGATTGAAGAGGACTTGGCCCAGAAAGACTCATCAAGACCCCAGCTCATGATGGAGATAGATATTTTAGGCCATAGTCGTTATTTTTCCTTTTGTAAATATTAATTAGCTTTTATTCCCTTTTAGGCCTTGTATTTTGGCCATTTATTCTAGTTTCTAGAGTTTAGGGTGTAATTAGCTTAGGAAGAGAGGTGAGGGGAGTAAAGGGCCTAATAACCCAAAGGAGTGTGGATCTCTTTCCACACCCCCTTGATTAGGCCGTGACACTCCCTAGCTTAAGGCTAGGCACCACTTTTAGTGGGCCTAAGAGGGATTAGTGCTCCTAATCCTAATTAGCCCAAGTCCCACATTTCCTAGTTTTGAGTGCCTTGCTCCATCTTTGGGCTATAAATACACCTTGTCTCTCTTGTACAAAACACACTTGATTGAATGAAGTAAGACTCTTTTTGAGCAATTTATTCTTGAGTGTCTTTGAGAATCCTTTCTCTTGAGGAATCTCTCCGTTAAAGCTTTTATCAAGGGACCTCTCCCTTGTCGCAAGCAACATAAAATTTTTTACTCATCTTTCTCCTAGAAAGTGGCGTCAACCCTCTTCCATTTCTAACCTCTCCATCCTCCATTTTCTTAGAAGAAGGAACCTTGGTTGAAGAGATTAAGGGAGTGCATCATAACGGTTGACCAATTGTATAGCGGTGGTACTAAATTCATTCCTAAGTGCAACTTGAATGATTCCCTCTTAGGCACCATTGAATCATATCATCAATCACACTATCTCAAATCATGTTCATGTTAAATAATACATCACACACATTTGTAAATCATACACAAAACATCTAATCCATTATCTTTAACTTCAAATGTTAGTTTTTAGGATCGTACCATTGAAACAAAAATGAATATCTTAAGAACCTACTATCCAAAGATAAACCAAATCAAACTGTTCAACTAATGTATAGATGCCCAAAACGAAATCTGCTACAGGTATAATTAGGATCCTAAAAATTCAGTTCTTACTCTGAGTTCATTATCGCTCACTACATACATTATTCAGCTGATCCCGCCGTTTAAAATAAATATAAATATCTTAAAAATCTACTAGCAAAAAATAAACCAAATCTAACAGTTAAACTATTCTATAGACACTCAAGACAAAATACAGTAGCGTACAAGATGCTAAAAATATAATTGTTATTCTCATTGAATTATGTCACTCCGGACATTATTTTGATGATCCCACCATTGAAAATAAAGATTAACATATTAAGATCCTACAATAAATAAGAAGACATAATTAACCGTTGAACAATTTTATAGCGGTGGTACTAAATTTCAATCCTAACTACAGTTAGAATGACTCCCTCTTAGCCACCGTTGACTCACATCATTAATCACACTATCTGAAATCATGTTCATGTTAAATAATACATCACACACATTTATAAATCATACGCAAAACATCTAATCCAATATCTTTAACTTCGGACGTCATTTCGAGGATCTTATAGTTGAAACAAAAATGAATATGTTAAGAACCTACTATCCAAAGATAAACTAAATCAAATAGTTCAACTAATGAATAGACACCCAAAATGAAATCTGCTAAAGCTATAATCAAGATCCTAAAAATGCAGTTCTTACTCTGCGTTCATTATCTCTCACTATGAACATTATTTAGCTGATCCCTTCGTTTAAAATTGTAAATTCTAAGATGTTACAGGTTTTGATGATGCCAAAAAGTGACAAAGAATATTGATACAAAAATAAGAAAGCAAAAAGAACAAAACAACGTTGACAGAGATTCAAGATAATGTTAAGCTAGAAAAATAAATTAACTCAGTTATTGTAAAAGAATCTCTAAGAATTTGCATAAACTTAATTTGGGAAGATATGTTTTTATCAGTTCAAGATTATGAACTGGTAATCGATTACCAGACTATGTAATCGATTACCAGAGAGCTTGTTATTCAAATTCTGAATTCAAAAGTGACAACGGTACAATTTTTAAATCATGTAATCGATTACCATTTTCAGGTAATCGATTACCAGAAAAGCTGCTATGACAAAAAACTTGAAAAGTCACAACCTTTTGTGAAAAGGCACAATTTTTGAATCATGTAATCGATTACCAGTATATTTAATCGATTTCCAGTAAGCTGTTACGAAAAGTTTGAAAAGTCACAACCTTTCATGAAAGAGCACATCACTTTGGTTTTAACACTATAAATAAGTGACTTTTCTTCTATTTCAAAACGCGAATTCTTCTAATCTTTTACAGAACACAAACTCTTGCCCAAACATTTGTAAATTCCCAAAGAGTTCTTATAGGTTTTTCAAGTTGTATCATTTGCTCTTTAAGAGAGATTCTTCTTGTTCTTCTTATTACTCACTGATTGTATTCAAGAGAGACTTCTTGAGAGCGGGAAAAGGAATCTCAAACATAGGGAGAGCGCTCCCAAGGTGATTGAGGATTCATTCATTTGTAAAGTGATTTACAAAGATAGTAAAAGCTCAAGTGGGGTGACTTGAGGAATGGACGTAGGCAAGTGGATTGGCCGAACCAGTATAAAAAGAGTTTGCATATTTCTCTTACCTACACTCCTATTTATTTATTTATTCTGTTTGCATATTTGAACACTTAACTTTCATTTTCAAATATTCTATTATAAAATCAAAGAGAAAGAAAACTAAGTTTAAATTTTGATCTACTTAATAAATATAAATATCTTAAGAATCTACTACAAAAAACAAACCGAATCTAACAGTTAAACTATTCTATAGACACTCAAGACAAAATACAGTATCGTACAAGATGCTAAAAATATAATTGTTATTCTAACTGCATTATGTCACTCCATACATTATTTTCACGATCCCACCATTGAAGATAACGATTAACATCTTAAGATCCTACTATAAAAAATTAGGCATAATCTAACGGTTGAACAATATTATAGCGGTGATACTACATTTCATTCCTAAGTGTAGGTTTAATGACTCCCTCTTAGGCACCGTTGACTCATCATCAATCACACTATCTCAAATCATGTTCATGTTAAATAATACATCACACACATTTATAAATCATACACAAAACATCTAATCCATTATCTTTAACTTCGGACGTTAGTTTTTAGTATCGAACCATTGAAACAAAAATGAATATGTTAAGAAGCTACTATCCAAAGATAAACCAAATCCAACTGTTCAACTAATGTATAGACGCCCAAAACGAAATCTGCTACATGTATAATTAAGATCCTAAAAATGCAGTTCTTACTCTGCGTTCATTATCTCTCACTATGTACATTATTAGCTGATCCTGCCGTTTAAAATAAATATAAATATCTTAAGAATCTACTACCAAAAAATAAACCAAATCTAACAGTCAAACTATTCTATAGACACTCATGATAAAATACAGTATCGTAGAAGATGCTAAAAATAAAATTGTTATTCTAACTGCATTATGTCAATCCAGAAATTATTCGACGATCCCACCATTGAAAATAAAGATTAACATCTTAAGATCTTACTATCAATAAGAAGACATAATTAACAGTTGAACACTTGTATAGAGGTGGTACTAAATTTCAATCCTAACTGTAGCTAGAATGACTCCCTCTTAGGCACCGTTGACTCATATCATCAATCACACTATCTTAAATCATGTTCATGTTAAATAATACATCACACACATTTATAAATCATACACAAAATATCTAATCGATTATCTTTGACTTCGGATTTTATTTTATGTATCTTCTCGTTAAAACAAAATATGAATATGTTAAGCACCTATTATCCAAAGATAAACCAAATCCAACTGGCCAACCAATGTATAGACGCCTAAAATGAAATCTACTACAGGTATAATTAAGATCCTAAAAATACAGTTCTTACTCTGAGTTCATTATCTCTGACTATATACATTATTTAGCTGCTCCTACAGTTGAAAACAAATATTAATATATTAAGAATCTACTACCAAAAAATAAACCAAATCCAACACTTAAACTATTCTACAGACACTCAAGACAAAATACAGTATCGTACAAGATGCTAAAAATATAATTGTTAATCGAACTCCATTATGTCACTCCGTACATTATTTGGACGATCCCACCATTGAAAATAAAGATTAACTTAAGATCCTACTATAAAAAGTTAGACATAATCTAACGGTTGAACAATTGTATAGCGGTGATACTACATTTCATTCCTAAGTGTAGGTTTAATGACTCCCTCTTAGGCACCGTTGACTCATCATCAATCACACTATCTCAAATCATGTTCATGTTGAATAATACATCACACACATTTATAAATGATACACAAAACATCTAATCCATTATCTTTAACTTCGGACATTAGTTTTTAGCATTGAACCATTGAAACAAAAATGAATATCTTAATAAGCTACTATCCAAAGATAAACCAAATCCAACTGTTCAACTAATGTATAGACGCCCAAAACGAAATCTGCTACAGCTATAATTAAGACCCTAAAAATACAGCTCTTACTCTGAGTTCATTATCTCTCACTACGTACATTATTTAGTTGATCCTGCCATTTAAAATAAATATAAATATCTTAAGAATCTACTACCAAAAAATAAACCAAATCTAACAGTTAAACTATTCTATAGACACTGAAGACAAAATACAGTACTGTACAAGATGCTAAAAGTATAATTGTTATTCTAACTGCATTATGTCACTTCAGACATTATTTGGATGATCCCACCATTTAAAATAAAGATTAAAATCTTAAGATCCTACTATGAATAAGAAGACATACTTAATAGTTGAACAATTGTATAGCGGTAGTACTAAATTGCATTCCTAAGTGCAGCTAGAATGACTTCCCCTTAGGCACCATTGACTCATATCATCAATCACACTATCTCAAGTCATGTTCGTGTTAAAATAATACTCATAAATCATACAAAAAACATCTAGTCCATTATGATGCAATCCCACCTAGCATGCATCATGGCTAGGAGGATCAAGGAAGGCATTGCATGGATGAAAACACATTGAAGATTGGAAGTCATAGTCTTCATTTTTAGCTTGTAAATATTTTATTTTAATTAACTAAATTGGAGCATATTTTTAATTCTTGTAAGGCCATGTATATTCGGCTATCTTATTTTTAGTTTAAAAGGTATATGTGTCTTTACTTGAAAATGAGGAGTAAGCTTAGAATGGGTGCATAAGTCAAGACATGATTTTGGGCTAGCCCATTCAATTTATTAGATGGTAATTGCACCATTGGGGTGAACTTAGGTCCCTCACTTAAGTCCCATATTGCCTAGAAAAGTGTGCCCAAACTCTCCCATTGGGCTATATATACTGATTCCTCCTCATTGTAAGTTTCACCTTTGAAGTTCAATGAAAATAGTCTCTTTGTGAGTACATTCTTAGTAAAAGGTCATGAGGATCCTCTCTCTTGAGGAACCTCTTCCTAGTTGGTTTTTATCAAGGGTTCCTTCCCTTGTAGTAAACCTAAACACTTTGGCTTATCTCTCTTTAAGAGTGGCGCCCCACCTCTATTTTCTTTCCCCTCCATCATCCATTTCATGGTGCTTGGAACCTCAAGGAGAAAGATCAACAGGAGTGCAAAAGTTTTTTGCATCATTTGGTATCAGAGCATATTTTCAATTCCAAAGAGACTGAACACAAGATATTTAAAAGCACAACACACTTTATTTTGTGAAAATCAAAAGAGAAAATCATTAAAAAAAACAAATGTTAGTGAAAAGGTTAAAAAAAAATATACAAAACTTTTAGTGCACCACAACCTTGTTATTTGAAGGAGTGTTTTAAGATTGTTAAAAACTTGCTTGAAATAGTGTATTTAAGATTTGGCCATAAGCTTTCAAATTGTGCAACTCATTGAATTTTGTTGATTCTTTTATTTTTAGTCCATTTTATTCTAGTGCTAATCTAGGATCCTTTTGTGTTCCATCTTTCTATCTACACCATTTTTACTTGTTTGTCTTCTTTGGTTATCTTTGTGTTTGTCTAAATAACTTTTTCCATTTGGATGTTTATCTCCCTTCCTTGAGTTTTCTTTTCTTGTTTTTTATTCCATTGCACTCTCTTGGTTTCTCCTTGGGTGCGCCACTTTGTTGAAGGAAAAGAGAGCTCAAACCAAGCTTTCCACAAGGGAAGCATCTTGAGGTGTGTTGAAGAAAGCTAAGGAAGAAGTTCATTCAAAGGAGCAACACCACTTTGAGAGAGGCAAAACACTTGGAGTAGAGAGCATGATGCATGCCTCCGTTGATCTTTTTCTAGAGGTTTTCTTCTTTGGTGAAATGGTTTATAGAAAGGTAAGAAGTGAGGTGGTTTTAGGCACCACTTAAGATAAGATAAGCCTAAGAGGGAAAGTTTGCCACAAGGGATGGAACCCTTGATGAAAACCTAAGGAATTCTCAAACAGAGAAGGGTAGAACACTAAGAGAATTTTGGCCAACTAAAGGTTTTTCCATTCAATAAAGTGTAAAAAATACAAGAGTGTGAAGGAGCACCTTTTTATAGAGGGAGCTAACCTCTTGGACAAGTCAAGAAGGAAAGAAGGGCTAGGATTAAAAGGAGTCATCCAAGGGAGGAGGATTGAAGCCCAAAGTCCAATAATCCCCTCCTTTAGATGAGAATTGGTGCCCAAGCTACCTCATCCAAGAGTCAAGATTACTCCTTTATTAGTTTTGGGTTTTATTTAGGAAGGTGTAGTTATCAAACTACCCCCTTATTTCCTAAATAAAGGCCCAAAAGCTAATCTTACCCATTCTTATTACTAAGACATCTCCTAGAAAATTAAATGGACTAATACATGTCCAAAATAAAATCCTAGGTTCCTAAAAGAAAAATTACAAGTAAATAAGTCATGGCTTGCATAACTTGATGGTTATATGGAGGTGAGATCTTCCTCCCTCTACTCTAGCCATGTCTTCTTCTATTCTTCTAGCCATGGCCCTAGTGATAGGACCCTTGCTTGGGGAGCATGCATCAGAGAAACATCAAACATCAAGCCTTTTGTTTCTTTTTGTTTAATTGGGTGTAAATTTTATTAAGGCCATCTTAATTGAGGTGTTGGATGTCCATAAGGGTCACCTCTTTGATTGTAATAGTTTTTAGTTTCTCGTTTAGGTGGGAGAAGGAATTGGTACCCTATCTCTGTACCTTAGGTGCACGCCTTTAGATCCTTACCTTTGCTTTAAATTTCTTTTATTTCCTTTGAATCTTAGTGTGAAAAGATTTTGAGTTCCAAAGACTCTTAAGTAATTCACTTAGGGAGAAAACAAAACAAAAGAGTAAGGAGTGTTGCCCATAGGTTCTTCCCAATCACTTTCAAAATGATCTCACACACATCTAGTAAAGGTAGTGTAAATCAACAAGGTTCTAAAAAAACAACCAACATGGATAAGTGTGTGAGTGAATTTAGGGAATGGAGGGTACAAGAGAGAAAAGAAAGAAAAGAAAGGGAGAAGAGAGAAGAAAAGAGGTGTGAATAGAAGGAAAAAAAAGAAAAAGAGAGACAAGAAAGAAAAGAAAGATGTGAAAAAGAGAGAAAAGAGAGAGAAGAAAGAAGGGAGCGAGAGCTAAAGGAATGTGAGGAAAGAAGAGAAAAAGAGAGAAAAGAGAGAGAAGAAAGAAGGGAGTGAGAGCTAAAGGAATGTGAGGAAAGAAGAGAAAAAGAGAGAAAAGAGAGAGAAGAAAGAAGGGAACGAAAGCTAAAGGAATGGGAGGAAAGAAGAGAAAAAGAGAGAAAAGAATGGGAAGAAAGGAGAGATGAGAGAGAAAAGAATGGGAGGAAAGAAAAGAAAAAGAGAAAAGAGAAAGAGAATAAAGAGAAAAGAATAGAAAAGAGAAAGAGAGGAAAAAGAAAGAGAAAGAGAGAGAAAAGAAGAGGAAAGAGAAAGAGAGGAAAAATAAAAAGAAAGAGAAATAGAGGGAAAAATGAAAGGATAGAGAAAAAAGAGTTAGAGAGAAAAAGAAGGAAAGAAGACAAGAAACAAAAGGAGAGTGATGCCTTTGAGAGCGCCCTTAGTGAGGTGTCTACCTCCATCAAGGACTTAGAAGAACCTAGCTCAAACATTGGCCTTCAAATCTCTTCTAATGACATAGATGAACCTAAGAGACATCTTCAGAATAAGACCATCCCTTCTAAAAATAAAAGAGAGTCATCCAAAAGAAAAATAGATAAAAACCCTTGAGTGAAAGTGACACCCCTTCCACTAGTTCGAGCACTCGTTCTAGAAGTCCTAAATGTTTTAAATGTTTAGAAAAAGGGCATATTGCCTTGTTTTTTCCGAAAAGAAAAAAATAATTTAAGGGGAACATCAAATGAAAAGGGTACTTATTCATATGATTATCTCTTCAAAGTTAAAAGGCTTCTTGGAAGCGATCCTTGTAAAGACAGTCAAACACAAAGAGAGAATGTTTTTCAAACACGATGCAAAAGTTTAGGGAAAACTTGTTCTCTCATTGTGGATGGTGATTGGTGTTGCAATTGTTGTAGCACAAGGGTGATTGAAAAGTTAGCACTTACTACTACTCCTCATCTTTCACCTTATGCTTTGCAGGACTTAATAATGAAGAAGGTGTAGTAGTAAGAGATCAAGTGGAGATTAGCTTCTCCATTGGGAAATATCAAGATAAAATTTTATGTGATGTGGTCCTTATAGAAGCTAGTTACATGTTGTTGGGAAGGCCATGGCAACATGATAGGGCAACTTTGCACAATGGCATCTCTAATAAAATCACTCTCTCTCATAAGGGGAAAAAGATTACCTTACGTCCTCTTACCCCTACCGAGGTTATGGAGGATAGAAGGATCATAAAGCTTAAGAGAGAGAGGGATAAAAATGAAAATAAGGTTGTTCGTAGGAAGACCGAATCTAAGGAAGATCTACCTTTTCCTTCAAAAAAGGTTCTCTTAAGAATCTACTACATATATTATTTAGCTGATCCCACCGTTGAAAATAAATATTAATATCTTAAGAATCTACTACCCAAAAATAAACCAAATCCAACAGTTAAACTATTCTACAAACACTCAGGACAAAATACAGTATCGTACAATATGCTAACATTATAAATGTTATTCTAACTCTATTATGTCACTCCGAACATTATTTCCACGATCTCACCATTGAAAATAAAGATTAACATCTTAAGATGCTATAAAAATTAGACATAATCTAACGGTTGAGAAATTGTATATCGGTGGTACTAAATTTCATTCCTAATTATAGCTTCAATGACTCCCTTTTAGGCACCGTTGACTCATATCATCAATCACACTATCTCAAATCACATTCATGTTAAATAATACATGACACACATTTATAAATCATACACATAGCATCTAATCCATTATCTTTAACTTCAAACGTTATTTTGAGGATCTTATCTTTGAAACAAAAATTAATATGTTAAGAACCTACTATCGAAACATAAACCAAATCAAACAGTTCAACTAATGTATAGACGCCCAAAACGAAATCTGTTACAAGTATAATTAAGATCCTAAAAATACAATTCTTACCCTGAGTTCATTATCTCTCACTACGAACATTATTTAGATGATCTCACCGATGAAAATAACTATTAATATCTTAAGAATCTACTACCCAAAAATAAACCAAATCTAACAGTTAAACTATTCTATGGACACTCAAGACAAAATATAGTATCGTACAAGATGCTAACATTATAATTGTTATTCTAACTCCGTTATGTCACTCTGGACATTTTTTCCACGATCCCACCATTGAAAATAAAGATTAACATCTTAAGATCCTACTATAAAAAATTAGACATAATCTAATGGTTGAACAATTGTATAGCAGTAGTATTAAATAAACCAAATCCAACAGTTAAACTATTCTATAGACACTTAAGACAAAATACAATATCATACAAGTTGCTAACATTATAATTGCTATTATAACTCTGTTTTGACTCTCCAGACATTGTTTCAACGATCCCACCATTGAAAATAACGATTAACATCTTAAGATCCTACTATAAAAAATTAGACATAATCTAATGGTTGAACAATTGTATAGCAGTGGTACTAAATTTCATTCGTAATTGTAGCTTCAATGACTCCCTCTTAGGCACCGTTGACTCATATCATATATCACACTATCTCAAATCAAGTTCATGTTAAATAATACATGACACACATTTATAAATCATACACATAAAATCTAATCCATTATCTTTAACTTCAGATGTTATTTTGAGGATCTTATCGTTGAAACAAAAATTAATATGTTAAGAGCCTAATATCCAAGGGTAAACCAAATCTAACAGTTCAACTAATGTATAGATGCCCAAAATGAAATATGCTACAGGCATAATTAAGATCCTAAAAATACCGTTCTTGCCCTAAGTTCATTATCTCTCACTACGAACATTATTTAGATGATCCCACTAGTGAAAATAAATATTAATATCTTAAGAATCTACTACCAAAAAATAAACCAAATCTATCGGTTAAACTATTCAATAGACACGCAAGACAAAATACAGTATCGCACAAGATGCTAACATTATAATTGTTATTCTAATTCCGTTGTGTCACTCCGGAGATTATTGCGATGAGTCCACCATTGATAATAAAGATTAACATCTTAAGATCCTACTATAACTAATTAGATATAATTAACGGTTGAATAATGTATAGCGGTGGTACTAAATTTCATTCCTAACTGCAGCTAGAATGACTCCCTCTTAGGCACCATTGACTCATATCATCAATCACACTATCTCAAATCATTTTCATGTTAAATAATACATGACACATATTTCTAAATCACACAAAAAACATCTAATCCATTATATTTAACTTCGGACGTTATTTTGAGGATCTTACCATTGAAAAGATATTAATATGTTAAGAATGTACTATCTAAAGATAAACCAGATCCAACTGTTCAACTAATGTATAGACGCCCAAAATGAAATCTGGTATAGGTATGATTAAGATCATAAAAATACAGTTCTTACTATGAGTTCATTACCTCTCACTACGTACATTATTTAGCTGATCCCACCTTTTAAAATAAATATTAATATCTTAAGAATCCACTACCAAAAACTAAATAAAATCCAACAGTTTAACTGTTATACAAACACTCAAGACAAAATACAGTATCGTACATGATGCTAACATTATAATTGTTATTCTAACTCCGTTATGTCACTCCGGACATTATTTCGACAATCCCACCATTGAAAATAAAGATTAACATCTTAAGATCCTACTATAAAAAATTAGACATAATCTAACAGTTGAACAATTATATAGCGGATGTATTAAATTTCATTCCTAACTATAGTTTAAATTACTCTCTCTTAGGCACCCTTTACTCATACCATCAATCACACTATCTCAAATGATGTTCATGTTAAATAATGCACGACACACATTTATAAATCATACACAAAACATCTAATCCATTATCTTTAACTTCGAATGCTATTTTGAGGATCTTACTGTTGAAAAAAAAATAATATGTTAAGAACGTACTATCTAAAGATAAACCAAATCCAACTTTTCAACTAATCTATAGACGCCCAAAACGATATCTACTATAGGTATGATTAAGATCCTAAAAATACAGTTCTTACACTGAGTTCGTTATCTCTCACTACATACATTATTTAGCTGATCCCACCGTTGAAAATAAATATTAATATCTTAAGAATCTACTTCCAAAAAATAAACCAAATCCAAGGGTTAAACTATTCTAAAGACACTCAAGACCAAAATACAGTATCGTACTGGATGCTAACATTATAATTGTTATTCTCACCCTGTTATGTCACTCCGGATATTATTTTGACGATCCCACAATTAAACATAAAGATTAACATCTTAAGCTCCTACTATAAAAAATTAGACATAATCTAATGCTTGAACAATTGTATAGCGGTAGTACTAAATTTAATTCCTAACTGTAGCCCGAATGACTCCGTCTTAGGCACCGTTGACTCATACCATCAATCACACTATCTCCAATCCAATTCAAGTTAAATAATACATGACACACATTTATAAATAATACACAAAACATGTAATCCGTTATCTTTAACTTCGGGCATTATTTTGAGGATCTTATCGTTGAAATAGAAATTAATATGTTAAGAACCTACAATCCCAAGATAAACAAAATCAAACAGTTCAACTAATGTATAGACGGTCAAAAGGAAATCTGCTACAAGTATGATTAAGATCCTAAAAATACAGTTGTTACCCTAACTTCATTATCTCTCACTACGAACATTATTTAGATTATCCCACCGGTGAAAATAAATATTAATATCTTAAGAATATAATGCCCATAAATAAATAAAATCTAATAGTTAAACTATTCTACAGACACTTAAGATTAAATACAGTATCGTACAAGATGCAAACATTATAATTGTTATTCTAACTCCCTTATGTCACTTCGGACATTATTTTGACGATCCCACCAATGAAAATAAAGATTAACATCTGAAGATCCTACTATAAAAAATTAGACATAATCTAATGGTTGAACAATCGTATAGTGGTGGTACTAAATTTCATTCCTAATTGTAGCTTGAATGACTCCCTCTTAGGCACCGTTGACTCATATCATAAATCACACTATCTAAAATCATTTCATGTTACATAATACATGACACAAATTTATAAATCATACACAAAACAACTAATCCATTATCTTTAACTTCGGGCGTTATTTTGAGGATCTTACCGTTGAAACAAAGATTAATATCTTAAGAACCTACTCTCCAAAGATAAACGAAATCAAGCAGTTCAACTAATATATAGACGTCCAAAACGAATCTGCTACCGGTATAATTAAGATCCTAAAAATACAGTTCTTACACTGCATTCATTATGTCTCACTACGAACATTATTTAGATGATCCCACCGAAAATAAAAAAATTAATTTCTCAAGAATTGACTACCCAAAAAAAAGCCAAATGCAGCAGTTAAACTATTCAATAGACACTCAAGACAAAATACGTTATCGTATAAGATGCTAAAATATAATTATTATTTTAACTCCATTATTTTACTACAGACATTATTTCGATGACCCCACCAGTGAAAATAAATATTAACAACTTAAGATTCTACTATAAAAAATTAAACATAATCTAACGGTTGAACAATTGTATAGTGGTGGTACTAAATTTCATTCCCAACTGTAGCTTGAATGACTCACTCTTAGGTACCGTTGACTCATACCATCAATCACATTATCTCCAATCATTTCATGTTAAATAATACATGGCACAAATTTATAAATCATACACAAAACAACTAATCCATTATCTTTAACTTCGGACGTTATTTTGAGGATCTTACAGTTGAAAAAAAATATCTTAAGAACCTACTATTCAAAGATAAATGAAATTAAACAGTTCAACTAATGTATAAACGCCCAAAATGAAATCTGCTATAGGTATAATTAAGATCCTAAAAATACAGTTCTTACTCTGCGTTCATTATCTCTCAATACGAACATTATTTAGATGATCCCACCCTTCAAAATAAATATTAATATCTTGAGAATTGACTACCCAAAAATACACCAAATGCAGCAGTTAAACTATTCAATAGACACTCAAGACAAAATACGGTATCATATAAGATGCTAGAATATAATTGTTATTTTAACTCCATTATTTCACTACGGACATTATTTCGACGATCCCACCAGTGAAAATAAATATTAACAACTTAAGATCCTACTATAAAAAATTACATCTAATCTAACGGTTGAATAATTGTATATGGGTGGTACTCAATTTCATTCGTAACTGCGGCTAGAATGACTCCCTCTTAGACACCGTTGACTCATATCATCAATCACATTATCTCAAATCATGTTCATGTTAAATAATACATGACGCAAATTTATAAATCATGCACAAAACAACTAATCCATCATCTTTAACTTCAGACGTTATTTTGAGGATCTTACCGTTGAAACAAAAATTAATATTTTAAGAACCTACTATCCAAAGATAAACGAAATCAAACAGTTCAACTAATGTATAAAGGCCAAAAATGAAATCTGCTAGAGGTATAATTAAGATCCTAGAAATACAGTTCTTACTCTGCTTTCATTATCTCTCTTAACGAAGATTATTTAGATGATCCCACCGTTGCAAATAAATATTAATATCTTGAGAATTGACTACAAAAAAATAAAGAAAATGCAGCAATTACACTATTCTATAGACACTCAAGACAAAATACGGTATCTTATAGGATGTATAAAATATAATTGTTATTCTAACTCTATTATGTCGGTAGGGACATTCTTTCGACGATCCCACCAGTGAAAATAAAGATTAACCACTTAAGATCCTACTATAAAAAATTAGACATAATCTATCGGTTGAACAATTGTATAGGGGTGGTACATAATTTCATTCCTAACTGTGGCTAGAATGACTCCTCTTAGGCACTGTTGACTCATATCATCAATCACACTATCTCGAATCATGTTTGTGTTAAATAATACATCACACGCATTTATAAATCATACACAAAACATCTAATCCATTATCTTTAACCCTGGATGTTATTTTGAGGATCTTACTGTTGAAACAAAAATAAATTTGTTAAGAACCTACTATCCAAAGAGAAACAAAATCCAGTTGTTCCACTAATGTATGGACGCTCAAAACCAAATCTGCTATAGGTATAATTAAGATCGTAAAACTACGGTGCTTACTCTGCATTCATTACCTCTCACTACGAACATTATTTAGATAATCCCACTGTTGAAAATAAATATTAATATCTTGAAAATTGACTACAAAAAGATAAACCAAATGCAGTAGTTAAACTATTCTATAGACAGTCAACACAAAATATGTTATCATATAAGATGCTAAAAATATAATTGTTGTTCTAACTTCATTATTTCACTACGGACATTATTTCAAAAATCCCACCATTAAAAATAGATTAACATCTTAGGATCCTACTATAAAAAATTAAACATAATCTAACGGTTGAAAAATTGTATAACAGTTGTACTAAATTTCATTCCTAACTGTAGGCAGAATGACTAACTCTTAGGAAGTGTTGACTCATATGATCAATCACACTATCTGAAATCATGTTCGTGTTAAATAATATATTACGCACATTTATGAATCATACACAAAACATCTAATCCATTATCTTTAACTTGGGATGTTATTCGGAGGATGTCACCATCGAAACAAAAATGAATATGTTAAGAACCTACTATCCAAAGAGAAACCAAATCCAATGGTTCAACTAATGTATAGAGGCCCAAAACAAAATCTTCTACATGTATACTTAAGATCCTAAAAATACAGTTCTTACTCTGCGTTCATTATCTCTCACTACGAAAATTATTTAGATAATCCCACCATTGAAAATAAATATTAATATCTTAAGAATCTACTACCAAAAAAGAAACCAAATCTAGCAATTAAACTATTCTAAAAACACTCAAGACAAAATACGATATCGTATAAGATGCTAAAAATATAATTGCTATTCTAACTCAATTACTTCACTACGGAAATTATTTTGACAATCCCACCATTGAAAATAAAGATTAACATCTTAAGATCCTACAATAAAAAACTAAACATAATGTAACAATTGAACAATTATATAGCGGTGGTACTAAATTTCATTCGTAACTACAACTAGAATGGCTCCCTCTTAGGCAACCTTGACTCATATCATCAATCACACTATCTCAAGTCATGTTCGTTTTAAATAATACATCACACACATTTATAAATCATACACAAAACAATCTAATCCATTATCTTTAACTTCGTACATTATTCTGAGGATCTTACTGTTGGAACAAAAATGAATCTGTTGAGAACCTACTATCGAAAGATAAACCAAATCCAACAGTTCAACTTATGTATAGACACCCAAAACAAAATCTGCTAAGATATACTTAAGATCCAAAAATACAGCTCTTACTTTGCTTTCATTATCTCTCACTACGAACATTATTTAGATGATCCCACCATTGAAAATAAATATTAATATCTTAAGAATCTACTATAAATGATTCTATGGACACTCAAGACAAAATACGGTATCGTATAAGATGCTAAAAATATAATTGTTATTCTAACTCAATTATGTCACTACGGACATTATCCGACCATCCCACCATTCAAAATAAGGACTAACATCATAGGATCCTACTATAAAAATATTAAACATAATCTAACGGTTGAACAATTGTATAGCAGTGGTACTAAATTTCATTCCTAACTGCAGCTAGAATGACTCCTTCTTTGGCACTGTTGACTCATATCATTATTCTAAGTCCATCATGTCACTACGGAAATTATTTAGATGATCCCACCATTGAAAATAAAGATTAACATATTAAGATGCTACTATAAAAAATTAAACATAATCTAACGGTTTCACAATTGTATAGCGATGTTACTAAATTTCATTCCTAATTGTGGCTAGAATGACTCCCTCTTAGGCACCGTTGACTCATATCATCAATCACATTATCTCAAATCATGTTCGTGTGACATGAGACATCACACACATTTATGAATCATAAACAAAACATCTAATCCATTATCTTTCACTTTGGACATTAATCTCAGGATCTTACTGTTGAAACAGAAATGAATATGTTAAGAACCTATTATCCAAAGATAAACCAAATCCAACAGTTCAACTAATGATGTATACACGCCCAACACGAATTTTGCTATAGGTATAATTAAGATCCTAAAAATACAGTTCTTACTTTGCGTTCATTATCTCTCCTACGAACATTATTTCAATGATCCCACCATTGAGAATAAATATTAATATCTTAAGAATCTACTACCCAAAAATAGACCAAATCCAGGACTTAAACTATTCTCTAGACACTCAAGACAAAATACGGTATCTTATAAGATGCTAAAAATATACTTGTTATTCTAACTCCATTATGTCACTACACACATTATTTCGACGATCCCACCGTTGAAAATAAAGATTAACATCTTAAGATCCTACTATAGAAAATTAAACATAATCTAATGGTTGAACAATTGTATAGCGTTGGTACTAAATTTCATTCCTAACTGCAGCTAGAATGACTCCGTCTTAGGCACCGTTGAGAATTGACTACAAAAAAATAAAGCAAATGCAACAGTTAAACTAATCTACAGACACTCAAGACAAAATACGGTATCGTATAAGATGCTAAAAATATAATTGTTATTCTAAGTCCACTATGTCACTAGGGACATTATTTTGACGATCCCACCAGTGAAAATAGAGATTAACCACTTAAGATCCTACTATAAAAATTAAATATAATCTATCGGTTGAACAATTGAATAGGGTTGGTACAAAATTTCATTCCTAACTGCAGCTAGAATGACTCCGTCATAGGCACCGTTGACTCATATCATCAATCACACTATCTCAAATCATGTTCATGTTAAATAACACATCACACACATTTATGAATCATACAATAAAACATCTAATCCATTATGTTTAACTTCGGACATTATGTTGAGTATCATACCATCGAAAAAAAATTGAATATGTTAAGAACCTACTATCCAAACATAAACCAAATGCATTAGTTCAAGTAATGTATAGACACCTAAAACGAAATATGCTACAGGTATAACTAAGATCCTAAAAATATAGTTCTTACTATGTGTTCATTATTTCTCAGTATGAACATTATTTAGATGATCCCACCCTTGAAAATAAATATTAATATCTTAAGAATCTACTACCAAAAAATATACCAATTCCAGCAATTCAACTATTCTCTAGACACTCAAGACAAAATATGGTATCGTATAAGATGCTAAAAATATAATTGTTATTCTAACTCCATTTTGTCACTACAGACATTATTTCGACGATCCCACCGTTAAAAATAAAGATTAACATCTTAATCCTACTACAACAATTGAAAAATAATCTAACGGTTGAGCAATTGTATAGCGTTGGTACTAAATTTCATTACTAACTATAGCTAGAATGACTCCCTCTTAAACACTGTTGACTCATATCATCAATCACACTATCTAAAATAATGTTCTTGTTAAATCATGTACATTTATATATCATGCACAAAACATGTAATCCATTATCTTTAATTTCGAATGTTACTTTGAGGATCTTACTGTTGAAAGAAAAATGAATATGTTAACAACCTACTAGCCGAAGGTAAACCAAATCAAACAGTTCAAGTAATGTATGGACGCCCAAAACGAAATATGCTACAAGTATAATTAAGATCCTAAAAATACAGTTCTAACTCTGCGTTCATTATCTCTCACTAGGAACATTATTTAGATGATCCCATCCTTGAAAATAAATATTAATATCTTAAGAATCTACTTCCCTAAAATAAACCAAATCCAGCAGTTCAACTATTCTACAGAACCTCAAGACAAAATACAGTATTGTATAAGATGCTAAAAATATAATTGTTATTCTAACTCCATTATATCACTACAGACATTATTCGACGATCCCACCATTCAAAATAAAGATTAACATCGTAAGATCCTACTATAAAAATATTAAACATAATCTAACGGTTGAACAATTGTATAGCGGTGGTACTAAATTTCATTCCTAACTGCAGCTAGAATGACTCCCTCTTTTGCGCTGTTGACTCATATCATTAATCACACTATCTCAAATCATGTTCGTTTTAAATAATACATCACACACATTTATAAATCATACATAAAATATGTAATCCATTATCTTTAACTTCAGACGTTATTCTGAGGATTTTATCGTTGAAACAAAAATGAATATGTTAAGAACCTACTATCCAAAGATAACCCAAATCCAACAGTTCAACTAATGATGTATAGATGCCCAATACGAATTCTGCTATAGGTATAGTTAAGATCCTAAAAATACAATTCTTACTCTGCGTTCATTATCTCTCCTACGAACATTATGTCAATGATCCTACCGTTGAGAATAAATATTAATATCTTAAGAATCTACTACCCAAAAATAGACCAAATCCAGGACTTAAACTATTCTCTAGACACTCAAGACAAAAAATAGTATCTTATATGATGCTAAAAATATACTTGTTATTCTAACTCCATTATGTCACTACAAACATTATTTCGACGATCCCACCGTTGAAAATAAAGATTAACATCTTAAGATTCTACTATAAAAACTGAAAAATAATCTAACGGTTGAGCAATTGTGTAGCGTTGGAACTAAATTTCATTCCTAAGTGTACTCCATTATGTCACTACGGACATTATTTTGACGATCCTACCGTTGAAAATAAAGATTAACATCTTAAGATCCTACTATAAAAACTGAAAAATAATCTAACGGTTGAGCAATTGTGTAGCATTGGAACTAAATTTCATTCCTAACTGCAGCTAGAATGACTCCCTCTTAGGCACTCTTGACTCATATCATCAATCAGGCTATCTCAAATCATGTTTGTGTCAAATAATACATCAGATATTTACAAATCATACAAAAAACATCTAATCCATTATCTTTAACTTTGGATGTTATTCTGAGGACCTAACTGTTGAATAAAAAATGAATATGTTAAGAACCTACTATCCAAAGATAAACCAAATCCAACAGTTAAACTAAGGTATAGACGCCAAAAGCGACGTATGCTACAGGTATAATTAAGATCCTAAAAACATAGTTCATACTTTCCATTCATTATCTCTCCTACAAACATTATTTAGATGATCCCACAGTTACAAATAAATATTAATATCCTATGAATCTACTACCCAAAAATAAGCCAAATCAAGGACTTAAACTATTCTCTAGACACTCAAGACAAAATACGGTATTGTATAATATGCTAAAAATATAATTGTTATTATCACTCCATTATGTCACTACGAACATTATTTCGACGATCCCACTATTGAAAATAAAGATTAACATATGAAGATCCTACTATAAAAAATTAAAGATAGTCTATTGGTTGAACAATTGTATAGCTGTGGAACTAAATTTCATTCCTAACTGCAGCTAGAATGACTCCCTCTAAGGCACTGTTGACTCATATCACAATCACACTATCTTAAATCAGGTTTGTGTTAAATAATACATCACACATATTTATAAATCATACAAAAATAATCTAATCCATTATCTTTAACTTCGGATGTTATTCTAAGGATGTTACCGTTGAAACAGAAATGAATATGTTAAGAACCTACTATCCAAAGATAAACCAAATCCACCAGTTCAACTAAGGTATAGATGCCCAAAATGAAATCTGCTAGAGGTATAATTAAGATCCTAAAAATACAGTTCTTACTCCGCCGTCATTATATCTCCTACGAACATTATTTAAATGGTCCCACTGTTAGAAATAAATATTAATATCTTTAGAATCTACTACCCAAAAATAAACCAAATTCAGCAGTTAAATTATTCCCTAGACACTCAAGACAAAATACGGTATTGTATAAGATGCTAAAAATATAATTGTTATTCTAACCCCATTATGTCACTACGGACATTATTTCGACGATTCCACCATTGAAAATAAAGATTAACATCTTAAGATCCTACTATAAAAAATTAAACATAATCAAACGTTGAATATTATATAGCAGTGGTACTAAATTTCATTCCTAATTGTAGCTAGAATGACTCTCTCTCAGGCACCGTTGACTCATATCATCAATCACACTATATCAAATCATGTTCGTCATTATATCTCACTATGAACATTATTTAGATGATCTCACCCTTCAAAATAAATATTAATATCTTAAAATTCTACTACCCAATAATAAACCAAATCCAGCAGTTAAACTATTCTATAGACACTCAAGAGAAAATACGATATCGTATAAGATGCTAAAAATATAATTGTTATTCTAACTCCATTATGTCGCTACGGACATTATTTCGACGATCCCACCATTGAAAATAACAATTAACATCTTAATAACCCACTATAAAGAAGTCAAACAAAATATAATAGTTGAACAATTATATAGCGGTGGTACTAAATTTCATTCCTAATTGCAGCTAGAATGACTCCCTCCTAGGCACTGTTGACTCATCTCATCAATCACACCATCAATTATATAGCACATCACACACATTTATAAATCATACAAAAAACATCTAATCCTTGCTCTTCTTATCCTTCTTCCACTTCCCCTGCCTCCTCTTGTTCTCTTTCTTCCATTTCTTCTTTATCCTCTCCTTTCCTTTCTTTTCTTCCTCTTCATGTCCTTCTTCTTCTTCCTTTCCTTCGTCATATCCCTCTTTTTCTCCTTCTTCTGCTTCCAGTTGCATTTCTACCTCTTGTTCTCCTTCTTCTCCATCATCCCCACTCCTTCAACTACTTCCTCTGCTTCCTCTTGTTGACCTTCTTCCACTTCTACTACATCCACTTGTTCTTCTTCTTCCCTCTCTTGTCCTTCTTGCCCTTCTTCTGCCTACACTACTTCTTCTTCCTCCCCTGTTTCTTCCCCTCCTTGTTCCACTTCTTCTTCATCCCCTTTCCTTCCATTGCTTCTTCTTCCTCCTCTTTTTCTCATTCTTCCACTTCTTCTTCTTCTTCCTATTGTTCTCCTTCTTCCACATGCACTTCTTCCATTTCTTGTCGTTCTTCCACTTCCTCTTCTTCTCCTTCTGCCACCTCTTCTGCCTCCTCCCGTTCTCCTTCTTCCACTTCTTCTTCTTCATCTCCTTTCATTCCACTACTTCCTCCTATTCCTGCTATTCTCTCCTTCTACCACTTATTCTACTTCTACTTGTTGTTCTTCTTCATTTTCCTATCCTTCTTCCGCTTCTTCTGCTTACACTTCTTCTTCTTCCTCTTCTTCCATTTCTTCTCCTTCCACAACTTCTTCTTCTTTCCTTTCTGCCTTCTGCTTCCTCTTTTTCTCCATCCTCCACTTCACTTGCTTCCCATTGTTGCTCTTCCTCTTCTTCTCCTTCCCCCAAATCTTATGCTTACACTTCTTCTTCTTCTTCCTCTTCCCGTCCAGATTCCACCTCTTCTGCTTCTTCTTCCCTTCCCTTCCCTTCCCCTCCTTCTTCCTTTTCCTCCTCTTCATCTCCTTTTCTTGTTTCTTTCCTTTGTCATATCCCTCTTTTTCTCCTTCTTCTGCTTCCACTTGCATTTCTACCTCTTGTTCTCCTTCTTCCACTTCTTCTCCAGCATCCCCACTACTTCAACTACTTCTTCTTCTTCCTCTTGTTCACCTTCTTCCACTTCTACTACATCCACTTGTTCTTCTTCTTCCCTCTCTTCTCCTTCTTGCCCTTCTTCTGCCTACACTACTTCTACTACTTCTTCTTCCTCCCCTTGTTCTTCTTCCTCTTGTTCCGTGTCTTCTCCTCCCTCTTTTTCTCCATCCCCTACTTCTGTTGCTTCCAATTGTTGCTCTTCCTCTTCTTCTCCTTCACCCAAATCTTATGTTACACTTCTTCTTCTTCTTCCTCTTCTCCTCCAGATTCCACCTCTTCTGCTTCTTCTTCCCTTCCCTTTCCTACCTCTTCTTCTTCCTTTTCCTCCTTTTCTCCTTTTTCCAATTCTTCTTCTTCATCTAACCTCCTTCCACTACTTCTTCTTCCTCCTGTTGTTCACCTTTTTCAACTTCTTCACTTTCCACATCTTCTTCTTCTTCCTTTAATTCGTCATATCCCTTTTTTTCTCCTTCTTCTGCTTCCACTTGCATTTCTACCTCTTGTTCTCCTTCTTCCACTTCTTCTCCATCATCCCCACTCCTTCAACTACTACTTCTTCTTCCTCTTGTTCACCTTCTTCCACTTCTACTACATCCACTTGTTCTTCTTCTTCCCTCTCTTCTCCTTCTTGCCCTTCTTCTGCCTACACTACTTCTTCTTCCTCCCCTTCTTCTTCTCCTCCTTGTTCCACTTCTTCTTCATCCCCTTTCCTTCAATGGCTTCTTCTTCCTCCTCTTTTTCTCATTCTTCCACTTCTTCTTCTTCTCGTTCTTCCACTTCTTCTTCTTCTTCCTCCTCTTCTCCTTCTGCCACCTCTTCTCCCTCCTCCCGTTCTCCTTCTTCCACTTCTTCTTCTTCATCTCCTTTCGTTCCACTACTTCCTCCTATTCCTCTTGTTCTCTCATTCTACCACTTCTTCTACTTCTACTTGTTGTTCTTCTTCATTTTCGTCTCCTTCTTCCGCTTCTTCTGCTTACACTTCTTCTTCTTCCTCTTCTTCCATTTCTCCTCCTTCCACAACTTCTTCTTCTTTCCTTTCCGTCTTCTCCTTCCTCTTTTTCTCCATCCCCCACTTCTGTTGCTTCCCATTGTTGCACTTCCTCTTCTTCTCCTTCCCTATATCTTATGCTTACCCTTCACCTCCTTCCACTACTTCTCCTCCAGATTCCACCTCTTCTTCTTCTTCTTCATCTCATCTCCTTCCACTACTTCTTCTTCCTCCTCTTGTTCACCTTCTTCAACTTCTTCACTTTCCACATCTTCTTCTTCTTCCTTTTCTGCTCCTTCTTCACTTCTTCTAGTTACTCTCCTTCTTCTTCCTCTTCTTATCTTTCTTCCATTTCTCCTGCCTCCTCTTGTTCTCTTTCTTCCACTTCTACTTCATCCTCTCCTTTCCTTTCTTTTCTTCCTCTTCATCTCCTTCTTCTTCTTCCTTTCCATCGTCATATCACTCTTTTTCTCCTTTTTCTGCTTCCACTTGCATTTCTACCTCTTGCTCTTCTTCTTCCACTTCTTCTCCATCATCCCCACTCCTTCCCTCTCTTCTCCTTCTTGCCCTTCTTCTGCCTACACTACTTCTTCTTCCTCCCCTTCTTCTTCTTCTTCCCTCTCTTCTCCTTCTTGCCCTTCTTCTGCCTAGACTACTTCTTCTTCCTCCCCTTCTTCTTCTCCTCCTTGTTCCACTTCTTCTTCATTCCCCTTTCCTTCCATTGCTTCCTGTTCCTCCTCTTTTTCTCATTCTTCCACTTCTTCTTCTTCTTCCTATTTTTCGCTTTCTTCGACTTGCACTTCTTCCTTTTCTTCTCGTTCCTCCACTTCTTCTTCTTCCTCTTCTTCTCCTTCTGCCACCTCTTCTTCCTCCTCCCGTTCTCCTTCTTCCGATTCTTCTTCATCTCCTTTCATTCCACTACTTCGTCTTATTATCTCCTTCTACTAGTTCTTCTACTTCTACTTGTTGTTCTTCTTCATTCTCGTCTCCTTCTTCCGCTTCTTCTGCTTACACTTCTTCTTCTTCCTCTTCTTCCTCTTCTTCCATTTCTTCTCCTTCCATAACTTCTTCCTCTTTCGTTTCCGTCTTCTCCTTCTTGTTTTTCTCCGTCCCCCACTTCTGTTGCTTCCCATTGTTGCTCTTCATCTTTTTCTCCTTCCCCCAAATCTTATGCTTACACTACTTCTTCTTCTTCTTCTTCTCCTCCAGATTCCACTTCTTCTGCTTCTTCCTCCCTTCCCTTCCCCTCCTTCTTCCTTTTCCTCCTTTTCTCCTTGTTCCAATTCTTCTTCCTCATCTCACCTCCTTCCACTACTTCTTCTTCCTCCTCTTGTTCACCTTCTTCACTTTCCACATCTTCTTCTTCTTCCTTTTCTTCTCCTTCTTCCACTTCTTCTAGTTACTCTTCTTCTTCTTCCTCTTCTTATGTTTCTTCCACTTCTCCTGCCTCCTCTTGTTCTCTTTCTTCGACTTCTTCTTCATCCTCTCCTTTCCTTTCTTTTCTTCCTCTTCATCTTCTTCTTCTTCTTCCTTTCCTTCATCATATCCCTTTTTTCTCCTTCTTCTGCATCCACTTGCATTTCTAACTCTTGTTCTCCTTCTTCCACTTCTTCTCCATCATCCCCACTCTTTCAGCTACTTCTTCTTCTTCCTCTTGTTCACCTTCTTCCACTCCTACTACATCCACTTGTTCTTCTTCTTCCCTCTCTTCTCCTTCTTGCCCTTCTTCTGCCTACACTACTTCTTCTTCCTCCCCTTCTTCTTCTTCTCCTTGTTCCACTTGTTCTTCATCCCCTTTCCTTCCATTGCTTCTTCTTCCTCCTCTTTTTCTCATTCTTCCACATCTTGTTCTTCTTCCTATTGTTCTCCTTCTTCCACTTGCACGTCTTCCTTTTCTTCTCGTTCTTCCACTTCTTCTTCATTCCCCTTTCCTTCCATTGCTTCTTCTTCCTCCTCTTTTTCTCATTCTTCCACATCTTGTTCTTCTTCCTATTGTTCTCCTTCTTCCACTTGCACGTCTTCCTTTTCTTCTCGTTCTTCCACTTCTTCTTCTTCCTCTTCTTCTCCTTCTGCCACCTCTTCTTCCTCCTCCTGTTCTCCTTCTTCCACTTCTTCTTCATCTCATTTCATTCCACTGCTTCCTCTTATTCTCTCCTTCTACCACGTCTTCTACTTCTACTTGTTGTTCTTCTTCATTTTCGTCTCCTTCTTCCGCTTCTTCTACTTACACTTCTTCTTGTTCCATTTCTTCTCCTTCCACAACTTCTTCTTCTTTCCTTTCCGTCTTCTCCTTCCTCTTTTTCTCCATCCCCCACTTCTATTGCTTCCTATTGTTGCTCCTCCTCTTCTTCTCCTTCCCCCAAATCTTATGCTTACAGTTCTTCTTCTTCTTCCTCTTCTCCTCTAGATTCCACTTCTTCTGCTTCTTCTTCCCTTCCCTTCCCCTCCTTCTTCCTTTTCCTCATTTTCTCCTTGTTCCAATTCTTCTTCTTCATCTCACCTCCTTCCACAACTTCTGCCTCCTCTTTCCACATCTTCTTCTTCTTGCTTTTCTTCTCCTTTTTCTCCTTCTTCTGCTTCCACTTGCATTTCTACCTCTTGTTCCCCTTCTTCCACTTCTTCTCCATCATCCCCACTCCTTCAACTACTTCTTCTTCCTCTTGTTCACCTTCTTCCACTTCTACTTCATCCACTTGTTCTTCTTCTTCCCTCTCTTCTCCTTCTTGCCCTTCTTCTGCCTACACTGCTTCTTCTTCCTCCCCTTCTTCTTCTCCTCCTTCTTCAACTTCTTCTTCATTCCCCTTTCCTTCGATTGCTTCTTCTTCCTCTTCTCGTCCAGATTCCACTTCTTCTGCTTCTTCTTCCCTTCCCCTCCTTCTTCCTTTTCCTCCTTTTCTCCTTGTTCCAATTCTTCTTCTTCATCTCACCTCCTTCCACAACTTCTTCCTCCTCCGCTTGTTCACCTTCTTCAACTTCTTCACTTTCCACATCTTCTTCTTCTTCCTTTTCTTCTCCTTCTTCCACTTCTTCTAGTTACTCTCCTTCTTCTTCCTCTTCTTATCTTTCTTCCACTTCTCCTGCCTCCTCTTGTTCTCTTTCTTCCACTTCTTCTTCATCCTCTCCTTTCCTTTCTTTTCTTCCTCTTCATCTCCTTCTTCTTCTTCCTTTCCTTCGTCATATCCCTCTTTTTCTCCTTCTTCTGCTTCGACTGGCATTTATACCTCTTGTTCTCCTTCTTCCACTTCTTCTCCATTATCCCCACTCCTTCAACTACTTCTTCTTCTTCCTCTTGTTCACCTTCTTCCACTTCTACTTCATCCATGTTCTTCTTCCTCCCTCTCTTCTCCTTCTTGCCCTTCTTCTGCCTACACTACTTCTTCTTCCTCCCCTTCTTCTTCTCCTCCTTCTTCCACTTCTTCTTCATTCCCCTTTCCTTCCATTGCTTCTTCTTCCTCCTCTTTTTCTCATTCTTCCACTTCTTGTTCTTCTTCCTATTGTTCTCCTTCTTCCACTTGCACGTCTTCCTTTTATTCTCGTTCTTCCACTTCTTCTTCTTCCTCTTCTTCTCCTTCTGCCACCTCTTCTTCCTCCTCCCGTTCTCCTTCTTCCACTTCTTCTTCTTCATCTCCTTTCATTCCACTGCTTCCTCTTATTCTCTCCTTCTACCACGTCTTCTACTTCTACTTGTTGTTCTTCTTCATTTTCGTCTCCTTCTTCCACTTCTTCTACTTACACTTCTTCTTGTTCCATTTCTTCTCCTTCCACAACTTCTTCTTCTTTCCTTTCCGTCTTCTCCTTCCTCTTTTTCTCCATCCCCCACTTCTATTGCTTCCTATTGTTGCTCCTCCTCTTCTTCTCCTTCCCCCAAATCTTATGCTTACAGTTCTTCTTCTTCTTCCTCTTCTCCTCTAGATTCCACTTCTTCTGCTTCTTCTTCCCTTCCCTTCCCCTCCTTCTTCCTTTTCCTCATTTTCTCCTTGTTCCAATTCTTCTTCTTCATCTCACCTCCTTCCACAACTTCTGCCTCCTCCTCTTGTTAACCTTCTTCAACTTCTTCACTTTCCACATCTTCTTCTTCTTGCTTTTCTTCTCCTTTTTCTCCTTCTTCTGCTTCCACTTGCATTTCTACCTCTTGTTCCCCTTCTTCCACTTCTTCTCCATCATCCCCACTCCTTCAACTACTTCTTCTTCTTCCTCTTGTTCACCTTCTTCCACTTCTACTTCATCCACTTGTTCTTCTTCCTCCCTCTCTTCTCCTTCTTGCCCTTCTTCTGCCTACACTACTTCTTCTTCCTCCCCTTCTTCTTCTCCTCCTTCTTCCACTTCTTCTTCATTCCCCTTTCCTTCCATTGCTTCTTCTTCCTCCTCTTTTTCTCATTCTTCCACTTCTTGTTCTTCTTCCTATTGTTCTCCTTCTTCCACTTGCACGTCTTCCTTTTCTTCTCGTTCTTCCACTTCTTCTTCTTCCTCTTCTTCTCCTTCTGCCACCTCTTTTCCTCCTCCTGTTCTCCTTCTTCCACTTCTTCTTCTTCATCTCCTTTCATTCCACTGCTTCCTCTTATTCTCTCCTTCTACCACGTCTTCTACTTCTACTTGTTGTTCTTCTTCATTTTCGTCTCCTTCTTCCGCTTCTTCTACTTACACTTCTTCTTGTTCCATTTCTTCTCCTTCCACAACTTCTTCTTCTTTCCTTTCCGTCTTCTCCTTCCTCTTTTTCTCCATCCCCCACTTCTATTGCTTCCTATTGTTGCTCCTCCTCTTCTTCTCCTTCCCCCAAATCTTATGCTTACAGTTCTTCTTCTTCTTCCTCTTCTCCTCTAGATTACACTTCTTCTGCTTCTTCTTCCCTTACCTTCCCCTACTTCTTCCTTTTCCTCATTTTCTCCTTGTTCCAATTCTTCTTCTTCATCTCACCTCCTTCCACAACTTCTGCCTCCTCCTCTTGTTAACCTTCTTCAACTTCTTCACTTTCCACATCTTCTTCTTCTTGCTTTTCTTCTCCTTTTTCTCCTTCTTCTGCTTCCACTTGCATTTCTACCTCTTGTTCCCCTTCTTCCACTTCTTCTCCATCATCCCCACTCCTTCAACTACTTCTTCTTCCTCTTGTTCACCTTCTTCCACTTCTACTTCATCCACTTGTTCTTCTTCTTCCCTCTCTTCTCCTTCTTGCCCTTCTTCTGCCTACACTGCTTCTTCTTCCTCCCCTTCTTCTTCTCCTCCTTCTTCAACTTCTTCTTCATTCCCCTTTCCTTCGATTGCTTCTTCTTCCTCCTCTTTTTCTCATTCTTCTACTTCTTCTTCTTCTTCCTATTGTTCTCCTTCTTCCACTTGCACTTCTTCCTTTTCTTCTCGTTATTTCACTTCTTCTTCTTCCTCTTCTCGTCCAGATTCCACTTCTTCTGCTTCTTCTTCCCTTCCCCTCCTTCTTCCTTTTCCTCCTTTTCTCCTTGTTCCAATTCTTCTTCTTCATCTCACCTCCTTCCACAACTTCTTCCTCCTCCGCTTGTTCACCTTCCCCCAAATCTTATGCTTACACTTCTTCTTCTTCTTCCTCTTCTCCTCCAGATTCCACTTCTTCTGCTTCTTCTTCCCTTCCCTTCCCCTCCTTCTTCCTTTTCCTCCTTTTCTCCTTGTTCCAATTCTTCTTCTTCATGTCACCTCCTTCCACAACTTCTTTTTCCTCCTCTTCTTCACCTTCTTCAACTTCTTCACTTTCCACATCTTCTTCTTCTTCCTTTTCTTCTCCTTCTTTCACTTCTTCTAGTTACTCTCCTTCTTCTTCCTCTTCTTATCTTTCTTCCACTTCTCCTGCCTCCTCTTGTTCTCTTTCTTCCACTTCTTCTTCATCCTCTCCTTTCCTTTCTTTTCTTCCTCTTCATCTCCTTCTTCTTCTTCCTTTCCTTCGTCATATCCCTCTTTTTCTCCTTCTTCTGCTTCCACTTGCATTTCTACCTCTTGTTCTCCTTCTTCCACTTCTTCTCAATCATCCCCACTCCTTCAACTACTTCTTCTTCTTCCTCTTGTTCACCTTCTTCCACTTCTACTTCATCCACTTGTTATTCTTCTTCCCTCTCTTCTCCTTCTTGCCCTTCTTCTGCCTACACTGCTTCTTCTTCCTCCCCTTCTTCTTCTCCTCCTTCTTCCACTTCTTCTTCATTCCCCTTTCCTTCCATTGCTTCTTCTTCCTCCTCTTTTTCTCATTCTTCCACTTCTTGTTCTTCTTCCTATTGTTCTCCTTCTTCCACTTGCACGTCTTCCTTTTCTTCTCGTTCTTCCACTTCTTCTTCTTCCTCTTCTTCTCCTTCTGCCACCTCTTTTCCTCCTCCTGTTCTCCTTCTTCCACTTCTTCTTCTTCATCTCCTTTCATTCCACTGCTTCCTCTTATTCTCTCCTTCTACCACGTCTTCTACTTCTACTTGTTGTTCTTCTTCATTTTCGTCTCCTTCTTCCGCTTCTTCTACTTACACTTCTTCTTGTTCCATTTCTTCTCCTTCCACAACTTCTTCTTCTTTCCTTTCCGTCTTCTCCTTCCTCTTTTTCTCCATCCCCCACTTCTATTGCTTCCTATTGTTGCTCCTCCTCTTCTTCTCCTTCCCCCAAATCTTATGCTTACAGTTCTTCTTCTTCTTCCTCTTCTCCTCTAGATTACACTTCTTCTGCTTCTTCTTCCCTTACCTTCCCCTACTTCTTCCTTTTCCTCATTTTCTCCTTGTTCCAATTCTTCTTCTTCATCTCACCTCCTTCCACAACTTCTGCCTCCTCCTCTTGTTAACCTTCTTCAACTTCTTCACTTTCCACATCTTCTTCTTCTTGCTTTTCTTCTCCTTTTTCTCCTTCTTCTGCTTCCACTTGCATTTCTACCTCTTGTTCCCCTTCTTCCACTTCTTCTCCATCATCCCCACTCCTTCAACTACTTCTTCTTCCTCTTGTTCACCTTCTTCCACTTCTACTTCATCCACTTGTTCTTCTTCTTCCCTCTCTTCTCCTTCTTGCCCTTCTTCTGCCTACACTGCTTCTTCTTCCTCCCCTTCTTCTTCTCCTCCTTCTTCAACTTCTTCTTCATTCCCCTTTCCTTCGATTGCTTCTTCTTCCTCCTCTTTTTCTCATTCTTCTACTTCTTCTTCTTCTTCCTATTGTTCTCCTTCTTCCACTTGCACTTCTTCCTTTTCTTCTCGTTATTTCACTTCTTCTTCTTCCTCTTCTCGTCCAGATTCCACTTCTTCTGCTTCTTCTTCCCTTCCCCTCCTTCTTCCTTTTCCTCCTTTTCTCCTTGTTCCAATTCTTCTTCTTCATCTCACCTCCTTCCACAACTTCTTCCTCCTCCGCTTGTTCACCTTCCCCCAAATCTTATGCTTACACTTCTTCTTCTTCTTCCTCTTCTCCTCCAGATTCCACTTCTTCTGCTTCTTCTTCCCTTCCCTTCCCCTCCTTCTTCCTTTTCCTCCTTTTCTCCTTGTTCCAATTCTTCTTCTTCATGTCACCTCCTTCCACAACTTCTTTTTCCTCCTCTTCTTCACCTTCTTCAACTTCTTCACTTTCCACATCTTCTTCTTCTTCCTTTTCTTCTCCTTCTTTCACTTCTTCTAGTTACTCTCCTTCTTCTTCCTCTTCTTATCTTTCTTCCACTTCTCCTGCCTCCTCTTGTTCTCTTTCTTCCACTTCTTCTTCATCCTCTCCTTTCCTTTCTTTTCTTCCTCTTCATCTCCTTCTTCTTCTTCCTTTCCTTCGTCATATCCCTCTTTTTCTCCTTCTTCTGCTTCCACTTGCATTTCTACCTCTTGTTCTCCTTCTTCCACTTCTTCTCAATCATCCCCACTCCTTCAACTACTTCTTCTTCTTCCTCTTGTTCACCTTCTTCCACTTCTACTTCATCCACTTGTTATTCTTCTTCCCTCTCTTCTCCTTCTTGCCCTTCTTCTGCCTACACTGCTTCTTCTTCCTCCCCTTCTTCTTCTCCTCCTTCTTCCATTTCTTCTTCATTCCCCTTTCCTTCCATTCCTTCTTGTTCCTCCTCTTTTTCTCATTCTTCCACTTCTTCTTCTTCCTCCTATTGTTCTCCTTCTTCCACTTGCACTTCTTCCTTTTCTTCTCGTTCTTCCACTTCTTCTTCTTCCTCTTCTTTTCCTTCTGCCACCTCTTCTTCCTCCTCCCGTTCTCCTTCTTCCACTTCTTCTTTTTCATCTCCTTTCATTCCACTGCTTCCTCCTATTCCTCTTATTCTCTCCTTCTACCACTTCTTCTACTTCTACTTGTTGTTCTTCTTCATTTTCGTCTCTTTCTTCCGCTTCTTCTGCTTAAACTTCTTCTTCTTCCCCTTCTTCCAATTCTTCTCCTTCCACAACATCTTCTTCTTTCCTTTCCGTCTTCTCCTTCCTCTTTTTCTCCATCCCCCACCTCTGTTGCTTCCTATTGTTGCTCTTCCTCTTCTTCTCCTTCCCCCAAATCTTATGCTTACACTTCTTCTTCTTCTTCCTCTTCTCCTCCAAATTCCACTTCTTCTGCTTCTTCTTCCCTACCCTTCCCCTCCTTCTTCCTTTTCCTCTTTCTCTCCTTGTTCCAATTCTTCTTCTTCATCTCACCTCCTTCCACTACTACTTCTTCCTCCTCTTGTTCACCTTCTTCACATTCCACATCTTCTTCTTCTTCCTTTTCTTCTCCTTCTTCCACTTCTTCTGGTTACTCTCCTTCTCCTTCCTCTTCTTACCTTTCTTCACTTCTCCTGCCTCTTTTTGTTCTCTTTCTTCCATTTCTTCTTCATCCTCTCCTTTCGTTTCTTTTCTTCCTCTTCATGTCCTTCTTGTTCTTCCTTTCCTTCGTTATATCCCTCTTTTTCTCCTTCTTCTCCTTCCACTTGCATTTCTACCCCTTGTTCTCCTTCTTCCACTTCTTCTCCATCATCCCTACTCCTTCAACTACTTCTTCTTCTTCCTCTTGTTCACCTTCTTCCAATTCTACTACATCCACTTGTTCTTCTTCTTCCCTCTCTTCTCCTTCTTGCCCTTCTTCTGCCTACACTACTTCTTCTTCCCCCCCTTCTTCTTCTCCTCCTTCTTCCACTTCTTCTTCATCCCCTATCCGTCCATTGCTTCTTCTTGCTCCTCTTTGTCTTATTCGTCCACTTTTTCTTCTTCTTCTTATTGTTCTCCTTCTTCCACTTTCACTTCTTCCTTTTCTTCTCGTTCTTCTACTTCTTCTTCTTTCTCTTCCTCTCCTTCTGCCACCTCTTCTCCCTCCTCCAGTTCTCCTTCTTCCACTTCTTCTTCTTCATCTCCTTTCATTGCACTACTTCCTCCTATTCCTCCTATTCTCTCCTTTTACCACTTCTTCTACTTCTACTTGTTGTTCTTCTTCATTTTCGTCTCCTTCTTCTGCTTCTTCTCCTTACACTTCTTCTTCTTCCTTTCCTTCATCATATCCCGCTTTTTCTCCTTCTTCTACTCCACTTGCATTTCTACCTCTTGTTCTCCTTCTTCTCCATCATCCCCACTTCATCAACTAGTTCTTCTTCTTCCTCTTGTTCACCTTCTTCCACTTCTACTACATCCACTTGTTCTTCTTCTTCCCTCTCTTCTCCTTCTTGCCCTTCTTCTGTCTACACTACTTCTTCTTCCTCCCCTTTTTCTTCTCCTCCTTGTTCCACTTCTGCTTCATCCCCTTTCCTTCCATTGCTTCTTCTTCCTCCTCTTTCTCTCATTCTTCCACTTCTTCTTCTGCCTATTGTTCTCCTTCTTCCGCTTGCACTTCTTCCTTTTCTTCTTGTTCTTCCACTTCTTCTCCTTCTGCCACCTCTTGTCCCTCCTCCCGTACTCCTACTTCCAATTCTTCTTTTTCATTTCCTTTCATTCCACTACTTCCTCCTATTCCTCTTGTTCTCTCCTTCTACCACTTCTTCTAGTTCTACTTGTTGTTCTTCTTCATTTTTGTCTCCTTCTTCGGCTTCTTCAGCTTACACTTCTTCTTCTTTCTCTTCTTCCATTTCTTCTCCTTCCACAACTTCTTCTTTCCTTTCTGTCTTCTCCTTCATCTTTTTCTCCATCCCCCACTTCTGTTGCTTCCCATTGTTGCTCTTCCTCTTCTGCTCCCAAATCTTATGCTTACACTTCTTCTTCTTCTTACTCTTCTCCTCCAGATTCCACTTCTTCTGCTTCTTCTTCCCTTCCCTTCCCTTCCCCTCCTTCTTCCTTATACTCCTTTTCTCCTTGTTCCAATTCTTCTTCCTCATCTCACTTCCTTCCACTACTTCTTCTTCCTCCTCTTGTTCACCTTCTTCAACTTCTTCACTTTCCACATCTTCTTCTTCTTCCTTTTCTTCTCCTTCTTCCACTTCTTCTAGTTACTCTCGTTCTTCTTCCTCTTCTTATCTTTCTTCCACTTCTCCTGCCTCTTCTTATTCTCTTTCTTACACTTCTTCTTCATCATCTCGTTTCCTTTCTTTTCTTACTCTTCATTTCCTTCTTCTTCTTCCTTTCTTTCGTCATATCCCTATTTTTCTACTTCTTCTGTGTCCACTTGCATTTCTACCTCTTGTTCTCCTTCTTCCACTTCTTCTCCATCATCCCCACTCCTTCAACTACTTCTTCTTCTTCCTCTTGTTCACCTTCTTCCACTTCTACTACATCCACTTGTTCTTCTTCTTCCTTCTCTTCTCCTTTTTGCCCTTCTTCGGCCCACACTACTTCTTCTTCCTCCCGTGTTTCTTCCTCTCCTTGTTCCACTTCTTATTCATCCCTTTTCTTTCCATTGCTTCTTCTTCCTCCTCTTCTTCTCATTCTTCCCCTTCTTCTTCTTCATCTCCTTTCATTCCACTACTTCCTCCTATTCCTCTTATTCTCTTCATCTACCAACAGTTCGACTTCTACTTGTTCTTCTTCTTCATTTTCGTCTCCTTCTTCTGCTTCTTCTGCTTACACTTCTTCGTCTTCCTCGTCTTCCATTTCTTCTCCTTCCACAACTTCTTCTTCTTTCCTTTCCGTCTCTTCCTTCCTCTTTTTCTCCATCCCCCACTTCTGTTACTTCCCATTGTTGCTCTTCCTCTTCTTCTCCTTCCCCCAAATCTTATGCTTACACTTCTTCATCTTCTTCCTCTTCTCCTCCAGATTCCACTTCTTCTGCTTCTTCTTTCCTACCCTTCCCTTCCGGTCTTTCTTCCTTTTCCTCCCTTTCTCCTTGTTCCAATTCTTCTTCTGCATCTCACCTCCTTCCACTACTTCTTCTTCCTCCTCTTCTTCACCTTCTTCACTCCCCACTTCTTCCTCTTCTTCTTCATCTCACCTCCTTCCACTACTTCTTCTTCCTCCTCTTGTTCACCTTCTTCAACTTCTTGACTTTCCACATCTTTTTCTCCTTCCTTTTCTTCTCCTTCTTCCACTTCTTCTAGTTACTCTCCTTCTTCTTCCTCTTCTTATCTTTCATCCACTTCTCCTGCCTCCTCTTGTTCTCTTTCTTCAACTTCTTCATCCTCTCCTTTCCTTTCTTTTCTTCCTCTTCATCTCCTTCTTCTTCCTCCTTTCCATCGTCATATCCCTCTTTTTCCCCTTCTTCTACTTCCACTTGCATTTCTACCTCTTGTTCTCCTTCTTCCACTTCTTCTCCATCATCCCCACTCCTTCAACTACTTCTTCTTCTTCCTCTTGTTCACCTTCTTCCACTTCTACTACATCCACTTGTTCTTCTTCTTCCCTCTCTTTTCCTTCTTGCCCTTCTTTTGCCTACACTACTTCTTCTTCCTCCCCTTCTTCTTCTCTACTTTCCACATCTTCTTCTTGTTCCTTTTCTTCTCCTTCTTCACTTCTTCTAGTTAGTCTCCTTCTTCTTCCCCTTCTTATCTTTCTTCCACTTCTCCTGCCTCTTCTTGTTCTCTTTCTTCAACTTCTTCTTCATCCTCTCCTTTCCTTTCTTTTCTTCCTCTTCATCTCCTTCTTCTCCTTCCTTTCCTTCGTCATATCCCTCTTTTTCTCCTTCTTCTGCTTCCACTTGCACTTCTACCTCTTGTTCTCGTTCTTCCACTTCTTCTCCATCATCCCCACTCCTTCAACTACTTCTTCTTCTTCCTCTTGTTCGACTTCTTCCACTTCTACTACATCCACTTGTTGTTCTTCTTCCCTCTCTTCTCCTTCTTGCCCTTCTTCTGCCTACACTGCTTGTTCTTCCTCCTCTTTTTCTCAATCTTCCATTTCTTCTTCTTCTTCTTCCTATTGCTCTCCTTCTTCCACTTGCACTTCTTCCTTTTCTTCTCGTTCTGCCACTTCTTCTTCTTCATCTCCTTTCATGCCACTACTTCCTCCCATTCTGCTTATTGTCTCCTTCTACCACTTCTTCTACTTCTACTTGTTGTTCTTCTTCATTTTTGTCTCCTTCTTCCGCTTCTTCTGCTTACACTTCTTCTTCTTCCTCTTCTTCCATTTCTTCTCCTTCCACAACTTCTTCTTCTTTCCTTTCCGTCTCCTCTTTCCTCTTTTTCTCCATCCCCCACTTCTGTTACTTCGCATTGTTGCTCTTCCTCTTCTTCTCCTTCCCCCAAATCTTATGCTTACACTTCTTCGTCTTCTTCCTCTTCTCCTCCAGATTCCAGTTCTTCTGCTTCTTCTTCCCTACCCTTCCCTTCCGGTCTTTCTTCCTTTTCCTCCCTTTCTCCTTGTTCCAATTCTTCTTTTGCATCTCACATCCTTCCACTACTTCTTCTTCCTCCTCTTCTTCACCTTCTTCACTCCCCACTTCTTCCTCTTCTTCTTCATCTCACCTCCTTCCACTACTTCCTCTTCCTCCTCTTGTTCACCTTCTTCAACTTCTTGACTTTCCACATCTTTTTCTCCTTCCTTTTCTTCTCCTTCTTCCACTTCTTCTAGTTACTCTCCTTCTTCTTCCTCTTCTTATCTTTCATCCACTTCTCCTGCCTCCTCTTGTTCTCTTTCTTCCACTTCTTCATCCTCTCCTTTCCTTTCTTTTCTTCCTCTTCATCTCCTTCTTCTTCTTCCTTTCCATCGTCATATCCCTCTTTTTCCCCTTCTTCTACTTCCACTTGCATTTCTACCTCTTGTTCTCCTTCTTCCACTTCTTCTCCATCATCCCCACTCCTTCAACTACTTCTTCTTCTTCCTCTTGTTCACCTTCTTCCACTTCTTCTCCATCATCCCCACTCCTTCAACTACTTCTTCTTCTTCCTCTTGTTCACCTTCTTCCACTTCTACTTCATCCACTTGTTCTTCTTCTTCCCTCTCTTCTTGTTCTTGCCCTTCTTCGGCTTACACTGCTTCTTCTTCCTCCCCTTCTTCTTCTCCTCCTTCTTCCACTTCTTCTTCATTCCCCTTTCCTTCGATTGCTTCTTCTTCCTCCTCTTTTTCTCATTCTTCCAGTTCTTCTTCTTCTTCCTATTGTTATCCTTCTTCCACTTGCAATTCTTCCTTTTCTTCTTGTTCTTCCACTTCTTCTTCTTCCTTTTCTTCTCCTTCGGCCACCTCTTCCTCCTCCTTCCGTTCTCCTTCTTCCACTTCTTCTTCTTCGTCTCCTTTCATTCCACTACTTCCTCCTATTCCTCTTATTCTCTCCTTCTACCACTTCGTCTACTTCTACTTGTTGTTCTTCTTCATTATCGTCTCCTTCTTACGCTTCTTCTGCTTACACTTCTTCTTCTTCCTCTTCTTCCATTTCTTCTCCTTCCACAACTTCTTCTTCTTTCCTTTCCGTCTTCTCCTTCCTCTTTTTCTCCATCCCCAACTTCTGTTGCTTCCCATTGTTGCTCTTCCTCTTCTTCTCCTTCTCCCAAATCTTATGCTTACACTTCTTCTTCTTCTTCCTCTTCTCCACCAGATTCCACTTCTTCTGCTTCTTCTTCCCTTCCCTTCCCCTCCTTTTTCCTTTTCCTCCTTTTCTCCTTGTTCCAATTCTTCTTCTTCATCTCACCTCCTTCCACAACTTCTTCTTCCTCCTCTTGTTCACCTTCTTCAACTTCTTCACTTTCCACATCTTCTTCTTCTTTCTTTTCTTCCCCTTCTTCCACTTCTTCTTCTTCCTCTTCTTCTCCTTCTGCCACCTCTTCTCCCTCTTCCCGTTCTGCTTCTTCCACTTCTTATTTTTCATCTCCTTTCATCCCACTATTTCCTCATATTCCTCTTATTCTCTCCTTCTACCACTGCTTCTACTTCTACTTGTTGTTCTTCTTCATTTTCGTCTCCTTCCTCCGCTTCATCTGCTTACACTTCTTCTTCTTCCTCTTCTTCCATTTCTTCTCCTTCCAGAACTTCTTCTTCTTTCCTTTCCGTCTTCTCCTTCCTCTTTTTCTCCATCCCCCACTTCTGTTGCTTCCCATTGTTGCTCTTCCTCTTCTTCTCCTTCCCCCAAATCTTATGCTTACACTTCTTCTTATTCTTCCTCTCCTCCTCCAGTTTCCACTTCTTCTACTTCTTCTACCCTTCCCTTCCCCTCCTTCTTCCTTTTCGTCCTTTTCTCCTTTTTCCAATTCTTCTTCTTCATCTCACTTCCTTCCACTACTTCTTCTTCCTCCTCTTGTTCACCTTCTTCAACTTCTTCACTTTCCACATCTTCTTCTTCTTCTTCCTATTGTTCTCCTTCTTCCACTTACACTTCCTCCTTTTCTTCTCGTTCTTCCACTTCTTCTGCTTCTTCTTCCATTCCCTTCCCCTCCTTCTTCCTTTTCCTCCTTTTCTCCTTGTTCCAATTCTTCTTCTTCATCTCAACGCCTTCCACAACTTCTTCTTCCTCCTCTTGTTCACCTTCTTCAACTTCTTCAATTTCCACATCTTCTTCTTCTTCCTTTTCTTCTCCTTCTCTTACTTCTTCTAGTTACTCTCCTTCTTCTTCCTCCTCTTATCTTTCTTCCACTTCTCCTGCCTCCTCTTGTTCTCATTCTGCCACTTCTTCTTCATCCTCTGTTTTCCTTTCTTTTCTTCCTCTTCATCTCCATCTTCTTCTTCCTTTCCTTCGTCATATCCCTCTTTTTCTCCTTCTTCTGCTTCCACTTGCATTTCTACCTCTTGTTCTCCTTCTTCCACTATTTCTACATCATCCCCACTCCTTTAACTACTTCTTCTTCTTCCTCTTGTTCACCTTCTTCCACTTCTACTTCATCCACTTGTTCTTTTTCTTCCCTCTCTTCTGCTTCTTGCCCTTCTTCTGCCTACACTGCTTCTTCTTCCTCCCCTTCTTCTTCTCCTCCTTCTTCCACTTCCTCTTCATTACCCTTTCCTTCCATTGCTTCTTCTTCCTCCTCTTTTTCTCATTCTTCCACTTCTTCTTCTGCTTCGTATTGTTCTCCTTCTTCCACTTACACTTCTTCCTTTTCTTCTCGTTCTTCCACTTCTTCTCCTTCGGCCACCTCTTCTTCCTCCTCCCGTTCTCCTTCTTCCACTTCTTCTTCTTCATCTCCTTTCATTCCACTACTTCCTCCTATTCCTCTTATTCTCTCCTTCTACTAGTTCTTCTACTTCTACTTGTTGTTCTTCTTCATTTTCGTCTCCTTCTTCCGCTTCTTCTGCTTACACTTCTTCTTCTTCCTCTTCTTCCATTTCTTCTCCTTCTACAACTTCTTCTTCTTTCCTTTCCATCTTCTCCTTCCTCTTTTTCTCCATCCCCCACTTCTGTTGCTTCCCATTGTTGCTCTTCCTCTTCTTCTCCTTCCCCCAAATCTTATGCTTACACTTCTTCTTCTTCTTCCTCTTCTCCTCCAGATTCCACTTTTTCTGCTTCTTCTTCCCTTCCTTTCCCCTCCTTGTTCCTTTTCCTCCTTTTCTCCTTATTCCAATTCTTCTTCTTCATCTCACCTCCTTCCACATCTTTTTCTTCTTCCTTTTCTTCTCCTTCTTCCACTTCTTCTAGTTACTCTCCTTCTTCTTCCTCTTCTTATCTTTCTTCCACTTCTCCTGCCTCCTGTTGTTCTCTTTCTTCCACTTCTTCTTCATCCTCTCCTTTCCTTTCTTTTCTTCCTCTTCATCTCCTTCTTCTTCTTCCTTTCCTTCGTCATATCCTGCTTTTTCTCCTTCTTCTGCTTCAACTTGGATTTCTACCTCTTGTTCTCCTTCTTCCACTTCTTCTCCATCATCCCCACTCCTTCAACTACTTCTTCTTCTTCCTCTTGTTCACCTTCTTCCACTTCTACTTCATCCACTTGTTCTTCTTCTTCCCACTCTTCTCCTTCTTGCCCTTGTTCTGCCTACACTGCTTCTTCTTCCTCCCCTTCTTCTTCTCCTCCTTCTTCCACTTCTTCTTCATTCCCCTTTCCTTCCATTACTTCTTCTTCCTCCTCTTTTTCTCATTCTTCCACTTCTTCTTCTTCTTGCTATTGTTCTCCTTCTTCCACTTGCACTTCTTCATTTTCTTCTCGTTCTTCCACTTCTTCTTCTTCCTCTTCTTCTCCTTCTGCCACCTCTTCTTCCTCCTCCCGTTCTACTTCTTCCACTTGTTCTTCTTCATCTCCTTTGATTTCCACTGCTTCCTCCTCTTCCTCTTATTCTCTCCTTCTGCTATTTCTTCTACTTTTACTTATTGTTCTTCTTCATTTTCGTCTCCTTCTTCCGCTTCTTCTGCTTACATTTCTTCTTCTTCCTCTTCTTCCATTTCTTCTCCTTCCACAACTTCTTCTTCTTTCCTTTCCGTATTCTCCTTCCTCTTTTGCTCCATCCCATTCTTCTGTTGCTTACCATTGTTGCTCTTCCTCTTCTTCTCCTTCCCCCAAATCTTATGTCTACACTTTTTCTTCTTCTTCCTCTTCTCCTCCAGATTCCACTTCTTCTACTTCTTCTTCCCTTCCCTTCCCCTCCTTCTTCCTTTTCCTCCTTTTCTCCTTGTTCCAATTCTTCTTCTTCATCTCACCTCCTTCCACTAGTTCTTCTTCTTCACCTTCTTCTTCTTCTTCACCTTTTTCTTCTTCTTCACCTTCTTCACTTTCCACATCTTCTTCTTCTTCCTCTTCTTATCTTTCTGCCACTTCTCCTGCCTCCTCTTGTTCTCTTTCTCCCACTTCTTCTTCACCCTCTCCTTTCCTTTCTTTTCTTCCTCTTCATCTCCTTCTTCTTCTTCCTTTCCTTCTTCATATCCCTCTTTTTCTCCTTCTTCTGCTTCCACTTGAATTTCTACCTCTTGTTCTCCTTCTTCCACTTCTTCTCCATCATCCCCAATCCTTCAACTAGCTCTTCTTCTTCCTCTTGTTCACCTTCTTCGAGCTCTACTACATCCAGTTGTTCTTCTTCTTCCCTCTCTTCTCCTTCTTGCCCTTCTTCTGCCTACACTACTTCTTCTTCTCCTCCTTGTTCCACTTCTTCTTCATCCAGTTTCCTTCAAGGAGGAGAAGAAGAAGGGGAGGAAGAAGTAGTGTAGGCAGAAGAAGGGCAAGAAGGAGAAGAGAGGGAAGAAGAAGAACAAGTGGATGTAGTAGAAGTGGAAGAAGGTGAACAAGAGGAAGAAGAAGAAGTAGTTGAAGGAGTGGGGATGATGGAGAAGAAGTGGAAGAAGGAGAACAAGAGGTAGAAATGCAAGTGGAAGCAGAAGAAGGAGTAAAAGAGGAATATGACGAAGGAAAGGAAGAAAAGAAAGGAAATGAGAGGATGAAGAAGAAGTGGAAGAAAGAGAACAAGAGGAGGCAGAACAAGTGGAAGAAAGATAAGAAGAGGAAGAAGAAGGAGAGTAACTAGAAGAAGTGGAAGAAGAAGAAGAAAAGGAAGAAGAAGAAGATGTGGAAAGTGAAGAAGTTGAAGAAGGTTAACTAGAGGAGGAAGAAGAAGTAGTGGAAGGAGGTGAGATGAAGAAGAAAAATTGGAACAAGGAGAAAAAGGAGGAAAAGGAAGAAGGAGGGGAAGGGAAGGGAAGGGAAGGGAAGAAGAAGCAGAAGAAGTGGAATCTGGAGGAGAAGAGGAAGAAGAAGAAGTGTAAACATAATATTCGGGGGAAGGAAAAGAAGAGGAAGAGCAACAATGGGAAGCAACAGAAGTGGGGGATGGAGAAAAAGAGGAAGGAGAAGACGAAAAGGAAAGAAGAATAAGTTGTGGAAGGAGAAGAAATGGAAGAAGAGGAAGAAGAGGAAGAAGAAGAAGTGTAAGCAGAAGAAGCGTAAGAAGGGGACGAAAATGAAGAAGAACAAAAAGTAGAAGTAGAAGAAGTGGTAGAAGGAGAGAAAAGGAGGAATAGGAAGAAGTAGTGTAATGAAAGGAGATGAAGAAGAAGAATTGGAAGAAGGATAACCGGAGGACGGAGAAGAGGTGGCAGTAGGAGAAGAAGAGGAAGAAGAAGAAGTGGAAGAACGAGAAGAAAAGGAAGAAGTGCAAGTGGAAGAAGGAGAACAATAGGAAGAAGAAGAAGCAGTGGAAGAATGAGAAAAAGAGGAGGAAGAAGAGGCAATGGAAGGAAAGGGGAAGAAGTGCAAGTGTAGGCAGAAGAAGGGCAAGAAGGAGAAGAGAGGGAAGAAGAAGAACAAGTGGATGTAGTAGAAGTGCAAGAAGGTGAACAAGAGGAAGAAGAAGAACTAGTTGAAGGAGTGAGGATGATGGAGAAGAAGTGGAAGAAGGAGAACAAGAGGTAGAAATGCAAGTGGAAGCAGAAGAAGGAGAAAAAGAGGGATATGACGAACCAAAGGAAGAAGAAGAAAGAGAAAAAAAAGAAAGGAAAGGAGAGGATAAAGAAGAAGTGGAAGAAAGAGAACAAGAGGAGGCAGGAGAAGTTGAAGAAAGATAAGAAGAGGAAGAAGAAGGAGAGTAACTAGAAGAAGTGGAAGAAGGAGAAGAAAAGGAAGAAGAAGAAGATGTGGAAAGTGAAGAAGTTGAAGAAGGTGCACAAGAGGAGGAAGAAGAAGTAGTGGAAGGAGGTGAGATGAAGAAGAAGAATTGGAACAAGGAAAAAAGGAGGAGAAGGAAGAAGGAGGTGAGATGAAGCAAAAGAAGTGGAATCTGGAGGAGAAGAGGAAGAAGAAGAAGAAGTGTAAGCATAAGAAGCGTAACAATGGGAAGGAGAAGAAAAGGAAGAGCAGCAATGGGAAGCAACAGAAGTGGGGGATGGAGAAAAAAGGAAGAAGAAGACGGAAAGGGAAGAAGAAGAAGTTGTGGAAGGAGAAGAAATGGAAGAAGAGGAAGAAGAAGAAGTGTAAGCAGAAGAAGCGGAAGAAGGAGACGAAAATGAACAAGAACAAATAGAAGTAGAAGAAGTGGTAGAAGGAGAGAATAACAGGAATAGGTGGAAGTAATGGAATGAAAGGAGATGAAGAAGAAGAAGTGGAAGAAGGAGAACGGGAGGAGGGAGAAGAGGTGGCAGAAGGAGAAGAAGAGGAAGAAGAAGGAGTGGAAGAACGAGAAGAAAAGGAAGAAGTACAAGTGGAAGAAGGAGAACAATAGGAGGAAGACGAAGAAGTGGAAGAATTAGAAAAAGAGGAGAAAGAAGAAGCAATGAAAGGAAAGGGGATGAAGAAGAAATGGAACAAGGAGGAGAAGAAGAAGGGGAGGAAGAACAAGAAGGAGAAGAGAGGGAAGAAGAAGAACAACTTGACGTAGTAGAAGTGGAAGAAGGTTAACAAGAGGAAGAAGAATAAGTAGTTGAAGGAGTGGGGATGATGGAGAAAAAGTCGAAGAAGGAGAAAAAGAGGTAGAAATGCAAGTGGAAGAAGAAGAAGGAGAAAAAGAGGGATATGACGAAGGAAAGGAAGAAGGAGAAGGAAATAAAGAGGAAGAAAAGAAAGGAAAGGAGAGGATGGAGAAGAAGTGGAAGAAAGAGAACAAGAGGAGGCAGGAGAAGTGGAAGAAGTATAAGAAGAAGGAGAGTAACTAGAAGAAGTGGAAGAAGGAGACGAAAAGGAAGAAGAAGAAGACGCGGAAAGTAAAGAAGTTGAAGAAGGTGAACAAGAGGAGGAAGAAGAAGTAGTGGAAGCAGGTGACATGAAGAAGAAGAATTGGAACAAGGAGAAAAGGAGGAAAAGGAAGAAGGAGGATAGGGGAAGGGAAGGGAAGAAGAAGCCGAAGAAGCGGAATCTGGAGGAGAAGAGGAGGAAGAAGAAGAAGTGTAACTATAAGATTTAGGGGAAGGAGAACAAGAGGAAGAGCAGCAATGGGAAGCAACAAAAGTGGGGGATGGAGAAAAAGAGGAAGGTGAAGACGTAAAGGAAAGAAGAAGAAGTTGTAGAAGGAGAAGAGATGGAAGAAGGGGAAGAAGAAGATGAAAATGAAGAAGAAAACCAAGTAGAAGTAGAAGAAGTGGTAGAAGGAGAGAATAAGAGGAATAGGAGGAAGTAGTGGAATGAAAGGAGATGAAGAAGAAGAAGTGGAAGAAGGAGAACGGGAGGAGGGAGAAGAGGTGGCAGAAGGAGAAGAAGAGGAAGAAGAAGAAGTGGAAGAACGAGAAGAAAAGCAAGAAGTGCAAGTGGAAGAAGGAGAACAATAGGAGGAAGAAGAAGAAGTGGAAGAATGAGAAAAAAAGGAGAAAGAAGAAGCAATGGAAGGAAAGGGGATGAAGAAGAAGTGGAACAAGGAGGAGAAGAAAAAGGGGAGGAAGAAGAAGTAGTGTAGGCAAGAAGGAGAAGAGAGGGAAGAAGAAGAACAAGTGGATGTAGTAGAAGTGGAAGAAGGTGAACAAGAGGAAGAAGAAGAAGTAGTTGAAGGAGTGAGGATGATGGAGAAGAAGTGGCAGAACCAGAACAAGAGGTAGAAATGCAAGTGGAAGCAGAAGAAGGAGAAAAAGAGGGATATGACGAAGGAAAGGAAGAAGAAGAAGGAGATGAAGAGGAAGAAAACAAAGGAAAGGAGAGGGTGAAGAAGAAGTGGAAGAAAGAGTACAAGAGGAGGCAGGAGAAGTGGAAGAAATATAAGGAGAGGAAGAAGAAGCGAGTAACTAGAAGAAGTGGAAGAAGGAGAAGAAAAGGAAGAAGAAGAAGATGCGGAAAGAAAAGAAGTTGAAGAAGGTGAACAAGAGGAGGAAGAAGAAGTAGTGGAAGGAGGTGAGATGAAGCAGAAGAATTGGAACAAGGAGAAAAGGAGGAAAAGGAAGAAGGAGGGGAGGGGAAGGGAAGGGAAGAAGAAGCCGAAGAAGCGGAATCTGGAGGAGAAGAGGAGGAAGAAGAAGAAGTGTAACCATAAGATTTAGGGGAAGGAGAACAAGAGGAAGAGAAGCAATGGGAAGCAACAGAAGCGGGGGATGGAGAAAAAGAGGAAGGAGAAGATGTAAAGGAAAGAAGAAGAAGAAGTTGTGGAAGGGGAAGAAATGGAAGAAGGGGAAGAAGAAGAAGTGTAAGCAGAAGAAACGGAAGAAGAAGACGAAAATGAAGAAGAACAACAAGTAGAAGTAGAAGAAGGTGAACAAGAGGAAGAAGAAGCAGTGCAGGCAGAAGAAAGGAAAGAAGGAGAAGAGAGGGAAGAAGAAGAACAAGTGGATGAAGTAGAGGTGGAAGAAGGTGAACAAGAGGAAGAAGAAGAAGTAGTTGAAGGAGTGGGGAAGATGGAGAAGAAGTGGAAGAAGGAGAACAAGAGGTAGAAATGCAAGTGGAAGCAGAAGAATGAGAAAAAGAGGGATATGACGAAGGAAAGGAAGAAGAAGAAGGAGATGAAGAGGAAGAAAAGATAGGAAAAGAGAAGATGAAGAAGAAGTGGAAGAAAGAGAACAAGAGGAGGCAGGAGAAGTGGAAGAAAGATAAGAAGAGGAAGAAGAAGGATAGTAACAAGAAGAAGTGGAAGAAGGAGAAGAAAAGGAAGAAGAAGAAGATGTGGAAAGTGAAGAAGTTGAAGAAGGTGAACAAGAGGAGGAAGAAGAAGTAATGGAAGGAAGTCAGATGAAGAGGCAGAATTGGAACAAGGAGAAAAGCACTAAAAGGAAGAAGGAGGGGAAGGGAACGGAAGAAAGAGCAGAAGAAGTGGAATCTGGAGGAGAGGAAGAAGAAGAAGAAGTGTAAGCATAAGATTTGGGGGAAGGAGAAGAAGAAGTGGAACAAGGAGGAGAAGAAGAAGCAGAAGAAGTGGAAACTAGAGGACAAGAGGAAGAAGAAGAAGAAGAAGTGTAAGCATAAGATTTGGGGGAAGTAGAAGAAGAGGAAGAGCTGCAATGGGACGCAACAGAAGTGGGGGATGGAGAAAAAGAGGAAGGAGAATACGGAAAGGAAAGAAGAAGAAGTGATGGAAGGAGAAGAAATGGAAGAAGAGGAAGAAGAAGAAGTGTAAGCAGAAGAAGCGTAAGAAGGAGACGAAAATGAAGAAGAACAACAAGTAGAAGTAGAAGAAGTGGTAGAAGGTGAACAAGAGGAAGAAGAAGCAGTGCAGGCAGAAGAAAGGCAAGAAGGAGAAGAGAGGGAAGAAGAAGAACAAGTGGATGATGTAGAAGTGGAAAAAGGTGAACAAGAGGAAGAAGAAGAAGTAGTTGAAGGAGTGGGAATGATGGAGAAGAAATGGAAGAAGGAGAATAAGAGGTAGAAATGCAAGTGGAAGCAGATGAATGAGAAAAAGAGGAATGTGACGAAGGAAAGGAAGAAGAAGAAGGAGATGAAGAGGAAGAAAAGATAGGAAAAGAGAAGATGAAGAAGAAGTGGAAGAAAGAGAACAAGAGGAGGCAGGAGAAGTGGAAGAAAGATAAGAAGAGGAAGAAGAAGGATAGTAACAAGAAGAAGTGGAAGAAGGAGAAGAAAAGGAAGAAGAAGAAGATGTGGAAAGTGAAGAAGTTGAAGAAGGTGAACAAGAGGAGGAAGAAGAAGTAATGGAAGGAAGTCAGATGAAGAGGCAGAATTGGAACAAGGAGAAAAGCACTAAAAGCAAGAAGGAGGGGAAGGGAACGGAAGAAAGAGCAGAAGAAGTGGAATCTGGAGGAGAGGAAGAAGAAGAAGAAGTGTAAGCATAAGATTTGGGGGAAGGAGAAGAAGAAGTGGAACAAGGAGGAGAAGAAGAAGGGGAGGAAGAAGAAGTAGTGTAGGCAGAAGAAGGGCAAGAAGGAGAAGAGAGGGAAGAAGAAGAACGAGTGGATGTAGTAGAAGTGGAAGAAGGTGAACAAGAGGAAGAAGAAGAAGTAATTGAAGGAGTGGGGATGATGGAGAAGACGTGGAAGAAGGAGAACAAGAGGTACAAATGCAAGTGGAAGCAGAAGAAGGAGAAAAAGAGGGATATGACGAAGGAAAGGAAGAAGAAGAAGGAGATGAAGAGGAAGAAAAGAAAGGAAAAGAGAGGATGAACAAGAAGTGGAAGAAAGAGAACAAGAGGAGGCAGGAGAAGTGGAACAACGATAAGAAGAGGAAGAAGAAGGATAGTAACTAGAAGAAGTGGAAGAAGGATAGTAACTAGAAGAAGTGGAAGAAGGAGAAGAAAAGGAAGAAGAAGAAGATGTGGAAAGTGAAGAAGTTGAACAAGGAGGAGAAGAAGAAGTAGTGGAAGGAGGTGAGATGAAGAAGAAGAATTGGAACAAGGAAAAAAGGAGGAGAAGGAAGAAGGAGGGGAAGGGAAGGGAAGAAGAAGCAGAAGAAGTGGAATCTGGAGGAGAAGAGGAAGAAGAAGAAGAAGTGTAAGCATAAGAAGCGTAACAATGGGAAGGAGAAGAAAAGGAAGAGCAGCAATGGGAAGCAACAGAAGTGGGGGATGGAGAAAAAGAGGAAGAAGAAGACGGAAAGGGAAGAAGAAGTTGTGGGAGGAGAAGAAATGGAAGAAGAGGAAGAAGAAGAAGAAGAAGAAGTGTAAGCAGAAGAAGCGGAAGAAGGAGACGAAAATGAACAAGAACAAATAGAAGGAGAAGAAGTGGTAGAAGGAGAGAATAACAGGAATAGGTAGAAGTAGTGGAATGAAAGGAGATGAAGAAGAAGAAGTGGAAGAAGGAGAACGGGAGGAGGGAGAAGAGGTGGTAGAAGGAGAAGAAGAGGAAGAAGAAGAAGTGGAAGAACGAGAAGAAAAGGAAGATGTGCAAGTGGAAGAAAGAGAACAATAGGAAGAAGAAAAAGAAGTGGAAGAATGAGAAAAAAAGGAGAAAGAAGAAGCAATGGAAGGAAAGGGGATGAAGAAGAAGTGGAACATGGAGGAGAAGAAGAAGGGGAGGAAGAAGAAGTAGTGTAGGCAGAAGAAGGGTAAGAAGGAGAAGAAAGGGAAGAAGAAGAACAAGTGGATGTAGTAGAAGTAGAAGAAGGTGAACAAGAGGAAGAAGAAGAAGTAGTTGAAGGAGTGGCGATGAAGTGGAAGAAGGTGAACAAGAGGAGGAAGAAGAAGTAGTGGAAAGAGGTGAGGTGAAGAAGAAGAATTGGAACAAGGACAAAAGGAGGAAAAGGAAGAAGGAGGGGAAGGGTAGGGAAGAAGAAGCAAAAGAAGTGGAATCTGGAGGAGAAGAGGAAGAAGAAGAAAAAGTGTAAGCATAAAATTTGGGGGATGGAGAAGAAGAGGAAGAGCAACAATGGGAAGCAACAGAAATGGGTGATGGAAAACAAGAGGAAGGAGAAGACTGAAAGGAAAAAAGAAGAAGTTGTGGAAGGAGAAGAAATGGAAGAAGAGGAAGAAGAATAAGTGTAAGCAGAAGAAGCTGAAGAAGGAGACGAAAATGAAGAAGAACAACAAGTAGAAGTAGAAGAAGTGGTAGAGGGAGAGAATAAGAGGAATAGGAGGAAGTAGTGGAATGAAAGGAGATGAAGAACAAGAAGTGGAAGAAGGAGAACGGTAGGAGGAAGAAGCGGTGGCAGATGGAGAAGAAGAGGAAGTAGAAGAAATGGAAGAACGAGAAGAAGAGGAAGTAGAAGAAATGGAAGAACGAGAAGAAAAGGAAGAAGTGCAAGTGGAAGAAGGAGAACAATAGAAAGAAGAGAAGAAGTGGAAGAATGAGAAAAAGAGGAGAAAGAAGAAGCAATGGAAGGAAAGGGGATGAAGAAGAAGTGGAACAAGGAGGAGAAGAAGAAGGCGAGGAAGAACAAGAAGGAGAAGAGAGGGAAGAAGAAGAAAAACTTGACGTAGTAGAAGTGGAAGAAGGTGAGCAAGAGGAGGAAGAATAAGTAGTTGAAGGAATGGGGATGATGGAGAAGAAGTCCAAGAAGGAGAAAAAGAGGTAGAAATGCAAGTGGAAGCAGAAGAAGGAGAAAAAGAGGGATATGACGAAGGAAAGGAAGAAGAAGAAGGAAATGAAGAGGAAGAAAAGAAAGGAAAGGAGAGGATGGAGAAGAAGTGGAAGAAAGAGAACAGGAGGAGGCAGGAGAAGTGGAAGAAGTATAAGAAGAAGGAGAGTAACTAGAAGAAGTGGAAGAAGGAGACGAAAAGGAAGAAGAAGAAGATTCGGAAAGTAAAGAAGTTGAAGAAGGTGAACAAGTAGTGGAAGGAGGTGACATGAAGAAGAAGAATTGGAACAAGGAGAAAAGGAGGAAAAGGAAGAAGGAGGGGAGGGGAAGGGAAGGGAAGAAGAAGCCGAAGAAGCGGAATCTGGAGGAGAAGATGAGGAAGAAGAAGAAGTGTAACCATAAGATTTAGGGGAAGGAGAACAAGAGGAAGAGCAGCAATGGGAAGCAAGTGAAGTGGGGGATGGAGAAAAAGAGGAAGGAGAAGATGTAAAGGAAAGAAGAAGAAGTTGTGGAAGGAGAAGAAATGGAAGAAGGGGAAGAAGAAGACGAAAATGAAGACGAAAACCAAGTAGAAGTAGAAGAAGTGGTAGAAAGAGAGAATAAGAGGAATAAGAGGAAGTAGTGGAATGAAAGGAGATGAATAAGAAGAAGTGGAAGAAGGAGAACGGGAGGAGGGAGAAGAGGTGGCAGAAGGAGAAGAAGAGGAAGAAGAAGAGGTGGAAGAACGAGAAGAAAAGCAAGAAGTGCAAGTGGAAGAAGGAGAACAATAGGAGGAAGAAGAGGAAGTGGAAGAATGAAAAAAAGAGGAGAAAGAAGAAGCAATGGAAGGAAAGGGGATGAAGAAGAAGTGGAACAAGGAGGAGAAGAAAAAGGGGAGGAAGAAGAAGTAGTGTAGGCAAGAAGGAGAAGAGAGGGAAGAAGAAGAACAAGTGGATGTAGTAGAAGTGGAAGAAGGTGAACAAGAGGAAGAAGAAGAAGTAGTTGAAGGAGTGGGGATGATGGAGAAGAAGTGGAAGAACCAGAACAAGAGGTAGAAATGCAAGTGGAAGCAGAAGAAGGAGAAAAAGAGGGATATGACGAAGGAAAGGAAGAAGAAGAAGGAGATGAAGAGGAAGAAAAGAAAGGAAATGAGAGGGTGAAGAAGAAGTCGAAGAAAGAGAACAAGAGGAGGCAGGAGAAGTGGAAGAAATATAAGGAGAGGAAGAAGAAGGAGAGTAACTAGAAGAAGTGGAAGAAGGAGAAGAAAAGGAAGAAGAAGAAGATGCGGAAAGTGATGAAGTTGAAGAAGGTGAACAAGAGGAGGAAGAAGAAGTAGTGGAAGGAGGTGGGATGAAGCAGAAGAATTGGAACAAGGAGAAAAGGAGGAAAAGGAGGAAGGAGGGAAGCGGAAGGGAAGGGAAGAAGAAGCCGAAGAAGCGGAATCTGGAGGAGAAGAGGAGGAAGAAGAGTAAGTGTAACCATAAGAGCAGCAATGGGAAGCAGCAGAAGCGGGGGATGGAGAAAAAGAGGAAGGAGAAGATGTAAAGGAAAGAAGAAGAAGAAGTTGTGGAAGGAGAAGAAATGGAAGAAGGGGAAGAAGAAGAAGTGTAAGCAGAAGAAGCGGAAGAAGAAGACGAAAATGAAGAAGAACAACAAGTAGAAGTACAAGAAGTGGTAGAAGGTGAACAAGAGGAAGAAGAAGCAGTGCAGGCAGAAGAAGGGCAAGAAGGAGAAGAGAGGGATGTGACGAAGGAAAGGAAGAAGAAGAAGGAGATGAAGAGGAAGAAAAGATAGGAAAAGAGAAGATGAAGAAGAAGTGGAAGAAAGAGAACAAGAGGAGGCAGGAGAAGTGGAAGAAAGATAAGAAGAGGAAGAAGAAGGATAGTAACAAGAAGAAGTGGAAGAAGGAGAAGAAAAGGAAGAAGAAGAAGATGTGGAAAGTGAAGAAGTTGAAGAAGGTGAACAAGAGGAGGAAGAAGAAGTAATGGAAGGAAGTCAGATGAAGAGGCAGAATTGGAACAAGGAGAAAAGCACTAAAAGGAAGAAGGAGGGGAAGGGAACGGAAGAAAGAGCAGAAGAAGTGGAATCTGGAGGAGAGGAAGAAGAAGAAGAAGTGTAAGCATAAGATTTGGGGGAAGGAGAAGAAGAAGTGGAACAAGGAGGAGAAGAAGAAGCAGAAGAAGTGGAAACTAGAGGAGAAGAGGAAGAAGAAGAAGAAGAAGTGTAAGCATAAGATTTGGGGGAAGGAGAAGAGGAGGAAGAGCTGCAATGGAGCGCAATAGAAGTGGGGGATGGAGAAAAAGAGGAAGGAGAATACGGAAAGGAAAGAAGAAGAAGTTTTGGAAGGAGAAGAAATGGAAGAAGAGGAAGAAGAAGAAATGTAAGCAGAAGAAGCGGAAGCAGGAGACGAAAATGAAGCAGAACAACAAGTAGAAGTAGAAGAAGTGGTAGAAGGAGAGAATAAGAGGAATAGGAGGAAGTAGTGGAATGAAATGAGATGAAGAAGAAGAAGTGGAAGAAGGAGAACGGGAGGGCGGAGAAGAGGTGGCAGAAGGAGAAGAAGAGGAAGAAGAAGAAGTGGAAGAACGAGAAGAAAAGGAAGAAGTGCAAGTGGAAGAAGGAGAACAATAGGAAGAAGAAGAAGAAGTGGAAGAATGAGAAAAAGAGGAGTAAGAAGAAGCAATGGAAGGAAAGGCGATGAAGAAGAAGAAGTGGAACAAGGAGGAGAAGAAGAAGGGGAGGAAGAAGAAGTAGTGTAGGCAGAAGGAGGGCAAGAAGGAGAAGAGAGGGAAGAAGAAGAACAAGTGGATGTAGTAGAAGTGGAAGAAGGTGAACAAGAGGAAGAAAATGAAGTAATTGAAGGAGTGGGAATGATGGAGAAGACGTGGAAGAAGGAGAACAAGAGTTACAAATGCAAGTGGAAGCAGAAGAAGGAGAAAAAGAGGGATATGACGAAGGAAAGGAAGAAGAAGAAAGAGATGAAGAGGAAGAAAAGATAGGAAAAGAGAGGATGAAGAAGAAGTGGAAGAAAGAGAACAAGAGGAGGCAGGAGAAGTGGAAGAAAGACAAGAAGAGGAAGAAGAAGGATAGTAACTAGAAGAAGTGGAAAAAAAGGGAGAAGAAGAAGATGTGGAAAGTGAAGAAGTTGAAGAAGGTGAACAAGAGGAGGAAGAAGAAGTAGTGGAAGGAAGTAAGATGAAGAAGAAGAATTGGAACAAGGAGAAAGGAGGAAAAGGAAGAAGTAGGGGAAGGGAAGGGAAGAAGAAGCAGAATAAGTGGAAACTGGAGGAGAAGAGGAAGAAGAAGAAGAAGAAGTGTAAGCATAAGATTTGGGGGAAGTAGAAGAAGAGGAAGAGCTGCAATGGGACGCAACAGAAGTGGGGGATGGAGAAAAAGAGGAAGGAGAATACGGAAAGGAAAGAAGAAGAAGTGATGGAAGGAGAAGAAATGGAAGAAGAAGAAGAAGAAGAAGTGTAAGCAGAAGAAGCGTAAGAAGGAGACGAAAATGAAGAAGAACAACAAGTACAAGTAGAAGAAGTGGTAGAAGGAGAGAATAAGAGGAATAGGAGGAAGTAGTGGAATGAAAGAAGATGAAGAAGAAGTGGAAGAAGGAGAACGGGAGGAAGGAGAAGAGATTGCAGAAGGAGAAGAAGAGGAAGTAGAAGAAATGGAAGAACGAGAAGAAAAGGAAGAAGTGAAAGTGGAAGAAGGAGAACAATAGGAAGAAGAAGAAGAAGTGGAAGAATGAGAAAAAGAGGAGGAAGAAGAAGCAAAGGAAGGAAAGGGGAATGAAGAAGCAGTGGAACAAGGAGGAGAAGAAGAACGGGAGGAAGGAGAAGTAGTGTAGGGAGATGAAGGGCAAGAAGGAGAAGAGAGGGAAGAAGAAGAACAAGTGGATGTAGTAGAAGTGGAAGAAGTTGAACAAGAGGAAGAAGAAGAAGAAGTTGACGGAGTGGGGATGATGGAGAAGAAGTGGAAGAAGGAGAACAAGAGGTAGAAATGCAAGTGAAAGCAGAAGAAGGAGAAACAGAGGGATATGATGAAGGAAAGGAAGAAGAAGAAGGAGATGAAGAGGAAGAAAAGAAAGGAAAGGAGAGGATGAAGAAGAAGAGGAGGCAAGAGAAAAAGAGGAGGCAGGAGAAGTGGAAGAAAGGTAAGAAAAGGAAGAACAGGGAGAGTAACTCGAAGAAGTGGAAGAAGGAGAAGAAAAGGAAGAAGAAGAAGATGAGGAAAGTGAAGAAGTTGAAGAAGGTGAACAAGAGGAGAAAGAAGAAGTAGTGGAAGGAGGTTAGATGAAGAAGAAGAATTGGAACAAGGAGAAAAGTTGGAAAAGGAAGAAGGAGGGGAAGGGTAGGGAAGAAGAAGCAGAAGAAGTGGAATCTGAAGGAGAAGAGGAAGAGTAAGCATAAGATTTTGGGGACGGAAAAGAAGAGGAAGAGCAACGATGGGAAGCAACAAAAGTGGGGGATGGAGAAAAAGAGGAAGGAGAAGACAGAAAGGAAAGAAGAAGAAGTTGTGGAAGGAGAAGAAATGAAGAAGAGGAAGAAGAAGAACTGTAAGCAGAAGAAGCCGAAGAAGGAGACGACAATGAAGAAGAACAACAAGTAGAAGTAGAAGAAGTGGAAGAAGGAGAGAATAAGAGGAATAGGAGGAAGTAGTGGAATGAATGGAGATGAAGAAGAAGAAGTGGAAGAAGGAGAACGGCAGGAGGAAGAAGAGGTGGCAGATGGAGAAGAAGAGGAAGTAGAAGAAATGGAAGAACGAGAAGAAAAGGAAGAAGTGCAAGTCGAAGAAGAAGAAGAAGAAGTGGAAGAATGAGAAAAAGAGGAGGAAGAAGAAGCAATGGAAGGAAATGGGAATGAAGAAGAAGTGGACCAAGGAGGAGAAGAAGTAGTGTAGGCAGAAGAAGGGCAAGAAGGAGAAGAGAGGGAAGAAGAAGAACAAGTGGATGTAGTAGAAGTGGAAGAAGGTGAACAAGACGAAGAAGAAGAAGTAATTGAAGGAGTGGGGATGATGGAGAAGAAGTGGAAGAAGGAGAACAAGAGGTACAAATGCAAGTGGAAGCAGAAGAAGGAGAAAAAGAGGGATATGACGAAGGAAAGGAAGAAGAAGAAGGAGATGAAGAGGAAGAAAAGAAAGGAAAGGAGAGGATGAAGAAGAAGTGGAAGAAAGAGAACAAGAGGAGGCAGGAGAAGTGGAAGAAAGATAAGAAGAGGAAGAAGAAGGAGAGTAACTAGAAGAAGTGGAAGAAGCAGAAGAAAAGGAAGAAGAAGAAGATGTGGAAAGTGAAGAAGTTGAAGAAGGTGAACAAGAGGAGGAAGAAGAAGTAGTGGAAGGAGGTGAGATGAGGAAGAAGAATTGGAACAAGGAGAAAAGGAGGAAAAGGAAGAAGGAGGGGAAGGGAAGGGAGGAAGAAGCAGAAGAAGTGGAATCTGGAGGAGAAGAAGAAGAAGAAGCAGTAGTGTAAGCATAAGATTTGGGGGAAGGAGAAAAAGATGAAGAGCAACAATGGGAAGCAACAGAAGTTGGGGATGGAGAAAAACAAGAAGGAGAAGATGGAAACGAAAGAAGAAGAAGTTATGGAAGGAGAAGAAATGGAAGAAGAGGAAGAAGAAGAAGTGTAAGCAGAAGAAGCGGAAGAAGGAGACGAAAATGAAGAAGAACAACAAGTAGAAGTAGAATAACTAGTAGAAGGAGATAATAAGACAAAGTAGTGGAATGAAAGGAGATGAAGAAGAAGTGGAAGAAGGAGAACGGGAGGAGGAAGAAGAGGCGGCAGAAGGAGAAGAAGAGGAAGAAGAAGAAGTGGAAGAACGAGAAGAAAAGGAAGAAGTGCAAGTCGAAGAAAGAGAAAAATAGGAAGAAGAAGAAGAAGTGGAAGAATGAGAAAAAGAGGAGGAACAGGAAGCAATGGAAGGAAAGGGGAATGAAGAAGAAGTGGAACAAGGAGGAGAAGAAGAAGGGGAGGAAGAAGAAGTAGTCTAGGCAGAAGAAGGGCAAGAAGGAGAAGAGAGGGAAGAAGAAGACGAAGGGGAGGAAGAAGAAGTATTGTAGGTAGAAGAAGGGCATGAAGGAGAAGAGAGGGAAGGAGTGGGGATGATGGAGAAGAAGTGGAAGAAGGAGAGCAAGAGGTAGAAATGCAAGTGGAAGCAGAAAAAGGAGAAAAAGAGTGATATGACGAAGGAAAGGAAGAAAAAGAAGGAGATGAAGAGGAAGAAAAGAAAGGAAAGGAGAAGGGCAAAAAGAAGAAGAGAGGGAAGAAGAAGAACAAGTGGATGTAGTAGAAGTGGAAGAAGGTGAACAAGAGGAAGAAAAAGTAGTTGAAGGAGTGGGGATTATGGAGAAGAAGTGGAAGAAGGAGAACAAGAGGTAGAAATGCAAGTTGAAGCAGAAGAAGGAGAGAAAGACGGATATGACGAAGGAAAGGAAGAAGAGGAAGGAGATGAAGAGGAAGAAAAGATAGGAAAGGAGAGGAAGAACAAGAAGTGGAAGAAAGAGAACAAGAGGAGGCAGGAGAAGTGGAAGAAAGATAAGAAGAGGAAGAAGAAGGAGAGTAACTAGAAGAAGTGGAAGAAGGAGAAGAAAAGGAAGAAGAAGAAGATGTGGAAAGTGAAGAAGGTGAACAAGAGGAGGAAGAAGAAGTAGTGGAAGGAGGTGAGATGAAGAATCAGAATTGGAACAAGGAGAAAAGGAGGAAAAGGAAGAAGGAGGGGAAGGGAAGGGAAGAAGAAGCAGAAGAAGTGGAATCTGGAGGAGAAGAGGAAGAAGAAGAAGAAGAAGTGTAAGCATAAGATTTGGGGGAAGGAGAATAAGAGGAGGAGCAACAATATAGGAAGCAACAGAAGTAGGGAATGGAGAAAAAGAGGAAGGAGAAGACGGAAAGGGAAGAAGAAGAAGTTGTGGAAGGAGAAGAATGGAAGAAGAGGAAGAAGAAGAAGTGTAAGCAGAGAAAGCGGAAGAAGGAGACGAAAATCAAGAAGAACAAGAAGTAGAAGTAGAAGGAGTGGTAGAAGGAAAGAATAAGAGGAATAGGAGGAAGTAGTGGAATGAAAGGAGATGAAGAAGAAGAAGTGGAAGAAGGAGAGCAGGAGGAGGGAGAAGAGGTGGCAGAAGGACAAGAAGAGGAAGAAGAAGAAGTGGAAGAACGAGAAGAAAAGGAAGAAGTGCAAGTGGAAGAAGGAGAACATTAGGAAGAAGAAGAAGAAGTGGAAGAATGAGAAAAAGAGGAGGAAGAATAAGCAATGGAAGGAAAGGGGAATGAAGAAATAGTCGAACAAGGAGGAGAAGAAGAAGGGGAGGAAGAAGAAGTAGTGTAGGCAGAAGAAGGGCAAGAAGGAGATGAAGAGGAAGAAAAGAAAGGAAAGGAGAGGATGAAGAAGAAGTGGAAGAAAGAGAACAAGAGGAGGCAGGAGAAGTGGAAGAAAGATAAGAAGAGGAAAAAGAAGGAGAGTAACTAGAAGAAGTGGAAGAAGGAGTAGACAAGGAAGAAGAAGAAGATGTGGAAAGTGAAGAAGGTGAACAAGAGGAGGAAGAAGAAGAATTGGAACAAGGAGAAAAGGAGGAAAAGGAAGAAGGAGTGGAAGGGAAGGTAAGAAGAAGCAGAAGAAGTGGAAGAAGAGGAAGAAGAAGAAGTGTAAGCAGAAGAAGCAGAAGAAGCAGACAAAAATGAAGAAGAAGAACAAGTAGAAGTAGAAGAAGTGGTAGAAGGAGACAATAAGAGGAATAGGAGGAAGTTGTGGAATGAAAGGAGATGAAGAAGAAGAAGTGGAAGAAGGAGAACGGGAGGAGGAAGAAGAGGCAGCAGAAGGAGAAGAAAAGGAAGAAGAAGAGGTGGCAGAAGGAGAAGAAGAAGAAGAGGAAGAAGAAGAAGTGGAAGAACGAGAAGAAAAGAAAGAAGTGCAAGTGGAAGAAGGAGAACAATAGGAAGAAGAAGAAGAAGTGGAAGAATGAGAAAAAGAGGAGGAAGAAGAAGCAATGAAAGGAAAGGGGAATGAAAAAGAAGTGGAACAAGGAATAGAAGAAGAAGGGGAGGAAGAAGAAGGACAAGAAGGAGAAGAGAGGGAAGAAGAAGAACAAGTGGATGTCGTAGAAGTGGAAGTAGGTGAACAAGAGGAAGAAGAAGAAGTAGTTGAAGGAGTGGGGATGATGGAGAAGAAGTCGAAGAAGGAGAACAAGAGGTAGAAATGCAAGTAGAAGCAGAAGAAGGAGAAAAAGAGGGATATGACGAAGGAAAGGAAAAAGAAGGAGATGAAGAGGAACAAAAGAAAGGAAAGGAGAGGATGAAGAAGAAGTGGTTCACTTCTCCTTTCCTTCCTTTTTTTCCTCTTCATGTCCTTCTTCTTCTTCCTTTCCTTCGTCATATCCCTCTTTTTCTCCTTCTTCTTCTTACACTTGCATTTCTCCCTCTTGTTCACCTATTTCCACTTCTTCTCCATCATCCTCACTCCTTCAACTACTTCTTCTTCTTCCTCTTGTTCACGTTCTTCCACGTCTACTACATCCACTTGTTCTTCTTCTTCCCTCTCTTCTCCTTCTTGCACTTCTTCTGCCTACACTACTTCTTCTTCCTTCCCTTCTTCTTCTACTCCTCGTTCCACTTCTTCTTCATCCCCTTTCCTTCCATTGCTTCTTCTTCCTCCTCTTTTTCTCATTCTTCCACTTCTTCTTCTTCTTCCTATTGTTCTCCTTCTTCCACTTGCACTTCTTCCTTCTCTTCTCGTTCTTCTACTTCTTCTTCTTCCTCTTCTTCTCCTTCTGCCACCTCTTCTCCTTCCTCCCGTTCTCCTTCTCCCACTTCTTCTTCTTCATCTCCTTTCATTCCACTACTTCCCCCTATTCCTCTTATTCTCTCCTTCTAGAACTTCTTCTACTTCTACTTGTTGTTCTTCTTCATTTTCGTCTCCTTCGTTCGATTTTTCTGCTTGCACTTCTTCTTCTTCCATTCCTTCTCCTTCCACAACTTCTTCTTCTTTCCTTTCCATCTTCTCCTTCCTCTTGTTCTCCATCCCCCACTTCTGTTGCTTCCCATTGTTGCTCTTCCTCTTCTTCTCCTTCCCCCAAATCTTATGCTTACACTTCTTCTTCTTCTTCCTCTTATCCTCCAGATTCCACTTCCTCTGCTTCTTCTTCAATTCCCTTCCCCTCCTTCTTCTTTTTCCTCCTTTTCTCCTTGTTCCAATTCTTATGCTCTTCCTCTTTTTCTCCTTCCTCCTAATCTTATACTGACACTTCTTCTTCTTCTTCTTCTTCTTCTTCTTCTTCTTCTTCTTCTTCTCCGCCAGATTCCACTTCTTTTTCTTCTTCTTCCCTTCCTTCCCCTCCTTCTTCCTTTTCCTCATTTTCTCCTTGTACCAATTCTTCTTCTTCATGTCAACTCCTTCCACTACTTCTTGTTCACCTTCTTCAACTTCTTCACTTTCCACATCTTCTTCTTCTTCCTTTTCTTCTCCTTCTTCCACTTCTTCTAGTTACTCTCCTTCTTCTTCCTCTTCTTATCTTTCTTCCACTTCTCCTGCCTCCTCTTCTTATCTTTCTTCCACTACTTCTTCATCCTCTCCTTTCCTTTCTTTTCTTCCTCTTCATGCCCTTCTTCTTCTTCCTTTCCTTCGTCATATCCCTCTTTTTCTCCTTCTTCTGCTTACACTTGCATTTCTACCTCTTGTTCTCCTTCTTCCACTTCTTCTCCATCATCCTCACTCCTTCAACTACTTCTTCTTCTTCCTCTTGTTCACCTTCTTCCACGTCTACTACATCCACTTGTTCTTCTTCTTCCCTCTCTTCTCCCTCTTGCCCTTCTTCTGCCTACACTACATCTTCCTTCCCTTCTTCTTCTACTCCTTGTTCCACTTCTTCTTCATCCCCTTTCCTTCCATTGCTTCTTCTTCCTCCTCTTTTTCTCATTCTTCCACTTCTTCTTCTTCTTCCTATTGTTCTCCTTCTTCCACTTGCACTTCTTGCTTTTCTTCTCGTTCTTCCACTTCTTCTTCTTCTCTTCTCCTCCTTCTGCCACCTCTTCTTCCTCCTCCCGTTCTCCTTTCATTCCACTACTTCCACCTATTCCTCTTATTCTCTCCTTCTAGAACTTCTTCTACTTGTACTTGTTTTTCTTCTTCATTTTCGTCTCCTTCGTCCGATTCTTCTGCTTGCACTTCTTCTTCTTCCTCTTCTTCCATTCCTTCTCCTTCGACAACTTCTTCTTCTTTCCTTTCCATCTTCTCCTTCCTCTTTTTCTCCATCCCCCACTTCTGTTGCTTCCCATTGTTGCTCTTCCTCTTCTTCTCCTTCCCCCAAATCTTATGCTTACACTTCTTCTTCTTCTTTCTTTCCCTTCCCCTCCTTCTTCCTTGTCCTCCTTTCCCCCTTGTTCCAATTCTTGTTCTTCATCTCACCTCCTTCCACTACTTCTTCTTCCTCCTCTTGTTCACCTTCTTCAACTTCTTCACTTTCCACATCTTCTTCTTCTTCCTTTTCTTGTCCTTCTTCCACTTCTCCTGCCTCCTCTTGTTCTATTTCTTCCACTTCTTCTACATCCTCTCCTTTCCTTTCTTTTCTTCCTCTTCATCTGATATGAATCCGCTGTCAGTTTAGGATTCTGAAAGGACCCTAGGAATTTAGCTTGCCGCATTAACAAAATTAATCAACATGGAATGCAAACAATTGCAAAAAAATAAACTGAATAGAATTACTATCAAACTTTTAGACACAGAATGGAAATTAAAAGCTTTTGAAATTCAACAATTAAATGAGTTTTTGAATAGTGTAGCACTTTCCTGTTATAGAGTTTGCTGGCCAGAATTGAGTATGAATGGAAAAGACAGAAAATGGAATTGGAATTGATAGACTCCACACTTCCAAGGATGGAAGATATGTCTACGAGATTGCACACACAAAGGGGTGAATTACCTTTGATAAATCTCAAAAGATTTTGGATTGTCAAGAACCCAAAAGAGAGAAAACCTCAACTAGTTTTTTTTATTTCCCAAAAATTCTGCCTTACATCTCAGTCTTGCCCAAATTTATATGCCTAATAAACTCAGCTTGTGTAGGTTTAGTGGCTTTCTACATTCAGCTGAAGTTACAAAATAATAAAAACTAATAATGGGCAGCTTAATAACAAAGTGTAACTGCCAAAGTAAATTAAACACGTATACTAATTATAATTGATAACCTAGGTGGCTGCAACTTTAATTAGACAATTCTGGTTGTCCACCATTAACTAAGTAAACTCCAAGAAAATGAGTTTAATTTATCTCAAACTTCTCTTCCATTAAGGTCAAGTATTGCTCTCTTCAGTCCTGAGACAATTAACAATTTTAAACTTTATTTCTTCAATGTTTGGCTCTTTTTGCAAAAGGGCTGCCAATACTTGTTGAATAGCTTCCTTAGCTCTTCTTGTCCTTGCCCTTGTCATAGGTCCTCCAAGTCCTTCAAGCTTGATGTCCTCATCATCATCTCCTTCTTCTTCTTCCTTTCTATCGCATATCCCTCTTTTTCTTCTTCTTCTGCTTCCACTTGCATTTCTACCTCTTGTTCTCCTTCTTCCACTTCTTCTCCATCATCCCCACTCCTTCAACTACTTCTTCTTCTTCCTCTTGTTCACCTTCTTCCACTTCTACTACATCCACTTGTTCTTCTTCTTCCCTCTTTTCTCCTTCTTGCCCTTCTTCTGCCTACACTACTTCATCTTCCTCCCCTTCTTCTTCTCCTCCTTGTTCCACTTCTTCTTCACCCCTTTTCCTTCCACTGCCTCTTCTTCCTCCTCTTTTTCTCATTCTTCCACTTCTTCTTCTTCTTCCAATTGTTCTCCTTCTTCGACTTGCACTTCTTCCTTTTCTTCTCGTTCTTCCACCTCTTCTTCTTCATCTTCTTCTCCTTCTGCCACATCTTCTTCCTCATCCCGTTCTCCTTCTTCCACTTCTTGTTCTTCATCTCCTTTCATTCCACTACTTCCTCCTATTCCCCTTATTCTCTCCTTCTACCACTTCTTCTACTTCTACTTGTTGTTCTTCTTCATTTTCATCTCCTTCTTCCGCTTCTTCTGCTTACACTTCTTCTTCTTCCCCTTCTTCCATTTCTTCTCCTTCCACAACTTCTTCTTCTTTCCTTTCCGTCTTCTCCTTCCACTTTTTCTCCATCCCCTACTTCTGTTGCTTCCGATTGTTGCTCTACCTCTTCTTCTCCTTGCCCCAAATCTTATGCTTAGACTTCTTCTTCTTCTTCCACTTCTTCTGCTTCTTCTTCCCTTCCCTTCCCTTCCCGTCCGGTCCTTCTTCCTTTTCCTGCTTTTCTCCTTGTTCCATTTCTTCTTCTTCATCTCACCTCCTTCCACTACTTCTTCTTCCTCCTCTTGTTCACCTTCTTCGCTTTCCAGATCTTCTTCTTCCTTTTCTTCTCCTTATTCCACTTCTTCTAGTTACTCTCCTTCTTCTTCCTCTTCTTATCCTTCTTCCACTTCCCTTGCCTCCTCTTGTTCTCTTTCTTCCACTTCTTCTTTATCCTCTCCTTTCCTTTCTTTTCTTCCTCTTCATGTCCTTCTTCTTCTTCCTTTCCTTCGTCATATCCCTCTTTTTCTCCTTCTTCTGCTTCCACTTGCATTTCTACCTCTTGTTCTCCTTCTTCTACTTCTTCTCCATCATCCCCACTCCTTCAACTACTTCTTCTTCTTCCTCCTGTTGACCTTCTTCCACTTCTACTACATCCACTTGTTCTTCTTCTTCCCTCTCTTCTCCTTCTTACCCATATTCTTCCTACACTACTACTTCTTCCTTCCCTGTTTCTTCCCCTCCTTGTTCCACTTCTTCTTCATCCCCTTTCCTTCCATTGCTTCTTCTTCCTCCTCTTTTTCTCATTCTTCCACTTCTTCTTCTTCCTATTGTTCTCCTTCTTCCACTTGCACTTCTTCCATTTCTTCTCGTTCTTCCACTTCTTCTTCTTCTTCCTCTTCTTCTCTTTCTGCCACATCTTCTCCCTCCTCCCGTTCTCCATCTTCCACTTCTTCTTCTTCATCTCCTTTCATTCCACTACTTCCTCTATTCCTCTTATTCTCTCCTTCTACCACTTCTTCTACTTCTACTTGTTGTTCTTCTTCATTTTCCTCTCCTTCTTCCGCTTCTTCAGTTTACACTTCTTCTTCTTCCTCTTCTTCCATTTCTACACCTTCCACAACTTCTTCTTCTTTCGTTTCTGTCTTCTCCTTCCTGTTTTTCACAATCCCCCACTTCACTTGCTTCCCATTGTTGCTCTTCCTCTTCTTCTCCTTCCCCCAAATCTTATGCTTACACTTCTTCTTCTTCTTCCTCTTCTCCTCCAGATTCCACCTCTTCTGCTTCTTCTTCCCTTCCCTTCCCTTCCCCTCCTTCTTCCTTTTCCTCCTTTTCTCCTTGTTCCAATTCTTCTTCTTCATTTAACCTCCTTCAACTACTTCTTCTTCCTCCTCTTGTTCACCTTCTTCAACTTCTTCAGTTTCCACATCTTCTTCTACTTTCTTCTCATTCTTATGCTTGATCTTCTTCTTCTTCTTACTCTTCTCCTCCAGATTCCACTTCTTCTACTTCTTCTTCGCTTCCCTTCCCCTCCTTCTTCCTTTTCCTCCTTTTCTCCTTGTTCCAATTCTTCTTCTTCATCTCACCTCCTTCCATTACTTCTTCTTCCTCTTCTTGTTCACCTTCTTAACTTTCCACATCTTCTTCTTCTTCCTTTTCTTCTCCTTCTTCCACTTCTTCTAGTTACTTTCCTTCTTCTTCCTCTTCTTATCTTTTCTTCCTCTTCATCTACTTCTTCTTCTTCCTCTTGTTCACCTTCTTTCACTTCTAGTACATCCACTTGTTCTTCTTCTTCCCTCTCTTGTCCTTCTTGCCCTTCTTCTGCCTACACTACTTCTTCTTCCTCCTCTTTTTCTCATTCTTCCACTGCTTCTTCTTCCTATTGTTCTCCTTCTTCCACCTCCACTTCTTCCTTTTCTTCTTGTTCTTCCGCTTCTTCTTCTTCCTCTTCTTCTCCTACTGCCACCTCTTCTCCGTCCTCCCGCTCTCCTTCTTCGACTTCTTCTTCTTCATCTCCTTTCACTCCACTACTTCCTCCTATTCCTCTTATTCTCTCCTTCTACCACTTCTTCTACTTCTACTTGTTGTTCTTCTTTATTTTCGTCTCCTTCTTACGCTTCTTCTGCTTACACTTCTTTTTCTTCCATTTCTTCTCCTTCCACAACTTCTTCTTCTTTCCTTTCCGTCTTGTCCTTCGTCTTTTTCTCCATCCCCCACTACTGTTGCTTCCCATTTTTGCTCTTCCTCTTCTTCTCGTTCCACCAAATCTTATGCTTACACTTCTTCTTCTTCTTCCTCCTCTCCTCCAAATTCCACTTCTTCTGCTTCTTCTTCCCTTCCCTTGCCCTCCTTCTTCCTTTTACTCGTTTTCTCCTTGTTCCAATTCTTCTTCTTCATCTCACTTCCTTCCACTACTTCCTCTTCCTACTCTTGTTCACCTTCTTCAACTTCTTCACTTTCCACATCTTCCTCTTCTTCCTTTTCTTCTCCTTCTTCCACTTCTTCTAGTTACTATCCTTCTTCTTCCTCTTCTTATCTTTCTTCCACTTCTCCTGCCTCCTCTTGTTCTCTTTCTTCCAGTTCTTCTTCATCCTCTCTTTTCCTTTCTTTTCTTCGTCTTCATCTCCTTCTTCTTCCTTTCCTTCGTCATATCCCTCTTTTTCTCCTTCTTCTGCTTCCACTTGCATTTGTACCTCTTGTTCTCCTTCTTCCACGTCTTTTCCATCATCCCCACTCCTTCAATTACTTCTTCTTCTTCCTCTTGTTCACCTTCTTCCACTTCTACTACATCCACTTGTTCTTCTTCTTCCCTCTCTTCTCCTTCTTGCCCTTCTTCTGCCTACACTCCTTCTTCTTCCTCCCCTTCTTGTTCTCCTCCTTGTTCCACTTCTTCTTCTTCATCCCCTTTCCTTCCATTGCTTCTTCTTCCTCCTCTTTTTCTCATTCTTCCACTTCTTCTTCTTCTTCCTATTGTTCTCCTTCTTCCACTTGCACTTCTTCCTTTTCTTCTCGTTCTTCCACTTCTTCTTCTTCCTCTTCTTCTCCTTCTGCCACCTCTTCTCCCTCTTCCCGTTCTGCTTCTTCCACTTCTTATTTTTCATCTCCTTCCATCCCACTACTTCCTCCTATTCCTCTTATTCTTTCCTTCTACCACTTCTTCTACTTGTACTTGTTGTTCTTCTTAATTTTCGTCTCCTTCTTCCGCTTCTTCTGCTTACACTTCTTTTTCTTCCTCTTCTTCCATTTCTTCTCCTTCCACAACTTCTTCTTCTTTCCTTGCCGTCTTCTCCTTCCTCTTTTTCTCCATCCCCCATTCCTGTTGCTTCCCACTGTTGCTCTTCCTCTTCTTCTCGTTCCCCCAAATCTTATGCTTACACTTCTTCTTCTTCTTCCTCTACTCCTCTAGATTCCACTTCTTCTTCTTCATCTCGTTTCATTCCACTACTCCCTCGTATTCCTCTTATTCTCTCCTTCTACCACTTTTTCTACTTCTACTTGTTGTTCTTCTTCATTTTCGTCTCCTTCTTCCGTTCTTCTGCTTACACTTCTTCTTCTTCGATTTCTTCTCCTTCCACAACTTCTTCTTTTTTCCTTTCCGTCTTCTCCTTCCTCTTTTTGTCCATCCCCACTTCTGTTGCTTCTCATTGTTGCTCTTCCTCTTCTTCTCCTTCCGCCAAATTTTATGCTTACACTTCTTCTTCTTCTTCCTCTTCTTCTCCAGATTCCACTTCTTCTGCTTCTTCTTCCCTTCCCTTCCCCTCCTTCTTCCTTTTCCTCCTTTTCTCCTTGTTCCAATTCTTCTTCTTCATCTCACCTCCTTCCACAACTTCTTCTTCCTCCTCGTGTTCACCTTCTTCAACTTCTTCACTTTCCACATCTTCTTCTTCTTGCTTTTCTTCTCCTTCTTCCACTTCTTCTAGTTACTCTCCTTCTTCTTCCTCTTCTTATCTTTCTTCCACTTCTCCTGCCTCCTCTTGTTCTCTTTCTTCCACTTCTTCTTCATCCTCTCCTTTCCTTTCTTTTCTTCCTCTTCATCTCCTTCTTCTTCCTTTCCTTCGTCATATCCCGCTTTTTCTCCTTCTTCTGCTTCCACTTGCATTTCTACCTCTTGTTCTCCTTCTTCCACTTCTTCTTCATCATCCCCACTCCTTCAACTACTTCTTCTTCTTCCTCTTGTGCACCTTCTTCCCCTTCTACTTCATCCACTTGTTTTTCTTCTTCCCTCTCTTATGCTTCTTGCCCTTCTTCTGCCTACACTGCTTCTTCTTCCTCCCCTTCTTCTTCTCCTTCTTCTTCCACTTCTTTTTCATTCCCCTTTCCTTCCATTACTTCTTCTTCCTCCTCTTTTTCTCATTCTTCCACTTCTTCTTCTTCTTCCTATTGTTCTCCTTCTTCCACTTGCACTTCTTCCTTTTCTTCTCGTTCTTCCACTTCTTCTTCTTCCTTTTCTTCTCCATCTGCCACCTCTTCTTCCTCCTCCCGTTCTCCTTCTTCCACTTCTTCTTCTTCATCTCCTTTCATTCCACTGCTTCCTCCTATTCCTCTTATTCTTCTTAATTTTCGTCTCCTTCTTTCGCTTCTTCTGCTTACACTTCTTCTTCTTCCTCTTCTTCCATTTCTTCTCCTTCCACGACTTCTTCTTCTTTCCTTTCCGTCTTCTCCTTCCTCTTTTTCTCCATCCCGTACTGCTGTTGCTTCCTATTGTTACTCTTTCTCTTCTTCTGCTTCCCCCAAATCTTAGGCTTATACTTCTTCTTCTTCCTCCTCTTCTCCCCCAGATTCCACTTGTTCTGCTTCTTCTTCCCTTTCCTTCCCGTCCGGTCCTTCTTTCTTTTCCTCCTTTTCTCCTTGTTCCAATTCTTCTTCTTCATCCCACCCCCTTCCACTACTTCTTCTTCCTCCTCTTGTTCACCTTCTTCACTTTCCAGATCTTTTTCTTCCTTTTCTACTCCTTATTCAACTTCTTCTAGTTACTCTCCTTCTTCTTCCTCTTCTTATCCTTCTTCCACTTCCCCTGCATCCTCTTGTTCTCTTTCTTCCACTTATTCTTTATCCTCTCCTTTCCTTTCTTTTCTTCCTCTTCATCTCCTTCTTCTTCTTCCTTTCCTTCTTCATATCCCTCTTTTTCTCCTTCTTCTGCTTCCACTTGCATTTCTACCTCTTGTTCTCCTTCTTCTCCATGATCCTCACTCCTTCAACTACTTCTTCTTCCTCTTGTTGACCTTCTTGTACTTCTACTACATCCACTTTTTCTTCTTCTTCCCTCTCTTCACCTTCTTGCCCTTCTTCTGCCTACACTACTTCTTCTTCCTCCCCTGTTTCTTCCCCTCCTTGTTCCACTTCTTCTTCATCCCCTTTCCTTCCATTGCTTCTTCTTCCTCCTCTTTTTCCCATTCTTCCACTTCTTCTTCTTCTTCCTATTGTTCTCCTTCTTCCACTTGCACCTCTTCCTTTTCTTCTCGTTCTTCCACTTCTTCTTCTTCCTCTTCTTCTCCTTCTGCAACCACTTCTCCCTCCTCCTGTTCTCCTTCTTCCACTTCTTCTTCTTCATCTCTTTTCATTCCACTACTTTCTCCTATTCCTCTTATTCTCTCCTTCTACCACTTCTTCTACTTCTACTTGTTGTTCTTCTTCATTTTCGTCTCCTTCTTACGCTTCTTCTGCTTACACTTCTTCTTCTTCCTCTTCTTCCATTTCTTCTCCTTCCACAACTTCTTCTTCTTTCCTTTCCGTCTTCTCCTTCCACTTTTTCTCCATCCCCTACTTCTGTTGCTTCCCATTGTTGCTGTACCTCTTCTTCTCCGTCCCCCAAATCTTATGCATACACTTCTTCTTCTTCTTCCTCTTCTCCTCCAGATTCCACTTCTTCTGTTTCTTCTTCCCTTCGCTTCCCTTCCCGTCCGGTCCTTCTTCCTTTTCCTCCTTTTCTCCTTGTTCCAATTCTTCTTCTTCATCTCACCTCCTTCCACTACTTCTTCTTCCTCCTCTTGTTCACCTTCTTCACTTTCCACATCTTCTTCTTCTTCCTTTTCGTCTCCTTATTCCACTTCTTCTAGTTACTCTCCTTCGTCTTCCTCTTCTTATCCTTCTTCCACTTCCCCTGCCTCCTCTTGTTCTCTTTCTTCCACTTCTTCTTTATCCTCTCCTTTCCTTTCTTTTCTTCCTCTTCATGTCCTTCTTCTTCTTCCTTTCCTTCTTCATAACCCTCTTTTTCTCCTTCTTCTGCTTCCTCTTGCATTTCTACCTCTTGTTCTCCTTCTTCTCCATGATCCCTACTCCTTCAACTACTTCTTCTTCTTCCTCTTGTTGACCTTCTTCTACTTCTACTACATCCACTTGTTCTTCTTCTTCCCTCTCTTCACCTTCTTGCCCTTCTTCTGCCTACACTACTTCTTCTTCCTCCCCTGTTTCTTCCTCTCCTTCTTCCACTTCTTCTTCATCCCCTTTCCTTCCATTGCTTCTTTTTCCCCCTTTTTTTCTCATTCTTCCACTTCTTCTTCTTCTTCCTATTGTTCTCCTTCTTCCACTTGCACTTCTTCCTTTTCTTCTCGTTCTTCCACTTCTTCTTCTTCATCTCCTTTCATTCCACTACTTCCTCCTTTTCCTCTTATTCTCTCCTTCTACCACTTGTTCTACTTCTACTTGTTGTTCTTCTTCATTTTCGCCTCCTTCTTCTGCTTCTCACTTCTTCTTCTTCCTCTTCTTCCATTTCTTCTCCTTCCACAACTTCTTCTTCTTTCCATTCTGCCTTCTCCTTCCTCTTTTTCTCCATCCCCCACTTTTGTTGCTTCCCACTGTTGCTCTTCCTCTTCTTCTCCTTCCCCCAAATCTTATGCTTACACTTCTTCTTCTTCTTCCTCTTCTCCGGCTTCCAGTTCTTCTGCTTTTTCTTCCCTTCCCTTCCCCTCCTTCTTCCTTTTCCTCCTTTTCTCCTTGTTCCAATTATTCTTCTTCATCTAACCTCCTTCCACTACTTCTTCTTCCTCTTCTTGTTAACCTTCATCCACTTCTTCACTTTCCACTCTCCTCCTTCTTCCACTTGCACTTCTTGATGAGGACATCAAGCTTGAAGGACTTTGAGGACCTATGACTAGGGCAAGGACAAGAAGAGCTAAGGAAGCTATTCAACAAGTATTGGCAGCCCTTTTGCAAAAAGAGCCAAACATTGAAGAAATAAAGTTTAAAATTATTAATTGTCTCAGGACTGAAGAGAGCAATACTTGACCTTAATGGAAGAGAAGTTTGAAATAAATTAAACTCATTTCTTGGAGTTTACTTAGTTAATGGTGGGGCAACCAGAATTGTCTAATTAAAGTTGTAGCCACCTAGGTTATCAATTATAATTAGTATACGTGTTTAATTTACTTTGGCAGTTACACTTTGTTATTAAGCTGCCCATTATTAGTTTTTATTATTTTGTAACTTCAGCTGAATTTAGAAAGCCACTAAACCTACACAAGCTGAGTTTATTAGGCATATAAATTTGGGCAAGACTGAGATGTAAGGGAGAATATTTTGGAAATAAAAAAACTAGTTGAGTTTTCTCTCCTTTGGGTTCTTGGCAATCCAAAATCTTTTTGAGATTTATCAAAGGTAATTCACCCCTTTGTGTGTGCAATCTCGTAGACATATCTTCCATCCTTGGAAGTGTGGAGTCTATCAATTCCAATTCCATTTTCTGTCTTTTCCATTCATACTCAATTCTGCCCATTAAACTCTTTGACAGGAAAGTCCTACACTATCGAAAACTCGTTTAATCGTTGAATTTCAATAACTTTTAATTTCCATTCTGTGTCTAAAAGTTTGATAGTAATTCTATTTAGTTTATTTTTTTGCAATTATTTGCATTCCACATTGATTAATTTTGTTAACGCAGCAAGCTAAATTCCTAGGGTCCTTTCAGAATCCTAAACTGAAAGTGGATTCATATCATTTTGGTATCAGAGCTCCGGTTTCTAGGAATTCCAAGGCTGCTGTTCTGGGTAATTTCTGTCCTTAATTTTCATCATATCATAATATTACCTTATTGTTATTTCTTTGACTGAACCATTGCAAAGGTTAGGTCCTTAAAACAATTCTGAATTTAAAAAAAAAAAATAAAAGTGAAAGAAAGCATGCAAAAATTGAGTTAAAAAAAAAAATTGGGCTGAATGGTTCATGTTATTAGAAAAATTTTAAGCTCATTCTTAAGGTAATATTGTGTTTGAATTGAGGAAGAAAATACTGCACCTTGTTAGTATACAATTCTGAATTTTGGCTGCACTTCTTGGTTGCAAATTGTTCAATTTCCATTCTGTTTTGCTGCACCTGTGTTGTGCATCATTCCCTGAATTTTGCTGCACCTATTGGTTTCATTTTAAGCCAAAATTTCAACCCTTTGTTGGTGTCAAAATTCTGGTTGTTTTCCTATTTGTTTGTGGTCTTCTTTGTGTTTCATTTGAGTCATTTTTGTTAGCTTTTCTTGAGTTATTTGGGCTGCACACAGGTTGGTGTTGTCTTTGAATTTATTCTCTTTTTGGTCTGTTAAGAACTTAAGGAGGAATAGAGAGGAAAAAGGCAAGAGAGTTTCATTATAGTAAAAGCCAATATTGTTTAGCGCAAACACTTGAGTGGGTGAGAACATTTTCAAACACCACATACATACTTTTTCTTGTGACATTTGACCTGTTTGTTTATCATGGCGGAAAGAAATAATAACAATGATCTTCAGCTTTAAATTGTTGCACTATCCCAGCATTTAGAGAGATTGATGAAGCAACAACAAGATGAGTTCCATGAGAGGTTGGATCAGTTGGAGAATAGAACCCCACTAGCAGGAGGAGGAGGAAGGCCAAATAGAAATGAAGGAAGAATAGAAGGAGTGAATTTGAATGTGCCTCCTTTCAAGGGTAGGAGTGATCCTGAGGCATACTTGGAGTGGGAGTTAAAACTTGAGCATGTGTTCTCTTGCAACAATTATAGTGAGGAGCAAAAGGTGAGACTTGCAGCTGCTGAATTTTCAGATTATGCTTTGATTTGGTGGAACAAGTTGCAAAGGGAGAGGATTAGAGATGAAGAGCCTATGGTGGACACTTGGACTGAAATGAAGAGGCTCATGAGGAAGCGGTATGTACCTTCTAGCTTCCATAGAGACTTAAAATTGAAACTTCAAAAATTGTCTCAAGGAAGCAAGGGAGTGGAGGAGTACTATAAGGAGATGGAGGTGATTATCATCCAAGCAAAAATTGAAGAAGATCCTGAGGTAACTATGGCTCGCTTCCTTAGTGGCTTAAATCATGATATTAGAGATGTTGTTAAGTTGCAGGAATTTGTAGAAATGGAGGATCTGTTGCATAAGGCCATTCAGGTAGAACAACAGTTAAAAAGAAAAAGTGCAACAAGAAGGAGTTCTACCAATTTTAATAATTCCAATTGGAAGGATAGGAGGAAAGAAGGAGCTGCCTCATCTAGTAATACAACACCTTCTAGCCATGGAAAAGCCCCTCAAAAGAAAGATGATAATCCACCTAAAAAGACTAGAGAAGTGAAGTGTTTCAAGTGCTTGGGCATGGGTCATTATGCCTATGAGTGTCCCACAAAGAAGATTGTTCTTCTCAAAGATAATGGGGAATACACAAGCCAATCAGAAGCTAGTGGTGGAGAAGAAGAGGAGAGTGATGGAGAATTGGCGGCTAATGAAGGAGAGTTGTACATGATTAGGAGACTGTTGGGAAGTCAAGTCAAGGCCGAAGATGCATCTCAAAGGGAGAACATCTTTCACACAAGATGTTCAGTCAATGGTAATGTTTGTTTGGTAATTATTGATGGAGGGAGTTGCACCAATGTGGTGAGTTCAAGATTAGTGTCAAAGATGAACATGGACACTACACCGCATCCTAGACCATATAAACTCCAATGGCTTAGTGAAGGAGAAGAAGTTAAAGTGAAACAGCAAACAGAGGTTCCTTTCTCCATTGGGAAGTATCAAGATAAGGTTTTATGTGATGTGGTTCCCATGGAGGCCAGCCATATCCTTTTAGGGAGGCCGTGGCAGTATGATACCAAAGCCATTCATGATGGTTTCAATAATAAAATTTCCTTTATGTATCAGGATAAAAAGGTGGTTCTCAAGCCTTTGTCTCCTAAAGAGGTATGTGAGGATCAATTAAAAATGAGAGAAAAATTAGCAAATGAGAGAAAGAGTGAAACACCTGAGAGGAAAAAGAGTGAAACACCTGAAAGAAAAAAGAGAGAAAAGAATAAGAGTGAAACACTTGAGGGCAAGCAGCTGTGTTTAGCAAGAGAAAGGGAGGTAAGGAGGGTGCTTTGCGCAAGACAGCCCCTCTACTTATTGCTTTGTCAAAATCAAATTTTGTATGCTAACCAGTTTGACAAGTTTGAATTGCCTTCTTGTATTGAGTCTCTTTTGCAGGATTTTGAGGATGTGTTTCCAGCAAATGTACCTGATGGCTTGCCCCCTGCGAGGGGAATTGAGCATCACATTGATCTCATTCCAGGAGCTTCTTTGCCCAATCGTCCAGCTTATAGGAGCAACCCACAGGAGACCAAAGAGATCGAAAGGCAAGTTACTGAGCTCATGAGCAAAGGGTGGGTAAGAGACAGCATGAGTCCATGTGCTGTACCTGTGATTCTAGTACCCAAGAAGGATGGCTCAGGGAGGATGTGTTCTGATTGTAGAGCCGTAAACAACATCACCATCAAATATAGACATCCAATTCCCAGGTTTTCCAAGATGGCACACTTTGTACCTTGCAAAAAGATAGATGATGCTTGTCATGTGGCTGATTTATTTTTCAAGGAAATAGTGAGACTTCATGGACTGCCAAGGAGCATTGTGAGTGATAGGGATGCAAAATTCCTTAGTCACTTTTGGAGGACCTTGTGGGGTAAAATTGGTACTAAATTGCTGTTTTCTACTACTTGCCACCCACAAACTGATGGTCAGACTGAGGTAGTCAATAGGACTTTAGGCACATTGCTTAGGACTGTTTTAAAGAAAAATCTTAAGTCTTGGGAAGCATGTTTGCCTCATGTTGAGTTTGCTTATAATAGGGTTGGTTGTCCATAGCACGACTAATTGTTCTCCGTTTGAAATTGTGTATGGGTTCAATCCTTTGACTCCTCTTGATTTGTTGTCCATGCCTAACATTTCTATGTTTAAGCATAATGAAGCATAAGCTAAAGCTGAGTATGTGAAGAAGCTGCATGAGCAAGTGAAGGCTCAAATTGAAAAGAAAAATGAGAGTTATGCAAGGCAAGCTAACAAGGGTAGGAAGAAGATCGTGTTCCAACCTGGTGATTGGGTTTGGGTACACATGAGATAGGAAAGGTTCCCTAAACAAAGAAAGTCAAAACTCCAACCAAGGGGAGATGGTCCTTTCCAAGTTCTAGAAAAGATCAATGACAATGCCTATAAGATTGATCTTCCAGATGAGTATAATGTTAGTGCTACTTTTAATGTGTCTGATTTAACTCTCTTTGATGCAGATGAAGATGCTATTGATTTGGGGACAAATCCTCTTCAAGAGGGGGGGAGTGATGAGGACATCAAGCTTGAAGGACTTTGAGGACCTATGATAAGGGCAAGGACAAGAAGAGCTAAGGAAGCTATTCAACAAGTATTAGCAGCCCTTTTGCAAAAAGAGCCAAACATTGAAGAAATAAAGTTTAAAATTGTTAATTGTCTCAGGACTGAAGAGAGCAATACTTGACCTTAATGGAAGAGAAGTTTGAAATAAATTAAACTCATTTTCTTGGAGTTTACTTAGTTAATGGTGGGGCAACCAGAATTGTCTAATTAAAGTTGCAGCCACCTAGGTTATCAATTATAATTAGTATACGTGTTTAATTTACTTTGGCAGTTACACTTTGTTATTAAGCTGCCCATTATTAGTTTTTATTATTTTGTAACTTCAGCTGAATTTAGAAAGCCACTAAACCTACACAAGCTGAGTTTATTAGGCATATAAATTTGGGCAAGCCTGAGATGTAAGGGAGAATATTTTGGAAATAAAAAAACTAGTTGAGTTTTCTCTCCTTTGGGTTCTTGGCAATCCAAAATCTTTTTGAGATTTATCAAAGGTAATTCACCCCTTTGTGTGTGCAATCTCGTAGACATATCTTCCATCCTTGGAAGTGTGGAGTCTATCAATTCCAATTCCATTTTCTGTCTTTTCCATTCATACCCAATTCTACCCATTAAACTCTTTGACAGGAAAGTCCTACACTATCGAAAACTCGTTTAATCGTTGAATTTCAATAACTTTTAATTTCCATTCTGTGTCTAAAAGTTTGATAGTAATTCTATTTAGTTTATTTTTTTGCAATTGTTTGCATTCCACGTTGATTAATTTTGTTAACGCAGCAAGCTAAATTCCTAGGGTCCTTTTAGAATCCTAAACTGATAGTGGATTCATATCACTTCTTCCTTTTCTTCTCGTTCTTCCACTTCTTCTGCCACCTCTTCTCCCTCCTCCCGTTCTCCTACTTCCACTTCTTCTTTTTCATCTCCTTTCATTCCACTACTTCCTTCTATTCCTCTTATTCTCTCCTTCTACCACTTCTTCTACTTCTACTTGTTGTTCTTCTTCATTTTCGTCTCCTTCTTCCGCTTCTTCTGCTTACACTTCTTCTTCTTCCTCTTCTTCCATTTCTTCTCCTTCGACAACTTCTTCTTCTTTCCTTTCTGTCTTCCCCTTCCTCTTTTTCTCCATCCCCCACTTTTGTTGCGTCCCATTGCTGCTCTTCCTCTTCTTCTCCTTCCCCCAAATCTTATGCTTACACTTCTTCTTCTTCTTCCTCTTCTCCTCCAGTTTCCACTTCTTCTGCTTCTTCTTCCCTTCCCTTCCCTTCCCCTCCTTCTTCCTTTTCCTCCTTTTCTCCTTGTTCCAATTCTTCTTCTTCATCTCACTTCCTTCCATTACTTCTTCTTCCTCCTCTTGTTCACCTGAAGAAGAAGTGGAAGAAGGAGGAGAAGAAGAAGGGGGGGAAGAAGAAGCAGTGTAGGCAGAAGAAGGGCAAGAAGGAGAAGAGAGGGAAGAAGAAGAACAAGTGGATGAAGTAGAAGTGGAAGAAGGTGAACAAGAGGAAGAAGAAGAAGTAGTTGAAGGAGTGGGGATGATGGAGAAGAAGTGGAAGAAGGAGAACAGGAGGTAGAAATGCAAGTGGAAGCAGAAGAAGGAGAAAAGGAGGGATATGACGAAGGAAAGGAAGAAGAAGAAGGAGATGAAGAGGAAGAAAAGAAAGGAAAGGAGAGTATGCAGAAGAAGTGGAAGAAAGAGAACAAGAGGAGGCAGGAGAAGTGGAAGAAAGATAAGAAGAGGAAGAAGAAGGAGAGTAACTAGAAAAAGTGGAAAAAGGAGAAGAAAAGGAAGAAGAAGAAGATGTGGAAAGTGAAGAAGTTGAAGAAGGTGAACAAGAGGAGGAAGAAGAAGTTGTGGAAGGAGGTGAGATGAAGAAGAAGAATTGGAACAAGGAGAAAAGGAGGAAAGGAAGAAGGAGGGGAAGAGAAGGGAAGAATAAGCAGAAGAAGTGGAATCTGGAGGAGAAGAGGAAGAAGAAGAAAAGTGTAAGCATAAGATTTGGGGGAAGGAGAAGAAGAGGAAGAGCAACAATGGGAAGCAACAGAAGTAGGGGATGGAGAAAAAGAGGAAGGAGAAGACGGAAAGGAAAGAAGAAGAAGTTTTGGAAGGAGAAGAAATGGAAGAGGAGGAAGAAGAAGAAGTGTAAGCAGAAGAAGCGAAAGAAGGAGACGAAAATGAAGAAGAACAACAAGTAGAAGTAGAAGAAGTGGTAGAAGGAGAGAATAAGAGGAATAGGAGGAAGCAGTGGAATGAAAGAAGATGAAGAAGAAGAAGTGGAAGAAGGAGAACGGGAGGAGGAAGCAGAGGTGGCAGAAGGAGAAGAAGAGGAAGAAGAAGAAGTGGAAGAACAAGAAGAAAAGGAAGAAGTGCAAGTGGAAGAAGGAGAACAATAGGAAGAAGAAGAAGAAGTGGAAGAATGAGAGAAAGAGGAGGAAGAAGAAGCAATGGAAGGAATGGGGAATTAAGAAGAAGTGGAAGAAGGAGGAGAAGAAGGGGGGGAAGAAGAAGCAGTGTAGGCAGAAAAAGGGCAAGAAGGAGAAGAGAGGGAAGAAGAAGAAAAAGTGCATGAAGTAGAAGTGGAAGAAGGTTAACAATAGGAAGAAGAAGAAGTAGTTGAAGGAGTGGGGATGATGGAGAAGAAGTGGAAGAAGGAGAACAAGAGGTAGAAATGCAAGTCGAAGCAGAAGAAGGAGAAAAAGAGGGATATGACGAAGGAAAGGAAGAAGAAGAAGGAGATGAAGAGGAAGAAAAGAAAGGAAAGGAGAGGATGAAGAAGAAGTGGAAGAAAGAGAACAAGAGGAGGCAGGAGAAGTGGAAGAAAGATAAGAAGAGGAAGAAGAAGGAGAGTAACTAGAAGAAGTGGAAGAAGGAGAAGAAAAGGAAGGAGAAGAATATGTGGAAAGTGAAGAAGTTGAAGAAGGTGAACAAGAGGAGGAGGAAGAAGTTGTGGAAGGAGGTGAGATGAAGAAGAAGAATTGGAACAAGGAGAAAAGGAGGAAAAGGAAGAAGAAGGAGAGTAACTAGAAGAAGTAATAGAAGGAGAAGAAAAGGAAGAAGAAGAAGATGTGGAAATTGAAGAAGTTGAAGAAGGTGAACAAGAGGAGGAAGAAGAAGTTGTGGAAGGCGTTGAGATGAAGAAGAAGAATTGGAACAAGGAGAAAAGGAGGAAAAGGAAGAAGGAGGGGAAGGGAAGGGAAGAAGAAGTAGAAGAAGTGGGATCTGAGGAGAAGAGGAAGAAGAAGAAGAAGTGTAAGCATAAGATTTGGGGGAAGGAGAAGAAGGGGAAGAGCAACAATGGGAAGCAACAGAAGTGGGGGATGGAGAAAAAGAGGAATGAGAAGACGAAAAGGAAAGAAGAAGAAGTTGTGGAAGAGAAGAAATGGAAGAAGAAGAAGTGTAAGCAGAAGAAGCGGAACAAGGAGACGAAAATGAAGACGAACAACAAGTAGAAGTAGAAGAAGTGGTAGAAGGAGAGAATAACAGGAATAGGAGGAAGTAGTGGAATGAAAGGAGTCGAAAGAAAAGAAGTGGAAGAAGCAGAACGGGAGGAGGGAGAACAGGTGGCAGAAGGAGAAGAAGAGGAAGAAGAAGAATTGGAAGAACGAGAAGAAAAGGAAGAAGTGCAAGTGGAAGAAGGAGAAGAAAAGGAAGAAGAAGAAGATGTGGAAAGTGAAGAAGTTGAAGAAGGTGAACAAGAGGAGGAAGAAGAAGTTGTGGAAGGAGGTGAGATGAAGAAGAAGAATTGGAACAAGGAGAAAAGGAGGAAAAGGAAGAAGGAGGGGAAGGGAAGGGAAGAAGAAACAGAAGAAGTGGAATCTGGAGGACAAGAGGAAGAAGAAGAAGAAGTGTAAGCATAAGATTTGGGGGAAGGAGAAGAAGAGGAAGAGCAACAATGGGAAGCAACAGAAGTGGGGGATGGAGAAAAAGAGGAATGAGAAGACGGAAAGGAAAGAAGAAGAAGTTGTGGAAGGAGAAGAAATGGAAGAAGAGGAAGAAGAAGAAGTGTAAGCAGAAGAAGCGGAAGAAGGAGACGAAAATGAAGAAGAACAAAAAGTAGAAGTAGAAGAAGTGGTAGAAGGAGAGAATAAGAGGAATAGGAGGAAGCAATGGAATGAAAGGAGATGAAGAAGAGGAAGTGGAAGAAGGAGAACGGGAGGAGGAAGAAGAGGTCACAGATGGAGAAGTAGATGAAGAAGAAGAAGTGGAAGAACGAGAAGAAAAGGAAGAAGTGCAAGTGGAAGAAACAGAACAATAGGAAGAAGAAGAAGAAGTGGAAGAATTGGAAAAAGAGGAGGAAGAAGAAGCAATGGCAGGAAAGGGGAATGAAGAAGAAGTGGAAGAAGGAGGAGAAGAAGAAGGGGAGGAAGAAGAAGCAGTATAGGCAGAAGAAGGGCAAGAAGCCGAAGAGAGGGAAGAAGAAGAACAAGTGGATGAAGTAGAAGTAGAAGAAGGTTAACAAGAGGAAGAAGAAGAAGTAGTTGAAGGAGTGGGGATCATGGAGAAGAAGGAGAACAAGAGGTAGAAATGCAAGTGGAAACAGAAGAAGGAGAAAAAGAGGGATATGATGAAGGAAATGAAGAAGAAGAAGGACATGAAGAGGAGAAAAGAAAGGAAAGGAGAGGATAAAGAAGAAGTGGAAGAAAGATAACAAAAGGAGGCAGGGGAAGTGGAAGAAGGATAAGAAGAGGAAGAAGAAGGAGAGTAACTAGAAGAAGTGGAATAAGGAGAAGAAGGTGAACAAGAGGAGGAAGAAAAAGATCTGGAAAGTGAAGAAGGTGAACAAGAGGAGGAAGAAAAAGAAAGTGTAAGGAGAAGAAGCAGAAGAAGGAGACGAAAATGAAGAAGAACAACAAGTAGAAGTAGAAGAAGTGGTAGAAGGAGAGAATAAGAGGAATAGGAGGAAGTAGTGCAATGAAAGGAGATGAAGAAGAAGAAGTGGAAGAAGGAGAACGGGAGGAGGGAGAGGAGGTGGCAGAAGGAGAGGAAGAGGAAGAAGAAAAAGTGGAAGAATGAGAAGAAAAGGAAGAAGTGCAAGTGGAAGAAGGAGAACAATAAGAAGAAGAAGAAAAAGTGGAAGAATAAGACAAAGCGGAGGAAGAAGTAGCAATGGAAGGAAAGGGGATGAAGAAGAAGTGGAACAAGGAGGAGAAGAAGAAGGGGAGGAAGAAGAAGTAGTGTAGGCAGAAGAAGTGCAAGAATGAGAAGAGAGGGAAGAAGAAGAACAAGTGGATGTAGTAAAAGTCGAAGAAGGTGAACAAGACGTAGTAGAAGAAGAAAGTGTAAGGAGAAGAAGCGGAAGAAGGAGACGAAAATGAAGAAGAACAACAAGTAGAAGTAGAAGAAATGGTAGAAGGAGAGAATAAGAGGAATAGGAGGAAGTAGTGCAATGAAAGGAGATGAAGAACAAGAAGTGGAAGAAGGAGAACGGGAGGAGGGAGAGGAGGTGGCAGAAGGAGAGGAAGAGGAAGAAGAAGAAGTGGAAGAACGAGAAGAAAAGGAAGAAGTGCAAGTGGAAGAAGGAGAACAATAAGAAGAAGAAGAGAAAGTGGAAGAATAAGACAAAGCGGAGGAAGAAGAAGCAATGGAAGGAAAGGGGATGAAGAAGAAGTGGAACAAGGAGGAGAAGAAGAAGGGGAGGAAGAAGAAGTGGAAGAAGGTGAACAAGAGGTAGTAGAAGAAGAAAGTGTAAGGAGAAGAAGCGGAAGAAGGAGACGAAAATGAAGAAGAACAACAAGTAGAAGTAGAAGAAGTGGTAGAAGGAGAGAATAAGAGGAATAGGAGGAAGTAGTGCAATGAAAGGAGATGAAGAAGAAGAAGTGGAAGAAGGAGAGCGGGAGGAGGGAGAGGAGGTGGCAGAAGGAGAGGAAGAGGAAGAAGAAGAAGTGGAAGAACGAGAAGAAAAGGAAGAAGTGCAAGTGGAAGAAGGAGAACAATAAGAAGAAGAAGAAAAAGTGGAAGAATAAGACAAAGAGGTGGAAGAAGAAGCAATGGAAGGAAATGGGATGAAGAAGAAGTGGAACAAGGAGGAGAAGAAGAAGGGGAGGAAGAAGAAGTAGTGTAGGCAGAAGAAGTGCAAGAATGAGAAAAGAGGGAAGAAGAAGAACAAGTGGATGTAGTAAAAGTCGAAGAAGGTGAAAGAGGAAGAAGAAGGAGCGTAACAAGAAGAAGTGGAAGAAGGAGAAGAAAAGGAAGAAGAAGAAGATGTGGAATGTGAAGAAGGTGAACAAGACGAGGAAGAAGAAGTAGTGGAAGGAGGTGAGATGACGAAGAAGAATTGGAATAAGGAGAAAAGGAGGAAAAGGAAGAAGGAGGGGAAGGGAAGGGAAGAAGAAGCAAAGAAGTGGAATCTGAAGGAGAAGAGGAAGAAGAACAAGTAGTGTAAGCATAAGATTTGGGGGAAGGAGAAGAAGAGGAAGAGCAAGAATGGGAAGAAACAGACGTGGGGAATGGAGAAAAAGAGGAAGGAGAAGACGGAAAGGAAAGAAGAAGAATTTTTGGAAGGAGAAGAAATGGAAGAAGAGGAAGAAGAAGAAGTGCAAGCAGAAGAAGCGGAAGAAGGAGACGAAAATGAACAAGAATAATAAGTAGAAGTAGAAGAAGTGGTAGAAGGAGAGAATAAGAGGAATAGGCGGAAGTGGTGGAATAAAAGGAGATGAAGAAGAAGAAGTGGAAGAAAGAGAACAAGAGGAGGCAGGAGAAGTGGAAGGAGGTGAGATGAAGAAGAAGAATTGGAACAAGGAGAAAAATAGGAAAAGGAAGAAGGAGGGGAAGGGTAGGGAAGAAGAAGCAGAAAAAGTCGAATCTGGAGGAAAAGAGGAAGAAGAAGAAGAAGTGTAAGCATAAGATTTGGGGGAAGGAGAAGAAGAGGAAGAGCAACAATGGGAAGCAACAGAAGTGGGGGATGGAGAAAAAGAGGAAGGAGAAGACCGAAAGGACAGAAGAAGAAGTTATGGAAGGAGAAGAAATGGAAGAAGAGGAAGAAGAAGAAGTGTAAGCAGAAGAAGCGGAAGAAGGAGACGAAAATGAAGAAGAACAACAAGAAGTGGTAGAAAGAGAGAATAAGAGGAATAGCAGGAAGTAGTGGAATGAAAGGAGATGAAGAAGAAGAAGTGGAAGAAGGAGAACGGGAGGAGGAAAAGAGGTGGCCGAAGGAGAAGAAGAGGAAGAAGAAGAAGTGGAAGAATGAGAAACAGAGGAGGAAGAAGAAGCAATTGAAGGAAAGGGGATGAAGAAGCAGTGGAACAAGGAGGAGAAGAGGAAGGGAAGGAAGAAGAAGTAGTGTAGGCAGAAGAAGTGCAAGAATGAGAAGAGAGGGAAGAAGAAGAACAAGTGGATGTAGTAAAAGTGGAAGAAGGTGAACAAGAGGAAGAAGAAGAAGTAGTTGAAGGAGTGGGGATGATGGAAAAGAAGTGGAAGAAGGAGAACAAGAGGTAGAAATGCAAGTGGAAGCAGAAGAAGGAGAAAAAGAGGGATGTGACGAAGGAAAGGAAGAAGAAGAAGGAGATGAAGAGGAAGAAAGGAAAGGAAAGGAGAGGATGAACAAGAAGTGGAAGAAAGAGAACAAGAGGAGGCAGGATAAGTGGAAGAAAGATAAGAAGAGGTAGAAGAAGGAGACTAACTAGAAGAAGTGGAAGGAGAAGAAAAGGAAGAAGAAGAAAATGTGGAAAGTGAAGAAGTTGAAGAAGGTGAACAAGAGGAGGAAGAAGAAGTATTGGAAGGTGGTGAGATGAAGAAGAAGAATTGGAACAACGAGAAAAGGAGGAAAAAGAAGAAAGAGGGAAGGGAAGGGAAGGGAAGAAGAAACAGAAGAAGTGGAATCTGGGGGAGAAGAGGAAGAAGAAGAAGAAGTGTAAGCATAAGATTTGGGGGAAGGAGAAGAAGAGGAAGAACAACAATGGGAAGCAACAGAAGTGGGGGATGGAGAAAAAGAGGAAGGAGAAGGCGGAAAGGAAAGAAGAAGTTGTGGAAGGAGAAGAAATGGAAAAAGAGGAAGAAGAAGAAGTGAAAGCAGAAGAAGCGGAAGAAGGAGATGAAAATGAAGAAGAACAACAAGTAGAAGTAGAAGAAGTGGTAGAAGGAGAGAATAAGAGGAATAGGAGGAAGTAGTGGATTTAAAGGAGATGAAGAAGGAGGACAGGAGGAGGGAGAAGAGGTGGAAGAAGGAGAAGAAGAGGAAGAAGAAGAAGTGGAAGAATGAGAAGAAAAGGAAGAATTGCAAGTGGAAGAATGAGAAAAAGGGGAGGAAGAAGAAGCAATGGAAGGAAAGGGGAATGAAGAAGAAGTGGAACAAGGTGGAGAAGAAGAAGGGGAGGAAGAATGATAAAAATCCAAAGGGGTTGGATTCGTTTTGCGGATCTATCTAGGTTGGAAGGTAATAAGTTAACAAAACAATCAGAATTGGGTAAACAAGAAAATGGAAAGGATGAGAATGGTTTAGCGAAGGGATAAATGACGCCACTTCCAAGGATGGAAGATAAGTCATATGACGCTACAAGGGTGGTGATTTACCCTTGATAAGTCTAGCAGAACGCCACAAGGAAAAATTCCTTGATAAGTTCTAAAGAGAAATTCATCTCTCACAAAAGGGTAAAACCCAAATAGAATTTCACTAATTCAATGGTTCTCCTTTGAGTACAATTCAACCCCTATTTATAGAACTAGGTGGCTGTTCAAAATCATAACTCCTAAAAGAAAAATTAAATACTTCATTATCACGCAATTATCACATATGATTAATTGCATGTTACATTAATTCCTAAATTAATGAAACGTTACAAAAAAATGAAAAGTCATTGTCTTCGGGATTGACATCATTCCCTCCTTCTTCGAAAAGATTCGTCCTCGAATCTATGACTTTATTTTCCTATCAATTTTATTCACTTATAATTTAAAATAAACAAAATCAACCTCCAGGATCAAATGTAACTTGTAAAAATTCATGCATTAAAGAAGTTTTCCTTTTTGGTTTCCAAACCCAAACATTGGAATCAAGAGGAATTCTTCTTTTAAAATAAACTTGTGCATTTTCACTAATTCAATGGTTCTCCTTTGAGTACAATTCAACCCCTATTTATAGAACTAGGTGGCTGTTCAAAATCATAACTCCTAAAAGAAAAATTAAATACTTCATTATCACGCAATTATCACATATGATTAATTGCATGTTACATTAATTCCTAAATTAATGAAACGTTACAAAAAAATGAAAAGTCATTGTCTTCGGCATTCACATCAAAGAAGAAGTAGTGTACGCAGAAGAAGGGAAAGAAGGAGAAGACAGGGAAGAAGAAGAACAAGTGGATGTAGTAGAAGTGGAAGAAGGTGAACAAGACGAAGAAGAAGAAGTAGTTGAAGTAGTGGGGATGATGGAGAAGAAGTGGAAGAAGGAGAACAAGAGGAGGCAGGAGAAGTGGAACAAAGATAAGAAGAGGAAGAAGAAGGAGAGTAACTAGAAGAAGTGGAAGAAGGAGAAGAAAAGGAAGAAGAAGAAGATGTGGAAAGTGAAGAAGTTGAACAAGGTGCACAAGAGGAGGAAGAAGAAGTAGTGGAAGGAGGTGAGATGAAGAAGAAGAATTAGAACTAGGAGAAAAGGAGGAAAAGGAAGAAGGAGGGGAAGGGAAGGGAAGAAGAAAAGAAGAAGTGGAATCTGGAGGAGAAGAGGCAGAAGAAGAAGAAGTGTAAGCAAAAATTTGGGGGAAGGAGAAGAAAAGGAAGAACAACAATGGGAAGCAACAGAAGTGGGGGATAGAGAAAAAGCGGAAGGAGAAGACGGAAAGGAAAGAAGAAGAAGTTATGGAAGGAGAAGAAATGGAAGAAGAGGAAGAAGAAGAAGTGTAAGCAGAAGAAGCATAAGAAGGAGACGATAATGAAGAAGAACAACAAGTAGAAGTAGAAGAAGTGGTAGAAGGAGAGAATAAGAGGAATAGGGGGAAGTAGTGGAATGAAAGGAGACGAAGAAGAAGAAGTGGAAGAAGGAGAACGGGAGGAGGAGGAAGAGGTGGCAGAAGGAGAAGAAGAGGAAGAAGAAGAAGTGGAAGAACAAGAAGAAAAGGAAGAATTGCAAGTGGAAGAAGGAGAACAATAGGAAGAAGAAGAAGAAGTGTAAGAATGAGAAAAAGAGGAGGAAGAAGAAGCAACGGAAGGAAAGGGGAATGAAGAAGTGGAAGAAGAAGGAGAAGAAGAAGGGGAGGAAGAAGAAGCAGTGTAGGCAGAAGAATGGCAAGAAGGAGAAGAGAGGGAAGAAGAAGAACAAGTGGATGAAGTAGAAGTGGAAGAAGGTTAACAAGAGGAAGAAGAAAAAGTAGTTGAAGGAGTGGGGATGATGGAGAAGAAGTGGAACAAGGAGAACAAGAGGCAGAAATCCAAGTGGAAGCAGAAGAAGGAGAAAAAGCAGGATTTGATGAAGGAAAGGAAGAAGAAGAAGGAGATGAAGAGGAAGAAAAGAAAGGAAAGGAGAGGATGAAGAAGAAGTGGAAGAAAGAGAACAAGAGGAGGCAGGAGAAGTGGAAGAGAGATAAGAAGAGGAAGAAGAAGGAGAGTAACTAGAAGAAGTGGAAGAAGGGGAAGAAAAGGAAGAAGAAGAAGATGTGGAAAGTGAAGAAGTTGAAGAAGGTGAACAAGAGGAGGACGAAGAAGTTGTGGAAGGAGGTGAGATGAAGAAGAAGAATTGGAACAAGGAGAAAAGGAGGAAAAGGAAGAAGGAGGGGAAGGGAAGGGAAGAAGAAGCAGAAGAAGTGGAATCTGGTGGAGAAGAGGAAGAAGAAGAAGAAGTGTAAGCATAAGATTTGGGAGAAGGAGAAGAAGAGGAAGAGCAACAATGGGAAACAACAGAAGTGGGGGATGGAGAAAAAGAGGAAGGAGAAGACGGAAAGGAAAGAAGAAGAAGTTGTGGAAGGAGAAGAAATGGAAGAAGAGGAAGAAGAAGAAGTGTAAGCAGAAGGAGACGATAATGAAGAAGAACAACAAGTAGAAGTAGAAGAAGTGGTAGAAGGAGAGAATAAGAGGAATAGGAGGAAGTAGTGGAATGAAAGGAGACGAAGAAGAAGAAGTGGAAGAAGGAGAACGGAAGGAGGAGGAAGAGGTGGCAGAAGGAGAAGAAGAGGAAGAAGAAGAAGTGGAAGAACAAGAAGAAAAGGAAGAATTGCAAGTGGAAGAAGGAGAACAATAGGAAGAAGAAGAAGAAGTGGAAGAATGAGAAAAAGAGGAGGAAGAAGAAGCAATGGAAGGAAAGGGGAATGAAGAAGAAGTGGAGGAAGAAGGAGAAGAAGAAGGGGAGGAAGAAGAAACAGTGTAGGCCGAAGAAGGGCAAGAAGGAGAAGAGAGGGAAGAAGAAGAACAAGTGGATGAAGTAGAAGTGGAAGAAGGTGAACAAGAGGAAGAAGAAGAAGTAGTTGAAGGAGTGGGGATGATGGAGAAGAAGTGGAACAAGGAGAACAAGAGGTAGAAATCCAAGTGGAAGCCGAAGAAGGAGAAAAAGCGGGATTTGACGAAGGAAAGGAAGAAGAAGAAGGAGATGAAGAGGAAGAAAAGAAAGGAAAGGAGAAGATGAAGAAGAAGTGGAAGAAAGACAACAAGAGGAGGCAGGAGAAGTGGAAGAAAGATAAGAAGAGGAAGAAGAAGGAGAGTAACTAGAAGAAGTGGAAGAAAGAGAAGAAAAGGAAGAAGAAGAAGATGTGGAAAATGCAGAAGTTGAAGAAGGTGAAAAAGAGGAGGAAGAAGAAGTAGTGGAAGGAGGTGAGATGAAGAAGAAGAATTGGAACAAGGAGAAAAGGAGGAAAAGGAAGAAGAAAGGGAAGGGAAGGGAAGAAGAAGCAGAAGAAGTGGAATCTGGAGGAGAAGAGGAAGAAGAAGAAGGAGTGTATGCATAAGATTTGGGGGAAGGAGAAGAAGAGGAAGAGCAACAATGGGAAGCAACAGAAGTGGGGGATGGAGAAAAAGAGGAAGCAGAAGACGAAAAGGAAAGAAGAAGAAGTTGTGGAAGGAGAAGAAATGGAAGAAGAGGAAGAAGAAGAAGTGTTAGGAGAAGAAGCGGAAGAAGAACAACAAGTAGAACTAGAAGAAGTGGTAGAAGGAGAGAATAAGAGGAATAGAAGGAAGCAGTGGAATGAAAGGAGATGAAGAAGAAGAAGTGGAAGAAGGAGAACAGGAGGAGGGAGAAGAGGTGGCAGAAGGAGAAGAAGAAGTGGAAGAACGAGAAGAAAAGGAAGAAGTGCAAGTGCAAGAAGGAGAACAATAGGAAGAAGAAGAAGAAGTGGAAGAATGAGAAAAAGAGGAGGAAGAAGAAGCAATGGAAGGAAAGGGGAATGAAGAAGAAGTGGAGGAAGGAGGAGAAGAAGAAGGGGAGGAAGAAGAAGCAGTGTAGGCCGAAGAAGGGCAAGAAGGAGAAGAGAGGCAAGAAGAAGAACAAGTGGATGTAGTAGAAGTGGAAGAAGGTGAACAAGACGAAGAAGAAGAAGTAGTTGAAGTAGTGGGGATGATGGAGAAGAAGTGGAAGAAGGAGAACAAGAGGTAGAAATGCAAGTGGAAGTAGAAGAAGGAGAAAAAGAGGGATATGACGAAGGAAAGGAAGAAGAAGAAGGAGATGACGAGGAAGAAAAGAAAGGAAAGGAGAGGATGAAGAAGATGTGGAAGAAAGAGAACAAGAGGAGGCAGGAGCAGTGGAATAAGGATAAGAGGAGGAAGAAGAAGGAGAGTAACTAGAAGAAGTGGAAGAAGGAGAAGAAAAGGAAGAAGAAGAAGATGTGGAAAGTGAAGAAGTTGAAGAAGGTGAATAAGAGGAGGAAGAATAAGTAGCGGAAGCACGTGAGATGAAGAAGAAGAATTGGAACAAGGAGACAAGGAGGAAAAGGAAGAAGGACGGGAAGGGAAGGGAAGGGAAGGGAAGAAGAAGCAGAAGAAGTGGAATCAGGGGGAGAAGAGGAAGAAGAAGAAGAAATGTAAGCATAAGATTTGGGGGAAGGAGAAGAAGAGGAGAGCAGCAATGGGAAGCAACAGAAGTGGGGGATGGAGAAAAAGAGGAAGGGAAAGACGGAAAGGAAAGAAGAAGAAGTTGTGGAAGGAGAAGAAATGGAAGAAGAGGAAGAAGAAGAAGTGTAAGCAGAAGAAGCGGAAGAAGGAGACAAAAATGAAGAAGAACAACAAGTAGAAGTAGAAGAAGTTGTAGAAGGAGACAATAAGCAGAATAGGAGGAAGTTGTGGCATGAAAGGAGATGAAGAAGAAGAAGTGGAAGAACGAGAAGAAAAGGAAGAAGTGCAAGTGGAAGAAGGAGAGCAATAGGAAGAAGAAGAAGAAATGGAAGATTGAGAAAAAGAGGAGGAAGAACAAGCAGTGTAGGCAGAAGAAGGGCAAGAAGGAGAAGAGAGGGAAGAAGAACAACAAGTGGATATAGTAGAACTGGAAGAAGGTGAACAAGAGGAAGAAGAAGAAGTAGTTGAAGGAGTGGGGATGATGGAGAAGAAGTGGAAGAAGGAGACCAAGAGGTAGAAATGCAAGTGGACGCAGAAGAAGTAGAAAAAGAGAGATATGACGAAGGAAAGGAAGAAGAAGAAAATCAAGAGGAAGAAAAGAAAGGAAACGAGAGGATGAAGAAGAAGTGTAAGAAAGAGAACAAGAAGAGGCAGGAGAAGTGGAAGAAAGATAAGAAGAGGAAGAAGAAGGAGAGTAACTAGAAGAAGTGGAAGAAGGAGAAGAAAGGGAAGAAGAAGAAGATGTGGAAAGTGAAGAAGTTGAAAAAGGTGAACAAGAGGAGGAAGAAGAAGTAGTGGAAGGAAGTGAGATGAGGAAGAAGAATTGGAACAAGGAGAAAAGGAGTAAAAGGAAGAAGGAGGGAAGGGAAGGGAAGAAGAAGCAGAAGAAGTGGAATCTGGAGGAGAAGAGTAAGAAGAAGAAGAAGTGTAAGCATAAGATTTGGGAGAAGAAGAGGAAGAGCAACGATGAGAAGCAACAGAAGTGGTGGATGGAGAAAAAGAGGAAGAAAAAGACAGAAAGGAAAGAAGAAGAAGTTGTGGAAGGAGAAGAAATGGAAGAAGAGGAAGAAGAAGAAGTGTAAGCAGAAGAAGCGGAAGAAGGAGACGAAAATGAAGCAGAACAACAAGTAGAAGTAGAAGAAGTGGTAGAAGTAGAGAATAAGAGGAATAGGAGGAAGTAGTGGAATGAAACGAGATGAAGAAGGAGAAGTGGAAGAAGGAGAACGGGAGGGGGGAGAAGAGGTGGCAGAAGGAGAAGAAGAGGAAGAAGAAGAAGTGGAAGAACGCAAAGAAAAGAAAGAAGTGCAAGTGGAAGAAGGAGAACAATAGGAAGAAGAAGAAGAAGTGGAGGAATGAGAAAAAAAGGAGGAAGAAGAAGCAATGGAAGGAAAGGGGATGAAGAAGAAGAAGTGGAAGAAGGAGAACGGGAGGAGGGAGAAGAGGTGGCAGAAGGAGAAGAAGAGGAAGAAGAAGAAGTGGCAGAACGAGAAGAAAAGGATGAAGTGCAAGTGGAAGAAGAAGGAGAGTAACTAGAAGAAGTTGAAGTACGAGAAGAAAAGGAAGAAGGAGAAGATGTGGAAAGTGAAGAAGTTGAAGAAGGTGAACAAGAGGAGGAAGAAGAAGTAGTGGAAGGAAGTGAGATGAAGAAGAAGAATTGGAACAAGGAGAAAAGGAGGAACAGGAAGAAGGAGGGGAAGGGAAGGGAAGAAGAAGCAGAAGAAGTGGAATCTGGAGGAGAAGAGGAAGAAGAAGAAGAAGTGTAAGCATAAGATTTGGGGAAGGAGAAAAAGAGGAAGAGCACCAATGGGAAGCAACAGAAGTGGGGGATGGAGAAAAAGAGGAAGGAGAAGACGGAAAGGAAAGAAGATGAAGTTGTGGATGGAGAAGAAATGGAAGAAGAGGAAGAGGTGGAAGGAGAAGAAATGGAAGAAGAGGAAGTAGAAGAAGTGAAAGCAGAAGAAGCGGAAGAAGCAGACGAAAATGAAGAAGAATAACAAGTAGAAGTAGAAGAAGTGGTAGAAGGAGAGAATAAGAGGAATAGGAGGAAGTAGTGGAATGAAACGAGATGAAGAAGAAGAAGTGGAAGAAGGAGAACGGGAGGAGGGAGAAGAGGTGGCAGAAGGAGAAGAAGAGGAAGAAGAAGAAGTGGAGGAACGAGAAGAAAAGGAAGAAGTGCAAGTGGAAGAAGGAGAACAATAGGAAGAAGAAGAAGAAGTGGAAGAATGAGAAAAAGAGGAGTAAGAAGAAGCAATGGAAGGAAAGGGGATGAAGAAGAAGAAGTGGAACAAGGAGGAGAAGAAGAAGCAATGGAAGGAAAGGGGATGAAGAAGAAGAAGTGGAACAAGGAGGAGAAGAAGAAGGGGAGGAAGAAGAAGTAGTGTATTCAGAAGAAGGGAAGGGAAGGAGAAGAGAGGGAAGAAGAAGAACAAGTGGATGTAGTAGAAGTGGAGGAAGGTGAACAAGACGAAGAAGAAGAAGTAGTTGAAGGAGTGGGGATGATGCAGAAAAAGTGGAAGAAGGAAAAGAACAGGTAGAAATGCAAGTGGAAGCAGAAGAAGGAGAAAAAGAGGGATATGACAAAGGAAAGAAAGAAGAAAAGGAGATGAAGAGGAAGAAAAGAAAGGAAAGGAGAGGATGAAGAAGAAGTGGAAGAAAGAGAACAAGAGGAGGCAGGAGAAGTGTAAGAAAGAGAACAAGAGGAAGAAGAAGGATAGTAACTAGAAGAAGTGGAAGAAGGAGAAGAAATGGAAGAAGAAGAAGATGTGGAAAGTGAAGAAGTTGAACAAGAGGAGGAAGAAGAAGTAGTGGAAGGAGGTGAGATGAAGAAGAAGAATTGGAGCAAGGAGAAAAGGAGGAAAAGGAAGAAGGAGGGAAGGGAAGAGAAGGGAAGGGAAGGGAAGAAGAAGCAGAAGAAGTGGAATCTGGAGGAGAAGAGGAAGAAGAAGAAGAAGTGTGAGCATAAGATTTGGGGGAAGGAGAAGAAGAGGGAGAGCAACAATGGGAAGCAACAGAAGTGGGCTTTGGAGTAAAAGAGGAAGGAGAAGATGGAAAGGAAAGAAGAGGAAGTTGTGGAAGGACAAGAAATGGAAGAAGAGGTGAAAGCAGAAGAAGCGGAAGAAGCAGACGAAAATGAAGAAGAACAACAAGTAGAAGTAGAAGAAGTGGTAGAAGGAGAGAATAAGAGGAATAGGAGGAAGTAGTGGGATGAAAGGAGATGAAAAATAAGAAGTGGAAGAAGCAGAACAGGAAGAGGGAGAAGAGGTGGCAGAAGGAGAAGAAGAGGAAGAAGAAGAAGTGGAAGAACGAGAAGAAAAGGAAGAAGTGCAAGTGGAAGAAGGAGAACAATAGGAAGAAGAAGAAGAAGTGGAAGAATGAGAAAAAGAGGAGGAAGAGGAAGCAATGAAAGGCAAGGGGATGAAGAAGAAGTGGAACAAGGAGGAGAAGAAGAAGGGGAGGAAGACAAAGTAGTGTAGGCAGAAGAAGTGAAAGAAGGAGAAGAGAGGGACGAAGAAGAACAAGTGGATGTAGTAGAAGTGGAAGAAGGTGAACAAGAGGACGAAGAAGAAGTAGTTGAAGGAGTGGGGATGACGGAGAAGAAGTGGAAGAAGGAGAAAAAGAGGTAGAAATGCAAGTGGAAGCAGAAGAAGGAGCAAAAGAGGGATATGACGAAGGAAAGGAAGAAGAACAAGGAGATGAAGAGGAAGTGGAAGAAAGAGAACAAGAGGACGCAGGAGAAGTGAAAGAAAGATACGAAGAGGAAGAAGAAGGACAGTAACTAGAGGAAGTGGAAGAAGGAGAAGAAAAGGAAGAAGAAGAAGATGTGGAAAGTGAAGAAGTTGAAGAAGGTGAACAAGAGGAGGAAGAAGAGGTAGGGGAAGGAGGTGAGATGAAGAAGAAGGATTGGAACAAGGAGAAAAGGAGGAAAAGGAAGAAGGAGGGGAAGGGAAGAAGAAGCAGAAGAAGTGGAATCTGGAGGAGAACAGGAAGAAGAAGAAGTGTAAGCATAAGATTTGGGGGAAGGAGAAGAAGAGGAAGAGCACCAATGGGAAGCAACAGAAGTGGGGGATGGAGAAAAAGAGGAATGAGAAGACGGAAAGGAAAGAAGATGAAGTTGTGGAAGGAGAAGAAATGGAAGAAGAGGAAGAGGAAGAAGTGTAAGCAGAAGAAGCGGAAGAAGGAGACGAAAATGAAGAAGAACAACAAGTAGAAGTAGAAGAAGTGGTAGAAGGAGAGAATAAGAGGAATAGAAGGAAGTAGTGGAATGAAACGAGATAAAGAAGAAGAAGTGGAAGAAGGAGAACGGGAGGAGGGAGAAGAGGTGGCAGAAGGAGAAGAAGAGGAAGAAGAAGAAGTGGAGGAACGAGAAGAAAAGGGAGAAGTGCAAGTGGAAGAAGGAGAACAATAGGAAGAAGAAGAAGAAGTGGAAGAATGAGAAAAAGAGGAGTAAGAAGAAGCAATGGAAGGAAAGGGGATGAAGAAGAAGAAGTGGAACAAGGAGGAGAAGAAGAAGGGGAGGAAGAAGAAGTAGTGTTTTCAGAAGAAGGGCAAGAAGGAGAAGAGAGGTAAGAAGAAGAACAAGTGGATGTAGTAGAAGTGGAAGAAGGTGAACAAGACGAAGAAGAAGAAGTAGTTGAAGGAGTGGGGATGATGCAGAAGAAGTGGAAGAAGGAAAAGAAGAGGTAGAAATGCAAGTGGAAGCAGAAGAAGGAGAAAAAGAGGGATACGACAAAGGAAAGAAAGAAGAAAAGGAGATGAAGAGGAAGAAAAGAAAGGAAAGGAGAGGATGAAGAAGAATTGGAAGAAAGAGAACAAGAGGAGGCAGGAGAAGTGTAAGAAAGAGAACAAGAGGAAGAAGAAGGATAGTAACTAGAAGAAGTGGAAGAAGGAGAAGAAAACGAAAAAGAAGAAGATGTGAAAGGTGAAGAAGGTGAACAAGAGGAGGAAGAAGAAGTAGTGGAAGGAGGTGAGATAAAGAAGAAGAATTGAAGCAAGGAGAAAAGGAGGAAAAGGAAGAAGGAGGGAAGGGAAGAGAAGGGAAGGGAAGGGAAGAAGAAGCAGAAGAAGTGGCATCTGGAGGAGAAGAGGAAGAAGAAGAAGTGAAAGCAGAAGAAGCGGAAGAAGCTGACGAAAATGAAGAAGAACAACAAGTAGAAGTAGAAGAAGTGGTAGAAGGAGAGAATAAGAGGAATAGGAGGAAGTAGTGGGATGAAAGGAGATGAAAAATAAGAAGTGGAAGAAGCAGAACAGGAAGAGGGAGAAGAGGTGGCAGAAGGAGAAGAAGAGGAAGAAGAAGAAGTGGAAGAACGAGAAGAAAAGGAAGAAGTGCAAGTGGAAGAAGGAGAACAATAGGAAGAAGAAGAAGAAGTGGAAGAATGAGAAAAAGAGGAGGAAGAGGAAGCAATGAAAGGAAAGGGGATGAAGAAGAAGTGGAACAAGGAGGAGAAGAAGAAGGGGAGGAAGACAAAGTAGTGTAGGCAGAAGAAGTGAAAGAAGGAGAAGAGAGGGACGAAGAAGAACAAGTGGATGTAGTAGAAGTGGAAGAAGGTGAACAAGAGGACGCAGAAGAAGTAGTTGAAGGAGTGGGGATGACGGAGAAGAAGTGGAAGAAGGAGAAAAAGAGGTAGAAATGCAAGTGGAAGCAGAAGAAGGAGCAAAAGAGGGATATGACGAAGGAAAGGAAGAAGAACAAGGAGATGAAGAGGAAGTGGAAGAAAGAGAACAAGAGGACGCAGGAGAAGTGAAAGAAAGATACGAAGAGGAAGAAGAAGGACAGTAACTAGAAGAAGTGGAAGAAGGAGAAGAAAAGGAAGAAGAAGAAGATGTGGAAAGTGAAGAAGTTGAAGAAGGTGAACAAGAGGAGGAAGAAGAGGTAGGGGAAGGAGGTGAGATGAAGAAGAAGGATTGGAACAAGGAGAAAAGGAGGAAAAGGAAGAAGGAGGGGAAGGGAAGAAGAAGCAGAAGAAGTGGAATCTGGAGGAGAACAGGAAGAAGAAGAAGTGTAAGCATAAGATTTGGGGGAAGGAGAAGAAGAGGAAGAGCACCAATGGGAAGCAACAGAAGTGGGGGATGGAGAAAAAGAGGAATGAGAAGACGGAAAGGAAAGAAGATGAAGTTGTGGAAGGAGAAGAAATGGAAGAAGAGGAAGATGAAGAAGTGTAAGCAGAAGAAGCGGAAGAAGGAGACGAAAATGAAGAAGAACAACAAGTAGAAGTAGAAGAAGTGGTAGAAGGAGAGAATAAGAGGAATAGGAGGAAGTAGTGGAATGAAACGAGATAAAGAAGAAGAAGTGGAAGAAGGAGAACGGGAGGAGGGAGAAGAGGTGGCAGAAGGAGAAGAAGAGGAAGAAGAAGAAGTGGAGGAACGAGAAGAAAAGGGAGAAGTGCAAGTGGAAGAAGGAGAACAATAGGAAGAAGAAGAAGAAGTGGAAGAATGAGAAAAAGAGGAGTAAGAAGAAGCAATGGAAGGAAAGGGGATGAAGAAGAAGAAGTGGAACAAGGAGGAGAAGAAGAAGGGGAGGAAGAAGAAGTAGTGTTTTCAGAAGAAGGGCAAGAAGGAGAAGAGGGGTAAGAAGAAGAACAAGTGGATGTAGTAGAAGTGGAAGAAGGTGAACAAGACGAAGAAGAAGAAGTAGTTGAAGGAGTGGGGATGATGCAGAAGAAGTGGAAGAAGGAAAAGAAGAGGTAGAAATGCAAGTGGAAGCAGAAGAAGGAGAAAAAGAGGGATACGACAAAGGAAAGAAAGAAGAAAAGGAGATGAAGAGGAAGAAAAGAAAGGAAAGGAGAGGATGAAGAAGAATTGGAAGAAAGAGAACAAGAGGAGGCAGGAGAAGTGTAAGAAAGAGAACAAGAGGAAGAAGAAGGATAGTAACTAGAAGAAGTGGAAGAAGGAGAAGAAAACGAAAAAGAAGAAGATGTGAAAGGTGAAGAAGGTGAACAAGAGGAGGAAGAAGAAGTAGTGGAAGGAGGTGAGATAAAGAAGAAGAATTGGAGCAAGGAGAAAAGGAGGAAAAGGAAGAAGGAGGGAAGGGAAGAGAAGGGAAGGGAAGGGAAGAAGAAGCAGAAGAAGTGGCATCTGGAGGAGAAGAGGAAGAAGAAGAAGTGAAAGCAGAAGAAGCGGAAGAAGCTGACGAAAATGAAGAAGAACAACAAGTAGAAGTAGAAGAAGTGGTAGAAGGAGAGAATAAGAGGAATAGGAGGAAGTAGTGGGATGAAAGGAGATGAAAAATAAGAAGTGGAAGAAGCAGAACAGGAAGAGGGAGAAGAGGTGGCAGAAGGAGAAGAAGAGGAAGAAGAAGAAGTGGAAGAACGAGAAGAAAAGGAAGAAGTGCAAGTGGAAGAAGGAGAACAATAGGAAGAAGAAGAAGAAGTGGAAGAATGAGAAAAAGAGGAGGAAGAGGAAGCAATGAAAGGAAAGGGGATGAAGAAGAAGTGGAACAAGGAGGAGAAGAAGAAGGGGAGGAAGAAGAAGTAGTGTAGGCAGAAGAAGGCAAGAAGGAGAAGAGAGCGAAGAAGAAGAACAAGTGGATGTAATAGAAGTGGAAGAAGGTGAAGAAGAGGAAGAAGAAGAAGTAGTTGAAGGAGTGGGGATGATGGAGAAGAAGTGGAAGAAGGAGAACAAGAGGTAGAAATGCAAGTGGAAGCAGAAGAAGGAGAAAAAGAGGGATATGACGAAGGAAAGGAAGAAGAAGAAGGAGATGAAGAGGAAGAAAAGAAAGGAAAGGAGAGGATGAAGAAGAAGTGGAAGAAAGAGAACAAGAGGAGGCAGGAGAAGTGGAAGAAAGATAAGAAGAGGAAGAAGTAGGAGAGTAACTAGAAGAAGTGGAAGAAGGAGAAGAAAAGGAAGAAGAAGAAGATGTGGAAAGTGAAGAAGGTGAACAAGAGGAGGAAGAAGAAGTAGTGGAAAGAGGTGAGGTGAAGAAGAACAATTGGAACAAGGACAAAAGGAGGAAAAGGAACAAGGAGGGGAAGGGAAGGGAAGAAGAAGCAGAAGAAGTGGAATCTGGAGGAGAAGAGGAAGAAGAAGAAGAAGTGTAAGCATAAGATTTGGGGGAAGGAGAAGAAGAGGAAGAGCAACAATGGGAAGCAATAGGAGTGGGGGATGGAGAAAAAGAGGAAGGAGAAGACGGAAAGGAAAGAAGAAGAAGTTGTGGAAGGAGAAGAAATTGAAGAAGAGGAAGAAGAAGAAGTGTAAGCAGAAGAAGCGGAAGTAGGAGACGAAAATGAAGAAGAACAACAAGTAGAAGTAGAAGAAGTGGTAGAAGGAGAGATGATGCATGCCTCCCTTGATCTTTTTCTAGAGGTTTTCTTCTTTGGTGAAATGGTTTGTGGAGAGGTAAGAAGTGAGGTGGTTTTAGGCGCCACTTAAGGTAAGATAAGCCTAAGAGGGAAAGTTTGCCACAAGGGATGGAACCCTTGATAAAAACCTAAGGAATTCTCAAAGAGAGAAGGGTGGACACTAAGAGAATTTTGGCCAACTCAAGGTTTTTCTATTCAATCAAGTGTAAAAAATACAAGAGTGTGAAGGAGCACCTTTTTATAGAGGGAGCTAACCTCTTGGACAAGTCATGAAGGAAATGAAGGGCTAGGATTAAAAGGAGTCATCCAAGGGAGGAGGATTGAAGCCCAAAGTCCAATCAATACCCTCCTTTAGATGAGAATTGGTGCCCAAGCTACCTCATCCAAGGGCCAAGATTACTCCTTTATTAGTTTTGCGTTTTATTTAGCAAAAGAGGGTGTAGTTATCAAACTACCCCCTTATTTCCTAAATAAAGGCCCAAAAGCTAATCTTACCCCTTCTTATTACTAAGACACCTCCTAGAAAATTAAATGGACTAATACATGTCCAAAATAAAATCCTAGGTTCCTAAAATAAAAATTACAAGTAAATAAGTCATGACTTGCATAACTTGATGGCCATATGGAGGTGAGATCTTCCTCCCTCTACTCTAGCCATGTCTTCTTCTATTCTTCTAGCCATGGCCCTAGTGATAGGGCCCTTGCTTGGGGAGAATGCATCATCCCCTCCCCCTTGGGAAGGATTTGACCTCAAATATGATAGGTCCTCCTCTTCTTCATCAGTACCTACAAAAGAGATCAAATCACAAACATTAAAGGTAGTACTGACACCATAGTCCTCAGGGAGATCTAATATGTATGCATTATTGTTCACTCTCTTGAGGACTTGAAAGGGACCATCTCCTCGGGGGCTAAGCTTGGACTTCCTTTGAGTAGGGAAGCGATCCTTCCTTAAATGAAGCCATACCCAATCCCCTTCATTGACGATAATTTCTTTCCTGCCCCTATTGGCTTTACTAGTATACTCCTTTGAATGATGTTCAATGTTGGCCTTTACCCTTTCATGTAATTTTTTAACAAAATCCGCTCTTACTATTCCTTCTTTGTGAACAGAAGAAGGGAAGGGTAAGGGCAAGATATCAAGAGGAGTAAGGGGGTTGAAGCCATAAACAACTTCAAAGGGAGAATGCTTGGTGGTCCTTTGAACCACCCGGTTGTATGCAAACTCAATATGGGGTAGGTATTCATCCCAAGACTTGTGATTTCCTCAAAGAAGTGTCCTAAGCATAGTAGATAGAGATCTATTTACTACCTCAGTCTGCCCATCAGTTTGGGGGTGACATGTGGTAGAAAATAAGAGTTTAGTTCGTAGCCTTGCCCACAATGTTTTCCAAAAGTGGCTAAGGAACTTCACATCTCTATCAGAGACTATGGATTGGGGAATTCCATGTAAACGGACAACTTCTTTAAAGAAAAGTCTCGCAATGTTGCTCGCATCATCTATCTTGTGGCATGGTATAAAGTGAGCCATTTTTGAAAATCTATCTACCACTACAAAGATAGAGTCTGCACCTCGTTGGGTTCGAGGCAGGCCAAGGATGAAATCCATACTAATATCCAGCCAAGGTGCAGAAGGAGCAGGTAAGGGTGTGTACAATCCATGAGCCATTGTCTTAGACTTAGCTTGCAAGCAAGCAATGCATCTACGACAATGTCTATAGACGTCTTTCTTCATATGGGGCCAAAAGAATTTTTCTTGTAAAAGCAGAAGAGTTTTGTTAATTCCAAAATGCTCCATGAGCCCACCCTCATGGCTCTCTTTTGTCAACAGATTTCTCATAGATCCTTGGGGTACACAAAGTCTGCTACCTTTGAAAAGGTACCCCTCACTCACAAAGAACCCATTTTGGGTTTTACATGCAAATGTAGAGGCAGCATAAATGGATCCAAAATCCTTATCAGAAAGATATATTTCTCTAATATTATCAAATCCAAGAATCTTTGCACTTAAGGTGGTGTAAAGGGTATGTCTACGAGACAAAGCATCAGCCACCACATTATGTTTTCCTTTCTTGTATTTGATGATATAAGGGAAAGTCTCAAGAAATTCTACCCATTTAGCATGCCTTTTATTAAGCTTGCCTTGACCCTTCAAATACTTAAGTGACTCATGGTTACTATGAATGATGAACTCCTTGGGTACAAGATAATGTTCCCAAGTTTGAAGGGCCCTTATCAAAGAGTAAAACTCTTTATCATAGGTGGGGTAGTTTAAGGCGGCTCCATGTAGTTTTTCACTAAAATAAGCCACAGGATGACCACCTTGTAACAACACAGCTCCCACACCCTCTCCCGATGCATCACACTCTAGCTCAAAAGTTTTAGAAAAGTCAGGAAGAGCTAAAACTGGTGCATGGGTCAGTTTCTCTTTGATAAGTTCAAAGGCTTTTTGTTGTTTTTCACCCCAAAGGAAAGGAGTATCCTTCTTCACCAAATCATTGATTGGTGAGAAAAGTGTGGAGAAGTTAGGCACAAAGCGCCTGTAAAAGCTCGCGAGACCATGAAAACTCTTGATCTCAGTCACACTTTTTGGGGTGGGCCATTCTTGGATGGCTTTGATTTTGTCGGGGTCTACTTGAACCCCATTTTTATTAACTATAAAACCTAAGAACACCACACTCTCCACACAAAAATTACATTTTTCAAGATTTCCATAGAGTTGGTGTGACCTAAGAATGCAAAAGACGCGCCTAAGATGGCCTACATGTTCATCTAGGCTCTTGCTATACACTAAGATGTCATCAAAATAAACAACACAAAATTTTCCTAAGCAATCCCTAAGGACATGATTCATAAGCCTCATGAAGGTGCTTGGGGCATTGGTAAGCCCAAAGGGCATTACCAACCACTCATACAGCCCAAACTTGGTCTTAAAAGCGGTTTTCCAGTCATCACCTTCCTTGATGCGGATTTGGTGATAACCACTCTTAAGATCAATTTTTGAAAATAATTGGGCCCCATGCAATTCATCAAGCATGTCATCAAGCCTAGGGATAGGGTGCCTATATTTGATGGTGATGTTATTGATTGCTCGACAATCAATGCACATCCTCCATTGGCCATTCTTCTTAGGCACCAACAAAATTGGCACAGCATAAGGGCTTAGGCTCTCTTGAACCCAACCCTTCTCCAATAGTTCTTGGACTTGAGATTCAATCTCCTTGGTCTCCATGGGATTAGTCCTATAAGCAGGCCTATTAGGCAGGCTAGCCCCAGGTACCAAGTCTATTTGGTGTTCTATACCCCTAATTGGAGGAAGTCCTTTGGGAACTTCATTAGGGAATATATCACCAAACTCCTTTAAAAGCTCTTGAACCTCTTGAGGTAGGTTCTCAGGTCCAAATTCTATGGCAGTGCTAGAACTAGAAGGGAAAAAAGTGGAGGGGGAAGAAATGGGGGATGCCTCTTTGCAAAGGAGGAGATAGAAAGGTCTGTTAGTTAAGGGGGCTTCCTTTAATTCCAATTTTGTCGCAAATAAAATCCCTTTACTAATGACTTTCTTGGAAGGGGCACCAACTTCCAACTCAACCTCTTTACCCCTTTCAAGCTTTAGGGGTAAAGCTTTGCTTTTTTTTTTCTCCTCATCTCTCTTATGTTTCATGATGAGTTGGTCCTCCGCCACTTGTGAAGGTGTTAGAGGACACAACTTAATACGCTTATCCTTATGAGTGAGGATGATGTTATTGGAATGACCATGGTGTATGGCTTTCTTATCAAATTGCCATGGTCTTCCTAGCAAGATATGGCCAGCTTCCATTGGGACTATGTCACACAGGATCTCATCTTTATAAGACCCAATGGAAATTGGAACCTTGACTTGCTCATTGACCTCCATTTCCCCTTGCTCATTGAGCCATTGAAGCTTGTAAGGCTTAGGGTGGGGAAGTGAGGTCAAGGCTAGCTTTTCCACCAACCTTGAGCTACAACAATTGCAGCATGACCCACTATCCACAATGAGAGAACATATTTTGTCATTCACCTTACAGCGAGTGTGGAATATGTTCTCCCTTTGAGATGAGGACACTTTCAAAGGTTGGCTTCCAAGAAGTCTTCTTATCATTAAGAGGTCTCCTTCACATGCATAAGCGGTTTCATCACAATCAGATTGGTATGCATGAACCCCTTCTCCTTCGCTCTCACTAGAGGAGTGTGAGCTAGACTCACTACTATAAACATCTTGGGCCCTCATGATGATGTTTCTCTTAGTAGGGCATTGAGAGGCAATGTGGCCTCTCCCAAGACATTTAAAGCATTTGATACTACTAACTTTCTTGTGAGAGTTAGTAGTAGGGGTTTTTCTCTCTATATGTGATGTTTTATGCTCTTTGAAGTGCTTGGGATGTTCCTCTTTGGGGTAACTCTTGAAAGAGTTCCCCGTAGGTTGGTCCCTCTTTACATAAGGTGGGTTATCCTTTTTAAAAGTTTTCCTTCTAAGTTGATTTTCCACCTTGATGCAAAGTTGAACTAACTCATCAAGGGAATTGTATGAGAAGAGCTCCACCTTATCACGAATTTCGGGGCTCAACCCACACAAAAACCTTGCCATAGTGGCCTTGGGTTCCTCAATGATACCCGCCCTCAAGATAAGAAGTTCCATCTTTTGTCTATACTCTTCTATACTAAGGTTGGTTTGCCTTAGCCTTTGGAGTCTATCCAAAAGATCTCTTTCATACCAAGAGGGAATATGCCTTCTTCTTAGAGCACTTCTAAGATCATTCCAATATCTTATGGAAGGCATATTGGTGCCGATTCTCTCATTGGTTAACCCAACCCACCAATGCATGGAATGCCCTTGGAAGCTAAGGGTTGCCATTGGAACCTTTTTTTCTTCTCTTACCTCATGGCAAGTGAAGAGTTGTTCTACCTTGATTTCCCAATCAAGGTAGGTTTCCACATCTTCCCTCCCATGAAATGGGGGGAGATCAATTTTGGGCTCCCTTGGAGGGGCCCCATTATTATGCATGGATGAATGGGAGTTTCTCCTAGGATGATTGTAGTATTCTTCCTCACTTTCACTCCTATGGGTATGTCTAGATGGGGAACCTAAGACTATCCCTTTTATTTTGTAATTCTCACCATTCCCATGCTTTCTTTTTTCTTCTTCTTTCTCTTTTCTTCTTTCTCTTTCTTTTCTTTCTCTCCTTTCTTCATCTTCTCTCCTTTCTCTTATTCTTCTCTCTTCCTTCTCTCTTTTTTCTCTCTTTTCTTCCTCTCTTTCTTTTATTTTTCTTTTCTCCTTGGACTCTTTTTCTCTCCTTTTTTCTTCTCTTCTCTCTTGTTCTTTTGTCATCCACTCCCTAAAGTCCATGTTTAAGTTTTCTAGAGTGTAATCTTTAGAAATATTTCTTTGGTTTACACTCTTGTTTGATGAATAACTATGAGCACTAGAGTGGGTGTGTGATGTCATTGTGCTTGAATTTCTAAGAGGAAAAAGGTGGCTAAAAAATTTTCACAAACAAACACTCCTCTCTTTTTTGTGTTTTCTTGCCTAAAATGGCTTGATGAGTCTTTGGAACTCTTTATCCTTCTAAGCGCTTTGAATAAGAAAAATAAAGCAAGAATTTTAAAGCAAAAATTCAAAAGAGAAGGGATCTAAAGCGAGCTCCTAAGGTGTTGAAGGAAGTGTACCACTTCTTCCTTCTTCACCTAATTTTCGAGAAACTAAAAAATTGATTAAATTTTATTACAACCAAAAGGAGGGCCTTAAGGGCACTCAAACTCCCAACTAAAAAATTAATACACCCAAATTAAAGAAAAAGTAAAGTCTTCAAAAAATGATTCTCCAAATGCTCCCTCAAATCAAAGTCTTCACGGCTAGGTGTATTTCCTTTCGAGGTGATCCCTTAGGCTCTTAGTCCAACCTTCCAAAATATGCTACCCTTGTGGTAAGCTCCTTTTTCAAGCTTTCTCCCAAAAGTGACACTAACACACAAACCAAAGAAACCAAAAGTAGCAACGGGAGGTGCGAATAGAAACTCAAAAAACAATAAAAGATAACACAATCAAAAGGACACTTAACCAAATGGTAAGAGTATATAAGACAAACTAGAAAGATGATTTAAAAGACAAGCAACAACTAAAAGGTAAACAAAAGAAAGAGAGGACACAATGGAATACCTAAGAATGGCACTAGATTAAAGAGTAGAAGAACACAAATATCAAGTTCTAGTGTACCAAAAGTAATAAAATTTCTTTTAAGGTTCCAAGTTCAAAGTTGAAGCACTTGCTAATTTTAGGTTAGGTACATCAAATGAATTTCTTTCAAACTTTCTTTTCTTTTGTTTGTTCTCTTTTTTTTTTTTTTGAATCCTTCGTTGTTTTTTTTTTTTTGTATTTTATTTTAGACTTTGTTTTCTTGTTTTCTTTTTTGAATATTTACTAGATGCACCTAAATTGATTGTGAATTTAGTGCTTGATAAAAAAGAGTTATGTGCTTGGAACAATAAAGAAAATTAAAAGCAACAATTTAGGTACTACTAGAAATGACTTCAAAATGCAAAGTAGCTATAGATGTGTTAATGGTTTAGTAGTTTGGTATGCCACTGGACTCAAGCTTTGTTAAGATTTTAGTAATTTGTTGAACACAAATACCAAACTTATAGCTTAAGTGAAAGCACCCACAAACAAGAACTACCTTTACCACACAAATGAGCTACAAATTATACGTATAAGGAAAATAAAGACAAAGGAAATTGAGCAACTACTTTTGAATTTTTTTTTTTAAGAATATGCTTGAAACTAAAAGCACATGAACTTCTAAAGAGACTTAGACATGAGGTATAACCCTCTATGTTGCTCAATTTAAGAAGTTTCAAATTTTTTTTTGTAAAAACAAAAGAGGCTAAACTTAAAAGGAATTAATAGACAAAATGGGAAACTATAAACATGACTTATAGACAACTACACAAGAGTATAAAAGTGAAAATAAAAGCTAAAAATAAAGCAAAAACAAGGCAACTAGGTGCAAGGAAACACAAGAATTTGGTCTAAATTTCTTGACCACAAGGTTGTGGAATTCACCACAACGGCATGGATTTTTAGCAAGAAATTCTCAAAACCAAAATTCAAGCAAGAAAGCACCCAACTCAAAGCTTAAGCGGAAATTAATGAATATGGGAGAGACGTAGATGCAAAGAAAAGAACAATATAAATTGCATCAAGCAAAAAATAAATGGTGCAAATAAACTATAACTCAAAACAATAAACTCAAGACATAAATGGAAATGATAAACAATAATGGAAAGCTAGAAAAAATTGCGGAAATTAAAGATAAAATAAAATAGGAAAACGGAAAGAAAAAATAAATGAGATAGGAAGAGAGTTTAGACCTCTAGAACCAATGCTCTAGATACCAAATGATGCATGCCTCCCTTGATCTTTTTCTAGAGGTTTTCTTCTTTGGTGAAATGGTTTGTGGAGAGGTAAGAAGTGAGGTGGTTTTAGGCGCCACTTAAGGTAAGATAAGCCTAAGAGGGAAAGTTTGCCACAAGGGATGGAACCCTTGATAAAAACCTAAGGAATTCTCAAAGAGAGAAGGGTGGACACTAAGAGAATTTTGGCCAACTCAAGGTTTTTCTATTCAATCAAGTGTAAAAAATACAAGAGTGTGAAGGAGCACCTTTTTATAGAGGGAGCTAACCTCTTGGACAAGTCATGAAGGAAATGAAGGGCTAGGATTAAAAGGAGTCATCCAAGGGAGGAGGATTGAAGCCCAAAGTCCAATCAATACCCTCCTTTAGATGAGAATTGGTGCCCAAGCTACCTCATCCAAGGGCCAAGATTACTCCTTTATTAGTTTTGCGTTTTATTTAGCAAAAGAGGGTGTAGTTATCAAACTACCCCCTTATTTCCTAAATAAAGGCCCAAAAGCTAATCTTACCCCTTCTTATTACTAAGACACCTCCTAGAAAATTAAATGGACTAATACATGTCCAAAATAAAATCCTAGGTTCCTAAAATAAAAATTACAAGTAAATAAGTCATGGCTTGCATAACTTGATGGTCATATGGAGGTGAGATCTTCCTCCCTCTACTCTAGCCATGTCTTCTTCTATTCTTCTAGCCATGGGCCTAGTGATAGGGCCCTTGCTTGGGGAGAATGCATCAAGAGAATAAGAGGAATAGGAGGAAGCAGTGGAATGAAAGGAGATGAAGAAGAAGAAGTGGAAGAAGCATAACAGGAGGAGGAAGAAGAGGTGGCAGAAGGAGAAGAAGAGGAAGAAGAAGAAGTGGAAGAACGAGAAGAAAAGGAAGAAATGCAAGTGGAAGAAGGAGAACAATGGGAAGAAGAAGAAGAAGTGCAAGAATGAGAAAAAGAGGAGGAAGAAGAAGCAATGGTGTAGGCAGAAGAAGGGTAAGAAGGAGAAGAGAGGGAAGAAGAAGAACAAGTGGATGAAATAGAAGTGGAAGAAGGTGAACAAGAGGAAGAAGAAGAAGTAGTTGAAGGAGTGGGGATGATGGAGAAGAAGTGGAAGAAGGAGAACAAGAGGTAGAAATGCAAGTGGAAGCAGAAGAAGGAGAAAAAGAGGGATATGACGAAGGAAAGGAAGAAGAAGAAGGAGATGAAGAGGAAGAAAAGAAAGGCAAGGAGAGGATCAAGAAGAAGTGGAAGAAAGAGAACAAGAGGAGGCAGGAGAAGTGGAAGAAAGATAAGAAGAGGAAGAAGAAGGAGAGTAACTAGAAGAAGTGAAAGACGGAGAAGGAAAGGAAGAAAAAGAAGATGTGGAAAGCGAAGAAGTTGAAGAAGGTGAACAAGAGGAGGAAGAAGAAGTAGTGGATAGAGATGAGATGAAGAAGAAGAATTAGAACAAGGAGAAAAGGAGGAAAAAGAAGAAGGAGGGGAAGGGAAGGGAAGAAGAAGCAGAAGAAGTGGAATCTGGAGGAGAAGAGGAAGAAGAAGGAGAAGTGTAAGCATAAGATTTGGGGGAAGGAGAAGAAGAGGAAGAGCAAAAATGGGAAGCAACAGAAGTGGGGGATGGAGAAAAAGAGGAAGGAGAAGACAGAAAGGAAAGAAGAAGTTGTGGAAGGAGAAGAAATGGAAGAAGAGGAAGAAGAAGAAGTGAAAGCAGAAGAAGCGGAAGAAGGAGACGAAAATGAAGAAGAACAACAAGTAGAAGTAGAAGAAGTGGTAGAAGGAGAGAATAAGAAGAATAGGAGGAAGTAATGGACTGAAAGGAGATGAAGAAGGAGAACGGGAGGAGGGAGAAGGGGTGGTGGAAGGAGAACAAGAGGAAGAAAAAAAAGTGGAAGAACGAGAAGAAAAGGAAGAATTGCAAGTGGAAGAATGAGAAAAAGAGGAGGAAGAAGAAGCAATGGAAGGAAAGGGGAATGAAGAAGAAGTGGAACAAGGAGGAGAAGAAGAAGGGGAGGAAGAAGAAGTAGTGTAGGCAGAAGAAGGGCAAGAAGGAGAAGAGAGGGAAGAAGAACAACAAGTAGATGTAGTAGAGGTGGAAGAAGGTGAACAAGAGGAAGAAGGAGAACAAGAGGTAGAAATGCAAGTGGAAGCAGAAGAAGGAGAAAAAGAGGGATATGACGCATAAAAGGAAGAAGAAGAAAGAGAAAAAAAAGAAAGGAAAGGAGAGGATGAAGAAGAAGTGGAAGAAGAAGGAGAGTAACTAGAAGAAGGAGAAGAAGGAGAAGAAGGAGAAGAAAAGGAAGAAGAAGAAGATGTGGAAAGTGAAGAAGTTGAAGAAGGTGAACAAGAGGAGGAAGAAGAAGTTATGGAAGAAGGTGATATGAAGAAGAAGAATTGGAACAAGGAGAAAAGGAGGAAAAGGAAGAAGGAGGGGAAGGGAAGGGAAGAAGAAGCAGAAGAAGTGGAATCTGGAGGAGAAGAGGAAGAAGAAGAAGTGTAAGCATAAGATTTGGGGGAAGGAGAAGAAGAGGAAGAGCAACAATGGGAAGCAAAAGAAGTGGGAGATGCAGCAAAAGAGGAAGGAGAAGACGGAAAGGTAAGAAGAAGAAGTTGTGGAAGGGGAAGAAATGGAAGAAAGGGAAGAAGAAGAAGTGTAAGCAGAAAAAGCGGAAGAAGGAGACGAAAATTAAGAAGAACAACAAGTAGAAGTAGAAGAAGTGGTGGAAAGAGAGAATAAGAGGAATAGGAGGAAGCAGTGGAATGAAACGAGATGAAGAAGAAGAAGTGGAAGAAGGAGAACGGGAGGAGGAAGAAGAGGTGGCAGAAGGAGAAGAAGTGGAAGAACGAGAAGAAAAGGAAGAAGTGTAAGTGGAAGAAGGAGAACAATAGGAAGAAGAAGGAGAAGTGTAAGCATAAGATTTGGGGGAAATAGAAGAAGAGGAAGAGCAACAATGGCAAGCAACAGAAGTGGGGGATGGAGAAAAAGAGGAAGGAGAAGACGGAAAGGAAAGAAGAAGAAGTTGTGGAAGGAGAAGAAATGGAAGAAGAGGAAGAAGAATAAGTGTAAGTAGAAGAAGCGGAAAAAGGAGACAAAAATGAAGAAGAACAACAAGTAGAAGTAGAAGAAGTGGTAGAAGGAGAGAATAAGAGGAATAGGAGGAAGCAGTGGAATGAAAGGAGATGAAGAAGAAGAAGTGGAAGAAGGAGAACGGGAGGAGGGAGAAGAGGTGGCAGAAGGAGAAGAAGAGGAAGAAGAAGAAGTGGAAGAACGAGAAGAAAAGGAAGAAGTGCAAGTGGAAGAAGGAGAACAATAGGAAGAAGAAGAAAAAGTGGAAGAATGAGAAAAAGAGGAGTAAGAAGAAGCAATGGAAGGAAAGGGGATGAAGAAGAAGAAGTGCAACAAGGAGGAGAAGAAGAAGGGGAGGAAGAAGTAGTGTAGGCAGAAGAAGGGCAAGATGGAGAAGAGAGGGAAGAAGAAGAACAAGTGGATGTAGTAGAAGTGGAAGATGGTGAACAAGAGGAAGAAGAAGAAGTAATTGAAGGAGTGGGGATGATGGAGAAGACGTGGAAGAAATAGAACAAGAGGTACAAATGCAAGTGGAAGCAGAAGAAGGAGAAAAAGAGGGACATGACGAAGGAAAGGAAGAAGAAGAAGGAGATGAAGAGGAAGAAAAGAAAGGAAAAGAGAGGATGAAGAAGAAGTGGAAGCAAGAGAACAAGAGGAGGCAGGAGAAGTGGAAGAAAGATAAGAAGAGGAAGAAGAAGGATATTAACTAGAAGAAGTGGAAGAAGGAGAAGAAAAGTGAGAAGAAGAAGATGTGTAAAGTGAGGAAGTTGAAGAAGGTGAACAAGAGGAGGAAGAAGGATAATAACTAGAAGAAGTGGAAGAAGGAGAAGAAAAGGAAGAATAAGCAGATATGGAAAGTGAAGTTGAACAAGTGAACAAGAGGAGGAATAAGAAGTACTGGAAGTAGGTGAGATGAAGAAGAAGAATTGGAACAAGAAGAAAAAGAGGAAAAGGAAGAAGGAGGGGAAGGGTAGGGAAGAAGAAGCAGAAGAAGTAGAATCTGGAGCAGAAGAGGAAGAAGAAGAAGAAGTGTAAGCATAAGATTTGGGGGAAGGAGAAGAAGAGGAAGAGCAGTAATGGGAAGCAACAGAAGTGGCGGATCGAGAAAAAGAGGAAGGAGAAGACAGAAAGGAAAAAGAAGAAGTTGTGGAAGGGGAAGAAATGGAAGAAGAGGAAGAAGAAGAAGTGTAAGCAGAAGAAGCGAAAGAAGGAGACGAAAATGAAGAAGAACAACAAGTAGAAGTAGAAGAAGTGGTAGAAGTAGAGAATAAGAGGAATAGGAGCAAGTAGTGGAATGAAACGAGATGAAGAAGAAGAAGTGGAAGAAGGAGAACGGGAGAGGGGAGAAGAGGTGGCAGAAGGAGAAGAAGAGGAAGAAGAAGAAGTGGAAGAACGAGAAGAAAAGGAAGAAGTGCAAGTGGAAGAAGGAGAACAATTGGAAGAAGAAGAAGAAGTGGAAGAATGAGAAAAAGAGGAGTAAGAAGAAGCAATGGAAGGAAAGGGGATGAAGAAGAACAAGTGGATGTAGTAGAAGTGGAACAAGGAGGAGAAGAAGAAGGGGAGGAAGAAGAAGTAGTGTAGGCAGAAGAAGGGCAAGAAGGAGAACAGAGGGAAGAAGAAGAACAAGTGGATGTAGTAGAAGTGGAAGAAGGTTAACAAGAGTAAGAAGAAAAAGTAATTGAAGGAGTGGGGATGATGGAGAAGACGTGGAAGAAGGAGAACAAGAAGTACAAATGCAAATGGAAGCAGAAGAAGGACAAAAAGAGGGATATGACGAAGGAAAGGAAGAAGAAGAAGGAGATGAAGAGGAAGAAAAGATAGGAAAAGAGAGGATGAAGAAGAAGTGGAAGAGAACAAGAAGAGGCAGGAGAAGTGGAAGAAAGATAAGAAGAGGAAGAAGAAGGATAGTAACTAGAAGAAGTGGAAGAAAAGGAAGAAGAACAAGATGTGGAAAGTGAAGAAGTTGAAGAAGGTGAAGAAGAGGAGGAAGAAGAAATAGTGGAAGGAAGTGAGATGAAGAAGAAGAATTGGAACAAGGAGAAAAGGAGGAACAGGAAGAAGGAGGGGAAGGGAAGGGAAGAAGAAGCAGAAGAAGTGGAATCTGGAGGAGAAGAGGAAGAAGAAGAAGAAGTCTAAGCATAAGATTTGGGGGAAGGAGAAGAAGAGGAAGAGTATCAATGGGAAGCAACAGAAGTGGGGGATGCAGAAAAAGAGGAAGGAGAAGACGGAAAGGAAAGAAGATGCAGTTGTGGAAGGAGAAGAAATGGAAGAAGAGGAAGAAGAAGAAGTGTAAGCAGAAGAAGCGGAAGAAGGAGACGAAAATGAAGAAGAACAACAAGTAGAAGTAGAAGAAGTGGTAGAAGGAGAGAATGAGAGGAATAGGAGGAAGTAGTGGAATGAAACGAGATGAAGAAGAAGAATTGGAAGAAGGAGAACGGGAGGAGGGAGAAGAGGTGGCAGAAGGAGAAGAAGAGGAAGAAGAAGTGGAGGAACGAGAAGAAAAGGAAGAAGTGCAAGTGGAAGAAGGAGAACAATAAGAAGAAGAAGAAGAAGTGGAAGAATGAGAAAAAGAGGAGTAAGAAGAAGCAATGGAAGGAAAGGCGATGAAGAAGAAGAAGTGGAACAAGGAGGAGAAGAAGAAGGGGAGGAAGAAGAAGTAGTGTATTCAGAAGAAGGGCAAGAAGGAGAAGAGAGGGAAGAAGAAGAACAAGTGGATGTAGTAGAAGTGGAAGAAGGTGAACAAGACGAACAAGAAGAATTAGTTGAAGGAGTGGGGATGATGCAGAAGAAGTGGAAGAAGGAAAAGAAGAGGTAGAAATGCAAGTGGAAGCAGAAGAAGGAGAAAAAGAGGGATATGACAAAGGAAACAAAAGAAGAAAAGGAGATGAAGAGGAAGAAAAGAAAGGAAAGGAGAGGATGAAGAAGAAGTGGAAGATAGAGAACAAGAGGAGGCAGGAGAAGTGTAAGAAAGAGAACACGAGGAAGAAGAAGGATAGTAACTAAAAGAAGAGGAAGAAGGAGAAAAAAAGGAAGAAGAAGAAGATGTGGAAAGTGAAGAAGTTGAACAAAAGGAGGAAGAAGAAGTAGTGGAAGGAGGTGAGATGAAGAAGAAGAATTGGAGCAAGGACAAAAGGAGGAAAAGGAAGAAGAAGGGAAGGGAAGGGAAGGGAAGGGAAGGGAAGAAGAAGGAGAAGAAGTGGAGTCTGGAGGAGAAGAGGAAGAAGAAGAAGAAGTGTGAGCATAAGATTTGGGGGAAGGAGAAGAAGCGGAAGAGCAACAATGGGAAGCAACAGAAGTGGGCTTTGGAGAAAAAGAGGAAGGAGAAGACGGAAAGGAAAGAAGAGGGAGTTGTGGAAGGAGAACAAATGGAAGAAGAGGAAGAAGAAGAAGTGAAAGCAGAAGAAGCGGAAGAAGCAGACGAAAATGAAGAAGAACAACAAGTAGAAGTAGAAGAAGTGGTAGAAGGAGAGAATAAGAGGAATAGGAGGAAGTAGTGGGATGAAAGGAGATGAAAAATAAGAAGTGGAAGAAGCAGAACGGGAAGAGGGAGAACAAGCGGCAGAAGGAGAAGAAGAGGAAGAAGAAGAAGTGGAAGAACGAGAAGAAAAGGAAGAAGTGCAAGTGGAAGAAGGAGAACAATAGGAAGAAGAAGAAGAAATGGAAGAATGAGAAAAAAAGGAGGAAGAAGAAGCAATGGAAGGAAAGGGGATGAAGAAGAAGAAGTGGAAGAAGGAGAACGGGAGGATGGAGAAGAGGTGGCAGAAGGAGGAGAAGAGGAAGAAGAAGAAGTGGAAGAACGAGAACAAAAGGAAGAAGTGCAAGTGGAAGAAGAAGCAGAGTAACTAGAAGAAGTGGAAGAACGAGAAGAAAAGGAAGAAGAAGAAGATGTGGAAAGTGAAGACGTTGAAGAAGGTGAACAAGAGGAGGAAGAAGAAGTAGTGGAAGGAAGTGAGATGAAGAAGAAGAATTGGAACAAGGAGAAAAGGAGGAACAAGAAGAAGGAGGGGAAGGGAAGGGAAGAAGAAGCAGAAGAAGTAGAATCTGGAGGAGAAGAGGAAGAAGAAGAAGAAGTGTAAGCATAAGATTTGGGGGAAGGAGAAGAAGAGGAAGAGCACCAATGGGAAGTAACAGAAGTGGGGGATGGAGAAAAAGAGGAAGGAGAAGACGGAAAGGAAAGAAGATGAAGCTGTGGAAGGAGAAGAAATGGAAGAAGAGGAAGAAGAAGAAGTGTAAGCAGAAGAAGCTGAAGAAGCAGACGAAAATGAAGAAGAACAACAAGTAGAAGTAGAAGAATTGGTAGCAGGAGAGAATAAGAGGAATGGGAGGAAGTAGTGGAATGAAACGAGATGAAGAAGAAGAAGTGGAAGAAGGAGAACGGGAGGAGGGAGAAGAGGTGGCAGAAGGAGAAGAAGAGGAAGAAGAAGAAGTGGAACATGGAGGAGAAGAAGAAGGGGAGGAAGAAGAAGTAGTGTAGGCAGAAGAAGGGCAAGAAGCAGAAGAGCGGGAAGAAGAAGAACAAGTGGATGTAGTAGAAGTGGAAGAAGGTGAACAAGAGGAAGAAGAAGAAGAAGTAGTTGAAGGAGTGGGGATGATGGAGAAGAAGTGGAAGAAGGAGAACAGGAGGTAGAAATACAAGTGGAAGCAGAAGAAGGAGAAAAAGAGGGATATGACAAAGGAAAGTGATGAGGACATAGCTACAAACAAAGACAGTAAGGTGCTTGAAGGACTTGGGACACCTATGACAAGGGCAAGAGCTAGGAAAGCAAGAGAAGCTTTACAACAAGTGGTAGCAACAATTCTGGAAGCTGCACCTAATGAAAAGGACATAGAGGCAAAATTAATTCAATGCATGGTCATCATTGAAGATTCATGAAATAGAGGATGTTGCTGCAAAGTTATTTTAATCAAGGTGGGTTTAATTAAATAAAGTTGTAAAAAGTGTTGGTACTGTTGTGTTATTTGCCATGCTTTAAAAACAGTTTATTTTAATTTTTCTTTTATTTTAGAATGTTGAATTTTAGTGGTTGTCTAGTTTTCCTTCAGTGTGGCTGTTGCCTTTTCATATGCACTAGTAGGGAGGTTATTTAATAAATAAACCTCAATCAATGTTAGTAAATGGTGCATTTATTTCATGGCTTTATGGAATTCCTATATGTATTGCATTTCAATGGAAATAGACATGTCCCCTCCTTCTTCCTTTTCCTCCTTTTCTCCTTGTTCCAATTCTTCTTCTTCATCTAACCTCCTTCCACTACTTCTTCTTCCTCCTCTTGTTCACCTTCTTCAACTTCTTCACTTTCCTCAGCTTCTTCTTCTTCCTTTCCTTCTCCTTCTTCCACTTCTTCGAGTTACTCTCCCTCTTCTTCCTCTTCTTACCTTTCTTCCACTTCTCCTCCCTCCTCTTGTTCTCTTTCTTCCACTTCTTCTTCATCCTCTTCTTTCCTTTCTTTTCTTCCTCTTCATCTCCTTCCTCTTCTTCCTTTCCTTTGTCATATCCCTCTTTTTCTCCTTCTTCTGCTTCCACTTGCATTTCTACCCCTTGTTCTCCTCCTTCCACTTCTTCTCCATCATCCCCACTCCTTCAACTACTTCTTGTACTTCCTCTTGTTCCCCTTCTTCCACTTCTACTACATCCACTTGTTCTTCTTCTTCCCTCTCTTCTCCTTCTTGCCCTTCTTCTGCCTACACTTCTTCTTCTCCTCCTTGGTCCACTTCTTCTTCATTCCCCTTTCCTTCCATTGCTTCTTCTTCCTCCTCTTTTTCTCATTCTTCCACTTCTTCTTCTTCTTCCTATTGGTCTCCTTCTTCCACTTCTTCTTCTTCATCTCCTTTCATTCCACTACTTCCTCATATTCCTCTTATTCTTTCCTTCTACCACTTCTTCTACTTCTACTTGTTGTTCTTCTTCATTTTCGTCTCCTTCTTCCTCTTGTTCTGCTTACACTTCTTCCTCTTCCTCTTCCTCTTCTTCCACTTCTTCTCCTTCCACAACTTCTTTTTCTTTCCTTTCCGTCTTCTCCTTCCTCTTTTTCTCCATCCCCGACTTCTGTTGCTTCCCATTGTTACTCTTCCTCTTGTTCTCCTTCCCCCAAATCTTATTCTTACACTTCTTCTTCTTCTTCCTCTTCTCGTCCAGATTCCACTTCTTCTGGTTCTTCTTCCCTTCCCTTCCCCTCCTTCTTGCTCTTCCTCTTTTTCTCCTTTTTCCAATTCTTCTTCTTCATCTCACCTCCTTCGACTACTTCTTCTTCCTCCTCTTGTTCACCTTCTTCACTTTCCACATCTTCTTCTTCTTCCTTTTCTTCTCCTTCTTCCACTTCTTCTAGTTACTCTCCTTCTTCTTCCTCTTCTTATCTTTCTTCCACTTCTCCTGCCTCCTCTTGTTCTTTTTCTTCCAGTTCTTCTTCATCCTCTCCTTTCCTTTCTTTTCTTCATCTTCATCTCCTTCTTCTTCTTCCTTTCCTTCGTCATATCCCTCTTTTTCTCCTTCTTCTGCTTCCACTTGCACTTTTACCTCTTGTTCTCCTTCTTCTCCATCATCCTCACTCCTTCAACTAGTTTTTCTTCTTCCTCTTGTTCACCTTCTTCCACTTCTACTACATCCACTTGTTCTTCTTCTTCCCTCTCTTCTCCTTCTTCCCCTTCTTCTGCCTACACTACTTCTTCTTCCTCCCCTTCTTCTTCTCCTACTTGTTCCACTTCTTCCTCATTCCCCTTTCCTTCCATTGCTTCTTCTTCCTCCTCTTTTTCTCATTCTTCCACTTCTTCTTCTTCTTCCTATTGGTCTCCTTCTTCCACTTCTTCTTCTTCATCTCCTTTCATTCCACTACTTCCTCATATTCCTCTTATTCTCTCCTTCTACCACTTCTTCTACTTCTACTTGTTGTTCTTCTTCATTTTCGTCTCCTTCTTCCTCTTGTTCTGCTTACACTTCTTCCTCTTCCTCTTCTTCCACTTCTTCTCCTTCCACAACTTCTTTTTCTTTCCTTTCCGTCTTCTCCTTCCTCTTTTTCTCCATCCCCGACTTCTGTTGCTTCCCATTGTTGCTCTTCCTCTTGTTCTCCTTCCCCCAAATCTTATTCTTACACTTCTTCTTCTTCTTCTTCTTCTTCTTCTTCCTCTTCTCGTCCAGATTCCACTTCTTCTGGTTCTTCTTCCCTTCCCTTCCCCTCCTTCTTCCTCTTCCTCTTTTTCTCCTTTTTCCAATTCTTCTTCTTCATCTCACCTCCTTCGACTACTTCTTCTTCCTCCTCTTGTTCACCTTCTTCACTTTCCACATCTTCTTCTTCTTCCTTTTCTTCTCCTTCTTCCACTTCTTCTAGTTACTCTCCTTCTTCTTCCTCTTCTTATCTTTCTTCCACTTCTCCTGCCTCCTCTTGTTCTTTTTCTTCCAGTTCTTCTTCATCCTCTCCTTTCCTTTCTTTTCTTCATCTTCATCTCCTTCTTCTTCTTCCTTTCCTTCGTCATATCCCTCTTTTTCTCCTTCTTCTGCTTCCACTTGCACTTTTACCTCTTGTTCTCCTTCTTCTCCATCATCCTCACTCCTTCAACTAGTTTTTCTTCTTCCTCTTGTTCACCTTCTTCCACTTCTACTACATCCACTTGTTCTTCTTCTTCCCTCTCTTCTCCTTCTTCCCCTTCTTCTGCCTACACTACTTCTTCTTCCTCCCCTTCTTCTTCTCCTACTTGTTCCACTTCTTCCTCATTCCCCTTTCCTTCCATTGCTTCTTCTTCCTCCTCTTTTTCTCATTCTTCCACTTCTTCTTCTTCTTCCTATTGGTCTCCTTCTTCCACTTCTTCTTCTTCATCTCCTTTCATTCCACTACTTCCTCATATTCCTCTTATTCTCTCCTTCTACCACTTCTTCTACTTCTACTTGTTGTTCTTCTTCATTTTTGTCTCCTTCTTCCTCTTGTTCTGCTTACACTTCTTCCTCTTCCTCTTCCTCTTCTTCCACTTCTTCTCCTTCCACAACTTCTTTTTCTTTCCTTTCCGTCTTCTCCTTCCTCTTTTTCTCCATCCCCGACTTCTGTTGCTTCCCATTGTTGCTCTTCCTCTTGTTCTCCTTCCCCCAAATCTTATTCTTACACTTCTTCTTCTTCTTCTTCCTCTTCTCGTCCAGATTCCACTTCTTCTGGTTCTTCTTCCCTTCCCTTCCCCTCCTTCTTCCTCTTCCTCTTTTTCTCCTTTTTCCAATTCTTCTTCTTCATCTCACCTCCTTCGACTACTTCTTCTTCCTCCTCTTGTTCACCTTCTTCACTTTCCACATCTTCTTCTTCTTCCTTTTCTTCTCCTTCTTCCACTTCTTCTAGTTACTCTCCTTCTTCTTCCTCTTCTTATCTTTCTTCCACTTCTCCTGCCTCCTCTTGTTCTTTTTCTTCCAGTTCTTCTTCATCCTCTCTTTTCCTTTCTTTTCTTCATCTTCATCTCCTTCTTCTTCTTCCTTTCCTTCGTCATATCCCTCTTTTTCTCCTTCTTCTGCTTCCACTTGCATTTTTACCTCTTGTTCTCCTTCTTCTCCATCATCCTCACTCCTTCAACTAGTTTTTCTTCTTCCTCTTGTTCACCTTCTTCCACTTCTACTACATCCACTTGTTCTTCTTCTTCCCTCTCTTCTCTTTCTTCCCCTTCTTCTGCCTACACTACTTCTTCTTCCTCCCCTTCTTCTTCTCCTACTTGTTCCACTTCTTCCTCATTCCCCTTTCCTTCCATTGCTTCTTCTTCCTCCTCTTTTTCTCATTCTTCCACTTCTTCTTCTTCTTCCTATTGGTCTCCTTCTTCCACTTCTTCTTCTTCATCTCCTTTCATTCCACTACTTCCTCATATTCCTCTTATTCTCTCCTTCTACCACTTCTTCTACTTCTACTTGTTGTTCTTCTTCATTTTTGTCTCCTTCTTCCTCTTGTTCTGCTTACACTTCTTCCTCTTCCTCTTCCTCTTCTTCCACTTCTTCTCCTTCCACAACTTCTTTTTCTTTCCTTTCCGTCTTCTCCTTCCTCTTTTTCTCCATCCCCGACTTCTGTTGCTTCCCATTGTTGCTCTTCCTCTTGTTCTCCTTCCCCCAAATCTTATTCTTACACTTCTTCTTCTTCTTCTTCCTCTTCTCGTCCAGATTCCACTTCTTCTGGTTCTTCTTCCCTTCCCTTCCCCTCCTTCTTCCTCTTCCTCTTTTTCTCCTTTTTCCAATTCTTCTTCTTCATCTCACCTCCTTCGACTACTTCTTCTTCCTCCTCTTGTTCACCTTCTTCACTTTCCACATCTTCTTCTTCTTCCTTTTCTTCTCCTTCTTCCACTTCTTCTAGTTACTCTCCTTCTTCTTCCTCTTCTTATCTTTCTTCCACTTCTCCTGCCTCCTCTTGTTCTTTTTCTTCCAGTTCTTCTTCATCCTCTCCTTTTCTTTCTTTTCTTCATCTTCATCTCCTTCTTCTTCTTCCTTTCCTTCGTCATATCCCTCTTTTTCTCCTTCTTCTGCTTCCACTTGCATTTTTACCTCTTGTTCTCCTTCTTCTCCATCATCCTCACTCCTTCAACTAGTTTTTCTTCTTCCTCTTGTTCACCTTCTTCCACTTCTACTACATCCACTTGTTCTTCTTCTTCCCTCTCTTCTCCTTCTTCCCCTTCTTCTGCCTACACTACTTCTTCTTCCTCCCCTTCTTCTTCTCCTACTTGTTCCACTTCTTCCTCATTCCCCTTTCCTTCCATTGCTTCTTCTTCCTCCTCTTTTTCTCATTCTTCCACTTCTTCTTCTTCTTCCTATTGGTCTCCTTCTTCCACTTCTTCTTCTTCATCTCCTTTCATTCCACTACTTCCTCATATTCCTCTTATTCTCTCCTTCTACCACTTCTTCTACTTCTACTTGTTGTTCTTCTTCATTTTCGTCTCCTTCTTCCTCTTGTTCTGCTTACACTTCTTCCTCTTCCTCTTCTTCCACTTCTTCTCCTTCCACAACTTCTTTTTCTTTCCTTTCTGTCTTCTCCTTCCTCTTTTTCTCCATCCCCGACTTCTGTTGCTTCCAATTGTTGCTCTTCCTCTTGTTCTCCTTCCCCCAAATCTTATTCTTACACTTCTTCTTCTTCTTCTTCCTCTTCTCGTCCAGATTCCACTTCTTCTGGTTCTTCTTCCCTTCCTTTCCCTTCCCCTCCTTCTTCCTCTTCCTCTTCCTCTTTTTCTCCTTTTTCCAATTCTTCTTCTTCATCTCACCTCCTTCGACTACTTCTTCTTCCTCCTCTTGTTCACCTTCTTCACTTTCCACATCTTCTTCTTCTTCCTTTTCTTCTCCTTCTTCCACTTCTTCTAGTTACTCTCCTTCTTCTTCCTCTTCTTATCTTTCTTCCACTTCTCCTGCCTCCTCTTGTTCTTCTTCATCCTCTCCTTTCCTTTCTTTTCTTCATCTTCATCTCGTTCTTCTTCTTCCTTTCCTTCGTCATATCCCTCTTTTTCTCCTTCTTCTGCTTCCACTTGCATTTTTACCTCTTGTTCTCCTTCTTCTACTTCTTCTCCATCATCCTCACTCCTTCAACTAGTTTTTCTTCTTCCTCTTGTTCACCTTCTTCCACTTCTACTACATCCACTAGTTCTTCTTCTTCCCTCTCTTCTCCTTCTTCCCCTTCTTCTGCCTACACTACTTCTTCTTCCTCCCCTTCTTCTTCTCCTACTTGTTCCACTTCTTCCTCATTCCCCTTTCCTTCCATTGCTTCTTCTTCCTCCTCTTTTTCTCATTCTTCCACTTCTTTTTCTTCTTCCTATTGGTCTCCTTCTTCCACTTCTTCTTCTTCATCTCCTTTCATTCCACTACTTCCTCATATTCCTCTTATTCTCTCCTTCTACCACTTCTTCTACTTCTACTTGTTCTTCTTCATTTTCGTCTCCTTCTTCCTCTTGTTCTGCTTACACTTCTTCCTCTTCCTCTTCTTCCATTTCTTCTCCTTCCACAACTTCTTTTTCTTTCCTTTCCGTCTTCTCCTTCCTCTTTTTCTCCATCCCCGACTTCTGTTGCTTCCCATTGTTGCTCTTCCTCTTGTTCTCCTTCCCCCAAATCTTATTCTTACACTTCTTCTTCCTCTTCTCGTCCAGATTCCACTTCTTCTGGTTCTTCTTCCCTTCCCTTCCCCTCCTTCTTCCTCTTCCTCTTTTTCTCCTTTTTCCAATTCTTCTTCTTCATCTCACCTCCTTCGACTACTTCTTCTTCCTCCTCTTGTTCACCTTCTTCACTTTCCACATCTTCTTCTTCTTCCTTTTCTTCTCCTTCTTCCACTTCTTCTAGTTACTCTCCTTCTTCTTCCTCTTCTTATCTTTCTTCCACTTCTCCTGCCTCCTCTTGTTCTTTTTCTTCCAGTTCTTCTTCATCCTCTCCTTTCCTTTCTTTTCTTCATCTTCATCTCCTTCTTCTTCTTCCTTTCCTTCGTCATATCCCTCTTTTTCTCCTTCTTCTGCTTCCACTTGCATTTTTACCTCTTGTTCTCCTTCTTCTACTTCTTCTCCATCATTCTCACTCCTTCAACTAGTTTTTCTTCTTCCTCTTGTTCACCTTCTTCCACTTCTACTACATCCACTTGTTCTTCTTCTTCCCTCTCTTCTCCTTCTTCCCCTTCTTCTGCCTACACTACTTCTTCTTCCTCCCCTTCTTCTTCTCCTACTTGTTCCACTTCTTCCTCATTCCCCTTTCCTTCCATTGCTTCTTCTTCCTCCTCTTTTTCTCATTCTTCCACTTCTTCTTCTTCTTCCTATTGGTCTCCTTCTTCCACTTCTTCTTCTTCATCTCCTTTCATTCCACTACTTCCTCATATTCCTCTTATTCTCTCCTTCTGCCACTTCTTCTACTTCTACTTGTTGTTCTTCTTCATTTTCGTCTCCTTCTTCCTCTTGTTCTGCTTACACTTCTTCCTCTTCCTCTTCTTCCACTTCTTCTCCTTCCACAACTTCTTTTTCTTTCCTTTCCGTCTTCTCCTTCCTCTTTTTCTCCATCCCCGACGTCTGTTGCTTCCCATTGTTGCTCTTCCTCTTGTTCTCCTTCCCCCAAATCTTATTCTTACACTTCTTCTTCTTCTTCTTCTTCCTCTTCTCGTCCAGATTCCACTTCTTCTGGTTGTTCTTCCCTTCCCTTCCCCTCATTCTTCCTCTTCCTCTTTTTCTCCTTTTTCCAATTCTTCTTCTTCATCTCACCTCCTTCGACTACTTCTTCTTCCTCCTCTTGTTCACCTTCTTCACTTTCCACATCTTCTTCTTCTTCCTTTTCTTCTCCTTCTTCCACTTCTTCTAGTTACTCTCCTTCTTCTTCCTCTTCTTATCTTTCTTCCACTTCTCCTGCCTCCTCTTGTTCTTTTTCTTCCAGTTCTTCTTCATCCTCTCCTTTCCTTTCTTTTCTTCGTCTTCATCTCCTTCTTCTTCTTCCTTTCCTTCGTCATATCCCTCTTTTTCTCCTTCTTCTGCTTCCACTTGCATTTTTACCTCTTGTTCTCCTTCTTCTACTTCTTCTCCATCATCCTCCCTCCTTCAACTAGTTTTTCTTCTTCCTCTTGTTCACCTTCTTCCACTTCTACTACATCCACTTGTTCTTCTTCTTCCCTCTCTTCTCCTTCTTCCCCTTCTTCTGCCTACACTACTTCTTCTTCCTCCCCTTCTTCTTCTCCTACTTGTTCCACTTCTTCCTCATTCCCCTTTCCTTCCATTGCTTCTTCTTCCTCCTCTTTTTCTCATTCTTCCACTTCTTCTTCTTCTTCCTATTGGTCTCCTTCTTCCACTTCTTCTTCTTCATCTCCTTTCATTCCACTACTTCCTCATATTCCTCTTATTCTCTCCTTCTACCACTTCTTCTACTTCTACTTGTTGTTCTTCTTCATTTTTGTCTCCTTCTTCCTCTTGTTCTGCTTACACTTCTTCCTCTTCCTCTTCCTCTTCTTCCACTTCTTCTCCTTCCACAACTTCTTTTTCTTTCCTTTCCGTCTTCTCCTTCCTCTTTTTCTCCATCCCCGACTTCTGTTGCTTCCCATTGTTGCTCTTCCTCTTGTTCTCCTTCCCCCAAATCTTATTCTTACACTTCTTCTTCTTCTTCTTCCTCTTCTCGTCCAGATTCCACTTCTTCTGGTTCTTCTGCCCTTCCATTCCCCTCCTTCTTCCTCTTCCTCTTTTTCTCCTTTTTCCAATTCTTCTTCTTCATCTCACCTCCTTCGACTACTTCTTCTTCCTCCTCTTGTTCACCTTCTTCACTTTCCACATCTTCTTCTTCTTCCTTTTCTTCTCCTTCTTCCACTTCTTCTAATTACTCTCCTTCTTCTTCCTCTTCTTATCTTTCTTCCACTTCTCCTGCCTCCTCTTGTTCTTTTTCTTCCAGTTCTTCTTCATCCTCTCCTTTCCTTTTTTTCTTCATCTTCATCTCCTTCTTCTTCTTCCTTTCCTTCGTCATATCCCTCTTTTTCTCCTTCTTCTGCTTCCACTTGCATTTTTACCTCTTGTTCTCCTTCTTCTACTTCTTCTCCATCATCCTCACTCCTTCAACTAGTTTTTCTTCTTCCTCTTGTTCACCTTCTTCCACTTCTACTACATCCACTTGTTCTTCTTCTTCCCTCTCTTCTCCTTCTTCCCCTTCGTCTGCCTACACTACTTCTTCTTCCTCCCCTTCTTCTTCTCCTACTTGTTCCACTTCTTCCTCATTCCCCTTTCCTTCCAATCCTTCTTCTTCCTCCTCTTTTTCTCATTCTTCCACTTCTTCTTCTTCTTCCTATTGGTCTCCTTCTTCCACTTCTTCTTCTTCATCTCCTTTCATTCCACTGCTTCCTCATATTCCTCTTATTCTCTCCTTCTACCACTTCTTCTACTTCTACTTGTTGTTCTTCTTCATTTTCGTCTCCTTCTTCCTCTTGTTCTGCTTACACTTCTTCCTCATCCTCTTCTTCCACTTCTTCTCCTTCCACAACTTCTTTTTCTTTCCTTTCCGTCTTCTCCTTCCTCTTTTTCTCCATCCCCGACTTCTGTTGCTTCCCATTGTTGCTCTTCCTCTTGTTCTCCTTCCCCCAAATCTTATTCTTACACTTCTTCTTCCTCTTCTCGTCCAGATTCCACTTCTTCTGGTTCTTCTTCCCTTCCCTTCCCCTCCTTCTTCCTCTTGCTCTTTTTCTCCTTTTTCCAATTCTTCTTCTTCATCTCACCTCCTTCGACTACTTCTTCTTCCTCCTCTTGTTCACCTTCTTCACTTTCCACATCTTCTTCTTCTTCCTTTTCTTCTCCTTCTTCCACTTCTTCTAGTTACTCTCCTTCTTCTTCCTCTTCTTATCTTTCTTCCACTTCTCCTGCCTCCTCTTGTTCTTTTTCTTCCAGTTCTTCTTCATCCTCTCCTTTTCTTTCTTTTCTTCATCTTCATCTCCTTCTTCTTCTTCCTTTCCTTCGTCATATCCCTCTTTTTCTCCTTCTTCTGCTTCCACTTGCATTTTTACCTCTTGTTCTCCTTCTTCTCCATCATCCTCACTCCTTCAACTAGTTTTTCTTCTTCCTCTTGTTCACCTTCTTCCACTTCTACTACATCCACTTGTTCTTCTTCTTCCCTCTCTTCTCCTTCTTCCCCTTCTTCTGCCTACACTACTTCTTCTTCCTCCCCTTCTTCTTCTCCTACTTGTTCCACTTCTTCCTCATTCCCCTTTCCTTCCATTGCTTCTTCTTCCTCCTCTTTTTCTCATTCTTCCACTTCTTCTTCTTCTTCCTATTGGTCTCCTTCTTCCACTTCTTCTTCTTCATCTCCTTTCATTCCACTACTTCCTCATATTCCTCTTATTCTCTCCTTCTACCACTTCTTCTACTTCTACTTGTTGTTCTTCTTCATTTTCGTCTCCTTCTTCCTCTTGTTCTGCTTACACTTCTTCCTCTTCCTCTTCTTCCACTTCTTCTCCTTCCATAACTTCTTTTTCTTTCCTTTCCGTCTTCTCCTTCCTCTTTTTCTCCATCCCCGACTTCTGTTGCTTCCCATTGTTGCTCTTCCTCTTGTTCTCCTTCCCCCAAATCTTATTCTTACACTTCTTCTTCTTCTTCTTCTTCTTCCCCTTCTCGCCCAGATTCCACTTCTTCTGGTTCTTCTTCCCTTCCCTTCCCCTCCTTCTTCCTCTTCCTCTTTTTCTCCTTTTTCCAATTCTTCTTCTTCATCTCACCTCCTTCGACTACTTCTTCTTCCTCCTCTTGTTCACCTTCTTCACTTTCCACATCTTCTTCTTCTTCCTTTTCTTCTCCTTCTTCCACTTCTTCTAGTTACTCTCCTTCTTCTTCCTCTTCTTATCTTTCTTCCACTTCTCCTGCCTCCTCTTGTTCTTTTTCTTCCAGTTCTTCTTCATCCTCTCCTTTCCTTTCTTTTCTTCATCTTCATCTCCTTCTTCTTCTTCCTTTCCTTCGTCATATCCCTCTTTTTCTCCTTCTTCTGCTTCCACTTGCATTTTTACCTCTTGTTCTCCTTCTTCTACTTCTTCTCCATCATCCTCACTCCTTCAACTAGTTTTTCTTCTTCCTCTTGTTCACCTTCTTCCACTTCTACTACATCCACTTGTTCTTCTTCTTCCCTCTCTTCTCCTTCTTCCCCTTCGTCTGCCTACACTACTTCTTCTTCCTCCCCTTCTTTTTCTCCTACTTGTTCCACTTCTTCCTCATTCCCCTTTCCTTCCATTGCTTCTTCTTCCTCCTCTTTTTCTCATTCTTCCACTTCTTCTTCTTCTTCCTATTGGTCTCCTTCTTCCACTTCTTCTTCTTCATCTCCTTTCATTCCACTACTTCCTCATATTCCTCTTATTCTCTCCTTCTACCACTTCTTCTACTTCTACTTGTTGTTCTTCTTCATTTTCGTCTCCTTCTTCCTCTTGTTCTGCTTACACTTCTTCCTCTTCCTCTTCCTCTTCCTCTTCTTCCACTTCTTCTCCTTCCACAACTTCTTTTTCTTTCCTTTCCGTCTTCTCCTTCCTCTTTTTCTCCATCCCCGACTTCTGTTGCTTCCCATTGTTGCTCTTCCTCTTGTTCTCCTTCCCCCAAATCTTATTCTTACACTTCTTCTTCTTCTTCTTCTTCTTCCTCTTCTCGTCCAGATTCCACTTCTTCTGGTTCTTCTTCCCTTCCCTTCCCCTCCTTCTTCCTCTTCCTCTTTTTCTCCTTTTTCCAATTCTTCTTCTTCATCTCACCTCCTTCGACTACTTCTTCTTCCTCCTCTTGTTCACCTTCTTCACTTTCCACATCTTCTTCTTCTTCCTTTTCTTCTCCTTCTTCCACTTCTTCTAGTTACTCTCCTTCTTCTTCCTCTTCTTATCTTTCTTCCACTTCTCCTGCCTCCTCTTGTTCTTTTTCTTCCAGTTCTTCTTCATCCTCTCCTTTCCTTTCTTTTCTTCGTCTTCATCTCCTTCTTCTTCTTCCTTTCCTTCGTCATATCCCTCTTTTTCTCCTTCTTCTGCTTCCACTTGCATTTTTACCTCTTGTTCTCCTTCTTCTACTTCTTCTCCATCATCCTCACTCCTTCAACTAGTTTTACTTCCTTCTCTTGTTCACCTTCTTCAACTTCTACTACATCCACTTGTTCTTCTTCTTCCCTCTCTTCTCCTTCTTCCCCTTCTTCTGCCTACACTACTTCTTCTTCCTCCCCTTCTTCTTCTCCTACTTGTTCCACTTCTTCCTCATTCCCCTTTCCTTCCATTGCTTCTTCTTCCTCCTCTTTTTCTCATTCTTCCACTTCTTCTTCTTCTTCCTATTGGTCTCCTTCTTCCACTTCTTCTTCTTCAACTCCTTTCATTCCACTACTTCCTCATATTCCTCTTATTCTCTCCTTCTACCACTTCTTCTACTTCTACTTGTTGTTCTTCTTCATTTTCGTCTCCTTCTTCCTCTTGTTCGGCTTACACTTCTTCCTCTTCCTCTTCTTCCACTTCTTCTCCTTCCACAACTTCTTTTTCTTTCCTTTCCGTCTTCTCCTTCCTCTTTTTCTCCATCCCCGACTTCTGTTGCTTCCCATTGTTGCTCTTCCTCTTGTTCTCCTTCCCCCAAATCTTATTCTTACACTTCTTCTTCTTCTTCTTCTTCTTCCTCTTCTCGTCCAGATTCCACTTCTTCTGGTTCTTCTTCCCTTCCCTTCCCCTCCTTCTTCCTCTTCCTCTTTTTCTCCTTTTTCCAATTCTTCTTCTTCATCTCACCTCCTTCGACTACTTCTTCTTCCTCCTCTTGTTCACCTTCTTCACTTTCCACATCTTCTTCTTCTTCCTTTTCTTCTCCTTCTTCCACTTCTTCTAGTTACTCTCCTTCTTCTTCCTCTTCTTATCTTTCTTCCACTTCTCCTGCCTCCTCTTGTTCTTTTTCTTCCAGTTCTTCTTCATCCTCTCCTTTCCTTTCTTTTCTTCATCTTCATCTCCTTCTTCTTCTTCCTTTCCTTCGTCATATCCCTCTTTTTCTCCTTCTTCTGCTTCCACTTGCATTTTTACCTCTTGTTCTCCTTCTTCTACTTCTTCTCCATCATCCTCACTCCTTCAACTAGTTTTTCTTCTTCCTCTTCATCACCTTCTTCCACTTCTACTACATCCACTTGTTCTTCTTCTTCCCTCTCTTCTCCTTCTTCCCCTTCTTCTGCCTACACTACTTCTTCTTCCTCCCCTTCTTCTTCTCCTACTTGTTCCACTTCTTCCTCATTCCCCTTTCCTTCCATTGCTTCTTCTTCCTCCTCTTTTTCTCATTCTTCCACTTCTTCTTCTTCTTCCTATTGGTCTCCTTCTTCCACTTCTTCTTCTTCATCTCCTTTCATTCCACTGCTTCCTCATATTCCTCTTATTCTCTCCTTCTACCACTTCTTCTACTTCTACTTGTTGTTCTTCTTCATTTTCATCTCCTTCTTCCTCTTGTTCTACTTACACTTCTTCCTCTTCCTCTTCCTCTTCCTCTTCTTCCACTTCTTCTCCTTCCACAACTTCTTTTTCTTTCCTTTCCGTCTTCTCCTTCATCTTTTTCTCCATCCCCGACTTCTGTTGCTTCCCATTGTTGCTCTTCCTCTTGTTCTCCTTCCCCCAAATCTTATTCTTACACTTCTTCTTCTTCTTCTTCCTCTTCTCGTCCAGATTCCACTTCTTCTGGTTCTTCTTCCCTTCCCTTCCCCTCCTTCTTCCTCTTCCTCTTTTTCTCCTTTTTCCAATTCTTCTTCTTCATCTCACCTCCTTCGACTACTTCTTCTTCCTCCTCTTGTTCACCTTCTTCACTTTCCACATCTTCTTCTTCTTCCTTTTCTTCTCCTTCTTCCACTTCTTCTAGTTACTCTCCTTCTTCTTCCTCTTCTTATCTTTCTTCCACTTCTCCTGCCTCCTCTTGTTCTTTTTCTTCCAGTTCTTCTTCATCCTCTCCTTTCCTTTCTTTTCTTCATCTTCATCTCCTTCTTCTTCTTCCTTTCCTTCGTCATATCCCTCTTTTTCTCCTTCTTCTGCTTCCACTTGCATTTTTACCTCTTGTTCTCCTTCTTCTACTTCTTCTCCATCATCCTCACTCCTTCAACTAGTTTTTCTTCTTCCTCTTCATCACCTTCTTCCACTTCTACTACATCCACTTGTTCTTCTTCTTCCCTCTCTTCTCCTTCTTCCCCTTCTTCTGCCTACACTACTTCTTCTTCCTCCCCTTCTTCTTCTCCTACTTGTTCCACTTCTTCCTCATTCCCCTTTCCTTCCATTGCTTCTTCTTCCTCCTCTTTTTCTCATTCTTCCACTTCTTCTTCTTCTTCCTATTGGTCTCCTTCTTCCACTTCTTCTTCTTCATCTCCTTTCATTCCACTGCTTCCTCATATTCCTCTTATTCTCTCCTTCTACCACTTCTTCTACTTCTACTTGTTGTTCTTCTTCATTTTCATCTCCTTCTTCCTCTTGTTCTACTTACACTTCTTCCTCTTCCTCTTCCTCTTCCTCTTCTTCCACTTCTTCTCCTTCCACAACTTCTTTTTCTTTCCTTTCCGTCTTCTCCTTCATCTTTTTCTCCATCCCCGACTTCTGTTGCTTCCCATTGTTGCTCTTCCTCTTGTTCTCCTTCCCCCAAATCTTATTCTTACACTTCTTCTTCTTCTTCTTCCTCTTCTCGTCCAGATTCCACTTCTTCTGGTTCTTCTTCCCTTCCCTTCCCCTCCTTCTTCCTCTTCCTCTTTTTCTCCTTTTTCCAATTCTTCTTCTTCATCTCACCTCCTTCGACTACTTCTTCTTCCTCCTCTTGTTCACCTTCTTCACTTTCCACATCTTCTTCTTCTTCCTTTTCTTCTCCTTCTTCCACTTCTTCTAGTTACTCTCGTTCTTCTTCCTCTTCTTATCTTTCTTCCACTTCTCCTGCCTCCTCTTGTTCTTTTTCTTCCAGTTCTTCTTCATCCTCTCCTTTCCTTTCTTTTCTTCATCTTCATCTCCTTCTTCTTCTTCCTTTCCTTCGTCATATCCCTCTTTTTCTCCTTCTTCTGCTTCCACTTGCATTTTTACCTCTTGTTCTCCTTCTTCTACTTCTTCTCCATCATCCTCACTCCTTCAACTAGTTTTTCTTCTTCCTCTTCATCACCTTCTTCCACTTCTACTACATCCACTTGTTCTTCTTCTTCCCTCTCTTCTCCTTCTTCCCCTTCTTCTGCCTACACTACTTCTTCTTCCTCCCCTTCTTCTTCTCCTACTTGTTCCACTTCTTCCTCATTCCCCTTTCCTTCCATTGCTTCTTCTTCCTCCTCTTTTTCTCATTCTTCCACTTCTTCTTCTTCTTCCTATTGGTCTCCTTCTTCCACTTCTTCTTCTTCATCTCCTTTCATTCCACTACTTCCTCATATTCCTCTTATTCTCTCCTTCTACCACTTCTTCTACTTCTACTTGTTGTTCTTCTTCATTTTCGTCTCCTTCTTCCTCTTGTTCGGCTTACACTTCTTCCTCTTCCTCTTCTTCCACTTCTTCTCCTTCCACAACTTCTTTTTCTTTCCTTTCCGTCTTCTCCTTCCTCTTTTTCTCCATCCCCGACTTCTGTTGCTTCCCATTGTTGCTCTTCCTCTTGTTCTCCTTCCCCCAAATCTTATTCTTACACTTCTTCTTCTTCTTCCTCTTCTCGTCCAGATTCCACTTCTTCTGGTTCTTCTTCCCTTCCCTTCCCCTCCTTCTTCCTCTTCCTCTTTTTCTCCTTTTTCCAATTCTTCTTCTTCATCTCACCTCCTTCGACTACTTCTTCTTCCTCCTCTTGTTCACCTTCTTCACTTTCCACATCTTCTTCTTCTTCCTTTTCTTCTCCTTCTTCCACTTCTTCTAGTTACTCTCCTTCTTCTTCCTCTTCTTATCTTTCTTCCACTTCTCCTGCCTCCTCTTGTTCTTTTTCTTCCAGTTCTTCTTCATCCTCTCCTTTCCTTTCTTTTCTTCATCTTCATCTCCTTCTTCTTCTTCCTTTCCTTCGTCATATCCCTCTTTTTCTCCTTCTTCTGCTTCCACTTGCATTTTTACCTCTTGTTCTCCTTCTTCTACTTCTTCTCCATCATCCTCACTCCTTCAACTAGTTTTTCTTCTTCCTCTTCATCACCTTCTTCCACTTCTACTACATCCACTTGTTCTTCTTCTTCCCTTTCTTCTCCTTCTTCCCCTTCTTCTGCCTACACTACTTCTTCTTCCTCCCCTTCTTCTTCTCCTACTTGTTCCACTTCTTCCTCATTCCCCTTTCCTTCCATTGCTTCTTCTTCCTCCTCTTTTTCTCATTCTTCCACTTCTTCTTCTTCTTCCTATTGGTCTCCTTCTTCCACTTCTTCTTCTTCATCTCCTTTCATTCCACTACTTCCTCATATTCCTCTTATTCTCTCCTTCTACCACTTCTTCTACTTCTACTTGTTGTTCTTCTTCATTTTCGTCTCCTTCTTCCTCTTGTTCGGCTTACACTTCTTCCTCTTCCTCTTCTTCCACTTCTTCTCCTTCCACAACTTCTTTTTCTTTCCTTTCCGTCTTCTCCTTCCTCTTTTTCTCCATCCCCGACTTCTGTTGCTTCCCATTGTTGCTCTTCCTCTTGTTCTCCTTCCCCCAAATCTTATTCTTACACTTCTTCTTCTTCTTCCTCTTCTCGTCCAGATTCCACTTCTTCTGGTTCTTCTTCCCTTCCCTTCCCCTCCTTCTTCCTCTTCCTCTTTTTCTCCTTTTTCCAATTCTTCTTCTTCATCTCACCTCCTTCGACTACTTCTTCTTCCTCCTCTTGTTCACCTTCTTCACTTTCCACATCTTCTTCTTCTTCCTTTTCTTCTCCTTCTTCCACTTCTTCTAGTTACTCTCCTTCTTCTTCCTCTTCTTATCTTTCTTCCACTTCTCCTGCCTCCTCTTGTTCTTTTTCTTCCAGTTCTTCTTCATCCTCTCCTTTCCTTTCTTTTCTTCATCTTCATCTCCTTCTTCTTCTTCCTTTCCTTCGTCATATCCCTCTTTTTCTCCTTCTTCTGCTTCCACTTGCATTTTTACCTCTTGTTCTCCTTCTTCTACTTCTTCTCCATCATCCTCACTCCTTCAACTAGTTTTTCTTCTTCCTCTTCATCACCTTCTTCCACTTCTACTACATCCACTTGTTCTTCTTCTTCCCTCTCTTCTCCTTCTTCCCCTTCTTCTGCCTACACTACTTCTTCTTCCTCCCCTTCTTCTTCTCCTACTTGTTCCACTTCTTCCTCATTCCCCTTTCCTTCCATTGCTTCTTCTTCCTCCTCTTTTTCTCATTCTTCCACTTCTTCTTCTTCTTCCTATTGGTCTCCTTCTTCCACTTCTTCTTCTTCATCTCCTTTCATTCCACTACTTCCTCATATTCCTCTTATTCTCTCCTTCTACCACTTCTTCTACTTCTACTTGTTGTTCTTCTTCATTTTCGTCTCCTTCTTCCTCTTGTTCTGCTTACACTTCTTCCTCTTCCTCTTCCTCTTCCTCTTCTTCCACTTCTTCTCCTTCCACAACTTCTTTTTCTTTCCTTTCCGTCTTCTCCTTCCTCTTTTTCTCCATCCCCGACTTCTGTTGCTTCCCATTGTTGCTCTTCCTCTTGTTCTCCTTCCCCCAAATCTTATTCTTACACTTCTTCTTCTTCTTCTTCTTCTTCCTCTTCTCGTCCAGATTCCACTTCTTCTGGTTCTTCTTCCCTTCCCTTCCCCTCCTTCTTCCTCTTCCTCTTTTTCTCCTTTTTCCAATTCTTCTTCTTCATCTCACCTCCTTCGACTACTTCTTCTTCCTCCTCTTGTTCACCTTCTTCACTTTCCACATCTTCTTCTTCTTCCTTTTCTTCTCCTTCTTCCACTTCTTCTAGTTACTCTCCTTCTTCTTCCTCTTCTTATCTTTCTTCCACTTCTCCTGCCTCCTCTTGTTCTTTTTCTTCCAGTTCTTCTTCATCCTCTCCTTTCCTTTCTTTTCTTCATCTTCATCTCCTTCTTCTTCTTCCTTTCCTTCGTCATATCCCTCTTTTTCTCCTTCTTCTGCTTCCACTTGCATTTTTACCTCTTGTTCTCCTTCTTCTACTTCTTCTCCATCATCCTCACTCCTTCAACTAGTTTTTCTTCTTCCTCTTCATCACCTTCTTCCACTTCTACTACATCCACTTGTTCTTCTTCTTCCCTTTCTTCTCCTTCTTCCCCTTCTTCTGCCTACACTACTTCTTCTTCCTCCCCTTCTTCTTCTCCTACTTGTTCCACTTCTTCCTCATTCCCCTTTCCTTCCATTGCTTCTTCTTCCTCCTCTTTTTCTCATTCTTCCACTTCTTCTTCTTCTTCCTATTGGTCTCCTTCTTCCACTTCTTCTTCTTCATCTCCTTTCATTCCACTACTTCCTCATATTCCTCTTATTCTCTCCTTCTACCACTTCTTCTACTTCTACTTGTTGTTCTTCTTCATTTTCGTCTCCTTCTTCCTCTTGTTCGGCTTACACTTCTTCCTCTTCCTCTTCTTCCACTTCTTCTCCTTCCACAACTTCTTTTTCTTTCCTTTCCGTCTTCTCCTTCCTCTTTTTCTCCATCCCCGACTTCTGTTGCTTCCCATTGTTGCTCTTCCTCTTGTTCTCCTTCCCCCAAATCTTATTCTTACACTTCTTCTTCTTCTTCCTCTTCTCGTCCAGATTCCACTTCTTCTGGTTCTTCTTCCCTTCCCTTCCCCTCCTTCTTCCTCTTCCTCTTTTTCTCCTTTTTCCAATTCTTCTTCTTCATCTCACCTCCTTCGACTACTTCTTCTTCCTCCTCTTGTTCACCTTCTTCACTTTCCACATCTTCTTCTTCTTCCTTTTCTTCTCCTTCTTCCACTTCTTCTAGTTACTCTCCTTCTTCTTCCTCTTCTTATCTTTCTTCCACTTCTCCTGCCTCCTCTTGTTCTTTTTCTTCCAGTTCTTCTTCATCCTCTCCTTTCCTTTCTTTTCTTCATCTTCATCTCCTTCTTCTTCTTCCTTTCCTTCGTCATATCCCTCTTTTTCTCCTTCTTCTGCTTCCACTTGCATTTTTACCTCTTGTTCTCCTTCTTCTACTTCTTCTCCATCATCCTCACTCCTTCAACTAGTTTTTCTTCTTCCTCTTCATCACCTTCTTCCACTTCTACTACATCCACTTGTTCTTCTTCTTCCCTCTCTTCTCCTTCTTCCCCTTCTTCTGCCTACACTACTTCTTCTTCCTCCCCTTCTTCTTCTCCTACTTGTTCCACTTCTTCCTCATTCCCCTTTCCTTCCATTGCTTCTTCTTCCTCCTCTTTTTCTCATTCTTCCACTTCTTCTTCTTCTTCCTATTGGTCTCCTTCTTCCACTTCTTCTTCTTCATCTCCTTTCATTCCACTACTTCCTCATATTCCTCTTATTCTCTCCTTCTACCACTTCTTCTACTTCTACTTGTTGTTCTTCTTCATTTTCGTCTCCTTCTTCCTCTTGTTCTGCTTACACTTCTTCCTCTTCCTCTTCCTCTTCCTCTTCTTCCACTTCTTCTCCTTCCACAACTTCTTTTTCTTTCCTTTCCGTCTTCTCCTTCCTCTTTTTCTCCATCCCCGACTTCTGTTGCTTCCCATTGTTGCTCTTCCTCTTGTTCTCCTTCCCCCAAATCTTATTCTTACACTTCTTCTTCTTCTTCTTCTTCTTCCTCTTCTCGTCCAGATTCCACTTCTTCTGGTTCTTCTTCCCTTCCCTTCCCCTCCTTCTTCCTCTTCCTCTTTTTCTCCTTTTTCCAATTCTTCTTCTTCATCTCACCTCCTTCGACTACTTCTTCTTCCTCCTCTTGTTCACCTTCTTCACTTTCCACATCTTCTTCTTCTTCCTTTTCTTCTCCTTCTTCCACTTCTTCTAGTTACTCTCCTTCTTCTTCCTCTTCTTATCTTTCTTCCACTTCTCCTGCCTCCTCTTGTTCTTTTTCTTCCAGTTCTTCTTCATCCTCTCCTTTCCTTTCTTTTCTTCATCTTCATCTCCTTCTTCTTCTTCCTTTCCTTCGTCATATCCCTCTTTTTCTCCTTCTTCTGCTTCCACTTGCATTTTTACCTCTTGTTCTCCTTCTTCTACTTCTTCTCCATCATCCTCACTCCTTCAACTAGTTTTTCTTCTTCCTCTTCATCACCTTCTTCCACTTCTACTACATCCACTTGTTCTTCTTCTTCCCTTTCTTCTCCTTCTTCCCCTTCTTCTGCCTACACTACTTCTTCTTCCTCCCCTTCTTCTTCTCCTACTTGTTCCACTTCTTCCTCATTCCCCTTTCCTTCCATTGCTTCTTCTTCCTCCTCTTTTTCTCATTCTTCCACTTCTTCTTCTTCTTCCTATTGGTCTCCTTCTTCCACTTCTTCTTCTTCATCTCCTTTCATTCCACTACTTCCTCATATTCCTCTTATTCTCTCCTTCTACCACTTCTTCTACTTCTACTTGTTGTTCTTCTTCATTTTCGTCTCCTTCTTCCTCTTGTTCGGCTTACACTTCTTCCTCTTCCTCTTCTTCCACTTCTTCTCCTTCCACAACTTCTTTTTCTTTCCTTTCCGTCTTCTCCTTCCTCTTTTTCTCCATCCCCGACTTCTGTTGCTTCCCATTGTTGCTCTTCCTCTTGTTCTCCTTCCCCCAAATCTTATTCTTACACTTCTTCTTCTTCTTCCTCTTCTCGTCCAGATTCCACTTCTTCTGGTTCTTCTTCCCTTCCCTTCCCCTCCTTCTTCCTCTTCCTCTTTTTCTCCTTTTTCCAATTCTTCTTCTTCATCTCACCTCCTTCGACTACTTCTTCTTCCTCCTCTTGTTCACCTTCTTCACTTTCCACATCTTCTTCTTCTTCCTTTTCTTCTCCTTCTTCCACTTCTTCTAGTTACTCTCCTTCTTCTTCCTCTTCTTATCTTTCTTCCACTTCTCCTGCCTCCTCTTGTTCTTTTTCTTCCAGTTCTTCTTCATCCTCTCCTTTCCTTTCTTTTCTTCATCTTCATCTCCTTCTTCTTCTTCCTTTCCTTCGTCATATCCCTCTTTTTCTCCTTCTTCTGCTTCCACTTGCATTTTTACCTCTTGTTCTCCTTCTTCTACTTCTTCTCCATCATCCTCACTCCTTCAACTAGTTTTTCTTCTTCCTCTTCATCACCTTCTTCCACTTCTACTACATCCACTTGTTCTTCTTCTTCCCTCTCTTCTCCTTCTTCCCCTTCTTCTGCCTACACTACTTCTTCTTCCTCCCCTTCTTCTTCTCCTACTTGTTCCACTTCTTCCTCATTCCCCTTTCCTTCCATTGCTTCTTCTTCCTCCTCTTTTTCTCATTCTTCCACTTCTTCTTCTTCTTCCTATTGGTCTCCTTCTTCCACTTCTTCTTCTTCATCTCCTTTCATTCCACTACTTCCTCATATTCCTCTTATTCTCTCCTTCTACCACTTCTTCTACTTCTACTTGTTGTTCTTCTTCATTTTCGTCTCCTTCTTCCTCTTGTTCTGCTTACACTTCTTCCTCTTCCTCTTCCTCTTCCTCTTCTTCCACTTCTTCTCCTTCCACAACTTCTTTTTCTTTCCTTTCCGTCTTCTCCTTCCTCTTTTTCTCCATCCCCGACTTCTGTTGCTTCCCATTGTTGCTCTTCCTCTTGTTCTCCTTCCCCCAAATCTTATTCTTACACTTCTTCTTCTTCTTCTTCTTCTTCCTCTTCTCGTCCAGATTCCACTTCTTCTGGTTCTTCTTCCCTTCCCTTCCCCTCCTTCTTCCTCTTCCTCTTTTTCTCCTTTTTCCAATTCTTCTTCTTCATCTCACCTCCTTCGACTACTTCTTCTTCCTCCTCTTGTTCACCTTCTTCACTTTCCACATCTTCTTCTTCTTCCTTTTCTTCTCCTTCTTCCACTTCTTCTAGTTACTCTCCTTCTTCTTCCTCTTCTTATCTTTCTTCCACTTCTCCTGCCTCCTCTTGTTCTTTTTCTTCCAGTTCTTCTTCATCCTCTCCTTTCCTTTCTTTTCTTCATCTTCATCTCCTTCTTCTTCTTCCTTTCCTTCGTCATATCCCTCTTTTTCTCCTTCTTCTGCTTCCACTTGCATTTTTACCTCTTGTTCTCCTTCTTCTACTTCTTCTCCATCATCCTCACTCCTTCAACTAGTTTTTCTTCTTCCTCTTCATCACCTTCTTCCACTTCTACTACATCCACTTGTTCTTCTTCTTCCCTCTCTTCTCCTTCTTCCCCTTCTTCTGCCTACACTACTTCTTCTTCCTCCCCTTCTTCTTCTCCTACTTGTTCCACTTCTTCCTCATTCCCCTTTCCTTCCATTGCTACTTCTTCCTCCTCTTTTTCTCATTCTTCCACTTCTTCTTCTTCTTCCTATTGGTCTCCTTCTTCCACTTCTTCTTCTTCATCTCCTTTCATTCCACTACTTCCTCATATTCCTCTTATTCTCTCCTTCTACCACTTCTTCTACTTCTACTTGTTGTTCTTCTTCATTTTCGTCTCCTTCTTCCTCTTGTTCTGCTTACACTTCTTCCTCTTCCTCTTCCTCTTCCTCTTCTTCCACTTCTTCTCCTTCCACAACTTCTTTTTCTTTCCTTTCCGTCTTCTCCTTCCTCTTTTTCTCCATCCCCGACTTCTGTTGCTTCCCATTGTTGCTCTTCCTCTTGTTCTCCTTCCCCCAAATCTTATTCTTACACTTCTTCTTCTTCTTCTTCCTCTTCTCGTCCAGATTCCACTTCTTCTGGTTCTTCTTCCCTTCCCTTCCCCTCCTTCTTCCTCTTCCTCTTTTTCTCCTTTTTCCAATTCTTCTTCTTCATCTCACCTCCTTCGACTACTTCTTCTTCCTCCTCTTGTTCACCTTCTTCACTTTCCACATCTTCTTCTTCTTCCTTTTCTTCTCCTTCTTCCACTTCTTCTAGTTACTCTCCTTCTTCTTCCTCTTCTTATCTTTCTTCCACTTCTCCTGCCTCCTCTTGTTCTTTTTCTTCCAGTTCTTCTTCATCCTCTCCTTTCCTTTCTTTTCTTCATCTTCATCTCCTTCTTCTTCTTCCTTTCCTTCGTCATATCCCTCTTTTTCTCCTTCTTCTGCTTCCACTTGCATTTTTACCTCTTGTTCTCCTTCTTCTACTTCTTCTCCATCATCCTCACTCCTTCAACTAGTTTTTCTTCTTCCTCTTGTTCACCTTCTTCCACTTCTACTACATCCACTTGTTCTTCTTCTTCCCTCTCTTCTCCTTCTTCCCCTTCGTCTGCCTACACTACTTCTTCTTCCTCCCCTTCTTCTTCTCCTACTTGTTCCACTTCTTCCTCATTCCCCTTTCCTTCCATTGCTTCTTCTTCCTCCTCTTTTTCTCATTCTTCCACTTCTTCTTCTTCTTCCTATTGGTCTCCTTCTTCCACTTCTTCTTCTTCATCTCCTTTCATTCCACTGCTTCCTCATATTCCTCTTATTCTCTCCTTCTACCACTTCTTCTACTTCTACTTGTTGTTCTTCTTCATTTTCATCTCCTTCTTCCTCTTGTTCTGCTTACACTTCTTCCTCATCCTCTTCTTCCACTTCTTCTCCTTCCACAACTTCTTTTTCTTTCCTTTCCGTCTTCTCCTTCCTCTTTTTCTCCATCCCCGACTTCTGTTGCTTCCCATTGTTGCTCTTCCTCTTGTTCTCCTTCCCCCAAATCTTATTCTTACACTTCTTCTTCTTCTTCTTCCTCTTCTCGTCCAGATTCCGCTTCTTCTGGTCCTTCTTCCCTTCCCTTCCCCTCCTTCTTCCTCTTCCTCTTTTTCTCCTTTTTCCAATTCTTCTTCTTCATCTCACCTCCTTCGACTACTTCTTCTTCCTCCTCTTGTTCACCTTCTTCACTTTCCACATCTTCTTCTTCTTCCTTTTCTTCTCCTTCTTCCACTTCTTCTAGTTACTCTCCTTCTTCTTCCTCTTCTTATCTTTCTTCCACTTCTTCTGCCTCCTCTTGTTCTTTTTCTTCCAGTTCTTCTTCATCCTATCCTTACCTTTCTTTTCTTCGTCTTCATCTCCTTCTTCTTCTTCCTTTCCTTCGTCATATCCCTCTTTTTCTCCTTCTTCTGCTTCCACTTGCATTTTTACCTCTTGTTCTCCTTCTTCTACTTCTTCTCCATCATCCTCACTCCGTCAACTAGTTTTTCTTCTTCCTCTTGTTCACCTTCTTCCACTTCTACTACATCCACTTGTTCTTCTTCTTCCCTCTGTTCTCCTTCTTCCCCTTCTTCTGCCTACACTACTTCTTCTTCCTCCCCTTCTTCTTCTCCTACTTGTTCCACTTCTTCCTCATTCCCCTTTCCTTCCATTGCTTCTTCTTCCTCCTCTTTTTCTCATTCTTCCACTTCTTCTTCTTCTTCCTATTGGTCTCCTTCTTCCACTTCTTCTTCTTCATCTCCTTTCATTCCACTACTTCCTCATATTCCTCTTATTCTCTCCTTCTACCACTTCTTCTACTTCTACTTGTTGTTCTTCTTCATTTTCGTCTCCTTCTTCCTCTTGTTCTGCTTACACTTCTTCCTCTTCCTCTTCCTCTTCTTCCACTTCTTCTCCTTCCACAACTTCTTTTTCTTTCCTTTCCGTCTTCTCCTTCCTATTTTTCTCCATCCCCGACTTCTGTTGCTTCCCATTGTTGCTCTTCCTCTTGTTCTCCTTCCCCCAAATCTTATTCTTACACTTCTTCTTCTTCTTCTTCCTCTTCTCGTCCAGATGCCACTTCTTCTGGTTCTTCTTCCCTTCCCTTCCCCTCCTTCTTCCTCTTCCTCTTTTTCTCCTTTTTCCAATTCTTCTTCTTCATCTCACCTCCTTCGACTACTTCTTCTTCCTCCTCTTGTTCACCTTCTTCACTTTCCACATCTTCTTCTTCTTCCTTTTCTTCTCCTTCTTCCACTTCTTCTAGTTACTCTCCTTCTTCTTCCTCTTCTTATCTTTCTTCCACTTCTTCTGCCTCCTCTTGTTCTTTTTCTTCCAGTTCTTCTTCATCCTCTCCTTTCCTTTCTTTTCTTCGTCTTCATCTCCTTCTTCCTCTTCCTTTCCTTCTTCATATCCCTCTTTTTCTCCTTCTTCTGCTTCCACTTGAATTTTTACCTCTTGTTCTCCGTCTTCTACTTCTTCTCCATCATCCTCACTCCTTCAACTAGTTTTTTTTCTTCCTCTTGTTCACCTTCTTCCACTTCTACTACATCCACTTGTTCTTCTTCTTCCCTCTCTTCTCCTTCTTCCCCTTCTTCTGCCTACACTACTTCTTCTTCCTCCCCTTCTTCTTCTCCGACTTGTTCCACTTCTTCCTCATTCCCCTTTCCTTCCATTGCTTCTTCTTCCTCCTCTTTTTCTCATTCTTCCACTTCTTCTTCTTCTTCCTATTGGTCTCCTTCTTCCACTTCTTCTTCTTCATCTCCTTTCATTCCACTACTTCCTCATATTCCTCTTATTCTCTCCTTCTACCACTTCTTCTACTTCTACTTGTTGTTCTTCTTCATTTTCGTCTCCTTCTTCCTCTTGTTCTGCTTACACTTCTTCCTCTTCCTCTTCCTCTTCTTCTCCTTCCACAACTTCTTTTTCTTTCCTTTCCGTCTTCTCCTTCCTCTTTTTCTCCATCCCCGACTTCTGTTGCTTCCCATTGTTGCTCTTCCTCTTGTTCTCCTTCCCCCAAATCTTATTCTTACACTTCTTCTTCTTCTTCTTCCTCTTCTCGTCCAGATTCCACTTCTTCTGGTCCTTCTTCCCTTCCCTTCCCCTCCTTCTTCCTCTTCCTCTTTTTCTCCTTTTTCCAATTCTTCTTCTTCATCTCACCTCCTTCGACTACTTCTTCTTCCTCCTCTTGTTCACCTTCTTCACTTTCCACATCTTCTTCTTCTTCCTTTTCTTCTCCTTCTTCCACTTCTTCTAGTTACTCTCCTTCTTCTTCCTCTTCTTATCTTTCTTCCACTTCTCCTGCCTCCTCTTGTTCTTTTTCTTCCAGTTCTTCTTCATCCTATCCTTTCCTTTCTTTTCTTCGTCTTCATCTCCTTCTTCTTCTTCCTTTCCTTCGTCATATCCCTCTTTTTCTCCTTCTTCTGCTTCCACTTGCATTTTTACCTCTTGTTCTCCTTCTTCTACTTCTTCTCCATCATCCTCACTCCTTCAACTAGTTTTTCTTCTTCCTCTTGTTCACCTTCTTCCACTTCTACTACATCCACTTGTTCTTCTTCTTCCCTCTCTTCTCCTTCTTCCCCTTCTTCTGCCTACACTACTTCTTCTTCCTCCCCTTCTTCTTCTCCTACTTGTTCCACTTCTTCCTCATTCCCCTTTCCTTCCATTGCTTCTTCTTCCTCCTCTTTTTCTCATTCTTCCACTTCTTCTTCTTCTTCCTATTGGTCTCCTTCTTCCACTTCTTCTTCTTCATCTCCTTTCATTCCACTACTTCCTCATATTCCTCTTATTCTCTCCTTCTACCACTTCTTCTACTTCTACTTGTTGTTCTTCTTCATTTTCGTCTCCTTCTTCCTCTTGTTCTGCTTACACTTCTTCCTCTTCCTCTTCCTCTTCTTCCACTTCTTCTCCTTCCACAACTTCTTTTTCTTTCCTTTCCGTCTTCTCCTTCCTATTTTTCTCCATCCCCGACTTCTGTTGCTTCCCATTGTTGCTCTTCCTCTTGTTCTCCTTCCCCCAAATCTTATTCTTACACTTCTTCTTCTTCTTCTTCCTCTTCCCGTCCAGATGCCACTTCTTCTGGTTCTTCTTCCCTTCCCTTCCCCTCCTTCTTCCTCTTCCTCTTTTTCTCCTTTTTCCAATTCTTCTTCTTCATCTCACCTCCTTCGACTACTTCTTCTTCCTCCTCTTGTTCACCTTCTTCACTTTCCACATCTTCTTCTTCTTCCTTTTCTTCTCCTTCTTCCACTTCTTCTAGTTACTCTCCTTCTTCTTCCTCTTCTTATCTTTCCTCCACTTCTTCTGCCTCCTCTTGTTCTTTGTCTTCCAGTTCTTCTTCATCCTCTCCTTTCCTTTCTTTTCTTCGTCTTCATCTCCTTCTTCCTCTTCCTTTCCTTCGTCATATCCCTCTTTTTCTCCTTCTTCTGCTTCCACTTGAATTTTTACCTCTTGTTCTCCGTCTTCTACTTCTTCTCCATCATCCTCACTCCTTCAACTAGTTTTTTTTCTTCCTCTTGTTCACCTTCTTCCACTTCTACTACATCCACTTGTTCTTCTTCTTCCCTCTCTTCTCCTTCTTCCCCTTCTTCTGCCTACACTACTTCTTCTTCCTCCCCTTCTTCTTCTCCTACTTGTTCCACTTCTTCCTCATTCCCCTTTCCTTCCATTGCTTCTTCTTCCTCCTCTTTTTCTCATTCTTCCACTTCTTCTTCTTCTTCCTATTGGTCTCCTTCTTCCACTTTTTCTTCTTCATCTCCTTTCATTCCACTACTTCCTCATATTCCTCTTATTCTCTCCTTCTACCACTTCTTCTACTTCTACTTGTTGTTCTTCTTCATTTTCGTCTCCTTCTTCCTCTTGTTCTGCTTACACTTCTTCCTCTTCCTCTTCCTCTTCTTCTCCTTCCACAACTTCTTTTTCTTTCCTTTCCGTCTTCTCCTTCCTCTTTTTCTCCATCCCCGACTTCTGTTGCTTCCCATTGTTGCTCTTCCTCTTGTTCTCCTTCCCCCAAATCTTATTCTTACACTTCTTCTTCTTCTTCTTCCTCTTCTCGTCCAGATTCCACTTCTTCTGGTTCTTCTGCCCTTCCCTTCCCCTCCTTCTTCCTCTTCCTCTTTTTCTCCTTTTTCCAATTCTTCTTCTTCATCTCACCTCCTTCGACTACTTCTTCTTCCTCCTCTTGTTCACCTTCTTCACTTTCCACATCTTCTTCTTCTTCCTTTTCTTCTCCTTCTTCCACTTCTTCTAGTTACTCTCCTTCTTCTTCCTCTTCTTATCTTTCTTCCACTTCTCCTGCCTCCTCTTGTTCTTTTTCTTCCAGTTCTTCTTCATCCTCTCCTTTCCTTTCTTTTCTTCGTCTTCATCTCCTTCTTCTTCTTCCTTTCCTTCGTCATATCCCTCTTTTTCTCCTTCTTCTGCTTCCACTTGCATTTTTACCTCTTGTTCTCCTTCTTCTACTTCTTCTCCATCATCCTCACTCCTTCAACTAGTTTTTCTTCTTCCTCTTGTTCACCTTCTTCCACTTCTACTACATCCACTTGTTCTTCTTCTTCCCTCTCTTCTCCTTCTTCCCCTTCTTCTGCCTACACTACTTCTTCTTCCTCCCCTTCTTCTTCTCCTACTTGTTCCACTTCTTCCTCATTCCCCTTTCCTTCCATTGCTTCTTCTTCCTCCTCTTTTTCTCATTCTTCCACTTCTTCTTCTTCTTCCTATTGGTCTCCTTCTTCCACTTCTTCTTCTTCATCTCCTTTCATTCCACTACTTCCTCATATTACTCTTATTCTCTCCTTCTACCACTTCTTCTACTTCTACCTGTTGTTCTTCTTCATTTTCGTCTCCTTCTTCCTCTTGTTCTGCTTACACTTCTTCCTCTTCCTCTTCTTCTCCTTCCACAACTTCTTTTTCTTTCCTTTCCGTCTTCTCCTTCCTCTTTTTCTCCATCCCCGACTTCTATTGCTTCCCATTGTTGCTCTTCCTCTTGTTCTCCTTCCCCCAAATCTGATTCTTACACTTCTTCTTCTTCTTCTTCCTCTTCTTGTCCAGATTCCACTTCTTCTGGTTCTTCTTCCCTTCCCTTCCCCTCCTTCTTCCTCTTCCTCTTTTTCTCCTTTTTCCAATTCTTCTTCTTCATCTCACCTCCTTCGACTACTTCTTCTTCCTCCTCTTGTTCACCTTCTTCACTTTCCACATCTTCTTCTTCTTCCTTTTCTTCTCCTTCTTCCACTTCTTCTAGTTACTCTCCTTCTTCTTCCTCTTCTTATCTTTCTTCCACTTCTCCTGCCTCCTCTTGTTCTTTTTCTTCCAGTTCTTCTTCATCCTCTCCTTTCCTTTCTTTTCTTCGTCTTCATCTCCTTCTTCTTCTTCCTTTCCTTCGTCATATCCCTCTTTTTCTCCTTCTTCTGCTTCCACTTGCATTTTTACCTCTTGTTCTCCTTCTTCTACTTCTTCTCCATCATCCTCACTCCTTCAACTAGTTTTTCTTCTTCCTCTTGTTCACCTTCTTCCACTTCTACTACATCCACTTGTTCTTCTTCTTCCCTCTCTTCTCCTTCTTCCCCTTCTTCTGCCTACACTACTTCTTCTTCCTCCCCTTCTTCTTCTCCTACTTGTTCCACTTCTTCCTCATTCCCCTTTCCTTCCATTGCTTCTTCTTCCTCCTCTTTTTCTCATTCTTCCACTTCTTCTTCTTCTTCCTATTGGTCTCCTTCTTCCACTTCTTCTTCTTCATCTCCTTTCATTCCACTACTTCCTCATATTACTCTTATTCTCTCCTTCTACCACTTCTTCTACTTCTACCTGTTGTTCTTCTTCATTTTCGTCTCCTTCTTCCTCTTGTTCTGCTTACACTTCTTCCTCTTCCTCTTCTTCTCCTTCCACAACTTCTTTTTCTTTCCTTTCCGTCTTCTCCTTCCTCTTTTTCTCCATCCCCGACTTCTATTGCTTCCCATTGTTGCTCTTCCTCTTGTTCTCCTTCCCCCAAATCTGATTCTTACACTTCTTCTTCTTCTTCTTCCTCTTCTCGTCCAGATTCCACTTCTTCTGGTTCTTCTTCCCTTCCCTTCCCCTCCTTCTTCCTCTTCCTCTTTTTCTCCTTTTTCCAATTCTTCTTCTTCATCTCACCTCCTTCGACTACTTCTTCTTCCTCCTCTTGTTCACCTTCTTCACTTTCCACATCTTCTTCTTCTTCCTTTTCTTCTCCTTCTTCCACTTCTTCTAGTTACTCTCCTTCTTCTTCCTCTTCTTATCTTTCTTCCACTTCTCCTGCCTCCTCTTGTTCTTTTTCTTCCAGTTCTTCTTCATCCTCTCCTTTCCTTTCTTTTCTTCGTCTTCATCTCCTTCTTCTTCTTCCTTTCCTTCGTCATATCCCTCTTTTTCTCCTTCTTCTGCTTCCACTTGCATTTTTACCTCTTGTTCTCCTTCTTCTACTTCTTCTCCATCATCCTCACTCCTTCAACTAGTTTTTCTTCTTCCTCTTGTTCACCTTCTTCCACTTCTACTACATCCACTTGTTCTTCTTCTTCCCTCTCTTCTCCTTCTTCCCCTTCTTCTGCCTACACTACTTCTTCTTCCTCCCCTTCTTCTTCTCCTACTTGTTCCACTTCTTCCTCATTCCCCTTTCCTTCCATTGCTTCTTCTTCCTCCTCTTTTTCTCATTCTTCCACTTCTTCTTCTTCTTCCTATTGGTCTCCTTCTTCCACTTCTTCTTCTTCATCTCCTTTCATTCCACTACTTCCTCATATTACTCTTATTCTCTCCTTCTACCACTTCTTCTACTTCTACCTGTTGTTCTTCTTCATTTTCGTCTCCTTCTTCCTCTTGTTCTGCTTACACTTCTTCCTCTTCCTCTTCTTCTCCTTCCACAACTTCTTTTTCTTTCCTTTCCGTCTTCTCCTTCCTCTTTTTCTCCATCCCCGACTTCTATTGCTTCCCATTGTTGCTCTTCCTCTTGTTCTCCTTCCCCCAAATCTGATTCTTACACTTCTTCTTCTTCTTCTTCCTCTTCTCGTCCAGATTCCACTTCTTCTGGTTCTTCTTCCCTTCCCTTCCCCTCCTTCTTCCTCTTCCTCTTTTTCTCCTTTTTCCAATTCTTCTTCTTCATCTCACCTCCTTCGACTACTTCTTCTTCCTCCTCTTGTTCACCTTCTTCACTTTCCACATCTTCTTCTTCTTCCTTTTCTTCTCCTTCTTCCACTTCTTCTAGTTACTCTCCTTCTTCTTCCTCTTCTTATCTTTCTTCCACTTCTCCTGCCTCCTCTTGTTCTTTTTCTTCCAGTTCTTCTTCATCCTCTCCTTTCCTTTCTTTTCTTCGTCTTCATCTCCTTCTTCTTCTTCCTTTCCTTCGTCATATCCCTCTTTTTCTCCTTCTTCTGCTTCCACTTGCATTTTTACCTCTTGTTCTCCTTCTTCTACTTCTTCTCCATCATCCTCACTCCTTCAACTAGTTTTTCTTCTTCCTCTTGTTCACCTTCTTCCACTTCTACTACATCCACTTGTTCTTCTTCTTCCCTCTCTTCTCCTTCTTCCCCTTCTTCTGCCTACACTACTTCTTCTTCCTCCCCTTCTTCTTCTCCTACTTGTTCCACTTCTTCCTCATTCCCCTTTCCTTCCATTGCTTCTTCTTCCTCCTCTTTTTCTCATTCTTCCACTTCTTCTTCTTCTTCCTATTGGTCTCCTTCTTCCACTTCTTCTTCTTCATCTCCTTTCATTCCACTACTTCCTCATATTACTCTTATTCTCTCCTTCTACCACTTCTTCTACTTCTACCTGTTGTTCTTCTTCATTTTTGTCTCCTTCTTCCTCTTGTTCTGCTTACACTTCTTCCTCTTCCTCTTCTTCTCCTTCCACAACTTCTTTTTCTTTCCTTTCCGTCTTCTCCTTCCTCTTTTTCTCCATCCCCGACTTCTATTGCTTCCCATTGTTGCTCTTCCTCTTGTTCTCCTTCCCCCAAATCTGATTCTTACACTTCTTCTTCTTCTTCTTCCTCTTCTCGTCCAGATTCCACTTCTTCTGGTTCTTCTTCCCTTCCCTTCCCCTCCTTCTTCCTCTTCCTCTTTTTCTCCTTTTTCCAATTCTTCTTCTTCATCTCACCTCCTTCGACTACTTCTTCTTCCTCCTCTTGTTCACCTTCTTCACTTTCCACATCTTCTTCTTCTTCCTTTTCTTCTCCTTCTTCCACTTCTTCTAGTTACTCTCCTTCTTCTTCCTCTTCTTATCTTTCTTCCACTTCTTCTGCCTCCTCTTGTTCTTTTTCTTCCAGTTCTTCTTCATCCTCTCCTTTCCTTTCTTTTCTTCGTCTTCATCTCCTTCTTCTTCTTCCTTTCCTTCGTCATATCCCTCTTTTTCTCCTTCTTCTGCTTCCACTTGCATTTTTACCTCTTGTTCTCCGTCTTCTACTTCTTCTCCATCATCCTCACTCCTTCAACTAGTTTTTTTTCTTCCTCTTGTTCACCTTCTTCCACTTCTACTACATCCACTTGTTCTTCTTCTTCCCTCTCTTCTCCTTCTTCCCCTTCTTCTGCCTACACTACTTCTTCTTCCTCCCCTTCTTCTTCTCCTACTTGTTCCACTTCTTCCTCATTCCCCTTTCCTTCCATTGCTTCTTCTTCCTCCTCTTTTTCTCATTCTTCCACTTCTTCTTCTTCTTCCTATTGGTCTCCTTCTTCCACTTCTTCTTCTTCATCTCCTTTCATTCCACTACTTCCTCATATTCCTCTTATTCTCTCCTTCTACCACTTCTTCTACTTCTACTTGTTGTTCTTCTTCATTTTCGTCTCCTTCTTCCTCTTGTTCTGCTTACACTTCTTCCTCTTCCTCTTCCTCTTCCTCTTCTTCTCCTTCCACAACTTCTTTTTCTTTCCTTTCCGTCTTCTCCTTCCTCTTTTTCTCCATCCCCGACTTCTGTTGCTTCCCATTGTTGCTCTTCCTCTTGTTCTCCTTCCCCCAAATCTTATTCTTACACTTCTTCTTCTTCTTCTTCCTCTTCTCGTCCAGATTCCACTTCTTCTGGTTCTTCTTCCCTTCCCTTCCCCTCCTTCTTCCTCTTCCTCTTTTTCTCCTTTTTCCAATTCTTCTTCTTCATCTCACCTCCTTCGACTACTTCTTCTTCCTCCTCTTGTTCACCTTCTTCACTTTCCACATCTTCTTCTTCTTCCTTTTCTTCTCCTTCTTCCACTTCTTCTAGTTACTCTCCTTCTTCTTCCTCTTCTTATCTTTCTTCCACTTCTTCTGCCTCCTCTTGTTCTTTTTCTTCCAGTTCTTCTTCATCCTCTCCTTTCCTTTCTTTTCTTCGTCTTCATCTCCTTCTTCTTCTTCCTTTCCTTCGTCATATCCCTCTTTTTCTCCTTCTTCTGCTTCCACTTGCATTTTTACCTCTTGTTCTCCTTCTTCTACTTCTTCTCCATCATCCTCACTCCTTCAACTAGTTTTTCTTCTTCCTCTTGTTCACCTTCTTCCACTTCTACTACATCCACTTGTTCTTCTTCTTCCCTCTCTTCTCCTTCTTCCCCTTCTTCTGCCTACACTACTTCTTCTTCCTCCCCTTCTTCTTCTCCTACTTGTTCCACTTCTTCCTCATTCCCCTTTCCTTCCATTGCTTCTTCTTCCTCCTCTTTTTCTCATTCTTCCACTTCTTCTTCTTCTTCCTATTGGTCTCCTTCTTCCACTTCTTCTTCTTCATCTCCTTTCATTCCACTACTTCCTCATATTACTCTTATTCTCTCCTTCTACCACTTCTTCTACTTCTACTTGTTGTTCTTCTTCATTTTCGTCTCCTTCTTCCTCTTGTTCTGCTTACACTTCTTCCTCTTCCTCTTCCTCTTCTTCTCCTTCCACAACTTCTTTTTCTTTCCTTTCCGTCTTCTCCTTCCTCTTTTTCTCCATCCCCGACTTCTATTGCTTCCCATTGTTGCTCTTCCTCTTGTTCTCCTTCCCCCAAATCTGATTCTTACACTTCTTCTTCTTCTTCTTCCTCTTCTCGTCCAGATTCCACTTCTTCTGGTTCTTCTTCCCTTCCCTTCCCCTCCTTCTTCCTCTTCCTCTTTTTCTCCTTTTTCCAATTCTTCTTCTTCCTCTCACCTCCTTCGACTACTTCTTCTTCCTCCTCTTGTTCACCTTCTTCACTTTCCACATCTTCTTCTTCTTCCTTTTCTTCTCCTTCTTCCACTTCTTCTAGTTACTCTCCTTCTTCTTCCTCTTCTTATCTTTCTTCCACTTCTCCTGCCTCCTCTTGTTCTTTTTCTTCCAGTTCTTCTTCATCCTCTCCTTTCCTTTCTTTTCTTCATCTTCATCTCCTTCTTCTTCTTCCTTTCCTTCGTCATATCCCTCTTTTTCTCCTTCTTCTGCTTCCACTTGCATTTTTACCTCTTGTTCTCCTTCTTCTACTTCTTCTCCATCATCCTCACTCCTTCAACTAGTTTTTCTTCTTCCTCTTGTTCACCTTCTTCCACTTCTACTACATCCACTTGTTCTTCTTCTTCCCTCTCTTCTCCTTCTTCCCCTTCTTCTGCCTACACTACTTCTTCTTCCTCCCCTTCTTCTTCTCCTACTTGTTCCACTTCTTCCTCATTCCCCTTTCCTTCCATTGCTTCTTCTTCCTCCTTTTTTTCTCATTCTTCCACTTCTTCTTCTTCTTCCTATTGGTCTCCTTCTTCCACTTCTTCTTCTTCATCTCCTTTCATTCCACTACTTCCTCATATTCCTCTTATTCTCTCCTTCTACCACTTCTTCTACTTCTACTTGTTGTTCTTCTTCATTTTCGTCTCCTTCTTCCTCTTGTTCTGCTTACACTTCTTCCTCTTCCTCTTCCTCTTCCTCTTCTTCCACTTCTTCTCCTTCCACAACTTCTTTTTCTTTCCTTTCCGTCTTCTCCTTCCTCTTTTTCTCCATCCCCGACTTCTGTTGCTTCCCATTGTTGCTCTTCCTCTTATTCTCCTTCCCCCAAATCTTATTCTTACACTTCTTCTTCTTCTTCTTCCTCTTCTCGTCCAGATTCCACTTCTTCTGGTTCTTCTTCCCTTCCCTTCCCTTCCCCTCCTTCTTCCTCTTCCTCTTTTTCTCCTTTTTCCAAATTCTTCTTCTTCATCTCACCTCCTTCGACTACTTCTTCTTCCTCCTCTTGTTCACCTTCTTCACTTTCCACATCTTCTTCTTCTTCCTTTTCTTCTCCTTCTTCCACTTCTTCTAGTTACTCTCCTTCTTCTTCCTCTTCTTATCTTTCTTCCACTTCTCCTGCCTCCTCTTGTTCTTTTTCTTCCAGTTCTTCTTCATCCTCTCCTTTCCTTTCTTTTCTTCATCTTCATCTCCTTCTTCTTCTTCCTTTCCTTCGTCATATCCCTCTTTTTCTCCTTCTTCTGCTTCCACTTGCATTTTTACCTCTTGTTCTCCTTCTTCTACTTCTTCTCCATCATCCTCACTCCTTCAACTAGTTTTTCTTCTTCCTCTTGTTCACCTTCTTCCACTTCTACTACATCCACTTGTTCTTCTTCTTCCCTCTCTTCTCCTTCTTCCCCTTCTTCTGCCTACACTACTTCTTCTTCCTCCCCTTCTTCTTCTCCTACTTGTTCCACTTCTTCCTCATTCCCCTTTCCTTCCATTGCTTCTTCTTCCTCCTTTTTTTCTCATTCTTCCACTTCTTCTTCTTCTTCCTATTGGTCTCCTTCTTCCACTTCTTCTTCTTCATCTCCTTTCATTCCACTACTTCCTCATATTCCTCTTATTCTCTCCTTCTACCACTTCTTCTACTTCTACTTGTTGTTCTTCTTCATTTTCGTCTCCTTCTTCCTCTTGTTCTGCTTACACTTCTTCCTCTTCCTCTTCCTCTTCCTCTTCTTCCACTTCTTCTCCTTCCACAACTTCTTTTTCTTTCCTTTCCGTCTTCTCCTTCCTCTTTTTCTCCATCCCCGACTTCTGTTGCTTCCCATTGTTGCTCTTCCTCTTATTCTCCTTCCCCCAAATCTTATTCTTACACTTCTTCTTCTTCTTCTTCCTCTTCTCGTCCAGATTCCACTTCTTCTGGTTCTTCTTCCCTTCCCTTCCCCTCCTTCTTCCTCTTCCTCTTTTTCTCCTTTTTCCAAATTCTTCTTCTTCATCTCACCTCCTTCGACTACTTCTTCTTCCTCCTCTTGTTCACCTTCTTCACTTTCCACATCTTCTTCTTCTTCCTTTTCTTCTCCTTCTTCCACTTCTTCTAGTTACTCTCCTTCTTCTTCCTCTTCTTATCTTTCTTCCACTTCTCCTGCCTCCTCTTGTTCTTTTTCTTCCAGTTCTTCTTCATCCTCTCCTTTCCTTTCTTTTCTTCATCTTCATCTCCTTCTTCTTCTTCCTTTCCTTCGTCATATCCCTCTTTTTCTCCTTCTTCTGCTTCCACTTGCATTTTTACCTCTTGTTCTCCTTCTTCTACTTCTTCTCCATCATCCTCACTCCTTCAACTAGTTTTTCTTCTTCCTCTTGTTCACCTTCTTCCACTTCTACTACATCCACTTGTTCTTCTTCTTCCCTCTCTTCTCCTTCTTCCCCTTCTTCTGCCTACACTACTTCTTCTTCCTCCCCTTCTTCTTCTCCTACTTGTTCCACTTCTTCCTCATTCCCCTTTCCTTCCATTGCTTCTTCTTCCTCCTTTTTTTCTCATTCTTCCACTTCTTCTTCTTCTTCCTATTGGTCTCCTTCTTCCACTTCTTCTTCTTCATCTCCTTTCATTCCACTACTTCCTCATATTCCTCTTATTCTCTCCTTCTACCACTTCTTCTACTTCTACTTGTTGTTCTTCTTCATTTTCGTCTCCTTCTTCCTCTTGTTCTGCTTACACTTCTTCCTCTTCCTCTTCCTCTTCCTCTTCTTCCACTTCTTCTCCTTCCACAACTTCTTTTTCTTTCCTTTCCGTCTTCTCCTTCCTCTTTTTCTCCATCCCCGACTTCTGTTGCTTCCCATTGTTGCTCTTCCTCTTATTCTCCTTCCCCCAAATCTTATTCTTACACTTCTTCTTCTTCTTCTTCCTCTTCTCGTCCAGATTCCACTTCTTCTGGTTCTTCTTCCCTTCCCTTCCCCTCCTTCTTCCTCTTCCTCTTTTTCTCCTTTTTCCAAATTCTTCTTCTTCATCTCACCTCCTTCGACTACTTCTTCTTCCTCCTCTTGTTCACCTTCTTCACTTTCCACATCTTCTTCTTCTTCCTTTTCTTCTCCTTCTTCCACTTCTTCTAGTTACTCTCCTTCTTCTTCCTCTTCTTATCTTTCTTCCACTTCTCCTGCCTCCTCTTGTTCTTTTTCTTCCAGTTCTTCTTCATCCTCTCCTTTCCTTTCTTTTCTTCATCTTCATCTCCTTCTTCTTCTTCCTTTCCTTCGTCATATCCCTCTTTTTCTCCTTCTTCTGCTTCCACTTGCATTTTTACCTCTTGTTCTCCTTCTTCTACTTCTTCTCCATCATCCTCACTCCTTCAACTAGTTTTTCTTCTTCCTCTTGTTCACCTTCTTCCACTTCTACTACATCCACTCGTTCTTCTTCTTCCCTCTCTTCTCCTTCTTCCCCTTCTTCTGCCTACACTACTTCTTCTTCCTCCCCTTCTTCTTCTCCTACTTGTTCCACTTCTTCCTCATTCCCCTTTCCTTCCATTGCTTCTTCTTCCTCCTCTTTTTCTCATTCTTCCACTTCTTCTTCTTCTTCCTATTGGTCTCCTTCTTCCACTTCTTCTTCTTCATCTCCTTTCATTCCACTACTTCCTCATATTCCTCTTATTCTCTCCTTCTACCACTTCTTCTACTTCTACTTGTTGTTCTTCTTCATTTTCGTCTCCTTCTTCCTCTTGTTCTGCTTACACTTCTTCCTCTTCCTCTTCCTCTTCTTCTCCTTCCACAACTTCTTTTTCTTTCCTTTCCGTCTTCTCCTTCCTCTTTTTCTCCATCCCCGACTTCTGTTGCTTCCCATTGTTGCTCTTCCTCTTGTTCTCCTTCCCCCAAATCTTATTCTTACACTTCTTCTTCCTCTTCTCGTCCAGATTCCACTTCTTCTGGTTCTTCTTCCCTTCCCTTCCCCTCCTTCTTCCTCTTCCTCTTTTTCTCCTTTTTCCAATTCTTCTTTTTCATCTCACCTCCTTCGACTACTTCTTCTTCCTCCTCTTGTTCACCTTCTTCACTTTCCACATCTTCTTCTTCTTCCTTTTCTTCTCCTTCTTCCACTTCTTCTAGTTACTCTCCTTCTTCTTCCTCTTCTTATCTTTCTTCCACTTCTCCTGCCTCCTCTTGTTCTTTTTCTTCCAGTTCTTCTTCATCCTCTCCTTTCCTTTTTCATCTCCTTCTTCTTCTTCCTTTCCTTCGTCATATCCCTCTTTTTCTCCTTCTTCTGCTTCCACTTGCATTTTTACCTCCTGTTCTCCTTCTTCTACTTCTTCTCCATCATCCTCACTCCTTCAACTAGTTTTTCTTCTTCCTCTTGTTCACCTTCTTCCACTTCTACTACATCCACTCGTTCTTCTTCTTCCCTCTCTTCTCCTTCTTCCCCTTCTTCTGCCTACACTACTTCTTCTTCCTCCCCTTCTTCTTCTCCTACTTGTTCCACTTCTTCCTCATTCCCCTTTCCTTCCATTGCTTCTTCTTCCTCCTCTTTTTCTCATTCTTCCACTTCTTCTTCTTCTTCCTATTGGTCTCCTTCTTCCACTTCTTCTTCTTCATCTCCTTTCATTCCACTACTTCCTCATATTCCTCTTATTCTCTCCTTCTACCACTTCTTCTACTTCTACTTGTTGTTCTTCTTCATTTTCGTCTCCTTCTTCCTCTTGTTCTGCTTACACTTCTTCCTCTTCCTCTTCCTCTTCTTCTCCTTCCACAACTTCTTTTTCTTTCCTTTCCGTCTTCTCCTTCCTCTTTTTCTCCATCCCCGACTTCTGTTGCTTCCCATTGTTGCTCTTCCTCTTGTTCTCCTTCCCCCAAATCTTATTCTTACACTTCTTCTTCCTCTTCTCGTCCAGATTCCACTTCTTCTGGTTCTTCTTCCCTTCCCTTCCCCTCCTTCTTCCTCTTCCTCTTTTTCTCCTTTTTCCAATTCTTCTTCTTCATCTCACCTCCTTCGACTACTTCTTCTTCCTCCTCTTGTTCACCTTCTTCACTTTCCACATCTTCTTCTTCTTCCTTTTCTTCTCCTTCTTCCACTTCTTCTAGTTACTCTCCTTCTTCTTCCTCTTCTTATCTTTCTTCCACTTCTCCTGCCTCCTCTTGTTCTTTTTCTTCCAGTTCTTCTTCATCCTCTCCTTTCCTTTCTTTTCTTCATCTTCATCTCCTTCTTCTTCTTCCTTTCCTTCGTCATATCCCTCTTTTTCTCCTTCTTCTGCTTCCACTTGCATTTTTACCTCCTGTTCTCCTTCTTCTACTTCTTCTCCATCATCCTCACTCCTTCAACTAGTTTTTCTTCTTCCTCTTGTTCACCTTCTTCCACTTCTACTACATCCACTCGTTCTTCTTCTTCCCTCTCTTCTCCTTCTTCCCCTTCTTCTGCCTACACTACTTCTTCTTCCTCCCCTTCTTCTTCTCCTACTTGTTCCACTTCTTCCTCATTCCCCTTTCCTTCCATTGCTTCTTCTTCCTCCTCTTTTTCTCATTCTTCCACTTCTTCTTCTTCTTCCTATTGGTCTCCTTCTTCCACTTCTTCTTCTTCATCTCCTTTCATTCCACTACTTCCTCATATTCCTCTTATTCTCTCCTTCTACCACTTCTTCTACTTCTACTTGTTGTTCTTCTTCATTTTCGTCTCCTTCTTCCTCTTGTTCTGCTTACACTTCTTCCTCTTCCTCTTCCTCTTCTTCTCCTTCCACAACTTCTTTTTCTTTCCTTTCCGTCTTCTCCTTCCTCTTTTTCTCCATCCCCGACTTCTGTTGCTTCCCATTGTTGCTCTTCCTCTTGTTCTCCTTCCCCCAAATCTTATTCTTACACTTCTTCTTCCTCTTCTCGTCCAGATTCCACTTCTTCTGGTTCTTCTTCCCTTCCCTTCCCCTCCTTCTTCCTCTTCCTCTTTTTCTCCTTTTTCCAATTCTTCTTCTTCATCTCACCTCCTTCGACTACTTCTTCTTCCTCCTCTTGTTCACCTTCTTCACTTTCCACATCTTCTTCTTCTTCCTTTTCTTCTCCTTCTTCCACTTCTTCTAGTTACTCTCCTTCTTCTTCCTCTTCTTATCTTTCTTCCACTTCTCCTGCCTCCTCTTGTTCTTTTTCTTCCAGTTCTTCTTCATCCTCTCCTTTCCTTTCTTTTCTTCATCTTCATCTCCTTCTTCTTCTTCCTTTCCTTCGTCATATCCCTCTTTTTCTCCTTCTTCTGCTTCCACTTGCATTTTTACCTCCTGTTCTCCTTCTTCTACTTCTTCTCCATCATCCTCACTCCTTCAACTAGTTTTTCTTCTTCCTCTTGTTCACCTTCTTCCACTTCTACTACATCCACTCGTTCTTCTTCTTCCCTCTCTTCTCCTTCTTCCCCTTCTTCTGCCTACACTACTTCTTCTTCCTCCCCTTCTTCTTCTCCTACTTGTTCCACTTCTTCCTCATTCCCCTTTCCTTCCATTGCTTCTTCTTCCTCCTCTTTTTCTCATTCTTCCACTTCTTCTTCTTCTTCCTATTGGTCTCCTTCTTCCACTTCTTCTTCTTCATCTCCTTTCATTCCACTACTTCCTCATATTCCTCTTATTCTCTCCTTCTACCACTTCTTCTACTTCTACTTGTTGTTCTTCTTCATTTTCGTCTCCTTCTTCCTCTTGTTCTGCTTACACTTCTTCCTCTTCCTCTTCCTCTTCTTCTCCTTCCACAACTTCTTTTTCTTTCCTTTCCGTCTTCTCCTTCCTCTTTTTCTCCATCCCCGACTTCTGTTGCTTCCCATTGTTGCTCTTCCTCTTGTTCTCCTTCCCCCAAATCTTGTTCTTACACTTCTTCTTCCTCTTCTCGTCCAGATTCCACTTCTTCTGGTTCTTCTTCCCTTCCCTTCCCCTCCTTCTTCCTCTTCCTCTTTTTCTCCTTTTTCCAATTCTTCTTCTTCATCTCACCTCCTTCGACTACTTCTTCTTCCTCCTCTTGTTCACCTTCTTCACTTTCCACATCTTCTTCTTCTTCCTTTTCTTCTCCTTCTTCCACTTCTTCTAGTTACTCTCCTTCTTCTTCCTCTTCTTATCTTTCTTCCACTTCTCCTGCCTCCTCTTGTTCTTTTTCTTCCAGTTCTTCTTCATCCTCTCCTTTCCTTTCTTTTCTTCATCTTCATCTCCTTCTTCTTCTTCCTTTCCTTCGTCATATCCCTCTTTTTCTCCTTCTTCTGCTTCCACTTGCATTTTTACCTCCTGTTCTCCTTCTTCTACTTCTTCTCCATCATCCTCACTCCTTCAACTAGTTTTTCTTCTTCCTCTTGTTCACCTTCTTCCACTTCTACTACATCCACTCGTTCTTCTTCTTCCCTCTCTTCTCCTTCTTCCCCTTCTTCTGCCTACACTACTTCTTCTTCCTCCCCTTCTTCTTCTCCTACTTGTTCCACTTCTTCCTCATTCCCCTTTCCTTCCATTGCTTCTTCTTCCTCCTCTTTTTCTCATTCTTCCACTTCTTCTTCTTCTTCCTATTGGTCTCCTTCTTCCACTTCTTCTTCTTCATCTCCTTTCATTCCACTACTTCCTCATATTCCTCTTATTCTCTCCTTCTACCACTTCTTCTACTTCTACTTGTTGTTCTTCTTCATTTTCGTCTCCTTCTTCCTCTTGTTCTGCTTACACTTCTTCCTCTTCCTCTTCCTCTTCTTCTCCTTCCACAACTTCTTTTTCTTTCCTTTCCGTCTTCTCCTTCCTCTTTTTCTCCATCCCCGACTTCTGTTGCTTCCCATTGTTGCTCTTCCTCTTGTTCTCCTTCCCCCAAATCTTGTTCTTACACTTCTTCTTCCTCTTCTCGTCCAGATTCCACTTCTTCTGGTTCTTCTTCCCTTCCCTTCCCCTCCTTCTTCCTCTTCCTCTTTTTCTCCTTTTTCCAATTCTTCTTCTTCATCTCACCTCCTTCGACTACTTCTTCTTCCTCCTCTTGTTCACCTTCTTCACTTTCCACATCTTCTTCTTCTTCCTTTTCTTCTCCTTCTTCCACTTCTTCTAGTTACTCTCCTTCTTCTTCCTCTTCTTATCTTTCTTCCACTTCTCCTGCCTCCTCTTGTTCTTTTTCTTCCAGTTCTTCTTCATCCTCTCCTTTCCTTTTTCATCTCCTTCTTCTTCTTCCTTTCCTTCGTCATATCCCTCTTTTTCTCCTTCTTCTGCTTCCACTTGCATTTTTACCTCTTGTTCACCTTCTTCCACTTCTACTACATCCACTTGTTCTTCTTCTTCCCTCTCTTCTCCTTCTTCCCCTTCTTCTGCCTACACTACTTCTTCTTCCTCCCCTTCTTCTTCTCCTACTTGTTCCACTTCTTCCTCATTCCCCTTTCCTTCCATTGCTTCTTCTTCCTCCTCTTTTTCTCATTCTTCCACTTCTTCTTCTTCTTCCTATTGGTCTCCTTCTTCCACTTCTTCTTCTTCATCTCCTTTCATTCCACTACTTCCTCATATTCCTCTTATTCTCTCCTTCTACCACTTCTTCTACTTCTACTTGTTGTTCTTCTTCATTTTCGTCTCCTTCTTCCTCTTGTTCTGCTTACACTTCTTCCTCTTCCTCTTCCTCTTCTTCCACTTCCTCTCCTTCCACAACTTCTTTTTCTTTCCTTTCTGTCTTCTCCTTCCTCTTTTTCTCCATCCCCGACTTCTGTTGCTTCCCATTGTTGCTCTTCCTATTGTTCTCCTTCCCCCAAATCTTATTCTTACACTTCTTCTTCCTCTTCTCGTCCAGATTCCACTTCTTCTGGTTCTTCTTCCCTTCCCTTCCCCTCCTTCTTCCTCTTCCTCTTTTTCTCCTTTTTCCAATTCTTCTTCTTCATCTCACCTCCTTCGACTACTTCTTCTTCCTCCTCTTGTTCACCTTCTTCACTTTCCACATCTTCTTCTTCTTCCTTTTCTTCTCCTTCTTCCACTTCTTCTAGTTACTCTCCTTCTTCTTCCTCTTCTTATCTTTCTTCCACTTCTCCTGCCTCCTCTTGTTCTTTTTCTTCCAGTTCTTCTTCATCCTCTCCTTTCCTTTCTTTTCTTCATCTTCATCTCCTTCTTCTTCTTCCTTTCCTTCGTCATATCCCTCTTTTTCTCCTTCTTCTGCTTCCACTTGCATTTTTACCTCTTGTTCTCCTTCTTCTACTTCTTCTCCATCATCCTCACTCCTTCAACTAGTTTTTCTTCTTCCTCTTGTTCACCTTCTTCCACTTCTACTACATCCACTCGTTCTTCTTCTTCCCTCTCTTCTCCTTCTTCCCCTTCTTCTGCCTACACTACTTCTTCTTCCTCCCCTTCTTCTTCTCCTACTTGTTCCACTTCTTCCTCATTCCCCTTTCCTTCCATTGCTTCTTCTTCCTCCTCTTTTTCTCATTCTTCCACTTCTTCTTCTTCTTCCTATTGGTCTCCTTCTTCCACTTCTTCTTCTTCATCTCCTTTCATTCCACTACTTCCTCATATTCCTCTTATTCTCTCCTTCTACCACTTCTTCTACTTCTACTTGTTGTTCTTCTTCATTTTCGTCTCCTTCTTCCTCTTGTTCTGCTTACACTTCTTCCTCTTCCTCTTCCTCTTCTTCTCCTTCCACAACTTCTTTTTCTTTCCTTTCCGTCTTCTCCTTCCTCTTTTTCTCCATCCCCGACTTCTGTTGCTTCCCATTGTTGCTCTTCCTCTTGTTCTCCTTCCCCCAAATCTTATTCTTACACTTCTTCTTCCTCTTCTCGTCCAGATTCCACTTCTTCTGGTTCTTCTTCCCTTCCCTTCCCCTCCTTCTTCCTCTTCCTCTTTTTCTCCTTTTTCCAATTCTTCTTCTTCATCTCACCTCCTTCGACTACTTCTTCTTCCTCCTCTTGTTCACCTTCTTCACTTTCCACATCTTCTTCTTCTTCCTTTTCTTCTCCTTCTTCCACTTCTTCTAGTTACTCTCCTTCTTCTTCCTCTTCTTATCTTTCTTCCACTTCTCCTGCCTCCTCTTGTTCTTTTTCTTCCAGTTCTTCTTCATCCTCTCTTTTCCTTTCTTTTCTTCATCTTCATCTCCTTCTTCTTCTTCCTTTCCTTCGTCATATCCCTCTTTTTCTCCTTCTTCTGCTTCCACTTGCATTTTTACCTCCTGTTCTCCTTCTTCTACTTCTTCTCCATCATCCTCACTCCTTCAACTAGTTTTTCTTCTTCCTCTTGTTCACCTTCTTCCACTTCTACTACATCCACTCGTTCTTCTTCTTCCCTCTCTTCTCCTTCTTCCCCTTCTTCTGCCTACACTACTTCTTCTTCCTCCCCTTCTTCTTCTCCTACTTGTTCCACTTCTTCCTCATTCCCCTTTCCTTCCATTGCTTCTTCTTCCTCCTCTTTTTCTCATTCTTCCACTTCTTCTTCTTCTTCCTATTGGTCTCCTTCTTCCACTTCTTCTTCTTCATCTCCTTTCATTCCACTACTTCCTCATATTCCTCTTATTCTCTCCTTCTACCACTTCTTCTACTTCTACTTGTTGTTCTTCTTCATTTTCGTCTCCTTCTTCCTCTTGTTCTGCTTACACTTCTTCCTCTTCCTCTTCCTCTTCTTCTCCTTCCACAACTTCTTTTTCTTTCCTTTCCGTCTTCTCCTTCCTCTTTTTCTCCATCCCCGACTTCTGTTGCTTCCCATTGTTGCTCTTCCTCTTGTTCTCCTTCCCCCAAATCTTGTTCTTACACTTCTTCTTCCTCTTCTCGTCCAGATTCCACTTCTTCTGGTTCTTCTTCCCTTCCCTTCCCCTCCTTCTTCCTCTTCCTCTTTTTCTCCTTTTTCCAATTCTTCTTCTTCATCTCACCTCCTTCGACTACTTCTTCTTCCTCCTCTTGTTCACCTTCTTCACTTTCCACATCTTCTTCTTCTTCCTTTTCTTCTCCTTCTTCCACTTCTTCTAGTTACTCTCCTTCTTCTTCCTCTTCTTATCTTTCTTCCACTTCTCCTGCCTCCTCTTGTTCTTTTTCTTCCAGTTCTTCTTCATCCTCTCCTTTCCTTTCTTTTCTTCATCTTCATCTCCTTCTTCTTCTTCCTTTCCTTCGTCATATCCCTCTTTTTCTCCTTCTTCTGCTTCCACTTGCATTTTTACCTCCTGTTCTCCTTCTTCTACTTCTTCTCCATCATCCTCACTCCTTCAACTAGTTTTTCTTCTTCCTCTTGTTCACCTTCTTCCACTTCTACTACATCCACTCGTTCTTCTTCTTCCCTCTCTTCTCCTTCTTCCCCTTCTTCTGCCTACACTACTTCTTCTTCCTCCCCTTCTTCTTCTCCTACTTGTTCCACTTCTTCCTCATTCCCCTTTCCTTCCATTGCTTCTTCTTCCTCCTCTTTTTCTCATTCTTCCACTTCTTCTTCTTCTTCCTATTGGTCTCCTTCTTCCACTTCTTCTTCTTCATCTCCTTTCATTCCACTACTTCCTTATATTCCTCTTATTCTCTCCTTCTACCACTTCTTCTACTTCTACTTGTTGTTCTTCTTCATTTTCGTCTCCTTCTTCCTCTTGTTCTGCTTACACTTCTTCCTCTTCCTCTTCCTCTTCTTCTCCTTCCACAACTTCTTTTTCTTTCCTTTCCGTCTTCTCCTTCCTCTTTTTCTCCATCCCCGACTTCTGTTGCTTCCCATTGTTGCTCTTCCTCTTGTTCTCCTTCCCCCAAATCTTGTTCTTACACTTCTTCTTCCTCTTCTCGTCCAGATTCCACTTCTTCTGGTTCTTCTTCCCTTCCCTTCCCCTCCTTCTTCCTCTTCCTCTTTTTCTCCTTTTTCCAATTCTTCTTCTTCATCTCACCTCCTTCGACTACTTCTTCTTCCTCCTCTTGTTCACCTTCTTCACTTTCCACATCTTCTTCTTCTTCCTTTTCTTCTCCTTCTTCCACTTCTTCTAGTTACTCTCCTTCTTCTTCCTCTTCTTATCTTTCTTCCACTTCTCCTGCCTCCTCTTGTTCTTTTTCTTCCAGTTCTTCTTCATCCTCTCCTTTCCTTTTTCATCTCCTTCTTCTTCTTCCTTTCCTTCGTCATATCCCTCTTTTTCTCCTTCTTCTGCTTCCACTTGCATTTTTACCTCTTGTTCACCTTCTTCCACTTCTACTACATCCACTTGTTCTTCTTCTTCCCTCTCTTCTCCTTCTTCCCCTTCTTCTGCCTACACTACTTCTTCTTCCTCCCCTTCTTCTTCTCCTACTTGTTCCACTTCTTCCTCATTCACCTTTCCTTCCATTGCTTCTTCTTCCTCCTCTTTTTCTCATTCTTCCACTTCTTCTTCTTCTTCCTATTGGTCTCCTTCTTCCACTTCTTCTTCTTCATCTCCTTTCATTCCACTACTTCCTCATATTCCTCTTATTCTCTCCTTCTACCACTTCTTCTACTTCTACTTGTTGTTCTTCTTCATTTTCGTCTCCTTCTTCCTCTTGTTCTGCTTACACTTCTTCCTCTTCCTCTTCCTCTTCTTCCACTTCCTCTCCTTCCACAACTTCTTTTTCTTTCCTTTCTGTCTTCTCCTTCCTCTTTTTCTCCATCCCCGACTTCTGTTGCTTCCCATTGTTGCTCTTCCTATTGTTCTCCTTCCCCCAAATCTTATTCTTACACTTCTTCTTCCTCTTCTCGTCCAGATTCCACTTCTTCTGGTTCTTCTTCCCTTCCCTTCCCCTCCTTCTTCCTCTTCCTCTTTTTCTCCTTTTTCCAATTCTTCTTCTTCATCTCACCTCCTTCGACTACTTCTTCTTCCTCCTCTTGTTCACCTTCTTCACTTTCCACATCTTCTTCTTCTTCCTTTTCTTCTCCTTCTTCCACTTCTTCTAGTTACTCTCCTTCTTCTTCCTCTTCTTATCTTTCTTCCACTTCTCCTGCCTCCTCTTGTTCTTTTTCTTCCAGTTCTTCTTCATCCTCTCCTTTCCTTTCTTTTCTTCATCTTCATCTCCTTCTTCTTCTTCCTTTCCTTCGTCATATCCCTCTTTTTCTCCTTCTTCTGCTTCCACTTGCATTTTTACCTCTTGTTCTCCTTCTTCTACTTCTTCTCCATCATCCTCACTCCTTCAACTAGTTTTTCTTCTTCCTCTTGTTCACCTTCTTCCACTTCTACTACATCCACTCGTTCTTCTTCTTCCCTCTCTTCTCCTTCTTCCCCTTCTTCTGCCTACACTACTTCTTCTTCCTCCCCTTCTTCTTCTCCTACTTGTTCCACTTCTTCCTCATTCCCCTTTCCTTCCATTGCTTCTTCTTCCTCCTCTTTTCTCATTCTTCCACTTCTTCTTCTTCTTCCTATTGGTCTCCTTCTTCCACTTCTTCTTCTTCATCTCCTTTCATTCCACTACTTCCTCATATTCCTCTTATTCTCTCCTTCTACCACTTCTTCTACTTCTACTTGTTGTTCTTCTTCATTTTCGTCTCCTTCTTCCTCTTGTTCTGCTTACACTTCTTCCTCTTCCTCTTCCTCTTCTTCCACTTCTTCTCCTTCCACAACTTCTTTTTCTTTCCTTTCCGTCTTCTCCTTCCTCTTTTTCTCCATCCCCGACTTCTGTTGCTTCCCATTGTTGCTCTTCCTATTGTTCTCCTTCCCCCAAATCTTATTCTTACACTTCTTCTTCCTCTTCTCGTCCAGATTCCACTTCTTCTGGTTCTTCTTCCCTTCCCTTCCCCTCCTTCTTCCTCTTCCTCTTTTTCTCCTTTTTCCAATTCTTCTTCTTCATCTCACCTCCTTCGACTACTTCTTCTTCCTCCTCTTGTTCACCTTCTTCACTTTCCACATCTTCTTCTTCTTCCTTTTCTTCTCCTTCTTCCACTTCTTCTAGTTACTCTCCTTCTTCTTCCTCTTCTTATCTTTCTTCCACTTCTCCTGCCTCCTCTTGTTCTTTTTCTTCCAGTTCTTCTTCATCCTCTCCTTTCCTTTTTCATCTCCTTCTTCTTCTTCCTTTCCTTCGTCATATCCCTCTTTTTCTCCTTCTTCTGCTTCCACTTGCATTTTTACCTCTTGTTCACCTTCTTCCACTTCTACTACATCCACTTGTTCTTCTTCTTCCCTCTCTTCTCCTTCTTCCCCTTCTTCTGCCTACACTACTTCTTCTTCCTCCCCTTCTTCTTCTCCTACTTGTTCCACTTCTTCCTCATTCCCCTTTCCTTCCATTGCTTCTTCTTCCTCCTCTTTTTCTCATTCTTCCACTTCTTCTTCTTCTTCCTATTGGTCTCCTTCTTCCACTTCTTCTTCTTCATCTCCTTTCATTCCACTACTTCCTCATATTCCTCTTATTCTCTCCTTCTACCACTTCTTCTACTTCTACTTGTTGTTCTTCTTCATTTTCGTCTCCTTCTTCCTCTTGTTCTGCTTACACTTCTTCCTCTTCCTCTTCCTCTTCTTCCACTTCCTCTCCTTCCACAACTTCTTTTTCTTTCCTTTCTGTCTTCTCCTTCCTCTTTTTCTCCATCCCCGACTTCTGTTGCTTCCCATTGTTGCTCTTCCTATTGTTCTCCTTCCCCCAAATCTTATTCTTACACTTCTTCTTCCTCTTCTCGTCCAGATTCCACTTCTTCTGGTTCTTCTTCCCTTCCCTTCCCCTCCTTCTTCCTCTTCCTCTTTTTCTCCTTTTTCCAATTCTTCTTCTTCATCTCACCTCCTTCGACTACTTCTTCTTCCTCCTCTTGTTCACCTTCTTCACTTTCCACATCTTCTTCTTCTTCCTTTTCTTCTCCTTCTTCCACTTCTTCTAGTTACTCTCCTTCTTCTTCCTCTTCTTATCTTTCTTCCACTTCTCCTGCCTCCTCTTGTTCTTTTTCTTCCAGTTCTTCTTCATCCTCTCCTTTCCTTTCTTTTCTTCATCTTCATCTCCTTCTTCTTCTTCCTTTCCTTCGTCATATCCCTCTTTTTCTCCTTCTTCTGCTTCCACTTGCATTTTTACCTCTTGTTCTCCTTCTTCTACTTCTTCTCCATCATCCTCACTCCTTCAACTAGTTTTTCTTCTTCCTCTTGTTCACCTTCTTCCACTTCTACTACATCCACTCGTTCTTCTTCTTCCCTCTCTTCTCCTTCTTCCCCTTCTTCTGCCTACACTACTTCTTCTTCCTCCCCTTCTTCTTCTCCTACTTGTTCCACTTCTTCCTCATTCCCCTTTCCTTCCATTGCTTCTTCTTCCTCCTCTTTTTCTCATTCTTCCACTTCTTCTTCTTCTTCCTATTGGTCTCCTTCTTCCACTTCTTCTTCTTCATCTCCTTTCATTCCACTACTTCCTCATATTCCTCTTATTCTCTCCTTCTACCACTTCTTCTACTTCTACTTGTTGTTCTTCTTCATTTTCGTCTCCTTCTTCCTCTTGTTCTGCTTACACTTCTTCCTCTTCCTCTTCCTCTTCTTCCACTTCTTCTCCTTCCACAACTTCTTTTTCTTTCCTTTCCGTCTTCTCCTTCCTCTTTTTCTCCATCCCCACTTCTGTTGCTCTTCCTCTTGTTCTCCTTCCCCCAAATCTTATTCTTACACTTCTTCTTCCTCTTCTCGTCCAGATTCCACTTCTTCTGGTTCTTCTTCCCTTCCCTTCCCCTCCTTCTTCCTCTTCCTCTTTTTCTCCTTTTTCCAATTCTTCTTCTTCATCTCACCTCCTTCGACTACTTCTTCTTCCTCCTCTTGTTCACCTTCTTCACTTTCCACATCTTCTTCTTCTTCCTTTTCTTCTCCTTCTTCCACTTCTTCTAGTTACTCTCCTTCTTCTTCCTCTTCTTATCTTTCTTCCACTTCTTATCTTTCTTCCACTTCTCCTGCCTCCTCTTTTTCTTTTTCTTCCAGTTCTTCTTCATCCTCTCCTTTCCTTTCTTTTCTTCATCTTCATCTCCTTCTTCTTCTTCCTTTCCTTCGTCATATCCCTCTTTTTCTCCTTCTTCTGCTTCCACTTGCATTTTTACCTCTTGTTCGCCTTCTTCTACTTCTTCTCCATCATCCTCACTCCTTCAACTAGTTTTTCTTCTTACTCTTGTTCACCTTCTTCCACTTCTACTACATCCACTTGTTCTACTTCTTCCCTCTCTTCTCCTTCTTCCCCTTCTTCTGCCTACACTACTTCTTCTTCCTCCCCTTCTTCTTCTCCTACTTGTTCCACTTCTTCCTCATTCCCCTTTCCTTCCAATGCTTCTTCTTCCTCCTCTTTTTTCTCATTCTTCCACTTCTTCTTCTTCTTCCTATTGGTCTCCTTCTTCCACTTCTTCTTCTTCATCTCCTTTCATTCCACTACTTCCTCATATTCCTCTTATTCGCTCCTTCTACCACTTCTTCTACTTCTACTTGTTGTTCATCTTCATTTTCGTCTCCTTCTTCCTCTTGTTCTGCTTACACTTGTTCCTCTTCCTCTTCCTCTTCCTCTCCTTCCACTTCTTCTCCTTCCACAACTTCTTTTTCTTTCCTTTCCGTCTTCTCCTTCCTCTTTTCTCCATCCCCGACTTCTGTTGCTTCCCATTGTTGCTCTTCCTCTTGTTCTCCTTCCCCCAAATCTTATTCTTACACTTCTTCTTCTTCTTCTTCCTCTTCTCGTCCAGATTCCACTTCTTCTGGTTCTTCTTCCCTTCCCTTCCCCTCCTTCTTCCTCTTCCTCTTTTTCTCCTTTTTCCAATTCTTCTTCTTCATCTCACCTCCTTCGACTACTTTTTCTTCCTCCTCTTGTTCACCTTCTTCACTTTCCACATCTTCTTCTTCTTCCTTTTCTTCTCCTTCTTCCACTTCTTCTAGTTACTCTCCTTCTTCTTCCTCTTCTTATCTTTCTTCCACTTCTCCGGCCTCCTCTTGTTCTTTTTCTTCCAGTTCTTCTTCATCCTCTCCTTTCCTTTCTTTTCTTCATCTTCATCTCCTTCTTCTTCTTCCTTTCCTTCGTCATATCCCTCTTTTTCTCCTTCTTCTGCTTCCACTTGCATTTTTACCTCTTGTTCTCCTTCTTCTACTTCTTCTCCATCATCCTCACTCCTTCAACTAGTTTTTCTTCTTCCTCTTGTTCACCTTCTTCCACTTCTACTACATCCACTTGTTCTTCTTCTTCCCTCTCTTCTCCTTCTTCCCCTTCTTCTGCCTACACTACTTCTTCTTCCTCCCCTTCTTCTTCTCCTACTTGTTCCACTTCTTCCTCATTCCCCTTTCCTTCCATTGCTTCTTCTTCCTCCTCTTTTTCTCATTCTTCCACTTCTTCTTCTTCTTCCTATTGGTCTCCTTCTTCCACTTCTTCTTCTTCATCTCCTTTCATTCCACTACTTCCTCATATTCCTCTTATTCTCTCCTTCTACCACTTCTTCTAATTCTACTTGTTGTTCTTTTTCATTTTCGTCTCCTTCTTCCTCTTGTTCTGCTTACACTTCTTCCTCTTCCTCTTCTTCCACTTCTTCTCCTTCCACAACTTCTTTTTCTTTCCTTTCCGTCTTCTCCTTCCTCTTTTTCTCCATCCCCGACTTCTGTTGCTTCCCATTGTTGCTCTTCCTCTTGTTCTCCTTCCCCAAAATCTTATTCTTACACTTCTTCTTCCTCTTCTCGTCCAGATTCCACTTCTTCTGGTTCTTCTTCCCTTCCCTTCCCCTCCTTCTTCCTCTTCCTCTTTTTCTCCTTTTTCCAATTCTTCTTCTTCATCTCACCTCCTTCGACTACTTCTTCTTCCTCCTCTTGTTCACCTTCTTCACTTTCCACATCTTCTTCTTCTTCCTTTTCTTCTCCTTCTTCCACTTCTTCTAGTTACTCTCCTTCTTCTTCCTCTTCTTATCTTTCTTCCACTTCTCCAGCCTCCTCTTGTTCTTTTTCTTCCAGTTCTTCTTCATCCTCTCCTTTCCTTTCTTTTCTTCATCTTCATCTCCTTCTTCTTCTTCCTTTCCTTCGTCATATCCCTCTTTTTCTCCTTCTTCTGCTTCCACTTGCATTTTTACCTCTTGTTCTCCTTCTTCTCCATCATCCTCACTCCTTCAACTAGTTTTTCTTCTTCCTCTTGTTCACCTTCTTCCACTTCTACTACATCCACTTGTTCTTCTTCTTCCCTCTCTTCTCCTTCTTCCCCTTCTTCTGCCTACACTACTTCTTCTTCCTCCCCTTCTTCTTCTCCTACTTGTTCCACTTCTTCCTCATTCCCCTTTCCTTCCATTGCTTCTTCTTCCTCCTCTTTTTCTCATTCTTCCACTTCTTCTTCTTCTTCCTATTGGTCTCCTTCTTCCACTTCTTCTTCTTCATCTCCTTTCATTCCACTACTTCCTCATATTCCTCTTATTCTCTCCTTCTACCACTTCTTCTAATTCTACTTGTTGTTCTTCTTCATTTTCGTCTCCTTCTTCCTCTTGTTCTGCTTACACTTCTTCCTCTTCCTCTTCTTCCACTTCTTCTCCTTCCACAACTTCTTTTTCTTTCCTTTCCGTCTTCTCCTTCCTCTTTTTCTCCATCCCCGACTTCTATTGCTTCCCATTGTTGCTCTTCCTCTTGTTCTCCTTCCCCAAAATCTTATTCTTACACTTCTTCTTCCTCTTCTCGTCCAGATTCCACTTCTTCTGGTTCTTCTTCCCTTCCCTTCCCCTCCTTCTTCCTCTTCCTCTTTTTCTCCTTTTTCCAATTCTTCTTCTTCATCTCACCTCCTTCGACTACTTCTTCTTCCTCCTCTTGTTCACCTTCTTCACTTTCCACATCTTCTTCTTCTTCCTTTTCTTCTCCTTCTTCCACTTCTTCTAGTTACTCTCCTTCTTCTTCCTCTTCTTATCTTTCTTCCACTTCTCCAGCCTCCTCTTGTTCTTTTTCTTCCAGTTCTTCTTCATCCTCTCCTTTCCTTTCTTTTCTTCATCTTCATCTCCTTCTTCTTCTTCCTTTCCTTCGTCATATCCCTCTTTTTCTCCTTCTTCTGCTTCCACTTGCATTTTTACCTCTTGTTCTCCTTCTTCTCCATCATCCTCACTCCTTCAACTAGTTTTTCTTCTTCCTCTTGTTCACCTTCTTCCACTTCTACTACATCCACTTGTTCTTCTTCTTCCCTCTCTTCTCCTTCTTCCCCTTCTTCTGCCTACACTACTTCTTCTTCCTCCCCTTCTTCTTCTCCTACTTGTTCCACTTCTTCCTCATTCCCCTTTCCTTCCATTGCTTCTTCTTCCTCCTCTTTTTCTCATTCTTCCACTTCTTCTTCTTCTTCCTATTGGTCTCCTTCTTCCACTTCTTCTTCTTCATCTCCTTTCATTCCACTACTTCCTCATATTCCTCTTATTCTCTCCTTCTACCACTTCTTCTACTTCTACTTGTTGTTCTTCTTCATTTTCGTCTCCTTCTTCCTCTTGTTCTGCTTACACTTCTTCCTCTTCCTCTTCCTCTTCTTCCACTTCTTCTCCTTCCACAACTTCTTTTTCTTTCCTTTCCGTCTTCTCCTTCCTCTTTTTCTCCATCCCCGACTTCTGTTGCTCTTCCTCTTGTTCTCCTTCCCCCAAATCTTATTCTTACACTTCTTCTTCCTCTTCTCGTCCAGATTCCACTTCTTCTGGTTCTTCTTCCCTTCCCTTCCCCTCCTTCTTCCTCTTCCTCTTTTTCTCCTTTTTCCAATTCTTCTTCTTCATCTCACCTCCTTCGACTACTTCTTCTTCCTCCTCTTGTTCACCTTCTTCACTTTCCACATCTTCTTCTTCTTCCTTTTCTTCTCCTTCTTCCACTTCTTCTAGTTACTCTCCTTCTTCTTCCTCTTCTTATCTTTCTTCCACTTCTCCTGCCTCCTCTTGTTCTTTTTCTTCCAGTTCTTCTTCATCCTCTCCTTTCCTTTCTTTTCTTCATCTTCATCTCCTTCTTCTTCTTCCTTTCCTTCGTCATATCCCTCTTTTTCTCCTTCTTCTGCTTCCACTTGCATTTTTACCTCTTGTTCTCCTTCTTCTCCATCATCCTCACTCCTTCAACTAGTTTTTCTTCTTCCTCTTGTTCACCTTCTTCCACTTCTACTACATCCACTTGTTCTTCTTCTTCCCTCTCTTCTCCTTCTTCCCCTTCTTCTGCCTACACTACTTCTTCTTCCTCCCCTTCTTCTTCTCCTACTTGTTCCACTTCTTCCTCATTCCCCTTTCCTTCCATTGCTTCTTCTTCCTCCTCTTTTTCTCATTCTTCCACTTCTTCTTCTTCTTCCTATTGGTCTCCTTCTTCCACTTCTTCTTCTTCATCTCCTTTCATTCCACTACTTCCTCATATTCCTCTTATTCTCTCCTTCTACCACTTCTTCTACTTCTACTTGTTGTTCTTCTTCATTTTCGTCTCCTTCTTCCTCTTGTTCTGCTTACACTTCTTCCTCTTCCTCTTCCTCTTCTTCCACTTCTTCTCCTTCCACAACTTCTTTTTCTTTCCTTTCCGTCTTCTCCTTCCTCTTTTTCTCCATCCCCGACTTCTGTTGCTCTTCCTCTTGTTCTCCTTCCCCCAAATCTTATTCTTACACTTCTTCTTCCTCTTCTCGTCCAGATTCCACTTCTTCTGGTTCTTCTTCCCTTCCCTTCCCCTCCTTCTTCCTCTTCCTCTTTTTCTCCTTTTTCCAATTCTTCTTCTTCATCTCACCTCCTTCGACTACTTCTTCTTCCTCCTCTTGTTCACCTTCTTCACTTTCCACATCTTCTTCTTCTTCCTTTTCTTCTCCTTCTTCCACTTCTTCTAGTTACTCTCCTTCTTCTTCCTCTTCTTATGTTTCTTCCACTTCTCCTGCCTCCTCTTGTTCTTTTTCTTCCAGTTCTTCTTCATCCTCTCCTTTCCTTTCTTTTCTTCATCTTCATCTCCTTCTTCTTCTTCCTTTCCTTCGTCATATCCCTCTTTTTCTCCTTCTTCTGCTTCCACTTGCATTTTTACCTCTTGTTCTCCTTCTTCTCCATCATCCTCACTCCTTCAACTAGTTTTTCTTCTTCCTCTTGTTCACCTTCTTCCACTTCTACTACATCCACTTGTTCTTCTTCTTCCCTCTCTTCTCCTTCTTCCCCTTCTTCTGCCTACACTACTTCTTCTTCCTCCCCTTCTTCTTCTCCTACTTGTTCCACTTCTTCCTCATTCCCCTTTCCTTCCATTGCTTCTTCTTCCTCCTCTTTTTCTCATTCTTCCACTTCTTCTTCTTCTTCCTATTTTTCTCCTTCTTCCAATTCTTCTTCTTCATCTCCTTTCATTCCACTACTTCCTCATATTCCTCTTATTCTCTCCTTCTACCACTTCTTCTACTTCTACTTGTTGTTCTTCTTCATTTTCGTCTCCTTCTTCCTCTTGTTCTGCTTACACTTCTTCCTCTTCCTCTTCCTCTTCTTCCACTTCTTCTCCTTCCACAACTTCTTTTTCTTTCCTTTCTGTCTTCTCCTTCCTCTTTTTCTCCATCCCCGACTTCTGTTGCTTCCCATTGTTGCTCTTCCTTTTGTTCTCCTTCCCCCAAATCTTATTCTTACACTTTTTCTTCTTCTTCTTCCTCTTCTCGTCCAGATTCCACTTCTTCTGGTTCTTCTTCCCTTCCCTTCCCCTCCTTCTTCACTTTCCACATCTTCTTCTTCTTCCTTTCCTTCTCCTTCTTCCACTTCTTCTAGTTACTCTCCTTCTTCTTCCTCTTCTTATCTTTCTTCCACTTCTCCTTCCTCCTCTTGTTCTTTTTCTTCCAGTTCTTCTTCATCCTCTTCTTTCCTTTCTTTTCTTCATCTTCATCTCCTTCTTCTTCTTCCTTTCCTTCGTCATATCCCTCTTTTTCTCCTTCTTCTGCTTCCACTTGCATTTTTACCTCTTGTTCTCCTTCTTCTACTTCTTCTCCATCATCCTCACTCCTTCAACTAGTTTTTCTTCTTCCTCTTGTTCACCTTCTTCCACTTCTACTACATCCACTTGTTCTTCTTCTTCCCTCTCTTCTCCTTCTTCCCCTTCTTCTGCCTACACTACTTCTTCTTCCTCCCCTTCTTCTTCTCCTACTTGTTCCACTTCTTCCTCATTCCCCTTTCCTTCCATTGCTTCTTCTTCCTCCTCTTTTTCTCATTCTTCCACTTCTTCTTCTTCCTATTGGTCTCCTTCTTCCACTTCTTCTTCTTCATCTCCTTTCATTCCACTACTTCCTCATATTCCTCTTATTCTCTCCTTCTACCACTTCTTCTAATTCTACTTGTTGTTCTTCTTCATTTTCGTCTCCTTCTTCCTCTTGTTCTGCTTACACTTCTTCCTCTTCCTCTTCTTCCACTTCTTCTCCTTCCACAACTTCTTTTTCTTTCCTTTCCGTCTTCTCCTTCCTCTTTTTCTCCATCCCCGACTTCTGTTGCTTCCCATTGTTGCTCTTCCTCTTGTTCTCCTTCCCCAAAATCTTATTCTTACACTTCTTCTTCCTCTTCTCGTCCAGATTCCACTTCTTCTGGTTCTTCTTCCCTTCCCTTCCCCTCCTTCTTCCTCTTCCTCTTTTTCTCCTTTTTCCAATTCTTCTTCTTCATCTCACCTCCTTCGACTACTTCTTCTTCCTCCTCTTGTTCACCTTCTTCACTTTCCACATCTTCTTCTTCTTCCTTTTCTTCTCCTTCTTCCACTTCTTCTAGTTACTCTCCTTCTTCTTCCTCTTTTTATCTTTCTTCCACTTCTCCAGCCTCCTCTTGTTCTTTTTCTTCCAGTTCTTCTTCATCCTCTCCTTTCCTTTCTTTTCTTCATCTTCATCTCCTTCTACTTCTTCCTTTCCTTCGTCATATCCCTCTTTTTCTCCTTCTTCTGCTTCCACTTGCATTTTTACCTCTTGTTCTCCTTCTTCTCCCTCATCCTCACTCCTTCAACTAGTTTTTCTTCTTCCTCTTGTTCACCTTCTTCCACTTCTACTACATCCACTTGTTCTTCTTCTTCCCTCTCTTCTCCTTCTTCCCCTTCTTCTGCCTACACTACTTCTTCTTCCTCCCCTTCTTCTTCTCCTACTTGTTCCACTTCTTCCTCATTCCCCTTTCCTTCCATTGCTTCTTCTTCCTCCTCTTTTTCTCATTCTTCCACTCTTTCTTCTTCTTCCTATTGGTCTCCTTCTTCCACTTCTTCTTCTTCATCTCCTTTCATTCCACTACTTCCTCATATTCCTCTTATTCTCTCCTTCTACCACTTCTTCTACTTCTACTTGTTGTTCTTCTTCATTTTCGTCTCCTTCTTCCTCTTGTTCTGCTTACACTTCTTCCTCTTCCTCTTCCTCTTCTTCCACTTCTTCTCCTTCCACAACTTCTTTTTCTTTCCTTTCTGTCTTCTCCTTCCTCTTTTTCTTCATCCCCGACTTCTGTTGCTTCCCATTGTTGCTCTTCCTTTTGTTCTCCTTCCCCCAAATCTTATTCTTACACTTTTTCTTCTTCTTCTTCCTCTTCTCGTCCAGATTCCACTTCTTCTGGTTCTTCTTCCCTTCCCTTCCCCTCCTTCTTCACTTTCCACATCTTCTTCTTCTTCCTTTTCTTCTCCTTCTTCCACTTCTTCTAGTTACTCTCCTTCTTCTTCCTCTTCTTATCTTTCTTCCACTTCTCCTTCCTCCTCTTGTTCTTTTTCTTCCAGTTCTTCTTCATCCTCTTCTTTCCTTTCTTTTCTTCATCTTCATCTCCTTCTTCTTCTTCCTTTCCTTCGTCATATCCCTCTTTTTCTCCTTCTTCTGCTTCCACTTGCATTTTTACCTCTTGTTCACCTTCTTCCACTTCTACTACATCCACTTGTTCTTCTTCTTCCCTCTCTTCTCCTTCTTCCCCTTCTTCTGCCTACACTACTTCTTCTTCCTCCCCTTCTTCTTCTCCTACTTGTTCCACTTCTTCCTCATTCCCCTTTCCTTCCATTGCTTCTTCTTCCTCCTCTTTTTCTCATTCTTCCACTTCTTCTTCTTCTTCCTATTGGTCTCCTTCTTCCACTTCTTCTTCTTCATCTCCTTTCATTCCACTACTTCCTCATATTCCTCTTATTCTCTCCTTCTACCACTTCTTCTAATTCTACTTGTTGTTCTTCTTCATTTTCGTCTCCTTCTTCCTCTTGTTCTGCTTACACTTCTTCCTCTTCCTCTTCTTCCACTTCTTCTCCTTCCACAACTTCTTTTTCTTTCCTTTCCGTCTTCTCCTTCCTCTTTTTCTCCATCCCCGACTTCTGTTGCTTCCCATTGTTGCTCTTCCTCTTGTTCTCCTTCCCCAAAATCTTATTCTTACACTTCTTCTTCCTCTTCTCGTCCAGATTCCACTTCTTCTGGTTCTTCTTCCCTTCCCTTCCCCTCCTTCTTCCTCTTCCTCTTTTTCTCCTTTTTCCAATTCTTCTTCTTCATCTCACCTCCTTCGACTACTTCTTCTTCCTCCTCTTGTTCACCTTCTTCACTTTCCACATCTTCTTCTTCTTCCTTTTCTTCTCCTTCTTCCACTTCTTCTAGTTACTCTCCTTCTTCTTCCTCTTCTTATCTTTCTTCCACTTCTCCAGCCTCCTCTTGTTCTTTTTCTTCCAGTTCTTCTTCATCCTCTCCTTTCCTTTCTTTTCTTCATCTTCATCTCCTTCTTCTTCTTCCTTTCCTTCGTCATATCCCTCTTTTTCTCCTTCTTCTGCTTCCACTTGCATTTTTACCTCTTGTTCTCCTTCTTCTCCATCATCCTCACTCCTTCAACTAGTTTTTCTTCTTCCTCTTGTTCACCTTCTTCCACTTCTACTACATCCACTTGTTCTTCTTCTTCCCTCTCTTCTCCTTCTTCCCCTTCTTCTGCCTACACTACTTCTTCTTCCTCCCCTTCTTCTTCTCCTACTTGTTCCACTTCTTCCTCATTCCCCTTTCCTTCCATTGCTTCTTCTTCCTCCTCTTTTTCTCATTCTTCCACTTCTTCTTCTTCTTCCTATTGGTCTCCTTCTTCCACTTCTTCTTCTTCATCTCCTTTCATTCCACTACTTCCTCATATTCCTCTTATTCTCTCCTTCTACCACCTCTTCTACTTCTACTTGTTGTTCTTCTTCATTTTTTGTCTCCTTCTTCCTCTTGTTCTGCTTACACTTCTTCCTCTTCCTCTTCCTCTTCTTCCACTTCTTCTCCTTCCACAACTTCTTTTTCTCTCCTTTCCGTCTTCTCCTTCCTCTTTTTCTCCATCCCCGACTTCTGTTGCTTCCCATTGTTGCTCTTCCTCTTGTTCTCCTTCCCCCAAATCTTATTCTTACACTTCTTCTTCTTCTTCTTCCTCTTCTCGTCCAGATTCCACTTCTTCTGGTTCTTCTTCCCTTCCCTTCCCCTCCTTCTTCCTCTTCCTCTTTTTCTCCTTTTTCCAATTCTTCTTCTTCATCTCACCTCCTTCGACTACTTCTTCTTCCTCCTCTTGTTCACCTTCTTCACTTTCCACATCTTCTTCTTCTTCCTTTTCTTCTCCTTCTTCCACTTCTTCTAGTTACTCTCCTTCTTCTTCCTCTTCTTATCTTTCTTCCACTTCTCCAGCCTCCTCTTGTTCTTTTTCTTCCAGTTCTTCTTCATCCTCTCCTTTCCTTTCTTTTCTTCATCTTCATCTCCTTCTTCTTCTTCCTTTCCTTCGTCATATCCCTCTTTTTCTCCTTCTTCTGCTTCCACTTGCATTTTTACCTCTTGTTCTCCTTCTTCTCCATCATCCTCACTCCTTCAACTAGTTTTTCTTCTTCCTCTTGTTCACCTTCTTCCACTTCTACTACATCCACTTGTTCTTCTTCTTCCCTCTCTTCTCCTTCTTCCCCTTCTTCTGCCTACACTACTTCTTCTTCCTCCCCTTCTTCTTCTCCTACTTGTTCCACTTCTTCCTCATTCCCCTTTCCTTCCATTGCTTCTTCTTCCTCCTCTTTTTCTCATTCTTCCACTTCTTCTTCTTCTTCCTATTGGTCTCCTTCTTCCACTTCTTCTTCTTCATCTCCTTTCATTCCACTACTTCCTCATATTCCTCTTATTCTCTCCTTCTACCACCTCTTCTACTTCTACTTGTTGTTCTTCTTCATTTTTTGTCTCCTTCTTCCTCTTGTTCTGCTTACACTTCTTCCTCTTCCTCTTCCTCTTCTTCCACTTCTTCTCCTTCCACAACTTCTTTTTCTCTCCTTTCCGTCTTCTCCTTCCTCTTTTTCTCCATCCCCGACTTCTGTTGCTTCCCATTGTTGCTCTTCCTCTTGTTCTCCTTCCCCCAAATCTTATTCTTACACTTCTTCTTCTTCTTCTTCCTCTTCTCGTCCAGATTCCACTTCTTCTGGTTCTTCTTCCCTTCCCTTCCCCTCCTTCTTCCTCTTCCTCTTTTTCTCCTTTTTCCAATTCTTCTTCTTCATCTCACCTCCTTCGACTACTTCTTCTTCCTCCTCTTGTTCACCTTCTTCACTTTCCACATCTTCTTCTTCTTCCTTTTCTTCTCCTTCTTCCACTTCTTCTAGTTACTCTCCTTCTTCTTCCTCTTCTTATCTTTCTTCCACTTCTCCTGCCTCCTCTTGTTCTTTTTCTTCCAGTTCTTCTTCATCCTCTCCTTTCCTTTCTTTTCTTCATCTTCATCTCCTTCTTCTTCTTCCTTTCCTTCGTCATATCCCTCTTTTTCTCCTTCTTCTGCTTCCACTTGCATTTTTACCTCTTGTTCTCCTTCTTCTCCATCATCCTCACTCCTTCAACTAGTTTTTCTTCTTCCTCTTGTTCACCTTCTTCCACTTCTACTACATCCACTTGTTCTTCTTCTTCCCTCTCTTCTCCTTCTTCCCCTTCTTCTGCCTACACTACTTCTTCTTCCTCCCCTTCTTCTTCTCCTACTTGTTCCACTTCTTCCTCATTCCCCTTTCCTTCCATTGCTTCTTCTTCCTCCTCTTTTTCTCATTCTTCCACTTCTTCTTCTTCTTCCTATTGGTCTCCTTCTTCCACTTCTTCTTCTTCATCTCCTTTCATTCCACTACTTCCTCATATTCCTCTTATTCTCTCCTTCTACCACTTCTTCTACTTCTACTTGTTGTTCTTCTTCATTTTCGTCTCCTTCTTCCTCTTGTTCTGCTTACACTTCTTCCTCTTCCTCTTCCTCTTCTTCCACTTCTTCTCCTTCCACAACTTCTTTTTCTTTACTTTCTGTCTTCTCCTTCCTCTTTTTCTTCATCCCCGACTTCTGTTGCTTCCCATTGTTGCTCTTCCTTTTGTTCTCCTTCCCCCAAATCTTATTCTTACACTTTTTCTTCTTCTTCTTCCTCTTCTCGTCCAGATTCCACTTCTTCTGGTTCTTCTTCCCTTCCCTTCCCCTCCTTCTTCACTTTCCACATCTTCTTCTTCTTCCTTTTCTTCTCCTTCTTCCACTTCTTCTAGTTACTCTCCTTCTTCTTCCTCTTCTTATCTTTCTTCCACTTCTCCTTCCTCCTCTTGTTCTTTTTCTTCCAGTTCTTCTTCATCCTCTTCTTTCCTTTCTTTTCTTCATCTTCATCTCCTTCTTCTTCTTCCTTTCCTTCGTCATATCCCTCTTTTTCTCCTTCTTCTGCTTCCACTTGCATTTTTACCTCTTGTTCACCTTCTTCCACTTCTACTACATCCACTTGTTCTTCTTCTTCCCTCTCTTCTCCTTCTTCCCCTTCTTCTGCCTACACTACTTCTTCTTCCTCCCCTTCTTCTTCTCCTACTTGTTCCACTTCTTCCTCATTCCCCTTTCCTTCCATTGCTTCTTCTTCCTCCTCTTTTTCTCATTCTTCCACTTCTTCTTCTTCTTCCTATTGGTCTCCTTCTTCCAATTCTTCTTCTTCATCTCCTTTCATTCCACTACTTCCTCATATTCCTCTTATTCTCTCCTTCTACCACTTCTTCTACTTCTACTTGTTGTTCTTCTTCATTTTCGTCTCCTTCTTCCTCTTGTTCTGCTTACACTTCTTCCTCTTCCTCTTCCTCTTCTTCCACTTCTTCTCCTTCCACAACTTCTTTTTCTTTCCTTTCTGTCTTCTCCTTCCTCTTTTTCTCCATCCCCGACTTCTGTTGCTTCCCATTGTTGCTCTTCCTTTTGTTCTCCTTCCCCCAAATCTTATTCTTACACTTTTTCTTCTTCTTCTTCCTCTTCTCGTCCAGATTCCACTTCTTCTGGTTCTTCTTCCCTTCCCTTCCCCTCCTTCTTCACTTTCCACATCTTCTTCTTCTTCCTTTTCTTCTCCTTCTTCCACTTCTTCTAGTTACTCTCCTTCTTCTTCCTCTTCTTATCTTTCTTCCACTTCTCCTTCCTCCTCTTGTTCTTTTTCTTCCAGTTCTTCTTCATCCTCTTCTTTCCTTTCTTTTCTTCATCTTCATCTCCTTCTTCTTCTTCCTTTCCTTCGTCATATCCCTCTTTTTCTCCTTCTTCTGCTTCCACTTGCATTTTTACCTCTTGTTCTCCTTCTTCTACTTCTTCTCCATCATCCTCACTCCTTCAACTAGTTTTTCTTCTTCCTCTTGTTCACCTTCTTCCACTTCTACTACATCCACTTGTTCTTCTTTTTCCCTCTCTTCTCCTTCTTCCCCTTCTTCTGCCTACACTACTTCTTCTTCCTCCCCTTCTTCTTCTCCTACTTGTTCCACTTCTTCCTCATTCCCCTTTCCTTCCATTGCTTCTTCTTCCTCCTCTTTTTCTCATTCTTCCACTTCTTCTTCTTCTTCCTATTGGTCTCCTTCTTCCACTTCTTCTTCTTCATCTCCTTTCATTCCACTACTTCCTCATATTCCTCTTATTCTCTCCTTCTACCACTTCTTCTAATTCTACTTGTTGTTCTTCTTCATTTTCGTCTCCTTCTTCCTCTTGTTCTGCTTACACTTCTTCCTCTTCCTCTTCTTCCACTTCTTCTCCTTCCACAACTTCTTTTTCTTTCCTTTCCGTCTTCTCCTTCCTCTTTTTCTCCATCCCCGACTTCTGTTGCTTCCCATTGTTGCTCTTCCTCTTGTTCTCCTTCCCCAAAATCTTATTCTTACACTTCTTCTTCCTCTTCTCGTCCAGATTCCACTTCTTCTGGTTCTTCTTCCCTTCCCTTCCCCTCCTTCTTCCTCTTCCTCTTTTTCTCCTTTTTCCAATTCTTCTTCTTCATCTTCTTCTTCCTCCTCTTGTTCACCTTCTTCACTTTCCACATCTTCTTCTTCTTCCTTTTCTTCTCCTTCTTCCACTTCTTCTAGTTACTCTCCTTCTTCTTCCTCTTCTTATCTTTCTTCCACTTCTCCTGCCTCCTCTTGTTCTTTTTCTTCCAGTTCTTCTTCATCCTCTCCTTTCCTTTCTTTTCTTCATCTTCATCTCCTTCTTCTTCTTCCTTTCCTTCGTCATATCCCTCTTTTTCTCCTTCTTCTGCTTCCACTTGCATTTTTACCTCTTGTTCTCCTTCTTCTCCATCATCCTCACTCCTTCAACTACTTTTTCTTCTTCCTCTTGTTCACCTTCTTCCACTTCTACTACATCCACTTGTTCTTCTTCTTCCCTCTCTTCTCCTTCTTCCCCTTCTTCTGCCTACACTACTTCTTCTTCCTCCCCTTCTTCTTCTCCTACTTGTTCCACTTCTTCCTCATTCCCCTTTCCTTCCATTGCTTCTTCTTCCTCCTCTTTTTCTCATTCTTCCACTTCTTCTTCTTCTTCCTATTGGTCTCCTTCTTCCAATTCTTCTTCTTCATCTCCTTTCATTCCACTACTTCCTCATATTCCTCTTATTCTCTCCTTCTACCACTTCTTCTACTTCTACTTGTTGTTCTTCTTCATTTTTGTCTCCTTCTTCCTCTTGTTCTGCTTACACTTCTTCCTCTTCCTCTTCTTCCACTTCTTCTCCTTCCACAACTTCTTTTTCTTTCCTTTCCGTCTTCTCCTTCCTCTTTTTCTCTATCCCCGACTTCTGTTGCTTCCCATTGTTGCTCTTCCTCTTGTTCTCCTTCCCCCAAATCTTATTCTTACACTTCTTCTTCCTCTTCTCGTCCAGATTCCACTTCTTCTGGTTCTTCTTCCCTTCCCTTCCCCTCCTTCTTCCTCTTCCTCTTTTTCTCCTTTTTCCAATTCTTCTTCTTCATCTCACCTCCTTCGACTACTTCTTCTTCCTCCTCTTGTTCACCTTCTTCACTTTCCACATCTTCTTCTTCTTCCTTTTCTTCTCCTTCTTCCACTTCTTCTAGTTACTCTCCTTCTTCTTCCTCTTCTTATCTTTCTTCCACTTCTCCTGCCTCCTCTTGTTCTTTTTCTTCCAGTTCTTCTTCATCCTCTCCTTTCCTTTCTTTTCTTCATCTTCATCTCCTTCTTCTTCTTCCTTTCCTTCGTCATATCCCTGTTTTTCTCCTTCTTCTGCTTCCACTTGCATTTTTACCTCTTGTTCTCCTTCTTCTCCATCATCCTCACTCCTTCAACTACTTTTTCTTCTTCCTCTTGTTCACCTTCTTCCACTTCTACTACATCCACTTGTTCTTCTTCTTCCCTCTCTTCTCCTTCTTCCCCTTCTTCTGCCTACACTACTTCTTCTTCCTCCCCTTCTTCTTCTCCTACTTGTTCCACTTCTTCCTCATTCCCCTTTCCTTCCATTGCTTCTTCTTCCTCCTCTTTTTCTCATTCTTCCACTTCTTCTTCTTCTTCCTATTGGTCTCCTTCTTCCACTTCTTCTTCTTCATCTCCTTTCATTCCACTACTTCCTCATATTCCTCTTATTCTCTCCTTCTACCACTTCTTCTACTTCTACTTGTTGTTCTTCTTCATTTTCGTCTCCTTCTTCCTCTTGTTCTGCTTACACTTCTTCCTCTTCCTCTTCCTCTTCCTCTTCCTCTTCTTCCACTTCTTCTCCTTCCACAACTTCTTTTTCTTTCCTTTCCGTCTTCTCCTTCCTCTTTTTCTCCATCCCCGACTTCTGTTGCTTCCCATTGTTGCTCTTCCTCTTGTTCTCCTTCCCCCAAATCTTATTCTTACACTTCTTCTTCTTCTTCTTCCTCTTCTCGTCCAGATTCCACTTCTTCTGGTTCTTCTTCCCTTCCCTTCCCCTCCTTCTTCACTTTCCACATCTTCTTCTTCTTCCTTTTCTTCTCCTTCTTCCACTTCTTCTAGTTACTCTCCTTCTTCTTCCTCTTCTTATCTTTCTTCCACTTCTCCTGCCTCCTCTTGTTCTTTTTCTTCCAGTTCTTCTTCATCCTCTCCTTTCCTTTCTTTTCTTCATCTTCATCTCCTTCTTCTTCTTCCTTTCCTTCGTCATATCCCTCTTTTTCTCCTTCTTCTGCTTCCACTTGCATTTTTACCTCTTGTTCTCCTTCTTCTATTTCTTCTCCATCATCCTCACTCCTTCAACTAGTTTTTCTTCTTCCTCTTGTTCACCTTCTTCCACTTCTACTACATCCACTTGTTCTTCTTCTTCCCTCTCTTCTCCTTCTTCCCCTTCTTCTGCCTACACTACTTCTTCTTCCTCCCCTTCTTCTTCTCCTACTTGTTCCACTTCTTCCTCATTCCCCTTTCCTTCCATTGCTTCTTCTTCCTCCTCTTTTTCTCATTCTTCCACTTCTTCTTCTTCTTCCTATTGGTCTCCTTCTTCCACTTCTTCTTCTTCATCTCCTTTCATTCCACTACTTCCTCATATTCCTCTTATTCTCTCCTTCTACCACTTCTTCTACTTCTACTTGTTGTTCTTCTTCATTTTCGTCTCCTTCTTCCTCTTGTTCTGCTTACACTTCTTCCTCTTCCTCTTCCTCTTCTTCCACTTCTTCTCCTTCCACAACTTCTTTTTCTTTCCTTTTCGTCTTCTCCTTCCTCTTTTTCTCCATCCCCGACTTCTGTTGCTTCCTATTGTTGCTCTTCCTCTTGTTCTCCTTCCCCCAAATCTTATTCTTACACTTCTTCTTCTTCTTCTTCTTCCTCTTCTCGTCCAGATTCCACTTCTTCTGGTTCTTCTTCCCTTCCCTTCCCCTCCTTCTTCCTCTTCCTCTTTTTCTCCTTTTTCCAATTCTTCTTCTTCATCTCACCTCCTTCGACTACTTCTTCTTCCTCCTCTTGTTCACCTTCTTCACTTTCCACATCTTCTTCTTCTTCCTTTTCTTCTCCTTCTTCCACTTCTTCTAGTTACTCTCCTTCTTCTTCCTCTTCTTATCTTTCTTCCACTTCTCCTGCCTCCTCTTGTTCTTTTTCTTCCAGTTCTTCTTCATCCTCTCCTTTCCTTTCTTTTCTTCATCTTCATCTCCTTCTTCTTCTTCCTTTCCTTCGTCATATCCCTCTTTTTCTCCTTCTTCTGCTTCCACTTGCATTTTTACCTCTTGTTCTCCTTCTTCTACTTCTTCTCCATCATCCTCACTCCTTCAACTAGTTTTTCTTCTTCCTCTTGTTCACCTTCTTCCACTTCTACTACATCCACTCGTTCTTCTTCTTCCCTCTCTTCTCCTTCTTCCCCTTCTTCTGCCTACACTACTTCTTCTTCCTCCCCTTCTTCTTCTCCTACTTGTTCCACTTCTTCCTCATTCCCCTTTCCTTCCATTGCTTCTTCTTCCTCCTCTTTTTCTCATTCTTCCACTTCTTCTTCTTCTTCCTATTGGTCTCCTTCTTACACTTCTTCTTCTTCATCTCCTTTCATTCCACTACTTCCTCATATTCCTCTTATTCTCTACTTCTACCACTTCTTCTACTTCTACTTGTTGTTCTTCTTCATTTTCGTCTCCTTCTTCCTCTTGTTCTGCTTACACTTCTTCCTCTTCCTCTTCCTCTTCCTCTTCTTCCACTTCTTCTCCTTCCACAACTTCTTTTTCTTTCCTTTCCGTCTTCTCGTTCCTCTTTTTCTCCATCCCCGACTTCTGTTGCTTCCCATTGTTGCTCTTCCTCTTGTTCTCCTTCCCCCAAATCTTATTCTTACACTTCTTCTTCTTCTTCTTCTTCCTCTTCTCGTCCAGATTCCACTTCTTCTGGTTCTTCTTCCCTTCCCTTCCCCTCCTTCTTCCTCTTCCTCTTTTTCTCCTTTTTCCAATTCTTCTTCTTCATCTCACCTCCTTCGACGACTTCTTGTTCCTCCTCTTGTTCACCTTCTTCACTTTCCACATCTTCTTCTTGTTCCTTTTCTTCTCCTTCTTCCACTTCTTCTAGTTACTCTCCTTCTTCTTCCTCTTCTTATCTTTCTTCCACTTCTCCTGCCTCCTCTTGTTCTTTTTCTTCCAGTTCTTCTTCATCCTCTCCTTTCCTTTCTTTTCTTCATCTTCATCTCCTTCTTCTTCTTCCTTTCCTTCGTCATATCCCTCTTTTTCTCCTTCTTCTGCTTCCACTTGCATTTTTACCTCTTGTTCTCCTTCTTCTACTTCTTCTCCATCATCCTCACTCCTTCAACTAGTTTTTCTTCTTCCTCTTGTTCACCTTCTTCCACTTCTACTACATCCACTTGTTCTTCTTCTTCCCTCTCTTCTCCTTCTTCCACTTCTTCTGCCTACACTACTTCTTCTTCCTCCCCTTCTTCTTCTCCTACTTGTTCCACTTCTTCCTCATTCCCCTTTCCTTCCATTGCTTCTTCTTCCTCCTCTTTTTCTCATTCTTCCACTTCTTCTTCTTCTTCCTATTGGTCTCCTTCTTCCACTTCTTCTTCTTCATCTCTTTTCATTCCACTACTTCCTCATATTCCTCTTATTCTCTCCTTCTACCACTTCTTCTACTTCTACTTGTTGTTCTTCTTCATTTTCGTCTCCTTCTTCCTCTTGTTCTGCTTACACTTCTTCCTCTTCCTCTTCCTCTTCCTCTTCTTCCACTTCTTCTCCTTCCACAACTTCTTTTTCTTTCCTTTCCGTCTTCTCCTTCCTCTTTTTCTCCATCCCCGACTTCTGTTGCTTCCCATTGTTGCTCTTCCTCTTGTTCTCCTTCCCCCAAATCTTATTCTTACACTTCTTCTTCTTCTTCTTCTTCTTCTTCTTCCTTTCCTTCGTCATATCCCTCTTTTTCTCCTTCTTCTGCTTCCACTTGCATTTTTACCTCTTGTTCTCCTTCTTCTCCATCATCCTCACTCCTTCAACTAGTTTTTCTTCTTCCTCTTGTTCACCTTCTTCCACTTCTACTACATCCACTCGTTCTTCTTCTTCCCTCTCTTCTCCTTCTTCCCCTTCTTCTGCCTACACTACTTCTTCTTCCTCCCCTTCTTCTTCTCCTACTTGTTCCACTTCTTCCTCATTCCCCTTTCCTTCCATTGCTTCTTCTTCCTCCTCTTTTTCTCATTCTTCCACTTCTTCTTCTTCTTCCTATTGGTCTCCTTCTTCCACTTCTTCTTCTTCATCTCCTTTCATTCCACTACTTCCTCATATTCCTCTTATTCTCTCCTTCTACCACTTCTTCTACTTCTACTTGTTGTTCTTCTTCATTTTCGTCTCCTTCTTCCTCTTGTTCTGCTTACACTTCTTCCTCTTCCTCTTCTTCCACTTCTTCTCCTTCCACAACTTCTTTTTCTTTCCTTTCCGTCTTCTCCTTCCTCTTTTTCTCCATCCCCGACTTCTGTTGCTTCCCATTGTTGCTCTTCCTCTTGTTCTCCTTCCCCCAAATCTTATTCTTACACTTCTTCTTCTTCTTCTTCCTCTTCTCGTCCAGATTCCACTTCTTCTGGTTCTTCTTCCCTTCCCTTCCCCTCTTTCTTCCTCTTCCTCTTTTTCTCCTTTTTCCAATTCTTCTTCTTCATCTCACCTCCTTCGACTACTTCTTCTTCCTCCTCTTGTTCACCTTCTTCACTTTCCACATCTTCTTCTTCTTCCTTTTCTTCTCCTTCTTCCACTTCTTCTAGTTACTCTCCTTCTTCTTCCTCTTCTTATCTTTCTTCCACTTCTCCTGCCTCCTCTTGTTCTTTTTCTTCCAGTTCTTCTTCATCCTCTCCTTTCCTTTCTTTTCTTCATCTTCATCTCCTTCTTCTTCTTCCTTTCCTTCGTCATATCCCTCTTTTTCTCCTTCTTCTGCTTCCACTTGCATTTTTACCTCTTGTTCTCCTTCTTCTCCATCATCCTCACTCCTTCAACTAGTTTTTCTTCTTCCTCTTGTTCACCTTCTTCCACTTCTACTACATCCACTTGTTCTTCTTCTTCCCTCTCTTCTCCTTCTTCCCCTTCTTCTGCCTACACTACTTCTTCTTCCTCCCCTTCTTCTTCTCCTACTTGTTCCACTTCTTCCTCATTCCCCTTTCCTTCCATTGCTTCTTCTTCCTCCTCTTTTTCTCATTCTTCCACTTCTTCTTCTTCTTCCTATTGGTCTCCTTCTTCCACTTCTTCTTCTTCATCTCCTTTCATTCCACTACTTCCTCATATTCCTCTTATTCTCTCCTTCTACCACTTCTTCTACTTCTACTTGTTGTTCTTCTTCATTTTCGTCTCCTTCTTCCTCTTGTTCTGCTTACACTTCTTCCTCTTCCTCTTCCTCTTCTTCCACTTCTTCCTTCCACAACTTCTTTTTCTTTCCTTTCCGTCTTCTCCTTCCTCTTTTTCTCCATCCCCGACTTCTGTTGCTTCCCATTGTTGCTCTTCCTCTTGTTCTCCTTCCCCCAAATCTTATTCTTACACTTCTTCTTCCTCTTCTCGTCCAGATTCCACTTCTTCTGGTTCTTCTTCCCTTCCCTTCCCCTCCTTCTTCCTCTTCCTCTTTTTCTCCTTTTTCCAATTCTTCTTCTTCATCTCACCTCCTTCGACTACTTCTTCTTCCTCCTCTTGTTCACCTTCTTCACTTTCCACATCTTCTTCTTCTTCCTTTTCTTCTCCTTCTTCCACTTCTTCTAGTTACTCTCCTTCTTCTTCCTCTTCTTATCTTTCTTCCACTTCTCCTGCCTCCTCTTGTTCTTTTTCTTCCAGTTCTTCTTCATCCTCTCCTTTCCTTTCTTTTCTTCATCTTCATCTCCTTCTTCTTCTTCCTTTCCTTCGTCATATCCCTCTTTTTCTCCTTCTTCTGCTTCCACTTGCATTTTTACCTCTTGTTCTCCTTCTTCTACTTCTTCTCCATCATCCTCACTCCTTCAACTAGTTTTTCTTCTTCCTCTTGTTCACCTTCTTCCACTTCTACTACATCCACTTGTTCTTCTTCTTCCCTCTCTTCTCCTTCTTCCCCTTCTTCTGCCTACACTACTTCTTCTTCCTCCCCTTCTTCTTCTCCTACTTGTTCCACTTCTTCCTCATTCCCCTTTCCTTCCATTGCTTCTTCTTCCTCCTCTTTTTCTCATTCTTCCACTTCTTCTTCTTCTTCCTATTGGTCTCCTTCTTCCACTTCTTCTTCTTCATCTCCTTTCATTCCATTACTTCCTCATATTCCTCTTATTCTCTCCTTCTACCACTTCTTCTACTTCTACTTGTTGTTCTTCTTCATTTTCGTCTCCTTCTTCCTCTTGTTCTGCTTACACTTCTTCCTCTTCCTCTTCCTCTTCCTCTTCTTCCACTTCTTCTCCTTCCACAACTTCTTTTTCTTTCCTTTCCGTCTTCTCCTTCCTCTTTTTCTCCATCCCCGACTTCTGTTGCTTCCCATTGTTGCTCTTCCTCTTGTTCTCCTTCCCCCAAATCTTATTCTTACACTTCTTCTTCTTCTTCTTCCTCTTCTCGTCCAGATTCCACTTCTTCTGCTTCTTCTTCCCTTCCCTTCCCCTCCTTCTTCACTTTCCACATCTTCTTCTTCTTCCTTTTCTTCTCCTTCTTCCACTTCTTCTAGTTACTCTCCTTCTTCTTCCTCTTCTTATCTTTCTTCCACTTCTCCTGCCTCCTCTTGTTCTTTTTCTTCCAGTTCTTCTTCATCCTCTCCTTTCCTTTCTTTTCTTCATCTTCATCTCCTTCTTCTTCTTCCTTTCCTACGTCATATCCCTCTTTTTCTCCTTCTTCTGCTTCCACTTGCATTTTTACCTTTTGTTCTCCTTCTTCTACTTCTTCTCCATCATCCTCACTCCTTCAACTAGTTTTTCTTCTTCCTCTTGTTCACCTTCTTCCACTTCTACTACATCCACTTGTTCTTCTTCTTCCCTCTCTTCTCCTTCTTCCCCTTCTTCTGCCTACACTACTTCTTCTTCCTCCCCTTCTTCTTCTCCTACTTGTTCCACTTCTTCCTCATTCCCCTTTCCTTCCATTGCTTCTTCTTCCTCCTCTTTTTCTCATTCTTCCACTTCTTCTTCTTCTTCCTATTGGTCTCCTTCTTCCACTTCTTCTTCTTCATCTCCTTTCATTCCACTACTTCCTCATATTCCTCTTATTCTCTCCTTCTACCACTTCTTCTACTTCTACTTGTTGTTCTTCTTCATTTTCGTCTCCTTCTTCCTCTTGTTCTGCTTACACTTCTTCCTCTTCCTCTTCCTCTTCTTCCACTTCTTCCTTCCACAACTTCTTTTTCTTTCCTTTCCGTCTTCTCCTTCCTCTTTTTCTCCATCCCCGACTTCTGTTGCTTCCCATTGTTGCTCTTCCTCTTGTTCTCCTTCCCCCAAATCTTATTCTTACACTTCTTCTTCCTCTTCTCGTCCAGATTCCACTTCTTCTGGTTCTTCTTCCCTTCCCTTCCCCTCCTTCTTCCTCTTCCTCTTTTTCTCCTTTTTCCAATTCTTCTTCTTCATCTCACCTCCTTCGACTACTTCTTCTTCCTCCTCTTGTTCACCTTCTTCACTTTCCACATCTTCTTCTTCTTCCTTTTCTTCTCCTTCTTCCACTTCTTCTAGTTACTCTCCTTCTTCTTCCTCTTGTTATCTTTCTTCCACTTCTCCTGCCTCCTCTTGTTCTTTTTCTTCCAGTTCTTCTTCATCCTCTCCTTTCCTTTCTTTTCTTCATCTTCATCTCCTTCTTCTTCTTCCTTTCCTTCGTCATATCCCTCTTTTTCTCCTTCTTCTGCTTCCACTTGCATTTTTACCTCTTGTTCTCCTTCTTCTACTTCTTCTCCATCATCCTCACTCCTTCAACTAGTTTTTCTTCTTCCTCTTGTTCATCTTCTTCCACTTCTACTACATCCACTTGTTCTTCTTCTTCCCTCTCTTCTCCTTCTTCCCCTTCTTCTGCCTACACTACTTCTTCTTCCTCCCCTTCTTCTTCTCCTACTTGTTCCACTTCTTCCTCATTCCCCTTTCCTTCCATTGCTTCTTCTTCCTCCTCTTTTTCTCATTCTTCCACTTCTTCTTCTTCTTCCTATTGGTATCCTTCTTCCACTTCTTCTTCTTCATCTCCTTTCATTCCACTACTTCCTCATATTCCTCTTATTCTCTCCTTCTACCACTTCTTCTACTTCTACTTGTTGTTCTTCTTCATTTTCGTCTCCTTCTTCCTCTTGTTCTGCTTACACTTCTTCCTCTTCCTCTTCTTCCACTTCTTCTCCTTCCACAACTTCTTTTTCTTTCCTTTCCGTCTTCTCCTTCCTCTTTTTCTCCATCCCCGACTTCTGTTGCTTCCTATTGTTGCTCTTCCTCTTGTTCTCCTTCCCCCAAATCTTATTCTTACACTTCTTCTTCTTCTTCTTCCTCTTCTCGTCCAGATTCCACTTCTTCTGGTTCTTCTTCCCTTCCCTTCCCCTCCTTCTTCCTCTTCCTCTTTTTCTCCTTTTTCCAATTCTTCTTCTTCATCTCACCTCCTTCGACTACTTCTTCTTCCTCCTCTTGTTCACCTTCTTCACTTTCCACATCTTCTTCTTCTTCCTTTTCTTCTCCTTCGTCCACTTCTTCTAGTTACTCTCCTTCTTCTTCCTCTTCTTATCTTTCTTCCACTTCTCCTGCCTCCTCTTGTTCTTTTTCTTCCAGTTCTTCTTCATCCTCTCCTTTCCTTTCTTTTCTTCATCTTCATCTCCTTCTTCTTCTTCCTTTCCTTCGTCATATCCCTCTTTTTCTCCTTCTTCTGCTTCCACTTGCATTTTTACCTCTTGTTCTCCTTCTTCTACTTCTTCTCCATCATCCTCACTCCTTCAACTAGTTTTTCTTCTTCCTCTTGTTCACCTTCTTCCACTTCTACTACATCCACTTGTTCTTCTTCTTCCCTCTCTTCTCCTTCTTCCCCTTCTTCTTCTTCCTCCCCTTCTTCTTCTCCTACTTGTTCCACTTCTTCCTCATTTCCCTTTCCTTCCATTGCTTCTTCTTCCTCCTCTTTTTCTCATTCTTCCACTTCTTCTTCTTCTTCCTATTGGTCTCCTTCTTCCACTCCTTCTTCTTCATCTCCTTTCATTCCACTACTTCCTCATATTCCTTTAATTCTCTCCTTCTACCACTTCTTCTACTTCTACTTGTTGTTCTTCTTCATTTTCGTCTCCTTCTTCCTCTTGTTCTGCTTACACTTCTTCCTCTTCCTCTTCCTCTTCTTCCACTTCTTCTCCTTCCACAACTTCTTTTTCTTTCCTTTCCGTCTTCTCCTTCCTCTTTTTCTCCATCCCGACTTCTGTTGCTTCCCATTGTTGCTCTTCCTCTTGTTCTCCTTCCCCCAAATCTTATTCTTACACTTCTTCTTCCTCTTCTCGTCCAGATTCCACTTCTTCTGGTTCTTCTTCCCTTCCCTTCCCCTCCTTCTTCCTCTTCCTCTTTTTCTCCTTTTTCCAATTCTTCTTCTTCATCTCACCTCCTTCGACTACTTCTTCTTCCTCCTCTTGTTCACCTTCTTCACTTTCCACATCTTCTTCTTCTTCCTTTTCTTCTCCTTCTTCCACTTCTTCTAGTTACTCTCCTTCTTCTTCCTCTTCTTATCTTTCTTCCACTTCTCCTGCCTCCTCTTGTTCTTTTTCTTCCAATTCTTCTTCATCCTCTCCTTTCCTTTCTTTTCTTCATCTTCATCTCCTTCTTCTTCTTCCTTTCCTTCGTCATATCCCTCTTTTTCTCCTTCTTCTGCTTCCACTTGCATTTTTACCTCTTGTTCTCCTTCTTCTCCATCATCCTCACTCCTTCAACTACTTTTTCTTCTTCCTCTTGTTCACCTTCTTCCACTTCTACTACATCCACTTGTTCTTCTTCTTCCCTCTCTTCTCCTTCTTCCCCTTCTTCTGCCTACACTACTTCTTCTTCCTCCCCTTCTTCTTCTCCTACTTGTTCCACTTCTTCCTCATTCCCCTTTCCTTCCATTGCTTCTTCTTCCTCCTCTTTTTCTCATTCTTCCACTTCTTCTTCTTCTTCCTATTGGTCTCCTTCTTCCACTTCTTCTTCTTCATCTCCTTTCATTCCACTACTTCCTCATATTCCTCTTATTCTCTCCTTCTACCACTTCTTCTACTTCTACTTGTTGTTCTTCTTCATTTTCGTCTCCTTCTTCCTCTTGTTCTGCTTACACTTCTTCCTCTTCCTCTTCCTCTTCCTCTTCTTCCACTTCTTCTCCTTCCACAACTTCTTTTTCTTTCCTTTCCGTCTTCTCCTTCCTCTTTTTCTCCATCCCCGACTTCTGTTGCTTCCCATTGTTGCTCTTCCTCTTGTTCTCCTTCCCCCAAATCTTATTCTTACACTTCTTCTTCTTCTTCTTCCTCTTCTCGTCCAGATTCCACTTCTTCTGGTTCTTCTTCCCTTCCCTTCCCCTCCTTCTTCCTCTTCCTCTTTTTCTCCTTTTTCCAATTCTTCTTCTTCATCTCACCTCCTTCGACTACTTCTTCATCCTCCTCTTGTTCACCTTCTTCACTTTCCACATCTTCTTCTTCTTCCTTTTCTTCTCCTTCTTCCACTTCTTCTAGTTACTCTCCTTCTTCTTCCTCTTCTTATCTTTCTTCCACTTCTCCTGCCTCCTCTTGTTCTTGTTCTTCCAGTTCTTCTTCATCCTCTCCTTTCCTTTCTTTTCTTCATCTTCATCTCCTTCTTCTTCTTCCTTTCCTTCGTCATATCCCTCTTTTTCTCCTTCTTCTGCTTCCACTTGCATTTTTACCTCTTGTTCTCCTTCTTCTACTTCTTCTCCATCATCCTCACTCCTTCAACTAGTTTTTCTTCTTCCTGTGTTCACCTTCTTCCACTTCTACTACATCCACTCGTTCTTCTTCTTCCCTCTCTTCTCCTTCTTCCCCTTCTTCTGCCTACACTACTTCTTCTTCCTCCCCTTCTTCTTCTCCTACTTGTTCCACTTCTTCCTCATTCCCCTTTCCTTCCATTGCTTCTTCTTCCTCCTCTTTTTCTCATTCTTCCACTTCTTCTTCTTCTTCCTACTGGTCTCCTTCTTCCACTTCTTCTTCTTCATCTCCTTTCATTCCACTACTTCCTCACATTCCTCTTATTCTCTCCTTCTACCACTTCTTCTACTTCTACTTGTTGTTCTTCTTCATTTTCGTCTCCTTCTTCCTCTTGTTCTGCTTACACTTCTTCCTCTTCCTCTTCCTCTTCTTCCACTTCTTCTCCTTCCACAACTTCTTTTTCTTTCCTTTCCGTCTTCTCCTTCCTCTTTTTCTCCATCCCCGACTTCTGTTGCTTCCCATTGTTGCTCTTCCTCTTGTTCTCCTTCCCCCAAATCTTATTCTTACACTTCTTCTTCTTCTTCTTCCTCTTCTCGTCCAGATTCCACTTCTTCTGGTTCTTCTTCCCTTCCCTTCCCCTCCTTCTTCACTTTCCACATCTTCTTCTTCTTCCTTTTCTTCTCCTTCTTCCACTTCTTCTAGTTACTCTCCTTCTTCTTCCTCTTCTTATCTTTCTTCCACTTCTCCTGCCTCCTCTTGTTCTTTTTCTTCCAGTTCTTCTTCATCCTCTCCTTTCCTTTCTTTTCTTCATCTTCATCTCCTTCTTCTTCTTCCTTTCCTTCGTCATATCCCTCTTTTTCTCCTTCTTCTGCTTCCACTTGCATTTTTACCTCTTGTTCTCCTTCTTCTACTTCTTCTCCATCATCCTCACTCCTTCAACTAGTTTTTCTTCTTCCTCTTGTTCACCTTCTTCCACTTCTACTACATCCACTTGTTCTTCTTCTTCCCTCTCTTCTCCTTCTTCCCCTTCTTCTGCCTACACTACTTCTTCTTCCTCCCCTTCTTCTTCTCCTACTTGTTCCACTTCTTCCTCATTCCCCTTTCCTTCCATTGCTTCTTCTTCCTCCTCTTTTTCTCATTCTTCCACTTCTTCTTCTTCTTCCTATTGGTCTCCTTCTTCCACTTCTTCTTCTTCATCTCCTTTCATTCCACTACTTCCTCAAATTCCTCTTATTCTCTCCTTCTACCACTTCTTCTACTTCTACTTGTTGTTCTTCTTCATTTTCGTCTCCTTCTTCCTCTTGTTCTGCTTACACTTCTTCCTCTTCCTCTTCCTCTTCCTCTTCTTCCACTTCTTCTCCTTCCACAACTTCTTTTTCTTTCCTTTCCGTCTTCTCCTTCCTCTTTTTCTCCATCCCCGACTTCTGTTGCTTCCCATTGTTGCTCTTCCTCTTGTTCTCCTTCCCCCAAATCTTATTCTTACACTTCTTCTTCCTCTTCTCGTCCAGATTCCACTTCTTCTGGTTCTTCTTCCCTTCCCTTCCCCTCCTTCTTCCTCTTCCTCTTTTTCTCCTTTTTCCAATTCTTCTTCTTCATCTCACCTCCTTCGACTACTTCTTCTTCCTCCTCTTGTTCACCTTCTTCACTTTCCACATCTTCTTCTTCTTCCTTTTCTTCTCCTTCTTCCACTTCTTCTAGTTACTCTCCTTCTTCTTCCTCTTCTTATCTTTCTTCCACTTCTCCTGCCTCCTCTTGTTCTTTTTCTTCCAATTCTTCTTCATCCTCTCCTTTCCTTTCTTTTCTTCATCTTCATCTCCTTCTTCTTCTTCCTTTCCTTCGTCATATCCCTCTTTTTCTCCTTCTTCTGCTTCCACTTGCATTTTTACCTCTTGTTCTCCTTCTTCTACTTCTTCTCCATCATCCTCACTCCTTCAACTAGTTTTTCTTCTTCCTCTTGTTCACCTCCTTCCACTTCTACTACATCCACTTGTTCTTCTTCTTCCCTCTCTTCTCCTTCTTCCCCTTCTTCTGCCTACACTACTTCTTCTTCCTCCCCTTCTTCTTCTCCTACTTGTTCCACTTCTTCCTCATTCCCCTTTCCTTCCATTGCTTCTTCTTCCTCCTCTTTTTCTCATTCTTCCACTTCTTCTTCTTCTTCCTATTGGTCTCCTTCTTCCACTTCTTCTTCTTCATCTCCTTTCATTCCACTACTTCCTCATATTCCTCTTATTCTCTCCTTCTACCACTTCTTCTACTTCTACTTGTTGTTCTTCTTCATTTTCGTCTCCTTCTTCCTCTTGTTCTGCTTACACTTCTTCCTCTTCCTCTTCCTCTTCTTCCACTTCTTCTCCTTCCACAACTTCTTTTTCTTTCCTTTCCGTCTTCTCCTTCCTCTTTTTCTCCATCCCCGACTTCTGTTGCTTCCCATTGTTGCTCTTCCTCTTGTTCTCCTTCCCCCAAATCTTATTCTTACACTTCTTCTTCTTCTTCTTCCTCTTCTCGTCCAGATTCCACTTCTTCTGGTTCTTCTTCCCTTCCCTTCCCCTCCTTCTTCACTTTCCACATCTTCTTCTTCTTCCTTTTCTTCTCCTTCTTCCACTTCTTCTAGTTACTCTCCTTCTTCTTCCTCTTCTTATCTTTCTTCCACTTCTCCTGCCTCCTCTTGTTCTTTTTCTTCCAGTTCTTCTTCATCCTCTCCTTTCCTTTCTTTTCTTCATCTTCATCTCCTTCTTCTTCTTCCTTTCCTTCGTCATATCCCTCTTTTTCTCCTTCTTCTGCTTCCACTTGCATTTTTACCTCTTGTTCTCCTTCTTCTACTTCTTCTCCATCATCCTCACTCCTTCAACTAGTTTTTCTTCTTCCTCTTGTTAACCTTCTTCCACTTCTACTACATCCACTTGTTCTTCTTCTTCCCTCTCTTCTCCTTCTTCCCCTTCTTCTGCCTACACTACTTCTTCTTCCTCCCCTTCTTCTTCTCCTACTTGTTCCACTTCTTCCTCATTCCCCTTTCCTTCCATTGCTTCTTCTTCCTCCTCTTTTTCTCATTCTTCCACTTCTTCTTCTTCTTCCTATTGGTCTCCTTCTTCCACTTCTTCTTCTTCATCTCCTTTCATTCCACTACTTCCTCATATTCCTCTTATTCTCTCCTTCTACCACTTCTTCTACTTCTACTTGTTGTTCTTCTTCATTTTCGTCTCCTTCTTCCTCTTGTTCTGCTTACACTTCTTCCTCTTCCTCTTCCTCTTCTTCCACTTCTTCTCCTTCCACAACTTCTTTTTCTTTCCTTTCCGTCTTCTCCTTCCTCTTTTTCTCCATCCCCGACTTCTGTTGCTTCCCATTGTTGCTCTTCCTCTTGTTCTCCTTCCCCCAAATCTTATTCTTACACTTCTTCTTCTTCTTCTTCCTCTTCTCGTCCAGATTCCACTTCTTCTGGTTCTTCTTCCCTTCCCTTCCCCTCCTTCTTCACTTTCCACATCTTCTTCTTCTTCCTTTTCTTCTCCTTCTTCCACTTCTTCTAGTTACTCTCCTTCTTCTTCCTCTTCTTATCTTTCTTCCACTTCTCCTGCCTCCTCTTGTTCTTTTTCTTCCAGTTCTTCTTCATCCTCTCCTTTCCTTTCTTTTCTTCATCTTCATCTCCTTCTTCTTCTTCCTTTCCTTCGTCATATCCCTCTTTTTCTCCTTCTTCTGCTTCCACTTGCATTTTTACCTCTTGTTCTCCTTCTTCTACTTCTTCTCCATCATCCTCACTCCTTCAACTAGTTTTTCTTCTTCCTCTTGTTCACCTTCTTCCACTTCTACTACATCCACTTGTTCTTCTTCTTCCCTCTCTTCTCCTTCTTCCCCTTCTTCTGCCTACACTACTTCTTCTTCCTCCCCTTCTTCTTCTCCTACTTGTTCCACTTCTTCCTCATTCCCCTTTCCTTCCATTGCTTCTTCTTCCTCCTCTTTTTCTCATTCTTCCACTTCTTCTTCTTCTTCCTATTGGTCTCCTTCTTCCACTTCTTCTTCTTCATCTCCTTTCATTCCACTACTTCCTCATATTCGTCTTATTCTCTCCTTCTACCACTTCTTCTACTTCTACTTGTTGTTCTTCTTCATTTTCGTCTCCTTCTTCCTCTTGTTCTGCTTACACTTCTTCCTCTTCCTCTTCCTCTTCCTCTTCTTCCACTTCTTCTCCTTCCACAACTTCTTTTTCTTTCCTTTCCGTCTTCTCCTTCCTCTTTTTCTCCATCCCCAACTTCTGTTGCTTCCCATTGTTGCTCTTCCTCTTGTTCTCCTTCCCCCAAATCTTATTCTTACACTTCTTCTTCCTCTTCTCGTCCAGATTCCACTTCTTCTGGTTCTTCTTCCCTTCCCTTCCCCTCCTTCTTCCTCTTCCTCTTTTTCTCCTTTTTCCAATTCTTCTTCTTCATCTCACCTCCTTCGACTACTTCTTCTTCCTCCTCTTGTTCACCTTCTTCACTTTCCACATCTTCTTCTTCTTCCTTTTCTTCTCCTTCTTCCACTTCTTCTAGTTACTCTCCTTCTTCTTCCTCTTCTTATCTTTCTTCCACTTCTCCTGCCTCCTCTTGTTCTTTTTCTTCCAATTCTTCTTCATCCTCTCCTTTCCTTTCTTTTCTTCATCTTCATCTCCTTCTTCTTCTTCCTTTCCTTCGTCATATCCCTCTTTTTCTCCTTCTTCTGCTTCCACTTGCATTTTTACCTCTTGTTCTCCTTCTTCTACTTCTTCTCCATCATCCTCACTCCTTCAACTAGTTTTTCTTCTTCCTCTTGTTCACCTCCTTCCACTTCTACTACATCCACTTGTTCTTCTTCTTCCCTCTCTTCTCCTTCTTCCCCTTCTTCTGCCTACACTACTTCTTCTTCCTCCCCTTCTTCTTCTCCTACTTGTTCCACTTCTTCCTCATTCCCCTTTCCTTCCATTGCTTCTTCTTCCTCCTCTTTTTCTCATTCTTCCACTTCTTCTTCTTCTTCCTATTGGTCTCCTTCTTCCACTTCTTCTTCTTCATCTCCTTTCATTCCACTACTTCCTCATATTCCTCTTATTCTCTCCTTCTACCACTTCTTCTACTTCTACTTGTTGTTCTTCTTCATTTTCGTCTCCTTCTTCCTCTTGTTCTGCTTACACTTCTTCCTCTTCCTCTTCCTCTTCTTCCACTTCTTCTCCTTCCACAACTTCTTTTTCTTTCCTTTCCGTCTTCTCCTTCCTCTTTTTCTCCATCCCCGACTTCTGTTGCTTCCCATTGTTGCTCTTCCTCTTGTTCTCCTTCCCCCAAATCTTATTCTTACACTTCTTCTTCTTCTTCTTCCTCTTCTCGTCCAGATTCCACTTCTTCTGGTTCTTCTTCCCTTCCCTTCCCCTCCTTCTTCACTTTCCACATCTTCTTCTTCTTCCTTTTCTTCTCCTTCTTCCACTTCTTCTAGTTACTCTCCTTCTTCTTCCTCTTCTTATCTTTCTTCCACTTCTCCTGCCTCCTCTTGTTCTTTTTCTTCCAGTTCTTCTTCATCCTCTCCTTTCCTTTCTTTTCTTCATCTTCATCTCCTTCTTCTTCTTCCTTTCCTTCGTCATATCCCTCTTTTTCTCCTTCTTCTGCTTCCACTTGCATTTTTACCTCTTGTTCTCCTTCTTCTACTTCTTCTCCATCATCCTCACTCCTTCAACTAGTTTTTCTTCTTCCTCTTGTTCACCTTCTTCCACTTCTACTACATCCACTTGTTCTTCTTCTTCCCTCTCTTCTCCTTCTTCCCCTTCTTCTGCCTACACTACTTCTTCTTCCTCCCCTTCTTCTTCTCCTACTTGTTCCACTTCTTCCTCATTCCCCTTTCCTTCCATTGCTTCTTCTTCCTCCTCTTTTTCTCATTCTTCCACTTCTTCTTCTTCTTCCTATTGGTCTCCTTCTTCCACTTCTTCTTCTTCATCTCCTTTCATTCCACTACTTCCTCATATTCCTCTTATTCTCTCCTTCTACCACTTCTTCTACTTCTACTTGTTGTTCTTCTTCATTTTCGTCTCCTTCTTCCTCTTGTTCTGCTTACACTTCTTCCTCTTCCTCTTCCTCTTCCTCTTCTTCCACTTCTTCTCCTTCCACAACTTCTTTTTCTTTCCTTTCCGTCTTCTCCTTCCTCTTTTTCTCCATCCCCGACTTCTGTTGCTTCCCATTGTTGCTCTTCCTCTTGTTCTCCTTCCCCCAAATCTTATTCTTACACTTCTTCTTCCTCTTCTCGTCCAGATTCCACTTCTTCTGGTTCTTCTTCCCTTCCCTTCCCCTCCTTCTTCCTCTTCCTCTTTTTCTCCTTTTTCCAATTCTTCTTCTTCATCTCACCTCCTTCGACTACTTCTTCTTCCTCCTCTTGTTCACCTTCTTCACTTTCCACATCTTCTTCTTCTTCCTTTTCTTCTCCTTCTTCCACTTCTTCTAGTTACTCTCCTTCTTCTTCCTCTTCTTATCTTTCTTCCACTTCTCCTGCCTCCTCTTGTTCTTTTTCTTCCAATTCTTCTTCATCCTCTCCTTTCCTTTCTTTTCTTCATCTTCATCTCCTTCTTCTTCTTCCTTTCCTTCGTCATATCCCTCTTTTTCTCCTTCTTCTGCTTCCACTTGCATTTTTACCTCTTGTTCTCCTTCTTCTACTTCTTCTCCATCATCCTCACTCCTTCAACTAGTTTTTCTTCTTCCTCTTGTTCACCTTCTTCCACTTCTACTACATCCACTTGTTCTTCTTCTTCCCTCTCTTCTCCTTCTTCCCCTTCTTCTGCCTACACTACTTCTTCTTCCTCCCCTTCTTCTTCTCCTACTTGTTCCACTTCTTCCTCATTCCACTTTCCTTCCATTGCTTCTTCTTCCTCCTCTTTTTCTCATTCTTCCACTTCTTCTTCTTCTTCCTACTGGTCTCCTTCTTCCACTTCTTCTTCTTCATCTCCTTTCATTCCACTACTTCCTCATACTCCTCTTATTCTCTCCTTCTACCACTTCTTCTACTTCTACTTGTTGTTCTTCTTCATTTTCGTCTCCTTCTTCCTCTTGTTCTGCTTACACTTCTTCCTCTTCCTCTTCCTCTTCTTCCACTTCTTCTCCTTCCACAACTTCTTTTTCTTTCCTTTCCGTCTTCTCCTTCCTCTTTTTCTCCATCCCCGACTTCTGTTGCTTCCCATTGTTGCTCTTCCTCTTGTTCTCCTTCCCCCAAATCTTATTCTTACACTTCTTCTTCTTCTTCTTCTTCCTCTTCTCGTCCAGATTCCACTTCTTCTGGTTCTTCTTCCCTTCCCTTCCCCTCCTTCTTCCTCTTCCTCTTTTTCTCCTTTTTCCAATTCTTCTTCTTCATCTCACCTCCTTCGACTACTTCTTCTTCCTCCTCTTGTTCACCTTCTTCACTTTCCACATCTTCTTCTTCTTCCTTTTCTTCTCCTTCTTCCACTTCTTCTAGTTACTCTCCTTCTTCTTCCTCTTCTTATCTTTCTTCCACTTCTCCTGCCTCCTCTTGTTCTTTTTCTTCCAATTCTTCTTCATCCTCTCCTTTCCTTTCTTTTCTTCATCTTCATCTCCTTCTTCTTCTTCCTTTCCTTCGTCATATCCCTCTTTTTCTCCTTCTTTTGCTTCCACTTGCATTTTTACCTCTTGTTCTCCTTCTTCTACTTCTTCTCCATCATCCTCACTCCTTCAACTAGTTTTTCTTCTTCCTCTTGTTCACCTTCTTCCACTTCTACTACATCCACTTGTTCTTCTTCTTCCCTCTCTTCTCCTTCTTCCCCTTCTTCTGCCTACACTACTTCTTCTTCCTCCCCTTCTTCTTCTCCTACTTGTTCCACTTCTTCCTCATTCCCCTTTCCTTCCATTGCTTCTTCTTCCTCCTCTTTTTCTCATTCTTCCACTTCTTCTTCTTCTTCCTATTGGTCTCCTTCTTCCACTTCTTCTTCTTCATCTCCTTTCATTCCACTACTTCCTCATATTCCTCTTATTATCTCCTTCTACCACTTCTTCTACTTCTACTTGTTGTTCTTCTTCATTTTCGTCTCCTTCTTCCTCTTGTTCTGCTTACACTTCTTCCTCTTCCTCTTCCTCTTCTTCCACTTCTTCTCCTTCCACAACTTCTTTTTCTTTCCTTTCCGTCTTCTCCTTCCTCTTTTTCTCCATCCCCGACTTCTGTTGCTTCCCATTGTTGCTCTTCCTCTTGTTCTCCTTCCCCCAAATCTTATTCTTACACTTCTTCTTCTTCTTCTTCCTCTTCTCGTCCAGATTCCACTTCTTCTGGTTCTTCTTCCCTTCCCTTCCCCTCCTTCTTCCTCTTCCTCTTTTTCTCCTTTTTCCAATTCTTCTTCTTCATCTCACCTCCTTCGACTACTTCTTCATCCTCCTCTTGTTCACCTTCTTCACTTTCCACATCTTCTTCTTCTTCCTTTTCTTCTCCTTCTTCCACTTCTTCTAGTTACTCTCCTTCTTCTTCCTCTTCTTATCTTTCTTCCACTTCTCCTGCCTCCTCTTGTTCTTGTTCTTCCAGTTCTTCTTCATCCTCTCCTTTCCTTTCTTTTCTTCATCTTCATCTCCTTCTTCTTCTTCCTTTCCTTCGTCATATCCCTCTTTTTCTCCTTCTTCTGCTTCCACTTGCATTTTTACCTCTTGTTCTCCTTCTTCTACTTCTTCTCCATCATCCTCACTCCTTCAACTAGTTTTTCTTCTTCCTCTTGTTCACCTTCTTCCACTTCTACTACATCCACTCGTTCTTCTTCTTCCCTCTCTTCTCCTTCTTCCCCTTCTTCTGCCTACACTACTTCTTCTTCCTCCCCTTCTTCTTCTCCTACTTGTTCCACTTCTTCCTCATTCCCCTTTCCTTCCATTGCTTCTTCTTCCTCCTCTTTTTCTCATTCTTCCACTTCTTCTTCTTCTTCCTACTGGTCTCCTTCTTCCACTTCTTCTTCTTCATCTCCTTTCATTCCACTACTTCCTCACATTCCTCTTATTCTCTCCTTCTACCACTTCTTCTACTTCTACTTGTTGTTCTTCTTCATTTTCGTCTCCTTCTTCCTCTTGTTCTGCTTACACTTCTTCCTCTTCCTCTTCCTCTTCCTCTTCTTCCACTTCTTCTCCTTCCACAACTTCTTTTTCTTTCCTTTCCGTCTTCTCCTTCCTCTTTTTCTCCATCCCCGACTTCTGTTGCTTCCCATTGTTGCTCTTCCTCTTGTTCTCCTTCCCCCAAATCTTATTCTTACACTTCTTCTTCTTCTTCTTCCTCTTCTCGTCCAGATTCCACTTCTTCTGGTTCTTCTTCCCTTCCCTTCCCCTCCTTCTTCACTTTCCACATCTTCTTCTTCTTCCTTTTCTTCTCCTTCTTCCACTTCTTCTAGTTACTCTCCTTCTTCTTCCTCTTCTTATCTTTCTTCCACTTCTCCTGCCTCCTCTTGTTCTTTTTCTTCCAGTTCTTCTTCATCCTCTCCTTTCCTTTCTTTTCTTCATCTTCATCTCCTTCTTCTTCTTCCTTTCCTTCGTCATATCCCTCTTTTTCTCCTTCTTCTGCTTCCACTTGCATTTTTACCTCTTGTTCTCCTTCTTCTACTTCTTCTCCATCATCCTCACTCCTTCAACTAGTTTTTCTTCTTCCTCTTGTTCACCTTCTTCCACTTCTACTACATCCACTTGTTCTTCTTCTTCCCTTTCTTCTCCTTCTTCCCCTTCTTCTGCCTACACTACTTCTTCTTCCTCCCCTTCTTCTTCTCCTACTTGTTCCACTTCTTCCTCATTCCCCTTTCCTTCCATTGCTTCTTCTTCCTCCTCTTTTTCTCATTCTTCCACTTCTTCTTCTTCTTCCTATTGGTCTCCTTCTTCCACTTCTTCTTCTTCATCTCCTTTCATTCCACTACTTCCTCATATTCCTCTTATTCTCTCCTTCTACCACTTCTTCTACTTCTACTTGTTGTTCTTCTTCATTTTCGTCTCCTTCTTCCTCTTGTTCTGCTTACACTTCTTCCTCTTCCTCTTCCTCTTCCTCTTCTTCCACTTCTTCTCCTTCCACAACTTCTTTTTCTTTCCTTTCCGTCTTCTCCTTCCTCTTTTTCTCCATCCCCGACTTCTGTTGCTTCCCATTGTTGCTCTTCCTCTTGTTCTCCTTCCCCCAAATCTTATTCTTACACTTCTTCTTCCTCTTCTCGTCCAGATTCCACTTCTTCTGGTTCTTCTTCCCTTCCCTTCCCCTCCTTCTTCCTCTTCCTCTTTTTCTCCTTTTTCCAATTCTTCTTCTTCATCTCACCTCCTTCGACTACTTCTTCTTCCTCCTCTTGTTCACCTTCTTCACTTTCCACATCTTCTTCTTCCTTTTCTTCTCCTTCTTCCACTTCTTCTAGTTACTCTCCTTCTTCTTCCTCTTCTTATCTTTCTTCCACTTCTCCTGCCTCCTCTTGTTCTTTTTCTTCCAATTCTTCTTCATCCTCTCCTTTCCTTTCTTTTCTTCATCTTCATCTCCTTCTTCTTCTTCCTTTCCTTCGTCATATCCCTCTTTTTCTCCTTCTTCTGCTTCCACTTGCATTTTTACCTCTTGTTCTCCTTCTTCTACTTCTTCTCCATCATCCTCACTCCTTCAACTAGTTTTTCTTCTTCCTCTTGTTCACCTTCTTCCACTTCTACTACATCCACTTGTTCTTCTTCTTCCCTCTCTTCTCCTTCTTCCCCTTCTTCTGCCTACACTACTTCTTCTTCCTCCCCTTCTTCTTCTCCTACTTGTTCCACTTCTTCCTCATTCCCCTTTCCTTCCATTGCTTCTTCTTCCTCCTCTTTTTCTCATTCTTCCACTTCTTCTTCTTCTTCCTACTGGTCTCCTTCTTCCACTTCTTCTTCTTCATCTCCTTTCATTCCACTACTTCCTCATATTCCTCTTATTCTCTCCTTCTACCACTTCTTCTACTTCTACTTGTTGTTCTTCTTCATTTTCGTCTCCTTCTTCCTCTTGTTCTGCTTACACTTCTTCCTCTTCCTCTTCCTCTTCTTCCACTTCTTCTCCTTCCACAACTTCTTTTTCTTTCCTTTCCGTCTTCTCCTTCCTCTTTTTCTCCATCCCCGACTTCTGTTGCTTCCCATTGTTGCTCTTCCTCTTGTTCTCCTTCCCCCAAATCTTATTCTTACACTTCTTCTTCTTCTTCTTCTTCCTCTTCTCGTCCAGATTCCACTTCTTCTGGTTCTTCTTCCCTTCCCTTCCCCTCCTTCTTCCTCTTCCTCTTTTTCTCCTTTTTCCAATTCTTCTTCTTCATCTCACCTCCTTCGACTACTTCTTCTTCCTCCTCTTGTTCACCTTCTTCACTTTCCACATCTTCTTCTTCTTCCTTTTCTTCTCCTTCTTCCACTTCTTCTAGTTACTCTCCTTCTTCTTCCTCTTCTTATCTTTCTTCCACTTCTCCTGCCTCCTCTTGTTCTTTTTCTTCCAGTTCTTCTTCATCCTCTCCTTTCCTTTCTTTTCTTCACCTTCATCTCCTTCTTCTTCTTCCTTTCCTTCGTCATATCCCTCTTTTTCTCCTTCTTCTGCTTCCACTTGCATTTTTACCTCTTGTTCTCCTTCTTCTACTTCTTCTCCATCATCCTCACTCCTTCAACTAGTTTTTCTTCTTCCTCTTGTTCACCTTCTTCCACTTCTACTACATCCACTTGTTCTTCTTCTTCCCTCTCTTCTCCTTCTTCCCCTTCTTCTGCCTACACTACTTCTTCTTCCTCCCCTTCTTCTTCTCCTACTTGTTCCACTTCTTCCTCATTCCCCTTTCCTTCCATTGCTTCTTCTTCCTCCTCTTTTTCTCATTCTTCCACTTCTTCTTCTTCTTCCTATTGGTCTCCTTCTTCCACTTCTTCTTCTTCATCTCCTTTCATTCCACTACTTCCTCATATTCCTCTTATTCTCTCCTTCTACCACTTCTTCTACTTCTACTTGTTGTTCTTCTTCATTTTCGTCTCCTTCTTCCTCTTGTTCTGCTTACACTTCTTCCTCTTCCTCTTCCTCTTCCTCTTCTTCCACTTCTTCTCCTTCCACAACTTCTTTTTCTTTCCTTTCCGTCTTCTCCTTCCTCTTTTTCTCCATCCCCGACTTCTGTTGCTTCCCATTGTTGCTCTTCCTCTTGTTCTCCTTCCCCCAAATCTTATTCTTACACTTCTTCTTCTTCTTCTTCTTCCTCTTCTCGTCCAGATTCCACTTCTTCTGGTTCTTCTTCCCTTCCCTTCCCCTCCTTCTTCCTCTTCCTCTTTTTCTCCTTTTTCCAATTCTTCTTCTTCATCTCACCTCCTTCGACTACTTCTTCTTCCTCCTCTTGTTCACCTTCTTCACTTTCCACATCTTCTTCTTCTTCCTTTTCTTCTCCTTCTTCCACTTCTTCTAGTTACTCTCCTTCTTCTTCCTCTTCTTATCTTTCTTCCACTTCTCCTGCCTCCTCTTGTTCTTTTTCTTCCAATTCTTCTTCATCCTCTCCTTTCCTTTCTTTTCTTCATCTTCATCTCCTTCTTCTTCTTCCTTTCCTTCGTCATATCCCTCTTTTTCTCCTTCTTTTGCTTCCACTTGCATTTTTACCTCTTGTTCTCCTTCTTCTACTTCTTCTCCATCATCCTCACTCCTTCAACTAGTTTTTCTTCTTCCTCTTGTTCACCTTCTTCCACTTCTACTACATCCACTTGTTCTTCTTCTTCCCTCTCTTCTCCTTCTTCCCCTTCTTCTGCCTACACTACTTCTTCTTCCTCCCCTTCTTCTTCTCCTACTTGTTCCACTTCTTCCTCATTCCCCTTTCCTTCCATTGCTTCTTCTTCCTCCTCTTTTTCTCATTCTTCCACTTCTTCTTCTTCTTCCTATTGGTCTCCTTCTTCCACTTCTTCTTCTTCATCTCCTTTCATTCCACTACTTCCTCATATTCCTCTTATTCTCTCCTTCTACCACTTCTTCTACTTCTACTTGTTGTTCTTCTTCATTTTCGTCTCCTTCTTCCTCTTGTTCTGCTTACACTTCTTCCTCTTCCTCTTCCTCTTCTTCCACTTCTTCTCCTTCCACAACTTCTTTTTCTTTCCTTTCCGTCTTCTCCTTCCTCTTTTTCTCCATCCCCGACTTCTGTTGCTTCCCATTGTTGCTCTTCCTCTTGTTCTCCTTCCCCCAAATCTTATTCTTACACTTCTTCTTCCTCTTCTCGTCCAGATTCCACTTCTTCTGGTTCTTCTTCCCTTCCCTTCCCCTCCTTCTTCCTCTTCCTCTTTTTCTCCTTTTTCCAATTCTTCTTCTTCATCTCACCTCCTTCGACTACTTCTTCTTCCTCCTCTTGTTCACCTTCTTCACTTTCCACATCTTCTTCTTCTTCCTTTTCTTCTCCTTCTTCCACTTCTTCTAGTTACTCTCCTTCTTCTTCCTCTTCTTATCTTTCTTCCACTTCTCCTGCCTCCTCTTGTTCTTTTTCTTCCAATTCTTCTTCATCCTCTCCTTTCCTTTCTTTTCTTCATCTTCATCTCCTTCTTCTTCTTCCTTTCCTTCGTCATATCCCTCTTTTTCTCCTTCTTCTGCTTCCACTTGCATTTTTACCTCTTGTTCTCCTTCTTCTACTTCTTCTCCATCATCCTCACTCCTTCAACTAGTTTTTCTTCTTCCTCTTGTTCACCTTCTTCCACTTCTACTACATCCACTTGTTCTTCTTCTTCCCTCTCTTCTCCTTCTTCCCCTTCTTCTGCCTACACTACTTCTTCTTCCTCCCCTTCTTCTTCTCCTACTTGTTCCACTTCTTCCTCATTCCCCTTTCCTTCCATTGCTTCTTCTTCCTCCTCTTTTTCTCATTCTTCCACTTCTTCTTCTTCTTCCTATTGGTCTCCTTCTTCCACTTCTTCTTCTTCATCTCCTTTCATTCCACTACTTCCTCATATTCCTCTTATTCTCTCCTTCTACCACTTCTTCTACTTCTACTTGTTGTTCTTCTTCATTTTCGTCTCCTTCTTCCTCTTGTTCTGCTTACACTTCTTCCTCTTCCTCTTCCTCTTCCTGTTCCTCTTCTTCCACTTCTTCTCCTTCCACAACTTCTTTTTCTTTCCTTTCCGTCTTCTCCTTCCTCTTTTTCTCCATCCCCGACTTCTGTTGCTTCCCATTGTTGCTCTTCCTCTTGTTCTCCTTCCCCCAAATCTTATTCTTACACTTCTTCTTCTTCTTCTTCCTCTTCTCGTCCAGATTCCACTTCTTCTGGTTCTTCTTCCCTTCCCTTCCCCTCTTTCTTCCTCTTCCTCTTTTTCTCCTTTTTCCAATTCTTCTTCTTCATCTCACCTCCTTCGACTACTTCTTCTTCCTCCTCTTGTTCACCTTCTTCACTTTCCACATCTTCTTCTTCTTCCTTTTCTTCTCCTTCTTCCACTTCTTCTAGTTACTCTCCTTCTTCTTCCTCTTCTTATCTTTCTTCCACTTCTCCTGCCTCCTCTTGTTCTTTTTCTTCCAGTTCTTCTTCATCCTCTCCTTTCCTTTCTTTTCTTCACCTTCATCTCCTTCTTCTTCTTCCTTTCCTTCGTCATATCCCTCTTTTTCTCCTTCTTCTGCTTCCACTTGCATTTTTACCTCTTGTTCTCCTTCTTCTACTTCTTCTCCATCATCCTCACTCCTTCAACTAGTTTTTCTTCTTCCTCTTGTTCACCTTCTTCCACTTCTACTACATCCACTTGTTCTTCTTCTTCCCTCTCTTCTCCTTCTTCCCCTTCTTCTGCCTACACTACTTCTTCTTCCTCCCCTTCTTCTTCTCCTACTTGTTCCACTTCTTCCTCATTCCCCTTTCCTTCCATTGCTTCTTCTTCCTCCTCTTTTTCTCATTCTTCCACTTCTTCTTCTTCTTCCTATTGGTCTCCTTCTTCCACTTCTTCTTCTTCATCTCCTTTCATTCCACTACTTCCTCATATTCCTCTTATTCTCTCCTTCTACCACTTCTTCTACTTCTACTTGTTGTTCTTCTTCATTTTCGTCTCCTTCTTCCTCTTGTTCTGCTTACACTTCTTCCTCTTCCTCTTCCTCTTCTTCCACTTCTTCCTTCCACAACTTCTTTTTCTTTCCTTTCCGTCTTCTCCTTCCTCTTTTTCTCCATCCCCGACTTCTGTTGCTTCCCATTGTTGCTCTTCCTCTTGTTCTCCTTCCCCCAAATCTTATTCTTACACTTCTTCTTCTTCTTCTTCCTCTTCTCGTCCAGATTCCACTTCTTCTAGTTCTTCTTCCCTTCCCTTCCCCTCCTTCTTCCTCTTCCTCTTTTTCTCCTTTTTCCAATTCTTCTTCTTCATCTCACCTCCTTCGACTACTTCTTCTTCCTCCTCTTGTTCACCTTCTTCACTTTCCACATCTTCTTCTTCTTCCTTTTCTTCTCCTTCTTCCACTTCTTCTAGTTACTCTCCTTCTTCTTCCTCTTCTTATCTTTCTTCCACTTCTCCTGCCTCCTCTTGTTCTTTTTCTTCCAATTCTTCTTCATCCTCTCCTTTCCTTTCTTTTCTTCATCTTCATCTCCTTCTTCTTCTTCCTTTCCTTCGTCATATCCCTCTTTTTCTCCTTCTTCTGCTTCCACTTGCATTTTTACCTCTTGTTCTCCTTCTTCTACTTCTTCTCCATCATCCTCACTCCTTCAACTAGTTTTTCTTCTTCCTCTTGTTCACCTTCTTCCACTTCTACTACATCCACTTGTTCTTCTTCTTCCCTCTCTTCTCCTTCTTCCCCTTCTTCTGCCTACACTACTTCTTCTTCCTCCCCTTCTTCTTCTCCTACTTGTTCCACTTCTTCCTCATTCCCCTTTCCTTCCATTGCTTCTTCTTCCTCCTCTTTTTCTCATTCTTCCACTTCTTCTTCTTCTTCCTATTGGTCTCCTTCTTCCACTTCTTCTTCTTCATCTCCTTTCATTCCACTACTTCCTCATATTCCTCTTATTCTCTCCTTCTACCACTTCTTCTACTTCTACTTGTTGTTCTTCTTCATTTTCGTCTCCTTCTTCCTCTTGTTCTGCTTACACTTCTTCCTCTTCCTCTTCTTCCGCTTCTTCTCCTTCCACAACTTCTTTTTCTTTCCTTTCCGTCTTCTCCTTCCTCTTTTTCTCCATCCCCGACTTCTGTTGCTTCCCATTGTTGCTCTTCGTCTTGTTCTCCTTCCCCCAAATCTTATTCTTACACTTCTTCTTCTTCTTCTTCCTCTTCTCGTCCAGATTCCACTTCTTCTGGTTCTTCTTCCCTTCCCTTCCCCTCCTTCTTCCTCTTCCTCTTTTTCTCCTTTTTCCAATTCTTCTTCTTCATCTCACCTCCTTCGACTACTTCTTCTTCCTCCTCTTGTTCACCTTCTTCACTTTCCACATCTTCTTCTTCTTCCTTTTCTTCTCCTTCTTCCACTTCTTCTAGTTACTCTCCTTCTTCTTCCTCTTCTTATCTTTCTTCCACTTCTCCTGCCTCCTCTTGTTCTTTTTCTTCCAGTTCTTCTTCATCCTCTCCTTTCCTTTCTTTTCTTCTCCTTCTTCTTCTTCCTTTCCTTCGTCATATCCCTCTTTTTCTCCTTCTTCTGCTTCCGCTTGCATTTTTACCTCTTGTTCTCCTTCTTCTACTTCTTCTCCATCATCCTCACTCCTTCAACTAGTTTTTCTTCTTCCTCTTGTTCACCTTCTTCCACTTCTACTACATCCACTTGTTCTTCTTCTTCCCTCTCTTCTCCTTCTTCCCCTTCTTCTGCCTACACTACTTCTTCTTCCTCCCGTTCTTCTTCTCCTACTTGTTCCACTTCTTCCTCATTCCCCTTTCCTTCCATTGCTTCTTCTTCCTCCTCTTTTTCTCATTCTTCCACTTCTTCTTCTTCTTCCTATTGGTCTCCTTCTTCCACTTCTTCTTCTTCATCTCCTTTCATTCCACTACTTCCTCATATTCCTTTTATTCTCTCCTTCTACCACTTCTTCTACTTCTACTTGTTGTTCTTCTTCATTTTCGTCTCCTTCTTCCTCTTGTTCTGCTTACACTTCTTCCTCTTCCTCTTCCTCTTCCTCTTCTTCCACTTCTTCCTTCCACAACTTCTTTTTCTTTCCTTTCCGTCTTCTCCTTCCTCTTTTTCTCCATCCCCGACTTCTGTTGCTTCCCATTGTTGCTCTTCCTCTTGTTCTCCTTCCCCCAAATCTTATTCTTACACTTCTTCTTCTTCTTCTTCCTCTTCTCGTCCAGATTCCACTTCTTCTGGTTCTTCTTCCCTTCCCTTCCCCTCTTTCTTCCTCTTCCTCTTTTTCTCCTTTTTCCAATTCTTCTTCTTCATCTCACCTCCTTCGACTACTTCTTCTTCCTCCTCTTGTTCACCTTCTTCACTTTCCACATCTTCTTCTTCTTCCTTTTCTTCTCCTTCTTCCACTTCTTCTAGTTACTCTCCTTCTTCTTCCTCTTCTTATCTTTCTTCCACTTCTCCTGCCTCCTCTTGTTCTTTTTCTTCCAGTTCTTCTTCATCCGCTCCTTTCCTTTCTTTTCTTCTCCTTCTTCTTCTTCCTTTCCTTCGTCATATCCCTCTTTTTCTCCTTCTTCTGCTTCCGCTTGCATTTTTACCTCTTGTTCTCCTTCTTCTACTTCTTCTCCATCATCCTCACTCCTTCAACTAGTTTTTCTTCTTCCTCTTGTTCACCTTCTTCCACTTCTACTACATCCACTTGTTCTTCTTCTTCCCTCTCTTCTCCTTCTTCCCCTTCTTCTGCCTACACTACTTCTTCTTCCTCCCCTTCTTCTTCTCCTACTTGTTCCACTTCTTCCTCATTCCCCTTTCCTTCCATTGCTTCTTCTTCCTCCTCTTTTTCTCATTCTTCCACTTCTTCTTGTTCTTCCTATTGGTCTCCTTCTTCCACTTCTTCTTCTTCATCTCCTTTCATTCCACTACTTCCTCATATTCCTTTTATTCTCTCCTTCTACCACTTCTTCTACTTCTACTTGTTGTTCTTCTTCATTTTCGTCTCCTTCTTCCTCTTGTTCTGCTTACACTTCTTCCTCTTCCTCTTCCTCTTCCTCTTCTTCCACTTCTTCTACTTCCACAACTTTTTTTTCTTTCCTTTCCGTCTTCTCCTTCCTCTTTTTCTCCATCCCCGACTTCTGTTGCTTCCCATTGTTGCTCTTCCTCTTGTTCTCCTTCCCCCAAATCTTATTCTTACACTTCTTCTTCTTCTTCTTCGTCTTCTCGTCCAGATTCCACTTCTTCTGGTTCTTCTTCCCTTCCCTTCCCCTCCTTCTTCACTTTCCACATCTTCTTCTTCTTCCTTTTCTTCTCCTTCTTCCACTTCTTCTAGTTACTCTCCTTCTTCTTCCTCTTCTTATCTTTCTTCCACTTCTCCTGCCTCCTCTTGTTCTTTTTCTTCCAGTTCTTCTTCATCCTCTCCTTTCCTTTCTTTTCTTCACCTTCATCTCCTTCTTCTTCTTCCTTTCCTTCGTCATATCCCTCTTTTTCTCCTTCTTCTGCTTCCACTTGCATTTTTACCTCTTGTTCTCCTTCTTCTACTTCTTCTCCATCATCCTCACTCCTTCAACTAGTTTTTCTTCTTCCTCTTGTTCACCTTCTTCCACTTCTACTACATCCACTTGTTCTTCTTCTTCCCTCTCTTCTCCTTCTTCCCCTTCTTCTGCCTACACTACTTCTTCTTCCTCCCCTTCTTCTTCTCCTACTTGTTCCACTTCTTCCTCATTCCCCTTTCCTTCCATTGCTTCTTCTTCCTCCTCTTTTTCTCATTCTTCCACTTCTTCTTCTTCTTCCTATTGGTCTCCTTCTTCCACTTCTTCTTCTTCATCTCCTTTCATTCCACTACTTCCTCATATTCCTCTTATTCTCTCCTTCTACCACTTCTTCTACTTCTACTTGTTGTTCTTCTTCATTTTCGTCTCCTTCTTCCTCTTGTTCTGCTTACACTTCTTCCTCTTCCTCTTCTTCCACTTCTTCTCCTTCCACAACTTCTTTTTCTTTCCTTTCCGTCTTCTCCTTCCTCTTTTTCTCCATCCCCGACTTCTGTTGCTTCCCATTGTTGCTCTTCCTCTTGTTCTCCTTCCCCCAAATCTTATTCTTACACTTCTTCTTCTTCTTCTTCCTTTTCTCGTCCAGATTCCACTTCTTCTGGTTCTTCTTCCCTTCCCTTCCCCTCCTTCTTCACTTTCCACATCTTCTTCTTCTTCCTTTTCTTCTCCTTCTTCCACTTCTTCTAGTTACTCTCCTTCTTCTTCCTCTTCTTATCTTTCTTCCACTTCTCCTGCCTCCTCTTGTTCTTTTTCTTCCAGTTCTTCTTCATCCTCTCCTTTCCTTTCTTTTCTTCACCTTCATCTCCTTCTTCTTCTTCCTTTCCTTCGTCATATCCCTCTTTTTCTCCTTCTTCTGCTTCCACTTGCATTTTTACCTCTTGTTCTCCTTCTTCTACTTCTTCTCCATCATCCTCACTCCTTCAACTAGTTTTTCTTCTTCCTCTTGTTCACCTTCTTCCACTTCTACTACATCCACTTGTTCTTCTTCTTCCCTCTCTTCTCCTTCTTCCCCTTCTTCTGCCTACACTACTTCTTCTTCCTCCCCTTCTTCTTCTCCTACTTGTTCCACTTCTTCCTCATTCCCCTTTCCTTCCATTGCTTCTTCTTCCTCCTCTTTTTCTCATTCTTCCACTTCTTCTTCTTCTTCCTATTGGTCTCCTTCTTCCACTTCTTCTTCTTCATCTCCTTTCATTCCACTACTTCCTCATATTCCTCTTATTCTCTCCTTCTACCACTTCTTCTACTTCTACTTGTTGTTCTTCTTCATTTTCGTCTCCTTCTTCCTCTTGTTCTGCTTACACTTCTTCCTCTTCCTCTTCCTCTTCTTCCACTTCTTCCTTCCACAACTTCTTTTTCTTTCCTTTCCGTCTTCTCCTTCTTCTTTTTCTCCATCCCCGACTTCTGTTGCTTCCCATTGTTGCTCTTCCTCTTGTTCTCCTTCCCCCAAATCTTATTCTTACACTTCTTCTTCTTCTTCTTCCTCTTCTCGTCCAGATTCCACTTCTTCTAGTTCTTCTTCCCTTCCCTTCCCCTCCTTCTTCCTCTTCCTCTTTTTCTCCTTTTTCCAATTCTTCTTCTTCATCTCACCTCCTTCGACTACTTCTTCTTCCTCCTCTTGTTCACCTTCTTCACTTTCCACATCTTCTTCTTCTTCCTTTTCTTCTCCTTCTTCCACTTCTTCTAGTTACTCTCCTTCTTCTTCCTCTTCTTATCTTTCTTCCACTTCTCCTGCCTCCTCTTGTTCTTTTTCTTCCAGTTCTTCTTCATCCTCTCCTTTCCTTTCTTTTCTTCATCTTCATCTCCTTCTTCTTCTTCCTTTCCTTCGTCATATCCCTCTTTTTCTCCTTCTTCTGCTTCCACTTGCATTTTTACCTCTTGTTCTCCTTCTTCTCCATCATCCTCACTCCTTCAACTACTTTTTCTTCTTCCTCTTGTTCACCTTCTTCCACTTCTACTACATCCACTTGTTCTTCTTCTTCCCTCTCTTCTCCTTCTTCCCCTTCTTCTGCCTACACTACTTCTTCTTCCTCCCCTTCTTCTTCTCCTACTTGTTCCACTTCTTCCTCATTCCCCTTTCCTTCCATTGCTTCTTCTTCCTCCTCTTTTTCTCATTCTTCCACTTCTTCTTCTTCTTCCTATTGGTCTCCTTCTTCCACTTCTTCTTCTTCATCTCCTTTCATTCCACTACTTCCTCATATTCCTCTTATTCTCTCCTTCTACCACTTCTTCTACTTCTACTTGTTGTTCTTCTTCATTTTCGTCTCCTTCTTCCTCTTGTTCTGCTTACACTTCTTCCTCTTCCTCTTCTTCCGCTTCTTCTCCTTCCACAACTTCTTTTTCTTTCCTTTCCGTCTTCTCCTTCCTCTTTTTCTCCATCCCCGACTTCTGTTGCTTCCCATTGTTGCTCTTCGTCTTGTTCTCCTTCCCCCAAATCTTATTCTTACACTTCTTCTTCTTCTTCTTCCTCTTCTCGTCCAGATTCCACTTCTTCTGGTTCTTCTTCCCTTCCCTTCCCCTCCTTCTTCCTCTTCCTCTTTTTCTCCTTTTTCCAATTCTTCTTCTTCATCTCACCTCCTTCGACTACTTCTTCTTCCTCCTCTTGTTCACCTTCTTCACTTTCCACATCTTCTTCTTCTTCCTTTTCTTCTCCTTCTTCCACTTCTTCTAGTTACTCTCCTTCTTCTTCCTCTTCTTATCTTTCTTCCACTTGTCCTGCCTCCTCTTGTTCTTTTTCTTCCAGTTCTTCTTCATCCTCTCCTTTCCTTTCTTTTCTTCTCCTTCTTCTTCTTCCTTTCCTTCGTCATATCCCTCTTTTTCTCCTTCTTCTGCTTCCGCTTGCATTTTTACCTCTTGTTCTCCTTCTTCTACTTCTTCTCCATCATCCTCACTCCTTCAACTAGTTTTTCTTCTTCCTCTTGTTCACCTTCTTCCACTTCTACTACATCCACTTGTTCTTCTTCTTCCCTCTCTTCTCCTTCTTCCCCTTCTTCTGCCTACACTACTTCTTCTTCCTCCCCTTCTTCTTCTCCTACTTGTTCCACTTCTTCCTCATTCCCCTTTCCTTCCATTGCTTCTTCTTCCTCCTCTTTTTCTCATTCTTCCACTTCTTCTTCTTCTTCCTATTGGTCTCCTTCTTCCACTTCTTCTTCTTCATCTCCTTTCATTCCACTACTTCCTCATATTCCTTTTATTCTCTCCTTCTACCACTTCTTCTACTTCTACTTGTTGTTCTTCTTCATTTTCGTCTCCTTCTTCCTCTTGTTCTGCTTACACTTCTTCCTCTTCCTCTTCTTCCGCTTCTTCTCCTTCCACAACTTCTTTTTCTTTCCTTTCCGTCTTCTCCTTCCTCTTTTTCTCCATCCCCGACTTCTGTTGCTTCCCATTGTTGCTCTTCGTCTTGTTCTCCTTCCCCCAAATCTTATTCTTACACTTCTTCTTCTTCTTCTTCCTCTTCTCGTCCAGATTCCACTTCTTCTGGTTCTTCTTCCCTTCCCTTCCCCTCCTTCTTCCTCTTCCTCTTTTTCTCCTTTTTCCAATTCTTCTTCTTCATCTCACCTCCTTCGACTACTTCTTCTTCCTCCTCTTGTTCACCTTCTTCACTTTCCACATCTTCTTCTTCTTCCTTTTCTTCTCCTTCTTCCACTTCTTCTAGTTACTCTCCTTCTTCTTCCTCTTCTTATCTTTCTTCCACTTGTCCTGCCTCCTCTTGTTCTTTTTCTTCCAGTTCTTCTTCATCCTCTCCTTTCCTTTCTTTTCTTCTCCTTCTTCTTCTTCCTTTCCTTCGTCATATCCCTCTTTTTCTCCTTCTTCTGCTTCCGCTTGCATTTTTACCTCTTGTTCTCCTTCTTCTACTTCTTCTCCATCATCCTCACTCCTTCAACTAGTTTTTCTTCTTCCTCTTGTTCACCTTCTTCCACTTCTACTACATCCACTTGTTCTTCTTCTTCCCTCTCTTCTCCTTCTTCCCCTTCTTCTGCCTACACTACTTCTTCTTCCTCCCCTTCTTCTTCTCCTACTTGTTCCACTTCTTCCTCATTCCCCTTTCCTTCCATTGCTTCTTCTTCCTCCTCTTTTTCTCATTCTTCCACTTCTTCTTGTTCTTCCTATTGGTCTCCTTCTTCCACTTCTTCTTCTTCATCTCCTTTAATTCCACTACTTCCTCATATTCCTTTTATTCTCTCCTTCTACCACTTCTTCTACTTCTACTTGTTGTTCTTCTTCATTTTCGTCTCCTTCTTCCTCTTGTTCTGCTTACACTTCTTCCTCTTCCTCTTCCTCTTCCTCTTCTTCCACTTCTTCTACTTCCACAACTTTTTTTTCTTTCCTTTCCGTCTTCTCCTTCCTCTTTTTCTCCATCCCCGACTTCTGTTGCTTCCCATTGTTGCTCTTCCTCTTGTTCTCCTTCCCCCAAATCTTATTCTTACACTTCTTCTTCTTCTTCTTCGTCTTCTCGTCCAGATTCCACTTCTTCTGGTTCTTCTTCCCTTCCCTTCCCCTCCTTCTTCACTTTCCACATCTTCTTCTTCTCCCTTTTCTTCTCCTTCTTCCACTTCTTCTAGTTACTCTCCTTCTTCTTCCTCTTCTTATCTTTCTTCCACTTCTCCTGCCTCCTCTTGTTCTTTTTCTTCCAGTTCTTCTTCATCCTCTCCTTTCCTTTCTTTTCTTCATCTTCATCTCCTTCTTCTTCTTCCTTTCCTTCGTCATATCCCTCTTTTTCTCCTTCTTCTGCTTCCACTTGCATTTTTACCTCTTGTTCTCCTTCTTCTACTTCTTCTCCATCATCCTCACTCCTTCAACTAGTTTTTCTTCTTCCTCTTGTTCACCTTCTTCCACTTCTACTACATCCACTTGTTCTTCTTCTTCCCTCTCTTCTCCTTCTTCCCCTTCTTCTGCCTACACTACTTCTTCTTCTTCCCCTTCTTCTTCTCCTACTTGTTCCACTTCTTCCTCATTCCCCTTTCCTTCCATTGCTTCTTCTTCCTCCTCTTTTTCTCATTCTTCCACTTCTTCTTCTTCTTCCTATTGGTCTCCTTCTTCCACTTCTTCTTCTTCATCTCCTTTCATTCCACTACTTCCTCATATTCCTCTTATTCTCTCCTTCTACCACTTCTTCTACTTCTACTTGTTGTTCTTCTTCATTTTCGTCTCCTTCTTCCTCTTGTTCTGCTTACACTTCTTCCTCTTCCTCTTCTTCCACTTCTTCTCCTTCCACAACTTCTTTTTCTTTCCTTTCCGTCTTCTCCTTCCTCTTTTTCTCCATCCCCGACTTCTGTTGCTTCCTATTGTTGCTCTTCCTCTTGTTCTCCTTCCCCCAAATCTTATTCTTACACTTCTTCTTCTTCTTCTTCCTCTTCTCGTCCAGATTCCACTTCTTCTGGTTCTTCTTCCCTTCCCTTCCCCTCCTTCTTCCTCTTCCTCTTTTTCTCCTTTTTCCAATTCTTCTTCTTCATCTCACCTCCTTCGACTACTTCTTCTTCCTCCTCTTGTTCACCTTCTTCACTTTCCACATCTTCTTCTTCTTCCTTTTCTTCTCCTTCTTCCACTTCTTCTAGTTACTCTCCTTCTTCTTCCTCTTCTTATCTTTCTTCCACTTCTCCTGCCTCCTCTTGTTCTTTTTCTTCCAGTTCTTCTTCATCCTCTCCTTTCCTTTCTTTTCTTCATCTTCATCTCCTTCTTATTCTTCCTTTCCTTCGTCATATCCCTCTTTTTCTCCTTCTTCTGCTTCCACTTGCATTTTTACCTCTTGTTCTCCTTCTTCTACTTCTTCTCCATCATCCTCACTCCTTCAACTAGTTTTTCTTCTTCCTCTTGTTCACCTTCTTCCACTTCTACTACATCCACTTGTTCTTCTTCTTCCCTCTCTTCTCCTTCTTCCCCTTCTTCTGCCTACACTACTTCTTCTTCCTCCCCTTCTTCTTCTCCTACTTGTTCCACTTCTTCCTCATTCCCCTTTCCTTCCATTGCTTCTTCTTCCTCCTCTTTTTCTCATTCTTCCACTTCTTCTTCTTCTTCCTATTGGTCTCCTTCTTCCACTTCTTCTTCTTCATCTCCTTTCATTCCACTACTTCCTCATATTCCTCTTATTCTCTCCTTCTACCACTTCTTCTACTTCTACTTGTTGTTCTTCTTCATTTTCGTCTCCTTCTTCCTCTTGTTCTGCTTACACTTCTTCCTCTTCCTCTTCCTCTTCCTCTTCTTCCACTTCTTCTCCTTCCATAACTTCTTTTTCTTTCCTTTCCGTCTTCTCCTTCCTCTTTTTCTCCATCCCCGACTTCTGTTGCTTCCCATTGTTGCTCTTCCTCTTGTTCTCCTTCCCCCAAATCTTATTCTTACACTTCTTCTTCTTCTTCTTCTTCCTCTTCTCGTCCAGATTCCACTTCTTCTGGTTCTTCTTCCCTTCCCTTCCCCTCCTTCTTCCTCTTCCTCTTTTTCTCCTTTTTCCAATTCTTCTTCTTCATCTCACCTCCTTCGACTACTTCTTCTTCCTCCTCTTGTTCACCTTCTTCACTTTCCACATCTTCTTCTTCTTCCTTTTCTTCTCCTTCTTCCACTTCTTCTAGTTACTCTCCTTCTTCTTCCTCTTCTTATCTTTCTTCCATTTCTCCTGCCTCCTCTTGTTCCTTTTCTTCCAGTTCTTCTTCATCCTCTCCTTTCCTTTCTTTTCTTCATCTTCATCTCCTTCTTATTCTTCCTTTCCTTCGTCATATCCCTCTTTTTCTCCTTCTTCTGCTTCCACTTGCATTTTTACCTCTTGTTCTCCTTCTTCTACTTCTTCTCCATCATCCTCACTCCTTCAACTAGTTTTTCTTCTTCCTCTTGTTCACCTTCTTCCACTTCTACTACATCCACTTGTTCTTCTTCTTCCCTCTCTTCTCCTTCTTCCCCTTCTTCTGCCTACACTACTTCTTCTTCCTCCCCTTCTTCTTCTCCTACTTGTTCCACTTCTTCCTCATTCCCCTTTCCTTCCATTGCTTCTTCTTCCTCCTCTTTTTCTCATTCTTCCACTTCTTCTTCTTCTTCCTATTGGTCTCCTTCTTCCACTTCTTCTTCTTCATCTCCTTTCATTCCACTACTTCCTCATATTCCTCTTATTCTCTCCTTCTACCACTTCTTCTACTTCTACTTGTTGTTCTTCTTCATTTTCGTCTCCTTCTTCCTCTTGTTCTGCTTACACTTCTTCCTCTTCCTCTTCTTCCACTTCTTCTCCTTCCACAACTTCTTTTTCTTTCCTTTCCGTCTTCTCCTTCCTCTTTTTCTCCATCCCCGACTTCTGTTGCTTCCTATTGTTGCTCTTCCTCTTGTTCTCCTTCCCCCAAATCTTATTCTTACACTTCTTCTTCTTCTTCTTCCTCTTCTCGTCCAGATTCCACTTCTTCTGGTTCTTCTTCCCTTCCCTTCCCCTCCTTCTTCCTCTTCCTCTTTTTCTCCTTTTTCCAATTCTTCTTCTTCATCTCACCTCCTTCGACTACTTCTTCTTCCTCCTCTTGTTCACCTTCTTCACTTTCCACATCTTCTTCTTCTTCCTTTTCTTCTCCTTCTTCCACTTCTTCTAGTTACTCTCCTTCTTCTTCCTCTTCTTATCTTTCTTCCACTTCTCCTGCCTCCTCTTGTTCTTTTTCTTCCAGTTCTTCTTCATCCTCTCCTTTCCTTTCTTTTCTTCATCTTCATCTCCTTCTTATTCTTCCTTTCCTTCGTCATATCCCTCTTTTTCTCCTTCTTCTGCTTCCACTTGCATTTTTACCTCTTGTTCTCCTTCTTCTACTTCTTCTCCATCATCCTCACTCCTTCAACTAGTTTTTCTTCTTCCTCTTGTTCACCTTCTTCCACTTCTACTACATCCACTTGTTCTTCTTCTTCCCTCTCTTCTCCTTCTTCCCCTTCTTCTGCCTACACTACTTCTTCTTCCTCCCCTTCTTCTTCTCCTACTTGTTCCACTTCTTCCTCATTCCCCTTTCCTTCCATTGCTTCTTCTTCCTCCTCTTTTTCTCATTCTTCCACTTCTTCTTCTTCTTCCTATTGGTCTCCTTCTTCCACTTCTTCTTCTTCATCTCCTTTCATTCCACTACTTCCTCATATTCCTCTTATTCTCTCCTTCTACCACTTCTTCTACTTCTACTTGTTGTTCTTCTTCATTTTCGTCTCCTTCTTCCTCTTGTTCTGCTTACACTTCTTCCTCTTCCTCTTCTTCCACTTCTTCTCCTTCCACAACTTCTTTTTCTTTCCTTTCCGTCTTCTCCTTCCTCTTTTTCTCCATCCCCGACTTCTGTTGCTTCCTATTGTTGCTCTTCCTCTTGTTCTCCTTCCCCCAAATCTTATTCTTACACTTCTTCTTCTTCTTCTTCCTCTTCTCGTCCAGATTCCACTTCTTCTGGTTCTTCTTCCCTTCCCTTCCCCTCCTTCTTCCTCTTCCTCTTTTTCTCCTTTTTCCAATTCTTCTTCTTCATCTCACCTCCTTCGACTACTTCTTCTTCCTCCTCTTGTTCACCTTCTTCACTTTCCACATCTTCTTCTTCTTCCTTTTCTTCTCCTTCTTCCACTTCTTCTAGTTACTCTCCTTCTTCTTCCTCTTCTTATCTTTCTTCCACTTCTCCTGCCTCCTCTTGTTCTTTTTCTTCCAGTTCTTCTTCATCCTCTCCTTTCCTTTCTTTTCTTCATCTTCATCTCCTTCTTATTCTTCCTTTCCTTCGTCATATCCCTCTTTTTCTCCTTCTTCTGCTTCCACTTGCATTTTTACCTCTTGTTCTCCTTCTTCTACTTCTTCTCCATCATCCTCACTCCTTCAACTAGTTTTTCTTCTTCCTCTTGTTCACCTTCTTCCACTTCTACTACATCCACTTGTTCTTCTTCTTCCCTCTCTTCTCCTTCTTCCCCTTCTTCTGCCTACACTACTTCTTCTTCCTCCCCTTCTTCTTCTCCTACTTGTTCCACTTCTTCCTCATTCCCCTTTCCTTCCATTGCTTCTTCTTCCTCCTCTTTTTCTCATTCTTCCACTTCTTCTTCTTCTTCCTATTGGTCTCCTTCTTCCACTTCTTCTTCTTCATCTCCTTTCATTCCACTACTTCCTCATATTCCTCTTATTCTCTCCTTCTACCACTTCTTCTACTTCTACTTGTTGTTCTTCTTCATTTTCGTCTCCTTCTTCCTCTTGTTCTGCTTACACTTCTTCCTCTTCCTCTTCCTCTTCTTCCACTTCTTCTCCTTCCACAACTTCTTTTTCTTTCCTTTCCGTCTTCTCCTTCCTCTTTTTCTCCATCCCCGACTTCTGTTGCTTCCCATTGTTGCTCTTCCTCTTGTTCTCCTTCCCCCAAATCCTATTCTTACACTTCTTCTTCCTCTTCTCGTCCAGATTCCACTTCTTCTGGTTCTTCTTCCCTTCCCTTCCCCTTCTTCTTCCTCTTCCTCTTTTTCTCCTTTTTCCAATTCTTCTTCTTCATCTCACCTCCTTCGACTACTTCTTCTTCCTCCTCTTGTTCACCTTCTTCACTTTCCACATCTTCTTCTTCTTCCTTTTCTTCTCCTTCTTCCACTTCTTCTAGTTACTCTCCTTCTTCTTCCTCTTCTTATCTTTCTTCCACTTCTCCTGCCTCCTCTTGTTCTTTTTCTTCCAGTTCTTCTTCATCCTCTCCTTTCCTTTCTTTTCTTCATCTTCATCTCCTTCTTCTTCTTCCTTTCCTTCGTCATATCCCTCTTTTTCTCCTTCTTCTGCTTCCACTTGCATTTTTACCTCTTGTTCTCCTTCTTCTACTTCTTCTCCATCATCCTCACTCCTTCAACTAGTTTTTCTTCTTCCTCTTGTTCACCTTCTTCCACTTCTACTACATCCAATTGTTCTTCTTCTTCCCTCTCTTCTCCTTCTTCCCCTTCTTCTGCCTACACTACTTCTTCTTCCTCCCCTTCTTCTTCTCCTACTTGTTCCACTTCCTCCTCATTCCCCTTTCCTTCCATTGCTTCTTCTTCCTCCTCTTTTTCTCATTCTTCCACTTCTTCTTCTTCTTCCTATTGGTCTCCTTCTTCCACTTCTTCTTCTTCATCTCCTTTCATTCCACTACTTACTCATATTCCTCTTATTCTCTCCTTCTACCACTTCTTCTACTTCTACTTGTTGTTCTTCTTCATTTTCGTCTCCTTCTTCCTCTTGTTCTGCTTACACTTCTTCCTCTTCCTCTTCCTCTTCTTCCACTTCTTCTCCTTCCACAACTTCTTTTTCTTTCCTTTCCGTCTTCTCCTTCCTCTTTTTCTCCATCCCGACTTCTGTTGCTTCCCATTGTTGGTCTTCCTCCTGTTCTCCTTCCCCCAAATCTTATTCTTACACTTCTTCTTCCTCTTCTCGTCCAGATTCCACTTCTTCTGGTTCTTCTTCCCTTCCCTTCCCCTCCTTCTTCCTCTTCCTCTTTTTCTCCTTTTTCCAATTCTTCTTCTTCATCTCACCTCCTTCGACTACTTCTTCTTCCTCCTCTTGTTCACCTTCTTCACTTTCCACATCTTCTTCTTCTTCCTTTTCTTCTCCTTCTTCCACTTCTTCTAGTTACTCTCCTTCTTCTTCCTCTTCTTATCTTTCTTCCACTTCTCCTGCCTCCTCTTGTTCTTTTTCTTCCAGTTCTTCTTCATCCTCTCCTTTCCTTTCTTTTCTTCATCTTCATCTCCTTCTTCTTCTTCCTTTCCTTCGTCATATCCCTCTTTTTCTCCTTCTTCTGCTTCCACTTGCATTTTTACCTCTTGTTCTCCTTCTTCGACTTCTTCTCCATCATCCTCACTCCTTCAACTAGTTTTTCTTCTTCCTCTTGTTCACCTTCTTCCACTTCTACTACATCCACTTGTTCTTCTTCTTCCCTCTCTTCTCCTTCTTCCCCTTCTTCTGCCTACACTACTTCTTCTTCCTCCCCTTCTTCTTCTCCTACTTGTTCCACTTCTTCCTCATTCCCCTTTCCTTCCATTGCTTCTTCTTCCTCCTCTTTTTCTCATTCTTCCACTTCTTCTTCTTCTTCCTATTGGTCTCCTTCTTCCACTTCTTCTTCTTCATCTCCTTTCATTCCACTACTTCCTCATATTCCTCTTATTCTCTCCTTCTGCCACTTCTTCTACTTCTACTTGTTGTTCTTCTTCATTTTCGTCTCCTTCTTCCTCTTGTTCTGCTTACACTTCTTCCTCTTCCTCTTCTTCCACTTCTTCTCCTTCCACAACTTCTTTTTCTTTCCTTTCCGTCTTCTCCTTCCTCTTTTTCTCCATCCCCGACGTCTGTTGCTTCCCATTGTTGCTCTTCCTCTTGTTCTCCTTCCCCCAAATCTTATTCTTACACTTCTTCTTCTTCTTCTTCTTCCTCTTCTCGTCCAGATTCCACTTCTTCTGGTTCTTCTTCCCTTCCCTTCCCCTCCTTCTTCCTCTTCCTCTTTTTCTCCTTTTTCCAATTCTTCTTCTTCATCTCACCTCCTTCGACTACTTCTTCTTCCTCCTCTTGTTCACCTTCTTCACTTTCCACATCTTCTTCTTCTTCCTTTTCTTCTCCTTCTTCCACTTCTTCTAATTACTCTCCTTCTTCTTCCTCTTCTTATCTTTCTTCCACTTCTCCTGCCTCCTCTTGTTCTTTTTCTTCCAGTTCTTCTTCATCCTCTCCTTTCCTTTCTTTTCTTCATCTTCATCTCCTTCTTCTTCTTCCTTTCCTTCGTCATATCCCTCTTTTTCTCCTTCTTCTGCTTCCACTTGCATTTTTACCTCTTGTTCTCCTTCTTCGACTTCTTCTCCATCATCCTCACTCCTTCAACTAGTTTTTCTTCTTCCTCTTGTTCACCTTCTTCCACTTCTACTACATCCACTTGTTCTTCTTCTTCCCTCTCTTCTCCTTGTTCCCCTTCTTCTGCCTACACTACTTCTTCTTCCTCCCCTTCTTCTTCTCCTACTTGTTCCACTTCTTCCTCATTCACCTTTCCTTCCATTGCTTCTTCTTCCTCCTCTTTTTCTCATTCTTCCACTTCTTCTTCTTCTTCCTATTGGTCTCCTTCTTCCACTTCTTCTTCTTCATCTCGTTTCATTCCACTGCTTCCTCATATTCCTCTTATTCTCTCCTTTTACCACTTCTTCTACTTCTACTTGTTGTTCTTCTTCATTTTCGTCTCCTTCTTCCTCTTGTTCTGCTTACACTTCTTCCTCTTCCTCTTCCTCTTCTTCCACTTCTTCTCCTTCCACAACTTCTTTTTCTTTCCTTTCCGTCTTCTCCTTCCTCTTTTTCTCCATCCCCGACTTCTGTTGCTTCCCATTGTTGCTCTTCCTCTTGTTCTCCTTCCCCCAAATCTTATTCTTACACTTCTTCTTCCTCTTCTCGTCCAGATTCCACTTCTTCTGGTTCTTCTTCCCTTCCCTTCCCCTCCTTCTTCCTCTTGCTCTTTTTCTCCTTTTTCTAATTCTTCTTCTTCATCTCACCTCCTTCGACTACTTCTTCTTCCTCCTCTTGTTCACCTTCTTCACTTTCCACATCTTCTTCTTCTTCCTTTTCTTCTCCTTCTTCCACTTCTTCTAGTTACTCTCCTTCTTCTTCCTCTTCTTATCTTTCTTCCACTTCTCCTGCCTCCTCTTGTTCTTTTTCTTCCAGTTCTTCTTCATCCTCTCCTTTCCTTTCTTTTCTTCGTCTTCATCTCCTTCTTCTTCTTCCTTTCCTTCGTCATATCCCTCTTTTTCTCCTTCTTCTGGTTCCACTTGCATTTTTACCTGTTGTTCTCCTTCTTCTACTTCTTCTCCATCATCCTCACTCCTTCAACTAGTTTTACTTCTTCCTCTTGTTCACCTTCTTCAACTTCTACTACATCCACTTGTTCTTCTTCTTCCCTCTCTTCTCCTTCTTCCCCTTCTTCTGCCTACACTACTTCTTCTTCCTCCCCTTCTTCTTCTCCTACTTGTTCCACTTCTTCCTCATTCCCCTTTCCTTCCATTGCTTCTTCTTCCTCCTCTTTTTCTCATTCTTCCACTTCTTCTTCTTCTTCCTATTGGTCTCCTTCTTCCACTTCTTCTTCTTCATCTCCTTTCATTCCACTACTTCCTCATATTCCTCTTATTCTCTCCTTCTACCACTTCTTCTACTTCTACTTGTTGTTCTTCTTCATTTTCGTCTCCTTCTTCCTCTTGTTCTGCTTACACTTCTTCCTCTTCCTCTTCTTCCACTTCTTCTCCTTCCACAACTTCTTTTTCTTTCCTTTCCGTCTTCTCCTTCCTCTTTTTCTCCATCCCCGACTTCTGTTGCTTCCCATTGTTGCTCTTCCTCTTGTTCTCCTTCCCCCAAATCTTATTCTTACACTTCTTCTTCCTCTTCTCGTCTAGATTCCACTTCTTCTGGTTCTTCTTCCCTTCCCTTCCCCTCCTTCTTCCTCTTCCTCTTTTTCTCCTTTTTCCAATTCTTCTTCTTCATCTCACCTCCTTCGACTACTTCTTCTTCCTCTTCTTGTTCACCTTCTTCACTTTCCACATCTTCTTCTTCTTCCTTTTCTTCTCCTTCTTCCACTTCTTCTAATTACTCTCCTTCTTCTTCCTCTTCTTATCTTTCTTCCACTTCTCCTGCCTCCTCTTGTTCTTTTTCTTCCAGTTCTTCTTCATCCCCTCCTTTCCTTTCTTTTCTTCATCTTCATCTCCTTCCTCTTCTTCCTTTCCTGCGTCATATCCCTCTTTTTCTCCTTCTTCTGCTTCCACTTGCATTTTTACCTCTTGTTCTCCTTCTTCTACTTCTTCTCCATGATCCTCACTCCTTCAACTAGTTTTTCTTCTTCCTCTTGTTCACCTTCTTCCACTTCTACTACATCCACTCGTTCTTCTTCTTCCCTCTCTTCTCCTTCTTCCCCTTCTTCTGCCTACACTACTTCTTCTTCCTCCCCTTCTTCTTCTCCAACTTGTTCCACTTCTTCCTCATTCCCCTTTGCTTCCATTGCTTCTTCTTCCTCCTCTTTTTCTCATTCTTCCACTTCTTCTTCTTCTTCCTATTGGTCTCCTTCTTCCACTTCTTCTTCTTCATCTCCTTTCATTCCACTACTTCCTCATATTCCTCTTATTCTCTCCTTCTACCACTTCTTCTACTTCTACTTGTTGTTCTTCTTCATTTTCGTCTCCTTCTTCCTCTTGTTCTGCTTACACTTCTTCCTCTTCCTCTTCTTCCAGTTCTTCTCCTTCCACAACTTCTTTTTCTTTCCTTTCCGTCTTCTCCTTCCTCTTTTTCTCCATCCCCGACTTCTGTTGCTTCCCATTGTTGCTCTTCCTCTTGTTCTCCTTCCCCCAAATCTTATTCTTACACTTCTTCTTCTTCTTCTTCCTCTTCTCGTCCAGATTCCACTTCTTCTGGTTCTTCTTCCCTTCCCTTCCCCTCCTTCTTCCTCTTCCTCTTTTTCTCCTTTTTCCAATTCTTCTTCTTCATCTCACCTCCTTCGACTACTTCTTCTTCCTCCTCTTGTTCACCTTCTTCACTTTCCACATCTTCTTCTTCTTCCTTTTCTTCTCCTTCTTCCACTTCTTCTAGTTACTCTCCTTCTTCTTCCTCTTCTTATCTTTCTTCCACTTCTCCTGCCTCCTCTTGTTCTTTTTCTTCCAGTTCTTCTTCATCCCCTCCTTTCCTTTCTTTTCTTCATCTTCATCTCCTTCTTCTTCTTCCTTTCCTTCGTCATATCCCTCTTTTTCTCCTTCTTCTGCTTCCACTTGCATTTTTACCTCTTGTTCTCCTTCTTCTACTTCTTCTCCATCATCCTCACTCCTTCAACTAGTTTTTCTTCTTCCTCTTGTTCACCTTCTTCCACTTCTACTACATCCACTTGTTCTTCTTCTTCCCTCTCTTCTCCTTCTTCCCCTTCTTCTGCCTACACTACTTCTTCTTCCTCCCCTTCTTCTTCTCCTACTTGTTCCACTTCTTCCTCATTCCCCTTTCCTTCCATTGCTTCTTCTTCCTCCTCTTTTTCTCATTCTTCCACTTCTTCTTCTTCTTCCTATTGGTTTCCTTCTTCCACTTCTTCTTCTTCATCTCCTTTCATTCCACTACTTCCTCATATTCCTCTTATTCTCTCCTTCTACCACTTCTTCTACTTCTACTTGTTGTTCTTCTTCATTTTCGTCTCCTTCTTCCTCTTGTTCTGCTTACACTTCTTCTCTTCCTCTTCCTCTTCTTCCACTTCTTCTCCTTCCACAACTTCTTTTTCTTTCCTTTCCGTCTTCTCCTTCCTCTTTTTCTCCATCCCCGACTTCTGTTGCTTCCCATTGTTGCTCTTCCTCTTGTTCTCCTTCCCCCAAATCTTATTCTTACACTTCTTCTTCCTCTTCTCGTCCAGATTCCACTTCTTCTGGTTCTTCTTCCCTTCCCTTCCCCTCCTTCTTCCTCTTCCTCTTTTTCTCCTTTTTCCAATTCTTCTTCTTCATCTCACCTCCTTCGACTACTTCTTCTTCCTCCTCTTGTTCACCTTCTTCACTTTCCACATCTTCTTCTTCTTCCTTTTCTTCTCCTTCTTCCACTTCTTCTAGTTACTCTCCTTCTTCTTCCTCTTCTTATCTTTCTTCCACTTCTCCTGCCTCCTCTTGTTCTTTTTCTTCCAGTTCTTCTTCATCCCCTCCTTTCCTTTCTTTTCTTCATCTTCATCTCCTTCTTCTTCTTCCTTTCCTGCGTCATATCCCTCTTTTTCTCCTTCTTCTGCTTCCACTTGCATTTTTACCTCTTGTTCTCCTTCTTCTACTTCTTCTCCATCATCCTCACTCCTTCAACTAGTTTTTCTTCTTCCTCTTGTTCACCTTCTTCCACTTCTACTACATCCACTCGTTCTTCTTCTTCCCTCTCTTCTCCTTCTTCCCCTTCTTCTGCATTCACTACTTCTTCTTCCTCCCCTTCTTCTTCTCCAACTTGTTCCACTTCTTCCTCATTCCCCTTTGCTTCCATTGCTTCTTCTTCCTCCTCTTTTTCTCATTCTTCCACTTCTTCTTCTTCTTCCTATTGGTCTCCTTCTTCCACTTCTTCTTCTTCATCTCCTTTCATTCCACTACTTCCTCATATTCCTCTTATTCTCTCCTTCTACCACTTCTTCTACTTCTACTTGTTGTTCTTCTTCATTTTCGTCTCCTTCTTCCTCTTGTTCTGCTTACACTTCTTCCTCTTCCTCTTCTTCCACTTCTTCTCCTTCCACAACTTCTTTTTCTTTCCTTTCCGTCTTCTCCTTCCTCTTTTTCTCCATCCCCGACTTCTGTTGCTTCCCATTGTTGCTCTTCCTCTTGTTCTCCTTCCCCCAAATCTTATTCTTACACTTCCTCTTCTTCTTCTTCCTCTTCTCGTCCAGATTCCACTTCTTCTGGTTCTTCTTCCCTTCCCTTCCCCTCCTTCTTCCTCTTCCTCTTTTTCTCCTTTTTCCAATTCTTCTTCTTCATCTCACCTCCTTCGACTACTTCTTCTTCCTCCTCTTGTTCACCTTCTTCACTTTCCACATCTTCTTCTTCTTCCTTTTCTTCTCCTTCTTCCACTTCTTCTAGTTACTCTCCTTCTTCTTCCTCTTCTTATCTTTCTTCCACTTCTCCTGCCTCTTCTTGTTCTTTTTCTTCCAGTTCTTCTTCATCCTCTCCTTTCCTTTCTTTTCTTCATCTTCATCTCCTTCTTCTTCTTCCTTTCCTTTGTCATATCCCTCTTTTTCTCCTTCTTCTGCTTCCACTTGCATTTTTACCTCTTGTTCTCCTTCTTCTACTTCTTCTCCATCATCCTCACTCCTTCAACTAGTTTTTCTTCTTCCTCTTGTTCACCTTCTTCCACTTCTACTACATCCACTTGTTCTTCTTCTTCCCTCTCTTCTCCTTCTTCCCCTTCTTCTGCCTACACTACTTCTTCTTCCTCCCCTTCTTCTTCTCCTACTTGTTCCACTTCTTCCTCATTCCCCTTTCCTTCCATTGCTTCTTCTTCCTCCTCTTTTTCTCATTCTTCCACTTCTTCTTCTTCTTCCTATTGGTCTCCTTCTTCCACTTCTTCTTCTTCATCTCCTTTCATTCCACTACTTCCTCATATTCCTCTTATTTTCTCCTTCTACCACTTCTTCTACTTCTACTTGTTGTTCTTCTTCATTTTCGTCTCCTTCTTCCTCTTGTTCTGCTTACACTTCTTCTCTTCCTCTTCCTCTTCTTCCAGTTCTTCTCCTTCCACAACTTCTTTTTCTTTCCTTTCCGTCTTCTCCTTCCTCTTTTTCTCCATCCCCGACTTCTGTTGCTTCCCATTGTTGCTCTTCCTCTTGTTCTCCTTCCCCCAAATCTTATTCTTACACTTCTTCTTCTTCTTCTTCCTCTTCTCGTCCAGATTCCACTTCTTCTGGTTCTTCTTCCCTTCCCTTCCCCTCCTTCTTCCTCTTGCTCCCCTTGTTCACCTTCTTTACTTTCCACATCTTCTTCTTCTTCCTTTTCTTCTCCTTGTTCCACTTCTTCTAGTTACTCTCCTTCTTCTTCCTCTCCTTATCTTTCTTCCACTTCTCCTGCCTCCTCTTGTTCTCTTTCTTCCACTTCTTCTTCATCCTCTCCTTTCGTTTCTTTTCTTCTTCTTCATCTCCCTCTTCTTCTTCCTTTCCTTCGTCATATCCCTCTTTTTCTCCTTCTTCTGCTTGCACTTGCATTTCTACCTCTTGTTCTCCTTCTTCCAATTCTTCTCCATCATCCCCACTCCTTCAACTACTTCTTCCTGTTCCTCTTGTTCACCTTCTTCCACTTCTACTACATCCACTTGTTCCTCTTCTTCCATCTCTTCTCCTTTTGGCCCTTCTTCTGCCTACACTACCTCTTGTTCCTCCCCTTCTTCTTCTCGTCCTTGTTCCACTTCTTCTTCATTCCCCTTTCCTTCCATTGCTTCTTCTTCGTCCTCTTTTTCTCATTCTTCCACTTCTTCTTCTTCTTCCTATTGTTCTCCTTCTTCCACCTGCACTTTTTCCTTTTCTTCTCGTTCTTCCACTTCTTCTTCTTCCTCTTATTCTCCTTCTGCTACTTCTTCTTCCTCGTCCCGTTCTCCTTCCTCAACTTCTTCTTCTTCTTCTTCATCTCCTTTCATTCCACCACTTCCTGCTATTCCTCTCATTCTCTCCTTCTACCACTTCTTCTACTTCTACTTGTTGTTCTTCATTTTTGTCTCCTTCTTCCGCTTCTTCTGCTTACACTTCTTCTTCTTGCTCTTCTTCCATTTCTTCTCCTTCCACAACTTCTTCTTTCCTTTCTGTCTTCTCCTTCCACTTTTTCTTCACCCCCCACTTCTGTTGCTTTCCATTGTTACTCTTCCTCTTCTTCTCCTTCCCCCAAATCTTATGCTTACACTTCTTCATCTTCTTCCTCTTCTCCTCCAGCTTCCACTTCTTCTGCTTCTTCTTCCTTTCCTTTCCCCTCCTTCTTCCTTTTCCTCCTTCTTTCCTTGTTCCAATTCTTCTTCTTCATATCACCTCCTCCCACTACTTCTTCTTCCTTTCTTGTTCACCTTCTTCAACTTCTTCACTTTCCACATCTTCTTCTTCTTCCTTTTCTTCTCCTTCTTCCACTTCTGCTAGTTACTCGCCTTCTTCTTCCTCTTCTTATCTTTCATCCACTTCTCCTGCCTCCTCTTGTTCTCTTCCTTCCACTTCTTCTTCATCCTCTCCTTTCGCTTCTTTTCTTCTTCTTCATCTCCTTCTTCTTCTTCCTTTCCTTCGTCATATCCCTCTTTTTCTCCTTCGTCTGCTTCCACTTGTATTTCTACCTCTTGTTCTCCTTCGTCTGCTTCCACTTGTATTTCTACCTCCCGTTCTCCTTGTTCCAATTCTTCTTCTTCATCTCACCTCCTTCCAGTACTTCTTCTTCCTCCTCTTGTTCACCTTCTTCACTTTCCACATCTTCTTCTTCTACCTTTTCTTCTCCTTCTTCCACTTCTTCTAGTTACTCTCCCTCTTCTTCCTCTTCTTATCTTTCTTCCACTTCTCCTGCCTCCTCTTGTTCTCTTTCTTCCGCTTCTTCTTCATCCTCTCCTTTCCATTCTTTTCTTCCCCTTCATCTCCTTCTTCTTCTTCCTTTCCTTCGTCATATCCCTCTTTTTCTCCTTCTTCTACTTCCACTTGCACTTCTACCTGTTGTTCTCCTTCTTCCACTTCTTCTCCATCATCCCCACTCCTTCAATTACTTCTTCTTCTTCCTCTTGTTCACCTTCTTCCACTTCTACTACATCCACTTTTTCTTCTTCTTCTCTCTCTTCTCCTTCTTGCCCTTCTTCTGCCTACACTACTTCTTCTTCCTCCCCTCCTTCTTCTCCTCCTTGTTCCACTTCTTCTTCATCCCCTTTCCTTCCATTGCTTCTTCTTCCTCCTCTTTTTCTCATTCTTCCACTTCTTCTTCTTCTTCCTATTGTTCTCGTTGTTCCACTTGCAGTTCGTCCTTTTCTTCTCGTTCTTCAACTTCTACTTCTTCCTCTTCTTCTCCTTCTGCCACCTCTTCTCCCCCCCACTCCTTCAAGTACTTCTTCTTCACTTGTTCACCTTCTTCCACCTCTACTACATCCACTTCTTCTTCTTCTTCCCTCTCTTCTCCTTCTTGCCCTTCTTCTGCCAACACTACTTCTTCTTCCTCCCTCTCTTCTCCTTCTTGCCCTTCTTCTGCCAACACTACCTCTTCTTCCTCCTCTTCTTCTTCTCCTCCTTGTTCCATTTCTTCTTCATCCCCTTTCCTTCCATTGCTTCTTCTTCCTGCTCTTTTTCTCATTCTTCCACTTCTTCTTCTTCTTCCTATTGTTCTCCTTCTTCCAGTTGCACTATCTCTTCCTTTTCTTCTCGTTCTTCCACTTTTTCTTCTTCCTCTTCTTCTCCTTCTGCCACCTCTTCTCCCTCTTCCCGTTCTCCTTCTTTAACTTCTTCCACTTCTTCTTCTTCATCTCCTTTCATTCCACAACTTCTACCACTTCCCTCTCTTGTTCTCTTTCTTGCGCTTCTTTTTCATGCTCTCATTTCCATTCTTTTCTTCCTCTTCATCTCCTTCTTCTTCTTCCTTTCCTTCGTCATATCCCTCTTTTTCTCCTTCTTCTGCTTCCACTTGCATTTCTACCTCTTGTTCTCCTTCTTCCACTTCTTCTCCATCATCCCCACTCCTTCAACTACTTCTTCTTCTTCCTCTTGTTCACCTTCTTCCACTTCTACTACATCCACTTGTTCTTCTTCTCCTTCTTGCCGTTCTTCTGCCTAGAGTACTTATTCTTCCTCCCCTTCTTCTTCTCCTCCTTGTTCCACTTCTTCTTCATTCCCCTTTCCTTCCATTGCTTCTTCTTCCTCCTCCTTTTCTCATTCTTCCACTTTTTCTTCTTCTTCCTATTGTTCTCCTTCTTCCACTTGCACTTGTTCCTTTTCTTCTCGTTCTTCCACTTCTTCTTCTTCCTCTTCTTCTCCTTCTACCACCTCTTCTTCCTCTTCCCGTTCTCCTTCTTCCACTTTTTCTTTTTCATCTCCTTTCATTCCACTACTTCCTCCTATTCCTCAAATTCTCTCCTTTTACCACTTCTTCTACTTCTACTTGTGGTTCTTCTTCATTTTCGTCTCCTTCTTCTGCTTCTTCTGCGTACGCTTCTTCTCCTTCCATAACTTCTTCTTCTTTCCTTTTCGTCTTCTTCTTCCTCTTTTTCTTCATCCCCCAATTCTGTTGCTTGCCATTGTTGCTCTTCCTCTTCTTCTCCTTCCCCCAAATCTTATGCTTACACTTCTTCTTCTTCTTCCACTTCTCCTCCAGATTGCACTTCTCCTGCCTCCTCTTGTTCTCTTTCTTCTACTTCTTCTTCATCCTCTCCTTTCCTTTCTTTTCTTCCTCTTTATCTCCTTCTTTTTCTTCCTTTCCTTCGTCATATCCCTCTTTTTCTCGTTCTTCTGCTTCCACTTGCATTTCTACCTCTTGTTCTCCTTCTTCCACTTCTTCTCCATCATCCCCACTCTTTCAATTACTTCTTGTTCTTCCTCTTGTTCACCTTCTTCAACTTCTACTACATCCACTTGTTCTTCTTCTTCCCTCTCTACTCCTTATTGCCCTTCTTTTGCCTACACTACTTCTTCTTCCTCCCTTCTTCTTCTCCTCCTTTTTCCACTTCTTCTTCATCCCCTTTCCTTCCATTGCTTCTTCTTCCTCCTCTTTTTGTCATTCTTCCACTTCTTCTTCTTCTTCCTATTGTTCTCCTTCTTCCAGTTCACTTCTTGCTTTTCTTCTCGTTCTTCCACTTCTTCTTCTTCCTCTTCTTCTCCTTTTGCCACCTCTGCGTCCTCCTTCCGTTCTCCTTCTTCCACTTCTTCTTCTTCATCTCCTATTCCTCTTATTCTGTCCTTCTACCACTTCTTATACTTCTACTTGTTGTTCTTCTTCATTTTCGTCTCCTTCTTCCACTTCTTCTAGTTACTCTCCTTCTTCTTCCTCTTCTTATCTTTCTCCCACTTCTCCTGCCTCCTCTTGTTCTCTTTCTTGCACTTCTTCTTCATCCTCTCCTTTCCTTTCTTTTCTTCCTCTTCATTTCCTTCTTCTTCTTCCTTTCCTTCGTAATATACCTCTTTTTCTCCTTCTTCTGCTTCCACTTGCATGTCTACCTCATGTCCTCCTTCTTCCATTCTTTCTCCATCATCCCCACTCCTTCAACTACTTCTTTTTCTTCCTCTTGTTCACCTTCTTCCACTTCTACTACATCCACTTGTTCCTCTTCTTCCATCTCTTCTCCTTCTTGCCCTTCTTCTGCCCACACTACCTCTTCTTCCTCCCCTGCTTCTTCTCCTCCTTGTTCCACTTCTTCTTCATTCCCCTTTCCTTCCATTGCTTCTTCTTCGTCCTCTTTTTCTCATTCTTCCACTTCTTCTTCTTCTTCCTATTGTTCTCCTTCTTCCACTTGCACTTCTTCCTTTTCTTCTCGTTCTTCCAGTTCTTCTTCTTCCTCTTCTTCTCCTTCTGCTACCTCTTCTTCCTCTTCCCTTTCTCCTTCTTCCACTTCTTCTTCTTCATCTCCTTTCATTCCACTACTTCCTCCTATTCCTCTTATTCTCTCCTTCTACCACTTCTTCTACTTCTACTTATTGTTTTTCTTCATTTCCATCCCCTTTTTCCGCTTCTTCTCCTTATACTTCTTCTTCTTCCTCTTCGTCCATTTCTTCTCCTTCCACAACTTCTTCTTCTTTCCTTTCCGTCTTTTCCTTCCTCTTTTTCTCCATCCCCCACTTCTGTTGCTTCCCATTGTTGCTCTTCCTCTTCTTCTCCTTCCCCCAAATCTTATGCTTACACTTCCTCTTCTTCTTCCACTTCTGCTAGTTACTCTCCTTCTCCTTCCTCTTCTGATCTTTGTCCCACTTCTCCTGCCTCCTCTTGTTCTCTTTCTTCCACATCTTCTTCTTTTTCCTTTCCTTTGTCATATCCCTCTCTTTCTCCTTCTTCTGCTTCCACTTGCATTTCTACCTCTTGTTCTCCTTCTTCCACTTCTTCTCCATCGTTCCCTCTCCTTCAACTACTTCGTCTTCTTCCTCTTATTCACCTTATTCCACCTCTACTACATGCAGTTGTTCTTCTTCTTCCCTCTCTTCTCCTTCTTGCCCCTTTTCTGCCTACACTACTTATTTTCCTCCCCTTCTTCTTATCCTCCTTGTTCCACTTCTTCTTCATTCCCCTTTCCTTCCATTGCTTCTTCTTCCTCCTCTTTTTGTCATTCATCCACTTCTTCTTCTTCTTCCTATTGTTCTCCTTCTTCCACTTGCACTTCTTTCGTTTCTTCTCGTTCTTCCACTTCTTCTTCTTCCTCTTCTTCTCCTTGTGCCACCTCTTGTTCCTCCTCCCTTCACCTTCTTCCACTTCTTCTTCTTCATCTCCTTTCATTCCATTACTTCCTCCTATTCCTCTTATTCTCTCCTTCTACCACTTCTTCTACTTCTACTTGTTGTTCTTCTTCATTTCCGTCTCCTTCTTCCGCTTCTTCTGCTTACACTTCTTCTTCTTCCTCTTCTTTCATTTCTTCTCCTTCCACAACTTCTGCTTCTTTCCTTTCCGTCTTCTCTTTCTTCCTTTTCTCCATCCCCCACTTCTGTTGCTTCCCATTGTTGCTCTTCCTCTTCTTCTCCTTCCCCGATATCTTATGCTTGCACTTCTTCTTGTTCTTCCTCTTCTCCTCCAGATTCCATTTCTTTTGCTTCTTCTTCCCTTCCCTTCCCTTCCCCTCCTTCTTCCTTTTCCTCCTTTTCTCCTTGTTCCAATTCTGATGAGGACATGAAGGACAAAAAGCTTGAAGCACTTGACGGGCTTGGAGGACCCATGACAAGGGCAAGGAAAAAGAGAGCTAAGGAAGCTTTGCAACAAGTGTTGACAGGGATTTTTCAAAGAGAGCCAAATCTTGCAGACTGTGGGGATAAAATTGTCAATTGCATCCTGTTTGAAGAGGGAGGTGAGCGACCAACATCTCTATAATAATTTGGGCTGATTTTATTAGTAAATTATTTCAAATAAATTGTATAAGTGGCTGTTACAAATTCTTAAAAATGTGCGGCCAGCTTGGGCAAATAGGGACCAGATTTTTGTTAATTATTTGGGCTGTTATGTTAGTATTTTTATTGGACAATTATTTAGCTTTTAATTAAGTTAGGGGTTGCATCAAATTTGGGGAAGCAAACAGCCATATAAGGGGGGCACTCAGCTGGGCAAGGGGGGATGACTGATTCAGAAAAATAGACTCTTGAGAGTGCTTCTTCCTGGGTTCTAAACAGCCAAGGATTTTTCTTTGAGAATTATCAAAGGCCATCCATACCTTTGTGACGCCTGGAAGTGTGACGCCTCCTTTCACCATTTTCTGTCTTGTTTCTTCAATTTTCTGTTTTGTTCATTGTTCCAATTGAAGTCGATTCTCACGCAGAATTTCTGATCCGGCACGCTGTGTTTTTGTTTTGAATTTCTGCATCTATTTTGGGTTTCCAATTAAGTGCTAAAATTGTGATTTAAATCTGCCCCAATTTTGCTTGATTTGTGTGTAACCTTTTATTGTGAAAATTCTTAGTAATGAGCCAACGTTCTGCACATTTTCAATCAATTTAACTTTGAAGCGTTTGTTGCAATTATTTCTATCAAGCGCTGATTGCCCTTTTCTGCTCAGAATTATATTCTTTTCAATTAGCAAACTGGGCGTCATTTGTCTTTTAACCTGTGCTGGAATATTTAATCAAAATTCTGCATTTGTTTGAAGCCGCCATTTCACGCTAAGTCTTTGATTCACTTTCCAATCGATTCCATGCTTCGTTGCTCAATGAATTCTTCCTTTCTTTGGTTCAAAATTTTCATAAGGCAGCCAATACAATTCTTGGAGGTCCTTGTCCAGAATTCTAATTCCGCAAGAGGATTCACGTCAAATTCTGCTTCTTCATCTCACCTCCTTCCACTACTTCTTCTTCCTCCTCGTGTTCACCTTCTTCAGCTTCTTCACTTTCCACATCTTCTTCTTCTTCCTTTTCTTCTCCTTCTTCCACTTCTTCTAGTTACTCTCCCTCTTCTTCCTCTTCTTATCTTTCTTGAACTTCTCCTGCCGCCTCTTGTTATCTTTCTTCCACTTCTTCTTCATCCTCTCCTTCCCTTTCTTTTCTTCCTCTTCATCTCCTTCTTCTTCTTCCTTTCCTTCGTCATATCCCTCTTTTTCTTCTTCTTCTGCTTCCATGTTCAATTTTACCTCTTGCTCTCCTTCTTCCACTTCCTCTCCATCATCCCCACTCCTTCAACTACTACTTCTTCTTCCTCTTGTTCACCTTCTTCCACTTCTACTACATTCACTTATTCTTCTTCTTCCCCCTCTTCTCCTTCTTGCCCTTCTTTTGCCTATACTACTTCTTCTTCCTCCCGTTCTACTTCTCCTCCTTGTTCCACTTCTTCTTCATCCCCTTATGTTCCATTGCTTCTTCTTCCTCCTCTTTTTCTTCTTCCTATTGTTCTCCTTCTTCCACTTGCACTTCTTCCTTTTCTTCTCGTTCTTCCACTTCTTCTTCTTCTCTTCTTCTCCTTCTCTTCTTCCTCCTCCCGTTCTCCTTCTTCCACTTTTTCTTCTTCATCTCCTTTCCTTCCACTACTTCCTCCTATTCCTCTTATTCTCTCCTTGTACCACTTCTTCTACTTCTACTTGTTGTTCTTCTTCACTTTCGTCTCCTTCTTTCGCTTCTTCTACTTACACTTCTTCTTCTTCCTCCTCTTCCACGTCTTCTCCTTCCACAACTTCTTCTTCTTTCCTTTCCATCTTCTCCTTCCTTTTTTTCTCCAACTTCTTCTACTTCCAACTTCTTCTTCCACTTCTCCTGCCTCCTCTTGTTCTCTTTCTTCCACTTCTTCTTCTTCCTCTCCTTTCCTTTCTTTTCTTCCTCTTCATCTCTTTCTTCTTCTTCCTTTCCTTCGTCATATCCCTCTTTTTCTCCTTCTTCTGCTTCCACTTGCATTTCCACCTCTTGTTCTCCTTCTTTCACTTCTTCTCCATCATCCCCACTCCTTCAACTACTTCTTCTTCTTCCTCGTGTTCACCTTCTCGTACTTCTACTACATCATGTTTTTCTTCTTCTTCCCCTCTTCTCCTTCTTGCTCTTCTTCTGCCTACACGACTTCTTCTTCCTCCCCTTCTTCTCCTCCTCCTTGTTCCACTTCTTCTACATCCCATTTCCTTCCATTGCTTCTTCTTCCTCCTCTTTTTCTCATTCTTCCATTTCTTCTTCTTCTTCCTATTGTTCTCCTTCTTCCACCTGCACTTCTTCCTTTTCTTCTCTTTCTTCCACTTCTTCTTCTTCCTCTTCTTCTCCTTCTGCCACCTCTTCTCCCTCCTCCCGTTCTCCTTCTTCTTCATCTCCTTTCATTCCACTACTTCCTCCTATTCCTCTTATTCTCTCCTTCTACCACTTCTTCTACTCCTACTTGTTGTTCTTCTTCATTTTCGTCTCCTTCTTCTGCTTCTTCTGCTTACACTTCTTCTTCTTCCTCTTCTTCCATTTCTTCTCCTTCCACAACTTTTTCTTGTTTCCTTTCCGTCTTTTCCTTCCGCTTTTTCTCCATCCCCTACTTCTGTTGCCTCACATTGATGCTCTTCCTCTTCTTCTCCTTACCCCAAATCTTATGCTTACACTTCTTCTTCTTCTTCCCTTCCCTTCCCCTCCTTCTTCCTTTTCCTCTTTTTCTCGTTCTTCCAATTCTTCTTCTTCATCTCACCTCCTTCTACTACTTCTTCTTCCTCCTCTTGTTCACCTTCTTCAACTTATTCACTTTCCACATCTTCTTCTTCTTCCTTTTCTTCTCCTTCATCCACTTCTTCTAGTTACTCTCCTTCTTCTTCCTCTTCTTATCTTTCTTCCACTTATCCTGCCTCCTCTTATTCTCTTTCTTCCACTTCTTCTTCATCCTCTCCTTTCCTCTCTTTTCTTCCACTTCATCTTCCTTTCCTTCGTCATATCCCTCTTTTTCTCCATCTTCTGCTCCCACCTGCATTTCTACCTTTTGTTCTCCTTCTTCCACTTCTTCTCCATCATCCCCACTCCTTCAACTATTTCTTCTTCTTTGTTCACCTTCTTCCACCTCTACTACATCCACTTGTTGTTCTTGTTCCCACTCTTCTCCTTCTTTCCCTTCTTCTGCCTACACTACTTCTTCTTCCTACCACTTCTTCATTTTTGTATCCTTCTTCCGCTTCTTCTGCTTATACTTCTTCTTCTTCCTCTTCCTCCATTTCTTCTCCCTCCACAACGTCTTCTTCTTTCCTTTCCGTCTTCTCCTTCCTCTTTTTCTCCATCCCCCACTTCTGTTGCTTCCCATTGTTGCTCTTCCTCTTCTTCTCGTTCCCCCAAATCTTATGCTTACACTTCTTCTTCTTCTTCCTCTGCTCGTCCAAATTCCACTTCTTCTACTTCTTCTTCATTTTCGTCTCCTTCTTTCGCTTCTTCTGCTTACACTTCTTCTTCTTCCATTTCTTATCCTTCCACAACTTCTTCGTCTTTCCTTTCCGCCTTCTCCTTCCTCTTTTTCTCCATCCCCCACTTCTGTTGCTTCCCATTGTTGCTCTTCCTCTTCTTCTCCTTCCCCCAAATCTTATGCTTACACTTCTTCTTCTTCCTCCTCTTCTCCTCCAAATTCCACTTCTTCTGCTTCTTCTTCCCTTCCCTTCCCCTCCTTCTTCCTTTTCCTCCTTTTCTTCTTGTTCCAATTCTTCTTCTTCATCTCACCTCCTTCCACTACATCTTCTTCCTCCTCTTGTTCACCTTCTTCACTTTCCACATCTTCTTCTTCTTCCTTTTCTCCTACTTCTTCCACTTCTTCTAGTTACTCTCCTTCTTCTTCCACTTCTTATCTTTTTGTCCACTTCTCCTGCCTCCTCTTGTTCCACTTCTTCCTCTTCTTCTTCATCCTCTCCTTTCCTTTCTTTTCTTCCTCTTCATCTCCTTCTTCTTCTTCTTCTTCATCTCCTTTCATTCCACTACTTCCTGCTATTCCTCTCATTCTCTCCTTCTACCACTTCTTCTACTTCTACTTGTTGTTCTTCATTTTCGTCTCCTTCTTCCGCTTCTTCTGCTTACACTTCTTCTTCTTCCTCTTCTTCCATTTCTTCTCCTTCCACAACTTCTTCTTCTTTCCTTTCTGTCTTCTCCTTCCTCTTTTTCTCCACCCCCCACTTCTGTTGCTTCCCATTGTTACTCTTCCTCTTCTTCTCCTTCCCCCAAATCTTATGCTTACACTTCTTCATCTTCTTCCTCTTCTCCTCCAGCTTTCACTTCTTCTGCTTCTTCTTCCTTTCCCTTCCCCTCCTTCCTTTTCCTCCTTCTTTCCTTGTTCCAATTCTTCTTCTTCATATCACCTCCTCCCACTACTTCTTCTTCCTTTCTTGTTCACCTTCTTCAACTTCTTCACTTTCGACATCTTCTTCGTCTTCCTTTTCTTCTCCTTCTTCCACTTCTTCTAGTTACTCGCCTTCTTCTTCCTCTTCTTATCTTTCATCCACTTCTCCTGCCGCCTCTTGTTCTCTTTCTTCCACTTCTTCTTCATCCTCTCCTTTCGCTTCTTTTCTTCTTCTTCATCTCCTTCTTCTTCTTCCTTTCGTTCGTCATATCCCTCTTTTTCTCCGTCGTCTGCTTCGACTTGTATTTCTACCTCTTGTTCTCCTTCGTCTCCTTCCACCTGTATTTCTACCTCCCGTTCTCCTTGTTCCAATTCTTCTTCTTCATCTCACCTCCTTCCACTACTTCTTCTTCCTCCTGTTGTTCACCTTCTTCACTTTCCACATCTTCTTCTTCTTCCTTTTCTTCTCCTTCTTCCACTTCTTCTAGTTACTCTCCTTCTTCTTCCTCTTCTTATCTTTCTTCCACTTCTCCTGCCTGCTCTTGTTCTCTTTCTTCCGCTTCTTTTTCATCCTCTCCTTTCCATTCTTTTCTTCCTCTTCATCTGCTTCTTCTTCTTCCTTTCCTTCGTCATATCCCTCTTTTTCTCCTTCTTCTGCTTCCACTTGCATTTCTACCTCTTGTTCTCCTTCTTCCACTTCTTCTCCATCATCCCCACTCCTTCAACTACTTCTTCTTCTTCCTCTTGTTCACCTTCTTCCACTTCTACTACATCCACTTGTTCTTCTTCTTCCCTTTCTTCTCCTTCTTGCCCTTTTTCTGCCTACACTACTTCTTCTTCCTCCCCTTCTTCTTCCCCTCCTTGTTCCACTTCTTCTTCATCCCCTTTCCTTCAATTGCTTCTTCTTCCTCCTCTTTTTCTTATTCTTCCACTTCTTCATCTTCTTCCTATTGTTTCCCTCTTCCACTTGCACTTCTTCCTTTTCTTCTCGTTCTTCCACTTCTTCTTCTTCTAGTTCTTCTTCCCTTCCCTTCTCCTCTTTCTTCTTTTCCTCCTTTTCTCCTTGTTCGAATTCTTCTTCTTCATCTCACCTCCTTCCACTACTTCTTCTTCCTCCTCTTGTTCACCTTCTTCACTTTGCACATCGTCTTCTTCTTCCTTTATTTCTCGTTCTTCCACTTCTTCTACTTACTCTCCTTTTTCTTCCTCTTCTTACCTTTCTTCCACTTCTCCTGCCTCCTCTTGTTCTCTTTCTTCCACTTCTTCTTCTTCTTCCTATTGTTCTCCTTCTTCCACTTGAAGTTCTTCCTTTTCTTCTCGTTCTTCCACTTCTTGTTCTTCCTCTTCTTCTCGTTCTGCCACCTCCTCTCCCTCCTCGCGTTCTCCTTCTTCGACTTCTTCTTCATCTCCTTTCATTCCACTACTTCCTCCTATTCCTCTTATTCTCTCCTTCTACCACTTCTTCTACTTCTACTTGTTGTTCTTCTTCATTTTCGTCTCCCTCTTCCGGTTCTTCTGCTTACACTTCTTCTTCTTCCTCTTCTTCTATTTCTTCTCCTTCCACAACTTCTTCTTCTTCCATTTCTTCTCTTTCTTCACTTCCACATGTTCTTCTTCTTCCTTTTCTTCTCCTTCTTCCACTTCTTCTAGTTACTCTCCTTCTTCTTCCTCTTCTTATCTTTCTTCCACTTCTCCTGCCTCTTCTTGTTCTCTTTCTTCCACTTCTTCTTCATCTTCTTCTTCTTCGTCCTTTTCTTCTCCTTCTTCCAATTCTTCTCCATCATCCCCACTCCTTCAACTACTTCTTCTTCTTCCTCTTGTTCACCTTCTTCCACTTCTACTACATCCACTTGTTCTTCTTCTTCCCTCTCTTCTCCTTCTTGCCCTACTTCTGCCTACATTACTTCTTCTTCTCCTCCTTGTTCCACTTCTTCTTCCTCCTGTTTTTCTCATTCTTCCACTTCTTCTTCTACTTCCTATTGTTCTCCTTCTTCCACCTGCACTTCTTCCTTCTCTTCTCGTTCTTCCACTTCTTCTTCTTCCTCTTCTTCTCCTTCTGCCACCTCTTCTCCTCCTCCCATTCTCCTTCATCCACTTCTTCTTCTTCATCTCCTTTCATTCCACTACTTCCTCCTATTCCTCTTGTTCTCTCCTTCAACCACTTCTTCTACTTCTATTTGTTCTTCTTCATTTTTGTCTCCTTCTTCCGCTTCCTCTGCTTACACTTCTTCTTCTTCCTCTTCTTCCATTTCTTCTCCTTCCACAACTTCTTCTTCTTTCCTTTCCATCTTCTCCTTCCTCTTTTTCTCCATCCCCCACTTCTGTTGCTTCCCATTGTTGCTTTTCCTCTTCTTCTCCTTTCCCCAAATCTTATGCTTACACTTCTTCTTCTTCTTCCTCTTCTCCTCCAAATTCCACTTCTTCTGCTTCTTCTTCCCTTCTCGTCCCCTCCTTCTTCCTTTTCCTCCTTTTCTCCATGTTCCAATTCTTCTTCTTCATCTCACCTCCTTCCACCACTTCTTCTTCCACCTCTTGTTCACCTTCTTCACTTTGCACATCTTCTTCTTCTTCCTTTTGTTCTCTTTCTTCCACTTCTTCTAGTTACTCTTCTTCTTCTTCCTCTTCTTATCTTTCTTCCACTTCTCTTGCGTCCTCTTGTTCTCTTTTCTTCCACTTTTTCTTCATGCTATCCTTTCCTTTCTTTTCTTCCTCTTCATCTCCTTCTTCTTCTTCCTTTCCTTCGTCATATCCCTCTTTTTCTCCTTCTTCTGCTTCCACTTGCATTTCTACCTCTTGTTCTCCTTCTTCCACTTCTTCTCCATCATCCCCACTCCTTCAACTACTTCTTCTTCTTCCACTTGTTCACCTTCTTCCATCTCTACTACATCCACTTGTTCTTCTTCTTCCCTCTCTTCTCCTTCTTGCCCTTCTTCTGCCTACACTACTTCTTCTTCGTCCCCTTCTTCTTCTCCTCCTTGTTCCACTTCTTCTTCATCCCCTTTCCTTCCATTGCTTCGTCTTCCTCCTCTTTTTCTCATTCTTCAACTTCTTCTTCTTCTTCCTATTGTTCTCCTTCTTCAACTTGCACTTCTTCCTTTTCTTCTCGTTCTTCCACTTCTTCTTCTTCCTCCTCTTCTCCTTCTGCCACCTCTTCTCCCTCCTCCCGTTCTCCTTTTTCCACTTCTTCTTCTTCATCTCCTTTCATTCCACTACTTCCTCCTATTCCTCTTATTCTCTATTTCTACCACTTCTTCTACTTCTACTTGTTGTTGTTCTTCATTTTTTTGTCCTTCTTCCGCTTCTTCTGCATTCACTTCTTGTTCTTCCTCTTCTTCCATTTCTTCTCCTTCCACAACTTCTTCTTTCCTTTCCGTCTTCTCCTTCCTCTTTTTCGCTATCCCCTACTTCTGTTGCTTCCCATTGTTGCTCTTCCTCTTCTTCTCCTTCCCACAAATCTTATGCTTACACTTCTTCTTCTTCTTCCTCTTCTTTTCCAGATTCCACTGCTTCTGCTTCTTCTTCCCTTCCCTTCCCCTCCTTCTTCCTTTTCCTCCTTTTCTCCTTGTTCCAATTCTTCTTCTTTATCTCACCTCCTTCCACTACTTCTTCTTCCTCCTCTTGTTCACCTTCTTCATCTTCTTCACTTTCCGCATCTTCTTGTTCTTCCTTTTCTTCTCCTTCTTCCACTTCTTCTAGTTACTCTCCTTCTTCTTCCTCTTCTTATCATTCTTCCGCTTCTCCTGCCTCCTCTTGTTCTGTTTCTTCCACTTCTTCTTCATCCTCTCCTTTCCTTTCTTTTCTTCCTCTTCATCTCCTTCTTCTTCTTCCTTTCCTTCGTCATATCCCTCTTTTTCTCCTTCTTCTGCTTCCACTTGCATTTCTACCTCTTGTTCTCCTTCTTCCACTTCTACTCCATCATCCCCACTCCTTCAACTACTTCTTCTTCTTCCTCTTGTTCACCTTCTTCCACTTCTACTACATCCACTTGTTCTTCTTCTCCTTCTTGCCCTTCTTCTGCCTATACTACTTATTCTTCCTCCCCTTCTTCTTCTCCTCCTTGTTCCACTTCTTCTTCATTTCCTTTTCCTTCCATTGCTTCTTCTTCTTCCTCCTTTTCTCATTCTTCCACTTCTTCTTCTTCTTCCTATTGTTCTCCTTCTTCCACTTGCACTTGTTCCTTTTCTTCTCGTTCTTCCACTTCTTCTTCTTGCTCTTCTTCTCCTTCTACCACCTCTTCTTCCTCCTCCCGTTCTCCTTCTTCCACTTCTTCTTTTTCATCTCCTTTCATTCCACTACTTCCTCCTATTCCTCTAATTCTCTCCTTCTACCACTTCTTCTACTTCTACTTGTTGTTCTTCTTCATTTTCGTCTCCTTCTTCTGCTTCTTCTGCTTACGCTGCTTCTCCTTCCATAACTTCTTCTTTCCTTTTCGTCTTCTCCTTCCTCTTTTTCTTCATCCCCCAATTCTGTTGCTTCCCATTGTTGCTCTTCTTCTTCTTCTCCTTCCCCCAAATCTTATGCTTACACTTCTTCTTCTTCTTCCTCTTCTCCTCCAGATTGCCCTTCTTTTGCATCTTCTTCCCTTCCCTTCCCTTCCCCTCCTTCTTCTTGTTCCTCCTGTTCTCCTTGTTCCAATTCTTCTTCTTCATCTCACCTCCTTCGACTACTTCTTCTTCATCCTCTCCTTTCCTTTCTTTTCTTCCTCTTCATCTCATTCTTCTTCTTCCTTTCCTTCGTCATATCCCTCTTTTCCTCCTTCTTCTACTTCCACTTGCATTTCTACCTCTTGTTCTCCTTCTTCCACTTCTTCTCCATCATCCACAATCCTTCAACTACTTCTTCTTGTTCCTCTTGTTCACCTTCTTCCACTTCTACTACATCCACTTGTTCTTCATCTTCCCTCTCTTCTCCTTCTTCCCCTTCTTCTGCCTACACTACTTCTTCTTCCTCCCCTTCTTCTTCTCCTCCTTGTTCTACTTCTTCTTCTTTCCCCTTTCCTTCCATTGCTTCTTCTTCCTCCTCTTTTTCTCATTCTTCCACTTCTTCTTCCTATTGTTCTCCTTCTTCCACTTGCATTTCTTCCTTCTCTTCTCGTTCTTCCACTTCTTCTTCTTCCTCTTCTTCTCCTTTTGCCACCTCTTCTTCCTCCTCCCGTTATCCTTCTTCCACTTCTTCTTCATCTCCTTACATTCCACTACTTCCTCTTATTCCTCTTATTCTCTCCTTCTACCACTTCTTCTACTTCTACTTGTTGTTCTTCTCGATTTTCGTCTCCTTCTTCCGCTTCTTCTGCTTACACTTCTTGTTTTTCTTCCTCTTCTTCCATTTCTTCTCCTTCCACAACTTCTTTTCTTTCCTTTCCATCTTCTCCTTCCCCCATATCTTATGCTTACACTTCTTTTCCTTCTTCCTCTTCTCCTCCAGATTCGACTTCTTCTACTTCTTCTTCCCTTCCCTTCCCCTCCTTCTTCCTTTTCCTCATTTTCTCCTTGGTCCATTTCTTCTTCTTCTTCTTCCTTTTCTTCTCCTTCTTCCACTTCTTCTCCATCATCCCCACTCCTTCAACTACTTCTTCTTCTTCCTCTTCTTCACATTCTTCCACCTCTACTACATCCACTTGCCCTTCTTCTGCATGCACTACTTCTTCTTCCTCCCCTTCTTCTTCTCCTCCTTCTTCCACTTCTTCTTTATTCCCCCTTCCTTCCATTGCTTCTTCTTCCTCTTCTTTTTCTCATTCTTCCACTTCTTTTTCTTCTTCCTATTGTTCTCCTTCTTCCACTTGCACTTCTTGCTTTTCTTCTCGTTCTTCCACTTCTTCTCTTTCTGCCACCTCCTCCCATTCTCGTTCTTCCACTTCTTCTTCTTCATCTCCTTTCATTCCATTACTTCCTTCTATTCCTCTTATTCTCTCCTTATACCACTTCTTCTACTTCTCCTTGTTGTTCTTCTTCATTTTCGTCTCCTTCTTCCGCTTCTTCTGCCTAAACTTCTTCTTCTTCCTCTTCTTCCATTTCTTCTCCTTCCACAACTTCTTCTTCTCTGCTTTCCGTCTTCTCCTTCCTCTTTTTCTCCATCCCCCACTTCTGTTCTTCCCATTGTTGCTCTTCCTTTTCTTTTCCATCCCCCAAATCTTATGCTTACACTTCTTCTTCTTCTTCCTCTTCTCCTCCAGATTCCACTTCTTCTGCTTCTTTTCCCTTCCCTTCCCCTCCTTCTTCCTTTTCCTCCTTTTCTCCTTGTTCCAATTCTTCTTCTTCATCTCACCTCCTTCCACTACTTTTTCTTCCTCCTCTTGTTCACCTTCTTCAACTTCTCCACTTTCCACATCTTCTTCTTCTTCCTTTTCTTCTGCTTCTTCCACTTCTTGTAGTTACTCTCCTTCCTCTTCCTCTCCTTATCTTTCTTCCACTTCTCCTGCCTCCTCTTGTTCTCTTTCTTCCACTTCTTCTTCTTCATCCTCTCCTTTCCTTTCTTTTCTTCTTCTTCATCTCCTCCTTCTTCTTGCTTTCTGTCGTGATAGCCCTCTTTTTCTCTTTCTTCTGCTTCCACTTGCATTTCTACCTCTTGTTCTCCTTCTTCCACTTCTTCTCCATCATCCCCACTCCTTCAACTACTTCTTGTTCTTCCTCTTGCTCACCTTCTTCCACTTCTACTACATCCATTTGTCCTTCTTCTTCCCTCTCTTCTCCTTCTTGCCCTTCTTCTGCCTGCACTACTTCTTCTTCCTCCCCTTCTTCTTCTCCTCCTTGTTCCACTTCTTCTCATCCCCTTTCGTACCATTACTTCTTCTTCCTCCTCTTTTTTCTTATTCTTCCACTTCTTCTTCTTCTTATTGTTCGCTTTCTTCGACTTGCACTTCTTCCTTTTCTTCTCGTTCTTCCACATCTTCTTCTTCGTCTTCTTCTCCTTCTGCCACTTCTTCTCCCTCCTCCCGTTCTCCTTCTTCCACTTCTTCTTCTTTATCTCCTTTCATTCCACTACTTCCTCCTATTCCTCTTATTCTCTCCTTCTACCACTTCTTCTACTTCTACTTGTTGTTCTTTTTCATTTTTATCTCCTTCTTCTGCTTACACTTCTTCTTTTTCCTCTTCTTCGATTTCTTCGACTTCCACAACTTCTTCTGCGTCATCTCACCTCCTTGCACTACTTCTTCTTCCTCCTCTTGTTCACCTTCTTCAACTTCCTCACTTTCCACATCTTCTTCTTCTTCCTTTTCTTCTCCTTCTTCCACTTCTTCTAGTTACTCTCCTTCTCCTTCCTCTTTTTATCTTTCTTCCACTTCGCATGCCTCTCTTTTTCTCTTTCTTCCACTTCTTCTTCATCCTCTCCTTTCCTTTCTTTTCTTCCTCTTCATCTCCTTCTTCTGTTTCCACTTGCATTTCTACTACCTCTTGTTCTCCTTTTTCCACTTCTTCTCCATCATCTCCACTCCTTCAACTACTTCTTCTTCTTCCTGTTGTTCACCTTCTTCCACTTTTACTACATCTACTTCTTCTTCTTCTTCCCTCTCTTCTCCTTCTTGCCCTTCTTTTGCCTACACTACTTCTTCTTCCTCCCCTTCTTTTTCTCCTCCTTGTTCCACTGCTTCTTCATCCCCTTTCCTTCCATTGCTTCTTCTTCCTCCTTGTTTTCTCATTCTTCCACTTCTACTTCTTCGTATTGTTCTCCTTCTTCCTCTTGCACTTCTTTCTTTTCTTCTCATTCTTCCACCACTTCTTCTTCCTCTTTTTCTCCTTCTTCCACTTCTTCTAGTTACTCTCCTTCTTCTTCCTCTTCTTATCCTTCTTCCACTTCTCCTGCCTCCTCTTGTTCTCTTTCTTCCACTTCTTCTTCATCCTCTCCTTTCTTTTCTTTTCTTCCACTTCATCTCCTGCTTCTTCTCCCTTTCCTTCGTCATATCCCTCTTTTCCTCCTTCTTCTGCTTCCACTTGCATTTCTATATCTTGTTCTCCTTCATCCACTTCTTTTCCATCATCCCCACTCCTTCAACTACTTCTTCTTCCTCCTTTTATTCACCTTATTCCGCCTCTACTACATCCACTTGTTCTTCTTCTTCCCTCTCTTCTCCTTCTTGCCCTTCTTTTGCCTACACTACTTCTTCTTCCTCCCCTTCTTCTTCTCCTCCTTGTTCCACTTCTTCTTCATCCCCTTTCCTTCCATTGCTTCTTCTTCCTCCTCTTTTTCTCATTCTTCCACTTCTTCTTCTTCTTCCTATTGTTCTCCTTCTTCCACTTGCACTTCTTCCTTTTCTTCTCGTTCTTCCACTTCTTCTTCATCCCCTTTCCTTCCATTGCTCCTTCTGCCACCTCTTCTTCCTCCTCCCGTTCTACTTCTACTTGTTGTTCTTCTTCATTTTCGTCTCCTTCTTCGGCTTCTTCTGCTTCCACTTCTTCTTCTTCCTCTTCTTCCATTTCTTCTCCTTCCACAACTTCTTCTTCTTTCCTTTTCGTCTTCTCCTTCCTCTTTTTCTCCATCTCCACTTCTGTTGCTTCCCATTGTTGCTCTTCCTCTTCTTATCCTTCCCCCAAATCTTATTCTTACACTTCTTCTTCTTCTTCCTCTTCTCCTCCAAATTCCACTTCTTCTGCTTCTTCTTCCCTTCCCTTCCCCTCCTTCTTCCTTTTCCACCTTTCTCCTTGTTCCAATTCTTCTTCTTCATCTCACCTCCTTCCACTACTTGTTCTTCCTCCTCTTGTTCACCTTCTTCAACTTCTTCACTTTCCACATCTTCTTCTTCTTCCTTTTCTTCTCCTTCTTCCACTTCTTCTAGTTACTCTCCTTCTTCTTCCTCTTCTTATCTTTCTTCCATTTCCCCTGCCTCCTCTTGTTCTCTTTCTTTCACTTCTTCTTCATCCTCTCCTTTCCTTTCTTTTCTTCCTCTTCATCTCTTTCTTCTTCTTCCTTTCCTTTGTCATATCCCTCTCTTTCTCCTTCTTCTGCTTCCACTTGCATTTCTACCTCTTGTTCTCCTTCTTCCACTTCTTCTCCATCATTCCCTCTCCTTCAACTACTTCGTCTTCTTCCTCTTATTCACCTTATTCCACCTCTACTACATGCAGTTGTTCTTCTTCTTCCCTCTCTTCTCCTTCTTGCCCCTTTTCTGCCTACACTACTTATTCTTCCTCCCCTTCTTCTTATCCTCCTTGTTCCACTTCTTCTTCATTCCCCTTTCCTTCCATTGCTTCTTCTTCCTCCTCTTTTTGTCATTCATCCACTTCTTCTTCTTCTTCCTATCGTTCTCCTTCTTCCACTTGCACTTCTTCCGTTTCTTCTCGTTCTTCCACTTCTTCTCCTTCCTCTTCTTCTCCTTGTGCCACCTCTTCTTCCTCCGCCCTTCACCTTCTTCCACTTCTTCTTCTTCATCTCCTTTCATTCCATTACTTCCTCCTATTCCTCTTATTCTCTCCTTCTACCACTTCTTCTATTTCTACTTGTTGTTCTTCTTCATTGCCGTCTCCTTCTTCCGCTTCTTCTGCTTACACTTCTTCTTCTTCCTCTTCTTTCGTTTCTTCTCCTTCCACAACTTCTGCTTCTTTCCTTTCCGTCTTCTCTTTCTTCCTTTTCTCCATCCCCCACTTCTGTTGCTTCCCATTGTTGCTCTTCCTCTTGTTCTCCTTCCCCCAAATCTTATTCTTACACTTCTTCTTCTTCTTCCTCTTCTCCTCCAGATTCCACTTCTTCTGCTTCTTCTTCCCTTCCCTTCCCATCCTTCTTCCTTTTCCTCCTTTTCTCCTTTTTCCAATTCTTCTTCTTCATCTCACCTCCTTCCACTACTTCTTCTTCCTCCTCTTGTTCACCTTCTTCAACTTCTTCACTTTCCACCTCTTCTTCTTCTTCCTTTTCTTCTCCTTCTTCCACTTCTTCTAGTTACTCTCCTTCTTCTTCCGCTTTTTATCTTTCTTCCATTTCTCCTGCATCCTCTTGTTCTCTTTCCTCCACTTCTTCTTCATCCTCTTCTTTCCTTTCTTTTATTCCCCTTCATCTCCTTCTTCTTGTTCCTTTCCTTCGTCATATCCCTCTTTTTCTCCTTCTACTTCCACTTGCAGTTCTACCTCTTGTTCTCCTTCATCCACTTCTTCTCGATCATCCCCACTCCTTCAACTACTTCTTCTTCTTCTTCCTCTTGTTCCCCTTCGCCCACTTCTACTACATCCACTTGTTCTACTTCTTCCCTCTCTTTTCCTTCTTGCCCTTCTTCTGCCTACACTTCTTCTTCTTCCTCCCCTTCTTCTTCTCCTCCTTCTTCCACTTCTTCTTCATCCCCTTTCCTTTCATTGCTTCTTCTTCCTCCTCTTTTTCTCATTCTTCCACTTCTTCTTCTTCCTCCTATTGCTCTCCTTCTTCCACTTGCACTTCTTCCTTTTCTTCTCGTTCTTCCACTTCTTCTTCTTCCTCTTCTTCTCCTTCTCCCACCTCTTCTTCCTCCTCCCGTTCTCCTTCTTCCACTTCTTCTTCTTCATCTGCTTTCATTCCACTACTTCCTCCTATTCCTCTTATTCTCTCCTTCTACCACTTCTTCTACTTCTACTTGTTGTTCTTCTTCATTTTCGTCTCCTTCTTCCGCTTCTTCTGCTTACACTTCTTCTTCTTCCTCTTCTTCCATTTCTTCTCCTTCCACAACTTCTTCTTCTTTCCTTTTCCTCTTCTCCTTCCTCTTTTTCTCCATCCCCCACTTCTGTTGCTTCCCATTGTTGCTCTTCCTCTTCTTCTCCTACCCCCAAATCTTATGCTTACACTTCTTCTTCTTCTTTCTCTTCTCCTTCAGATTCCACCTCTTCTCCTTCCTCTTCCCTTCCCTTCCCTTCCCCTCCTTCTTCCTTTTCCTCCTGTTCTCCTTGTTCCAATTCTTCTTCTTCATCTCACCTCCTTCTTCACCTTCTTGTTCCACTTGCATTTCCACCCCTTGTTCACCTTCTTCCACTTCTACTACATCCAGTTGTTCTTCTTCATCCCTCTCTTCTCCTTCTTGCCCTTCTTCTGCCTACACTACTTCTTCTTCCTCCCCTTCTTCTTCTCCTCCTTGTTCCACTTCTTCTTCGTTCCCCTTTCCTTCCATTCCTTCTTCTTCCTCCTTTTTTTGTCATTCTTCCACTTCTTCTTCTTCTTCCTCTTCATCTCTTCCTTCTTGTTCCTTTCCTTCGTCATATCCCTTTTTTCTCCTTCTTCTGCTTCCACTTGCATTTCTACCTGTTGTTCTCCTTCTTCCACTTCTTCTCCATCATCCCCACTCCTTCAACTACTTCTTCTTCTTCCTCTTGTTCACCTTCTTGCACTTCTACTACATGCACTTGTTCTTCTTCTTCCCTCTCTTCTCCTTCTTGCCCTTCTTCTGCCTACACTACTTCTTCTTCCTCCCCTTCTTCTTCTCCTCCTTGTTCCACTTCTTCTTCATTACCCTTTCCTTCCATTGCTTCTTCTTCCTCGTCTTTTTCTCAATCTTCCACTTCTTCTTCTTCTTCCTATTGTTCTCCTTCTTCCACTTGCACTTCTTCCTTTTCTTCTCATTCTTCCACTTTTTCTTCTTCCTCTTCTCCCGTTCTCCTTCTTCCACTTCTTCTTCTTCATCTCCTTTCATTCCACTACTTCCTCTTATTCCTCTTATTATCTCCTTCTACCACTTCTTCTACTTCTACTTTTTGTTCTTCTTCATTTTCATCCCCTTCTTCTACTTCTTCTGCTTGCACTTCTTCTTCTTCCTTTTCTTCCATTTCTTCTCCTTCCACAACTTCTTCTTCTTTCCTTTCCGTCTTCTCCTTCCCCCATATCTTATGCTTACACTTCTTCTTCTTCTTCCTCTTCTCTTCCAAATTCCACTTCTTCTGCTTCTTCTTCCCTTCCCTTCCCCTCCTTCTTCCTTTTC